>JAHKQU010000012.1:15445000-17845000 GCA_020383195.1 Neomicropteryx cornuta
TATTATATATCATGATAAAAACTTACGTAGAGGTAAAAGAGTGAGCTGGTTGTTTCTAAGGTTTAACGAGCGTAGGTTCGACAGGTCTCCAATGGCAATAGGCAACTGAGCTATCCGATTGCAGCCAGCATCCAACTCTGCCAATGTGGACATCTTGCCAACTTCCTTTGGAAGTGAAGTCAGCAAATTGTTGGCCACTACCAAGACTTCTAATGGTAGAAGGCATAGCTCGCGTGGAAGTTCACTGAGTTGATTAAAACTGCAACAAGGAAACGCAATTAATAAGTTAGGTACATTCAGGTGATAACTTAGACATCTACTCGTACTTATATATATAAAACAAAGTCAGATTATTTACACCATTTATAACTCAAGAACGGCTGCACCAATTTTTATGATCTTTAATTTGTTGGATTTGTCACTGCTCCGAATAGCAGAATGATTATTAAAACATCGGAAAAAATCACGAAAAAAATAAAAATATAAACTAAATTCATTTTCTCTTACAATTGTACGAAGATGTTTACTTTGTGAGGTTATCACATTTGTCATTGTTAATTAATCGATAATTAAAATACATATCATTTTCATTTTTGAACATTTATTAAACATAATTAGTTTTGAGTAATCTTAATAAAAAACTGAATTTAATTCAGCTAATAAGTTAACACAATATTTATTGATTATGAGGCGGTACGAAGTTTGTCGGGAGGAAACGCAATTAATAAGTGATTAGACCTGATGGTTTGTAAGTTCCATACAAACTTCAAACCCCCATTATCCCCCCTTAATAGGTGAATTTCGCAAAATCCACTGTTAGTGTGTGCCTATATTATATCAAGAAGCTATTTGTAAAATTTCAAGTCTCTAGACCTAAGTACAAATTTTTTGCATAATAAAGTTCACCCCCCATAATCCCCCTCATTGGTTGAATATTAAAAAAAAACTTTCTCAATTGATGTCTATGTTATATAAAGAAGCTATATGCCACTTTTTGAGATTCTATAACCAACGGTTTATAAGTTCCATTCAAACTTCAAACCCCCATTACCCCCCTTAATGGTTGCATTTCATGTTTTTTTTAAGTCACAAACCTAATCGGGTGTGCTCACGATAACTTCCTGAACTCGTCATCGCAATCGGACCAACGCATTAGGAATGCATAAAGGACAAAGAAACAGTCATTTTTATATATATATAGATTAATTTACGTATTTCGTGTTATTGTTTTTGTTTAAAATTGTTTTTTTTTTATTATTTTATCTTATTTAAATTCGTTTAATATATTTTATATTATTCTTTTTTACCTCTATCTTTATTAGTCAGTTTGGTTACTCTAGTTTACGAATGAATATATACTTTAATTTATATTACGTCATTACCTGTATTGTGTAAAATTTCTATTAGGTAATCACAATAAATAAATAAACACCGACATAATATTTAATTATAATACATATAATGTCACACTGAACATTCAATCTATGTTTCTATTTGCGCTCATAGATTAAATAATACGGTCCAACAGCCATGCTATCATATTTTGAAATTTGAATATGATATTTGAGCGCTGTGTCGAACTGTCAAAGTTACATCTAATTGTATTAGATTTTTTTTACTTTTGTTGTATTATTATATTGTTTTGTTGTATTATTCGGAATAACAATGAACGTCGCAAAATTGCGTAAAGCGCGTCGAAAATAGAGTCATTGTTATAAGCACCATTCGTGAAGGTGGCGTCATATATTTCAATCTCAAATATCGTGCATGCGGCCTTAAATACTGATAATAATATAACAGCTTTCAAAACACTTACTTTCTACGGTCCTTGATGATCTAAACATAGAGAGCAAATTTACCATCAAAGGCAACCTCTCAACAGAGCGACGGATAAACGGACATTAAGCACTGGCTACACTGAAAACGATAGCTCTGATAAAATCTATTGTCAAAAAAATGTACCTACTTATAGCATCGCGAACACATATTCTAGTACAAGATAATTCCATAGTCTATTTACTGAGATTTTTTTCGTTAAAAAAAAATACCACGCGCGGTTAGTATGACGTTTGTACCAAAGAACTTGTGGTAGCATTAAAAGTGAATCCGCTTCGCAACCAAATCAATTTTGACTGCATTTTTATTTTGGGTCAGTTTTTAGTTAAATATATCACATTTTATAAAATGTGCATTTTTTATATACACATACAGAGAGAGGAGTTTGTTGATTTTATTTTATATTAAAACCTATAGCGTGCGTCGAAGTAGCGCCAATTCTCAAATTCAACACTTTTACGAGCACTAATTCAGTTAAAATCCCAGCGCTCCACGAGAATAAAAAGATTTCTTTGCAATAACTGAAGACTTATTCAGGTCATCTATCCGTACCCCTTGACAAATACTTGTTTTTCTTTTATATATTGACAATGTCAGAAATAAACTCAGTAATTTGATTTACAAATGGATACAATCAATTTTACGGGGCACAGGTGCCTTAAAACTATTATTTTTTTTATTGTCGTTTTAAAAATTTTAATGTTACGATTGAACTAATATATTTGGTTTACATATTATAATACTAAACCTTTTGAAAACAAAGTTTATAAATTAAAAATATACTACGAATATACTAACTTTAGGTGCGAAAATATCGAGTCAAGGACAAACATGAATATTATAGCGACATTCAACACGTGTGCATACATTCTGCATACAGTAGAGGTAGATACTACTCGAAAAGGAAAATGAAATAGATACTACAAATACCATTTCCTTATCGAGAAACGTAGCGCAGAAGCGCAGAAACCAAAGACAAGCAACCACGAGTACTAAAGCCATGCACAACTAAAAATAAGCTCACTGTACGATAATTTATAGGCGAGTACATTAAAGGAACTCTAAACAAAGGAACGCCCCGCCAAACATTCCAGAATCACTGTTTGTAATCAAACTAATATATCTTTTTTATGATTGACATCCATTCTACGAAGACTCCCTGTAAATTTTAATATCTGAGCATTTAACATTCTTATCAATTTGTTTCCATGTGTACAAATTAGCATAAATGTGGACATTACAAATAAATAAAAAGTAAAATTTATGTAAATATACATGATCAATTGAAAAAATATAAGTTTTATATGCGGAAAACCTTATAAAAATCACAAAAACTTATTTTTTTGCACATAATATCTAAATCAACTTAATTTAGAGACCTCAACATAATAGAGATTGTCTTGTCACAATAAAAGCTCGCCCTTTTGTTACTTATTTATGCATAACACATAGTTTTTATTTATAATTATTATCATTTTAATGTTATAACCAATAAATAAATTATGCAAAAAAATATAAGAACAAAAATGAAAAAGGCAAATTGGCGTGGCAACTTAATATAATTTAAGATGACGCTCTCAGGCGAAAAATAACACAAATAATTCTAGCTGAAATCACAAAGGTGTAATAGAAAGCAGATTTTTATTCGAGTGGCTTCCCAATCGAAGATCCACGTCGATATGCGTACGACATGCTAGTTGACGGAACAGCGTTTCCGAGATCTGGTAAAATGGTCCAGAACATAAAACAAATCTCAAAAGTAAAACGGAATCATCGATAAATCCGCGTTTCAGCTTAAAAGCTAACATTCCTGATACAAATACTGATGGATTGGGAAATGATTATCTCTCTTTGGCAAGGTCGTCATGATAGCGTACTGAACACTGTTCTCCTCGTAATTTATATGCAGATTCTCATCAGCAATGACGTGGGACTACCCTAGACCACCTCGGATCAAAATATATAGCCCTTTGGTCAAAATAGAGACATTAGCATATCTTCTTTAGAGACCTGTCGCTGGGCGGGAAGTCAAGCCCCGCAGTGGGCACGCAAGAGCCCATAGTTATGGCTACTATGCCGCGATGACAACGCTATTACGGAAAGAGGATGCGAGTAAATTGCCACAGCCCGAGGGAACGGCCGATTAAATCGTATCTGCACGACACGTCACGACACAGGCGGGCTCGTCATGGGCTTCAAGCAAAAGTGCTTTTCCTCAGCAAGATTCAAAGACGGCCGATAATGATATCCGGCAGAGGAAATGGCTATCATGGCACCTACTCCACGCCCGGGCGTATTGCGGAATAATACGAGTAGCAAATCAATCTATATTCAGCACCTATATAATGGGTCTATAATCTAAAATAATTAATGTGAATTTAAAAGTACTTAAATATATACCTACGTATGTACAAGTGTGATCTTATGGATGTAGGTAATCAGCTTTCCAAATCAAATCAAAGGTAGGTTCTTTTATGTCACGCTTATTTGATATTACCTAATAAATTATGTAAAATTATGTAACAAGGTGATTTAAAAATAAGAAAATGTTTATAAACGCATATGTTATTACATATTAGAAGCCAAAAGTCTCTGAAAAAACACAGTTCAAATAGTCATAGCGAGCTCTCATAGGGATTTTATCAGATATCCAACGGGTGCCTCATTCGATATACGCGTATTATCTTCAGATATAACGCTGAATGATAACTATAAAACTAGTAAGTAATTCACAACCGACTACATAAATCATATCAAACGTGTAAATTAATCTATTGAAAATGCCATAAAGCAGATTTTATCAATTTCACCGCATATGCTTATTCCAATCGTTTATTCGAAGAGGCGAGGGCAATAGTGTTTAATAGTAAAAAAAAAGTATAATTAAGTAAGTATACTTTATGCATAATAAATACATACTTATAATCTTCTTACGAATGTAAATCGCTAGACAAAACTAAATGATAGTTTTTAGTAAATATATTATATTAATATTGAAAACATATTTTAGTATTGTCATATAATAAAAGGATTTCGTTTTTAAAGTTTTTTTTTCTTTTGTAAACCTAGTAACAAATTGTACTTAAATAGACTAAAACCGGTCTTAGATATAAAAATTAAGTGAGACATTATCCGCCTTTTTTGGAAAATAAATGTGGATGCTGAGATAAACCTTTTAAATCGAAAAGGGGAAGTAAAATTCACGAAACGGCAGGGAAAACGTTAGAAATCGGACGAGCCAAGAATAATAAGGGAGGCGATCGCCATTGCACTAAAATAACAGAAACTCCATACGTACGCGTGCGACGAATTGAAAATGGCCTCGAGATCGATAAACTTCCCCTACAACAGAGGGAGTCGAAGTCGTTGAATAGGATAACGATTATTCAACAGCCCCCTCATTTTTAACATACTTTGTGTTGTGCTTTAATTTGAAACACATGCACACTTTGAGAACATGTAATATTGATCCATCAACGAACTGCGAAGTTTCTTTTGGTTTCTATAAATGCATTTTATGTTAATAAAGACTATGAGAAAGTTAAATAAGACTTTCTAGCCAGCCCTTGTACCCAAGTGAGTTAACCGATGACTAGCGTCAATACTCCGCACGGTTTAACCACATCTTAACAATTGTACTGTAAGTAGAATAATCCGTCATCTGATGTTGACATTTATTAAAAATGTCAACATCCGATAATTTTCCGTTATAAAATGAACATAATGCATCTAATTCAAGAGAGAATATGTTGCACAACGCATGATGCATGGTCCATATGGCGTACTTAATCCGAATTCTGGACGCATGAGAGGTGGAAAATGCGCAAAACATCCGTAACGTAATTTAAAAAAATATATGTAATGATTATATAGGTATTAACGCTTAAACTTAAAAACCACTTCAACCACCGGGCGACCACTAGTTAGATTTAGATTTCATTATCTAAATGAAATCCGCACAAAAGATGTTACAGCAAATGGATGGTTTTAAAATGATCATTAGTGATTATTTTGGACATAAAATATTCGCAATATCGCTGACAAGTACGAATAATATTTCCTAGTGCAATCAATTTTTTTTAGTTCCGTATAAACAGCATATCTAACCCTGCTTCGCAGGCTATAAAGCCATTCGGATCTCGTGGTGTTTTAATGCCATTTAGAGTTGATACACGTGCTATCAGCATAGCACAGCTGAATGGAAAGCAATATCTTTATTATGTACCTACCTATTTATGCCAAAACTCAAACAACTAATTGTTATAGATTCTCAGTCTAGAAAAATATCGAAACATATATAAAAAAAAAAATCCCTAGGAACGTCGGCAGTGAATGAAAGAGATGTCACTGAAGTGGTTTTCGATGCATAAACGCACCGCATTCATTGCCATCGGGTGAAACATCGCACCCTTTATCGCGGAATGAAAGAATCTATCTCATGGGAATTTGCTTAGGCTTGCGACCACTGTTCGTGGGCTTTGCTCTTTTTCTAAATCCATTTGTAGTGGAAACATTTACCTGTTATATACATAATCTAAACATTATACAACAACAAATCAACAACAGCTTATAGCAGCAGTGAGAGAGAGAGAGAGAGAGAGAGAGAGAGAGAGAGAGAGAGAGAGAAAGAGAGAGAGAGAGACAACCGCCAGTGAACTAGAACCTACATAATATGACAACGCGTGCAGCCGTAAGGGCGGGTATTGTTCAGTGGCATTTGTGCACTAAACAAATGGTGAACGCAATAAACGAAAAATTTCTTTAAAAAATCGACAGAGTAAACACCAAACTCTCCCAAACACCTAACATTATAGCAAGAAAGTCTTGATCAATCATGATAAATTAATTAATAGAGTATGCGTTTTGTGTGTGTCTTATTACTTGACTCAGTCGACGGGGCTGATAAAAGCGCCGTTGAATAATTTCAACGCTAAAAATGACCTGGACAGATTTGTGGGGATTGAACTTGGACTTCTGGATCAAAAGTTGGCATTTTGCACCGTTACGGAATCAGGCCATTTAAAATATGACGACACAAAAGCATTGGAAAGGACAACAATTGTGGCGTTTCAATAAGATGATTGTAGACAACATGCACATATTGAAGGAAATGAAGTGTACGCGAAAAATGAATAGTTGTTGACAACATATTAAGTTGAGGAAATAAAGTATCTATGACAGAAAAATGAATGGTTGCTGTAGACAACATATTAAGTTGAGGAAATAAAATATCTATTACAGAAAAATGAATGGTTGTAGACAACATATTATATGTTGAAGGAAGTGAAGCATGCGAGGAAAATCAACAGTCAATTAAAACGAAACGGATCGATCGTCTCTTTAGACGGTAACACAAACATCGACAAAAGAATATTAAGCAAGCAGGAGTGGATGTTGAAAACGATGATTTGATGATGAAATCGCCAACCTGAGGTCTAGGTAGGTGAGCGACTGCAGCGACCCGACTGTGTCCGGCACTTGTCGAATGGCGTTGTGTCCGAGCAGCAGCCGCTCCAGGTACAGGTAAGACGTCAACTCATCAGGTAAGTCGCCCAAGCGATTCTTCGATAAATCTGTAACAAAAAACTACAATTAACTCTTTGAAATAATAATAAAATGTACGAGTAACCACAATGCATGTGTATATTTAAATAACATTTGTAATAGAGTTTTCGTTCATTAATAGAGCGAAGCTCCCGTGCGATGACTCCAGTGGCAAAATATACGCACATGCGCACATTTCTATAATAGGACCGATTTCGAAATTATTGGTAAATTATTATCAAACAGGAAATGAGTTCTACTAGAAAGTTAATACCGAAAAACAAAGTTATACTCGTATATACCACAATATGCATGAGACAAAATAATAATAATAATAAATCTTCAGTATTAGTATCTAATACTGAAATTAATTATGAGAACAGCATGTTTGAAAGGCATATAAAACTTGAGCAACCAATTTGAACGGCGCGTCAACGCATACTCGTACAATGTGGTAGATTCATTACCGAAGGCACAATTATGCCTCGGTTACTTGAGCAAACAGTGCGCATCAATTGAATCGAATTGATGTTATGACGCCAACGGGTAATCAAATTAGTACTATCTCATCTTGCAGTTGTAAAATAGCTGATTCAATTTTCATAAATATAAGTAGGACTCAGTTTGAGTTCATTCGGCAGTATGATGTAATCTTCGTATTATTCACAACCTTTCCAAACCGACCTAATAATAAAATATATGTTTATTATGCGAAAAGGTATGTTTATAAATTATGTTATGACACCGAACGAGGAAATAAAAGTGTCAAGAGATTCTTCTCTTCGACAATCAATCGCAGACTGCTAGAAGCTAGAAACAACTTTGCGCGAGCACTTCTGTTAGTGCTCGAAAACCGTGGCAGTCATATTATAAGATGAAACACTTCATGATCTGTTTTAGCCATTGAACAAGCGCGATAAAAAAATATTTATATTAATTTTATTGTGGGTTGAACTGTTCAAAAGATTTTTTTTAAGCATTAAAGTTAGGACAGCCTTAAATAATATACCATAATAGGTGCCTATACAAAACAAAAGATTTTTATATTTTAGGCTATCTCGGACAAAACAAAACAGCTACAGATTGTGTGGATTTAATCACCTCACTAGGACCACGTCTGTTCTGGGGCGATACTCGCTCAAACTTAGTTAAACACGAGTTATATGTTTTTTTATATTTTGAAATTGATCTATTTTTTAAGTTGAAATTATTATTGACAGTAAAATCAATCAATGGCGTTTGGAATTTCGTTTTAGTATTTTATTAAGTACATGTTCACAAAACCGAAGCGGAAAAAAGTTATCAAAACACGTGTAGTTACAAATTAATCGATATTTCAATTAGAGTCGTTCTAATTTAGCCAAAGAAACGTAATCTTACATTGCTATAGCTATAAATACTTGAAGACTTTGAGCCGAGAGAAGATGTTTTCTCGCTGTGCGTGACTCGAAATATTTTTATTCACTGTCGCACTCGAGCGAATGGCGAAGGCGATAAATTATAGCTAAATCTATGTCAGCGGTTTTTATATCTATCGGCAAGAGTAATAACAGCGTACGTAGTATTAATAATAAGCGACGAGGCTCAAAGCGAGTAAAGCTAGTAACGGTTGTTTCTGTCGCATTGAATAATCTGCCAATAAACTAAAAAAAACATCTTAAGTTGGAAAGTATCACTTCGTTATTTGTATATTCAATTTCAGCGAGCATCATAAAATTACTTAAGTGTTGAAAATCACTTCTGTCAGCAGCTGCAGGTTTATCAATCAATTATTCTTCAAGACGATAAATATTATTAAATGTCACTCTTTTTCCAATAGCTTAAGCAGTTTAGAGACTTATTCAAATGTATAGCATTTATATTCCATTTCACGCAACAATCTTTTATTTCACGAGTCAAAAATACAGTGAAGTCTAAAGAGTATGGACAGATGGATGGAAATATTTTATTGGCATTTGACTGAGACATCGTAAAATTCTAAAATAGTGACCATCAATTTGGTCGTAAAACCAATTATACACAGTCAATTTGTTTTCAAGGTGATTTCGAGAATTTTCTGGTAACGCTTATTAAGAGTTATTTTGCATTTGCAGTACTCCATCGAAAAAGATGCCAACATAGGAAAAGTTCAATTTACTGCTATTCTCTTGTAACTACTAAAAATTCATATGCTTCGAAAAATAATCGTGTTAATGATAATTTAAAGATAAGGTTTGAAAATAAAAAAATAATTTAGAATTGATTGTATCATACATACCTACACACCTTATACAATATTATTATAACTACTCCCTTAATGTTATTTTATTTCCTGAATGCTAGTTTTGGAAAGGGGATATTATAATAATTCTAGTGATTATGGTTACATAGAACTCATGCTAGTCTAATGTAATAATTTAAAAATGGAGAAAAATGTTTTTTTAAATATTTATAACGCTAACATTTATATTTTAGCGTTATAAATATTTATGTTAATTTATATAGTATTATAATGATAAAATGATGAATGATGAGGTTGAAATTTACCTGTATTTACTTAAGAAACAAAATTTATAAATACTTAAGCTTTAGTTAGATCATGCTCCAGGTATATTCGAAAAAAAGTAGTGTTTTTCACGAGAAAATACATTGTGTATAAAATAAAAGTTAAAATTGAAAATTGAATTGAAAATGTTTATAGAAAAAGTATAAAAACAAAAAAATTAAAATGAAAATACGAAATGAGATTGAGTTGAAGTGATAATTTGAAGTTAAAAATGTATATAAGTATATTTTATACGTCTCCTGTAGAGAAGATACGTAGATTAAATACGCCTAAAACGAAAACGTGTTTATAAACTAAACGAATGAGAGATGGGACATGTAGTTAAACAAAAATAGACCAAGCTAAAATTAAATCTGAATGACGACTGCTAATGATATTGCGTTGATACTTACGGGGGAATGAATTAATTATATAAGCTGAGAACAAAATATTAGGCCCACCTGTCATCGACCTTCGTCAACGATACAGAGACGTGACGACAATAATAACTATATAAAAATAGTTATCGGCAATTAAATTTAGCTGTCTAATGCTTATTGAGGTTTTGATTTTAGTGGAGTTTCAGCAAAATTGCGTTACAATTACTGATATTTGTAATATTTTTAATGAAGGATTGGATTGTCATTATAAATATTAAAACAATCACGATTAAAAAATTGCTACACTAATTATATTTTTAAATCTCTTTAGTGCATCTTTGTTATGTTGTCATTATCTTTAAAAATATTCATTCGGAGACTACGTTTCATTATTAGGTATGTTGAATCATTTACCGATTTACTGTGTACCTACATAGGTCATTTTGCTGTTAATAACCCGTAGGCCTAAGTTATCAACAGCACGGTCGCCTTATTTTGCTGATAAACCTAAAAGTTAACTTAAACTAGTTGTTAGTGTTAAGTTAATGAAAGTTGTCAGTCGTTTAAAGGTAACAATGCTTAAACCCCTAAAGGTGACCACTAAAAATTGTGTGCACGAAATATAGTTGTTTAAGTGGGTTTTAAATACGACTATATACTCGTATGAAATACTTTTAATAAATATTTTAACTTTGTAAATTTTATAATATCGAATTATCTAAAATCTAGTATCTAAGAAATACTTTTACTAAGAACCATATACAAGAGTTTTACTGTTTTGAATTAACCGGTGAATCGATTTCTACGAGGTGAGTGTTATAGGCCTTCAACAGAATCAGATATACTTTAATACCCACAGGAATATATTTTTATACTGCGATGGGATCGTATACGAGTGCCGCAGGTCCGGTAATGCCGCCTACAGCTAGCATTATTATATTTGATCGAAAATAAATGATGGTTAAAACATTAGATATTTCGTTGATTATTTTTATATTACAAAATTAGAGATTATTGTTCGGTGAAGAATTGATTTTTTAATGTATGTAGGTTCCACAAAATGGCCGGAAGTTGCGTCATCGACGTGATAGCCCAAAAAGTAATAAACACTTGCAACCGATGTGACTAAAACACTCGCGGTGTAGATAACCGGGGCAGATAATAGCGGGAAAGGGCTGACGATAAAGCACTTTATGAATTGAGCGACATATGGAATGCAAAGATTGACATTATGCATTAATTCCCAACAAACTATTATTTTAAGCAGAATACATTTTTTGGCAGGGTCAATATAAAATTGGAAGGTTCAGTAGTAACTTAGTTTTTAAACTTAAGGTAAACCCTATTAGATGACGTTACAGAAATTCTATTTTTTTTTTCACATTCATGGACTTCGATTAGTTTCCCCATCGGTAAATTTTAGTGATTTGTCATTTTAACCACCTGCTTGTCTGTTAAGACTTGTAGATATTTGATTGAAATTCACATTTATACCCATTAAGCACCCAAATGAAAGTACATATTTTTATTAGAACCAGTGTAGTAATAAAAAAAATGAATAAAAAGTATTTTTCCACTTAAATACAACGAAAAATCGACTGCTTAATATGGGATTAATAAGCGCTTGGATAGATCTTCTCTTTTACAAACAAATTAATTTGCCATTTTGGTTTGTTAATTTCGGTAATAAGAAGATAACCGATTCAGAATGTTTGATTAGAAATAGTAGTGACATTGAAATGTGTAACTTATGACCCCTACTATATACTGTTACATGACCTTTACGGCCATGAAAAACAAACGACGGGGATAGTAGTTAAAACATCGATGTACCTACCGTCCTACTCAAATCTAGGTAATTTCATAAAACACTTTTCCATAAATTAAAGAATTATGATGAATTATTAAAGATTATCATTATGTAAAGTAAAACTATGCTGCAAAATTTATAATATAACTCGCCACCTTTCAACCGCAAATAACCTCGAGATTCTGTTATTATTATTATTATATATTTTTTTCGCATATTGTCATTACGCTTCACTTAGCGTCCTAAAACGGCTTCTTTGCGATACTTAATCACAAGCCTCTTACTTAATACAATCACTTCGAAAAGGGAACCAGCTGTGATATATTTTATTTCGCTCTATCCCTAAATAACCCAACTTCTTTACTAGAATTAGACCGCTTATTTTAGTAGGCCTACCAATCATCCATACAGATTATTTTGATTGAATGATTATGGTTTCTTTGATACCGATAGATAAGGTTATTAGTCGTAAAGCATGTTTCGCCGATTCAAGTGCAAAAAGCTGCTGAGGCAGACCTCGAATCCGCTCAAGCGAACCGTAAGTAGGTACTTGTTAATGCCAATGGCGGTGATTATTTCCCAGCGAGTGACTGGGTCGCCTCTAAAACCGGCCGGCGCTAAAACCGCATCGCGTTTCGACCACCGCATCGCCCGCCTGTAAAGGTATGGATATAAAGCACCCGCGTTTTACAAGTGTTTGGTTTCCTGAGTTGATGTTGTGGAAAAGTGTGGATCCATCCTTATGCAATGTTTTTGCTGCTGAAGAAATCATTTTATAGCGAGCAAAAAATAAATAAATTCAAATAAATACAATCATGTCGTAAAATAGCGCCAATTCGTAGATTTTATTTTTCCTACGCGTGGTACATTACAGATAGTGCTTCGTCGGCGGGTACAACCAAAGATGCGGGCTTGATTAGACAGTAAATACTCGTCTTTTTTTTTTTTTTTATAAGTTCTTTATTTATAAACAAAATACATATTTAATTTGTTTGTTCACAAAACCCTTGCGGGTTTTTATGTATATACCGCTATCTAATCATACGAAGCATATAAGAGCATACAAAAGCAAGATAGCGGATGTAACTTCTTTGTGAGGAAGAGAAAGAAATATAAAAAGAATATAATATTTATATATTTTAATTTGTTTATTTTTTTACAAATAGACACTTAGTTGTAGCACATTTTAACACTGTCTTCCTTAGTTCAGACATAGTACAGTAAAAAAGGCAGGGCACTAAATAGCAGTACTAATCGCGCCCTGTGCATTTTTAATAGGTTATACATTTGAACCGGGGTTTAATCCACTGCATTTCGATTTTTTCTCATAAATAAATATGCAAATCAGAGCAACAAAGCAAGAGCAAAGTGAAGTCCCGTGCATCGCCTTATGGTTAGCGGTTATTTTGATGCTTAGCAAAGTACTAATTACGAATATGCACTAAGAACAAAGAAATACTTTTTAAGACCCCTAACGCAACAATATTACACAAGTCTGTTCACATCTTAATAATGCGATACGCAACTTGTCTCACGATAATATCGATGACTCATGGCAGCAAGGCCGCAAAGCGTATCTTCCATACAAACGAACGATTAATTTGTACAAATAATGATTTATAAAATAATTATATTGGAAAAAAACGTAAATCAATGAAACCAACAAGTGCCTCGTGGTACTCGTGGATCGTGCATTATTTGAAAACGCACAAAACGATGATAGTAGCACAATATTTAAGAAAGGGAATACTAGATATCGCTGTATCCTTAGAGTAAGGAATTGTGTAGCGCGCTGTTCCATACTTTAAAGTTTTATCCGATAATTATCTGGGTTTATATAGAATTAAAAGGGTACATTTCTACTTTATCTAAGAGTTAAGAGTCTCGAACGTGCTTCCATATATTTTAAAAATTTTAGATGCAATAAATATCTTATTGGCGAATACAAGAATCGGGCAAATTTCCTAAAACAGTAAAGTCTACAGCGGGTGGGGAGTAATTTGGGCTGATTTATTATAAAACGTTCACTGATGATTTTGCGAATAAAATATGGCAGTAGATCTGAATGAAACGAAATCAAATTCAGTCAAATTGGTACATAATATGTACCAATCAATTAGACACTGGCAATATATACCCGCGGAACTCGGAATGACTCACTTCACTCTTAGGGGCAGTCCGACTCTAAGAGTAGTTTTAACCTCTTTTTTAGCACACTCTAATTCAGGGGTGCTCAAACGGTCGAACGTGAGAGCTTTTTGAGTCGATCTTGAGAAAATTTTGCCAATATAGATCTATTCACAGATTTTGTTTTAGTTGATCATCAATCAGGCCAGAAAACACCCTCATCACTTTTTTTTATTGTGATAACCACCTGCTAGCGGCGAAAGGCGGCTTTATCAAAGGTCCCTATATATATACATATATATACTTATACCTGCGGCACGATACACTCTACCTACCTAGACGACAATCCTGCATCACATATATTTGCAACCTCTCAGAGTCGATCAACAGTTCGGAGCCTACCAATATTGAGGTAGATCGCCGGCAGTTCAAGTTTTAGTACTACAGCTCTAGCTGCTAACATTTCAAGTTAGACAAAAAATAAAACTATACTTGTAATCTTCTGTGAATTTATTCATCAAATAAATGAGTTGATATTGCCAGATTTATTATATACACGTTTTTTTGCAGACTTATTGTATTTTTGTATTTAAAAAAAAACTGGCAATTAAAACTCTTATATTCAATAAATAAATTCACGTAAGACTACAGAACTGTCCGCTTTATGTAAAAGAATTGTTTTATTTAGGCCAACATTAAAAATGAAGCAAGCAGAGTGAATCAAAAATGAGGTTTAAATTACTGCTAGGGTCGGACTGCCCCTTAATCAGTAGTTCGGAGGCCACCCGCGTAAAATAAACATTCAAAGGCCCAGGTCATAGGGAGGGCATAGAACATTGAGTGATGAGGCTCACATCATAGTGGTACTATCCGACAGCGCATGCAATGAGGATGCAAAATATAAACGATAGGATATGCTCGGAGTCCGATCGATTTATCGCTTCTCTATAAACTGGTCATCGGACCTAACTCCTATGGATGTACTTATATTTTTTACTTCGGTTTAATGAATAGATACATGGTCAACACGGGATAGTGATATCAACTAAATACTTTTCTAATATTATTTCTACATTAGAATATTATTATTTTGTAACCTTAACTTGAAAATGTAAACGACTGGGACCGCTTCCTGTTTAAGTAAATTCTATAAAAACATTATATTTGTATAAAGTTAGGTATTTCTTTGCAATACTTTTTAGCATCTACCCTACCTTCATATTTCAAATATTTTTAATATTATCATTACATATTTTGAATAAGTTTTATATACATATGTTATATACACTTAGTGGGGCAAGTCCGTGCATGCGATATTGTACTCTGGTAAATCCGAACACCACAAATTGAAAACGTAATTGATATTAATTGATTGTTTCAATTATTGTTTTTTTTTTTAATATACCTATACTATTTAGATAAAATTAATGCTATCTATATAAAGATATTAATAGTTGTAGGAAATCTGTATTTCTATAATTTAAATATAATATTAGATACGACAACTAAACCTATATTAAGGTTGCTAAAAGGTGCAGCTGTGAAAATGACTAAATTGCTGCGCATCTGTTCAAAAACCTATTTACTTACTAAATATCTAAAATTAAAATTGGAGGGTCGATCCATCGTCGGAAGAGTCCCTTCCTCACCCGGAGGGTTAGTCAAGACGCTGAGAGAAGTTACGGGCGATACTATTAAGTTCCTTTGCAACATTTATCATGAGCCGTCACAGCCCCGCGCCCAGCCAGGCCAAGATAGGAAGGCGACGCCGACAATGCGGCGTCAGAAAGATCGATACGATGAGGCGGCTCTCCGTTGAGACGGGGAACTCGTGAAATTATCAGTTCACGCCTTCGATTGTAAAATACTCAGAATGCGCATTGCGTGCGTAAAATAAACTTGTAGTCATCGAAATTCTTGAACAAACAATAAAAATAACAAAAAACAACGAAAAACCTATTTTTATTTATTTTCAGTTCTTTGTGTGCCAGACTCCTTAATCCGCATCTCCAAATTCAGCCAGAATGCACTTTAAGTAAGTTTTATGATCACCTTCACTGGTACAATAAGTATTAGCATTTTTGTGAAAATAAGTTCAACGCATTTACCTTTATTTCAGTTTATTAAACTCCCATCCTAGCTCGATCTACAGCCAGACTGTGAAAGAAACATGACCACTTGATCCGAAAAAAACTTGGTTGTTAATCCATTAAACCACAAAAACACGCAGCGACGCTGTTCGGGCGAACGTTTGCGAAAACATAACCTTAAAAACCCGTTAACAGCCGCCATGTTGCCAACTAATGACGAAATGGACATAATGAACTTTAATTTGTTCTGTGCCACCGACAAAATACCTATGATTTAAATCGACTAGCAGTTTTTAAGCTTCTTGCTCCGGCTTGTTTGTTTAGTATAAATTCTCACCTCGTTCTCTATGCCATGGCGCCACTAAATTGATTCAACGCTTTTCCTGTTATTACGGGCAGAGAGCCTCGAGGCAAATTAAGTTAACATATCAAAAGGAAAGCTCTCGATCCCCGCCCAGCCTATTAATAAACATGGTCTTTGTCAAATGCCACGAGTCAGGATGGGCAAGATCTTTTGTGTTTTGTTGTGTCAACACAAAGCAAACGCAGTATAATCGAGCTATCCTCTGTATAATAATAATATGATTTATCTTAGATTAAAGTTTGTTCTTGTTTTTTGCATATAGTTATAACTGAACAGTTAATCATACCGTTTTAGTTTAGGTTATTTATATTTAGGTTAGGAAATAGCTTATATATATAAGGTACCCTAAATTACCTAAGGTACCCTTATATATAAGGTATACCTTACATTTATATTTATTTGAGTGTTTTGACCCCTCTCTAAAATCTCCTTATCCTACCCACTGGTTTAGCACTGTTATGTTCGGGTGGGAGCCGCAAGGATCAGTGCCAAATCGCCACCGAAGAAGGCAGCATCTCGCGCCGAAACGTCTGGCATCCTAGTAAACCCTGTCTATTTTTCTACCATCTGTGCTAACAGTTAAAAAGTATAACAGTACTTTAACTGTATGTCTGAGGCCTAAAAGCGAATATCCATTTTTGTCCAAAATAACTTAACACATTTCATATCGACAAAAAAAAATCCGCACCGGAGCACTAAATTCTGTACCAGAATTAATGTAGCTTTATTATAAATACCTATTAATTCTCTCCAATAAATGCAATTAAAAACATAAAAAAATAATCATAAAAAAAATCTGAAATATAAATTCTGTGATCATTATTTATTTTAAGGGTAATAATTGCAAGATCATTCGGTTTTTGTTAATATTATGAAATTCGTTGTACTGATACATGTTAATTTTTATGCTCTTATAGACAAGAATTGTTTCGAAAACTCGTCTTTCTTGATTCGACAAAGACGCTTGCTTATTCAGAAGACGACAGTTTTTGACTTCTTCTCTTATTGGGTACGAATTGAAAGAAATAAAAATCTACGAAACTGACAACTGAAGCCTGCGATATGTGACAACCGACAGCGCACAATCGCGACGTCGCAAGGCGCGTGAGAACCCATCGAGGCGATTCTGTTCGAAACAATGGTAATTGTAGTTTATTAAAGCTGGGAAAATTGCTCCATCCGTCGACTGGCCTGACTTCGGAAACGGCCATCCATTATTATCAACCATATGATTTTTTTGACGCACGCGCGCAGCAATGAATCTTGGGCTAGGAAGATAAAGCCTATATGCCAAGGTTTAAGCGCCAGATATATTTTTACTTTCTCCTAAAAATAAATTACTTATTTAATCTTAATTTAATATTCATATGAATATAAATAAGCACATTCGGAAATAAGAATTAGGTATAAAAGAAGTAGCGAACAAAAGCATTCCAAAGTTCAGGCACGAGCCAATGTGAAAGAGTATATGTGAACAAAAAACGTCCCAAGCATGTACAAATTTGAACTAAATATTACGATTGCGATATGCAGATAACCGGAAGTGAAAGTACAGATCGAAAGTATATAAGAGCCTTGTTTTTCCCTTAACTGCCTTTCTGGTAATCATGGTTAAATTTAACAAACAAATTATATAAAATAGCTGAAACTAAAATAACGTTTTTCAAGACAGGCAAATTAAAATTTAACTCAATAATAGAAATGCAGCTTGTCTCCGATGACAATTCATTATAAATTCTGAGCGCGCGGCAGTAACATTAAACGTCGTCGTATTACTGGAATTGTATTGGCAACTGAAGCTGGTGCATTATAACCGCTCACACTTGACTATAATGTCGGAGAACTTGATTCAAAATAATATTATGTAACCGTGAGAAAATGCACAAAACGATTTTCTTTGATTTTCAGGACCGACGTTGTTTAACAATCGATAGCATGTGTATTTGTCTCAGATGTGTGTATTAGACTTAAATTCATTACTGCTTCCCAGTTTTCTTTATTATGTTTTACGGGATATTGAGATATACGTATTTTTATTTAAAACATTTGGTAATAAGTACATGACGAGCTTATTGCTTTAAAAGCTATATTTAGCGGGGAACCAATCAAACGTTAGGATAATTTATCTAAACTTATAGTTTATAAATGGCGGACAACCTTGTTTTTAAACTATTTTTTTTTAAACCGCTAGAGATATCCTTAATTCTGTTGAATGTACTTAAATAAATTATTTCCTTTGTTAAATGTCTCCTCCGGCTCGCTCGATAATGTTATTTATTATCTTCAGCTTCACGAGTGATAAACGGGAAAATATATACAAATATACGTTGAGATAGGACTAAATTATGATTACCTAACTAACTATACAAATACCTACTTGTTTGTAATACAAATCGCATTTAGTTATAAATTGGCAATTGTTCGTTCACAAATGGACTAAAACATTTTATAACAAAACTAAGCCGTTATATGTAACAAATTTTATTCTACGAATAATTATAATTTTAAAACATTGTGTATAGTGTAAAATATCAGTATATCAATTTCCGATAATAATATATATTTTACACATATAATATTTTACGTTTCACCAAAAAATATAACAAAGGACAGGCGCCTGCCCGCAGGCGCGCAGGTTGACGACCGCTGGTTTCATTTCTCTACCGGCAGACATTTCAACACACTTGAAGAATAGAGTATTGCTATGATATAGCTGAAAAGTGAAATAAATTGAGTTGATAAAGCCAAAAACATCTCTAAAGAAAAATGTTTCAGTTACAACCACGTCGATACACGAGTACGTTACAGAACTATTATGGATTTAATGAACAGAGTGAAATGGCGACTTCAAATAAACACAAAATGGCGTCTTTTGTTTTTATATTTTTTTATATTTTAGAAATATAAATGACCTTAACGATTATTAAGAGTAACACAGGGTTATCTTATAAAACTATTAAATAAAACACACGCTCCTACTATTATTCATCATTCATCATCATCAATCATCATCATCATCAACGAACGTATGAAAATTTTTAATTGCTCAATGCCTTTCGGTACGTTGGAAGGCGTAAAAAAATCCTTTCGGTGCGCCGGAAGGCGGAGGTAGATTTCAACGGATCAAAGTAGGGTATAGGCGAACTCCAATCAAAGATTGCGAGAGCTGCCGTGCGATCCACTCAAGCCTCCGCCGCGCCGCTGCGCGAGTATGCATTCTGAATCCCTCTTTATACTGTGCCGTAAGGGTTGCTCATATTAAAAATTGTTTTCAAACAAAAGTTGTAAGGAGTTCTACAATTTACATAATTTAAATTCAATCTTTTATACTAAGAAATTTATAACATAATTGCACTTTTTCGACCCTCCCCTCCTCCATTCCGGCCCCTGGTTTGATTTTGCCCATTAACGAACTTGAGCAAGATTTTGTACCCTTGAATAAATAATATAGATAGATAGATAATTAAACTTTTAAACTAAGGGTGGTTTTGTGTTCTAGGGGATGTGAAACGCGAAGATATGTCGAAATTTTTCAGAAGTCCTGACATGGTACCCATTGCAATCTTTCCTAATGAAATCTACCTAAAATGTGTAAGGCTCAATAACGAAGTTTTACTTCAAAAATGAAAACCTGCTATAGGCATCACGGTATGATAGCTACCGCAGTTGTTCATGGGACTAAGCGAATACACAAAGCGGTCGTGCAATGGGCGGATATAAAATGTCGTGTCAAAACAATGGATCGAAAACAAAAGGCACTTAACACGAACGCACAGGAACTTGGAGCGTTGTTTAGCTGGATTGATTTGGTGCATGTTTGCTGGTAGCTCGTGATATGTTCACTCGCGCATAATATGAAATACAAAAAAAAAATAACTTTTAGAAATAACAAAATTGATAGCTAAGTAGATGGTTTACTAGACCCATTTAATCAACCCTCTTGGCAGACAGTTCTTTTAATCATAAAATAGGCCGTTATTTCAGATTTATTCTTTGTTTTTAATGTTTTCTTATTATTTTATGCTCAATATTGTTCTTTTGTTATTGCTATACAAAAAAAAAAACGTACCAGGGGAGACCTGTTTAATAAATATGAATCTGCTGCATGCAGGAATGTCTAAGAATGCATTATTGAGTTGGTGGCCCCTTACTCACTGCTCAGCACTCGGTCTTTCGCTTGAGTGGAAATGCATATACTCCGCTGGACTGATAGGTCGTAACTAATAAAATTAGAACAACGCTCTGCCTATATCATGGCAAACCGAGGCGACATCACCCCACTTACGTGACTTATAGTCACGGTCAGTGATTTTTCCCTCGCAGCATTAGCGTTCGCAACGCGCTTCGTGCCCTAATAATTAACATCAAAGAGCTCTCTATTAGGTTCCAGCGCCATTTCCTCAATGTTCATCAATCTCAAACTCTTTTATTTTTAATGGGCATTTTACATGTGGAATGGTATTTATATGAGTTCAAATATTGTACTTACGATACGTTAACCGCATAACTATTATTGAAAGTTGACATTAGATGAGTTTATAGCTTATATTGTTGTTATACGGAAATTTTTAATTTATATTCTAAGTCTGTGCGATGTTACCCGCTAGGAGTAATCCGACGTTTGAATCCGATCATTCCCTATTTTTTTTGTTTTACGATATTACTTACGAGATTATTTTTTACCAGTAATGAATAGCGCCGATAAAAACGAGGCAGTCGGAATTGCACCCTCCTTACTGCAAAAGGTGTACAATAGATAAATAACCTATAAAAAACATAATTTGAGTTTAGCCTTGACTCTTAAGTGGTCATTTACTGTATTTTTACAAAGTCTACCTAGTTAGGTAGCGCCCGTACTTACTAAGGTTATGATTTAAATGCACTGAAATTATTAGGATTGAAGACAGAAATAAAATTAAAATAGTCTGTTAAAACTATAAGGTAGAAAATGTAAGGAATAGAACAATAAATAAGAAATAATGAGTAATTTAATTTAGCCATTATGATTACTTATTACTTAATATCGTATAATTTGTAAGCAAAATATGATAGACAAAATATTGATGAATGAATGATTCAGTTTGCTTCCTACCTAGATCAAACAGCCGAGAGGAAATAAACACGTTAGTGAAACCACTTCTACTTATGTTATTGTGCAACACTGGTAGGCAGTAGTACTACATTTTAGTAGAAGTCGGAGCAATTTTAACAAAAGCTTCCCTCTGCGTGTTGCGCTACGATAGGAAGACAAAAAGACAGAAGATGCACCGCACCTTTCTCCCTTCGGCCGCGTCGTGTTCTTTGAACTGTGAAGTGAGACAAAGACAGAGAACGTCCTCTTTTCAACGAGACGGCCATCTTTTTGTGCATTTCGTAATTTTGGTCTGAACCGTGTATCCGTGTAAAAGAGCTGCGTAGAAGTTACGAATTGTGGGTGCCTTTTGACCACCCGAACCATGAATAGCCGGTGCAAGGCATCTTCATAAGACACTAAAATAATATCGGATAGCATACAATCGCGGTGCCCCAGTCACACTTCTAGAAATCTTTCCTAGGCAGTAAACGAATCGAATGCGACACTTTGTTCGTGAACATTGGTGATAACTCGGCGACATGTTTCCGATGCGATGGCACACGTTCCTTCCTCTGTGGGGTTCGGTTAATTTCGTAAGATGTTACGCCGCCGCGTTGCGTTTTCGTCTAATTACAATAAATGGGCGTGCGGAAACATTTTTAAATGTAGATGCCAATACAAGAGTGATAATTTTGAAAGTTGATTAAATTTAATCAACTAATTTTTACTTCTACCGTGCATGGTGATATTTACCAAATACCTCAAAATACCTTCCTTAGGCGAACATGTGGTTTCTGTAATACTAATTAAAGTTTTTTGATATGAAGGCAGTGTCAATTAACGAACTAAAGCGAACCGTAACTGGTGTATATATATGAATCAACCTTCACTTAAAATAAGTAAGTACAGTACTAGACTAGTAAAATAGACTAGTAAAAGGATATTAACGTTTTTGAGCAGGCAAAAGGATAATTTTCACGTCTAATAGGATCAATGAGGAACACTTAATAAACTTTGTAGTCTTGGTAAATAGGTTTCGGGATAAATAAAGCCTAATTTCGACAGACACGCGTTACGTTGATTTTCCGACCGATTAAAAGTTTACGAGCGCTGTTTGTAAACAATACAAGCGCCATATAAAATGACAGAGCGCTAGGTTCGTTCACCTCGACGCCGTCTGGCCTGGGCCGGGAAAGAGCGCCAGTCAGACTCCACTCCTCGTCCCACTACACCCACAGCCGACTCAAAGACCCGCATCGAATAACGCAACATGTCAACGGCATTATTTCTTACGCAATTTATAAACGTGTGCAATTTATGTCGAAAGTATACCATATTTATGTCGATAGCTACTAACACAGTTACACATTCGCTCCGTTAGCACCATATTCTACTTTGACAGGAAGTTGAATTTTCACGTGTAATTTCTCCCGAGAAGTACTGATGCACGCGCCGGCATTGTTACTTTTAACAGAACGGCAAAAAACAATGTTGCGAAACGTCATTTCACACCTGTCTATAACGATACAACAAATCCAAGGTTGTGATGGATTGATGACGGAGATCACATAAATCACAATATTAGACACGTAATAACGAATGTATTACACACCCAGATTTTTTTAAGGAGTGGAAGATGGCAAAGTAAACGTTCGAATGTTTCGCAAACAGCAGAACTATAAAGAAGTTTTTTTATATAAGAAGTATACTTTGCACCCCTATAGTTAAAGAGTTTGAAGAGAGAATTACTTCATTTTAAATTAAAAAATGGCATATTCCTAAAGATAATTATGATTTATAAAACGAAGCAGCCAGGCCATCCTGCCACGTGAATTTTACAGTTATATTAAAAAATTTAAAAATCGTACTTAATAGTCGAATGTAAAAAAAGAATTTAAATATAAGGGTGGGGAAAAAGGCTATTCGCCATTGAATTACTTAACCTTTTCTAAATTTAACTTTTTTTTTACGATAGAAAAGTAATACAAATGTAACAGTATATGCTAATGACATTATACAAAAAAGATTAAAAATAATTCAAATAACAGTTAAAGTAATTTCAAGTAGTTTAGAGCTCGAATTACCTAATGACGTAATATAGATAGTCACTCTCTAAAGTCGTGATGACCACCTGCGAACGTCTTGCTACGCCAAGCGGAGATGACGTCGAGTGTTCTAGTTATGATCATTGAGCTATGTGGCGAGGCCAATCTACTTACTCCAAAGCGAATAAAACCTATCACCGTCGCAATGATCTTCGGAAAAGCAAGGGTTTGATCTTTCAGATTGGACCGCAGTTTAACGGAGAACTAAGGTTACCGTTTTCTGTATCATCCGTTCAAATTATTCGAGTGGCAATTTTTTTCAAAAAAAAAACTATTTTTTAGCCGTTCATCCTGAACTCTAGTCACAAACCCACTCGCGATTCGCTCGCTGACTCTTTGGTAGTGTTAGGGTCAATCGCTGATGCGGCGATAGCTAAAGCTTTTTCAACAGTCGTTAATGTTAATAGTTTAGTACTATATTATTATTTAAAATTACATATACCATTTCTCCGATGGCATAGCTGATTGGCAGGTGGTGCAACGAAGTTATTTTAAAGCCAAATTTTTTACCCTTTTTCTTTGCTGGGAAGGGGTCTTAGGGAATGGCTTGATGACGCTGCAGTTGAGACTGTTCCACTCTCTAATGGTACGCGGAAGAAAAGAATGGAATCCGACATTCTTTCTCCTAAAAATTTCCTTTATTTTGTGAGAATGGTCCTTTCGTCCAATATAGAACGGTTTCTGAAGTTGCTCCCTAATGGAGTCTTAAATAAGTTAATGAGACGACATATTTTACGCCTTAAACTTAAAGACTCCCATTTAAGGTCAGATAGAAATTTCGTCGGACTGTCAAATCTGCGAAAGCGCCAAGCACGTGTCTACTTGCTAACCGCTAAATTGCTTCAAGGTCAGAATTTAGATAGAAAATTACATTGCAAAAGATAAATTACACACTCCGATATCACCACCTAGTGATGAGGTAAAGTCGCTTAAACTAGGTCGAAAAATTATCCTAGTAACTTACAGATAGCGCAAAAATAGAATTTGTTTAAATATATAAAACGAGTTTATTTTTTTTATGTTGGTATGTTATATTTTGTTGCATGTTTAATTAATAGTGTAAATGTTTCGTTCAATTAAATTAAAAAAAAAAACAGATTTTGTGGACAGAAATCCTCCTCTACCTTTGTTTAATATTATGTAAATAGTTACATCAAAATATTATCTAGCAAATAGTATTATTTTGACTAAAGTAGGTTTGTATTCGTATGTACAATAATAATGTTGTTTTTACATTTTCATTCAAGTTTGAAATATATCATATTAGTTTTATAAAATAACATTTATATTTTATTTAAAAAAAACATAAAAAATTCTATAGGTTACATATTATAAATATGTATTACATATAATTGATGACCCCGAATTCAAGTAAAAATAATTTCAGAAACAATTAAATTAGGAAACAGAAACATTATAATTAAAATCTATAAACATTAATTCTTTGTCTATAATTCTGGCTTTCAAAGCTACAACACGCAAAATGTAGGTATTAGATGGTTTACAAAATACATAACAAATATCAGCCGCAAAAAAGCGTACGATCGTACTCGCTGCAGTATTGGCGATTCTGCGGCGATTGAGAAGTTACAGACTACCAATTTAGTACTTACTAATGTATTGATAGTAAAGTGGAACAAGCTTCGGTTATCCCCCGATTCAGCATTTGACACCAATACCATCATAAATATAGAATATAGATATGTCGACCTGGCAACTATCTCTCGCTCGCTGATCGAGGCTCCCGTTTCCAACTAGCCCTTATTTAAATATTTGATCATATAATTTTATTGAGTTCTCAAAATATCTATTATTTACTAAAAAAATAATTTAGTACCGATTTCTTTTATGTTGTAAGATCTTTATTGCGCATATTTCATGGTTGCCTACCCAGGCGACCATGAACTAATGATGGGTATCGAGATACCTTTATAGAAAGATACAAGTAACCTTTGAATCAAAACTATCAGGTAGGCAGGTCCGATATGCACTTAAAGATGGTATTTGGTTATTAGCCAAGCAGAAAATCCACCAACGCGAAGAAAAGTTAAACGCGGTGTTCTGATAACCTTTCACCAATCGGTAGCATTCGTGATGCGCAGAGTGACGTAAAGGCGTGTTTTTAACGGATATTATACCGCAGTATTAAAAGGCCTCGATGTTAAAAGAAAATACTTTTGACATTTAACCTTTGGAAATAGATACAGCTATAAATATACCTACATCAGGCGTGGACGGCATTCGATTATCTACCTGGTTAGCCAATCCGTACCGGCTATATTCAGAGGTGGCATTTTCTCTAAAGCCACTGAACCGCACACTGAAAGCTGAAAAAAGATTGCGTAGGGCTCAAAAATAATTTCCTATTGTAGGCAAACGATCTACTAGGATGTTTCACATTTAATGCATGTTTAAATAATTATACAGTAATAATAATAATAATGTTTATTCATTAATTACAGCCATCGTATACTAGAAAGTTAAAAATGTCATAGTTTCAGAAGTTATGTTTAACTTTCTAAATATAGTTATAATCGATAAGTTAACAACGGAAAAGTCAAGAACAATTGCATGCCAATTAGAACGCAATAAAATCCGTAAATGGAGAAATGCAATAATCATTAAAGAATAGGTGGTCGTCGAGGAAATAAAACAGCCCAAGCTACTTTTATATTCAGACCTCAGTCGGGAGGGATAGTTGCGTGAGCGTGGATTTAGTTAACTCCAACTCTCTAATCCTCCTTCACGTGGTTGTGAAGGAGGATTGTAAGATTGTTCGGAGCGGAAACGGAGAAGTGCTCTTATTGGCGGGCTCAACTTTATTTCAACATCAGCACAAGGAATACACACGCGACTAAATCAACTTTGGCCTTCTTATAATCAGTAAAAAATTTAACCAACCGTTTGTCGGCGCTATTTATAGATTTTTATATATATATAGCAAATTGTATAATTTAAAGTAAACAAATTGAGTTGAAAAACCTGAACTTCTTCGAAAGACGCTGTTTTCTTTTTAAATTTAAATTTATGGAATCAGTGATAACGAAACGGGTCCTAAGTTATAAACTAGATACCACGAAATACATGGACCTATTCCGATAGGTAGAAGTTCAAAGTTAAAAAAGAACTTCCACGACTGCGCCGGCTTCAACTTTTTGGAAAATTGGTTTTTTATTGTTTACCAAAAATAAGAAGTGTATTCTAATATTTCTTAGTTTTTTGGTTGTATATTTCTTTTGATATGGTTTTTTAGTTTTATTTTTTTAGCTCCCTTACACTAGAAGTAACTCCATCAAACGTCTATGGAATTAATTCTAAGCATTCCAGTACAATTTGCAAAAATGATCATTGAAATCGCTTGAGTCAATTCGTAAGATGATTTTGAATGAAAAACAAAATTTTTGATTTAAAAAAAAAACGTCGATATCTCTTAAGGTATTCTAGAGCTGCCATACTCAACCTGTGGTCCTATTTTTGTATGGCCCTAAACACATTTATTATCAGGGACATGATTTACAAAATCTGGCATTCTGTATTTCGTATATCTTGAGATTAATTTTGACTTTGGCGTACAAATAGTGACACCCGAAGAGGATTGTCGTTTCATATTTTTTTCGTCATACCAGTATAGTGTTGCGGCCCGCGTGGCATATGTATGTGGCCCGAAGACAAAAAAGGTTGAGTATCGTTGTTCTAGCTAGAGTAATATATACAGATCAATATAAGAACCCTTTATTTTTTGAAGTCCATTAAAAGTATGCACGCGATAACCATTATTCTCGTATAACTAAGTATTTTGAATATTTAGTTTTTGCTTCCGGGATGGATACCTTGATGCGCACGCTTAGGAAGTTGAAGGTGCGCGTTTTTATTTTTCATATTGTGTGAAAACAAATATAACACGAATATTATGCAAGCCGCGTGCGAATTATTATTGTAGCTAGCCCATACCTACATTAAAATCTAAAATTGGATTCCCCAGCCCAGCGACGCCGGGGACACATTTGGTTGGTTAGTCATTCTCGAAAATGTGTCGTTTTAAATTCATAGCTTCGTTTGGTTAGACTGTACGATGACTTGGGACCGGATGATCAACTATTTAAAGTGTTTGTTGCTCATATGAGAAAACTTATAGCACCGTTTGATATGTTAACGAAGAACCGCCTAAAAACCAAACATAACGACCTTTCAAAAAACAAATTCAATAAAGTATAAGTAGGTATGTTTTTGTTATAATTACTCAATATTATGCCAAAAACATGCCTATGATAACTTACTATATAGCTTAATGGTCTGTACACCTGATGTTAAATTGGTACATCCATATTCGATTCTGGGCGGCCATATGTTTGATTTTTTTTGATCAACGATTTTTTAAAACATATAGATACGGCAATTGAGTGTGAAAAACGCGCCGCGCCAAGTACGCCACTTTGCGTATCATACGTCTCGGATGGCGGGGTGTTGCGGCACGCGGAACGGCGGGGGAATTGTCGGTGTTGGGTTTTCACAAACACGATTTGTATGACATGCCGTATCTATGTTTTAAAAGATCGTTGGTTCGCCATCTCTACATAATTTCATAATACACTGTGGAATTGGTCTTCCGGTGGTGGGAGTTTGTTTACTATTTTTACCTCATAATGCACTGCTAAATTTTTGAAACGTTGCTCGATTCCTGATGGTGGCTATCAACGATCTTTTAAAACATATAGAGACAGCAACTGAGGGTGAGAAATGCACTACGCCCAAGTACGCCACTTTGCGTCGAGTACACTCCTCGCATATGTCATGGGCCCGTATTCTGGAGTGATGTGGGGTTTCAATCTGCACAAAAGTACTACGGCTTAATCAAGACAAGACGCACTATCTTTGTCCGATATGACAAAGATAGTGACAGCCTTCGTGAATACGGACGATAGAAGCATGCATTTGCATCGCAATATCCCGACGCTGCGATGGCGTTGTCGAAAAGTGCGGAAGGGTCTTTTGGAGGTCTAGGATGAGTATTATTATATTCTAAAACTAGTTAATGTATCTTGGACTCGATGTATCATTGCAAAGGAGGAACTGCTTTATTTAGCAGCTTCTTACAGATTAAAATAGCCTTTAAATTAAAAAAAAACTGTATTTTTGAATGAGTAGAGTATTACTTGTGTGACCGAATATAAAAGGTTTTTAACTGTAGGTAATTTAATTGTAGTAGCCGCCACGAAATCAAATTTTCTACTGATATAAAAATTACTACAAAAAATGTTAAATATATTTATCTTAATTACGTCAATGTTATCCCTGATGTTATCGTCAATGTTTTTTAAGTTTAAAAAAACTAGTATTTACACATAGTTTAAAAAAATATATATATCTGGTTCGTTATGTTTCGTACGATATAATGTTTAAGGCAAGGGTTGATGATCACACAAAAGAACTGAGAAACAAAAAAAGTACGCTTACTCTCTACGAAAAACCAGGTCAATGAGAAAATGCATATTTGCCAAACTATTGTCATGTGCATGCACGCCAACCTGCCCTACCTACACGCCTTGTAAGCATTATACTTGAGGAATGGCAGACATATTTATAGGATACCGAATGTGCTTGATATATATATCCCATAGATTCAGTGCCCGTAAGGGTGCGCTATAATAAGGCGGATAAGATATCCGGTGGTTACCACACGATATCAACACGTCTATAGTATATATTTCACTGGTTTCAATTTTTGTTCTCAAAATGAACACTTTAAAATGGATTAAAGACACAAAACATAATAGGAAATCCATTTCCATTAAGGCGCTGTTAACAAATGGGTTTATCAAAGCGTAAATCATGGCACCTATTTTTACATCCGAGTAACCTCCGACATATTTATGCAAAAAAAGTTTATTTCGAGCTCATCTAAACCTATAAATATACCTAACCAAATACTGAAGAAGGTAATTAAAGAATAACTAGATCCTCCAAAAAGGGTATGTCTAGTGTTCTTAAAATGAAGACTGCCGTTGGTTTAAAATAATTTAGCTTTTAGCACCAAAATTTTATAATTTAATACTCAAAGAAATAAATCATACGAAAAATATAAAACTTAGGTAAGGCGTAATTACGAAATAGTTACTGGAAAAAGGAGTTAAAAAATGTGAATTAAACAGAAGTAAATTGTTGTTAATTGTGTGTTGTATTTATATAATAAAACATGTGTATATATTATATTTATCTTTACTTGTTATTATTATTTTTTTATATTAGAAAAATAATATGATATATTTATAGGTTTATTAAAAAGTCCCGCAGCTTGCGCAAAAATACTAAACTACACTTATATATGATTGGTGTCTTCTTGGAACAGCACATTGTGCTATTAAGGTGTTGCACAAAACTAATTCGTTGCACGTGTTTACAAACTACAATAATGTCGTACAGGCAATGTATTTATTGTGTAAACACCATTTTGCCGTAATATATGAGTGCATGTAAATAACAAAATAAATAAATAAAACAATTCATCGGGCGTGATGAATTGTGATAAACTTAAACTGAACGATAATGGCAATTTTCTATCATGACTAATAATACAACCTTTAATAACACCTTGTATGTCCCTTGTACGTAAACATACAAGGGACATACTTACAGATATGCAACCGGAAGCGATCGTAAATTATGCACAGGAATAGTGGCGCTCTAGCAGGACTAAGCAAGAATATGCCGCATAAAAAAGAACCCAACTCGTGGGCGGTGTGGGTACGAGCTGATAAGATTGCAACAAACCTATCCTAGCCCTAGCCCTATCCCCTTAAGGGATAGACGGCCCTGCGTTCGGTGGTGAAAGCCAGTGTTCGGGCAGACAACGAAAAGGTCGATCAACATAAAGTGGAATGGCGCCATTCCAACTGTCCTCCCGTAGCAACTTAGTAGCGTGAAATGGTAAAAAATGTCATCTTGAACGCCATCTACCTATATGATATAATTAATTTTATGTCACCCATATCCACCTGGCCGATGATCGTAGTCCGAATTAATACATTTCTTTATTAAATATATACCAAAAATATGTCATTAATTTTGCAGGTTTTTATAAAAAATTATTATGTTTTTGAAATACATAAGTAATTATATATTACACATGTATTGGATTTATTATTAGGTTGTCCAAATTGAATTGCGAAAGATATAACGTGGCTTTCACAAAAAGAAAAAACTACTTGGGGAATAGCAGACGTCTAACGACCGAGTCGTCTGGCTCTGGAACTACCCTCCTGGCTCCTAGCCGAAACCCACCCCTGCCCACCCACCACTGCGCCGCGTGCTCGTGCACTGCAACCCATGTGGCCTTGCCTTATCCCAATAAGTAATAACTAAGCGGGTCGTACAGGGCGTCAGCTGACTCTCCCTATTTCCGACAAATCGCAAGGGGGGGGGGGGGGTTATGACTGGCGAGATTGAAAACTAGAAATACAAATATCAGGATTGTAACCATAAGCGACTGTTAGCGAACATTATATACATGAACAAATAGATGCAGTTTCTTGTCCCATAATTATTTCGGTTTATTTAAGACTCATAATAATGTTGCCCGTTGAAAAAAATAAAAATATTTTTTTGGGTATATTCTTTTTTATGATAAGTAATATATACATATTCCGCCTACTTTGCAGTTTGTAGGTGTTTTTTTTAGTAGTAATATGGTTGGCAAAGGAGGGGTTAATTTTTGGCTATTGCTTGAGAAAGGGCAACACAATCACATCAGATTTTTACTTTATTTTATAAATTAAGTACTAAATCGCTATCCATTCGGATTTTTTTATTATGTAAATAAATCATGTTGACGCCGTGACCGGCGACGGGTTAGAGCAGTGAACACCTGCCAAGGTATATTAACCTAAACATTGAGTGTTTGTTTTGCACTTGACTGCAGAATTGTATGTACTGTACAAATTATGACCCACATCACCGAAAGAAAAGATCAAGTCAGGCAAGGTCAGAAAAAAAATATAGACCCAAAAAATACTTAAGTGGATCCTTTCGAATTGAAAGCGGATAATAAATGTTAATAAAATCACAGTTTTTTACATTTCAAGGGCACAGCAAAACCTATGTATGCACCGGAATGCAAAGTAGCTTTAATTAAAAATAGAACTTGTAGCAATAGGGGGCGTGACGCATGAATAACACAAAATATAAACAAAAATATTCCCACCTAGTAAATTACTCGTTAATCCAAGCCTCTAGGAACAATACTTTTAAACAAAAATTTCCACCAACACACCATAAACAATCAACCAACAAGAGTGCCCAATAAAAACATACGATTCTAGTAAGAAACGTAAAACCTAAAACAAAATTGTAGGCGTAAGTGTATAGTGGCAAATTGTATATTAGCTAATCAAAAAAATAGCCAAGCGGCTCAACCCATTTCCTCAGAGTGTTTATTATAAATATTGAGATATTTATTTTATACAGTAAGTAGTGAACCAACACGACTAAAATAATCAATGGTTTGGCGGTTCGGCGATTTGCGGAAATAAAATATAACTAATCTAGAAATTTAACGAGAACTAATCACGAACTTTTGAATCACAATAATACATATCATGAGTCAAGTTTCCTAAAATCAGGTTTCGTCACATAAAAAGTTCTGCTTAGGTACAACAAAAAACTTACCCGCTATTACGGTGTCTGTCAAATCATATTTGCCAGTTTTTGGAAAATCCTTGAGTTTTCTGCCACTTAATCTTAACTCCCCACTTAAAAAAGCATCTTCTAAAATTCTTTCTAACGATCTAGTTAACTGATTTTGTAAATGTCCACTCATATTTACACTAGCACCAGACACCGGCGCGGCCATATCCCATCTCAAAAGCTGACTGCTTGAGCGCTACTGCTTGCTTGCCTGCCTGCCCGCCCGGCACCGCTGACGGATAGCAAGACTGTGTAGTGGTGGGAAAATAGTCTATAAAATATAACAGTTTTTTATTATTTGCATTCGTTACTTTTTCGTCGGACGTAAATTTTGTTTCGTACACTTATTTTTCACATGTTCGCGTGCGGTCGACAACTTTTCATTTGCTCACTGTGTTGCAAATACACCGTTCACTCAGTTGATCATAAATAGCAGGAGTTTGTACCTGCTCGAAGAATTTCAATGAATAGTTAAAACAGAAAATAGTTTCCGTCTCGATAGAATAGTGGGCTGAATAAAGAATTATTCTGAAATAAAAATAATCAAAAACACTCTTTTCCAGAATAACTTTCCTAAAATTCTTTTTTTTTATAGGCACTAATTTTCATAATAATAATGCGCAATTCAGTGGTACAGCAATTTATTCTCATTAACCAGACTAAGAATTATTGACTCCTCGATTTGAAAATGTTTTTAGTTCTTTTTTTTACTTTTATTACTTTTATAATAAATCAAACATATAAAAATAGTTAATGTGTAAGGTAAGGTTAAGATAAGGTATTTGTACAGTGTAGTGAACTAATAATCAGTCACACCGAAGTTCAGTATGACTGACTTGGTCCGACTGCTCGTCTGTTATACTCTAGTCGGTCGCACAATAAAACTATTTTATTGTGCGACCGACTAATTTAACTTTAAAATATTTTATTGCAAAAATTGTAATAGCATGGTCATACCCGTGTACCACGATCATCTCATCAGCTTTTGATGTTTATAAAGGTTAATTCTAAATAAAAGCGTAATAATAATAGTCTAATCATTATAACTATATAATAGTATTTGCAAATTATAGTGCAAAATATATTATTTACTCTGGCTGCAAAGAAAGTTATTTGGACTGTACCGCAAATTAGAAGAAATAGTTATAACATAGCATACAATAAAAACAAATATAACGTATACTATACGCGTGTACACTATAATTATAATATTAATAGCAATAATCGGACTATGCAATGGCAGTGCCGGCCATGCCTTTGCATAGTCGGACAGTGTTAGTAGCTGCCATACTTAAAAGCCCTTAAATACAATTGTGAAAACCTTTAAAAGCATGGTTATTAAAAAAATCCTTAAACAAGTTAAAAATAAAAGTAATTTAGTTATTTTTGGTACAAATATAATTTAACCAACAATTACTATTAAACGGAATAAAGAATACTATTGGGTTTATAACATTCTTATAATAATTTTAATACAAACTTGTTCAATATTCTGTACAGCTATTATAAAACAAAATATTTATTTATCTTTTACGTATATATTATGATATCGTATACTAAATACAATTCTTTTTTTATGTTATCTACTCTCAGAATAGTCTATTTTTAAAATATTACCTTATTAAATGTAAATTATTTTTAAACAAATTCTATGTATTACGTTAAACTATAAAACTAAAAAAAATACTAATTATCGCCTATTGGAAAACTACCCGTGTGAAAGCGCTTCACCTTTATGTTATACACCGTGTTCCAAGACCATTCATCATAAAAAATTACCAGCTTATTGGCCCTGCGATATAAACATGATTTGTTTTGGCCTCATATTAAAATTCATCAGGGTTTCCGGGTAAACAAATGTAAACTTTACGTGATTATATGAAATCGCTCTTGTTCTCTTGTTTATCTTGATAAAATTAATAAATTTGGGTATGAATTATTTTCGCATATTTTTATATATAATTTTTGTACACTTTTACACAATACATTTTTATACAAGTAAAAATTCCCATAAGTCTTCGGGAGTGGTCTTGGAACACGTCGCAATGCTTTTGGATAAGAAGCATTGCGACTTTGTACTACGTTTCTGTTTATTTTTTATAAGCACATTTTCTTGACTTTACTTTTTAATGCTATGATAATTTATTATTTTTATACAAAGTTGATTTATATTATTATTTTTAACTGTATATTATTTTTTTGTAAATATTATTTTACTTTGACTATCGTATATAATTAGACATTTTTTTATCAAAAAAGAAGAAAGTCATGTCAATTGTCAAGCGCCCATACATTTTTAACCTCCAATAAATATTGAAGTTAGAAATTTAATATAACCAAACGACTTACTTTTTTTATTGTGCTCGACGATAAATTGTAAAATGTTAATTTTAAAAATATGTAGCAAAGCAGAACGATTGCATTATTTTCATAATGCTTCTTTTATTCGAGTAAATGCGGCGGCTTTTTTGTAACTTTTCTATATTATATGAGAATACTCTATATGAATTGTATATTTATTTATTTCAGCGTATGATGGCTTCGCTATATGCAGAACACAAACCTCTAGATAAAATAAGAAATATTGGAATTTCCGCCCACATCGACTCTGGAAAGACCACTCTCACTGAACGAATTCTTTTTTACACAGGACGGATAGACCAAATGCATGAGGTAAATTATTTATGTTATTTTTCTTTTCAAATATCCTATAAATTCTTGTGATCACCAATCACATCAGCATTAATCACTTAGGGCACTCAGGGCAAATATATTAAGCAGGAAGTGATAAAACACTTTAACCTAATATTTCGTGAAATTTGTAGTATGATATTTACACGCTAAATGTCTAAACAATGCATTTTATTTGTTTAAAATTCTTCACATGCATTCTTATTTCGCCCGACTCATTTTTTATTATCTATTTCCAAATTTGAAGAAATGTCTCGATTGAAGAAAAGTTGGACGAAGTGGAGAAGGAGGCTATGTTGAGAAATAAATTGAGTTTTACTAAAAAAGTTGTGCTTTTTTGCCTAGGACGATTACTTTTAGCCTGCCCTCATAGTGTTAGTAATATTTTGTGGATAATAAGAAAAAGAAGTAAATAATACATAAGTAATACTTAATTGCTTGTATTTGTCAGAAATATGTAAATACTGTCTCATTTCCTTTTTAAATTTTTGTGATTTTTATGGTGCCTGAATTAATTTTAACACAAGAATGACTACCGACTAATATGATTAACACTGATATGGGGATTTCACCGTTTAGATTTGTTTGCAACAGGCATAATATTTCCGAGTTTCATGGATCAAACTTGTTATAGAAATAAAAATGTCCGTAAAGAATAAAATAAAAAAAGATTATATGTTTCTGTATTTTATATTATATTATATTTAATAATAACTTAATTTTTTCTTTCTTTCTATTAAATTGATTGTGAAATCTTCGGCAGTCATTTTGGTAATTCTCTCATGATGTCCATTAATTTTTGTGTCTTTATATATTGCAATTTTACAGGTAAAAGGAAAAGACAACGTTGGAGCATTAATGGACTCCATGGAACTCGAACGGCAAAGAGGTATTACAATTCAATCTGCGGCAACATACACAGTCTGGAAAAATATGAATATTAATATCATTGACACACCTGGGCACGTTGACTTTACAGTAGAGGTGGAAAGATCATTACGAGTCCTCGACGGAGCCATTCTTGTTTTGTGCTGTGTTGGAGGAGTACAGAGTCAAACACTGACGGTTAACAGACAAATGAAGAGATACAGCGTCCCTTGTCTTGCTTTTATAAATAAACTGGATAGAATGGGAGCGAACCCGGCCAGAGTCCTGAACCAAATGAGAACAAAATTAAAACATAATGCGGCTTTTGTCCAATTACCAATTGGTTTAGAGAAAGAATGTAAAGGCATCATAGATTTGGTTGAAGAAAGAGCTATATATTTTGACGGTGATTATGGACAATCTATACGATATGATGAAATTCCTAAAGATATGAGATCAGAAGCAGCTGACAAAAAACATGAGCTCATAGAGCATTTATCAAATGCAGATGATATGTTGGGTAAGTTGGTTTGGTTTTTAGTTGAGGTTCAAAACTGAACATATATTTGTTAATCGAAATTAGATTAATTTAAAACTGAATGTTCCAAACACTGCTACCAATCCGCCTTACGATAAAATTTTTTAAACTTGTATTGTTTGATGTTAAAATATTTAAATAAACTGTTCAAATGTTTAATTTGTAGGTGAAATGTTTATAGAAGAGAAAGCACCAACAGTGCAAGATATCAAAGATGCAATAAGAAGGTCTTGCATAAAAAGAAAATTTACTCCTGTGTTTGTTGGAACTGCTTTGAAAAATAAAGGTGTTCAACCACTTCTGGATGCAGTTATTGACTACTTGCCGAATCCAGGTGAAGTCCAAAACACGGCCTTAACTGGGACAAAGAATGAAGATGGAGAAATTGTGACAACTATTCTAGATCCTAGACGAGATGACTCTAAACCAATGGTAGCTTTGGCTTTTAAATTGGAACTTGGAAAATTTGGCCAATTAACGTACATGAGGTGCTATCAAGGCACGTTGAAAAAGGGTGATTTTATATACAATGTCAGAACGAGAAAAAGGGTAAAATTTGTTTATTTAAGAAACTGATTCTGTCTGTCAGATGTAAATCTAAATATATTTTGTAAATTACAAACTATGGAAGTAATTAAAATTTTGAAATTATTTGGTTCACTCTTGTAGGTTAAGGTCAGCAAGCTAGTTCGCATGCACTCAAACAACATGGAGGAGGTGCCCGAAGTATATTCTGGGGACATTTTTGCTTTGTTTGGAGTGGAGTGCGCTAGTGGTGATTCTTTCGTAACAGATCTAAAGTTAAATTTGTCTCTGGAACCCATTGTTATTCCTGAGCCCGTTGTATCAATGTCAATCAAACCTGTTCACACCAAAGACAGAGATAATTTCTCCAAAGCTGTATCAAGGTACCAAATTATAATTTATGAATGATATAAAATATAATTTATAATTGTTTGGATGAGTTTGAAAGAGCACAACAATTAAAGATATAGGTTTATCAGTTGTAAAGTTGCTCACCTATTAATTATAAATAATAATAATGTAAAAAAAAAATATCAAATGTTTGGTCAATAAAAAAATTATTTCATAAAGTGAATCAAAGTGGAAAGTAAAGTAATGCCTGTTTTTTTTTCTTTTTTTTTAATATCACACAACTTTTAAATTTTTTAACAAGAAAAATTTAATTATAAAAATATATCTACCAATACTCATGCAGTGCCTTAACAATTATTTTCATTTAATCTTATATGGAGCCTCCTTTTTATCTTTTTAATTTGTAGAAAGGAAGAAATACAATGTTTTTTCAAAATGCACTTTGTTATTGAAAAAACGAATGAGTTTGTAAACATCTGAAATTACAGTATTTCTATAGAATATGAAATTTTCAAATAAAAGACTGCATAAAAAAAAGTTTTAAATCAGTATTTATGTATTTGTTTAATATTGAAACTTTCTCCATTTAAAATCGAGATGGCTTTTACTGGCTATTCCTGGAACAATGGAAAAAAGTATATTTCTTTTAGTACTTTTGATATTGGGTTACTAAAAAAAAATTATTATACCTCATTTGATCAATTGTCAGTGTAATATTAATATCAATGTTATTCCAATTTAAATTCGTAGGTTTACAAAGGAGGATCCTACTTTCCAGTTCAGATATGATCCCGACAGTAAAGAAACTCTTGTCTCGGGGATGGGAGAATTACATCTTGAAATCTACGCCCAGCGGATGGAGCGGGAATACAACTGCCAAGTTGCCCTCGGTAAACCAAAGGTTGCATTTAGGTGAGTATCTTAACTATATACTTTTTTGATCAGGGAGGATTTTCTTTTATTTGCCTATCAGAAGGATTTTAGTCGTAATCATGGAACAGTTGCTATACAGCTCTGATTGGGTTGAAAGTTTTAAACGGTTACTCTTTCCATGAACATCAAACATCATCAATCCTGAACTTACATTTCTGCAATCCTATACGTGGGTGTCTTTGAGTAGTTCTTTGGCTTCTTATTGACACTAAGTCAGGTCATTCTGAGAACTAAGTCATGATATCCCAGTCAACGTCATTAATGTCAATAAATTAACAAAAAAAAAGGAAGAAAAAACAAAATATGTAAAGTGAAGTGAATATGACGTAAAGCAAAACTAGCATTAAAAAAGGATACAATTTGGAAATAACGCAACTTTTCCGTTGAAGTTATGAACTTCAAGACACGGCTCTAATTGACAAAGCTCATATACCTCGACTCTCGATTACTCAAGTCTCACCATAGGACTTTAAATAATGTTTCCATCACTAGTATACATAATTGTTATAAATCGGGGAACACTTAAATCCTTTGACTGAATTCATATTGTTATCTAAAATAAATAAATAAATAAATATAATTTTGTGTTTCAGAGAGGCTCTAGTGAAGGAATGTAACTTTGATTATTTGCATAAAAAGCAAACTGGAGGTGCAGGACAATACGCGCGAGTGATTGGAGTTATGGAGCCACTTCCCACACACCGGAATACATGTATGTTGCAATTAATGATTTTAAATGTCCATTTACATATAATAAATTTATAACTACAATAAGTTTTTAAATATACCTTTAAAACAATACTAGGGTTATTATAGTGGGGGAATTCTGTTCAGTGGGTAATTCAGCCATTTTTAAGGTAGATAGGCAGTACCCGGCAATACTTAATCAACATGGTAACTGGCGAACAGATTTTGAAGTGACAAATCAGGTAAGAAATATGTCAACTTTTATGTTTTAGACTAATTTCTTACTGCAAATTGTTTCATTGAGTGTTCATGTGTATGTGAAAAATATCCTCAAAGGGCCTCTACCCGAAACCACTCTTTTCTGTATTGTGCGTGGTTTTAGGTCTCTCTATCTCATCTAACAGATTGTTAAAACCGATTCCCTTGTGCCATTATTGGTCAATCATGATTCAACGACAGATTCAACGTATTTTCACAAATAAAGTTGAAATATCATCTTTCTGAAATCAACTCTCCTCTGTAGTTTTATTTTTTCGATTCTTATATTCAATTAATAAGATATTTCGTTTGCTCAAACTAAAAACAAAGTAACTGCTTCTGAGAAAATTTTTCGGGAGAGGCGAAACTAGATTTAAAGTAAAGAATTCGATATTACAATGTAACCAGATATCAAAAATTTAATCATCTCCTAAATTTGTGCCGAAAGTTCTGCAGTTCTAGAGTATAATAATACATGTATAAAAGGATATAAATGTATTGAATGTATATGTGAACATATTATTTATTATACATTTTGTATCTATTTTCTAGTTGTTGAATTCAGAGATGAAACAGTGGGTACAAATATACCAAAGCAGTATATGCCTGGAGTAGAGAAAGGATTCCTAGAAATGTGCCAAAAGGGTGGTTTGGCAGGTCAGCGATTATCTGGAGTACGGTTCAGGCTGATTGATGGTGCCCATCATATTGTGGATTCAAGTGAATATGCATTCTTCCTGGCTGCTCAGGGCGCTGTTAGAGATGGTAATATTTGATTTACATTTGCTGACTGTTACATAGGTTAAACTAAATATTTAATTTCCTTACAATACGACTACTTCTGCAATAGTTGTAACGTCAACAAAAAAGTGTAACTTCAATACAACCTTAGAGCAAAAATGGTGACCTTAGTATTGTTTTCAACCTTAATATAAAAAGATGTTTTTTTTTCAGGCATCCTTAGAAATATAAGGTTTATGATTTAGATAACAATCTCATAGTATTTTTTTAAATAATATAATTAGACTAAATTAAATATTTTGTTAAACAATTAAAATATGGATGGAATGCTAAACCAAGCCGTTAACATTATATTTTTTTTTATATGCACAGTAGCTTCGAAACAAAGCATTTGCACCCTTATTTCCATACATATTTTGTTCCTTATTTTGAAAACAATAAGCTTGTTTTAACATAAATTCATTATTAACACATAGATGTAACCAAATTCAAAGAAGTCGCACAATAATCTTTGACCTGAAATCATCTTTCAATTTGCTTCATATTCGGCTATTAATTAATCTGGAAATTCATTCGGCACACTTCAACTGGGAGCATTTTGATCTTTATATCAAGCGGCTTACTCAATCTACCAGTTTCACAACAAAAGTGAAAATAATAAAACACAAACATAACAAAATTAACAAAATTATTAAATTAATAAATTTATTACTACTTATGACCATTCTAAATGTATAGTAGTGATATCTAGTAGCGGAGAGTAGAGAAGTTAAGTTGGGAGCCGTCGGCCAACCCAGCAAAACGTCACTTATACTTGGTTAGTCGAGTATATGCCATCTTGTAGCAAGTAGCAGAGCTAGAGTATGGTTTGGAAAAGTTCTATAGAATGATCCCGTGAATAACATCTGATTATTATTTTATGATTTACTTTTTACAATGTAATCTAAATAAACTATGGCGGCCCAGATACCAGGCAGATCGTGCCCACTGTCCCGGTCCAAATTGGTGGTTCTCGCGGGCTGTACTTTGGAGACTCCTGGTTTATAATATAAGAACTGTACAATTTCATAACATCATAGACTTCTTTTATATAATATTTATTGAGGAGCATTAAGTCAAATCTTAAAATCGCATAAAATTAGTCCCAAACCGGTGGGAATTTCAAAATAAATACGGCATCAGTTTATCAGTCTATTTTTGAAGTACTCTTAATAAAACTGATTTGATCGAAATATTCTTTCTACATTATTATTACTGAATTGCTTCACATATAACATCACTCTGCTGGTTTCGCATTCAGTTGTTAAAGTTCTTTTATTTCATAATAAAATCATTGTTATTTGTTAAGTTATTTAATATTTAAGTTATTTAACATAAATAAATTTATTACCGTCGAGAGTTGTTAAATGATTCCATCGACCTCATCCTACAAATATTGGACTGGAAGATCTACATATTAGCAACTCAACAAAAAGTAGTGCATGCGTCATCCTGTACCAGCCACATCTACCACAGACTCACTGTTGGTACACCACCCTCATTCGCACGGTCTAATAAAAGTTAGAGCACAATAATTACAAAGTGCATATGATTTATTCTAAAGTACTTAAAGGTATGAGTGCTGCTTTATTTTTCAGACTGACATTCTAAATGTTGTCTTTAGAAAAAATATATATTCATGGGTTTATTATTAGTTGAAAATTGAATCTCCCTAAAAAGTACCATTTTCAAAATAAAGCAATAAATAAAATAAAGTAAAAAAAATAAACTAAAGACATTACGACATTTTTTTTTTTTTTCATAAAGCTCTAATATTAATTTAAGTTTGTATGCAATTCTGCCAGACTATTATTATCTTTAATCTTGTGGTTAAATTTATTTGTGATTGCAGTTTTTGAGGCAGGTCTTTGGCAAATTCTTGAACCAATCATGACAGTTGAAGTTAACATTCCTGAAGAATTCCAAGGTACGGTTCTGGGGCAGTTGAGCAAACGACGTGGTATTGTAACGGGAAATGATGGTATAGATGAATGGGTCACACTGACAGCTGAAGTTCCTTTAAATGATATGTTTGGATTTTCTGGAGAATTGAGGTGTGTTTTTATTTAATTAGTAATTTAATAGCCTCACAGGTTAGGACTGCACTTAACAGATCCTCGTATTTTAAAGATACGTTTTGGATATAAGATAATTCAAAAGTATTTTTTGATATTATATTTAAATAATCAGTTCTGTTATTTATTATTATTTATAATAGGCAGGCAACATAGCTGATAAGCCTATATCTTATTTATGTCATGTTTAATCTGACATTTAATTAGACAGCGCTGAACCACTTCTGTACACCAACCTCAGAATTACAAAACTGTCTATGCTCAAAAGTTGAAAAGATCCAAGAACACTCATAGCAATAATTCAGCGGGCTGCTCTAGAGATACCAAGACTACTGGGCCACCTTGAATTTCAAAACTTATGGAAACTGTTTGTTCCCCATAGGCACAGAGTCTCGTTTCATACGAAGACATCGTCCCAAAAGACTACCTGTTTAAATATGACCTCACATCCGCTATCAAAAAAATAGGTTTACTGCGGTCGAGGTAGGCTCATGGTCCCCGGTTAAATTTCTTTAACACCAAGTTAATGACTTGGGGCCGATTAGGACACATTCAAAATGAACGACTTATTGATTCTTCACCCATTTGGAAGGTCAAAAATCCTCTTTGTAGTACTATCCACACCATGATGGGCTTGATTTACATGGATGCTGTGCTTTTTACCACCATGCATGTTTACATTCCGTTCTGTACTAGTAATAGCACTAACCTAACCGGCCTGTGAATTTTTTTCAGAACATTGGGATATAAAATATTTATGAATTATGTTGTAGTATAATTTGAGGTCTATTTTATGGCATTTTAGATATTATCACACAACTTGTCCTTATGTGAGAGTTGTAAATTGTGTCCGATTAGAACTGCTCAAATGTCTAAATAGGATGCAATATACCATATCTTTAATGTTTCATTCGTAAAAGAGGAATAAAGTATATGTGGTTGGGATTATTAATTTTGGATTGCACAATATCACATAAACCCAACCATTCACTTCCTGTTAACATTAAGTTTTTTTTAGTATAATTTTATTTACAGGTCTTACACACAAGGAAAAGGAGAATTTTCCATGGAATACAGTAGATACTTACCATGCACTTCGGAATTACAAGATAAATTGGTTAGAGAATACCTAGAATCTCAGGGATTACTTCCAGATGAAAAAGAAAAGAAGAAGAAGAAAGGTTGATATGAAAAATAATGAACAGTGAGATTAAATTAAATAATAATTTTAATTTATTTAATAAAAAAATATTACAGGTATCTAATACAATTTAATTTTAAGTACCTACATTTTTGATGTATTTATGCTTTTATCATGTCACAGGATTAATGTTGATCCTTCACATAAAATGCAGCCAAAGATGTACAGACAGAATTTACATGTAATAAATAGTTGAAAATTTAGACATTTTATTTTTTTATCTTTATCAACATGCTTGAACCCAACATTTTATTAATGGATTGGTTTTAATAAAATCTTTCAAAAGAAAATATGATAACAGATTATTATTGCTCAATTGCAATAAAAAAAAAATCATTAAATAATATTGGTAACAAATAACATGGTAAAGAAAAAGAGGAGCAAAGCAAATTATCCCGAGTGCCACAGGCACGATTTGTCGCGCGCTGAAGGCGCTGTTAAAGCCACCCGCAGGGCCTAGGTGCCAACCTGTGGCGAAATTTGGGGTTGTATAGCTAGTTAATTATAAAATTTATATATAATGCGAAAAAACAATAATTTTGAATTTTGTTTTTTTTTGACAATTTAGAACTAGCTACCAGGAGCACAGAAAGGGATAGAAACGCGACGCGAAGAGATACACAATTTTAAAATTAATAATTAAATGCATTTTTTTAATATCATCCATCAGGCGTACATAAAGCGTAAAAGGTCAGCAAGCAAGGGCAAGGACATATGTCGATGTGGTGACAAATTAGTGTGAAATAAATACCAAGATGTGGTGACTTATCTGTAAGAGAGGGAGAGACAGATTTAAAATAAACCGACCATTAAAACTGAAGTCAGGGATGCCATCTACGGGTATATATTTTGTCAGCCGTAGATCTGCCGAAAGAGAGGGTTTTAGATCACTTAGATTAATACACAGAGCAGGAGAAATATATCATAAGAATTTATGGCGATTTTAGAACACCTTACCGTATAATTTCAGCGCCGTTAGAAGAAGAATGTTAAAGAGATGGAAAACACACCGTCAATCAGTGTCAAAACTAAAATCATTTTGTTTGCTTGACAGTAAACGCTGAATTCAAACAGTTAAAAGGAAAACGATATATTAAATACTATTACTAAATATGATTTTATTAATTTATAAACTAAATTCCAACAGTTACATAAATAGACAGTGTAAATAAATTACGAATTTAGATTAGGTTATAAATTTGCATAAATTTATTTACGCTACAAGAAAACAAATGAATACCAAGAGAACATAATGATCAAGAAGTAGTGAGTATGAAACGTTTAGGTGATTTTAATGTAACTGTGATTTTATATTACAAATTATAATATAATTTGGATGTGTTCTTTATACATACATATACATTTTTTTATATCATCTATCAGGGAGAGTACATAAAAGGTCAGCAAATAATTTTCCGCTTATGTCGATGTTGTGAGAAATTAGTAGAAATGCTTCTTAACTGAATACAAATTATCAGGAGCACAGAAGGATATTAAGTATAATGTTTAGGTGATTTAAATATAACTGTGATTTATATTATAAATCATAATATAATTCAGTGTTTTCTATATACATACATATAAATAAAATAGAAGTATCTGTCTGTGATTTCGAAATAAATCCTTTCTTCTAGGTTATCAATTATTCATACGCAATCAAACCCTAAAAATGCATTTTTTTTGTCTATTTGTCCGGGTTAATCTCCGAAATGGCTGAACTGATTTTAACGAGACTTTCATTTTACTACCTTTAAAAAGCTACTGTAGCAGCTATTGTAAGTAAAAATATATTTCTTTAACCCTGTAGTCTCAGCATAGCAGTAATGATTAAAATTACACCATAGCCATAAAATGTTTGACCAAGGTACAATTTGTGCTAAGTTGATGCGATGCACTGATTGCGTCTGCCAATCAAGTTACCTGCTGCCAGATTCACAGTGCTTTGGCACTTACACTGGACTATTGATTTTATTTTTAAAGTGCATTTTTTCTCTGAAGGACAGTTTATTTCGTAAGCCGTAGTTTCATGGCCGAATCGTTGGGCACTGTGGTCCAGCAAATAAGACGTATTGTGTTATTTTTTTATAGAAAAGGTGCTTTACACGGATGTGCCTGTATACTTCGTTTTATATAATTATTGTGCCTGGTTCATGCTTATTATTTATTTCTTACTTTTTGCTTTCCCTTGTTTCCTTGCTTTTGTGTGGTAAAAACAACTACCATGGCAATCGCTGACAAACTGACTGAAAAGTCGGTCAGTTTGTCAGTGAAAAGCGGGAGGAGGGAGAGGATAAGAACAGATTAATGATATGTGAGTTTTTTTCTCGTTATTTCCTAATGTATAATTTCCATTGTATATTAATTCCGCTTTTTGTTCCCGATTTTGTGTAAGCTCATTCAGTAATGAGTGCCATGTTTCGTAATCACACAGCTGTCACATTGCCATTGGGAGATGTATGTTAATGATCGAATATTTCATAGCTATACAAAGTCCTTGATTGCTGCCTCCACATCTTCAGCTCTAATTTAACTTTGAAGATAGTTAAATTGATATTGTTGATGGCAGTGCTGCTGCTATTGCATTAAGTTTTATAGTATGCGACATTACTCATATATGCGTCGTATTCAATGATCTTTTAAAAGATCGTTGGTCGTATTAGTCGTGCATATACCACATTACATTTGCACTAATCGTTCAAGCTTTCAAGGAGATCATTGAGACCCCACTGGACACTTTTTGGCCTATCTGACACTATTTTTATCATGTTGAAAACACATTGCCTTATGACACTGATGATATCAATGTCCCCAGTCAGCTTACCATTGTGGGAAGCATTTTTATGCCTTCTGCTGATAAATTATTTGCGATACCTTTCTTTTCCAGGCTATCAAATTCTTTCGCAAAATCCACAAAGATGAGTTAGAGTGGAGGGCACTCTATTGATTTCTCAATTCTGACTAGTCTCCGTTTTTTTGTTAGGACTATACCCACTGCAAGAGTAGGATACACTGCTTAGAACTTTAAGTTACCACTGATAGCTCATCAGAAACTAGGAGGGTAGATGATGATAACATGATTTTGAAGCTGTATCCCCATTTTTTGAATATTTATTTATTTTTTACATATTACAATTTGAAGGTATTCCTCCGATAGTATAGCTGGTTGGCAAGTAAAATGAGGTTAGTTATTAACCAAATGTTTATTCTACTTTTAGCTGGGATGGACTCTTAGGAAAATATTTAAAGACATTAGCTAATACAGACAAAACGAATGGAAACTGACATTATCCTTTTTAAAATTTTCTTTATTATATAGGAATGGTTTTTTCATTCAATATAAAAGGGTGTCTCAAGTTTTTCACTAGTTGAGGACCGTGCTGGTTTAAGTAAACCTTAAGTAGGTTAATTAGATGTATTTTACATTTTAAACTCCCAGACAGCCATCTAGGTCATATAAAAATTTAGACAGACTGTCAAATCCGCGAAAGCGTCTGACCAAAAGTCTGCTTGCTAACCACCACAGGTGAAAGGTGGTAGTGTTTGTGGGGTAATTTTAATTGGTTCAATTAATTTTCACATGTACGAGCCAAAAAGATTTGAAGTTATTTGCCGTTATCAATAGACAGACTAGTCCATGTTGTTTGTGTCACTGCAACACGTTGGACAGGAGCGGCTGCGGATATACCATCTCTCGCTTTTGTCATTCTCCATCTCTCTTGTGCCTCTAAAATAGACATGATGCAAAAAAAAATCTCAGCTGTTCGGAAATGGTCATTAAAGGTCAATATTAAAGTTGGTATAACCACTCCTCTCAATATGGGAGACAAATGAACACAAATTTCAAACTCTTCGCTACATACAGATTTTAATGATTATCTGATACTTATGCAAACTTAGTAGTTTTATGTTTTTTGGATAGTATATATCCCAATTTCATACCATTTGTAACATTCCTATTTTCATGTAAAGCGATGACTACAAAATCCATTATGGTTGTAAAAATATGAAATATTTTATAAAAATAATAACATCAATGGATTTTAAATTTATTATAAAGTTATAAATATTTAGTGTTGTAAAGTATTTCCTACATTGTATTGGCACAGGAAGGGGAAACCATTCGCACATATGCAAAAAAAAAATCTTACAAATATACATGTTCATATTTCTGACGGTTTGACAATCTCAGTTGTAGCACAATACAACACTGCCTTCCTTAGTACAGACATAGTCTAGTAAAGAAGGTAGGGCACAAAATGTAGCAGTGCTAATCGCTCCCAGTGCATTTGTAATATTCTTTTATAACTGTGATTTTTACTACTGCATTTCTATTTTTTTTGTCAAATTAATTATGTACAATGAATAAATAATAATAATAATAATAATATTTAAACGTAAATCTGCTTCAACTGACATAAAACGCTGTCTCATCAAAATCATACATTTATTCATTTACACAGACAGAAATAATAACACCATTCTTTTTGTTTAGTTATAATTATCGGCCTTGTGGTTATGTGTGTTTTGCAGTGTCATTAAAAATACATATAATTGCCTAATAAATGCATTTAAAAATTTACCTAAGTAATGCCATCTAGGCAGTGAAATATTTTAAATTTCCAAAAAATGATGTAGCTAAATAATAGAATAAAGTGCGCAGAAAAGTTACTAACCCAAAGACAGCAAGAATATGCTCCTTTAATTTTGTCTTAATAATGTCTTATTTTGCGGAGCCCTTATAACAAGTAATATTAAATTATTCACCATTATCTTCGAAAAAATTGAAAGACGATGCAATTCCTGCATTACCTACGTTTTCGGTGGAAATTCGATATAAAGTATCGGACCGATTATTATATGTCATTGGCACCTGTGGCGATGCTCGTGGTGGCATATATATTCATGGTCAAAAGGGTTATATTAACTTTCTGTAGCTGTAGTGAATATTTATTTGGCACACCTCTAATAGACATACATAGCGATTTATTTTATTGTACCATGGGTTGTTAAATGTCTTTAAAATTTTGAACATTCTTAAAATTAAGTGTATCTACTTTTTACATATTATAAAAAACTCATACAAATTATTTATGCTGTATATTTACTAATACTCATATCAACATTACAAATCAGTATTAAAATATTATTTTTATTCTATGTTAATAATTAACAGATTCATGAGAAAAGTTTCAAAATTGACTTGGCCTTTCACTATGGGTACCCTAGACAGGTAATAGTTCCCTTAATGCTTTTTAATTTGTCTGCAATTCATGAAGCACTGCTGTTGTGCGGTCTGTTTACCCCATATAGGGTGTGAATTATAAGCCTTCAGTCTTCGGTTCTAGCCAGCGATGTGTTCGATATCATTCTCCCTATTGATGCTTATTTTAGGTTTCGCCTATTATGAGGATGCCAATCTAGTATTTTTCTTAATAATCAATTGTTTGAATTAAAAACTTTGTTTGATTTGCGTTTATTATCGGTTGAAATAAATGACACGCAGCAATATTTCAATTTATAAACCGTAGCTAAATATCTATGTTTCTGCTTTCTATATATTTTTTGTTTTATATTTAAGAATACTTTTTTGGTATAAGGAATGCATTTCTCACAATTTAGTGTTTATGAGACCGCATAGATATTTAACAGTATGGAACTTATTTGAACCAGACATTACCATTACTTTATTTAAAATCATTGCATCGCATAATAACATTACTTAGATATTCTTGCAATATGTTTTAAATTGGAAAAAATAAAGAATGCTAATTAATAGTGGCAATATTCAATGGATTTTGCTGACCATAATGTTACAATTGAAATGATTTTTTTTCTTACAACATAACGAGCATTGGAATGGTCACGATAAATTATATCTATTATGCATATTATTGCTGACTTAAATATTATTATAATTTCCTTATTTTCAACCTTGGTTAAAACTCAATCATCCACTTTTCAAGATGAACAATACCTATTTGAAATGGTATAATAAGTTACGGCTTATGAACACACAAGTGATGAACTATTGAATATAACGGCAATATTGCAATACTTTTACTTACGTTTACATTTTTTACTTGAAATATATTTTTTTTTACAGAAGCAACAAAAGTAACTATCCAGTTTCTTAGCATCCACTACTATATAACACAATCATGCCTAAAACTATCCAACATATTCATATGGAATAGGCAAGTTTTAGACCGAATAGAAGCTGCTGCGACCAAGTACTTTCATTGGCTACTCATATAGAAGAGTGTTTCGAAAAACGCTTTAAAGTACGAGCAGTTTTCATCGACCTAACAGCAGCCTACTACACAGTTTGAAGACAAAGAATGATAAATAAAGTATTAAATGTTATCCCTTGTAGAACCCTTTGCCGTTTCATGAATAATATGCTCACTGACCGGCAATTCACTGTTCACTTATTTATGTTCATATGTTTCAAACGAGATTATTGGTTAAGGCGTTTAACTATTGGCCCAAAGGTCGTGGGTTCCAATCAGTATGTGGTCATACCATTTTTAACGCTTCATCATCATCATCTTCCCTGACTCTAGCACAGGCACATTTGGCCTAGTTGAGTAGGGCCCAAAATAATTGTATATGACCTAGGTCATAGCAATTAGTAAAAAAAAAAAAAAATTATTTTACATAAACTAGGAGGAACAACTTGGGGTGCTGATGTCAGTACTCTACGGACCACTGAAAAAGCTCTGGTATATTCTGCCGCCGAGTATTGCGCTCCAGTCTGGCAATACTGAAAAAATAGACACGCAACTAAACACTGCAATGCGAGTCATCATAGGGACCACCAAGACTACTCCAACAGAATGGCCACCTGCCCTGAGTAAAATCATTCTACAAAAAAATGTCGTTTCCATGCTCTACGCAAAATATTAGAAAAATTCAAGATAATCCTAATCTAGTCAAACACAATGACATAAATAAGTCAAAACTACGACAACTTATCTTGTGCAAACCATCATGGAAGCTTGGACAACTTACATTAGATAATTTTAACTTGGCGGAACATGGAAAAATTAATAGTCTAAAAGAAATCCGGACAAGTATGAATACACACAAGACCCAACTAAATGCGTTCCAGGTTCCTAGAAAATTTTCCTAGAAAATCTTGGTGCACTTTGAACCGCTTAAGAACAGGCCACAGAAAATTAATGACATGCTTTCAGAAATGTCAGAAAGCCCCAAATGCAATTGTGGACACACCAATCAATCTTATAAAATATATAGATACGGCAACTGAGGGTGAAAAACGCACCACGCCCAAGTATGCCATTTGCGTCGAGTACACTCCTCGCATATCATACGTCTCGCTTGCTCGCATATGTCATTGCGATAAGTCTCTATCCGAGTGTTGCGGAGCGCGGTGTCGGGTTTTTCCAAGGAAAATTTGTATGACAAGCCGTATTTATATGTTTTAAAAGATCCAACGGGTTTGTCATAACATCAGTGATTGTTACACAACCTTAGGTCAAATGCTATCGTATTCTCTGGGTATAAAGTTATAGTAGCAATTTCTGTTTTTTAAAGACTCTTTAGACTATCATGTTTATTTTTAACTTCTAAAATTTTATTAATACCTTAATAATCTTATAATTGTAAAAAAAACCTAACTAAGAACAATTACATATAATTTATAATTTACACACAAATACCATTGGATATCTTTGTCAACAATAAAAATAAATAAGTAAATAAATAACTAACTACATAGTCAATCATTCGTTAGGGCCAATGGTTGTTGTAATAATGTAATATCAACAATCTTTCAAAAGATTGTTTGTAAAATACACTATTTGGCGATGAATCAGTACTTATGTGTAAATGCGAATTGGTGTCAGTCTACATTATATAATTATGTTAAAAAGTCAAATTCTTAAAAATGTTTGAGTTTGTGGTATTGCAATATTGCCATCGATTATGAAATAATAACATGGTTGTTCATCAGGTGGGTCTGTGACCTTCGACCTTAGTAGTGGATCATCATTAGGCACGTATTGAATGAACACTACTATACATACACATTAGATGCTGCAATATGATGAGGCATTTGAAAAAAAAATGTCTAAATTTCTTTGATTTTACAGTATATCTAAGACTCATAAACCTGTTTTAGTTTTAAATAAAATTATCACTTCAATATAAAATTCTATGAAATTGTGCAAAAATTAAAGCTACTAAGTGGTGCTTTGGAATATTATATTTATTGTTTAATATAAAATAAACATTTAACTACAGCAGTTCCTACTGATATGACTAGATTAATATTTCATAGTATTATAATAGAAAATGCCTAGTACAAAGTGTGGACAGAATTTTGGCTCATTGGTATTATTAGGTAATTGGATCTAAATACATTTTGAATAGAGAAATAATGTCAAATTGACTGCTTTATGAGGGAATATTTTCAAATAATAATATTTAGGGCACAACTAGGGCTTATCCCTTTGGATTTTTTATTTGGAATATTTATTCATGTTTCTTTTCGTCCTTCTCAAATCATGCTCATACTGAGGTTTCTGCTGATGTTAAATATTTTCTTGTTTCAACTTTGATTCCGTCACTCCAAATCTCTTTAGGATGGCTGGCGTCGAACTGAAATACAAAATAAGTTTGGTGTAAAAGCTACAAAAATGCAGTTACCCACAGTACCAGTGTTGTAGGCGAAGATAAAGTTAGATAAATATTTAACATAAATTATTTCTATAAAACGAAATAAAAGCCATGCATATTTGTACCAAAGTTTAAATTATATATACATTTCTAGTTTTTGATGTGTTCGAACTCGGTTATTAAGTAATTTATTAGGTTAGGAATAGATCAGATATCTTCTTGATAAAGGAGAAATAACAGTATTAATTATACTATTTATTTTTTTCATGTTATTCTGTGAGCATATTACTCCAGAGGAATCTAAGATGTTCACTTGTATAGACCGAGTGCGTAAGGCAGATGAAATTTTATCAAACAATGGTGACCTTAAAAATGTTATGCAATGAATTAAGAAAACTTTTATACATACCGAATATTGGCATACAAGTAGTGGGAAGGTATATAAGAAAAGTGTAAAATTGAGACGGTAAATTCACTTTGACATCTTTCAAACTCTGTTTAAGAATTCTTTGTGGTACCAACGTTCACCCAGTTCGCCCTACTGACTTTCTATATCCAGATGTGTAATGAGTCCGCTAGAGAAGTTTGTGGCACTTTCAACAAAAGTATTTTTGTTTTACCTCCTGGCCGGCTCAGGTATTTTTTTTCAAGGGTTTTGCGGTCCAAGAAGCCTTGCGGTCACTTCAACAGTAATTCCGCAACTGGTCTTTAAGGAATTCTCCATGATGTCCTATGTGGGAATGTTGTCTTCACATGGGATATATTAACTTTATTAATATGGCTGTTTTTAGGGAAATATAGGAAAGTAGTATAGCCGGTCTTGTGTATTCATTTTGAGGTTACAATCACCTGCCTTTTCAAAATATGTTGGTCTTGGCATTTTCAATTAAGCTATATTAAGATTTATCCATAATGTTATATATATGGTGGATTAGACGATCTATCAAGCGACGCATAAAAAAGGTGAGAAATGATGTATCGTCGAGTTTTTTAATTCAGTTTTAAACCCTTAACTAGGCAATTTAAACAAAAGCTGATGAATTTCAGATTCACATGGGTTCCAACAATATTAACATAAGCTGTCAATCAAAACCGGTTTAGTATCGAAGATCATTGCGTTATGTTGGTACATATAGATTAATCTGACTGATTCTCATTAATTATTACTGAAATACTTTTACAGATATGGCGTCAGTAGATTAAATACAACTAACAAGAAAAATTGTGCCATTTTAACAACTGACATTAATTGAAGGTTTGAAGGGAGTTTCTTTTTACAATAATTCAAATTGAACCGGCAGTCAAACATTTTATAATATGAATTATGAAATATGCCTTTAAAAATATGAAAGTTTGAATGAAATTCTCAGCCTGGATATGGCACAATGTTTATTAAAGTCAAAGTGGGATTAACTACTCAACTTTACAATTCTGGACCATTTTAAAAGAAGCAAAAAATCTTTGTCTCTGATATTCCTACATTAGGCTATAAAGACATGTCTTTGAAACATAGGTAGTCTTTCATTCTTACTTTTTCTTTCATAAGCATTTTCTACAATTACATAAAACGTTAGAAGTCAAAAACACTGGAAAAGCTAACAATAGTTGAAATCTATGAATACATAAAAATGTCAAATTAAACCGGTGAATACAAAAAATGCTAAGTTAAATATATTTATCTTTGAGAGCATATTATAAAGATATTTTTTTAATGCGGTCCTGTTAGTTCTAAAAGGTCTCTTGAGTTGATTGTTTAATTATTAACACCTATTAGTTGGAATCATATTCATTTTAGAGACATGTTAGTACTAGTAGGCTACAAGGCATTGAAAATAATAAAGGTTCTCTACTTACACAGTTAAACATTCAGACGCAGGGTAGTGGATAACACATCTTGTAAGGATTAAAGTCTATTGATTGGTTCGTGTGAGGTAGGTGCCATTCTTGTGTGCAGCTGAACGGGCAGAATATATTTGAATTAAAACAAACCTCGTGCACGGCAACATTAAAAAAAAATCTAAAATTTGTTTTCATGCTACAATCGAACATCAACTTAGGTACTTAGAAATTGTGGCAATATTAAGCTAAAATACTTTACAATCCAGCATGCTATGTATTCATAAATATTATATTTTTTTAAAATCTCGATTCAGACACATCCCGGCAGACCTTAATGGTGAGCGGCGATTCATCTTCTTCCTCTTCTTTCATGGTGGAAAGACGTTTGTCTACTTCCGCTTGGACATCTTTCAATATTATCTTTTTATGCTTCCTGTGAATATGAAAATAAATTAAAGATATCTGAGACAAGTATGAAAAAATTTACTAAAATATTTAAAACGTACTCTAGAGTTGCGATTTGTAAGTGACAAGTGTTATCTTTTATTAGTATTACATTACTCTTTTGGTGTCTTAAGCAGGTTTAAAATTTTAGGTAGGTACCTGGTACCATTGAGGGATGAGCTCGTGTTTATATGGAAGGGGCATTGTATAATTCACCGGGCACTCTTCTACACTTGACAAGGTGCACCTGAAAGTGCTTCGTTTCGAGGAGGTATTATAATTAACGAATCCAGATGAAACGAGAAGCCTGTTCTGCCAGAATTTGAGTGTGGGTACACACCATCTGGCCGCCTCAGACTGACTGGACCTACAGAGCAAAGCGAGAAAACTAGAGCCAAGCTGCTGAAGCGTATCACAAATATCCCGATCATGTTATCAACCACTGATTACGGTTTATCAATATATTTACAACCTTTAATTTTATCGGTAACTTACCCATTCAGCTTGGGACTTTTCTTCTCCGGTTTGCCCTTTAATTGTTCCGACTTCTTTATATTATGGTTGTTAACCTGCTTCCATATAGCCGTTTTATTTACCTCTTCCGAAATATTTATTGATGCAATGGGTACTTTAATCAAGCTACCATTCGGCAGTGGTATATTGATGTTTTCAGTTCCTGGATACGGCGGAGGGTTACCCGTCGGAATATCCTGAAAATTTAATTTGATTAATAGCTTCAGAAGACAGGTTCCGTTTTAAATCAAACTTTATTTCGTTCATTTGCATTATTTACCTACGGACATACCTTAGTAGGATAAGCCTGCATGGCCTGGGAGGTCCGCTCCAAGCGAAAGCAATAGTAAGCATGCAAATAAAATTAGTACAGATTTTCTTTGCGCTAAATAAATAAATTTAAAGTAAATAAAATAAATTAAATGTGTCTTGTATTTTATTACGATAATATTAGGCATTTTTATTAAAAACACATTTGCATAAAGAAAAAAATTATTAACAATTGGGTATTCTATTGGGTACATTCTATTGGGTATATTGTGGGTGGGTTCATTGGGTACAATGTGGATATTGGTTAAAATGGTTACAAATTGCACATTTATCTGAATTACATTAATCTATTCAGGCGTCATTTCCCTTGCAGTAGGATAGTAAACGGTTTGTCCAGCCCACCTCAATATCCTCCAAATGCCGCTGGTCCTCTTCATGACGTTTTGCAATCTCGGGCATGACATCATCGAGAATTTTCAAGTCTTGCCGTGAAAAAAAGAAGTCGAGAGATTTCCTTATCGCAATCATGACCACTAGCATCAACGGGAACAGAATTGATGTGCTATTGAAGGATTTGATCAGCCAGAGGCATATAAGGCAAGCCAATTGAATGCAAGTAAAAATGTGCACTTTCTTGATCGGTACCTTAAATGAGAGTTTTGTCATTTAATATTAATATTTAGGATTTATTATTTCATTCACAAACCTAGTTCAATCCACAGAGTTATCGTGGGGCACAATCTAATGAAGATAAGGATGAAATGAAAAAGATAGGTCTTGGTTCTGTAGTGGTGGAAAAACTCCTAAGTTTGGGAAACTATTTCAATAAAGGATACCACCTATTTACTGACAATTTCTATACCAGTATAGAGTTAGCCAAGTCACTTTTGGAGAAAGGTACATACATAACTGGCACTATAAGGCGCAATAGAAAGCTTATAACCAGAGCGACCAATGTGAACACGTTGTAAATGCCACAATTTTGTGAACTCTATTATAAAAACCATAAATGAAGTAAGTCTAGTGGAAGGTACAAAGGCGAGGGAGGTTTTTGCTATCAATAAGCTTTCGGGGAATCCGTCACATCTGTTACTTACCAAGGACCGACTGTCTGCTAAGAAGACCCCTCATCCTCAACCGAGATGACTAATAGCCAGAGGTGAGCCAGAGCGTTTAAAATATGGCAGTGTCATCTGAACCTTGATAACATCTACACTTATATTCCACTAATAAAAAGATCTAAAATTACCTATTAAGCTTTATATTATAATAAACTTTATTGTAAAGAGTTACTAATGAATAGAGTGTAATTTTAGTAGTATTTATAAGTAATATAACTTCTAGTTATTGCTATATTATAGTCATATGACATGGGCATTGATTATTTTTCTTACCTGTCTGAGATATAAATAATCAGGCTGGTATTTTTGAGGCATTAACATGATCATTATTCGATCGAAAAATTGCAGTCCTTTCAGTGAGGCAACGCCCATGTATAGGAATACTCCGAATAGGACCGGCATTGGTATGTGTCTCAGCATTGGCGTCAGCAGGACGGAGCATCCAATCATAACAAATATCAATATGTGAGTGACTCTTTGTTCTCTAACTCCTAGAAATCGAGGTTTCTCGCCTGGCGCGGCACACTCGGATTCTACTTTTAGCGAGTTCACGTGGTTTATAGAGAGTACTGTGGCGGCTACAAACCACGGTAAACCCATTATTGAGCAGATTTGGATCAAAATTGATAGGACAAATAAGTCCAGGTGGTATCCGCATCCTTTTTTTAGTTTGTTCTCCTTTCGATTAACAATCACGGCTGAAATTTGCTGATCCATAAATATTAGAATGGTTCCCAATAAGGCAGGTAGGATGGCAACTGCTGCTGACCAAATTGGATTACCACCAAGCGGCGTTATGACCCATTCTCTGCCGGGTAATGTTGGCTTGAATTCGCTGGGGACTTCTAGCTTGGGTGTGTTTATACCAACCTTATAATCTAAAAGTGACATTGATAAAATTGCAATAATGACCGAGAAATCACTTATGATTTGTCGCACCTGAAACAAATAAACGGGTGATGATTATATAGCCTCAACTGATTTTGACTCCAAGAGCGCAACATACATTATTGTCATAAGAGTCACACCAACTACAGAGAAAGAAATTTTCTGGAGACCATCCAGCTGGACTGGTCCCCCAAACTGGAGAGGATATATAAATATCTTCAAAAATATCCCCATAGAAATATTTTCCATTTTATATAAAGAACAATATTTTTAAACCTTACATAAAGCCCAAATGTCCGAATGTTCGTAAAAAAAAATAAAACCTAGTCTACCTGAATGTAACTGTGTGTGGTTGTATAATTTTTGTATTATATATTCCTTATATTTTCTGATACGTAATGAAAATAGAATTCTTATTTGGAGAAATCAAAATGTCTGTATAGATAAAAATTTCTTCAAACAAGTTTTGCATGACTAGAGATTGAAAAACTATTATTATACCTAATATAACGCGAATAGGTATTATTCACAATATACCCACATACCACAATATACATACATACATTGCTATGCATTGTTATGTATCCTAAATAAGGAAATAATAAGGAATGTTATAACTGGCACACCAAATAGACTTCTTATTTTTCGTTGAAGACACTAATAGGCGAAGTTGCTATTCTCCTCTTAACTGAAGATTCTGGAAATGCTCTTCCTACATAATGCGCCCCTCTTGTTCCTCTGAGGCAGGTACTAATAATATAACAGCAAAATGAAAGTACACATTTACGATAAAATGTTATATTTACCTTCGATGGAAAAAACAAAGAATTCTTGAAGTCCTTTAATATAATTGAAAGGGTAAATGTTCCCAGAAATAGGATAATAGACATTAGAAATACGTCAGGCACATACACGGGGGTTAAGCAACCATCTCCCTCTAAAGTCCCATTGTTAGTCTGAAATTAGTAGACATTAAATTTTACATTTGTATATAAAATAACTTTTCGATTAAACGGAAGTTAAGCTATTTACCAAACATTCAGCTTTGTTCGCAGAACCCCAGTCAAAGTTTGTGTCAATATTAGTATTATTTGATGGAATACAAAAGCATTCGTAATTTAGCTCATCATTTGGATGAATATTTATTGGATATCTTTTCCCGATCGAAATAACGTTTTCGACTGCCTGTGAATATTTGAAAATTTGCGTTTATTTCAATATTTTAGTGTTACTAGTAGTGTGTATATTTTAGTGAGTAATATTTACCTTATATATAAAAATAAATGCTATTAGTGTTGCAAAATTTTCTTCAGTAAATCTCGTGATGTAGCATACGAAGGCGCTGGCGTCAATGGCTACCAATATAACGAGTATTACTGTAATCCATGTTCCTATACATAGCCTAAAAGACATGTACGTCCATCCAACAGATTTGCAAAATTCAAACACTATTGTTTCAAATACCAACACTGGTCCTGTAGAGCCTAAAATGGTGAGCGGTTGACCGGAGAAGAAGCCATAGCCTATTCCACAAACGAAGCCTGAGATCAATGATTCCATGGCAGCCATGTTTTTGCCGGTAGCTTCGCCCAGTAGGCCACCGAATGTTATAATAGGCGACAAGCAGGCGAAGTATAAAAATATCCAAGAAGCAACGCATTGGAGCGCTAGAGCATCTTTGAAGTCGGATAAATACCAAGGTTTCTTCCTTTTCAAATCGTTAATTAGGCCTCCAAACAGCCGTCCTGTCCTTGAAAGGCCAGATTCTTCGCGAAGTCTTTGCTCCTCTTCTTGTTCGTCGGGTTCTTCTTTATTCTTTTCCGGCGGTCGCTTCCGTATTTCCTGCGATGGAATTGCTGCGGGTGGTTCGATTCGAATCGTTGGATCCCATTCTCCCGGGGGTAGAACGGTCACGGCATCTAAGAACTCGTCCACTCCGGCTAATAAGTGATCTCTCTTCTTGGCACGATAAGCTACTTCGTGGAAAACTTCGTCCGACATTAGAGTAGCCATAGCCCTTCCAATTTCATGGAAGCTCGAGTTTCCATTCGCCGGTCCCAGTAATATAAACAAAAATCTCGTTGGCACCGGAACCTCCGTTAAGTCCCCCATTATTGTAGCGGCGTTTAGTCTAATAAACGCTGAAAGGCTTTTCTCAAGAAAGTTTACTTCCCCTACGAGAATATTTGAAGCCTCCGCACCAGGTGGAATTTTGCGCATAAAGTGTGTGTTACTTCGATGATTGATATCTCCGTTCATAGGTATATCTCCGGCACTATGTGTTCTGTGCATTGAGTGACTGCTTGGACTTTTAACCATGTTTTCATCGCTGCTAGCGCCACCTAAAATTACACTCTATTTGAATTAAATGAGACGCTACAATTTTGTATACCTACTAATAACATATAGATTATTCAAGTTACTTTATGAAAGGCACATTCAAAAGAAAGAAAATGTCATGCAAGAGAAAGATATGTGCTAAGAAAATATTCATAAATATGATACGATTAAAAGAACGAAGCGACGTAGATTGTATGCTCGCCTTACTTACAGAATCATCTAGAAAAACGTATAAATTGTAAGTTAGAATAAAGCGGATTACCCGCTCCTGGAATCGAAAGGAAGCGACCGAAGTCTCCTTGCTTGACGCTTCCGGTATTCGAAGCCAAGGATGCTCCAAGATGAGATGGATCGTCCACTGCAAAAAAGCAGGCCTCGGGTTAGGAAAAATTATGACAGACAAAGAGAGAGCTACAAATTGTTGTAACTATTATTAATGTGCACAGATTCTACTCGTATGTGTAAACAAAATTATTAACGTTTACTATTTTATGGATATGATTATTATAGCAAGTATTGATAATTATCAAAATCTCTTCTATATTGACTATGTATTTCTGCCTGATGCATTTCCTTAATTTGATTACCAGGGTAGCTCTACCTCGATAGGCATTATCTACCTCGAAACTGAGAGTGAGAATTTCTTAGTTTCATCAAGCAGAAGAAGGGCCGTGAATTTCATTTTTTTTAAATTAAATTTTCAAAATAAATACTTTTCATTTTTTAATTATCATAAAAACGAGGTGATCTTGTAGTGATAGGAACAACAACCGCAATTCAGAAATTAGTGCATCGTGAATTTGAAACTCAAGAAAATCGGTAAAAAAAAAATAATCATAACAAAAAATATAAAGTTGCAAAATACAGAAAATTTCGATAAAAGTAAGTAATGGAGTAACGTTTGAATCACAATAAACGTAATACAGTCTTACAGTTCTATTTCACAAATAAAGATTTAGAACGCTCAAAAGAAGAGACTAACAGGAAAGCTATTAAAACACTTCAGCAGATTATAACAAAGTCGGCCGAGGCTACGAAGTGTCGTTGAGTGAGGCAAACCTTTCTGAGTTGGGGCACATGGTGAACCACGCAGTGAAACCGATCAAGTGCGGCCGCGGAGCTCTGCTGCGGACACCAACAAATTCGATCAATATTTCATTCTCGATAAGGTTATAAAATCACACGTACGTAATACCCGTTAACTCGTTTCAAAGATGTGGTTTTTGTGATGTTGCGTGTAGAATAATGCAGGAGGCACAAAGCTTACATTTATTAAGGTGTCAACAAGCCAGGATGGATCAAAGGGCAACATAAATACTTATATGTGCACATTTTTTTTAGGTGTAAAGTCAAATCACGTGAGACACACAACGATTAAGTACAGTAGTTAGGCGAACGTCGCTGGTGTAGATAGCGTTGATATGATACAGGAAAGCGCGCAAGTTAGGCTCGGTTAGTCAGATGTTACCGGAAGAATCCCGTCAAACCATCAGGGTTAAACCGATTGAGCCGGGTATACCTGGAACGGCTTGATAGGGCCGCCGATGGTCGGCCGCTGCCAGGAGGCCTGTGGAAGGTGAGGCGACCACACCCGAACCTGTTCTAGTACTTCTGGACGAGCGTCTCGATCCATCCTGCAAGCCTGATCCAAATACACGAGAAACTTTGCTTAGGAATTTTAGTTGCAATGAAGTTTCTATTACAATTTGAACTGAAAACTTTATTTAAAAGCATATATAAATAACACATTTATAATCTAAAACATTGAAGAACCGTGGGAATATGATATATACAATAAAATAATAATATATATCAGAAAGAAAAATAGCTTAATTACTTTTATTATGAGAGTAAGTGGATGAGATATTTTTTGAGGCGTCAATTAAGCCACATAGAGAGTGACATAAACATTCGTCCTTCACTTGTCTCGCACTTTCACATTACAAAATAAATATATATTTTTTTTTTGAGTTCTTGTAGAATTTGATTGCAAAATAAATAACAGCCGCCTTATATTTTTGTGGAATGGGTTAAAGCAGTCGTCTTCCCATTCCACTATCAATACTATATACCTACCCAATAGCCAGGTAAAATGAAACAGATAACTGAAGTGCAAGCGAAGCGGATTGATCGTCTCGGGAGCACATTGAGTAGCTCGCTCCACTCCACCATCCTCCACACATCCATGATTTAGGCGCACTAAAATCAGGAGCTATGTAATATAAGTCCACAGTAAGATATTTGCAATGCTGGAGTATTTGGTTCTTAATAGATTTATTCTTAATGATGGTTAAACTTACTTTTAGATGAGGAGTGATTTCGACCGATATCCGCTAGTGATCTTATAATGGGTATCCTCATGTTGCTGCTGTCCTTGCGTCGTTCATGCTGATGACGATGCCGCCGAAGTAGAGCGTCCTTCACCTTATCTTTGGAGTCGTATGTCAGCGATCCTGAGTTGATCATGTTATCCAAAACGAGGTCGGAAATTTGTTCGAGAGAGTTCGCCTCAAGATCCAGTATAACCGTGCCGTTTAAAATAAGGCTGCGAAGCTCGAAGAGCGAATGAAGAGACAGAGTGGCGACGTGAGGTTTGGACCACCGATTTCCGCCTTCCTCGACGTCCTCCTCGAATTTGATCCATCGCGCTGTTTCTTTCCATTCGAGATCGTCTCCGTCCTTGACAAGTTCCTCCATTTCGGAGAACAGAGGATGTGACACGTGACCGGCATCGTCGATGTCTTCGCCGAGAATGAATTGCACCCTTTGCGCCGGGGGCGTGACTGAAATGAAAATACACGTCTTCAAAAATATATACCGCTAACTTATATGTGAAACCTACCCCATCCATGCAAACAGTTTTATCTAGTTTAGAAAAATGTGCTCTAAATAACTTGCTGAGGTGTGAGTGAGGCTTAAAAAGTATAGATAATATTGAATTTAGTTCGTGCACGTATATTTTTTTTTATATTCGTCTTAATACACAGAAGCAGAAACTAATAATGCAAATTAATATCATAATTTTGGCTCTTCATGCTCTTGTTTTAACTAAAAAGCGAATAATCCAAATTAATGATATTCTAATGAAAAATAAATATGACGTTAACTATCTAAATAATAATAATTTAGGTTTTGATATATTAAAAAAATAGTTTTTTTTAAATTACTTCTTTTTAATTACTAAAATATGAACACAATATAATATACCTATTTATTTTGATGGTAAATAATCAGTTGTGAATGAGTTAATGATGAGATAAGAGGCAACACAAATTTATAGTTTAAAATGAAGTTGGTATTTAGAGCAATAGTAAAATAAAAGATAGCATCTAGGTAAAGGCCAAAGGTAGTCAGGCGCTCCCTTATTCAGTCTTACGTATGTTTTCTCCATCCTCAGATAGGCTCAACCTTCTGCGACAGTGGACAATCACGGGACCTAAAATTCGAATAGCCATAGCTCACTTAAAGGAACCTAACCTTAATAAGTGCTTAATAGATTGTAAATTTATTCATCATAATTTTACAGCTATATCATTCTGCTACTTAGGTAGCTATAAATCAGAGCAGGCCTCAATCGGTTATGTTGTGTGTTTGTTGTTGTTGTGTTGTCTGGTTAACTTTATGTCTTATGTTAATTTGTTTTTGTAACGTTCACGCAATGTCTGACTTTTATTTGTTTTAAAGTTTATTTGTTGTAAAATTTACCACCATTTTAGAAAAAATACGAAATATATATAATCATATATGATATTATTATACGTTTTTATACACACACATGCAATCATAGCAACTTTTGATTTAATATGTCAACTAATCGATTGTTTTTATGGTGGGTATATAAATATTTCATATATTTATTTATTTGGCAAATAGATAGTTAATAAAGTTCAAGGAAAACATACATTTTAAATAAAAAATATAAATTTAATATATTTGCGCTGTTTCTTATTGTGCAGCTGGTAGAATTTGCAGACTAAAAACTAAACAAAATATTAAATTTATACATTAAAAACAATAGGTAGATTCATTCAAACATTTACAAATTTGACCCTTGTAATAACTCAAATTACAACTATTATTATTAATAATAATTAATTATTAATTATAATCAATCCCAGCATTATTAATAGATTGTTCATTATACTACACTGTAACGAACCCTCTGAGGTAAAAGAGTCGTAGTTAATAATGCGGTGATGGAGATGTAGTGAAATTTAATACTAGCGATGACTTGCACTATTAGCTAGGTTACATATGCGACTCTATATTAATAATGATGTGAAAGATCCTTCAGCCAGAGCCTCCAGGCACTGGCACTGCGAGGATGTTGATAGTGTCACGATGGAACTCTGTCGACTCTTTTTGGATTGGCTTGCCAGACGTGGCCTGCAAGTGTTGACTTGGCGATGCAGCCTGCTGAATCGTCGCCCGTGTCGCTCCGGATCTCGTACTAAGTGTTACGTAACCCGATTGAAAACGTCGCCACAACACCCTCTGAGGGTTTTTTGAATTGTTCATTTTGCATATGGGTCAGTTACGTTTATTTCCATACAATTAATAAAAATATTCATGATTCTGTATTAATATAATATAATTTCAGAGCGTTCCGATATCGGAGATTCTGGTTAAATTTTATTTATCAAATGAAACTGTTCGAATGACTGAAAATTAAATCAGAAATTGAAAAAGTGCCATAATTACTTAACGAATTTTAAAATACTTAGAAATTTAAGAATAGCGTATAATATATATTATATTCTTGCAAGCAATTCTATCGGTGATCCGAATTGCGCGAGGTTTCGCGTTCTACATAAATGGGAAAAGATTTCAATTTTCCGTGGCAAATGTGGCAATACGTTTGCTTGCGAGTAATATTCGACACGTAAATATATTTACCCTTTCGCAATAAATCAAATTTTCTATCCTTCGCCCTGCACATAAATTTTCACGTTATAATTTGAGGTAGATGTTACTTTATGTTAACTTTTGCTAAATATATTTTCACAGATTAAATTTATCAAATTAGTGGCCTTCTCGAGTGACAGAAAGAAAATCCGGTATTAGTGTGAAATTATTACTTTCATTGTTATTGGTTTTTATTCAAGAACGTGAAAAAAACTGTTTTTTAATTGTAAATTTCTGAAATAAATAAATAAACACGCCAATAAAAAGGTCGAGGTGAGATTTTCCCTACAATATATGCCCTTTCGAAATGGTGTCTGAGTATGTGTGTTATACTTACATACTGATTTGTACATATTTACCTTTTTATTTTTGTACGGATATGATGCGATATCAAATTTATTTAGGAATATAATAATATTTTATCTCCTCTGTTGACGAATCGAATAAATTTTCCTAAGCAAGTGTAGGTTTTAAGTTTGCTGACATATTTTTTGTTTTTTTTTATATATTTTGTTTTTGTTGTACATAAAATCTAATTTCAGTTAGAACATAAACATAGTTAAACATATTTTTCCTTTTTAATTACTTTAAATATTTATTAGTCTTTATAAAATTATGTGAATTTGCCCATGTTATGAACCTATAACATTTTTTATAGTACTTAGTCTTAGTATCCCAATTTTTATAACAAATAAACAAATAATTCAATACATATTTTGCCTATTTTACTTTTATTATATTACACATAAATGTATTAATCGATCACATACCTCGAGGCAAAAATGGCAATGAACTCAAGGTTTCAGCTAATACGCTAATAAGCTAATTGATATGGCTTCAAACCGCTCAGCGAGAGGGCCGAATGTGTTTTTCATGAGACAGCATTTATTTTATACAAGTAAGCCAACCGTCGATCACATAAATGGAATAAAATAGGTACTCACTAGAAATGATGGATGAAGCCAGACTTTTTACATTTTACCTACTTATTACTTACTATGCACGCATACTAATGATCAAGAGGATTCTAGCTTATTCAGAAGAGTGTATCTATCTATAGATGACAATTTTTTACTAGTTCGAATATATAATATTACAATGTTATTACACACCATAGTAGGTGGTACAACAAATAAAAAAATGTATTTGAAAACACAATCGCCAGCATTTATCAAATTGACTGTTTCATGTGTAACAACATCGCCCGAAAACTCTATTTTGTTTATATATATATTCTGACATTCGCTGCTGCCTGTATGGACAATCTGTGTAATACAACAGCGCCAAAAGTGCTGAAAATTAAACTAAATTTTACAAACGGGGGGGGGGGGAGGGGGGGGGGGGAAAGCCGGCGCGGCGCTTTTTTAAAAGACGAATTGTTGAGCCAGGCCGATTAAACAACGTCAACATTCCATTCAATCCGTCGGGCGGTTTGTTCAGGCGGATTGGAAAATAACTAAATGTCCGCCCTATTGTAAAACGTGCCTATTTTGCAATCCGCCTAGGTGCTTTGTAAAAATCCCAATTTAAAATCGGCTTGCGACATAAATATTATTTAAAAGTTCATATGCGGAAAAATGGTTAAATAAATGAAGGTACTCTACCACATTTTACTGCGTAAATGGGTAAGTAAAAATAAACACAGAAAATACGTTTTGTGGGGTTCTTTTTCGATAAGCATGCTTTCGTTACTCACGTGGCCTGTCAGCCTCGGTGTCGTTGCGGCCGCCCCCGCCCTCGCCGCCCGCCCCATCGCGCTGCTGGTGGCGGTGTTTGCGATGCGAGTGACGACGCATTCCCGGCAAGTGCACCCCCACAAACATTGTGTGCTCGCGGTGACCTGTAAATTACACTTGAAATAAATAAGGTCAAACGTATATCCTTACTACACACACACACACACCCTCACACACACACACACATACACACATGTTTATATGTATTATCCTAGTTCGTTCTGTTAAATGGTCTTATGTTAAATTGGAGATGCCTGTAGTCGGCTTGAGTTCTTATTGATCTGTTTCTTTGTAACTGTCATAATGTATAGCTGTAAGCATTTCTTATACGAATAAAAAATACTTTAAATCGTGGTAGTCTAGTGGGATGTATGACTATTAACTCAGCGGTCTCGGGTTCGAATCTGCATTTAGTCATACCATTCTTAACGCTTCATTACCAACACCTCCCCTGAATCTAGCATGAGCACATTTGGCTTAGTAAGGGCAAAAATAATTGTACTCGTTTACGACCTAGGTCGTAGCAATCTAAAAAAAAAAAAAAAATGGAGTTACACTACACTGGGAAACGACATAGTCTTCAAAAAAACAAAACCTTAGAGGGCGAAATAGGGGATGGAAAATTGTGTGGGAATTATTGAGTTAACATTCTAGAAAGGTGCTTTTAAGCATTTTGGAAAGCTCTTGGAATTTCTTGGTCAAAGGAGCTATTTTCAGATTTATTTTATTAACTACTATTGTTTAATTATTTTGATGGTATGTTTAGCGGCAAGTTTTTCTGTAATTTTAAAAATAAAATAAATGAATAGATATTGGATATATTTAAATTCACTGATGTCCTTTTAGGGGGTTGATCTATATCGACAACTAAATCGGTGTCACGGATTAAAATATTTAGTTCAGAGAAAGTGGAAGATCCATTGATCAACATTGACCTTCATAATCTCCGTTGGATACTCAAATCCATACTTCAGCGATTTTGACCCACTTCTAGCGGCTGTCTCCATCCTCCGTTCTTCACCGAGCCACCCCCCTCCCCCCCCCCCCGAACGGGATGACTGCAGCGGCGTGAAGGGAGTAGGTAGAGGCATTTCCGCTACGCCCTTGAACTTTGAAGTTGAAAACGGTTCAAGGAAAAGACCGCAATAAAGATATATTTATCAAGCGTTACCAAATCAAAATTTGCAGTTTATTTTTTACCTATATCTTATTTTATGAGATCTGAATAAGTTTCAACTTATTCTAGCATACACCATGCTTCTAACTGAAAATCTATGCAAAAAGAGTCAAATTCGAAATTCAGTAGAAAATGAGTTGCGTAGGTTGAATTCAGTTTGCATAACTTTGTCCAATTCATACGGTGAAAAAAATAATAATTGTTAACAATATTTACATTCGAAGTGGGTCCGTTTCACAACCCCTTTAAAGTTATGTATTTAATCAAGTTTAACAGAATTTGTGCGGAATAAGGTGTACAGATTGATATCGTGTAATAGAATATATACTTGTTTTCGTATCACACTTATTATTATTAATATTTGATTGACCGTTTCTAAGAGATTTAATTATATTTAAATATTATTACGTGTATGAATAAAAACGTTATGAGTTATGAATTATTACGTGTATGAATAAAAACTGAGGGTTAACAATTTAAAGGACTATAATTAAGGAATGTCTCATTTTTGAAAATATATAAAAGTAACAAATACAATTTGAATTACATTTTAAAGAAAATAGAAATTTTCTTTGAGGGTGTCGGACCAAGTGAGCGTGGTGCGGCACATACAATGAGAAATTACTTTCAACAAAACCCCGTTAGATGGAAGTAGTTGTAAAATATCTATAGTACAGTCGTGACAATTTTTACCTTCGAAATCTTTTTCCGTGTAGCCTTGGTGCAAGGGTTTGCGGGCAGCTGGATCCTTGGGTGCCTCATCGTCATCACCTCGTTGCGTATCCATGGGCAAAGGCCTGCGATCAATGAAATCAATTTTAAAATTTATGACATTTAAAGCGAAAAGAAATAAAATGCTAAAGAAATAAAAAATGTGCACCTGAGAAATATATATTCAATGCATCAGCACGATTGCGTGACTGTTTTTAAGCTTAGATTGTAAAATGAAAAAAATAGATTACATTAGTTAGGGTAACAATCTAACTAATTAATCTAATTAAAAAGAATTTCTAAAACAAGAGTGGCTATGATTGTATCATGATGCTATCATAAACTATAAATAATTAGCGGTATACATTTATATTAGTAGTTAAATTGTTAAATGATTAAATTTAAATTGTTAACTAAAAAAGTTAAATTAATAAGTAAACTTTATAATGGATTAATGAGAGCTAAAAAGATATAATGGATATTATGGGATTAAGGGAGGGGGGGGAGTAATCCTCATTATTTGACTTTAGCTAAAAACATGTATTCAATTTCTTGACATTTGTAGTTTTCGATTTGTAACATGCACACGGACAGATAAACATTTAACTTTTTTTATAATAGTTATTAAATTGCACTAACAATTTATTAAACAGTGTGCTGTAGATATTTTACCAGCGTACCAGCGATATACTGCCAATTAATCTACCTGATCTACCAATTTGGTCAAGTTGGTAGAGCAGGCACGTAAAACTTTATTAAATTAAATATCGGAATTATCAGCAATATCATTTAGAAAATTTAAAAAAATAACTGACGTTATGAAATAAGCAACTTCAAAATAAAAAAAGTACATTCAACCTAAAAATCATTTATGACATCGTCATGAAAACATTTTGAACGAAAAACTATGTTTTTGATTTTTTAATTACTTTTACATTAGACGCAAGTAACTCAGCACGCCTAAGAAATTTCCTTTCATACGCAAAAAAATGAAATCACTTTACCTACCTAACGGGTAACATACACAAACTTTCAAATTGAATTATGAACCTCCCCCCTTTTTTTAAATCGTTTAAAATATCTACGGTACGTATCTGTATTGTATATTGTAGCAATTTATGTATTAGGAGATTGTCACTCTTTCAAATTAAGCTGAATTATTTTGTATAGTTATAAGACTTCTTTAGTGGACGCTGACAATAACGAGCTCTTTTGTTCGCGTTTGGTTGGTAGTAACTAGTAATTGGGTAATGATAAATAGCTTCATTCGGCATCTGTTATGTCAGGTCAGGGGTCTCCAATCTGCGGCCCGCGGGCCAACACTGGCCCGCCATAGTTTATTTTGATTACCTACATTATTAAATTTACAATGCAATTAAATAATTCAATGTTTATCACGCAGCAGAATATGCTCTACTGTCACTCAATACAAAATAGCATTTCATACTTCGATCAGCTTAATCGAACTTTCTGCGTAATTCCGCCGCTCCCCACAACATGGCGCTGTATTACTTAACTTAATTTCTTTACTCTCCGCAAGATGTCACTAATATAAAATTGGAATGGTCCTAAGTAGTCGTAACAATGCATAATGCATAGAACATTAAATAAAATAAAATGAAATAATTAAAAATTATTATTATAAGAAAGAATAAATAAATTAACTAAAAAATATTAGAAAATTTAAAACAATGTATGGTATTTAAAATATGGTATGATGACCTAGTCTTTGTCCTTGAGATTTAGTGGATGAGTCACTGTGGCCTTAAGCTAAAAAGTTTAGATACCTCTGTGTTAAGCAAGTATAATGAGACACTAACAAAAAGAAATGTAATCATTTTCTTTTTACCGGCAATTTGCCATGTCAGCATTTTGATATGATTATAAGAGTTAAAAGCATAATTTAATTATACATGTTTAGTTCTAACTTAGTTTTTAGTGTTTATATTAACAGTAGAAATCTTTGATTAGTTTTACAAATACTTTTTAAAATGTAATCATTATATCAATTGTTTGTAAGACTGTTACTTCTCTCAATAAAGAATAAAGAATTGCTGTCACTACATGGTCACGCATGTCGACCTTGACGGCTGACAATGTTACTGCCCGCCCGCCCTCAAGGAAAGCCGATCTACCTCTAAATTGCCAACCAGACATTCCGCCGAAATCTCACAATTTTCCTGCAGTCTTCTATGAATCTAATTGGAAAATTAGAGAGAAAAAAAACGCCGTGTAATTTAACTGTAGCAGCTATATTTTATTTTGGGTACTTTGAGAAAACTAAAGAGGAAATTATTTATTTAGATTGAAAGAAAGGGGATGAGGCTTACTATGAAGAAAGTTAAGAATTTAGAAAAAGTCAAGACTATAAATGTGAAAAGGAGCTAGAAAAACTTCTGAAAGCTGAGTTATACATAATGAACAAATGGGTATGACGGACTGAAAGATAACTTTAACTTTAAAATCCTTGAGAATTATCCTCAAGGCTGATGGAAGCCTCACTATAATGTTATTCATATAGTGAGTAGAAAACGTGGCCAAAGCTTTAGAGTTTAGATGATGATGACAATATGTATTGCAGTATTTGTACCCTTTAAATAAGATGATTCAATACCATTTCAGTGGCTTTCGGCGCGGTAAAAAGTAACAAAGTTAGGCGAATCAATTAGTAATGAGAAAAACGATAACATTTGACATAACTCAAGGTATTATTTTAGGACCATTCTTTTTTAAATATTCATCAATGATAACAAACATAGGAGGTGGAATAGTTTTATCATTCGCAGTCTACGCTGCTATTATGTCTAGAAACGAAGCTTTTATGTAAAATTGCAGAAATAGAGCTTTAGTTTGTTAAATCATGGTTAGATTTAATAACTTTAAATGTAGCTAAAATCCAGTACTTATATGAAATTTAGTATATTAAATAAAAACGTTTTGCACACAGAATAACAACCTACACACATATTTCATAAAGATTTTAAAATGTTACATAAAACATGCATCATATTAGAAGATGTACAAAATATTTAGGTCTAACACTAGATAACTCTAAAATGGAATAAACATATCTATAGTAATGAAAAAAAAAATCATAAAAGGTACACGCACTTAATCGCTTAGAAATATAAAGATTAAAACGATGAGGGTGGGTTGGTACTCTTTCTTGTCTGGCAAAGCATAAAAATCTATTATGAGAGTGATAAATAGAAAACCATTTAGGTATCCATTTGATAAATGATAAAATAAATAATGATGATAAATTTGTCAAATTCTTGATGCATGACAAATTTACATCAAAATAATAAATAAAATATCTATCACAAGCGTGTTCAAGAGGCTTTTCTCACAATAACACGAACGACGTTTGCACGAAGATATCCAATTTAAGGTTTTGTATTTGTAGTAATATGTGACTTGTAAATTATTCACGTGAATATATATTTTACTTGTTATAAATGGTTAAGTGCAAAATAATCACTGAATATTTTGATCAATATTTCTTGGTAGGCATTTATTGACGGAAGCATCATATAAGTTATTTTGCAGTTGCAAAAGTTTCCTGATTTGTGTAAATTCCATGATGTACTTATCTAACAACAAAACCTAACAACAAAATCGTTGATTATTGTCCTAAATATTTATGTTACATTGTACATAAAATTGACCTTTTTTTAAAAATGAATATAAATAATACAAAGTTATACTACGCTATATTGTATATGAATATGTAATATGATTCAATAACAGAGATGTCAAATTAAATATATTAAACATTATTTTGACTGTAATATTTTCGGATGATAGGAGACAAATTTGGTGTTTGTCTCATAAAAGTCATTTGTAAGCTCTCGAGTAAAACGCATATAAAAATATTAGTATGCAGAGCCGTTGCCTGTGGTACCCGCTTAGGATCTTCATTCTGCCAAATATGTATCGCATATTCCCTGTAGCAATTTAGGTCAGAATATCGCGACGAGAGAAAAGAAAACCTTTCTCGTTTCCTTTGAGAGAAATAAAGAGGTTTTTTCTATTCTTTTCTCCGTCAGGTCATTACTATTAGGTTAATTCCTTTATTTTGATATAGGGATATAAGGAACGAACTGTAAAAAAATGTATATATATATACCATTGGTTTTTGCCTGAAGTAAAAACGTGAACAGGAACGGAAACGTAACGTTGTTGGAGCAGGCAAGTTACTATCGTCAATTAGTACCTTTCAATTGTCGGTTACCTCACTTAATATCTTCGATTTAAACTAGGTTAAGTGAATGGTGATTAAAAACAACATTTTTTTTTTTTAATAATATAGCAATAGTATTTAGGTTACATGGTTTGTATTTATTACATATTTTGTATTTATTTGATTTATTATATTTACAAATGTATACAGCGTGTATATAAATTCACTTGAATGGGCTTCGACGATAGAGACATAGATGGCAATGGCCCTCATTAAGGCAAATTTCAGTTGACAATCATAAATAAAAAAATCAAAATCATATAACCAGCTCCAAAACAATCGAATATAATAATATAACAGGTTGAAATAAGGAGGTTTTTGATTATGTTCAATGTATTGTAATGGCTGCAGTTGAGATCTTTATAACCTTTAATCGCGTCAAATTGCACAAAGCGGCCAACAACTATAAAACATATCTACTTAATCGGTACTCGGACATAGTGGCGTCCAGTGGCGTGCTAGTAGCAATACTGACAATATAATAAATACCAGTGAGTTATTTTATTACTGAACTTGCAGGCAACTGATTTTCGAAATAAAATCAAATTTGTAATGCTGATTTATTATCTGTCACAGTTGGAAAAATGTATGTTATTTTTTTTTCCAACATTACTACATTTTATGTACACACCTTTAAATTACCACAAACTTTAAAATTCTAATGCATTATTAGTTTTTTAAAAATTTTAGTGCAAGGAAAAGAATATATGAGAGAAGAGAGTAATCGGAGTTATAAATATATATTTGTTAATAATTATTTATAAAATCAAGCAATCAATATATTTTACTCAAAATTAAAAAGATTTTTATTGGTAATAATAATTATATTTTATCACAACGGAATATACATAAAGGCGGTCATATTACCAGTATCTATAATATGAATTTAGTTATTTTCTTTGAGAGAGCCATGTGATAATTATATTGGATTCGGAAATTGAAAAATCACGCTCCAGGTCGAGGGAAAAAGCATGAAGCTATAAATAAATATCGTGTGCGCGTCCCCCTCACCCCCTCACCCATCCCCCGCCCCCACCCATCCCGGTGAAAACCAAAACTTTTCTAGCTTCACGGAAAAAAGGTTAAAAAGTTAAATGTTCTAACAATTCTGTCTGTTGAATAGTTTGAACTGCAAATCTAACTCTAGTTATTGTATAAAATAACCTACAACTAAAAAACGTTTTTTATTTTGTATTTTTGAGCGAAACGCATGCTAAATGAATGATACCGTCGGACACCCAACCCATATGATTAAGTGTCTGTAATTAGGCTTAGCGAATATTACTATTTCGGAACGGAACCCTAAAGAAATAGTAATCTCTAGCTTCCTTCCGGCGGAAGATCGCAGTGATGGCTTCTTGATTGAGGCATTACTCGACCGGTAAATCGAGTGCGCCGTCCGTCGACCAAATGATAAACTAACAGCGGATTCTGCCTCTTATCAGGAAATGAGCACTTAGAGCTCGTAGCCGCCGCCGCCGCCGCCGCCGCCGCGTGCTCACTTTAACCTCACTTCCATCAGATCCTGTCTTTTGAGCGCCATCGCATCTGCCAAGACGTCTGCACATCATTGGGTACAATTAGGTCGTGATGACAACCGCACATAAAGACGACTTATTGATTGCGACACAATGTAAAACGCATGCTGCTCGCGTTAACAACCATTTGCCTGGTGGACATTCCCAAAAGTAGTTTGGATAGTTCACCAATACAAATTCATAAATGGCCGGCAGTTTTTAAACCTGCCAGCCATTTAAAAACTGGTATAATTAGTACAAATTACAAAAAATGCCCATACACCGTAAGGTAGTTAGAAATATATACAGGATGTCCCAAGGACAATCCCAATAAAAAAAATAGCTAATAGGTCCTACGATTCCTAGTGTTATTTGTTAAGAAACTATATCAAAATTCATTATGGTATTCGAGAAAAAAATGTTGAGGTTTCTATTTAAAACCTAATATATTTGTGTAAAACGAGTTTACGTCCGCTCGACCTTGAGTTGCATTCACGATGTGGCGCCCGACGGGTTTTAAGCGGGTTTAGTATGCCTGGCCAACGCTGCCGTAATATTATGATTGTTTTACACAAATTTAGTTTAAAAAATAATTAATTTGGGTATCAAATATTTTTGCATTTTTTTTATATAATTTCTTACTCGTAACAGGGAACATATACACCTCCTTAAATTTACGGGAATGATCTTGGGACATCCTATATATTTTAAATACTTTTAGCAGGTGCTTGTGACCGCATCAGCAGACGACTGGCCTAATAATTTGGTTGCACCGTCTGCGTGTGCTGTGTAAATTTGCTACCATAAACACAATATTTAATGAAATAATAAAAAAAACACGGGTTTATGTAATATAATGTGCATAATATTATCTATTGTGCTCAGTTTATATTCAATATTTTTTTTATTTTTTTATTATTGTTCCGTACGTTAAGGATGTGGGTTTGTTTGTATATAACCGGTCACAGACACACGCGCAAAACTCTTAAGGTTTAAAGCATACAAAGTTGAAATAAAAAAATGTACATAGTAGCTACCTACATCTGGTCAATATCTGAGTTTGGATGTTAACATAAGTTTCGATATACGACACGTTACATAAGATGATCTGATTTAGGAACGGAACCCTCGGTTCGTGCTTGGTCATTTTGCTTTTATTTAGGGCTTTATTAAATAGACAGATTTAATAAAGCGAATGAAATGATGATGCGACATTCCATGGTACTTTCGTCAGATCATTCGACGAAGAAAGCTTGTTAGAGGCACTTTAAAGTGGATAAATGAATTACAAGCGTAACTCAACGTTTTCACAAAAAAGAGATGTCATAATTTGATAAACGAAAAGGAGCCACCTCAATTTCAGAGTGTCTTTGCGATGATTCTGTACTAAAATGAAAGCTTCTGATATTAATTGGTCCTCGCAATATCGGTAAAAGCACGAAAATAAATTTAATTTTTGACGAAGAAATGTTATTAATTTTAATTGATGTGCGGCATCATTTATATCTGAAAACTTTGGACGTTAAATACACTCCTTTGAGGTATAAACAAAGAATCGGGAAAAAAGAGAGTGCAGTTGTGCGTGATACTCGTACAACTACCTACTGCGAGCCGACCTGGCGCGTTGTGAACCGGTTGAACGCGGCAAATACCCTCTCGCATGGCTTTTTTTGCAAACGATGCAAGAAAGGACAGCATCGTTCTTCTAAATTATACTCATTTAAATACTGTTCTCAAAGAAAGTTTATCAGAACAGAAAAAAAGTTTTTTGAACAAATTCTACAAGAGCTAAACTTTCCCTTGTTCAAAAGGCAAACATGTCATAAACCTTTCATAAACCATGTCATAAACATGTCATGTCACTAAATATGCCAAAAACAGTCATTTTTAACTTTTCTCGCAATTTCAAGCTCGATATTAATTATACTGACAAAATGAAAGCGGATTCAACCTATTAAGAGCAAGAAACTCTTTGGATTGAACTCAGGTTATATATTAGCTAATTACTCTCCTGCAGAGTCACCTTCGCCATTACTTCACTATGGTGTTTTCGATGGGGAACGATTTCCTTTCCAGACGATATTATTATGAAAGTTAAAAAATATAAAAATGTTGTTATTAGGTATTTTTATAAATATGTGTATCTACAATTTAAAAATATGTATAAGAAGCCCTTTTAAATGTTATCCGTAACAAGAAAAATGTGTCACCCACTGAGGTTGCAATTGTGGAATTATTTTCCTGACTACTTTCAAACGGTGACGTTGCCGGAAACGGAAACTTTACTATAATTTTCCTGCACTTGTATTTCCGCACTCTACATTAAAAATAAAAGAAGTGTTCTTCTATTCAAAAAGGACCGTGGCCCACGATAACCTTAGCAAAAATCCGACAAGGTATTGTTGGAGGGAGGGTAGCAGGGCTAGTCTAGCTAGTACAATTTATACGGGCGGGAACACGTGGCACGTGGAACGCCGCTCGCAGGGTCAGCTGTGAGACTGACACTGTAAATCTGCCGTTTACATAAATCAGTTTGCGCCGAATCCACACTACAGATCGTTATGCCATTATCCGTTGTTTCCTACAAGCGAGTCAATATCATTAAAACGCAAAAGCGTCCAGCGAGGCGAGAAATAATAATTCGATAGAACCAATGTAGGATCAACTAAGAAAGGCAACGGATAAAATAGACAAATGGTGCCAATTACGATCAAAAGTCTAAATCTATGCTCGTAACAAACGGAAGAAGGTTTGTAATTAAAAGCAAAAGACTTTGATCTAGTACACTTTGTATATCAGAAAGATTTTTTTTTACTTTTGGCATTTATATTGGACGCCACAAAGATTCCAATCTCATAATACAAAAACTATAATTAATTATCTCTTCAATTTAATTTTTACCTAAATAACATCTGACCTATAAGAGAACTCAAAAGTTTTTTCCACAAAGCTTTATAAGATTTAATAAATAATCACAAAAATATATAGGATGCAGTTGTTATTAGGAATTTTTATAAATATGTGTATCTATAATTTAAAAATATGTGAAGAAAATGACCTTTTACGACATTGTAATTTTAAAGGCGTTTACTGATAACCTTGTGCGTATCCAAAACTATACCGTCCGTATTACTTAATTCAAATCACGAGGAATAAATAATGCGACAAAGTCATTACAAAATGGGTAAGTTAAAATTGTTAAAAGGCCTTGTAAATAATTGACGGATGTCACAAAAGGATAAAGACAGGTTTCCACTAAACAAAATATTTTAATGTTAAGTATAGACACTGGCATTATTTAATTCGATTCTCGTTGACGGGCTTAAAGAATCGCAGGGCCTAATTGTGAGATCCGTTTCCGTCGGAACGGAACAGCTACTATAAGAGTGAGAGCAAAAAAATATATATTAATGAAAACATCACAGACTTCAAAATGAGGGTGAAAGGTGTCTCGCTGCTGCTTGAGTGGGCAACTTTTGATCGGCCATCCATGAAATATATTTCCCTCGATGCCCTTGTATGTAACAGGCCGCAAAAAGGGTAGACAGACATTTTATGTTCTCTTTCATTGATTATTACAGGCAAGCGTTCTCGAATTCACATCTCCTTTTACTTTTATTTTTTTTATTTTTTTTACCACGATCGCAAAACATTAATTAGACTAAATTTATAAAATATATATTAGTTAGATCGATATTTAAAATATCCTGTGATTGTGTGAGAGGCTTAGGCTATGTTTAATTAACTTAATATATTATGTTTTAGACTTAATATTACATAATATTTTTATAAACTTGGTATTGATCATTATGCAAGGAACTATATTACGGGATCATACTTATAAAATATATTATAGGTATATATATATATATATATATATATATATATATATAGTAAAATAGTAAAATGTATTGTTTAAATACCGTTAATTAGATGATTTCTATGTTAAAATAGGTAAACACCTTTAGTTTAACATATATAAAAGTTTGACAGTATTGACATTTGGAAAATACGAATGCTTTTTAATATTTTAAGGATTGAAATTTTTTGCAAATAAAATATATAGCCAGAATGTTCAAAGAAAAATTAATACCGAAAGCACAGATAGTTGCATCGCTTGAGGTAATGCACGTTGGTTTAAATACAGGCCTGTATTTTATGAAAGTCTTTCACTCTCACCTACCTATCTGTGCGATATGCAATACGGTCAAACTTTCATTAAAGTAGTGAATAAATGATTTAAAAATTAAACAATAATTATGAAAAAAAGTGTGAAAATGTAACGAATATGACGTATAATGAATGAGAAGTGAATGGTTTAATGGATATTTACAAGAATAACTTACGTTCAACGTAGTTTATCTAAAAATGAATCGTTATGGTTAAAAATAAAAAGAAAAGTGTAAAATATATGCACATTACGTGCAAATCGTTAAGATATAGTAAAATAGTAAAATGTATTGTTTAAATACCGTTAATTAGATGATTTCTATGTTAAAATAGGTAAACACCTTTAGTTTAACATATATAAAAGTTTGACAGTATTGACATTTGGAAAATACGAATGCTTTTTAATATTTTAAGGATTGAAATTTTTTGCAAATAAAATATATAGCCATAATGTTCAAAGAAAACTTTTATATATATATATATATATATATATTTAATTGTATAATTGAGTTGTAAAGTTATTTGACTTATATTTGATGATTGTTTTTTAATAGCGGCAAATCGCCTGAAAAGATAAATGACACAATGTTTGACAATATTGAAAAATTTTGAAAAAGTTTTTAATTATTTGATAAAGTGCTGGATAGCATAATATTTATAAAGGTTCTAAAGAGGTCCTGTACTTGAGAGCGCAGGATGTCGGTTTAAACCCAGCCCTGAGTTTTATAAAAATGCATTTTTAACTCTCACCTGTCCTCTTTAGTGTAAAATATTGTCAAATATTATGTAACCATCTAATTAGATGAAATAAGGAAAGGATGATATTCTAACAAAAAATATATAAATAATGGATATGTGATTAGGATGAAAGATGGTGGTGAAATGAGATGATTTTATGAGTGATTTATGTATGAAGTTGATAAAAATAAAAATAATGGATATGTAAAAGTATAAAATTAAAGCACATGATCAATATATATATTGCACATGATCAATGTATATCATGATATATATTTATGTTTGTTATGTGTGTGTATATATATATATATATATATTTATGTGTATATTTATAAAATAAACTTTGATTCTGTAGTTTTATTTTCTCGATTCTTTTATTCAGACAATAAGATATTTACGTCTAAACTTTACATAAAACGTATTGAAAAATAAAGACATTATGAGGCTCTTAACTTGTAGACAAAATTAAAATGAAACCTATTATTTACATAGAAGCCTAGATATTCAGGAGATGAAAATAATAAAAGGATCATGTTATAAAGTGCTCAGCTATCGCCATACGCCGTAACGGTATTAAGGACATTATCACATGGCACGGCATCCGAATTGGAGAGCTAACCGAATTGACACCATCTTTTAAAAAGTATATATTTGGGGATGATTTTTTTTCAGATTTTTTATATCTTTTGTTACTCATAATAGGTTACATAACACCCTCCTTAAGTCTTCGGGAATGGTCTTAGGCCATCCCGTATATTATTTGAGAAGTAAGTAGGTATTAATAAAACAAATTTGGATTTAAAAAAAAACTATGTTGAGTACTACCCAACTAAACAAAATTTGCTTGTGCTAGAGTCGAGTCATATTTTGGTGATGAAGCATTAAAAATAGTATGACTATTTTTGGCGGATTCGAACCCACGACCGCTGGGTCAATAGGCAAATGCTAAAAAACTTACCTCTACGTTCACCACCAAAGTCGAATTCAATGGAAGTCTATTAAGTTTAATTATTATTTATTTATTATTATTAAAACATGCAAAACCACCAATACAGAAACAAATAGTCATTTGTTACTTCTACGTAATAATTAATTAAATTTAAAATTTCTTAAAATTTACGACGAAATTGTTTTTCAATATGGTAAAAAGAGCTGTTTAATACGCTCCTACATAATATAATCTAGGTCCACCAAAGATGCCCCGTTTAAATGGGTTTTAGCCGGATTTGACAGCCAAACCCTTCATGGCGCAAAGAATAGGGATAGGGAAAGAATAGGGATTAAATACAAAATACAAACAAAATCTGTAAATTGTTACACAACTTCTATTGGTGGGAGATGAATGTCTTGTTTAAATGCTTACCCGCCGCTCAAGTTAATGTTATTAAACTTTTTCAGGTTTGTAACCAAAACAGATATTATCCAAAAACTAAAATTATAATGTATAGGAATGTTTTCTTTTTATTTTTGTCTCACAATATTCCAATTCAAATATTAAAATTATAAAAATATAGTATATAATTTACAAAACAAATAGAAGCATTTGATACTATTAATGTTGTCACAGGGTGTCGAAATCGCTCTTGTTTTTAAACATAACATAAACATTAGATTTAATTTTTTTAGTATATCTATCTTTTTCTTTTGTTAAGTCGGCCCGATTCTAAATCATACACATGCTTTTAAGGTTGACTTATAGATATTGCTCACCTGACATTGATCTATCTATCTGATCATTTTATGAATAAATATGACAATACAACTCGGCATTACTTAATTTTTCGGGAAAATAATAAGGTTCGGAAAAATTAGCCAGGCTAATAATAAATCGTATAGGGAATATTAATTGCTAATGTATGAAAGACTTACACTTTGGTATTCTTATACTCGTATATGTAAAATCAGCGGCGACGCCGTGTATCTTGAGATTTTTACAGTTGGAACTGGTTTACACCGTTAAGTTGGTTTAAGTGCAATTTTATTATTTTCTACTTCACATGTTGTTAGAATAATATTTCTGGTATTTTTGGAAAATTCGTAGTTGCTCAATTAGAAGAGGCTTGATTGACAGTCGACATGAGAGGTTCGCGCGTGACGCGCACCGAACGTGGCGGCGAGCGATAGGCGACCGCGTCGCAGAAGACGCGATTCGCTACTGCCTCCTGGCCTGCCTGGGCCTGGGGCGGGGGCGGGGGCTCAGCCCTGCTAGGGGCCTGCTTCTGGCAGCGTAGGGCAGGGCGGCGCATGACCGGCCGGCCGAATGAAAACAGTTGCGACAAAATGAATGTCAATGTTAGGCGCCGCTTATTATCATTGTTGACTATAACTGTCGATTGAATGTCATCATCCTCACTTGGCACGCACTATTGCCATCACCCTCACTGTTTCATCTCTAACATAATCATAATTGGCGACGCATGTCTGCAGTAATAACGCTTGTAGTAAAGTTTATTATATTATTTTACACAGCGTGGAGCTGATACTATTATCATATATTTGTTTAATTTATAGTTATAAAAGACATTTATTTATATATTATATATTAGAGTAAAAGTCACGGTAGGCCTTGGCGTGATGGTTGTATTATATTTCCATGTATTTGTATTATAAAACATAGGTATTTAAAAAAAATACACATCAACCTCTAACATATCATCACTTGAATAAAAATATTTTACAGATAATAATAAATATATTTCAATATGTACATTCAATAATGTTTATTGATGATGACCCAAATAAAAAATAATTATTATTTCAATCAACCCCTAAGAGGACATCAGTGAATATAAATACAACCTGTATAAATTTATAAATCAGGAATATACAGTGTTACAAAAAGATTTAAAATTGTTTATTAGGGTTCATTCCCAGCCCAAAAATAATATGTTTATAATCTATTTTGATAAACCATTCAATTTCTGTAACAAGTGTAATCTCACTAATACATCGATTTAAGTTATTTTTTCAAATATGAAATAAATTTAATATAATTTGCATTGTTTTTTGTGCTATTGTACTGTTTTGCATAGCGAAGTCAGTATGCTTTATATTCTGCTATTATAGAGATAACATCACGTTGACGTTGTCATGACTGCCTTTCTCTAATCTGGGTAGGTAACAGCGGGTTAGTTCAACTTAGTTCCCTACGAAATTTTTAGCTAATCACTATTTTTTTCCTAGTTCACACTGTCATTTTCGTTAGAGTTCGCAGATAATTCGTAGATTTTATTAATATGAATTTACCTAACCCTGTGGAATTTATATTTTCAATAAAATGATTATTAAAATAATAAATTTTAGTACTCTTTAAACCAGGAACGATAGAAAATATTTGAGTACATGCTTATTTTCGTTACAACTTAAATAAATCGATCGACTTAATTCTCATAAGTTCTCACAAGAGGCGCCTTCCAGAAATTTGCATGCGAAAGAAACCAAAGCACTTTTATGGCCCGCCAGACGCTGTATCGATCGATCGGTCAAGGTGTGGCAGTTTTACCACTATAAATAAAGAGTGGTTAACTTAATCAATAAATAATAAAAGGTTACGCAATAAATTAGATACTTTAAATAATGAATAACACAGACGGTTAGCACCGGAAAGTAAACACGCTCACTCTCCTACGTACTAATTTCGGAGTATGTGACATGTCTTTGAAAGTAATTCTATCCGATATCTAGTCGAAATGAAGCGTGTAAACAATCCTTAATTTAACCTTAATCTGTAAAAGATTTGTCTTTCAGTCTGCCGGAACATTAATATTCATTGATGTATTTAAATAATTGTTCTTTTAAGGGCTTTGTTAATTATTTATTGGCAAATTTTGGACATACCTAATGATTAAAATTATTTAAATATTATAACCAGTCAATGTTGACTCACACACTGTTTTTAGCTCAAAAGGGGTAAGTATGCAGCGAGTCATATCTTTTCAAATAACGTCTTTTACCTTTGACTTTTGACCTTTCCTGGTAAGACATGACTTCAGCTGGGAGTAGTGAAGCTTAAAAGCTTTTCACACCAAACGACCATCCAAATGGACGCTAAAACCAGATTAGATACTTTGGACATATTTTATTAGAAGCCAACGTATTACGTAAATATCAACATCAGGGCAAATAAACTACTATATTCGGAAATGTATTAATTTATTTTTGGGTGGATTTGTTTTTCCTAAAACCAAACTGGTTTTCGGATAATATATCATATTTTTTGAAAAATACTAATAGTCTCTTGCCTCTATAAGTTTTTCTAAGACTTTTGAAAAGACAATTAAAAGAGAATTTGGTCTATAATTTTCAATATTTTTTGAATCACCCTTTTTATAAACCGCGGTATTATTTTTGAGAGTTTATAGTATTCTGGAAAAATACCAGTATTTATACTTAAGTTAAATAAATATGTAAGAGATTTAATCAGGCCTGAGTTGGCCTGAGCCCAGTCATTTAAATTTATAAATTAATTAGGGTAATTTAAATTTATTATTAATATTAATCACATATGATTACTGTATGTAATAGTGGATAATTAATTTATAGCCTGCTATTATAAACATTTAGAATGGATATAATTAATAATTTGCAATCAATCATGGCGTTTATTTGAGTTTATTAAAATTTGTGTTAGTAAAATGAACATCAGATTATTTGTGGTCCGCTAACTGTATGTTACTCTGCGTTAACTCGAAAATGGTTTAATAGATTTCGATAATATTCGTTACGTGCATTGAGTTACAACAGAAATATCATGGGTGTTTTAGCCGAATGACCTAGAGATAGAAAAGAGAATCATCACTATTGCATGCACTTTAATGTTTCCCTCGAGATTTGCTTCAAACTCTAACGGCTAGCACGTTTGACCGTAATCGTAGCCGAAATAATCATTATCTTCTCGTAAAAAATATAATTTATTAGGTGGATCAGTGCAGGCGTTTGTTAGTAATCGCGTACGAAACATAGTTGTTACCTATTGGATTTTACTAGATGTGATAAGATATTAAAGTTTAGTTCTAATGATTTGTTCTTAGACCATAGAAAAATTGCTATATTATTTTATTTGACATATCACAAAAAAATCATTGATAATTCAATATTTCAAGGTCCGCCGTGATGATGTGCAGAATGCCTCTAAATATGGAATTTTGGTGTTATCCAATAATGGCGAATTGTGAAGTCACATTTCGTGTTTACGATGGCAACGAGGTCAAAGCCCGGACCAGGCGGCTGAGTGTGCCTGGCTGCGTGTTCCGCAGGAAATCTGTCTGGGCGAGAGGAACAGCGTGGCAGCGATTGCCTGAGCGGACGATATTGCCTGCCTCAACTATTTTCAAAAGCTCTGTTGAACATTTTCCAAAAAGCAAGACCCATTTTTCAAAAAAAAAAACTTTTTAAGCTCATTAAAATACAGAGTGTGATCCAAAATTTAATTCAAAACCTGATAAAATTTATAGTGTAATAAAAATCAGGACTATAATCTGTGGGCGTGTGAGCGAAAGCAAGCGCGCTCAGTACTGGGGTCGAGACATCACTGTTTCTTGCGTACACACTTCAATATAATGAATTGAGTGAGAGGGACGATAATATTGAACTTCTAATGAACCCTTTTTCGTCGAAGATTAAATACATATTAAAAAAAATAATACAATATCCCGAGACCACTCTCGACGGAAAAATCCAGCTAATTGGCTCTGCAATTTCAAACATGATTTGTAAAGGCGACATCAAAATTAATCATGGTTTCCAAGAAATTACTGTTAATTTAACGTGATGATATTAAATCGTTGTTGTCACACGTGCGTTAGCTGATCGTCAGCTCAAGATGCCTGGTCGTTGATTGCGCACCAGCCCAGGCAAAGAAGGCCAGCGGCGAAATTTTATTTAAAAATAATAAATTTTGGGATGATATTTTTTCTTTATTTTTTTATAATTTCTTACATGTAATAGGTTACATAAACACTCCTTAAATTTTTGGGAATTGTCTCGGGCCACTCTGTGAAAATATTAAAAAATCATTTTTTACCATGCATCCAACAGTAAATCATATCAATATTTGAAGTTTCACCTTATTTATTAATTTATTTATATTCATCAGTAAACTCACAGCGTTACATGATTAAAAATACAAAATTACAATTATAAGGTCGATTATAATGAGTTACACATTTAAATCTAAGGATTAAAATTTATTTAAGGCTGCTCAATCGTCCTGGAACGATCTGTATATAACCACGCGTATAAAATGTGTACAAAAATATAATTTGGCTACCATAGCACAAAGGGAACTTTGAACATATAGTTCAATGAATTTTACGTCACTTTTTTTAATTATCTAGATGACGATCTGAGCACAAGGTGCATTTCCGTGCATTTCCGTTTATTCGCTTATCCGCGTCGACGCCGACCGACGCCGCCCGCCCGCCCGCCTATCGATTGGCGGCGCGCGCCGGGCGGAGGGACACCCGCGAGGACCAATCTGGAATTCTTAAATAAAATCATGGCATTCCACTACTTTTAATACATATTAATTATCTTTGACTATTTTTTTTTTTATAAAACAACACGGTACGATTAAGCAATATTTTACTCATACGATTAAACTAATTAGCTATCGAATAAAAAAAAATGGTAATGGGAACAATGTTAGAGCTATTCCTACACACTCATTTAATACCAAGGTATTCAATTGAATTGCTGATTATTAAAAGGGGTATATGTTACATTATATTAAAAGGGAGCTATGTTACGGAATTTGTTTTATTTTTATTAAAAAAGTTATTAGAAATAAAAAAAAATATAAAATAAAAACAAATCAGCAAACACACTAAGTTTTTCATAAATGCATAAATTTGTAATATATGTGATTATATTAGAAATGAATTAGTTTTTTTTTAATATCTCGCAAAGTTGAAAATGTAACATAGCTCCCTTTTAATAATCAGCAATTCAATTAGAATTGTGCCTATAACAGTAATATTGAATTAAATATATTCTATTTTCAAATTGTCAGTAATACTATTCAATCGATCCTTAGTTATGGAATAGTAGGATGGGGAATAGTGTCTCACCGCTGGCCGATTATACGTCGATTTCAGTATGCCAAGAATATCATAATAGCTATCCACAAAAATATTTAAAATCAGGAAAAAATTGAGCACATCCATAATACGAGGGCATTAAAGAATGATTTGTTATCTATTCCTAATACAAAGACGACATTTGGGCCGAGGTCTCGAAGATACATTGCCCCTAAACTGTATAACATTCTGCCTCTTGACCTCAAAAGCGTCAATAACTCTGGAATGTTTTCAAAAGAAATCGGTAAGTGGCTTCTACTATATGGTCGTGAAAATTTAGGCCTCATATTACATACAACGTTAATTTTATAAGGCAAATCCTTTAAAAAAACTTTTTGCTATTACAGGTAATTTAGTATCATATAAATATATATGTATGTATAGTATAGTAAATATATTTAGTATTAAGTGTATTATTTTTATATATTTAAGTATATCTTACATAAAATAATTAAAAAAAAAACAGATTTTATGGGTATTTCTTTACCTATGTACTAATTTAAGACAAAAAATACCATACTGTACTATAATACTATAAGCACTGTTTTTTTTTTTTAAAAACGAAAACAGTAGGTAATCTGTGTATCTCGAAAAGGACGGAACAACGCCTTCTTTAGTACAGAAGACTAGTTAAGGGGCAGGAAAGTTAAGGGGTATAGTAGTGTCGATCGCTTGTACGAATTTACTGTTTCATTATTCTTAATTACTATACCGTATTGTCCAAATGATTGTGAACCTAAATAAATAAATATCATTATTACGTACAATAAAAATGTGTAAGGTTTTTTTTGAGAATTTTATTGCCATTTTTACCATCAAAACTTTTATTTCTTTTAAAAAATCTTGACCCTTGAATGCATAACTCTGAAAAGTACTATAAGTCTGCAGAAGTTCATATCTATAAGGATAACATGACCTACTTATCCATAAGTTAGGATGAACTTAGGTTATCTGAAATTCTTGAAGAAAATTAGAATAACCGTTTTAGCATAATCGTGGTCACAAGAATGCTACTTCGTACACGAATTTTATGCCATTCATACATACGGACTAAACATATTTTCCAACCATAGTCAAATTGTGGAACTCAATAAGGAAAAATAAAAATATTTTAAATTATTTCTTTGACCTAGGCCATCTTCAATTATTTTAGGCCCTACACATGTAAGTTAAATTTGTTAGTGCTAGAGTCAGTCGAAAGAGTAGCGAGGAAACGTTAGAAATGGTTTTACCATGAGTGGATTCGAAACCGTTAACACTAAGTCAATAGGACTATTTTAGTTTTGCATAAATGTCAAAATCAGAATAATTACTTTTAATTGTAATATTAAAAATTACCTAAAACTCTATTTGTCGGATAAAGTTAAAAAAAAAACTTTATGAGGTTGATAGTCAAAACAACATTGAGACGATTACAATAGGTAGATACAAGGTCAAGGTTACATAGGTCAATTTTAGTGGCTCTTGTTTTTTTTTCTGAGAAAACAAATAAAATCTAATATTTTACTTAAAAGCGATATTTATTGGATTATTAATGTTTAATTCGCTTAATCTAATGCCATAAACAAGTAAAAATTAATTTATTTATACTAGCTATGGCTAAAAACTATTTTTGGTTATCTCATTCTATATAGTTTGATGTTTTGATATGCTTTGCACGTGAACTCAGATCACGCTTTACTGACATATTATTGTTCAAAAGGAAAAATATCCACAAAAATCGGTTTACTAGTAAAGAGCGCACATCGATATAGACTAAAGGTAATCTAACTAAAAAAACAATGAGTAATATAATACGTTAATAGGTTTAATAGATATAGTAGAGGTATTTTAGAATATACTTGAATGCCTTCTTTCATTTAGGTGGAGACACCTCCTGATCCATGGATTGATCATTTTCTTAATGCTGAAATCTATTTTAGCGTCGAGATCAACTATTTAACAGATTAACGGTCTTCAAATGATGTGTGAAAATTATTGAAGGGTACAAGGAGAGGGGGATCCGCTTAAACAGCGTTGGGACTCAGTCACGTGTTTATCACTTCACTGTAAATTTCAAAGGATCGCTTTCGCTCGTTAGATAGATAGATATTTATCATTCGGTCCTTCGGGCCTATTATTAGTAACACATTAACACACGATACAATTAATAATAACACATTATTATTAATTTTATCACCCCCTTTAAAGGTGACACGGTGAGGTGTGTGTAATAAAACATATACATTTATTCATACTTATAAATAGATATTATTGTTATAGATTAGAGATAACATATGTTATAAACGTATAAATCAAGTAATAAACTATTATTAAATATGGAATAAAATACTTAATATGGAAATCCAAGTATTCCTGATATTTATACATATGTACAGTGTATATGTGGTATATTCCCGAAAAAGGAAGTTTATTGCGGTATGTAATTAATTAACGTTTCTGTTTGCTTTCTACCGAGCTCAAGTAGGCAACAAAAAAAAACATTTTTCACATATAAAAAAAGGCGACCCATTCCCAGGACATCTCTAATTTTGCTATGTAATATAATATTTAAAAAATATTATTTGATCTCATTGTTTTACTGCATATTAATGTATATTTTTTATTCTTTTTCGAGATGATTTGTTAAATTAATTCATTTTAATATAATGTATAGTTATAGGTCATTCCTGTGTTTAAAATTGCTTATGAAAATAAATAAATTGAAACTATTTATACGAGCTTCAATTTCAAATGGGTAAATAACCAGGGCAAAAGGAGAAAGCTGATTCGAGAGCGCAAGGGTGGGTGAGGGAGAAGGCTAAAGCACTGAATTATTGAAAGTGACACCATTCGTCGGGTTATTTTAGGCGGTGTTTTATTGTTCGACATGGAAAACGTGTTTCTTTAATTATTCACGGGATATGATTACTTTTATTTTAAAAAGAAGATTATCTGTGATTTTTATTTTATTTTTACAAGCTTATCTTGCAATGTTTGTATGTCGGTTTAGGTCACATCTGAATTAGAACTTCCTCCTAGCACTTCCGATGACAATGCATTTTTATGGTAAGCATAGCCTGATTCTACACCCAGGAACATAGTTAAGGAGTTCCTTCAGACGAAGGAACTCCTTAACGGTCAACATCGCGAAATTTTGTATACGCATTCAAACACTTAAATAAAAGCTCGTTTTTAAAAAAAATGCTATGCAGTCTTCTTTCCTAGCTTTGTCGGTTCAATTTATCCTTGTAATTGAAGTAGAACGTTCTATATACAGCTGTTGACGATACTATGACATAAAAAAATAATTTCACAAAACAAATAACATCTACGTTTTCTGTTTTTAATTTAGACATTCAAATTTCTCACGTAACAATGAAATCTCTATACAGCATATTTTTAAATAAGTTTATTTACACGGCAAGAACCTACACTAGCTCGGCAAAGGTATGCATACTATTTTTTTTTAAATTTCTCATTTTATTTAAAAATTGTATATTATGTAAAATCTTCATAAATCATTTTTTACATTATATTACTTATATCTATAACATTATTAAAGACTAACAAATTAGCATAATAAAATAATAACTTATCTAATAGTATAATACCATACGGATATTTTTACATTTCATTTTTTAGAGGTTTTGTACATTTCAAATTGTATTTTGGCGGCATTGTATTTTGGTGTATTTTGGGGTGTATGTGACCTGCATTATCAATTTTTCTGATTTATGCATACTCAATGCAAAATGTTTATAACTAACACATCACCTGCGAAAAGCATTAGGTTTTTGTTATTTTATTTTTAATAGCAAGATTATTATAGTTTTCCCATTATCTCAGAAAATTAATCAAACTCTACTTACGAACAATGCTAAATTAGTAAAGGTCCTACCTGTCTCTGTAAAAAAAAAAACAAACAAAAAAAATAGTTTAATTACATTAAATAAAAAACTTTTGCTCCAACTTTATGACGCTTATATTTTATCTTCATACCAAATTTATTATTATTATAAGCTGAAATTTTATACATATTGCTAATTTGGCCGTTAAGTTTAATTAGTAAATAGAATGCGGCAACTAATGAGGCTCTCTTGGCATTGAGGCCGAAAGCCAACAGATGGCGCTTTTTCAGGTCAAGGTATCCGGTGAAAGCTCTTTTCACTCTCCCGCGAGATGAGAGTGTAAAATGACGCGCCAATGTCGTCTACCTGTCCTCTCTCGACGGAAATATTTTAATGATGCTGTATATGATATTGCGAAAATACCTCCAATCTTACAAAATTCCATGTCGATTTTTTTTCTTTAACGCAAATTAATTGTTCCCTAATAATTTTACTAATATATTTTGATTATTATTTTATTTGAATATGAGATGATTTTATGAGTGATTAATTTATGAGGTTGATAGAAATTTTAGGTATAAACTTTACGTGATAATATTAAAGTGCTGTTTTAATAAGACGCCAGCGCTTTAATAAAAATAATAAATTGTGGATGAATAATTTTCACATTTTTTTATTTAATTTCTTATTCGTAATACGAAACGAAAACACCCCCTTAAGTCTTCGGAAATCAGGAATGGTCTCGGGACATCCTATATAGGGAAAAATATTGAGTCACGAGGATGCAACCGTGGTGCAAATAGTCTCGGAACGTCCTATATAGGGAAAAACATTGAGTCATGAGGATGCAACCGTGGTGCAAAATTTCTTTCAAGTTTCAAGTTTGCAAGTGTCAGACAAATGGATAATTATTTTTTGTAAGGGCACAGGACATTTATAAGTATTCAAAAAGAATAATAGATTTTACTGAGAGGAAGCTTCTTTGTTAACCGAGGATCGATTATGGTAACACGCATTGTAATTTGCATTTTTTTTTTCTATTTATATATTGAATCCAAAAACAATACATGTGGCATTCCATCTGTCACGGTTGAGTACGAATTATGCATAGAATTCATATATACATCGAGCATGTAAGCTTTAAAACAGCATGTTGAGCACCACACTACCTTCCCGAAATTCAAGGTAGTGTCTATACTTTACCTCTAACCCTAGAGTAGTATGTGTATATGTAAAATCTATTATTTTTAAGAGTTATGTTGTATTTTATATTCTGGTAATTATGTAAATTCCCTAACCCCTGCTACTTCCTAATCTCAACCTCGTTCCCGAATGTATTTTTTTTATTTTATTAAGTCTGGAGGAAACTCTCATTGGCTTTATGTTTTGATTGCTTTTTATTGCAATTTTATTTTTATATTAGCGGATGTTTCCTAAAATAAATAGCATAAAACAATCTATATATCTAGTTATTAGTTAATAACTAGATATATAGATTGTTTAACACATCATCTTCAAGATGCGTTAAATTTAATATAAAGACTGGAAAAATTATAATGTGTATGTAAATTTCAATCACTTTCCATAAACTCATGTATATTCAAAGAAAACTTCTTGTCCAATGGTTTACGAAATGATAGCAAGTCTGTCTTATACGCGCCTATTATTATAATTTTATGATCGTTCAGTATATTAAAAGCAACGTCTGATGAATATTTTGTGCATTTCTTCACTTTATTGTCTCGAATATTCATGAAAAAAAAAATCCTTATTTTGGTGGTAGTATTATGAAATGAAACTAATTTCTTAAAAGAATATATTAAGCATCATGCGTTAAATGCTGTTAAGTTAGTTTAATTTGGTCTATTTAGACCTACAGATCTGCAAGCGCCCAAAACCCAAATATGAGAGAGTTCCCATGTCTTTAAATCAATTTCGCGGGCATCCGCGGGCAAAGGCTTTAAAACTTTGACATTAAAGCAAGCATCGAAATCCCTGCCGTGAGTTCTCGCGTGAATTGGAACGGGTAAAGCGGAAAGTAATTTGGTACAGGATAATCTATGATTATTAATTCTAATGTTTAATGGCGTCGTAGTCTCACCAAGATAGAACGCATCACAAAACTTACATAGAAGCTGATATACAAAAGACTATTGACCAGTTAAGAGGCAGGGATCACCAGTGCGGTAGTGCAGCAATTCAATATATCTGATTATGTAATATATAGATATACTATTGCACTGTATCAGAAACTATATACTCACTCCACTTACAGTACACATTGTTTTAGTTTGATTTTTTAAATTGTTTTTTCAACCATATTCATATTTAGTACATGTTTTGGACATGTAAATGTAGTATTAGGGGATTATCTTATTGTATCGCTGTTTTGTACTTTCATAAATAAATAAATAAATATGTAGAAAGAATTAAATAAATTGAAATTTAATCAATTGTGTTATAATATATAGCTAATAAATTTTACTTTATAGTTGTTATTCCGGTTTGAATTAGAGTGCATCAATGCATCTCAAATGAATTGTTTTTATGTAATCGATGTTTGTATAGTGTTTGAGATCATGGTAGTCTAGTGGTTAAGCCGTTGGACTATTGACCCAAAGGTCCCGGGTTCGAATCCGTACATGGTCATACCATTTTTAACGTTTCATTACCACCATCTCACCTGACTCTAAAACAGGAACATTTGGCCTAGTTGAGTGGGAGCCAAAATTCTCGTATAACCTAGGTCATAGCAATTATAAAAAAAATAAAAATATCCTCAATCCCCAATATTTTAATATAAACGCCTATGAACTCCACAGACGAGTCCCGCTAGAAAGCCACCAGCCGACGAATTGACATAATAAAAAACTGAAGTGCTAAAGAATTCGTTAAAAAAGGTATAACTATTATAGTACGCTAACAGAAAGCTAGCAGAAAGAAGTGCGTCGGATAAACTTAAAAATTCTTCTCACTCTTATAAACTGAAAGGAAACATACTAAAGCGAAAGAATAATTTGGGGGACAAACTTTATTCTTACTTAGTTCATCACTTACCTAACTTGTCCATTAGGTTCAATTGTACAAAAAGTTTCATATAATAATTTATTATTCTATTTCTAATATTACATTTAATTTATGCATTTGAATAATATGTATTATGATTGAAAATAATTATTTATAAAGTGTGTTTAAATTAGCAGTTCGAATTAGGTGCGTTGTCTATTAGCAGAATTAATAAAGTAATAGTAAAAATATATTTGTAAAAACAAGCATTTATTTATGTACTTAAATGTATATACAAAATTTCGTGCATATGCTGTTGAGCGTTGAGGAGGTTCTTCGTCTGGAGCCATTTCTAGGTGTAGCATCAGGTCCCGCTTACCATAAAAATGCAATGTCATCGGAACTAAACAGCATAAGTTGGATACGAGGAAGCGGTTTATTCAGCTTGTAGGATTTGACCTAAACAAACTAACAAACATTGCAAGTTAAATAAAAGCTAACAAAAAACGTGACATGACCTAGGTCGGCAGGACGCTTTCCCCACTATTCTACATTATTAGTAACAGGCAGTAATAAATATTATTTTTTTTATTAGAATTTGCTATTTTTATTTTATTATTTAGTTATTTTCGATAAACACATACATATAGTTTCAAATCTTAAATTTCGTTTTTTAGAAACAATATAGACAATTTTTTATATTTTTTTCCGTTACCCTTCGTATAAATTAGGTACTTTGTATAATAGTTGAACTAGGAGATAATTTTATTAAAAAATCCCGAAAATTAATTTTAATGACATTTAAACTCAAGCATTACCAGTAAATAGATTATTAACAATAGGTTGTTTTGACTAACGTCAATTATGAGTCACAATTTTAACCAATTAGAATTTAGTACTTCGGCACCAGTTTAAGACTAAAAATGATTTTTAATTGAATCATCTTCATAATCTATCGATTTTTCTAAATAGTTTTTATCAAGTGGCAATTCTTTATGAAAAAAATGTTTAAAATTGACCGTTTACTTCAAAAGGTAACAATTCTGTGGCACTAAAAATATAACAAACATTTAAGTGCATTAAAAGCGACATTTCCTTCTAACCTCAACAGAATTATTCGATATTCAATAAAAACGTGACATTCCCTTGTATTTTAAATTTTGTTTTCAGGCAACATTTTTTTACGTCAGTTAATTATACGAGCATATATATAGGTACAACCAAATGATTTAGAAAAGACACAATTTACACATATTACCAAACCAAACAAAGTGTCATATTCAAATATTGATATTTCCGATGTTCACATTTTGTTCGGTATGGGTTAGCGGTATCATTTTACTGTGTAACTATTAAAAATAATTATTTGATAAAAAGACGCAGCGCCAAATATATCGGAAGACAAAAAGGAAAAACCAGGAACGTACCTTTTATTGCGATCTGTCTCCTTGAAGAACTGCAAATCGTCTGTTTTGCTCTCCCGGGAAGATGGCACCTACTCTTTAACGAGCGCAATCTCACAGAATAGAGTATCCGCACTTCGCCACACACAGCTTCCTCAAGTTAGAAGCGAAAAGCGAGACGTACTTTAGCGGCTGTGAGGCCGTTGAGAGCGCGACACGGAATGTTTTGCTTACGAGCCCAACGCGCCATCCAGTCCACCGCAGCTAGCTAGATACAATGCGGGTAGATGGAAACGGACTATCGATAAGTGTTGTTTTTAACGGGGAAAAAGGTTGGGTATAAAGGAATACATCAGGCGCCAACATATTTCCATGTCATGTTTATAAGAGTGACATTTTCAAAATTCAAAAATAAAATTGAGGGTTTGGAAAACCCCGAATTAGCTATTACAGATCGATTGTTAGGCGTGTTTATTTTAAATTATTAACGGATGTTTTTTAATATTTTTGCGAAAAATAAACGAAAAATGGATATATTAGCATTTGTTCCTAACCTCTATCGAGGTTCGACGTTTTGGTGAATTCGTTTTTTTTTTAGTGTTTACTAACAATAGGAAGTTTATTTTACCTATTATTTCTTCTTAACTTTTTGATTTTAGGTTTATTTTGAAGTTTTTTTAGGTTTTTATAATTTAATATTTTTAGTTGCTTTAAACTAAAAGTTTTTTAAACCAAATTTATTAAAATTATTTCACATACAAACCGCTTAAGTCAATCAAATATAAAAAAAATTGACCAGAAATCGAAATGCTTTTTTTTCACTTGACGTAACTTAATGAACTTAAAATGGGACCATCCCTGAAAAATTCTCTATCATTCCCTAAATTTCCCTAAGGAAAAAATTGAAATTGAATTATAGAAGGTCTATCTTTAATTAACCGTAATAAATAAAAATGGACAATTCCATAATAATTATTATTTTATTTAATGGTAATTAAATTATCAGGCTACATGTAAAATATTCCAGACAATTTGCCAGTAATCCCGCGAATTTAGAAGCATTATTTAAAATACCGAATAAGGCAGATTTCTAACATTGAATAAGGTAACAATTGAAATTTTGTGGCAGCCAGAAATACCGATAGTTTGAGTTTCCTAGTGCGGGTTGTGTGGTTATGATGTTTGGTGAGGTACATAAATGTTTTTAGGCCATCGGAGGCTGATTCAGTAATTAATTACTGAATCAGCCTGCGAGACCGCGAGGCCGACATCGCCCGAAGTCCCCAACATGAGGGCTCCAGGTAGGAGGGCTCGTATTTGTGGCGGCCATCCGATTACAGCGATGAGGAAGGTAATGAGTAAACGCCGTTATTTTGATAGTCAGTAAAGTAGTAATTTATAAAACTCATCGGTTTAAATATATTAAGAAAACGTTGCGTACAAAGTTACATTATGCAAAAAAAAAATCGTATCGAATTGAGAACCTCCTCATTTTATTGAAGTAGGTTAAAAAGCGGAGCCCCGTTTAAATAAAATGTATTTTAGTACTTATACCTATTTATATTACTATTTATAATCATGCCTAAATTATTTTTTAGATATTGGACATGAATTTAGAGTTAGGAAAAATTATTATGGTATATTATTATTAACTTGACGCCATAAAGTTTTCTTATTTAGAACATCCCTCATCCTTAAATCAATCGTTATTTTCCTTTTTTCCGTTATTTCCTTCCTGCCCAGTTCAACCTTAAACTCAACTCTTCGCCTTTGATTCAAAATTGCATTTTTATATTTACCTAGAAATCTACCTTTACCCTCCTTAAGGCGACTACATACTTGAATGAAGAACACCGTTGAACGAGTCTGACCTACAAATGGTTGCCTGCTAAAAGAAGCCTTTTAACGATGAACGGGTAGGTGTAAACTCTATGACGGGCATGAATAGCGCTTCTATCACAAACCACGGCCTGTCATTTTGGATGAGATATTTGATAGCAATTAGTTTTTTTTTTTGATAAATAAGGGATAAGTTTTTTAAATACATTTTAGAATAAAACATATATTTTTTGAAAATCTAAAAGCTATTAGTATAAATTATCATTTTTACACTTAAAACTAAAACAAATTCTCCGATTTTAGGCAAACTTTGTTATTTTACCATATACTTATCTCAAATCGCTTAGGTAAATCTCTCCTCGACTCTTTTCTCGTCATATATTTATATATATATATATATATATTAAATGGGATGTTTTTGGTATTAGAAACAAGTGACTTTAAAAAATACTATTTCAAAAACAGGTATTACTTTTGGTTTTCTTTTTATATATTTTTTGCAAAATATTTAAATAAATTTGAATCTTTAAGGTAATCTATATTATAAATACACTAGATTACTCTTATCTCTTGTGGAAATCTTTCCTAGCGCCTTTGAAAACCTGTAAAATTCGCATTTTAGCCTTCAGGTATGTAGGCGCCTTAAACCCCCACCCACGTTGCCTCGCACCATCCGGGGCTTGCGCTTATTACTAAAAGACTTCCGGCGAAAGCACTGTCCTCGGGCACCCAGTCACCCGCCACCAGGGAGAGCGAAGGCATCGGTGCATTATCGCACCCACCAAACCCACCACCCAAGAGAGAGAGAGACTAGACTCTTCCTTTCCTTTTTTATTTAAACTTCACAATTTTTATTTATTTGTCATATGCATGAAAAACTTCTCTTATCCGTGATCGTATGGCTCTCATAATGCGGCCCTATTTAATTAATTGTTACGTCGGTCGCCGTGTGTCGGCGGGGTAATCGTGCCTAGACTGTTTCAGCGAGCACAGCTGACCGATGTACTTACACCCGAGGTGGGTTACACTCTGGAAGGTGAGGAGTGGAAGTGAAGAAAACAGTGTGTATTCCGTGTCCAAATCGTCGTTATGTATTTAGCCAAAGTCGTTAACAATACCTATTGTTACTACCAAACTACCATTACTATCAAACTATCAAATACTAAATCAAATATATATCAAACAAGTAAGCGATTTAATATAAGCTACCGATCGGCTATTCTGCTGTACTCGTGGCGCGTCGGCTCGCGTCGGCCCGTAGATCGGCGTCATCCGATCACCGGTCGATCCGTCGAACGCTACATTAATTATATATTTTTTTTTTCGAGAAATAACAAATAACATTGCAACATTTAGTGTTTAATCAAATTTATCAACATAATAAGAAATTACAGGAAAATGTTTTTTTATAAATAACTGAAGGAATGAGCTGTTTAACACACGAGACTTCGAGAAAACCATAATTTATTTTTATATAAAATAATATATTATAATTTATCTTAAGCTGTAAAGCATTTTGTAATATGCAGGTGTGAAGACTTAACTTGTTTGTAATCGAATAATATTTATGTGATATTTTATGCCTTTATACTGTATACTTGTATGATGACCTGGAAAATATTAAAGCATAAATATTTTTATTTCGTAATAACTTCAATATAATTTATTCTAAAACCTTCGACTCCAAGTTATCATAACGTCAGTTCGAGAGTTCTTACGATCGTGTCAATTATGAAAAAAATATTGGCTCCGAATTAGACAACTACATATGTATACTTAATAAAGACTCTTTTTTTGTTAGATGTTTATATAAATCTTTTATTTGATTGTTTAATATACTTTAATAATTAAATAGAAAACTGAATAAGTACAAAGTACTCAATACAGCGTGACGCTGCTGATATTCCAGAATACTTTGGGTAAAATATTATTTCAAAACTTTTTGGTTTTTAGTCTTCTGCGCGTTAAGGCGCCTCGGGACGCATTTGTCCTTGAGATTTGAAAGAGTAGGCTTTAATCGAACATTGACGTGTAGAAAAGAGACGGATATACTCGCCGACCGCGAATTCGTTACATTTGGAATCGATGAAACATGTTTTTTGTATTTAAATAATTATTATCATTTGAAAAAAGTGTTTTTTTTTATGTAATGGCCTAGATTATTATATTGTCTATCTTTAGAAACAAAAATTAGGTTCGCGTCATTTACACAACTTAAAAGAAAATCGTTGCAAGAAAAAAACAACACTTTCTTATTTATGTATTTTCATTATTATAATAAGATGTTTTTCGTTTTTTTTTAAGCAAAGGACTAAATTAATATATGTAGAATATTGTGGTATTTTTAGTTTTAGCCATTTGTTGGGAATAACTTCAACAAAATGCACCAAAATACGTTACAAAACACGTTTTAGGGACTGGTGGCGCCTTAAATTGAACTGAAAACGTCCATACGTCCCGCCGGCGCCGGCGCCGGCGCCACTGCGTCTAGGGAATCGGGTTACATATCCCGAAAAAACATTTTATTCCTCTCATCCGTAGAGAGCGAATAGTTTATTGGCGGGAAATGGGGACGCGTGGGTGGGACCCTTTCTTCTAATAGGTTTGTTTGTATTTTACCGACCTTGAACTGAACTAAAGATCTGACCTTGTAGAGTATAGGATATAATTATAAGAGAATATAATCAACAGTTTGTGTATTAAAATGAATCCTAAGGTAGCATTAGTAAGCACCATGGGAATTAATTGAATGAAATTGAGCCTAAAATTTAAAATATTTAGATATCATTTGACCGTTCAAGTTATACTAAAATTAAAAGACCTACCTTCCTACTTTTGACCTAATTAAGTCGGCTGATTTTGGTGACCGCGGCCTAATTAGGCCTTTAAGGTCTTTTTAGGCCTATGATATATATATGTTTATTATTTCTATTAAGGGTGTCATATTTATATTTATATAATTATGTATATATAAATATAATTATATAAATAAATATAAATATGCCATATTATTATATAATATATAATGTATAAATATAATATATATAATATATATATGGAATATAATTACATAATATATAATCGTATAATTGAGTTATAAAGTTATTTGACTTATATTTGATGATTGTTTTTTAATAGCGGCAAATCGCCTGAAAAGATAAATGACACAATCTTTGACAATATTGATAAATTATTCGGATATATTTATATTCACTGAAGCCGTTTAAAGGGTTAATCAGCAAAAAATATTTCCCAATTACGAGAAAACTGATTCAAAATTTAAATGAAATCGTTTTAATATTTGAGAAAGGGCTTGAACGAGTGGCTTCTGAGTTATAATGCTTCAGACAGACGCAATCATTTTTATGATGAATACTCGTATATGGTATATGGTATGGTATGGTATGGTGGTATGGTATGGTATGGGGTATGGTATATGGTGACTATAGAAGTTTTAACCGCTTACTTAGTAATAGTCTAATTTTAAAATCTGCTACAAATAAAAATATATACATTATTATTATGTATTATATGTTCGCAGGGAGTTTTCTAATCCTAAAACGTTTCATCTCCTTTTATATATTATTACATAACCTAAATCTTGAGTAAACCTGTCTCTCGAAATAAGCGTTAAAAAAATGATAATGGAAACCGAAATTCTGTTTCTGTCATTTCTGAAATTCGGCATTTCTCTAGTTTAAAATTAGGCAAATTTCACGTCACTGGAGCTTGAATACTATTTTTAAATGGAAGCTAAGATTTTGTCGACCAATAAGTAAAACCGACCTAATTTAACTAAATCTGACTTATGATGGATTACCAGTATCTAGTTACTTATGGGAGATTTCTAACTATTGGTCGAAATCGTGAGTCAATTTATTCTATTGGTCACTTTCCCTGATTTTAACTTCAAAGTAGCAATAACACTCTATTAGGTTACATACTACTCATTTACTTACAGGTCGAATTATAATCTTACAAAAAAAAATACCTAATCTCAACCTTTAGGTATATCGGTCGATAGGTTGTAATTATGTCGAAATTATACCTAGAGGTCTTTTCTAATAATGGGTCACAATTACTCACTGTTCTCGAAATGTTTACCTAATTGTTAATTCAGATGAAACCTAACCTAATGGTATATTAATAAGTAGAAAATTTACCTCAAAGATTACCTAATTATTACTTAGTAAATATTACTTTTTATGTAGTTTTATGTAGTAGCATTTTATGTCCATTTTACGTATTTTCGACCTATATTATGTAATTTCATCTTTGATTCACATTGCTCGACTTAAAATGTTGCTACGGTAGTTATTTATATTTATTTTAGAAACAAATGAACACAAAATCATGAACATTTTATGAATTTAAAAATATATAAATAGTCTAAGCATTTTAGATATTGGGTATAATAATTAATATATGCAAAAAAATGGTTCAATCAAATCTTATTTATTTTTATTGTACCGGATTAATGGAGTTAAATAAATAGATTTTACGGTTCAATTATGTGATATATTATTAATAAGTAACATGAACGAAAGGTAAATAATTGGGTAGAGCGTATTAGACAAATGTGCAACATTAACGTGTGTAGTTTTTGTACGACAGCCTTCGGTGTGATACTGTTTTCCGGCCCTGCCTTTGTTTCCCGACGAGGTGTGGCCACTAGCCATCTTTGGCGAAGATACATATTGATAACACACAAAAAGATAAATATTACCGTATTTATTTGATCGCTATGCACATTTCGTAAAACCTAAGGAAGTTTTAAACATACCTTAAAATTATATCACAGTTTTTCTAAACCATAAACAGTAATAAATAATAACCGTACTTATATGAATACATCTTACTTCAAATAACACATATTTCACAATACGAAATGGTTGACTTATTATTATTATAGGGAAATTTGTGGGAGACCAAAGAAAGAAAAAATTCCTGTAGGCTAACAATGTCTATATAAATTTATATTACGGAGATCACAACAAAGTATGATGAATTCGATAATATTTAAAGAAAACATTACAAAAATATCTTATAATTAAAAATCCTTCCCTAGATTTATAATTCCTTAAATTTAATGTACTAGTTAGTCTTAGTATAAAAAGTCTGCATAAAAAAATATAGTTGAGGCAAAAAGCGATTTCAAAAATACCTACTTATATAGTATAATATACGCATATGGTTTGGCCAAAAATGTTATGATATAGTTGATTTTACCATTATATTTTTATTTATTTTTTAAAAAATATTATTAATTCGATTGCATGTTATTTTTAAATATTTTTTATTTTTATTATTTATATATTATGTATTATTGCATACAATTCAATTCGAATAATTGTAATTGTATGTTGCGCAGTGAGACGGTTATACTTATAAGAACGATGCTTCTAGGAGAGTCTACTTTAGTACGGGCATTGCCTAGTAGTACTTTGCATAATGTGAAATGAATGTTAAGGTACTATCAATAAATAAATAAATATATATAAGTAGGTACAAAAATATAAATCATATAAAAGGCGATTTGTTTAAGTAGGTAAATATAAGTAAATACTCAAAGTAAGTAGTTTAGACATATGAAATATTTTATTTTTAAACACGGCGCACGAATCGTTCATTAAATGTACACCTACAAAGAAGCTATTTATGCAATAAATATATACGAGTATATTCTAAATTATTATTTTATTGTGTCACTATAATTTTCTTTTAATAAGCAAATCGCATAATGTGTTATGGTTATTTATCATAACATAAACATAGCAATTATTTGTGTTTTATGAGAAAGTAATAAAATATTTATTGCCATTGTTGGTTTACGATAACGTTTGTATATTTTTCCCACATAAATTTACTCAAAACTAATGGAAACTACATACTTACCGTACACGTCTTTAATTGTATTATAACTTTAAACCATAGCATAGTTTAAATTTGGGACAATTAAGTTTTATAGTGTGTTATAATATAAAATATGTAACTCGATGCATAGTCCACTTAGTAATTTACTGTTTACTTTGGTCAATAATCTTAACTATTTTTTTAATGGATTATTAAAATCTGATCATAAAAAATCTCATAATTACTAATCACATTAATATCACTTGCATGTGTAAGTTATGCCATCCATCATGCACTTGTCACATTTCACGAAGCAGCAGTCGATCCACTTGCATCGGCACCTGTCTTCATACTTGAACATTTTGCTGGTGAAGCCACGTCCGCAACATAAAGTTGCACAGTTAGAAGGACCCGAGCACTGCCGGCCTCCGGTACTGGAACAAAGGTTTGGCGACTTATGCAGGAAGACCAGTTTGTTCTTTTCGGTCCTAGAATTATGGTCGGCGGCGCGTTTCGACGCATAATTGATCACTTTCTTCCTAACGGCGTGATGATATTGGCGTTTCAATACGGACATTGTCAAGTTGAAGGCTCCCGTTCTCCGCCAGCATGTCTTCATCGTGCACGACCCAGAGAAACCATGGCACTTGCACACTTCGCGCATTTGCGAGTCGACTGCTTTCAACCCGACGACTACGTCTTGCTTAAGAACCTTGCCAATGTGGTCCTCGCCGGCGTGCTTCAAATCCAGGAAACTCCTAGTCATCTTCTTGCCGTACGCGACGTCATCGCTGCATCCGCCTCGCTTCCATATCGTCCTCGTGTCGTCTGCAGATTTCTCTTTTGCACACATGCACCGCACCATCGTTCCGGAAGCGCAGGCCCTGGCGATCGAATGCGATATGGATGCTCCCATCAGAGCGTGCACGAACGCCGTTTCCCTGTAGACGTGCTGGAAGACATTGTATTTCGGCTTATTGTTCAGAAGGACGGAACAGTTCCATCGATCGTAGAGGAATGTATTTTTACAAAGCGTCAAAGCCTGATTTTTCGCTTGCATAATCGTCAGTGACAGGCCGCTATCTTTGCGACACATCCTTCGCTGTTGTTTACTTATTGTTGGCCATTGGCAAAAGCCCGGGTAGAAAATTATGTCTGGCGGTAATGTGAAGAGAGAGAATACTGTTCTCTGAAGTATAGGTTCTGGGCTGGAAATTAAAAGTGTTTTAGTTATTTTATTTTATATAAAAATAGAGCCAACGTGAACTTATTTGTAAAATGTCGTCATACCTTTCGGCTATTTCAGTTATGCCCATAGCTATGAAAGCCAAGACATAAATGAGCAATGCCCTTGTCATTTTGCACACTTAAAAACATGAAAGCACTGATAAGTACACTAGCATAACTAATGTGTCTGTGTAAATAGCTCCATTTTAGTTTATTGATGTTTTAGTGAGTGAGAATGAATATTTCCCATTTATGAATAGTAACACTTTAGTGAACACTTTGCAGATACTGTAATGGAACTAAATAATTAGTATCGCATTCGGTCCCCATGTTGTAAATATTCGATGACTCAGAACAAAGAAATCATAAAAATTGACGTGCAACTTCGGTATCGGGAAAAAGGTGTGACATCTTTTGAAGAAAACGCAAATTGTGCCCTCTTGCGAGTCCTCCTTATCGTTGAGCAAATAATATAATTAATTGCTCAAATGAAAATATGCTGCTGCTGCTGCAAATGAAAAAACTAATTTATCCTAATAATTTCCGAAATGCATATCGAAACTATTAATTTATTATGCGCATTAAAAAACACCAAATTTTCAAACTCTAACTTTATTTTTCCAGTTTAACTAAAAACATGTTTCGTGATAGTTAAAGATTATATTATTTTAAATAATTGATATCATTATTCTTTAATTTTTAACCTTTAGAAACTGTTTTTAGGGTATAGCACCAAAATTGCCTGTTTGTCTGAGAGTGATCTGTAAGTTGGCATTATGATAAAGTGTTGAATACTACTGCACATATTGTAAAAACATTTTTTTTCCAATTAAACATTTACGAAATACCAGTTTAGCATGTGTATTATCGATTTTTCAGATTGTTTATATCTAGAAATTTAGAAATGAGGTAACTATTATGTAACCGGATATTTTTCAATTTGTTGTATATAAGATAAAAATAAAAAATATTGTCACGTTAGATTAGACACAAACACCCTGCTTGTTTTTTTTTTCTTAAATATACTTATACGGGTTACGAAAATCAACATTTATTAGATGTTTTCACTTCGTCGGTTTTAAATATTTCAACTCAGTATTGGGATATCTATGTTTATTACATGTTTTAAATTAATCGGATAATGTATAGAAACAATACTGTTATTTTTTTAGCGCATACAAATGTCACAATGCAGGATATCGGTTTTTTTTTAAAATATAAACTAATATTATTTAAAACAAATCAGGTTCTAAGTATTAAGAGGTTACCGGAGATGTTGCTGAATGTTTGCCATTATATTGCGTATTTATTTACATTATGAACAGTTATTATTAATAAAATTAAGGTATAGATTAAAATTGAAGTGTAAAAGAGATTATATTATGCGAATGATGTAATTACATTTCATTTTTAGAAAAAAAAGAATGATTATTATTAATATGTTGGTCTCAAAAACTAAGGCGTGCACGGATACCGAAGGGTCGATAGATAAGGTACTGAAGGCATCCAAAGTAGTTCGCAGAGCTTGCTTTGATGACGAGGTGAGTAGGTCGATTCTATTAGTAGACAACTTAGAAGTCTTCGAGACAATTATTAGGTAACTTTTTTATTAGTAAACCAAAGATTTTAAACTCCTATTTCGTAAACTATTTTCTCAGTGTAATTAATGTATGCGATGACTAGGCTCGAGAATAATAATAATAACTGTTTATAATTGAAATAAATTTAATCTGAGAATTAAATTCAATTCATTTATTCCAATAGTTGACTAAAAAAAAATAATTGTCATTCATCACTGTGATATTGTAATAATGAATGACGACGACTTTAATATTGTATTATTTTTTATTTACGTAAAGCTATGACAGCACCGATGAATGTAAATAAATAAATACTTTTTTCAATTTAATTTTTTAAGAAACTTTTTCACGTGAAATCTTTCTCAATTACATACAATAATTAGTGAGTAGAGTGCATGGAAAATTATTGTTTAAGTTTAAATATATTCCATATATTTATTTATTTATTTACTAAATAATTAGTACATTATAACTATGTGTTATATAGTATTAATAAATATCTTAATTAAAGCGACTGTTACATTGTACCTACTGTTGTTTCCAGCCTCCCTAACTAGATGAATATGTACCAAGGTAGGCAGTTTTATTTTGTTTGCTTAATGTACCACTTCCGTTATCTGATCAATGCTATAAGAACATTTAAAACTGAGTAATATAATTATTATAAATACAAGGAATTTACATATTTTGTGATAAACCATTCTATAATCATATGTTTGCATACATTTTGCATTTATATTACACAAAAATAAAACCAAGAAATGTATAAAATAGTCATATATATTTTTAAACAACATATTCAAGGGTAGGTAAGGATCTCTATCTACTAAAACAGTTTAACTAACATAATATACTCGAAAGTAAAAACCACTAGACTGCACAGTATTGCTTTACAATAACAAACAGATCCGTTGTAAAGTTTCTAGCGCCCGCCGCTAACTGTTTGTACGCTCGTGTGCAGTTGGCAATGTCGATTGGCCGCCCCCTGTTTTACCACGATCACATACGCTGATATTATCGAAAGGCTTTTTACTACTTTAGTGCGGTGTTGAAGGGTGTGAAAAAAGAAAATAATACTTAACATAGAATATTTATTTATTTTATTACATAGTTTTTTGTATACTTAAGTATAAAACTATATACCTAAATATTTATCTACTCTTTTTACCCTTACGTTTGCGAAATCTTCTATTCAATTCAATATCTCTTTCTGAGGAAACGGTATTATTGTAGTCAAAACTAACCACCTGATTGACAATATATACCTGAACCACAGTCTATTCTAGATTGTTAAAGCCATACCTAATTAGCAGTGCTAGCGAAGCTAGACCCTGCGGGTGACGTTAAAAACATTTTTTAATTGTATTTCACTTATTTGGCTAAAGTGTGAGCAAAAATATGTTTTTGATTATACAAGCTAAGGAATCTAAGCACTCTAATGTATGCCAATTTCATCTGCGTGCCAATTCCTTTAAAAACATTTTTCTCATGATGAAGAGTTTATGGTAAGGTAGGTAATTAATTCCGTACAATCATTGTATTATAAAATGATTTCATAAATTTGATATTACATGAATATTTTACTGCCGCGCTATCTTGTGAATATTAGTGGAAGCCACTTTGAACGTCATTTTGTTCATTTGCACTTTTGGTATAGTAGTTCACCAAAGTGTCAATAGATGGTACAGACGTAAAACTTTATTTTGCATATCATTAAATATATTTTTTTAGTAGTTTAATTATCTAACAATATTTTAAAGAAATCATGAAGGAAAAATATTTATTTTAAGTAAATAAAATTGGGTGTTTTTTTTTAAAAAAATGCCTTTTTACCAGCCGTGCTTTCTAGCATAAGACAACTTTTTAACCGACTTCCAAAAAGGAGGTTCTTAATTCGATCTGTGATTAATTTCAGGTGGACAATGTGTTGATGTATTAGAGGTATAATTTAAGTTAGTGGTATAGTAGTTAAAATAAATATGTTTTAATCGATAGCCATAGAATAAAAAAAAAGATTATGGTCGGACGGAAATTCCGAAAAGGTTAATAATACAAAAAGACCTTTTGATATGGTTTTATTTTTTCTACAGTTTTTTTCGAAATAAGCAAAACATACTGATTTTTCATACTGATTTTGCGAATTTAAAATTATCTAAAAAATGTTTTAATAACTGGCTAACTTTGTCAGAATAGAATTGTCTAGATATTGAGGATAGCTTTTGGCTCAACTGGAGTTTTAAATTGAACCGCTTCGGATATATGCAATATACATACTTCCGGTGAACTGCTGTAGAGGAGTAATACAAATGTGTAGGTGGGTAAAAATAAACAAAAATACATTCATATTTTATAGTAAGGTCATTTTGGTCTTTGTTGGTGAATATAATAAATGATTCCGAGGATTAATGCACTATGGACCTAGTCAGATTGTGGTCGTTTTGAATTTTGAATAAAAATATTCATACTTAATAGTTTTATTCAAGTGTCTACGTAGTTATTTATTTATTTATTTATTCATTATGGTACAATAGAAAGTCACAACTATAAATGATGTAATAACACTGAAAAAAGAAATGAAATTATTATAAAATAGATAAATTAAACACCCGTCATTAATTGTTGCTCTAAAGTAACATGGCTACTCTAACTAGGTTAAAAAACCTGTTCTAAGAGCGGCCAGAAGAAGGTTGCAGAAAAAATATAATACTTATTACGTACGTGAGACGTTTCTAATAAAAAAGGTTCAAAGTACAAGAAAAAAAGTAAAAAGGTACGTAGTAAAAAAGTTTCTTATTGAGTTTAAAAAAAATACTTTTGCCATTTCATCGCAAGAATTGACTTAGTCCACTAATATTTTCAATACGATTTATTACGCACAATGGATTTAGAAGTCAACAATTTTGATATTCAGATATTTACTTCAAGAAATATTTCTTTGGTATCCACCCAGCCAGTCATGTATCGCTCAATGGAATATCAACTGTATAAAACATCAAATATTAATATCTAAGGTCTATGGTCTTGGTTGCCTGTCAGGTGGCATTTTTAAACGTGTGAAGACCTGAGCAAACCGGGCAAGATTTCATATAGTTATGGGGAGGCTTTTTATGTGTATGTATGCCAATAAGAGAGCTCTGTGCTAATGATATTCAAACTGAATGGCTTAATTAATCGAGAGCCAATTGTTACCATAGCAACAGCTGGCGATTTGACGGATGTCTTACCACTAACAGCCGTGCGTCGTCTCAATAAGAGGAATTCTTCCTATTTTGGGTGAAACGCGTCTTTTGGGCGGTAGTGTGAAAACACTACTGGCGCCTCGTCATCGGTTTCTAATTGAAATTGGTTCTGAATGAATGTTTTTAAACCGTGTATGATGTGGCGATGTCCCTTTGGATATATTTCTTATATTAAAATGATTATTTGCCAAAAAACATATTTTGTTAGTGAATAGGTATTAGAGTATAATTTTGTGAAAAATTACAAACTTTCTTTTGTATATTTGACATTTTGGACGCAGGCCTTCTTGCACCAAGGTTCAGGCATTAATTCATTTAGTAGCCTACAATAATTATATCTACCATTAAAAGCCTTTGTCATTGAAATAGATTTAATATTATTTGAATGTCATCTACGGTCTAGACGGAATGACGCCCAATCGATAACCACGTCAGATTTTATCACTGTGCTCGTTCGCGTGCGCTTAAGCGGTTGTGGCAAGGCCTGAACACCAAACATCTACAAAAACTTAATTTATCGCCTACAGCTCCATTAAGATTATTACTGGCTATATTTTTTTTAATGTTTGTAAAGTAGTTTTTTACAAGATAGTTGAGACCTATAAACTGTTAACTGCAAAAAGATTATTGTAAAAAATACCTTTACCACCTATAAAAATTACCAACCGTAGCAAATTAAAATAGACAAGTCGTGAAGTAAAATAATACCTCGGACACATTAATTTCAGTGTCTGGTATTCCAGTTATGTCAGACCAGGTCAAATGGCTTTAGTCCAGCTTCACATACTATTAACTATGCAATTGGTTTATTTGCTATATCTTCGATTCAATACAAGTTAATTCTATGAGCTGCTGCTACTGAATATTTTTTTATATTTTATACTTTTTTATATTATTTTTTTGATATTGAACATTTTTACAGTGTCAAAATATTTATTATTAAATTTAATGTCAAAAATAAATTTGGGGTGAACTACTTAAAGTTGAACCTCAATTCACTTAGACCATATTTGTTATGTTATTATGAAGCTCATTTCTGACAAATATGCAGCTATTTACCACATAGAGTATGGAACGCGCGGTAAAGAGAGTGCAATTCCTTAGGTACTTTACGATTTACCATATGCAAGTTAGAGTAATGAGTTCACATATATCAAATTAGATTTGATGTACATAAAACAGTATCCATAGTAATATTTGATGGAAATAATCACTATAATAAGCGTGTTTGTTAGCATCACTAAATAAGCCTAAAATAGGAAGGCTTTGGGATAATGCGCAGAATTTCTAGAAAATATCTAAACAAGATCAAATTTCCTGACAGCCTTTGTGGAACAACATAGTTGGATAAATTTTATGATAATGCAAAGTGACGAACTATTTGTCAAAAGTATCCCTCTGGCTGCGAGATTTCCGGAGAAAGGTTGTTCCGTTCAGTTGTCTCTTCGATAAAGCATCTTCTGCCTGCTTTTCCCATTCCCACGTATGATCAGCTCAGCGCTGCGCACCGCTGACGGGGCGAGTGGATCCGCGCTGAGCTGAGGTCATTCGACGCGGAGACGACGTCATTTTAGTTTTCGTTAGTTCGCACCCGTCACGTGGAATATAGGGTCGGGTGGAATGAGGCATGCTGATCTGTTGGGACGAGCTACCCGGCAACTGTGCAACTTTATCGCATCAATCTCTCGTGCGCGACCGTGCAATAAAACAAATAGAGATCAGCTCGAAGACGCTCACACGGCGTACCCACTTCGTACACTTAAGCTGGTGCTCCACCGCAAGCTGCGATAATTTGTATTCCAGTACGGATTGAAAGCAAGGTAAGCTGCTACTAGCCGAAGCACGATTTTGCTGAGTTCCGATATCTACGTTTGCACTGGTAGGTCTTACGATGGAATAGATCGGACTTTTTAAATACCTACTTTGCCTCAGTCTCGAAAATTTGCCTAACGATAATCGTTAACCAAGATTCAAGGTAAAGGATATCAAACAACTGGCTATGGAGATTAACATTTTTTTCCCTTCCATTTTTTATAACTACTATAATGTATTTTATAAACTAAAATTATATGCACACTTTGCATTCCAAATTTTAATTAAGCTTTGTCCTTTGGGAGTTTCTTTATAATTACATGAATAAAATAAAATTATATTTACATAAGTTTTTTTTAGTGTGACAGCAAAGAAAAATTTATAATTCTAAGAGATGGTGGTAGTCTAATGGTTAAGGCGTTGGACTATTGAACAAAACTTCGCAGGTTCGAATCCGCACATGGTCATAACATTTTTAACGCTTCATTACCACCATCTCCCCTGACTCTAGGATAGGCAAATTTGGCCTTGTTGAGTAGGGCCCAAAATAGTTGTATATGACCTAGGTTAAAACAATTATTTAAAAAAAAAAAATAGTTTTTTGTTGTAATGATAATTTGATTCAAAAATATTTGTGAATTATCTAAAAATATAAAATACTGTTATCATTTATAATATTAATTAACATAGCTTTTAACAAATTCATCATAATAAAAAAATCATACAAAATAATACAAAACTGAAATATTGTGATTTTATAAAAAAATAATAGTACTATTTCCTAGTTTATAAATACTGTAGGTACAACATTATTACTTACATTATACTTATTTATACTTAAGTATATGCTCAAAATTAATAATTGTTATTATGTTATTGGTAAGGATTTTTTTTATAAGATTACGTTTATCTAAAATTACAATATATTAAATTTATAGTACCTACAAAGGTATCTTTAATTATTGTCTGGATGTGCTACCTTTATTTTTATTGGGGGTATTTTAGCATTTATTAAACTGTCGAGTAATTATGCAATCAGATAATATTCAATAGTAACCTGTTGGCTTTATATCGAAAATATTCGATGTGGTTTTTTGCCGTTTGTTTTGAATGCTATCGCCTCGGAGCAGGGATTTTAACTGTGCAATGGCCGTGAAAAAAGACACTGAAGTAAGTACGGCAAGGATAAGCCACTCGGGAAATTAAGTCGTCAAATTGAACCTTAATACAACCTTCCCGATATAATCGGCCGCCTAATTTGGAGAGATCGGCGACAAATTATAAAAAAAATCATGACTTGATTGATCTCCTTTATTTGTTTTTGTGGACGAATATTAACGAGGAAGCACTTTGCAATGCTACATGGATACATCACAATCGGATCGGTCCATATCTTTTTTTAAAACAATAGAAATATTGCATGCATAAAGAAACCGCTCACTTCAAGGTCGCTTATCATTCATAACGACCTGTAACCGTACGGTCAAGCCCAGTAAGTTCTAAACTATCAAAGTACACATCTAAGAATGGTAAGTGGTCACTCTTACGCTTAGCAATGTATTCCACGATCGATAAAGGTGAAAAACTTTAGTTTATTAGTCAATATACAAAGTTTCTTTACCTATTTTTTAATATATTATCTAAGGTGGCATTTTGGCTATACTCCGCGTGTTCTTATAAGTTACTATCGTTGGCATAGCAATGATTATTCGTGAAATTATAGAATAAAGTGAGGGAAAATTTTGTGGTAACAATAGCAAAAGTTTCTACTCATACGAAAAGTTTGGCTGTAACCCATTTTTAATTACCATGCGGAGAGGACCTTTAGAGAAACATTGTCAAAAAGGTTATTGAATTATTTTGTGTTAACGTGTAGGCTTCGCGGAATAGTTTTAGTGTTTTTAGCCTCATACACGAGCAGTCTTATGTAGTTGACAGATAGCTCGTCGATGAGGATTTCGCCCCATGATGGAGCGGGTAGCCGAAGAAAACAAATTTTTTGTACAAATGTACTTATACACGAGCAGTTTTATGTAGTTGGCAGATTTATTATTAGTTTGGAACACTAGTTTGAATATGGTTTTAAAAAATCGATTTGTTTATTTTCCTACATAGCTTTGAGTTGGATGTTTTGAAGTGGGCGCGAGCTGCCCCGCACAAAATGCTTCCGACCCATTGAGCCCGAAATCGATTCGAGTCGCGCCGGAGAGGGCCGCGCGGTCCGTCGCCGCGACGGATTAACTCCTAATCTTCTTGACATAGATCCTGTTCGGACTCCGTCCACCTTTTCTGAATGAGATATCAATATAATGGACGCATAAAATGGAGCAAAAATTTACACGCCTCATTGCGCAAATCCTTTTTGCATTCTGATAAAAGTTCAGCGGCATTTGGGTCCGTTCGCGTTCGTGCACGCGTGGACGCATTTTATTTATTTATTTTGTTCGTGCTATGTCTTTATTTAGAATATTTAAAGTTATAACAAACAACAAAAAAAGTATTCAATAGTAAGGAGAATTAAATAAATATATTTTTTCATTTAAATAAAAAATATATATATATTAGTTTTATAAGTATTATTTATTTTACAGCGATTCTTAATACTAAGTAAGAAAATATGAAAATTAAACAATGGACAATTATAATTAACACCAATGTCTAGAAAATAAAAATAACTTATAAGCCGGCAAAAAATATATGAAATGCGTTAAAAGGGGAATGTATATATGTGTGAATGCGTGCGTGCTCGAATTATAAAATGAAAGAGAGGGGGAAAATGAAAAAATATATATAAGCGAATACGCAGGTGATTAATAAAATATTACTTTACCATTTAAATAGCGTCCAACATAACTCGATTACATTCAACGTGTTTTGAGGTATCTTTATGCACTTATAGCATTTTATGATATTATATATATATATTATGTATCACCAAATCTGAGCGCTCGGTATATTTAATATTATCTTCTTAATTATGCCCTGTTTTTCCAAAAAAATCTTAATCTTCTTAAATTTAAATCATTGAAGTTAAACCATTTTTGATTGAATGTTATCTATATTTTATTTATTGAATCATTCTATAATAATTTTAATAAAGCACAAGTGTTGATTAATAAAATGAAAAACTTATTCCCACTTAACTTTCTTGTGTCTAATTAATTTTAAATTATCATGATATTACCGTCAAACCACGGTTACAGGCTTTAGAATAAGCTTATATTCGCCATATTAACAATGAAGCACAGCATTAAAATTTAATCAGATACAGCGTAATAAATAAAAAAGATTGACATTATACTTAATATATTGTTGGAATTTTACCTTATTTTTGAATGTCGTGGGGAATTAACTACGTATGATTTTGTTGTCAGCGAAGACATTATTTTTAGAAAACAACTATGTAATACAGAGAACAAATAGTTATTAATTTATAGAAAATATATCAACGTGCGCGTATATAAAAATATATGGTCGGTTTGCAGAAAAACCTAGACAAAATGCAAACATGAAAAACAGGTTAATAATAAATACACTATTATATACTTTGAGTATTCCTTAAAAAAACAGTTTAGTTATGTAACTTAACTGATACTAATATGCAATACTTTTGATTTAAAAAAAACAATCATGACGTTCGTGTACGCATTTTTGTCCTTCCAGATAGTGACACATCCGCGTGAAGTCCTCAGTATCCTGACAGTCGCTACGAAGGATTCATTCTCGCGAAATAATAGCCGCTGAACTGCAGAGATCAGCCTGAGTAATCTCTTGTAATCGGCCACAATCACAGATTCACTTCAAGTGATCGCTTAACCGCTCTAACCATGCTTAAACAGGCGCAATAAGAAAGTTATTTATTTTATATCCGTATTATTTACATTTCTTTTCTATACATCTAAATTATTTTAGATATAAATGGATATGAATAAAACCAATCAGTTTAAGGGGTATTTTTATAAATCGGTATATATATTCATTAGTTTAAAAATAGTCTTATTTCTTAAAAATATTTATTTGTTATTCAAGACATAGATAGATTTGGTTTAAAAGATTCTAAAAACGACCAAATTGTATAAACTAAATTGTATAAAATACAAACGGTGTTGAGAATCTCATTTGCGATTAAATCTTTAATATATGATAAGATGCGAAATGCAATTTTAATCTGTCGTTCTGTGTGACTGCATTACATGCAGTTTCCCTTCTGTTCTGTACAACTCTGGTGGCTATCTTATTAAGAAGTAAATTCGCCAACCTTAGTTCAATGTTCGTATGGTGGGTAGAAAATTTCAGATATCTATATTACACCCTTCGGGATGATTTTTGAGAGTATTTATTGTAAGAACAACCATTATTTCACAAAGATCTACCAAGAGGGTAAATAGGAGACTCCATAACTTTCGATGTCGCCTCTTCAGATGAATATTTCACTTGTGAATAATATTAACTTTATATTATCTGTTAAATATAGCGAAGCATCCTCGCTGCTGAGGCAGCAATCTCAGACAACCGTCTAATACCAAAGTGTATTTCAATTCCGATTGAGAATATTTTATAAATGTAAGTATGCTATGTTAAACAAATTGCTAGCTAAGACCTTAAAAGGCTGTGGTCTTGTAATGTTACAGCTATTTTGCGATACCATTTGATTCAGCATCCGACAAGCAATGAGAGTTCTCATTATAAATGCAGTTCGTATACAGCCGATGAAGATACTGATTCAAGAACTAAATATATATTTTAGCTTCTATACATCCATGTATGTCCGCCATGTATGCATGTTCGTCTGTCTGTTGCAACTTTCAACTCGAAAAGTAGAAATAAGAAAGAGTTGAATTTTTGTGTGTATTTTTTTAATTGAAACCTAAGAAAAACAACCATAGCCATTTAGATCACATCGAAAGCTGATCGGATAATATAGATATTTAACATTAAAGTCAACATTTTTTTTAGTATGAACTGACAGCCCTCATTATAAGTGTGCGATCATATTAGAATTTCAAACGTGTGACAACGCGGCGATTGGAAATTTTTATTTACTGCTGGCCAGTTAGAATAAAATAATCTATGAATAGATACATGTAAAGAATGGTCTGTGCCACATTATAATTATTAGAAAATGTTTTTTTATGTCCGTGTTTATTTATTCATATATCTATGATAAATTTAAAGAATGTCATGTAATGTCAGGTACCACAGGCGGGGGTAGGTATTTTGGGGTATACTAAATAATGTATAGAAGCAGCTGATATATGATCACAGCTACAGGGTGTCATAGCCATTCTTGTTTTTTGATTCCCAGCAGTTTATGGGTGACGTCTCAAGAGAAGTCATCTACGGACGATTATGAATATTACTGGAACGAGGCAAAAAGAATTTAAATGTAATGTTTTCAAGTGTCAGTTTTGGACATATTTTTGACAAAATGAGAGATTTGCCTTAAATTCAAAAACAGTAATATATATAACAATATTAATCGAAACTGAATTTATGCAAAATACACGAATGAAAATAAGTATTATCGGTCGATATTAAATAAAATTAAATACGAAATGGCGTCATGACATCATTTTGTTAGTTTTAGTATAAACCACGTTATATAATAAACGTTATGACGTATGCGAAATAACATCCCTTGAAAATTAATTAAAAAAATAATTAAATTTAAATAAAAAGTGTTTCTTAGATACCGTATTTTAGATGAATTATTATTTTTAAACGTCCATCCTAAAAATGTGAAAAATTGACATTGTTGACATTTACAAATTTTAAATAAACTTTTTACAGGGATGGAAATCTAACAGAATAGTGTTAATCTATATAAAAAATAAAAAAATTGTTTAATTTTTACGGCTACTTAGTTTTCGCGCACGCATAGACCCATTGCAGGCAATGAATGAGCAAAGTGCATACAGATTTCGTAAAATATAAGTTTATAATAATTTCTTTGTTTGATTAAGGCGGGGTAGAATCACGCTTTGGTTATTAGACAACGCAGCGCGGCGTATAAATACCTGCGGCCCTTAATATCCTTGAATAATTTGGAATGAGGTTTTACGAGTTAATTTGTATTTGTGTACAATGAAGGGACGAACTTGCGCTGTGTCCGATTGACGATATGATTTTGTCACAATACATTAATGTACTGAGAAATATATAATAAGAAATTTTATCCGCTACGAAATTATTATTAAGATAAGATAAGATAAGGTACATCTAAAGATTGAGGTCCGAATTATGCTTCTAAGAAATCTAAATCAAGACTGTCAAAAATTTAAAACTAAATATTATTGATAATCGCTGAAAGTTGTAAGATTCGAACTTCCACAAACAAATCATTACGTCATTACCTGTATTGTGTACAATTTCTGTTGGTAAACCACGATAAATAAATATATAATTAAATAAACACGGATATATTTCAATTTATATTAATTATAACGTGCCACTGAACATTTATATATTTCTATTTGCGCTCATATATGAGTTTATATTAATTCTGACTGGCCAGTAATAAATAAAATATTCCAACAGCCGTGCTGTCATATTTTAAAATTCGTTTATGATATTTTGGGCTCTATCAAAGTAACAATGTTTCATTCTATAGTACTAAAATTGTTTTGACCTCTTTGAAATTTGAAAATATCTTTATTATCAGACAAGCTTTACTCGATTATTGTGCCTACGCGAGAGGGCATTTATTCCCAGATGACTTGGCATCGCCGTCGTGATAACAGTTAACGCACAATATTTAATAGTTAATAATTTAAAAAAAAAAAAAAAATAGAAAAAAACAATATAGAAAATAGAAATATGTAAATGTTCAGTGCCACGTTATAATTAATATAAATTGAAATATATCCGTACCATTACCGTATAATACCATTCCCGATAGAAAACAGCTAACCGATTATGCAATTTCTAGTGCTATTTGTTAAGAACTTATATCGAAATTCATGGTGGTTTCAGAGTAAATCATATAATAATGTCTTTGCAGTGAGCGCTCACCTGTCGCCGTATGCCGTAGCGGTGTCAAGGCCATTATCGATCGGGGCGGCATCGCAATTTGCGCGCTGACCAAGTTGAGACACCATCTGTTTAAACAATATAACATATCCAGTTAAAATGCGGATAATTTTATTCTTCATTTTTTTTTGTATAATTTCTTACTTATTACACATATTACCCAAAACATTACACAAAACCCCCTTTTCGTCTTCGGGAATGGTCTCGATACAATCTGTATCCACGTTATTCACGGTCACTGATGATAAAACCAGTTTCTGGTTTTATTATAAAATAAATAATTAGGCATATCATTTATCCAAACGATTGCACGGTAATTTATGAATTTGAAGGTAGTTAGGTTATTGTGTCTTAGTTTTTTTTTTATTGTTAATTGTTATCGCTGTAAACTGTGTAAGTAATTTAACTTTATATACCTTCTCTTTACCTTTTCTTTACCTTCTTTTTTAACTTATTTTGAATTGTTAATAGTTGTTTTTAATGTTTATAATTTATTATGATATTCCTGTATATTGTAAAATATTGTGGAAAATAAATAACTTGAACTTGAACTTGAACTTGTAATACAAGTTCAAGTTCAAATGTATGAATTTGGACCATTATTAGTAAAATATTATAGGTATGTCCGTGATCACAAAGCGCGCATGCGCTACATTTTGAACGACAGTCCGAGTTCAGTTCGGGCCTCTTACAACAGGAACTTCGTGTTTCATTTACAACCATAATTCGAAACCCTCAACGAATAACATCCTATATCACTTTTTGGCGGTTTTGAGTTAGGATGTTAATCCGGGTCAGAAAAAAATTGGCTATTTTTCTGTATATTTACCTTATCTCCGAGGTCTACTGTTAATAGTCCTTTGTGGTGCGATTCGTTCGGGGTTATATAAGATGATTTACTTTACTTGATCTCTATCATTACTACGTGCAAAGAAATCGTATGCATGTGAATATCGTAAGTAAGGTTTTCAAGTAATATTTAATGGAAAAAGATCCCAATTCTAGTTATTTTCATCAGAGAAGGCTATTTCTAGATGGAATAAAACTTAATTGACTTTAAAAAAAATTTCGTAGCAATATTTTACTTCAATATTTAGTATTGGAAATGGAATAACATCTTAAAATGATATAAAATGTTTTACAGTCAAAAAAAATTATTTTGACTAGTTAATTTTATTCGAATATGATCGTATATAATGTTAGGATGTTTTTCGGTGATATTTTGATAAAAAAGGTGCACAATTTACTCGTTTCAAATCAGACTAACGGTTTTACGTGTAAATTTTAATTTAATAGCAGCAATACTGGAACACTCAAGAGAAAATAGAACTTTTATATTCATTTTCTCATATTATTTCAGTTTTTTTCATTTAATTTAATTCATATTCTTGTTTTGAATTCGTAGTTTCAATTTTTCGGTGGCAATAAAAATATTATTACGAGTTATTATAACAATAACAATGTTCTAAAGTATTATTAAACATAGTATTATAACAACCTATTATTATTATTATTCAATTAAAATCGTAAATACCTACCAAATTTACTTTATTTTGATCCATTTCCTAATTGAATAAATATTAAGATTATATATAAAAAAAAGGAATAAAGTCGACATAGGATTTTATTCATGTTGAATTGCATTTTAATATAAATTTAGTGACCACCTATGTCCTCTAATGTATTACATTAAATAAAGAAATCTAATATAGCAAATTTTAATTTTCAAGTAATTATAAAAAAAAACAAAGTACGGAGATTTTTTTAAAATTTGTTTTTGCTCTCCTGAAAAGTTGCTAAAATGACTTAGGATGTTATTCGTTGGGGGTGTCGTAATAATGTACCTAGACATCCAGATATCCAGAAAAGAAAAAACCGAAAAGGGCATTAATTTGGCCTTGGCCTGCTAGATCCATGGCTAATTCAGGGTTAGGTTTATTGAGCTCTAATTTTTGAGTTTTAGAATACCATTAATAGACCCATTATCGGCGTTCCGTGGAGCGTCCAGATTCACGGATGCGTAGCGAGATTGCGTAGCGGAGAGCACGAAGATCCTTATCGGGAGCAAACGCAGGCGCTGAAGGTGGAAGTGTCCGGAATGCGGTGGCCGGCCTCCGCTAACTGGGGAACGATGTTCCTCGGATTCCGAATGCGATACGAGAAATCAATCGGAGCATTCCTCTTATCGTCGCCCGCTATCCTCCCCCCCGCATATATTGATCTCGTACCACCACTCGCCTGCGACCGACAGCCTGATACGCCGCGCCGCGCTGATGCCTGTAAATTGCTCAGGATGCGACTGCCAATTTTAAGTGACGTTAAACCTAGTTCTTAGAAGATAAGGCAAATCATAAAGATTACTAGGTTATATGATATGGAATGGTTCTCAATACACAACTGTCATTAACTATTATTACATTGAGTTAATCGAATGGCTGCTTATATAGTATGGAATCAGCAACAAGCAGCTACTGTATAAATATAACTGAATAGTAGATATATCGATACAGAATGAGTATTATCTACCACGACTATAGCTACATGTTATATTTAGCGGTACATATTTATTTTTTTGTTTGTGTACTTTGCGATTTCAAAACCATTAACCAAGGAACGGATACTAGAGATGTCAGTTTTAGAAAAAACAACTAACATCTACAGTCAAGTGCAAAAAAGTCACTCACTCCTTGTGATTATGGCGCGACTGTCACTTAAGGCATTTTCGCAGTTCGCGTCTGTAAAGTTTTATGGCGTGGCGATGGCGCGCAGTTATGTGGCTTTGAATCGATTTATGAGAGATTATTATACACTCGATCTGTTTGACTGTTGATTACAAGAGCTGAACAAGGATCTACCAACGATTCAAAAGGACCTGTCGAAAGTCTTGACTAACATCCTTACAAATTTTGCTGTAATCAACAAAATAAATAAACGCCGTCGCGGACTGCATTGAAACTGAAACAGTAAAAAATCTAATTGTTGCCACATCTTTATTATTCAAGTCCCAACGCTCAGCTGGTATATCTAGGAAGCCAAAATTTTTGGAAATTATTTCGCGTTTATTTAGAATAAGCCTTATCCTATCCTATCATTTTTTATTAGCGTTAGGTATCTCCTTTTATGTTCTTTTTCTTTTATTTCTCACTTCCTTTTTTTTTTTCTTTTTTTGTTTTGTTTTTCTGAATCTCATCTATGTACAAATATATAAAATAAACAGAAATGTATATTCGTGTAAATTTAAGTTATAAGGAACCTTAGATTTCTGCCCTTTCTGCGCCGTATACTTCGCATTCAGGAACATTTTTAATAGATATAAACAGACAGTCCACCTTTGGACCTGAGCACCTGCTCAGCACCTAGTTAGATGGACACGGTGAAGATTCTGACATGCCGCTGAGTGCGAATTTAGATGAGAGGAGATGTATTAGTAGTTTAAATTACAATAACATCTAAGTAACATCACATTTTCTCTTTGTATGTTTATGGATAAAATGCTTTTTTGTAATAATTGTATGTCTAGCTGTAAGTTTATTTTGTGAAAATAACAATAAATAAATGGCATTTTTTTAAAATTACTTTTAAAAAAATATCACAGGATATTCTTTCGAAAACCGCCCCTTATAAAAATCTCCCTTAACGGTAAATTTTAAATTTAACCACCCAGCGATATATTCATTTTATTTTTTTAAGCTTTTTTACCTACCAGCTGAAACAGCCAAGAGGACCACGATTATTATATTATTACGTTACTGGACTTTTTAATTATTAACACGCTTATATGTATAAGTGAGGAAAGATTTCAGCTGTAATTATTATTACGCTGCTTGAACTGCCTCTTTGGTGTTTTGTGATGTTACAAGTATAAATGAGGCGAAATGAAATCGCGTGCAGCATCAAAGAAGCGAAGCGAAACACTTGTCAAGCTATTTAACACTCTGAGCAAAGAGTATTTTTTCGCTTCCCGCGCGCAGCCAATTGGCGCTGGATCTCGGATTGTATTTGCAGATAATAAATTTACATCTTTATATTGATAGCCACATTAATTATTGGTTATTATAAAATGGTACGTATGTATTATGGAAACTAATAAATACAGTTAGAGTAATAGTAAAATAATAATCAAGCCATGATTAACTTTAAGAATTAACATTTAAGAAATGGCGCTTCTTTGACACGCTGTAGAATTTAAAACAATATAAGATAAAAAAAGCCCTCGTAGAGGAATGCACATCTTATAATAATATAATTTTATAAATTTTTAATAGATTTAATTAAAAATAATACTAAATAAAATCGGATTAGGCAAAGTCGCGAAGGGAATTCTCACTCTTAATTTCTTGATTTTTGTATACAGTCAATAAAAATATTAAAATAATATTTATGAAAAATTCGATCTTTTAGAGGCTCTCAACTTTTAGACAAAGTAGAATTATACATTTTTCATTAACAAGCATTTTTTCCCCCGCTCAATGATTTATGATTATTAAGTGATAATACGATATCCTGTATTTTTTTTCCGAATTGACCGGTTTGTCATATGTGTTAAGCTTTGTGTGTTATTATTAAAAATGGTTGAATACCAAGTACATTGAAGTGAAGTATAGTATTTTGGCTTCCAGTTTGCAAGAATATTAATGTCTGTAAACGACTTAATTAAAATATCCGCTGTGGGCGCGAGGATTGATCTGTATCTCGAGTGCGGAGGCCGGCGCCTCGACCGACACTCGCGCGGATACACTAATTATGGCTGCTGTAACTCTTTCCGCTCATCTGCAATCTCTGACATTTGTTTTATTGCTATAATTATTTTAGTCAACACTTTGATGTGCGTTTTCTCTTTGCTTAACAATTTTATTTATGCCTAGGAAATTCGTAGAGATTACTTGTGATCTGCCAGGTGGCATATCCGTTCTCTAAATGATTAAAGCAACGAAGAACTTTGGTCACTTAATTGAGATAAATATCATTTGTCATAAACAAAATAATTAATGTATATATGTTAATTATTTTATTACAAAACAAAATATTATTTTTAACATAAGCAAGGAGTCACCAGTGCCGTAACAAGATCGCAAGGGTCATTTCGAACCCTCACACACCAAAACCATTCCTAAAAGTAACAATTGACCAAAACACTCATTTCCGCTTGCGTAGAAACAATCGCAGCTAGCATGTGTCCATTTCGAGTAGGAAAGTTTTACTTTTATTCGTTTAATTGAAGTTTGTTAATATTTTTATGTTATAATAATAAAACATATATTATGTATAGTATATGTAATTTATTATTACTTTATTTATTATTATTATTATTTATTATTACTATACCCATTACAGCTTTGATTTCTAAATGTAAAAAATGTAAAAGTCGAATACAAGCCATACTAGAAATGCGCATTGGTGCTTCTTGGGTGATCTGATTTAGAAAAAAATAACGAACAAAGAGGTGTATTTTATCCTTAGGTATCGACCATTAGACAACAACAGCCTGACAATGAAAGGCCGCTAAGAGAGGATAAGCTTTCATGAGAGAGGATTTTGGGGCGTGGCTCGCTTTCTGAGTCTCCCTTTTGTCCGGATCTGCGCTCAACTCGAGGGACGCGAGCATATTCTTCGGCTTTTCAAAAACGCCAACACAAATTTACACGACCTTACCTGGCAGATACTCGGGCGTTTTGAAAGCAAATGCTGCCAATCCATCGAGCCTTCGGCAGCCTTAGCTTCCTATAGACGTATGGCAGTTAAGAAAAAATAGAAGATATACTAATGGGCCGGATTAAATAATTAAATAATTTGTTTATTAGGTGTTACGTAAAATTTTCGTAATGTAGGTATTTTGTTTTCAATAATTTGTGATTATTATTATTACGATTAATCACACTTAAAAAATATTATTTTACTGTGGACTATGGAAAACTATAAAAATAAAATGTTAATTACCCGATATAAAAAGGAACCAGTCTTTGTAGGGGATTGTAAAACGTGAACCTTAAAATAAATGAGAGTACATGCTAGCTGTCATCCTTCATTACCGCCTATTATATACCGCAAAATAGTGAAATTCCTGAAAACGAAATTATTAAATATTCATACCTGAAAAATCAACCACGGATTTAATAATTTTTTTTAGGTTCAATCGTATCCAGTGGTTTTTTTTTTTTTGTAAAAATAAAAAGGACAGAGAAATTATCATTACATGGAATGAATAATGACCATCTAAAATATAGCTGAGAGCTGTTTATGGTCGTTTATGTACTCGATCACCTGTGGCCTCATGAATAGTCCCGATAGTTTATAAGTTTAAAACTGATTACTAACCCATCGATATTATTTCGATGATATAGCCATATAAGAACATGTTTGCGCCGTTTATATATTTGATAATTGCACGAGCGATGGCCGGAAAACGCAGCAAACCTACTGAAACTTTGCTAACTTTGTAAACCTAGTGAAAAGATCGATCATTTTAAATACGGAAAAAAGTAAACGGAATCTTTAATAACATATACTGATATCTAAAAAAAAAAAACTAAAAAGACAATATTTTAAGTATTAATTTATTATTATTATTTATGTATTAGATACATAAATAATAAAATTCAATTTTACCCTATATTTTTTTATTATACTGTGTACCATCTCTTTATATAATTAATTAATTTATTATTATGATATAAGTGAACTAAAAGAAATATATTTATAACATAACTTGCTGTTTTATCCCGGGCTTTGCCCCGGGTTGACACCTAGGCCCTGCAGGCGGCTTTGACGGCGCCTTTGGCGCGCGACAACTCGTACCTGCGGTACTCGGGATTGGTCGCTTCGCTCCCTTCGTGCGTAAGTTTGATTTTTCGTTTCTCATTCGATGTCCTATAAGACGCTACATGCCATTTTTCGTGTTTCTAGACCCGACGGTTTATAAGTTCCATACACACTTCAAACCCCCATTACCCCCCCTTAATGGTTAAATTTCGCAAAATCCCCGGTAAGTGCGTGCCTATATTATGTAAAGACTCTATTTGTAAAATTGCAAGTCTCCAGACCTAATTATATATTTTTTCATAAAAATATTCACCCCCCTCCCCATAATCCCCAAATTGGTTGAATATTAAAAAAACTTTCTCATTCGATGTCTTTGTTATATAAAGAAGCTATATGCCCATTTTTAAGATTCTATAACCAACTGTTTAAAAATTTCCCTTAGTGGTTGAATTTCATGTTTTTTTAAATTCACAAACCTAATCGGGTGTGCTCACGACAACTTCCCAAACTCGTCATCGCAATCGGACCAACGCATTAGGAATGCAAAAAGGACAAAGAAACAAAGAAACAGTCATTTCGAACAGCATGTTGCTCTACGAGTATGTATTAAAAAAAATGCTGATATAGAAAAGTTTTCCTCGGGACGTGAATTACCCAATTAGATAAAACTTTGTGTTATTTGTTAAATTAATGTTTAAAATAGCTACCGTAAATAAATAAATATATGTTAGTATCAAATGAAGTCTATCGCCGTATTTATTGCTGAATATAGTTTTATGTAATATCCCCAAATGAATGTTCCTATTTAGGTAGGTTTGTATATTACGAGTATATAAAATGCAAGCAAATTTGTAAACATGCATGCGGCTTATAGACCTAAAGTGGCCAAACTCAGCATGCATCCATTTTGAATTGTTTACCTTTTGAGTTGAGCATGACCACTTCATTGTGTGAGAATCATTGAAGCATATTGGAAAAAGATTAAGTACCTTTCGGGCGTTATTCCTTGCCTCGTTGCCAGGCAGTATTACAGTTTCGGAATCTCCTAATCACACGCCGTAATCCGCTCAATGTAGCCTGCAATACTAGCCGTGCCCAAAGCTGGCAATTTTGGTTTGGTGTAATAAAACTAAGCTAAATCAGTGATTATCGAACTTTTTTCGGTTTTACCGATATGAGACATAACTAATTCAACGTAGTTTTATTGCATTAAACTACCAGTTTTCTTAGTCATAATAGGAAACATAAACACCCTCGGTAATGGTCTTGGGACCTCCTAGTATATAGTATATATATTATCCATAGTCAGGTAGTGTATATGTTATAATATGGGTGAAGAAGATATTTTATTAAGCTATTATTTAATTGAATAAATGGCGATAAATCCATGAAGGCATGCAAATGCACTGAAATATCTACGGATTTAGTATCTTCGGTACTCACAAAATTTACAGTCCTTACGCTTATAAAAAAACGGTTTCGGCTTTTTAAAAAAGGCTGATTACGCAAGTTAATAAAATATGTAATTTGTAGGTATTTAATATAGCTTAACTATAAATATTGTTAAAGGTAGCCTTTTAAAAGTATGTCATGCGCACTTAGGTTAGCTCTCCTAGAAATCCCACACAAAATTTGTAGGAAGCGGGTTTTCTTAATCCTGACCTGGATTTTGAAGTGTTGGGAATTTCAGAATCGGAGTATTTCAGTCGAACAGAATAAAAGTTTTCGCCTAAAACCGCTTATGGAGTCATAAATAGAACCTTTGAAAAATCTAAGCGAACTGTAATAACTGTCAAATACCATTAAGGGGATTAGAAGTAGGTACGTCATTTGTAGCCGAATTTAAAAGAGAACATTTCTACTATGCAATTTCTACTATACTATTGCATTTTAACTTTGTAATTCTACTAGCTACCTTGCAATGATTGATATACTCGTAGAACATCGTACTCGTAGAAGTAAAGTGTTCAGCAACGATCTTTTGTGTAAAAATTAACTGTTCTAAATTCGTGTAGTAGATATGTATATATATTGATATAAAATGGTTTTGTTATTTTTGTTATTAACTTTAATACTTTTTATTAGTAGAAACCTATTTTTAGTTTTACATAGTTTTTTATCGATCCATCAAATGTATTTTTTATTTTATATGTACTGTGTAAAATTGTTGGTTTCTCCAATAAAGATAAATAAACATTTTATCATCATTAAACAATGCAACCAACAAATTATATTTATACTTATAGTTATATTTTCGCGTGTAAACGTCCACGCGGACACTCCCATGTAAATTAATTTTTAGCTCCTATACATACATAAGAAAATGATTTATCTTAAGTACTTAAATAATTTTAAAGTTTGTCAAAGGTCAATATTGCAATATATTTTTATAAACACGAATTTTAAGGATTATTAGGTACAAACCGTGTACCTTTTTTTGTAAATCATATTAAAATTAAAAGATGATAATCCATGAGATAGTCTTATCGTCATATTGGCTTTGCGTTTCAATTCAGCAGACATTCTTATTGCATCCATTTATGTATTAAAATATATTTTTTCCATTTTCCCTCCAGGTGGGGAAAAAATACGACAGATGGGGTTAATAGAAATGCCATGCCCAGGTGGGCAGGAACACTGTTTTAGTTTTCCCTTCCCCATATGTCGTTTCCATTTCCCCAATAATCTCAACGATAAAAGTTAGCTGATTAAATTTCAATAGCAATTTCGTTACTTTTCCAACTAAAAGTGAAATATAAATAAATAGAGTACTGAATTATTTAATTCCTAATTTTGGGATATTGTCCCAAAATACTGAATGTATGTAAAATGTATGTATTGTAAAAGCAACAAAAGACATACTAATAGTGGTATGTATATAGGATGTCCGTGCTATCCCTTTTGAAGTCTGTCGCTGGTTGTCAATGGTAAAATAAATTTTCAAAATATAAATTTTCAAATTCTAAAATATAAGAAACATTATCTACAAATAACAATTGAATAATTACGTAATCCATTCGCTACAATCCACGAAACATTCTTGTAAGCACAAGATGGGGACAATTTGTTTTTCCTAAACTAGCATGAGCATCTTTCGATAGCGCGTATCTGTTACCTCCCGTAGAGGCCCCTTTTGCTAAATAGACCGCAAACTTCTGGGAATGCACAGAACGGTAAACAGTCGTAAAGATAAAAAGTGTGTTTTCCTCTAGGCTGACAATAGCAGCGGATCTAGGTGCGCAAAAATGTAGTAGGCCCGACCCCTTCAGGACGCGATGCTCCAGGATTACTCGCAATAAAGCAATAAAGCAATCGAGGCACCCTTTTGAAGGATGGACGACGGCCTCAGGTAATTATGCGCTCAAAAAAATCGAGGTTTACATCTTAGCGCCTAGGTGCGAAAATCACGCGGACAATGGCGCTCGGAGATGCCAGAACGGCGCGCAAAAAATGGACGCTTAGAAGAGAGCTATTAGCTGTATATTATGTGGGTGGTTAGATAAAGAGATTAGGCGTTCGATATTTCCCACATACTCGCGGCCTACGCTAGAATGGCGGTCATAAAATTAAGCTCACAACGCGAGTTGTGCATTCATGGCCGCATGTCGGAATGTTGCGTCGTTTCTTGAATTTTGATTGAAATGTCGTTAACTACTTCTGTTTCAAAATATCCGCTATTAAAAATTAAGAACACGACATTTTAAAATTCTCTACAACAGCAACGGACTGGCATATGTATAAACGGACTGGGACTGTATTATATCTATTGTGTAGTACACTGCAGGTTTTTTGGTGTTTTGACTATGACGTCATATACACATATAATTACACCAATACAATCATTATTGAGAATAAGACATTATAAAACTCTACTTATTACTTAATACGAACTTACTTTTTACTTACTCTCAATTAAAGACAGTCTGGATAGATACCGTCATGTGTAGCTCATCATTGCTAAAAGGTTTTTAAGTGAATATTGAATATGTTTTGTATATATAAATTGTATTTATAAATGTTTTGTATATATAAATTGTATTAAATAAGTCAAAAGTAGGAACGAATGAGTTCACATAAAAACCCGCAAGGGTTTTGTGAACAAACAATTTAAATATGTATTTTGTTTATAAATAAAGAACTTAAATAAATAAATAATAAAAAAAAAGTTATATGTGTGTAATATTATATAAATAGATCTGGTCATTCGTGATTCTTAGGCTAAGAAGCCTTTAAGGCCCCTTGAGTCCGTGGGGCCTAGACAATTCATAAAAAACCAGAATGTCATTTCTTATATCTACAATCTGAATATCTACAATATTTTATTGAATAAATACAAAAAGCAATGCATTTTAAAATTGTTCTAGTTTCTAACGAAATGAATTTCGTTTAAATATTTTGTACCACCGTGTACTTAACCAGGTATTTAGGCACTATCTTCAAAATCATGAAATGTTAGTTCAAAAAAATACATACATTTTTCTATTTAGCGCATGTCAAATTATTCTCGGGTTTTCCCACGCTTCGATAAAATTGATTTATCATCGCCATTCGTACGATTCCGGCTGAGTAAAAGAGAGTATGTAGGATATTATAGGTTAAAGTAGGGGTTGAAAGGAGAGGGAAGACGCTTCGGTCGGCGGCGCCCGTTTCCCTATCATTAGCAGGGCCTGTAAAGGGGGCCGTTGACGCAGCGCCATCAAGTAACATTGGCCTAAACTACGGACGGACCGAAGAATGATCCCATATAATTTGGGGCGTCAATTTTGGCGCCCTCTCAAATTTAAATGGCTCCGTAAATAAATAGCTCTAGGATACCCTTTGGCCGATTGGCTGTTTCACAAAATGAACGATGATGTATTAAAACAAAAACTTTTAGTTTTTTTTTTCTGTGGTGGCACCTAAATCAGGTTTTTTATGCAAAACGAAATGCATTCATTTCGAAGAATAATTAAATACCCTGAATTAAAATGTAAAATGTAGGTATTTAATTAATATTTTTTATAAATAATTCCTTTTAATAAAAATATCCACAAATCGTTTTGTTTTAAACCGTGTACAGTCAAGCGCAAAAGAGTCATTCACCCCGAGTGTCGCTTACGGCATTTCTCGATTCGCTCCTGAAGTTTTATGGCACAGCGCGGTGCACAGTTATCGCCCGCCACGTGATTCCATGTCGATTTATGAGTGGTTGTTATGCACTCGACGGTACATTGGAACATCTGTAAATTTCGTAGCAATTATTTGAGAAACTGAAGATTACCGACTTTGACCCAGCGAGGTTAGATTAGATTAGATATATTTTCTTTCAACCAGTCAATTTAACAGGTAATGGATAGGGGACGCCACAAAAAAGTTTAAAAAAGGCATTGTGGTATGTTTTACTAGAGAGAGACTTTATACTATGTCGTTTTAGAATGACGTGAGAGGGGTGACGGCGAGCGAGATGACAAACAACGCGCTACGCTTTGAGTGTGACACCGTGACAGATGACTTGACCTCAATAAAGTGAAACATATTGCGGCGGCGTGGTGATCTATCTACGTAAGACAACACACATCACTGAAAAAAAAAGAATTTTCAAAAGTACAGGTCTTTCTGACATTCCCACTTTTTTCATTCCTCGATAATTAAATTTTATATAATATATATTTCAATATGATGAGCTTCTAAAGCTTATTTAAAAAATAAGAAATTATTCTTACAAGAGAGAGCTCGGAGTAGGTGGGTTTAATTGCCTTTTATGGTTATTTAATAACCATCCATAAATCAAACAGCGACATTGTTGCGACCAAATTAAATGTGTAGTTACATTTAGGCTCGGAGGCCCGCAAAGGTCGTCGCGGTTGCCTTAATGACCGTTTAGAGTAACCCGAACGTAAAATGCTTCGCGGCTCGCGGGTTATTTTAACCGCAAATTTTATGAATCATTTTAATAGTCTGGATGCGAAAATAATTCATGTTTGTGGCTTGTTTCTGCGGTACAGGTCAAAAACTTGAAGGGTTTCTCTCTCTATTAAAGATTTTTTGTGTTGAAGGATGTAAATTAAATTGGGTGAAGAATAAAATCAGGCTATGGAAACTAACTTTCTCGGTAACAATATTAAATGCTGCTTGTGTGAAGAGAAAATTGGATTTATAAAGTATACTATACTGTTTGTATATATTCAAATAATATTTAAATGTGTAAGATTGGTGTCAAAAAGATTGGTGTCTTTCTTACCAAAGATAGTTTTAAAAGAATATCTTTATTTTAATGTAGGATAATATTTTTCACTTTGAAATAGTTTTAGTTAAATTTTTGAATGCAGTTTTGACTCTCACCCTTTAGTATGTAATAAATCAAGATGAGTAAAAAATATTTTTTCAAATCTGTTTATTATTTACAATGTTATTTATATCAAGTGTAAACGAGGTTAAAGGATTAGGGTTTACTTTAGTAAATATAACAATAATTTTACAAAATATTTTGTTAATTTTAAAATTAAGTTGAAATATGACCTAAATTTAAAAAAAATATGTGGTTATCAGTACAAATAATTTTATAGTTTAATAACTTTATAGCTTAATTTGGTTAGGGAAACTAAAAAAAAAAGTATGAGTGATATATTAAAATTTTGATCGGAAAAACATGTTTAATTATTTATTTGTTTTCATTTGAATTCAAAAAAGTTATTTGTATTCATTTTGACATAGAAATAGCTGACAGTGGAAAGGGGGGTATTTAAGCACTGCTTGATGAGATATACCTAATATTTTCCTATTATTATTTATTTGTTCATTTGAATTACAAACAGCGTAAGTATAAACATAAAAAAATACCTGTACTAAGGCCGATTAAAATGTATTACTTAATAATAAGGTATATCTGAACGAAGGAGTTAAAGGAAGAGGGTGTCTGAGTGTGAATATTAATGTACTTTCGTAAATAACACTATAGAAGGGGAAGTGGGAAGTTTTTGATTCAAATATAAAGTATAACGATACTAGAAAGTTATCTCTGAAACCGTTGCATCTGTCACTTATTATGTGTGTTATGTGTGTGCAGTGTGAGCATGTTTAAAAATGTTATATTTACTTTTAGTTTGTTATTCAGAAGCAAACATTATTGTTTGGTAGGATTTACTGTTTTATACAAAATCATAATGTATATTATCTCTTGAATTCATGTTCGCGAAGTCTATCAGTCTATAGGTTGGCGTGATATCATCCAATTATTGGCGTGGTTTCCTGCAAAAAGCTGCACCGCCCGGGGACATGCCTCGCTGTCCGCGATAGACCGCCAGGTTTGGGAGGTCGCCATCCGCATCGAGGCGCGCTCCACAGAAGACGCAACCGCAAAATCGCGACTTGCATATTTCGACTGCGGTCGAGTTTATGGCCTGCCTGCTCGCGATACCGAATTATTGCTCGGAGGTCCGGCTACTAACATCATCATTGAATGGTCGGCCATCCGTGACACGTGACAGCCTGCATTATACTGTTGTCAGAAAACTAAAAAGAACGATCAAAATATTTTATTTTTATTTATTTTATAAATTTAGTTCCATATTTTCCTAATGCTAAGTACCAAATGATAGAAACTAAGCGATGGTCATTTATAACTAACACGTTCTTTGTCACGAATATATGCCAGCAAAATAAATATACCTATATCGAGAATGATAGGGTGTTACGTTTGTGTGATTACGTGTATTGGTGTGTCTGCTTGAATGTAAAATCGAAAGGAAGGGGAAATAGAATGTGTTGTAAAAAAATATGAAATGTATTATAATATAATTATAACGTAATAAAAGATCAATAATTGAATTCCCACATCAAATAATGCTTAAATATGCAGTCTTTACTTGTATAAATAAATTGAAAATGCATTTTAACACTGATTGAAAGTTTTATTAATTTGTTCTGCTACTCCGGGATTCATAATTTGGGAATAAGTGTATATTATACTGCCACAGCTAGTATAGCGTATAAACTATCATCAAACATATATATTGTATTATAAAAATCTATTTTAATCGACGGCGAACGTATCGCGGTGTAATACCAGATAGTCCTGAGCAAACTAAGCATAGGTTAAACGTATCAGGGCGCGCGCCGTGCCGTGAAACCGGACAGCTCATCTTTCTAGGAATCTGCGCGAACCGCGACACACTCATACTCACCCTCATCGAAAGTAATTATTATATCGAAGGCCAGATATAAAATGACCATTTTGGCAACATAATTAGATATCTTTATTACAGACAATGCAATAATACTATAGTTAGTCATTATATATATATATCACAGAGGAAATAAACACATTGATAGGTAGATACATAGATAAATATTCATAGCTTTATACTCTTAAATGTTAAAATAAAGGAGAAATACATAAATAGAAGAAATAAAATATACAACTATTATTTCTATAATCTTTGATTAATTTATCATAAAATGCAATAGACGACAATAAAATAAATAATTAAACAATGAATACTTTATGAGATCGCGAAAGTCTAATTGTTAGGCGTATTTGCATATTTTAATCATGATATTTGTATCAAGTTAAGCAAAGTTAAAATTAATTGTGTGCGGTCTGTTTTATTGTACCTGAGCCTTAATTATGTATCATTGAAATTATTTTTAAATAAAAATAAATTTTAAAAAACAAATATTACAAATTAACTAAAATATACACTTTAGGTAATGTTTTTATTTGTATTTTTTTTATTGCACAAGTTTACAAAAACCTATTAAAATGCAAAAGCATTAATTAAATTTAATTTTGAAAAAAAGGTTTATATTTAATTATAATTTATACTTGTATATTTGAAATGTAAATGTATTTGATTTATTTATTTATTTTAGCCAAAACATAAAGCCAATGTAGTTTCCTCAAAACTTAATAAAATAGAAAAATACATCCATGAATGAGGTTAGGAAGTAAGAAGTAGGAGGGGTCGAAGAATTTACACAATTACCAGAATACGAAATACAGCTTAACTCTTTACAAATAATAAGATTTTACTTATACTATAATCTCTAGAGTTAGAGCTAGAGTAGATACTCTCTTCAATTCTGGAAAAGTAGTGTTGAATATATCGATGGTGCTTAACATGCTGTTGTAAAGCACACATACTCGATGTATATATGAATTCTGTGCTTAGTTCGTACTCAACCGTGACAGATGGAATGACTCACACTGGGGAGTAATTCTAGATAAAACCCGAAAAATCTATGAGCCCCAGAAGATTCTAGCAGACGATATGATGATCATTGACAGTTTTGTATAAAAGCATATCAGCTTCCGATCTTCTGAGCTCAAGACTGGAGTCAGTAAAATTTAGCGCATTGAGCATAGCAAAAATACCTATAATTTAAATTTTTAGGAAATAAATTCAATAAATTGATTAAAAAGAGCATACATTCCATATAGCTATATGCACACTTCGCGTGTGAAAGCTCTTCCATTTAAGCAGCAAAAAGGTATGATTGCCACTTTCCGCAGACAAAAGCTACATCTTTCGCAAGCGGCCGCCTGTTTGTGGTCGCTTAATGTCTATATAGACGAGGAAATTAACGTGTAAACGTCATTTTTCACAGCGCATCACCTCCTACTCGACATCCAGACTCGACGCCGCTAGGCGTTTAATGCCGCCTAAGGAATACAAATAAATATTTTTCAAAAATGTCTTTTCAGAGCGATATCCCATTTGCAGCAGCGTTCGGAAACGATAAGAGCGTAAACGCCACGATGGAAAATACGAAATGCGTCCCTGCCGCGATAGATATACAAGCCGTTTTACAAGAAATACGAATACAACAAAATATTGTGTTTACGGTCAATTAAAAAGTGGTCAATTTAACAATTTGCATACGTTTCTCTTCTTGATTTCTTTCTAAATTCATTGAATCAAATATAACATGGCTTGTACATACACAATATATATCCATACTATACTAATTTTATGAATACGAGTCTGTCTGTTAAGCTTTCAGTGCTAAACCGCCAAACTAATATGATTAAATTCTGTATAGATGCTTAAAACACATTTTTTTTAAATCATTCATAAGCTAATATTACTTATACGGATAAAAAGATATTTCAGTCATAATTTGTGCCCAATCTTCCAAATAAATTTATAAAAATTTATACCGTATCCCATGACGTTTCATGAATGTTTAATGAGTTTTAAATGTATGTTTCAGAATAAAAAATGCTAAAATATTTTACTTAAATTACCTGAATACCTAAATATTTATTTATTCATATCCTACATATAATAATAAATGTATGTGCCGTATTATACGTATGAATATACGTATGTATTCATTATTTATTATATGTACAGTTAGTTTTCTTTGAAGTATTTATTTAATATGTATTTTCAGAATCTGAAATTACCGCAGAAGTTGAAATTATTATTCATAATATAAGAGTGCGCAATTTAGGCCATTATGATTATCGGAAGGGTCGTGTATGGATAGGTTACCGCGCAGGACACTGTTTCGGGCCGTTTGAAGAATGGAAACAAAAACTGACAAAACGCTCCCTTGAGAGCAGCCCTTCCCCTTCCACCCTCCCCTGATGTCGGACTACCAGAACAGAGAATCTCTGTTCAATTTCACCGGGTGCTGTTCGAACGCAGAACACGCTTTTCTAAACCCCTTTCGAACATATGCACATACCTACATATTTTATGTCAAACCTTGGATGTTACTTTGTGATGCAATAAAATGTCGCTACCCTCATTCGAACATTTCATTACTGAGATCCTAAAAAATGATTCATTTTCGTCATATTCATCCATTCCTCATTTCCCGAACCAGTTTTTTTTAAAACATAATGTTATTTTATTCTTTATAAAACATTGCCATCTTCTCATGTGTAATAACCTTCAAATGCAAATATATATTAATAAGGTTTTTTTTTTAGAGGCGTGGTTTTCAATCTGGCACTACTTTTTTCGTAGTTGGTGTTTTTCACAGCTGTCACTTGATTTATGCTCAGTTTGGTTTGCCATTTCATAATAAATAGACTTACTCCTGAAAAACGTTTGCAAATAGTGCAAATTTAGAAAAAATCACTCTAAATTTTTTTAAAATCACTCTAAAATAAAGTAAAAATCGCGTCGTGGGCCTGTGGCGTGGCCTCCAAGATCGTGCGATTTAACACCGCTGGACTATTTTTTGTGGGGTTATGTGAAGTCGCTTGTCTACGCAGATAAGCCGGACACGATTAACGCCTTGGAAGAGAATATTCGGCACGTTATTGCTGACATACCAACCCAACTTGCCCAACTTGCTGCAAAAAGTGGTTGAAAATTGGGGCTGGAATTTGTTCGAGTCAGTGGCGGCGGCCACTTACCCGAAATCATTTTTAAAACATAATGGCAAACCCTTATCTTTATAATAAAACTAAATTCTTAGCCATAACATCAAATTATATGCGTTTTATCTCTTCTTGAAAACCACGCCTCTAAAATCATCACCCTATATTATGCTTAATTTCTTTTAATTTAATCTGCCTGCACTCATTTTATTTTCAAATTCCAATTTAAATTTTTAATTTATTGTAAATAAAGAATCGGCAACATTACATAAATTTCATATAAAATGTTTATGTTTAAAAAACATTATTATATTTTTAAAATAATGTTTCTATTAGCTAATATTTCCATAAATATGTTCAATGTTTTTTTATGCACTATTATTATATTGGAACTGTTTATGCAGTATGTTATTACGTAACCATCAAATCTACAAGTTACATCGTCATTATGTATCTCGAATGTCTTTTTTCAATTCAATTAAAACCATTCAATTCTGTACATAATAAGTTCTAACATATGTGGCTAAACATAAGACAAATAGATTAGAGGACAGGATGTCCTCTCTCCGCACTGGTTTTCCTTGTATCCTTACGTACATGCTCCTTGATAAATAAATACACAAACATTATAATCTTGGCACTATATAATATGCAGTTATTATGCATTTTCAACGATAATTAACTAGTTCTAAATTAAATGTGTTCGAGGACTACTTATTTTTCCGGCGATAGGTGCCCCTTTAAAAGGCGCTCTGCTACAAGGTGTTTATTACAACAGGACTCTGTAGAAGCGGCCGAGGTGAGGCCCCTGTGGGACGCCTTACCTTACTTCGGCCCCTAGGAGGTGTGAATTTGGGTGGTCCGCCGCTCTCAATGGTATCGACAATCTTTGAGGCCGCTAATAAATATTAACATGGCGGCGACGTACAGGGTTAGAATGCTCGGCTGCCGGATTGAGACAATAATTCATTCAACAATGCGAGACGAACTCTCGACGAATAAGACGAGCACGGGAAGAATTTAAAAGGCGGAAAGAAATATATGGGGATTCTGCTCGGCGCTTACGACACCACTCCAGGCCTCCACTAAATAATTGGTAGTTTCGGCACGAGGGTAGATTGTTTGTTTTGAAATAACCACGTATCCTAATCGTGGTATCTAATCCAAACTATTTAAAATGCAGGTACTTCTTAACTACAAAAAATATCTCTTGGAAATTTGCAATAAAATACGAAATATCATCTTTTTAAATATTCTTAGTTTAAAACGATTTTATAAGACAAGAAATAGCAGTAATTTACTTACAAAAATATTTATTTGTTCTGGAAGCCAAGTACCAACTAATTTAGAGACTCTAAGTTGACAGACTCAGATGACAGACTTGATGGCCAGATCAGTCGTCAAATGAGAAGATAATAAAAATATAAGTTAGAGCCTTATACATTGGTAAATGACTACATAATATAAAACTAGAAGAAAGGCAACAATTTTTAATATTTCCTGTTTTTACTCATGAAGGGTGTAGATTTAACAAAAAAATAAACACAATGGGTTTCAAGTTCGCATTCAAACTGTATTAGTTGGATAAGCCATTCGGTCTCGAAACCGTCCTAACCGCTAATATTTATTTATTTATTTATCTATAGTAGTACAATACAGTATGCACAAAGTTCATAATTCTAAGTACATAAGTTCATAGTTCATAAGTACATAATTCTTTTTTTTTATATATATAAATTTCAAGGTATAATATAATTTGCTATACAAAAGAGGTTCAGGCAAACGGCGAGGTAAAAGGCGAAATTGTCAAATAAAAGTGGCTTACTTCCCCTCAAAGAGGTGTCGACAACATTTCTTCGTGGCCAGGTTCGCGTTAACAAGTATTGTGATATTCGTGTATAACCTACATTCTCATCTCCTAGGGTGCTTTAAATACAAGTATGACAACGAGGAAATAGATCGTAATAGTAACTCTATGGACCAAATAGGTCAGACAGTTGCAGATTGACCCGGCTCAGAAATTTAGCTTAAATAATTCTTCACGGTGAAGAGTTTCGTCCAAATGATAACTGGTTTTCCTGACCCGCCCAGATGAGTATCTTTAGTTTTACAGCAACTTCCTCAATTTATTACTTTACTTTACAGAGTTATTTCGCAATGAAAAAGAGTAATGACGTCATAACGCAAAAAAAGATTATTAGGCATTCTGGGTTCTGGTTGAATGTCAGAGCCCAGGGTCGCCGTGAGGAGGGTGACATGCATCGCCCGGGGCCTGTGATTAACGGTCGCATTTGGGTGAAAACGAAGTGTCAGTAATTGGTCCAAATTGAGCGCGTTCCGGGTTCAGATCGAGCCATTCTTGTTGGGCAGACCCGCGGACCCGAATGAGATTTATTATAGGATTCTAAAATCGTATTCTTTTCAATTATATCGAACGTGTGAGGTCTCTTCAGGTAAATAGAATTCTGGTATGTAAAATTTCGGATTTTGATTTTATCTGATAACAAGATTTGAACCTACTTCTCAAAAGATTACAACAAGGAATATGTTATTTTTTCAATATATATTCGATTCTATTATAATTATTTATTTAAATAATAATAACAAAAAAAAATCCCTGAAAAACCTAGCACATTTTTTAAATGAATACCTAGTGCGTATGTACCTACCTCCGTATATTCTCGTATTTAATTTAATTCATTCCGAATATCTGCAACAAGGTTTCAATAACAAACATGTCCTAGCGTTGATGTCCCTTCCATAAGACATGAGGTAACGCAGCGGAAAGAAGGAAAAAGATTAATTCTTTTCCTTCGCCAAAAGCTAATCTTATATGATTTTATTATGTAGATTTCATTAGAAAAGCTACCTATGGCATCGAGTACCTTGTCATGACTGCCAGAAAATTTCGACATATCCCCTAGAACCCAAAACCACCCTCAGTTAATAGGTATATACATTCTAGGGGAAATGAATGCGAAGATATATCGAAATTTTCTGTAATATATATATATATATATTTATATCGAAAGTATGTATATGTATATATATAGATTTGATGATAATATATTTAGGCTTTCGCCCTTCGGCGTCGTCAGAAAATATATGGAAGATGACGTTTAAAATGCAACCTTCATAAATTGGAAAATCGTATTTTCAACTAAAAGATAAATATATCCAGCCACTACAATTATTATTATATAATTGCAGTTTTGCTACATAAATCAATCAGTATTATGAAATGAAACTAATTTCTTAAAATAATATATCAAGTATCAGGCGTTAAAAGGGTAGAAAAAGATAGGTAGAGACTAGGTAAGTAAAGACTACCTCTGCTGGACAATCAAAGATATACAATCGAAAAAAAAAATAATCTTAATATATATAAATCTCGTGTCACAATGTTTGTCCTCAATGGACTCCTAAACCACTTAACCGATTATAATAAAATTTGAACACCATGTGCAGTTCGATGTGCACTTGAGAGATAGGATAGTTTAAATCTCAAATTATAGTCGCAATTTTAATTTATCGCTAATTTTTTGTCCGTTATTATTTGGCAGTCATAAAACTGACAGATGTCGATACCTTTCGACTGGGTTGATGGCGCTAATGTCTGTTATTATTTGACAGTGACAGTTATTCGACGCAAACGTATTAAAAGAGCCCATCAGTTGGCAGAACAAATTGAATCAAGAAATCCAGCTCAAAGAATCAGGACAGCAGAAGGTCATGCACAAAAATCTCAAGAACAGTGTAACGAACGTCTTCAAGAGAATATCATAAGAACAAGAAAATTATTATTTTCAGTCAAATGCCACCGAAAAAATCTAACCTCAACAACGCGAGCGGCAAACGTCAAAACGCAAACGTCAAAACTACGATCGGAATAATATATTCACTTACGAGATGCTGTTGCTGGAAACATCGATGGAAATTTAAATCCCAATGACATCGGTAATGCTTTCATTTTACCTTCAAGCTACATCGGCAGTCCACGGAACATGCAGGAATACATACAAGATGCGATGACTTACGTACGTCATTACGGCCGACCGGATTTATTTATTACATTCACATGTAATCCGAATTGGGAAGAGATACAAACTTTACTATTGCCAGGACAACAAGCCATTCATCGTCATGAACTGCACGTGTGTTTAAACAAAAATTGAAATCCTTAATTGATTTTATTGTAAAATATACAATTTTTGGTATCACACGTTGTTGGCTGAATACGATAGAGTGGCAAAAGCGAGGTTTGCCTCATGCCCACATTTTGGTTTGGCTTAAAGATAGAATCCGTCCTGAAGAAATCGATCAAATAATTTCAGCCGAAATTCCAGACCCATTAATTGATCAAGAATTATTTGATATTGTCACCAAACACATGATCCATGGGCCATGCGGTGTTTTCAACATGACCTCACCGTGCATGGAAAATGGAAAATGTAAAAAAAACTTCCCAAAGCCGCATACGAATGACACGATCACGGATATTGATGGTTATCCAACTAAATCAACTAATTCAATTGATCAAAAGAGTTTCGCCACGACTGCAAAATGACAATTATCAAATCGTCATAAAAGCCGACAAAGTACCATTAGGTGAACATGCTGGTAGATTCAACTCTCCAACTGTTGATGAGGTTGCTGTTATCATGGTTGGTGATCCAGTTGACAAAAGATCTATAAACATTACACGGCGAGACAACACTGTCAGTACGATTTAGGATCTACACCGTTCATATGACGCACTACAATATCCATTGATATTTTGGCAAGGACAAGATGAATATCACCTTAATATCAAACAGTATGATCCAAATACCGGTAAATTTGACAATTATCTATTTACTTTCTTACTGTATGTATAGATTTTAATTTCGTATTGCATTTTATTTTTTATTTTTTTAGGTGATTACAGAAATAATAAAGTTAGCTCAATGAACTACTACGCACACCGAATAATGGTTAGACAACATCAAGACAATTATATCCTTCGATATCGTCAGCTGTTCCATCAATACATTATTGATATGTATGCTAAGGTCGAAAGCGAACGCTTGCGATTCCTTCGATTCAACCAGGCAAAACTACGATCGGAAGAATATATTCACTTACGAGATGCTGTTGCTGGAAACATCGATGGAAATTTAAATCCCAATGACATCGGTAATGCTTTCATTTTACCTTCATTTTACCTTCAAAATTCAAGGCCAGGTGTACCATAAAATCGGATCACTGATGCCAATGCCTGATAACAATCCGAAATTTCTTCAAATTTATTTTATGGGCGATTGTGAAGAGCGCGTGACGACTCGGTGCCTGTATAATTTTATTGAACAAGCAGAGGAAAGAGCAATTGTGATATTATTGGAAATTTTTTTAAAAGATCACAATCAACTAATTCAATTGATCAAAAGAGTTTCGCCACGACTGCAAAATGACAATTATCAAATCGTCATAAAAGCCGACAAAGTACCATTAGGTGAACATGCTGGTAGATTCAACGCTCCAACTGTTGATGAGGTTGCTGTTATCATGGTTGGTGATCCAGTTGACAAAAGATCTATAAACATTACACGGCGAGACAACACTGTCAGTACGATTTCGGATCTACACCGTTCATATGACGCACTACAATATCCATTGATATTTTGGCAAGGACAAGATGAATATCACCTTAATATCAAACAGTATGATCCAAATACCGGTAAATTTGACAATTATCTATTTACTTTCTTACTGTATGTATAGATTTTAATTTCGTATTGCATTTTATTTTTTATTTTTTTAGGTGATTACAGAAATAATAAAGTTAGCTCAATGAACTACTACGCACACCGAATAATGGTTAGACAACATCAAGACAATTATATCCTTCGATATCGTCAGCTGTTCCATCAATACATTGTTGATATGTATGCTAAGGTCGAAAGCGAACGCTTGCGATTCCTTCGATTCAACCAGGCAAAACTACGATCGGAAGAATATATTCACTTACGAGATGCTGTTGCTGGAAACATCGATGGAAATTTAAATCCCAATGACATCGGTAATGCTTTCATTTTACCTTCAAGCTACATCGGCAGTCCACGGAACATGCAGGAATACATACAAGATGCGATGACTTACGTACGTCATTACGGCCGACCGGATTTATTTATTACATTCACATGTAATCCGAATTGGGAAGAGATACAAACTTTACTATTGCCAGGACAACAAGCCATTCATCGTCATGAACTGCACGTGTGTTTAAACAAAAATTGAAATCCTTAATTGATTTTATTATAAAATATACAATTTTTGGTATCACACGTTGTTGGCTGAATACGATAGAGTGGCAAAAGCGAGGTTTGCCTCATGCCCACATTTTGGTTTGGCTTAAAGATAGAATCCGTCCTGAAGAAATCGATCAAATAATTTCAGCCGAAATTCCAGACCCATTAATTGATCAAGAATTATTTGATATTGTCACCAAACACATGATCCATGGGCCATGCGGTGTTTTCAACATGACCTCACCGTGCATGGAAAATGGAAAATGTAAAAAAAACTTCCCAAAGCCGCATACGAATGACACGATCACGGATATTGATGGTTATCCAACTAAATCAACTAATTCAATTGATCAAAAGAGTTTCGCCACGACTGCAAAATGACAATTATCAAATCGTCATAAAAGCCGACAAAGTACCATTAGGTGAACATGCTGGTAGATTCCAGTAGAAAACCACATCCTTCCATTACAGGCATATTCAAAGCTAAGACATTGGGGAGACTTTACACGGTACATCCAAAGCAACGTGAGTGCTTCTATTTACGTTTGTTATTGGTGAATGTTCCCGGACCAACGTCTTTTGAATTTTTACGAACAGCTAATGGTCGAGTATTCAATACATACCAGGATGCATGTCGTGAACTGCAATTGCTAGAAGACGATAACCATTGGGACTTAGCGCTTGCTGATGCTGCGTTGACATCAACACCGAATAACATTCGTCAGTTGTTTGCAATTATTTTGGCGACATGTTATCCCTCGCAAGCACAAACTTTGTGGGAAAAATATAAAAATTGTATGACAGAAGACATCTTGCACCGAATTAGACAAACAAATCAATGCCAAAACATAGATTATACACCAGAGATGTACAATGAAGCATTGGTCTTGATCGAGGATTTATGTGTTCTTATTTCAAATTTACCACTTAATCATTATGGTATGCCATCACCTAATCGTCCAGCCACCGACTTAGTCAATACCGATTTACAACGAGAAAATCAATATGACCATGGAAGTTTAGCAACAATTATCATGAACAGTGAACCATTACTGACAGCAGAACAAAAAATTATTTATGATCGGATTATGCTGGCTGTTGCTGCTGAACAAGGCGGTTTTTTTTTCTTGGATGCACCCGGTGGAACCGGTAAGACATTTTTAATATCGTTGATTCTTGCCAAAATACGGTCGCAACAAAAAATCGCATTAGCATTAGCATCGTCAGGCATTGCGGCTACTTTACTGGATGGTGGGCGAACAGCACATTCAACATTCAAGCTGCCATTGGACGTTCATAATAAACCAGATGCAATGTGTAACATCAAAAAGAATAGTGGAATAGCTGCAGTGTTGCGGAAGAGTTCTATAATAATTTGGGATGAGTGCACAATGGCACACAAATATTCACTTGAAGCATTAAACAGAACTATGCAAGATTTAAACAGCAATAATAAACTTTTCGGTGGTGCTATCTTACTTTTGTCTGGTGACTTCCGGCAGACCTTACCGGTTATACCTCGCTCTACTTTCGCGGATGAGATTAATGCATGTTTGAAACAATCATTCTTATGGCGAAGTGTTGAAACACTTCGATTGACCATAAATATGCGAGTACAATTGCAAAATGATCCATCAGCACTAATATTTTCCGAACAACTACTAGATATTGGGAACGGTAAAATAAAACTGCAACCAAATACGCAATGCATTAAACTACCAGACAATTTTTGCACTGTTGTTCAGGATAAAACTGAATTGATTCAGAGTATTTTCCCGGATATACAGAATAATTATTTGAATCATGAATGGCTTAGTCAACGGGCGATTTTGGCAGCCAAAAACGTTGATGTTGACGAAATTAACTTCCAGATACAACAGTTGTTACCAGGCGATCTGATGTCTTTTAAATCAATCGATACTGTTGTTGATGAAAATGAAAGTGTAAATTTTCCGATTGAATTTTTAAATTCATTAGATATCCCTAGAATGCCACCACATAATCTTCGATTAAAGATTGGTTCCCCTATTATTCTCCTCCGTAATTTGAATCCACCTCAATTATGTAACGGTACGCGTTTGGTCATCAAAAAGATCACCGGAAACATTCTTGAAGCAACCATTTTGGCTGGGAAGTTTAAAGGAAAAGTGGTCCTGCTGCCACGTATTCCGATGATACCATCAGATTCTACCATACCCTTCAAAAGGCTACAGTTTCCAATTCGTTTAGCTTTCGCCATGTCTATAAATAAATCTCAAGGTCAAACAATGTCCATTTGTGGTTTAGATTTGGAAAATCCATGTTTTTCTCATGGGCAACTATATGTTGCGTGTTCACGTGTTGGGAAACCGTCGAATCTATTTGTGTTAGCTAAAGACAGGTTAACCAAAAACATTGTGCACCGATTGGTGTTAAATTAAATTGAAATTGAAAGTATTTATAATTCAAAAAAAAAGATATTAATGTTTAAAAGTTTAAGACTGTCTGCCTTGCCTACCTCATTCATGAGTTTAAGCGTCACATGTTATTTACTGTATTATACTGTAATATACTTATATTTGTTATAAAATTAAATGGAAATAATAAATCTGATAAATTTTTATTTTTTACCTATTGATTTCTGCTTAGTATCAAGTGTAAGAACATTTTAATTAATTGTGTTCAACGTACTTCCCCTTCAAATCTCAATCCAGTGAATTTGTATACCAACATCAACATTTTCGTCTTTGTTCGTAAATAATTTCATTGTACTAAAGGGTTATAGTAGTAGAAAGTCAAATAAGGAGATCACCATATTTTTTTACAAATACCATCTGTGTGAAAAAGCATAGTGGACTCCGTGACTGATGTTCTCTTATTGTTCCTCTTAGATTGTTTACTATAATGTAATATAACAAAAACTTTAGCCACAGCAACGCGTGGCCGGGTCAGCTAGTAGTAATATATATATGTATATTTATTTATATGGTACCGTATTTAGATGATCTTTTAAGTTGTATAAGGGAACGCCGTAACCTTACATTATATGAGAGTCTGAAGTATATTGACATTTAGAAAACTTGACTTAGTTTGACTTATATTGACTTAGTTTTTTTTTATTATTTTTAAGGATTGAAATTTTTCAAACAAATTACTTAGTTACGTAGTTATATTAGTTCCTTAGTTATAATTACTTAGTTTCAAGTAAAAACCTGGCTATGTAATTTGTTTTAAAAATTTCAAACCCTAAAAAGAATTTGAGTTTTCTAAATGTTAGTATACTGTCAAACTCTTATAATTATAATGTAAGGTTGTGGTGTTTGGCCGTTATATATAATATATCTATCTATATCACTTTTTTGTGGACACGATAACTGCCGTAGTTTTACACAAATCACTTTCTATTTGATACATAAAATTTAAAGGTACAAAATCTTGGTCATGTTCGTTAATGGGGAAAATCAGACCAGAGGGGCAGGAATAGGGGGTTTATTTTTTCGAAAAAGTGAAATGTTGCTATAGCAACATTTCACAAATGAGCTATGAAAGCTATAGCTTTCATAGTATAAAAGATATCGAATTATTTTAAATTTTTAATTATTCCTGAGATAAGGGCCGAAAAATTATCAACATTAACATTTTTGATAGCACCCCAACCATTGGTCCTACGGGTGGGAAAAATTAGTTTTTCAAAAAAATCCTACCTTCAAATCTGTTAAAAATGTTAATTGTAGGCCATATTTTACCTACAAACTTTGTGTAAAATGAGCACCCCTTACGGTAAGGGATGACTAAAATGTTTCACCGATTGGGATTCTCAAAAGTTAAATATGTGAAACGTTTTGACATTAATGACATTAATGATTGTGTGCCACAGGTATCTAACTCGATGCAAATCCTTTAATATTATTTTATTCTAAGAACAAAAACAAATAATGAATCGAATATTCGAGTATTTTCGAGTATTTCAGGAAAATCACAATTATGTCCGATAGATCGGATGGGCTATTTTCGAATGAAACATATACAAATTTTATGTATTATATGTACATAATATAAACCTTAATTTTTATTTACTTCCTCAATTTTATATTCAATAAAATCCACAATAAATATATACTAATTAATATAATTACATTTAAGTCCGAGTAAAACAAGGCCATTTAGCCGTGTTGGCGTCAATATAGTAGCGTTAATGAAGCATATTAATTAAATCCTAATTATTTACATTAGTAATAAGGTACTAATATGGATGGATAAATAAAAGAGATTTAAAATATTTTTTGCTTCAAATTTTAATGGTTGCGTATCAAAATTATTTACAGTTAAAATAAATAATATCGTGGATATATTTATATATAAAAACCCAACTGTAAATTATTTTCATTTTATAACGTTAATGCTAAGGTTGGAAAATTTATAAAAATTATTGGTATAAAATGGTAAATTTAAAAAAATGATAAATGGGGATGGTAATGGTAATGGTGATTGGAATCGGGGTAAAATGACCGGTAAATTAAAACGATAGCACAAATCACTATTTTTATTTATATCAAAATAAATAGTTTATTTTTTCTTATGTAGATCGATCTTACAATATCGCCGTTTTTGCATTGGCGTCTAATATTTTATAGATGTTAAATATAATGTTAAATAGATATAACTATTTTGCTTTTCAAAAGTGATGCACTATTTTTCGGTATAATAGTGCACCGCTTGCATTATTAGAGCGAAGCGAGCGTAGCGAGCGAAGCTCTCATAAGGAGACTCCAATTAGAACTTTGTCACGGGCTAACTTGGTCATTCCTTGACCGATTTGAAAAATTTTTGATTTTGAGAGAATCTACATGAAAAAGTGAAGGTCGTGACGGAGCTTGATTTTAAATATTGTCAAAAATAAAATTTTTGGGGTCAAAAGAAAATTGTCTATGGGAATATCCATTATAAAAAAGTCACGCGCTTTTTTGAAAATTTTTTATTCGAAAATAAATTCATTTGTCTTATATTTAAATAATTGTTAAATGAATTTCTCTTTTTGTATATAAAAGATTTCAAGAACCTCATTTTGGAAAATTATCCATTCGTTGAAAAGTTATGTTTTCAATTTCCCGATGAAATTCTCTTGTACATTAGTATTGAAGATATTTTAAGTACCTCATTATAGAAAATTATCAAAATCTATCCCGTCGTTAAAAAGTTATTGTCACAGACTAAATTTTATTTAGAAAATTTTAGTAAATCGCTTCGCTCTAATATGTGCTGCAGCGAAGCAAAATGCGAGCGACTGCGGCGACCTAGTTTTATGGTTAAACACGTTTTTGCCTCACAATTTGGAATCGTTAACAGCGCACAATCTTGTAATGCGAGTTGACTTTTTTTACGTCTGTCAAATTTGCATTCTGTTTTATACGTCACTTTTGGTGGGGTAAGTTAAACGTCAATGCTTTTTTATTGCACAGAGACGGCGCTAAGGGACTGCGGCCCTAGAGTGAAAGGCATTGGCAGGTATTGCCATTGTACTATAAGAGTGATGGAACGCATCCTATTGCTATGTCAGCCATAAAATGGCGTCACCGGATGTAGGCGTTGGTCTTTATTGAAGTGTTAAAAGGACAATTCCCTTAAAGGCTGCTCCGCGCCGTTCAACACCAACTGACTATGATATCTCCTCGCCTTACACCGTCGGCGAGCTGTTCGTGTGGTCTAAACAGCACATTATTACGCTTTCTCCCGGGTCTACTGCGTAATAGTATCGAATTAAATTCGTTATGGCAAACCGATTTCTTCAATAAAATATACATCGTAATTGGTTTTTATCATTTTAAGACTGAAACATTCCTACTCATTTCAAAACTGAACTAAAAAGTCGTTTCACAGGAAAATGATGAATAAATAATATTTTTTAGGATTCAGTATACAAAAAGGAACGACGAATATGTCTATCTTTTAATTCCCTCACCATTTTAAACTTTTACTCAGAAATAGGACGCAGAAAAAAAAACAACAGGAAAATGCCTGATTATTAGACTTAAAGATAAATACTATTACCTAATTCAAAAAAGTTACAGCTAAAATTAAAAATAAAGTTTAAGTGTTAACAGAATTTCTGTTTGACGTGAAATACTAATGAAATTACATAAACTATGCAAAATATTTTACAGTATGCAATAGAGAATAATATATTACGCATAGGCAGTAACTATTATTTTTAAAATTAAGCAAATTGGAAAATAAATGGTTTTGTTTTAAATTCGGTAAAAGTTTACACTTACCTCGTCGAGTAGGGCAATTATAATATTTACAATGCGTTTTTTTAATTCAATAAAATTTATCAATGCGTATTGTTGAATATTTGATAAGACCCGGGTCGTGTGCGACTATGCAAAACCACGCTCTACTAAGCTAAATTTACTTGTATAAGAATGATGAAACGAAGTATTTATGTTGAACTAAAATATTAGTATCTTAACGATGTATCTTCCGAATCATATGATGTCGACCCCTCATAACAATTTTATATAAGTCGAATCGTTATATTCGTTTATATAGTAAGCCTGGAAGTAAGAGAGGAACCTGCTTCAAGAAATGCCCTTAGCGCCCTCATAAAGTCATCGAAGAGGTTTGTCGACAACAACTCGTCGAAAAAGCTTATCAGCCGGAAGGGCGAAGGTTTTGTCGAGGCGGCGAAAATGGTAGAAAAAATGGTCGCGCGCAGTCGCTTTCGCGGACACCAGAAGGCGCGTTTAGTGCAAGCAATTACGCTTCGCAGGCGGAGGCCCTTCGGGACGCCATTGGGCGCCGGCGTCTATGAATGAAGCTGATCGTAAAAAGACGGTCTTTTTATCAGGTGCGTAAACATAATAATCCTAAGTTTATGGTCCTAACGGTTCATCTACTAGCACTACATAATCAACCTGTCCACATTATTTTATATTCACAAAAATAGACTTACCTAACTAAAAATAGGCGTATAAACTTAATCAAATTCCAGGATTAGTTTAGGCATATGTAATGGAAATAAAAAAAAACATTTATTTATGTGGGGTTCACTATTTCGCTCAATGACACGCAATTTAATAGTTTGATGACCAGTCTTGGTGGCTGAAGGGGTTGGGTACTGTGAGCTTATTCCCTTTATGAGGTAAGAACATTGAAATCTACAGAAGCTTCAAAATAATATCTAAATATTATGGCATCAACGGTTACTAATATATTGATAACTATAGAATGGAATGGTTTTTAAAAATATAAATAGTGTATTCTTTTCTTTTTTACCTATTTTTAAGACAGACAACGTAAGGAATAATAAATTGAATGAAAAAAAACATTTATTATTTTGCTTGACGGAAATTGAACCCGAACCATCCAAAACATGGTAGGTTGCCATGTGCAGAACAACATCAGTATTAGAATACTAAGGAAAAATAGATATACGTATAATAAATATTATGTTTATTAATAATTTAGAGTGTGCAAGCTGATATACCTGAACATATCTAATTTTATATTATATCTCAAATAAATAAGGTTACGAATAAGAAGCAATACGTTTACTGCTTTAAATTAATTTTTCACATGAATTTGGTTGATGGTAAATTTTCAAAATCCCTATACATATAGTTCAAGGATTCTGAAAAGTTATCTGGTTTTAGGGGTAAATTCCAAAACTAACGATTAGCTAAATAATAATTGTTGTACCTGCCTATTGCATATACGTGTTTCAAAATCCGCTTGCCAGTGCGTAATATTATTTGACAAAGCTGCCCATGGCAACACCACTGACCATCGAAGAGCCGATGGTTCAGACAGCGTGCCTGCGAGGCGCGAGGTTTGAGCGCTAGACGCTGATTGGCCGACGATCGCCCCTCCCACCCACACCGCACACTTGTGTCCCCTCACCCCCGCGCCGGGCGGAACATGTCTAAACATGAGCCCGCAGGATGACAATCTATCTAGCCGCTGACAAACCAGTTAGCCCATGTCTGGAGATAAAATTGAAATAAAATTCGCACACTTTCCTTACCTAGAATGTTGCGTGACCTTTACCATATTATAAGTAGGTATAATCTATAGGTAAAATAAGGGTAGATATAATTATTACAATATCGCGCTTGGAAAACAAACAATAACAAAATGGCAGTAAGTTTAAAGTTTTTGTACGTAAAATAAGTGGATACGGCATCCAAATAGATTATCGATATAAATAAATTATGTTTCCTCTAGTAAGCGCCCGCACCGGGATGAGATGAGACTTTAATGCTTAGGTACTTATTAATAAAAGAAATGTATATAGATTTTAGTTCTACAAAAAAGTGAACGGTATATCTAAGTTTTATAAATTACATAAAATATAAGCATGTTTCTGTTTCGACTTTTTTCAATTTTAGATTGTTTTAAAACGAGCGATAAATGTTATCAAAACACTCTGTCGGGTAAAATGTCCCACGGTATTTTAACTGATTTCGAAAATGTAGACCTGTGGTAGAAAAATAGAGAGGGCTTACTGAGTGAATTCCAGTCGTTTTGGCGCGAGATTTTAGCTTCTTAAGGTGGCTATTTGACACTGATCCTTCCGGCGGTCACCCTAACATACCACCCTAAACCACTGGGTAGACTGACGAGATAATTTTAGAGAGAAGGAATATCATGGTATTCAAATAGCATAAAAAATACATAAAAAATAAAAAAGATAAAAGAACAAAGATGACAGATATGATATGATATTATGTATACCTACTATTTACAATTAGCTAAGTTGGTAGTGACCTCAGTTAGTACCTAAAATATGCGTCTGTGGATATATATGTACTACCTACACCGGGGAGGGCATTGATGGAATCAAGTGTCGATAAAACTAAAGTTTAGTCAATAAATAAATTTAAACGACACTATAAATATGCCTGCGGCGGGCCAAGTAGGTATGACTCGGGGCAAAAATGCTTTGAGATACAACAACAATTTTATCCATATTACCTACAGTATATTACTTAAGTATGTATATTGAAAATATTATCTTTCTTATATTAAAAACTCACATTATTCTGATAAAATGTACATATTATAAATATATATTTTTTAAATAATTGCTATGACCTAAGCCATATCCAATTATTTTGGGCCCTAACCAATATGGCTAAATGGGCCTGTACTAGAGTCAGGGGAGATGGTGGTAATGAAGTAAATATTAAAAATGATATGACTACGTGCGGATTCGAACCCGCGACCTTTGGGTCAATAGTCCAACGCCTTAACCACTAAATTACCACGAGTTCTAATTTGGCAAATATATGTTAAAAATATAATTAAATAAATGATTTTTTTTTTAATTCTTGCTATACCTCCGACTGCTGAGCGACGTGTGTCAGTCAGGTGCCGCTATTCGAATGGCACTATAAATCCTTCAATAAACCGCAATCACAGCCTTAACGGCCTTTGGCAATGGTTTAAGACTTCATTTTTGGTCTGCTAGTCGGATGCACCATCGCGAATCTTAGATCGGAACACGACTAGAGCAGCATCACGCCGGGACACAGATTTGAACTGGTGACGATGACTAATCAGTTTGACGTGTTGGCCAGCGAAAGTTTTTGAGGTAAGGCTGGCTCCGCTAGAGCATTCCAGAATGTGTCAGTTAATTTAAGTAAATCGCTAGGATACTTTGCGAGAATTTTATGGTCAGGGCAAATGAATTCGAGATAGGATGCATGTGTTTTAATCTGTTTTATCATAGTAAAACAGATTATACAAGAGAGCCTTATATGGGCATTTACATCTCAAAGGCAGGTGCCTAAGTAGTAAGGCAAATGAAAGCAGAAAAATACGTCAATGCAGGTTTTTTCGGGTCTTAAAGTTAAATTGCTAAATTAAGTTCTAAGTTAAAATTGCTTGTTTTTTTTCAGGTATTTAAAAGTACACACCTTACATCCTCGCATGCAAGCCCTATATAAAAACCCTAATTCACACCTCCTAATTACTACACCTAGGCATTCACTTAAACGCGCACGCGTAAACTAACAATTAGAAGTTATTGTTCATTCTCATGATCATTTATTTTTCTTTATATGTCTACATAGTTATAAAATAAAATATAAAATTATATATATAGTGTGTGTTGTTAGTAATAAGTAAATATTAACCAATTTGTACCTATATATATTTTGTACTATTAACAAAATGAATTAAAAACTAAATATAAAATAAATTTAATTATTTATACTACCAAACTAGGTAAAAATTTACTATAAGTTATGCCATGTCGTCCTATAAACTTCATACCTAATTTAGAGTGTTCTTAACTAGATATATAGATAAAAGAAACAGGTTTTTTTAATGAAAGTAATACATTACATTTTATTCATTTGGACATTTTTATAAATTATGCACATTTTAAAAAAACTCCTAAGTTCCCACCTTCCGTCTTCAATTAATAAATAAGTCATAATTATACTTTACCAACTGTAGATAAAAAAAAGTAATGTTAAATGCTATCACTGATATCATAAATGATAAATCCGATGGCCAGGTGAGCGCTACATCCTATTTAACAGTATATACTCGTATTAAAAAAAAAACTTCAGAGGCTATTGCGCAAGTAGTTAATTTTGAAAATAATTTGTAAAATGCAAACAGGACAGCTAAAACTTCGCACAAGTAGGTAAGTACCTACCTAGAAATCCAGATGTTAGGGTAACTCCAAAAAGTATATAATTTAAAATGGTGAATAAGCAGTATTTATTTACTATAAAGCAATACGGCTAAATCATAGTTACGAGATTTATTGAAAGTGGTTTTAAAGTACGGGTAATATCCAAATATCAGGAATTTGCGTCGTTCATAGGGTTTTATACTAGGTAAGAATTTTGTATTTGAGACCAACAATGTTTTCAACCTCTATGAATACGCTTAAGCGGTATTAATTTATAAAATTTTTGAACACCTGTAGAATATAGGTTAGAGAGATATTTAAGTTTAAAGAAAATACCTATAATCATATAAGGAATAGATGTATAGCTAGGTACCATGTGTTTTTATATTTTATGATATTTAATTTTATGTATTTATGCTAAAGTACATTTTTACAATTACAGCGTATTAAATATAGGTATTTGGTAAAAACAAAGGAATATTTACATTTATTTTTTTATTATTATTCGCAATATACTAAAAATATGTCGCTGTAAAATATATCTATTTTAATAACTATTTTAATAAATAATAAATAACTATTTTAGCAACAATGAAAGGTAAATGCGAAGGTCATATCTTCTTAAAATATAAGATTTTTAGTTTGTGTAAGATATGTAGTGGATAGATAGCGAATGAACTATTATTGAAAAAGTTTGTTTTTTTACATATATTATTTTTAAGTGCGTACCTAGGTTTTTATATAGAAAATTTTATGGATTTAGGTAAGGGGGAGAGGTTTGGAAGTTGTTACTCTGCCTTATTAGGTTTACTTCTTTCTAGCCAACTTTAGAGATTTTTTTATTAATTTTAAAATGTAAATAAAAAATATATATTTACGTACGTACATATTTGATTTGATTTTTTAAATATAAATAAGGTTTAGCTTAACAAATAAAAACCTTAGAGTGATTTGGATTTAAAGGGTGATATACCTTACCCTTAATAGCGTCTAAGGTCAAACAATAAAATTGAAAGTAATGTAGACACGATAGATTCGCTTCGCGCCCATAGTATGTACTCGTATATACGGAAATCCAATTAGCTTGGACCTCACGAAATAATTTTATTAAGCTGGTCGGAGGCTCGTCTACCTGCAGGAGGCCCCCCTAATCCTAAGACTCCGCCCCGTGTACCCCGGGGCCCCCGTGTCTCCGCGCCCCTCCGCCGCGGAGGATGCCGCTCTCGGAGACTTTAATCTTTGACTTAGCGCCGCTGCAAGCAGTCCACCCGACGACGCGTTACGCTGCGCAGTGGGAGGCGCGCACCGCACTCGCATCGCGATCCAAACGCTATACTAAGCCCTCCTAGTCTGAAACCCTGATCCCAATTTGTGACGCGCAATATGTTTGTGATATGATCCTGAGGACTGAGCCGAATTGAGTGACCATTTTTGTTTATAAAAAAATGTGTTTAAATGAGAACGGTTAACAAAGACGCAACCGTTCAATTCGACGATATAAACTATTTAGTTAAGAAGTCAGAGACATTAATAGGTATTAAAGATGAGGTGTTGGTGGTTGTTGACACTGGCGATAGGTCTTGTGGAAGCTGCCGGAGGGGTCAACAAACCGAGGAGAGGCAGGGGAAGCATGTGGTGGTACGTCATTGCACATTTATTTATTTATTTTTTAAGAATTAACGGTGTAGTGATTCGAGTTACAATAAAAAAATAACACAAACTCATAAACTTAAAATGATAAGATTCGTTGAAAATGTGTATTAATACATAGGCAGGTCTAAGGGTCTGTTTGTTTGATATTTGTATCTAATGTAAGAATTTATTATAAATGTTAATATTTTGTAATTCTTCTTATTATTATATTACTCGATAATAAGTATAGCACATAGGAAAATACGTACATTACATATAGTTAAACTGTATATGCATTCTTATATATAGATAGAGATTATAGTATTTAAACGTCATCTCTTATATTATATTTCGACAACCTCGAATTATGGAATCACAATATTTAATTAATCATGCAATCGGTATTAAATATATATAAACTCTTATTTAAATATTCCCAATCCCCCTTACCGCCATTTTGTTTTATTCGTGTAGTAAAATTAAAAGCCTTTAAATTAAAAGACGTTGTCATTTGTATTTATACCTTAAACAAAAGAAAATTAAATAGTTGGATCATTAAGTATTGGATAATTTATGCAAATAGGTCGTGTTGTAATATTATTATCTGATTTATTATATTTTTTAATTTTATTTGTTTGAGAATGTGAACGGCGTCGACCTCTAAGAACGCCGTAAAACGCGTGACAGCGACCGACTATATCAAATTAAAATCAGCTATGTTTGTACTCAATTTTTAGAAAAAACTTTTTTCGAGTCCAATTTGATTCTAGTCTATCTTATAAAAAGTTAGAGCGGGAAAAGCGATATCGGGAAAATACCGTCGGCTCCCTCATACGACGCTGATTGTAATTAGCTACTGTTTATAATAAATATTGAAACGGCTATTCGACGCGCACTTCTGAATAAACAATAACAAAAATCCAGTACGAGATTAGAGTAACACGCGACACATTATTTTATTACGCTATGAATGTTCACTTCCTCTGTTATCTTTACTGCGTGTTTAAGTAGACGTTGGAGGCTGTGCGCATGCGCCTGCGCGCCGCGCCCTCTCTTCATTATCACTCAACATTTTGACTTTCATTAATGTCACAAGGCATTTAAATTTTTAAATCAGAAAAATACCTTCAACTTAACAAACAATACAATTTTTAAAAACAATGGCCGGCCAATTAAAGGGTATTTGCCTACACAAAAACGTTACAAACAAAAGCATTCTGAGGGCATTTTGTTAATTTTTAAAAAGGGCTTTTTAACTTTTAACTAAAATAATATTTCGGTTATCTACTTGAAATTATATTGAAAATAATTTTGACTAAATTAGAAAACGAAATATTTCTTAAGTTGAGTTAATGATAATAAATATTCAAATCGGTTAATGTTAGAATGCTTATTTTTAATAATATGTGCTCTATGCTTGTTACCAGAATATTGTCCTTATGTTAAATAAACAAACCGTCGATTCTTTTATTTCGAAAAAAAATATTAATATCATTAAATTTGCGTGAAATAATAAAATAAACATTAACCATATAATTGCTATAAACTTGTAATATGCAGGTAATAAATGTACCTATTATTGAAATAATAACTAAATCGGGATATCTGATTTGTCTGTTCAACTCCAAAACTAGAGACCTGAATTCGACATGAAAAATCTAAATTAAAATGTGGAGCGAGCCTGCTTACTAGCCCCATGAGTAAAATGATCACAAATTCTAAATACTCTGTAGCGATCTGAACATTGTAATAACTAACTAACATCGTATCCAACAGATATTGACTTTCATCCATCTCTTTATTGATTGATATTTGACATTCTTAAAGACTTGCATTCATTATTATTTAAATAAAAATTTAAATAAGAAAATATTGACGACGAATATCCACTTAAATTCAATTTAAAAAATAATACTTTGCATTAAATTTCATCTTTAGCAGGGCAGAAGGTTGTTTAATTAGTTAGGTCCGATAAGATTAGACGTTTGTTATATGAACGGTCGTTAATATCAGTTAAAGGCGTTCTGTTAAATTACAATTTATTACTTCACAGAGTGCTGAACTAATCATTTTATCATTTTATTGTATACTAAATGTTTAACCCACATAAGCGAGCCACGAATCGATTGCATTTATCCGAGTAGTTGTGTTGTGGCTTTTGTCTAAGAGTTCTCAAGTATAAAAACACCGTACGAACCATTTTATTTAAACAGTCTGCTGTATATTTTTTTTACGTTTTATTACGGTCAAATAAAACCGTAATTATTACGGTTTTATTTAAATGAATTAATTATGAACTGATATAGGAAATCTTGAATGAACATCTAGTATGTAGATATTGTTATTATTACGGCAAAATGGACATTACTGCCGATAAATAAACACTATAAAAAATTACTTATACTGGTGAGCACCTAATTAATAAGCCTACTAAAATGCAGATTACAAAGATCTCAGTAGGAATATCCTATTTAGGCGAGGCTTAAATGCATTCTTATTTTAATCACTAATGCGAAATTGTACAAATATTATTCAAATTTACCTATTAATAGTTGTAACGGTTCATGGGGATGCTGGGAGTGGTTGGTACAGAAATTTTATAGGTAATCTAAATATGTAATATAAAGCAAAAAAAAAATACATTAAATATGATAGTAGGTACTAATTATACGAAGCGGATTTATATGATAACGATGTGAAACAAATCTGTTTTTTGCAGTACTTCAAAATTCAATAAATATTCAAATACCTCTGGTAGTTCATACTTTGTTCGTTAAAAAATATTGTTTAATAACTGATTCTTTGCTAAATTGATTTATTAATCATATTTATAAAATGCATAAATTGCAATGATCTATGATAAAAATTTTCGAAGTTTTTTCAAGATTTTCTCAAGCTTAAAAGAATAATAAAATAATTCTCATTATTTTAAAGAATAATAGAATGAGAATTCGTCTTATACAATTATTTATAACCTAATTATATAACTTTATATAACTACAAAAAATATGTTATTTTTATAAGTTCACGCATATGAGAAAACTTTTATTATTAGGTTAATTAAATTATCAATTAAATAATAATAAGTTTAAACAATAATTACTGTACGTAAAAAGATTACTATATTTACAATTATTATATGTAACCGTTTTAAAAATTTTAACAACCTATTAAGCTCATTGTAACTACATATCTAAGAATTTCAGGCACAATTTAGCAAAAAACAAATCAAAAAATATATCAAAATATTATTTAGATTAACTGATTTTAAACTTTCATCAGTGTTGTTTATTATAAACATTTATTTTTTCGTTTTTTTTTTGTGCCGTATCGGGAATAGTCATGCACACAATACGGTATGTAAAATCCATAAAATTATGTGTTTATAATTACCAATTTTATTGTTCTATCCATATTTTTTATTAGTATGGATATTTTTTGATAAACTGCATAAATAATCTTTATACCTAATTATCAAAATATATATTTAAAGTAATAGTTTTTAAGAAACTGAGATAGTCAGTAGTAAGATTCTTGTATAATGTTATAAGGTCCTTATGATGTAGCCTGAAAGATTGTACATGCCACGACTTTTTATAAAAGTATGCCTTTTTTCTTAAAGAACGAATGAAATACGCCGATAAAAGTTTTTGCAGACTTCTAGTAGAACAATAATGATTATGACGTTAGCTCTACCTCTACCTCCGTAAAAAGCCTTTTACATATACAACAATTGGTTGTTTAAACTACGGGTGACCTATTTACGATAGAAAGAAAAGTAGATTTTGAAAAATATACGAATACAAAAATAACGTTTTAAAATATTTTTATTATTATACGAAAAATAAGTTAAAGTACTTATTTAAGTACTTCTATAAAATGAAATCACGAAGTAAAACAAATATAAAACCGTACGGAAGAGGTACGAATTTCCGCCGCGATTGAATTTATCAATCCAATTGCTCACCTGATCGGACATTAAATCTAACCGTCTAGATTTATATAACTTTAGAAGTTTACTTATGTTTTCAAATTATAATTTCTGTAGAATAATTCTTCATTGCGAATTAACTTCAGGTTTATGGTGGGTTTAAGAAACATTCCAAGCGTTTTTGCTATGTATATGAATGTTTCAATCCAAACATGATGAAATGACTTTTGGTAGAAAATCGTGAACTCCGCGTGCTTCTAATGCTCTTGTTCGAAATAGTTTACATTCATGACTCTCTTATCTAATCTTCAACTTCACGTCACTCAACTCGATGTCATCTTCTTTCTGAGCGTAATCAGCCGCTAGACGGTTCATTCCTGCGCTTGATTAAAATTTTTAAATCTTGAGGAACGGTTAACCATTAGAGTCAGTTATTGTAATTTTAACATAATCGGTGTCTTAAGGCGCCACCAGTCCCTAAATCGTGTTTTGTAACGTATTTTGGTGCATTTTGTTGAAGTTATTCCCAACAAATGGCTAAAACTAAAAATACCAAAATATTCTACATATATTAATTTAGTACTTTGCTTAAAAAAAAACGAAATATAGTAATGAAAATAAATAAATAAGAAAGTGTTGTTTTTTTCTTGCAACGATTTTCTTTTAAGTTGTGTAAGTGACGCGAACCTAATTTTTCTTTCTAAAGATAGACAATATAATAATCTAGGACATTACTTAAAAAAAAACATTTTTTTCAAATGATAATAATTATTTAAATACAAAAAACATGTTTCATCGATTCCAAATGTAACGAATTCGCGGTCGGCGAGTATATCCGTCTCTTTTCTACACGTCAATGTTCGAATAAAGCCTACTCTTTCTAATCTCAAGGACAAATGCGTCCCGGGGCGCCTTAAGAAGGATATTCGGTGAAATTGGTTCATTTATAGAATCTATTCAAAACACTATTACTCATTAATTTCTAAATTAGGTAATAAATACTAAGGAAATCAAATAGGTTTTTTTTATCCTGTAAAAAACAACTAACTTACAAAAATAATCTTACAATAACATGAAATCCTATAGCAATGAAAAAAAAATTGAACAAATACGAATTAATACAAAATATATATTTTTTTCTATTTACTACTGGTCCTTGTTACAGGTTGCCTTAAGCCAATCGATTATATTTCACTTTCCTAGAGTCGTAGAGGCGGCGAATTCTTTACGCACCTTGTGCCACTGACACTGCCTTTCGAGGGACATGTTTTTTTCAACGTCGAAGTGCTTTATTTTTAATAATAAGTGAACTGTCCACATGCCCACAATATGCTTACGATATATTTACAAAATTATATATAATGAACATTATTTTGAAGATGATTATCAATATGAAAAATATTTATAGTAGGTTGCACATTTGTATTCGTAAATATTTAATATTAAATACACGAGAGAAGAGTTAAAATATGTCAGAAAAAAATACATTAAGATTAATACATTTACTGATAGTTGCCTCTCTTTGATCCCGATTAAAAGATTAAATTTAAAGCATTACTCATTGTTTTTTAGCTCTAGGTACTTACTTCTAAGCTCGATCTACAATAATTACGGTTGTATTTTTAGCAAAATCTCTATTCGCTAGTCAAGTGTTAGATTGATAATTCCATTAGCGCTTGTCACACGCTGCGTCCACGATGATCTGGAATTAATAGAGCAATTAACCCCTGCGCAGGCGCAATTAGGCAAACGGGTTGCTGCTGTGAGCATTGCGTGCAAAAATGTCGCCGCGCAGCAGCAAAATAATTAGAGAAATCCTGTGTGTATAGCAAACAAATGTTTGCAGTACGTATTACTACTAACTAGTAACTATACGACTTCATTATAATACTATAATGTGGGTGTGCATGTGTAGAAATTAAGTCAATTTTACCCTTTTACACCTACTAGTTTAAAATAAAAGAAAATTCCAATGTAGATATTTATTTATATTCAACGGTAAACTCACAGCGTTACATTAATAAAAAATACAATGTTAAAAATTATAAGGCCGATTATGAGTTATACATGGTGACAGTTGAAAAACAAAATGATAAACATCTTTCCGATGAGTTCGGGGTTATAATACAAAAAGTACAGATACCAAAAAATCGAAATTTGTGGTATTTTATGACATTATTGTTAGTAATAGATATATAAGTCATTCGGTTAAAGTGAATCATAATATTGTTAAGTAATATGTATTCTGTGCATAATTTAGTTTATTATCAGAAGCATTATACTCGTAAGCTTGGAGCTATCTGCCAATATTATTTTTGAACGGAGCAATTATTTATCTATTGAACAGTGGGCGCTATAGACAATTAATATCCTGAATACGAAATACTTACAAAAGTCCAAAATAAAATAAATTAAATTCAATGTCAATGTCCGATAGTTATGTTATGCGGGCGCTATGACAAAATGGCTGGAGGCCGCGTGGGAGGTGGAACGCTAATCGAGCGATTCATTAGTGTTCTAGAGTTGTCGCTTTCCACTTATTGGGAATTTATTGAAGCCAAGAATCGATCGCGTCTCGGATAGTTTCATTAAAATAATGAGCTCGGTCGCGACGGGCGATCGACATCACACCAAACTCTTAAAACTGGTTGCTTACTTTCATTTTTATGAATGATTAATACTATCCTGTTTATGGTTATTATATAATCGAAAGAATTAAGAGATCAATCTAACAATTTTCGAAGCAGGTAGGTAAATTTAAAAGATAGGTTTATGAAATGTTAAGCAAAAGCACAGAAGAGTGAGATGAAGATGAGAAATAAAAGCACCTACTGATCAAATTGACTGAAACCTAAACCTAAAAGTTTTTTATATTTTATAAGAATTGCTATGATGTAGGTCATATACCAACCTAACCTAACCCTCCCCTCCCTTTTCAACTAAACTAAATGTAATTATGATAGAGTAAGGGAAATGTTAAGATTAATGTGCGGATTCGAACCCAATCCACGATTTTAATCAACTTCTTTTATTGACTAAACATTATACATTTAATCTTTATTGTTAAAAACATTTATTTAAGATTTTTTTAACCATTTTGGTATGTATTTAATCTTATTAACCAATATTTAACACTTATCTTTAACCGACTTTAAAAAAGGTCCTCAAATCCATATGTATGTTTTATCGTGTATGTTCACTTATTACTCCGGAGTTGCCAAAGCAATTTTGATTATTTTTTTGCATATGATAAAAAACTTTAGGGTGGTTAAGTTAAATCTAGTGTAAGGAGGCCAAAATAGTAAATAAAATCTGATCAATGCAAATAATGCTAAGAAAATATACACATGCACTAAAAAAATAATAAAATAAAATGCACTTCTAAAACTTGGAAAAACAGACATGGTTTTTACTGAAGTTACATAGATACCTATGGTATTTCTTCTGAGTCCATTGGTTTAGATTTGTGGTTTTGTGTTTGTAATAATTATTTTATTGGAGGCATAAATTATGGATTTATATTTTTTTAATTTGTTACTTTTCCGGTAGTGACATAAAACTATGGTCTGAATAGACCATTCAAAGTTTTTCATATTTAACACGTTGACTGCCAACTACGAGATAACTCGTAGATTGCATTCTTTTCTAGGACGCTAACTACTAGTTATCTCGTCCTGTGTAGTTGTCTTGTCTTGCCATTTTTGTGCAGCCAAGATTAAACTCGAAATATGTCAGTGATAATATCGATAGATGGCTTCTGGGAAAAGAACAAAAAATCAATGCTAGCTAGCATGAACAGAAATTTTATTAAAAAACGAACAAAAAATGACGGTATTTTTAATAATATAATGTGAATAAATCAAATTGTCATTTTAGGCCAGATTTCTAAAGATTGGCGTGGCAGTCAATGTGGTAATCGGGAAGTTATTTTTATTTTATAATTTGGATTAATTTCGTATATCATTATCATTTTCTATTTGTTTATATTTTTAAAATAATTGATTGATAATGATTTGCCGATTTATTAAGTCTGCAATGCAATGGAAATTTATTTAAATAATATATTTTCTTATTAATACCTATGTTATACATATAAAGAAACAATAAAATTGTTCCCTATAATAGGATTTTACCCTATATTATTTATATGTATATACGATAATGAAATAACTTAGTCTCAGGTCTTAGTGTGAGAAAGCTACCTCCCCCCCCCTCTCCGCGTATAGACCCGACCATAAGTACAATATTCTCCGCTTAAGTAGATCAGTAAAAGTCAACCGTATTATTTCAGATGCAAGCGCTAAATGTCAGAGCGCACGGCAACGTAACACACGTTACGCCCGGCGGCTCGCGGCCACAGAAACGCCATATTGTTCGACCATAAGTAAGCCTTTACGCCTCCCGTTTTGCAATAAATAACGCGAGAGCAGTTTATTATTTTACATTGAAACGAAAGGAGAACGTTTCCCGCGGTGCCTCAAAACTATAACAATCTAGCGTCCTGCCTTGAGCTTACCTGGAGGGAGCCTTAAGTGTAAAATAGAATTATATTTATTATTTTACATAGATAGGTACAATTTAGATAGCCAACATGACAGGCAATTTATCAATGAAATTTGATTTGAATAGTACTAATTAATTGGCTTATATTGAATGAATCTGGCAAAACCAGTTACCAAAGTGTTACCAAGACATTCCCGAAGAATTTAGGTATTGTTTATAATTCCTATTACTTGTAAGAAATTGTATTAAAAAAAATGCGAAATAATTCATGCCCATATTTATTATTTTCATCAAAGCGTTGGTGTAAATTCTCTTTTTGTGTTAAGCTCTTCCGTTTGCTCGCTCGCAATCGGCCAAGGCCGGCCTTGTGAACGGACGTACTTATGACAAGAACGATTTAATATTTATCACGGAACGTTTACATTTTTTTCTCGGAAACAATGATGAATTTTGTTTGTATTCTCAGGGCTAATAATCTGTTTTTTTTATCGGGAATGGTCTTGGGACACGGTGTATGGAAGTATACTCATTATATAAATAAATATAATAAACTATTTTGGGTATTACCGAATATATTGAATATTATAACTGTATATTTTTAGGTGAATTTAAATTTTTTAAATGTTTACGTATATATTAAATTGTTTTATTTAACCCTTTCATAACTAACCACAAATTCGGGGAAGGGATCTGACCCCAAACCTCTCCAACGGGTGATTTTTTTCTGCAGTAAGTTTAAACATATTCTGAAAATAATCTTAACGGCGGAGTATCAGTAACACGAATACATTGAATGAAATGACCCGCAGCTGGGTCCTACACACGAAGGAATCCAGAGGTCGGTCACTTCACACTTAGCCCGACACGGAACCCTTCAGCTCGGACCTGCACATCTCGGTCACGTCCGCCGCTCGCCGCTCGTATCGCTTGCAGCGAGTCACGCGTGAAAGTCGCCGCGTGTGACATTGATTCGGCTCGACGATAAAGCTCCTATTAACGCCTCGAAACGCACGAAATAACCTCAAATTCACATATTTTTCGAGTTTTTTTTTTTGAACTTACTGTGACATTGTAGCATTTCGACAGTTTGATGTCGAATCTAAACCGTGAGAATGTAATTTTTCTACATTTATCTTGTAATATTAGTTACGCAACCATCGCCAGATAACTATTCCCGCCCCCTTAAATATATATGGAATTCATGTCGCGACGCATTATGTGATATTATTCATGCCGAAAGATAAAATTCCAGTTTTGTTCCATTTACGAATATTTATCGAAGAGCACTATTCCATAAAGAAAATATTTTTATAATTGCAAAGTCTTTTAAAACGGATTGATCTAAAAGTTAACGATTTTAATAATTGTGATATCTCGTATATACCTACAGATTGAATGATTAAAATATCATAGCTTTCGCACTTCGGTGTTCACATTTATTTTTTTGCGTTTGCGAAGCAAGAGATGTGATAAGTTTAGCTGGCAGTTCCGCAGCTTCTCAGTGGCGTCGGTCACGTCGCGTCTCGGCCGTCAGAATGTCAAACTTTTTGTCAGTCAATCTTCTGAGTGCCTCATATTATTAACACTCAAAACCGCCACTTGCCACCGGAGATGAGAGATGCGGCATCTTCTCTCCTGATAGCGCTCCGTGAGAACTCTTGAGGCCTTACGACTGACTACACTTCAAATTCCATAAATGTCATATTTACGAAACTTCTGTGATCCTAATTTATAAATAGAAGTTTTTTTTATAATGGAATAATAAGAATAAATTCAAATAAGAAGACATCGATCAACCGCTCGTTGAAATATTCACGCTGTTTACAAATAATTCGTAAAACATATCATTTGTTTTTTTAGAAATGTTGTTACCTACCTTTACCGTAATATTATATGACACATAACCACCATACCATGCCATGCAATAGTAAAAACTATTTTTTGGTTTCCTTTATTATTAAATTATAGTTTATGTTGCTTAAAGCTTTGTGCATTTACCATACAAATTACAGTATCTTTAGTAGGTAGTACAAATTATAGCCCAACCTGAAAACATCTTACAAACTCATTAAGCTCACTGACCTCATTCTTACGCTTTAGAGGTAACTCTCGCTTTAAGATTTACAATAAAAAAGCAGAGCTGTATAAAATGGACCTCGTTTCAGTAATTAAAAAATATTTAACTCTTAGACAAAACAATTGGTACTATTAACACTTACCTAAACATCGCTGATTAAAAAATGTTATTATTTTGAAAGCCAGATTTATACTGAGCTTGGGGAACTGGATTAATTTATTTGTTAATATTTTTTATTATTTTGAAATTATTATTTGTTTTTTTATTAAATATTATTTATATAGTTTGACTTATTGATATAGTTTGGCTATTAAAACTATTGTAATATTGTTATTTTCTAAGTTTTGTTATCTTGTAATATGTATTTTGCTTAACACCATAAAAAAGTATTTTAAGTATTAGATAAAACAGTTTTATTTTATAACCTTATATATTTTTTTTATATTTAATTGGTATTCGAGTATATTCCAAATAAAACAAAATTAAATAAAAGTAATGTTGATGATATATCAAATAAAAAATAATAAACAAACCGTCAGTTAGTAAAAATATACCTTAGCTGAATTTTATGAAATCTGAAGTGATTGAAATGTTTATACTATCCATATAACATAATTTTCTTTGCAATTGGATAATAATAAATACTAAATAAGTATATATTTCTATAGTAAATAAATAAGTATTCTATTTAATAGGTTAGGTTTTAGAGCACTAATCGTAGTTTTCGATGTCCGATTAAAACATGATTAACTTTAGGTTTTGTTTCTTAGTCGAACCGCCAAAACTAAGAGCCTCACGAATTGAGGCTTCTTACTACGAGTATGTTTCGTTTGGCGATAAAGCCTTTCTTTCACACGAGAGGGTCACTTCATAGCCAGACGCTGTTTGCCTTCGGATAAAGCCTAGTGTAAATGTGTCAAAATAACAAATATTTTCTTTGAAAATTAATATTTATGAAAGCTGTCACACTCGGCGCGCCGGCGCAGACCGCACGCTCGCGAGCGAGACGGCGAGACGGCGCGTCTCGCTCGCACTCCCGGCTGCACAAATATTGGGCATAGACTCCAAAAGCGGGCTGGGAAGAGGAAGTTCAAATAAATGCCTCGAAACGTCGAAACTCGATATAGGAATGAGGTATTAGGCGGTAATCGCCCGTGGCAGACGCGCCGCGCCTTCTCTGTTGCCGAAATTACCGAACGATAGAGACCGGTGTACACAAAATCAAATTAAAAATGTTTAGTTAAGTTAATTGTATTTTTGTCATATTAGGAAGAATTACTAAACACGGTTTACAAGTACAATAAATAATAATTTGATATTATTCAAATTCCGCGGCATAAATAAATATTTCAATAAACCGATAACCATGTATCATGTACCTATATGCTCATGGTATATTAAATGTGAAATTTATCTAAAATATTCTCATAATAATAATACTATAGCAATAATCATTTTTTTTTATATAGGTTAGGTTTAGTTTTAAATAGGTTAGGTTCGTAGGTAGATATGTATATTTTTAGTCAAATAAGGTCTTTATCTTGGCCTATCGCGCTCACAGCGCAAGTGTCCTTGCTGATGTGCAAATGATGAAAAAATGTGTTTGTCAAACCCGGCATCCGTTTCCCAAATCCTACGAAGTCGCGTCCGTCGGAAAACAAACCGCCAACGGAGGAGGTGGTTTGTTTCCCACCTACTCTAAGCCCGTCACTATTTATACTGTTCTTTCGTCGTGTGAACAATCCAGATCTGGACAAACAGCGCTCGCGCCGATTTCCGTGGACTCCCATCTCCTGTCAAAGTGGGACATCAGCACGTGTGAACAAAAAACGGCGCACTCTAAATGGCTGTCTTCCGTGGTCCGTGCTTGACAAACTCTTGGCCATTGACTCACTAATTAGAGAACAAACATTTCATATTTGACAAGCGTTGACAATTAGGGTGAACTTTCGTTACAATTCTGAGCTTTTGTTAACACATAATTTGCTTACAGCGGTATGTCATTTTTGTGAAATAAATGCATATACTCTCCCCATACTCTTTTATTATATCATATTGCAAGGATTACGAATACTAAGTATGGCCTTATTAAAAAATTCTTAATTACATACACCGTCTCCCACGACCTTTTAATAATAGTTACATAGTCGTTGTTATTTTAATAAAATTCTATTATATTTTATTTAAATGGTTTTATCGAGTTATTTTAAATACAGTTATTTAACGTAATACGTCGAATCCACGTGACAGTAAAGTACCGAAACGTGAAAATTTATTCTCCGTCTAAAATTTAAAAATGAAGTAAGAATTGAGAAAATGAAAATAAAATAACTGTAAAAATGATCTGTAGTAGCCAGTGGGTATTTTTTAATTATAAAAACATGTTTTTATACACTAACTACGTGTATTTATAGGTACATATTATATTCCTTGTTGCGAAAACAATCAATTAGATTCTCCAATTTTATGAGTTCAAAATTACACATTTTGTTTTATTAATATTCATATTAACAAATTACCTTTATATGGTAATGATTAAACATTGCTGTTTGCACCATAATATTACATTTTACAGTACATAGACACTAAAAATTGTGTCAAGTATATTGGCACAATATATTTTATTTATTTGTTTAGTTTGTTTGTTTGTTTATTTTTTTATTTTTTATTTTATTTTTTATTTTTATCTTAAGCATCGAAAGACGGAGCAATAAAATATTCAACAATTTGATATTTTTGCAGGGGAATCGCGAAAGCGGGTGAGCCGAACAACCTATCCCCTCTATCCCCTGGAGTGCTTTACATGGATCCAGCCGTCCACGCGACTCTTAGGCGGAAGCAGAGAAGGTTAGCGAGGGAGAACCCCGGAGTACTAGTAGCCGTAGCCAGGGGCGCCAACCAGGCCGTGGTGGAGTGCCAGCATCAGTTCAGAAATCGTCGGTGGAACTGTTCTACTAGGAACTTCTTAAGAGGGAAAAATCTATTCGGAAAGATTGTTGATAGGGGTAAGTTAGACTCATTTATTTGTCATCGGTTTTTTATTAACCTAGGCATATTTTAACAAGATTCATCGTTATTACTTTTTAACATTTTTTTAAATAAAACAATTTGCTATTGGTTCGACATTCAAGTTGATTAAAAACATTATTTTAGGCAAGCCTCAACTGATTTCATTTCAAAATATGTGGTTTTATTGGCTATTGATCGCTTTGTAAAAAATGGGCAATATTATTCGATGGGCAATATTGTCAGAATAAATATGTTAAGTGTTAAAAAAATAGACGAAATTTGTTATGCCATTTCAAAGCTTTTATTTATTAAAAGCATCTTAAAATGTACCAATTCTGCGAGAATCTATTAAAACCCAGTCACAGCTAATGCACACGGTCTAAATTAATACAATCAGAAACGTAGTAGTTCATTGTGTTACGAAATCGATTACTTTTTTACTAGCTCCCAAAATGTTCCCTCGCTCAAAAAAAAGGGGCTCGCATTCAAGCTGCGAGGATCTCATCAATGGACCAAAAGTCGAAAAGGGCTCCTTTCATCCAGTGTAACTAATATAGCTATCTGTTTAGTTGTAGGTCTTTGTAAGCCGCCTATTTAGATGTTATCGTCGCTTTCAACGCGTCTGACGAAACAACGACAAAAAGCACCCCTCCTAAAAAGAGTTGAAAACGGAGGCCGTTAGCCGAGGTGGGAGCCACTCAAAGGGAGCCATAAGTATTTCCAAGATCAATTACTTAAGTGTTGTTAGTTTGGCGTATTAGCAGAGCTCGCAAACAAAAAAAAAATGCAACACGACTAAGCTCTCTGGTCCGCGTAGCCCCAGCCCGGAGGGAGCGCGCTGTCTCTTATCGGCGCTCGCATCTAATCTCCCCGCAGCAGAAACAAGATATCCGTTCCGCGAGAGAGATGAATTCAATGCATTCTGCGTAATATAAAAATCTTTGTTACTGGCGGTATGAGCGTGCTTTTTTCTGCTCGTTTTATCTCCTACCGTCGCTGCTAACTGCAGCCGGGTGAGAAGCGGTTTAAGGTTACATCGGACATCGCGATGCGCCCCGTGACCGAAACGGGAGCATCTGTTCCGAGTTCGGCATTGAATAAATCGTTTCCTCTAGGAATGAATTTAATAATCTCGCGACCAGTTTCAAATTCCAAACATGTAGAAATAAATTTTCTGACCAATGTATCTTAATAACGTCCCTATATTATTATTAATAATTTACAATATTAGGTTTACTTATTATTATTATTTTATTAAAATATCCATACATACAAATTAATATCATTAAATGTGTATTACTATATCGCATTTTATTGATATTCTATAGAAGAAAAGTACAATTTGTGTGGATTAGTAACACTAGGCAAAAAACCTGTATCGAGGTGTTACCTATTCGAAATATATAAGTAAGGAGATAATAGGAGCGCGAGGTCTATATTAGAGATCTGTGATATATATATATATATATATATATAGATAAAAACATTTTATATATATATATATTATATATAAACACTTGAACACTTATATAAATAAACACTTGAAAGCCACACACATATATTATACACACACGTATATATATATATAGTTATATATATATATATATATATAATTGTATAATTGAGTTGTAAAGTTATTTAACTTATATTTGATGATTGTTTTTTAATAGCGGTAAATCGCCTGAAAAGATAAATGACACAATCTTTGACAACATTGAAAAATTTTGAATAATTTTTTGATAAAGTACTGGATAACATAATATTTATAATTTCATCCTTTCCTTATTTCATCTAATTAGATGGCTACATAATATTTGACAATATTTTACACTAAAGAGGACAGGTGAGAGTTAAAAATGCATTTTTATAAAACTCAGCGCTGGGTTTAAACCGACATCCTGCGCTCTCAAGTACAGGACCTCTTTAGAACCTTTATAAATATTATGCTATCCAGCACTTTATCAAAAAATTATTCAAAATTTTTCAATATCACAAAACAAATACAACAAATACAATCATCAAATATATATAATATATATATATATATACATACATACTTAACAATTTTGGTTAGCTATAATAATACAATATTTATCTGTAGTCGTAATAAATGTGAAATTTTCATATACCTAAAATAATGTTTTATAACAGAATGTAAAAAGTAAATGTATAAATGTAGAATATATAACGTAGAAAGTAAATGTAAAATTAAAAGTATTTTTTAAATTTCTTTTTAAATCTTTCAAAAAATAATTTATGCTAGCAGCACCATCATTTTATGACACACTAGATATTTTAGTGGAGAGAATGATACAAAATTAACTATTGTGTAAAGTTTATTCTGAAACTGTAGCCTATATAAAGTAAGTATTTATCGCTTGTGGACCTAATGATTGATAAATGTAAAATAATATGTTAATATTTTCCCCTTTACCAGAGTAGGGCCCAAAATAATTTTATATGACCTATGTCAAAGCTATAACTCTAATAAAATATAAAAAAATAAAATAAAAATATAGAAGTATAGGTAAATCGTATTATATTATACTTATAATATAACATTATTTTAAACAAATTTGTTGTTTGCCTGTCTTTTTTCATCGCACGTGTGAGCACTGGCGAACTTTTATTATAGATGGCTTGGTACCGTAGCATCATGTATCATTTTATTTGATTTAAATAGGTGTGAATATTTTCAAACCTCTATGCACTATTATAAAATTTGACGTATTGACACAATATTGTTATTTACATTATAAATAAAACATATTTTTTACGTGTGTGAGTCTCAAACGCAAGATTGTTGCAAACAAAAATTGCAACAAACGACGTGTCGAATTTACATACGAGCACATCGCTGCCTTCCCAACTAAAATGCACCGCATCAATTTTACGGTCGCGCGAGAGGCGGGCAGACGCTTACGGAATCACTAAAAGCTCAGGGTGAAGGTTCGAATCGTAAAGCTGGCAACTAATTAAGACACCAAAATCTGGTTTGTTTCTGGCCGGGTGCCTGCAGCATCATATCGCCGCTCCTGCGGCGCCCGTATCACCGCTTCGGACGCAGTCAGGCCATGACGAACGGTAATAATACGCTTTTTACGATAAATGCTTTCCATTCGACTTCGCGTCGGTACATTTTAATATCAAGCTTCAATTATTATGGGTCCACAATTAGTCGGGCTTTAAAAATATTGTTTTATTTAAGTGTAGGACCGTCAAAAACTTAATTAAAAAAAAAGAATACTTTCGACACAACTTCATAACAAACACAACTATTTTTTTAAATACATACACAAAACAAAACTTACTTGTGCAAGTTCTTACCCTTTACAGTTGCTTCATTGGTATTGTATTGTAATCATAGGGATCCGTGATTTGGTAGATGACAAATTAATAATGTTTGCCGTATGCCTTCATAATAATCTTTGGCTGTTCAACTATTTCATAGAAACAATGTTTCTTGTTATGAAGGTATATATATAGTTAGCGTAACCTATTGTTTATAACTAATTGCGAAACTACCTACCAACTGTGTGCATATACAAAAAAATATATATAAATAAATTTCCGATGAAAGAAATATTCTAATTTCAGAATGATGTGTTGTTTATAATAAAAATAGTTTAACTTTAACGGCTCAGGCCAATTACGAGGTTAAATATTATTTATGAATTTTATTTCGTCTATTAAGGAGGTGTTTCTTTATCTGAGGAATTTAATTTGTGTCTAATGTAAAGTACCCACAAATTTAACATAGTGGAAAAAGTGTTGGTTTTTTTAAAATATAGTAAGCGAAAAGGTACAATGAAAGCATTTAGGTACTAATGTAATTAATCGATATCTTCCGAGTTGATAGTATCTCCGTTGAAGATTTTTTAATTACAAAATGTCAACCAATATTTCGAGTGAGCGAAGATGCTTATCTTGCCAAAATATAGAGCCATAAAGACCTGATGAAGTTAACACCATAAAAATGAGACCCTTGATATCGCGTCGACGATGCGGGAATCATTAATTAATGCAATCAATTATCGCAACACTACATAAACAAAACGTTATCTCAGCCTCGATAAGGCTGACACGAGCGTTTGGAAAAATGCTTACATTTGGCAGTGCGAGCGGGACGGCGACACACAATCGAAAAGAAATAGAGACAGCAGTATGACAAAAAAGGGCAATTGAGTAAAGACAGGGTGGCCGCTAAGCGTGTTGCGAGCCACCTAGCCACTGGAGGCCTATAATAAGGTCCGCCACAGATAAAGCCATCCTAAGATAGTTTAAGTGGCGGCTGGACTACCATTAATAGCCTCCAATATTTCATTAGAGCCACCATTTCAACACCATTGATAACATTCCAATCCGCTGACCACAAAAACACAAACCCACTGGACGTTTGTAAGCGTCAACCTTTAGTTATATATATATATATATATATATATATATATATATATAACTAAAGGTTGACGCTTACAAACGTATATATATATATATATATATATATATATATATATATATATATTATCAACAGTAACAGTTTTAAACCGTTTCTTTACATCTTGTCGAATCTTTAATTCTGATCATTTTTTTAATCGTTTCACCATCAAATGAAAACATAATAAATCTAAATATTATTAGGTAAATGGGCGAACTTAAATTGGTACAGTTAAACAATTAAATTAGAATGTTATGAACCCTAAATTTATAAACCCTAGAAAGTGAACAAGACATTTTTAATTACATTGTACTAATATGGATTGCGCATTCAATTAAATTACTTAGGAATCAATTTGTAAGTAAGTAAATCGCCCGCCCTTAAGATAAACAGAACAAAATTTGTTTCATGTTTCACCGCTCCCGACTAAATGCATTTTATACGTGTTTCGGTGGTTGGCCATAAAGGTGATAATGGCTCGTATGCGGCTGGAAACTGTGTCATGACGGCAATAAATTTGAAAATATGCTACGTGTTGAAATAAGCCACGGTCCGCTCTTTGGAGGAGGTCCTTCGGCATTGACAATGCGCCCTGCGGGTGTTAACACAGCCGAACAATCACCTGTGTGAGAATGGAAGAAGGGAGATGGGACGCGTCTCGAAACGTTATATTTCCTTATTATTATCATATCCATTCAACGGCAATCGTAAAACGGACCCGGGACCCCTGCCGACCGCCGACGTCGCCGACCCGAATAGGGTTCGACGTCGTAATCGAGTTTTTATTGAAAAGATAACATAACCTGGATGCAGTTAAGGAAACGTTTTGTTTAAGAAAGCCTAGAAAATATTACATATAAATGTATTACACAAAACATAAGCAAACTTTTTTTTCAACTGGTTATAACTTTAGATCACTAATAGCGCTCTATTCTAATAAGTGATCTAGAAATGTTATTTTAGAAATTCCTTCGCTCTCCGATATGGTAAAAATAAATTAAATGAAAATAAAAAACTAAGAAAAGTTTTAAAATCAAACTATTATAAAATCATCCCTAACTCAATCAATCGCCTACAAAATGCAAAAAAAAAAACTGAAATAGCTTAGTCAATCAATAAAAATATTCAACGGAAAATACGGAAAATTTAATAATAACTGTAATTATTATCTGACAGTAATGAACACCTTTACATCGTGACACGACATTATCGATCTTCAACTCTCATAAGATAAATATTAATAATAAAACGACCCTCACTATTTCCTCATGAAAACGGCATAGCTTCCGCTGCCGTATATCTGTCGCATGGATCCTTTCCTATGGTCCAACTGCAGACGCGCTCTTTCCAGGTAGAATTCTTTGAACCCAAGATGAAGATTTATAACTACTATTATAGAGATTTGTCTACTTTTGAATGACATTAATGTAATTCTTAAGACATTATAACATAACTAAGAAACAACTTGCTTATGAAATTGCTTAATTAGGAATTTTGAAAAGCTAATTTCCAAAGTTTATTTTTTATACCTACATACGCATCTTTTGACACATTAAATCAATATTTTCCTTTTCTCCTTTCCTTTCATAATATTTATAGCAAATTTCGCCGTGTTATAGGTTAAACTCTCGCATAATTTAGGAGAGTTAAATTTACATATGCATTAGGTAGGTAATTAGGTGGCCAGCGGAATAATTTCAGAGATTTATGTTAAAAAAATCAAGTTTTTTAAAAAATTAGGAGAAATTTATTACTAGAACTGATAAGAATACGTTCACGAGTAACGAGTAACCTAACAGCATCTAAATTTGGTGATTTCAACCTGCAGTAGAAGTAATGAAGGCATAATAATTACGGTTAATTTTCAATTGTTAATGTGCTCAAAATGATTGCCTACTTAGTCTATGGCAACAATGGGTAATAACCGGGCTATTGTGGACCAAGAACCCAGGCGTCTCCTCGGAGGGGCATTCAGCTCGCGGACCAAGATATGAATTGCGAACAATTGATTTGTTCCGTTAACGAGAGTGCTCCCAGAATAAACTGCCGAATGCTTTTTGCCTGTCATTTTTTGGACGGCCGCTGGCTGACTCTCCAACAATACCCGGGCCAAGTAATCGTTTATTATTAGAATTGCGTTATGCTTTAACGCGCTGTGTCAGCTTTATTGCTACCGTTGTCCGGAAAGAATGAAACTTATTTATGACAATATAAATTTTACTTCAGCCTTCAACAAAACAGAAACAGGGAAAGTATCCACGCAGAAATGGGAAATGGCTGGATTTTTTTTCCAATTGTTAAGCAGCTCAATAATCGGTGAAAACGAAGCGATGCAATTCTTAAAACTATTGTGGCCGAGAGCAGACCATTATAATAACTAATTTAATTATATATTTTTGCCATTAAAATTATTTTAAAAAATCTCTGATAATTTCAAATAGTAGGAATACTTAAGTAGAGGTACCGTACATTGGTTAGTTTATCTGTGGGCTTAAGGGGGCTCTTTCCGGTGGCGCTCTTCTCTGTCTTTTGCTTTTGAATCATTCTGTCTCATCCAACTCATACACTTTGTACCGTTGTTGGTTAATTATGAAACTCACAATAATAACGTTTTCTCGATTCTTGTATTCAGACAATAAGGTATTTATGTCTAAACTTTTGATAAAATGTATAGACAAATACAGACTTTTTGAGAATCTTAACTTTTAGACAAAATAATAATTTAACTTTTTTATTCATTAGAAGCGTAGATATTTAGGAGATAAAACAATAAATGCTATTAATTTTCTTCTACATCTACAAATAAGAGCAAGAATATTACAGCGTTTGTATGGAGACATTACCGGTTTGGGTCCTCTTAAGGAAATCCCCTAGATTGTGACTACGTCTAAAAGTAATGATGTAAGTACCTAGTTAGTAAATGCGGTGCTTTAAGTAGATGTATATTTTGCCACTTTGTTTTAGTCAAAGTAACGTTTTTAGAGAACAATTTTCAAGTTTTAGATAATTGGAATGGCAATGGTTCCCTTTTAATGCGAACTCGAAGAAGTAATTTAGGTACAGTGCAATAGACCTCGGCTTGCAAACGTCATGGGCTCGCGTTTTGTCGGACCTCCGCGCTGTTGCCGTGATGGAGCCGCGGCCGGGGTCAGGGATCACCCCGCGGGGTGCCGTCGCAGACCCACAACGTCTCGCCTTATGTCTCAATCGTGCGTGAGACCGCGTCTCGGCTCGCTTGCGTGTCGCTCGCGGCCGACGCACAGGCGCGCAATTTTTCACGCATTATTCCATCTTTCTTCTTATCCTGCGCTTATTTTAAATTATAAATAGGTATACTATGATGATTCCAATCAGAGCTGAACCATAACTTATAAAGCAGTCGAGTTGCTAATATATAAACGAATATATCTCAATACTCGTACATTTTATAGAGTAGGTAGATACAAGCAGACAACTTTGAACCGTTTTTTTCAGTAATTTCAGTAGTTTGTTTGTTTGCGATGGTGCGTCTATGACTAAACGTAAAAATAAGGTCCTATGACCCCACATAAACCCTCTCAGATAGAGTGAAAACAAATACGAGAAATACTTTCTATTCGTAATTTGGCGATATCACCAGCACTGATAGCTTTATATTTAGAAATACATACATAGCTTTGTTTAACGCATATTTGTTAAGGTAAATAAAAAATATTAGGGAAAGGTCAACGAAATCATTTGAATAATGGCTATGTATTAGGTTTTGAGCATGAGTTTTGTGGCAAATACCTACCATACAAGATTAGTTGAGGGAATCTGGTGCGACTTTTTGTCACTTGAAGTTGAATAGGTATTTGCTACTATGAACATAGATAGTATACAGAATGTCCCGAGATCATACCCTATGAAAAATCCAGCTAATTGGCAATGCGATTTCAAACATGATTTGTTAGGACGACATATCAAAATTTATCATGGTTTCCAAGAAAAAAAAATATAAATTTAACGTTATAATATTAAATCGTTGTTGTCATACGCACGCTATCTGGACGTCCGCTCGCAACGCGTTTGTCGTTGCCCGCACTCAGTCAAGACTACGAGATATCGATCGCCTTGTGTCACGGCAAAGGCAATTTAAACCGGCGCTTAAATAAAAATAATACATTTGAGGATAAATTATCATAGCATTTTTTTTATATATAATTTCTTACTCTTAATAGGGAACATAAACGCTCCCTTAAGTATTGGTCTCAGGACATCCTGTATAGCTTATAATGTATGTTTTCTATATACATCTGGATATTTTTTTATTACGCTTATTACGTCCCATGTATTCATGTATTCAAATAATTTTAATTTGATGTAATTAATAGTAGGCGTGTGGCAAGAAAGCCTGTTGGCAGATATCATTATGATATATCCTTAAAAATTAAACACTAATTGATCGTATAATTAAAAATAATTTGTATCTGTTTTGACATCTTAGAGGTGTTTTTGAAATGTTCAGATGAGTAATTAATATAGCCGCGCAACCAGTTCGCCGTGAGAAATGTGTAACCGAGCTACTCGCAGTATATGAAATGAATTGCACCTCACGACCATAAAAAAATACTAATTATGCTAATTATAAAGAAATGTTGTTATAAACTGAGTATATTATTTTTGATATTAGGTATAAGAAAATTAAAATATAATTAAAAAACTATTTTTTTTTAAGTTAACTTTTGGAAAAATATAGTTCGACACATTTTAATTATATGAAAAAATAAAATATTAAAAAAATGTCTTTTTAGACACCTGAGTACTTAACGAAAATAATATGTTTTTTATGGAAAATTGTCATATTAAAATGAAAAACTAAAATAATTTTTTACAATGAATTACGCCAATTAGAGTAAATTGAGATTAAAATAAAAACCAAGAATGAAAAATAAGCCAACATTAAGGTGGTCGAATTCTGACGAAAAGCCGACGAAAAAATCCTTAAAGCTCGCCAATTTTCGAGGTTCGCAAATAGTTTTTGAGCGCGCTTGTCTATATTGATGCAAAGATACGGGATGATTCCTTCAGAACTCCCGTCACTTCGGAGCCTACATTCGCACGAAAACACAGTCACTCTAAATAGCCCACATTCACCTATACCACCCATCTCACATGAGGCCTATCTCGTCAAACCAATTTCTCCTTTTTGAATGTGCTATTATCTTGGTCCGCCTAAATAAGTATTCTAAAACTTTTTCTGTCTTAGCATCACAAAAAAAAAAAAAAAATGATAAAAACCTAATATTTTAAAGTTGGCTTACGCCACAGCCGGGAGAGGATTTCACAAGTTTCGCTGCATGTTATGAATTATCATTTCAGGCAGGGCATTTATGAGTCCGTTTGTCAAATTGTCACCTCGTCGCTCGACGGCCGCCAGTGAGGCAATTGCCCACTACTCGTCACCTTTTTTTTCCACCAGCTGAGGTAATCTTAACGCCTTGCTCTTGTTTCCATGTTTGCCTGTTTAGCCAGCGCACACGATTTGCTAACAGCCATAATTGCTAAGGCCAATGCTCTTGTGTTAGGCGGTCGTTATCGGCTCGGGCGGACCTAAATTCGTTCAGCGCGCTCTATCGGGTGCTATCGGTAAATATTTACCCTCGAGGTTCGAACATCCTTGGAGTCGAAACAATGAACACCAGACTAGGTTACCAGACTATGTGACTATGTACATACTATCTCACAACATTGCCTTCATTGTTTCCTTTTAGTTTGTATAATAATAAACGTGTCGTTATTTTTAGTTTTTACATGCTCTGTCACTAATGTATTTAATAAATACTTACTTACCTAAACTTAGCAGTTTCTTTATAAGACTAAATGTGAAGCATTAAAAATAAATGGTTGCTTTTTCTAAAGCTTAATCTTATCTAGGTTTTATCAGTCAGCCATATAGGAGAAATATACTTATGTATAAATAAATATGGCATTTTATTCATCCGGCATTCATCATGTAGGTAGATTTTCGTATTTATAACATAAGTTTGAATATATATATAATACTGTTTAAAGAATTTTTGTTTCATTTTCATCAAATAATTACAACTATATATTGATATCCGTCAATTCGCCATTGAAAAAGTCAGTATCTTCGCGCCGAAATGTCTGGCCATTATTATAAACCTTTTCTACTTATTCTACCATCTGTACTAATAAAATTTTATATTATCTATATATTATTATAAAGATATAATGGTAATTTTGCGAAGGCTTTTACTATGTGGGCGGTTGTGTTCCCGCGAATTATCATTTCAGTCGCTATTAATGTCAGCATTAAATGCAAAAGCAAGGCAGGTCGACGACGGGCATTTACCCTTTCTTGCTTCCAATATTGCTTACATTTTAATCGAATCGTTACGTGTATAAAAGTCGTGGGCCGGCCTTAACGGCGGATTAATACATTTTTATGTTGGCACTCGTACAAAGTTTCATATTTTATTAGTGCCAGGGCCGTATCGCCATAAACCAAAAAGGTACCTATTGTAATATAAAACCTAATTCGTTCAAAACATAATTTAGCACATATTTAAAAAAATATAAAACGTATAGAAATGGAAAGTGAAACACCGAATAAAATATAATTATACTAAATTAGAATGCAAAAAATGGTGTAACTTCCTATGCAAGTTAAAAACACGTTTGAGATCGATATTCTTTGTTTGAGAGTTGTGAGAAATCATGCCAAGTATCGTAAAGATATTTACATTATTTTGACATATTACGTAGGTGTTGTACATATACTTATAGCTTGTGGTAAACGGGAGATGCTGTTACGCGCAGTTCCCACTGCCATAAGTTACGCGCAGTTCCCACTGCCTTAAGTTACGCGCAGTTCCCACTGCCTTAAGTTACGCGCAGTTCCCACTGCCTTAAGTTACGCGCAGTTCCCACTGCCTTAAGTTACGCACAGTTCCCACTGCCTTAAGATCACATCGGAGGTCGGTTGGGTATATAGATATTTAACATTAAAGTCGAATATTTTTAATACTAATAAATTCAACATTGATAGTTCGATAGATAGCCTAAATATGATATTCAAATTTCAAAAATGTAACACCACGTCTGTTGGAAACTTGATGACGTAATTTTTATTAATGGCCGGTTAAAATGAATACAAATTATGTTCAAATATTATAACCGTGTTGTTTACTTCTAGCCGCGCGTCAAAATTTACAAAAAAGATAGCCGTTTTTATTTTATTTTATTTTGAATAATTTACACTCTCATTAAAAAATAAATAAAAGAAACCCCCTAGCCGTTTTTATTTTATTTTATTTTGAATAATTTACACTCTCATTAAAAAATAAATAAAAGAAACCCCCTAGCCGTTTTTATTTTATTTTATTTTGAATAATTTACACTCACATTAAAAAATAAATAAAAAAAACCACCTTTACAACGCCATTTACAACACACCTACAACAAATTTTCTATTGCATCAGTAAGTGAGATATTTTCAAAAACAAATACTCACAATTTATTTGGGATCAAATAGCTTTTTATTTTAGGTTTGTCTCTTTTCCGACTGAAGTTAAAATTTTATGTATATATGTTTTTTATTTATTTTATTTATTTATTGTCATTTTTACAGAAAAAAACTTACAGGTAGACATACAATTATTAAAAAAAAAACATTTTATCTATAAACATACAAAGAGAAAATGTGATACATCTCCTCTCATCTAAATTCGAAACTTCACCGTGTCCATCTAACTAGGTGCTGGTGCTGAAGACCTGTCCTAAGATGGACGATCTACCTGTTTCCAATAAAAATGTACCTTAATGCGAAGTAAACGGAGCAGAAAGGGCAGAAATCTAAGGTTCCTAATATTATTATTTTTTTTTTTTTAAATTTACATGAACATATATTTCCGTTTCTTTTATGTGTGTTGTATGTGTGGCCGGTTTTAAATCCGACGATATAAATTATTACAAAGTAAAATATATGAAAAAAGACGATTATATTTAATTCGGATCGAAAAGTGCAATAATTTAGATATGCTGGAACTGAAAAGCAACGTCATGTCAGACCAAAACAGCGTAGGTCACTCAGTACTCAGTTGCTCGCCAGCGCCCAGTGTTATTCATGCATTCCCTGAGGATTTCATTATGTCATCACTGCTCCCCCCCCCCCCCTCCCTACCTCCTAACCGGACAGGCGATAGAGGGCAGATCGCAATGAGGTCCGCTTTGTTAGGGAACAAGGTAGGATCGTGATTTATTATGCCATTTCGTACTTTATAATCAATAATCTGCACAGTAGCAGCTTCTCAATCAAAACACTCTGTTGTGTCTTGTGACAGACAGACATGAAGGTTGTGAAAATCTGACCTTCGCTATAGAATCCTATAATTTTATGGGCATATCTACATGTTCTATTAGATCATGATATTATATAATACATATAATTATACATTATTTTTTTAGTAAATATCCAGCATATTATATAATCTACGTTATATTATCTATAGGTACGTTCTACTGCTGGGGAGAGAGTTATACAATTTGATACCTAAAAAGTCCTGAAAAGTTCTAAAAAAGTATCTAAAGTTGTAAAAAAGAAATCTTTTTGCTTTTCCAACGATATACCACACATTAAAAATGTATATTTATTTTCATTTGTGATTCATTAAATATTTTCACAAAACGACCCGTAAAATGCGGTACAAAACACTATCCGCGAGCTATATTAAACTTTAGTTCGAAACCCAATTCCCAAAAAAAAAAAATTGCTAAAGAAATGTACTGGTTTATATTATTTTTATTTCCATCAAGTAAATGATTATGATCTCAGTGTAATGATTAAACCGCACAAAACATTATAACATGATAGATGATAATCATATCATTTAAATTTAAACGAGCACCTAATGCGCAGTGAAATTCTGTAACTTTAGGATGAGACAGATTATTTTCTGTAACATGTAAACGAGTCGTTATTTAATGCAAATGCTAGTATGGCCATAGCTATGTCTATATATTGTTGAAAAAAAAACTAAAATTTCATATGAAAAAGAAATGTTTATGTATCATTGGTAAGTTTTTTTGTCAATGAAGAAAAACATTAAGTATTTATTGTATATTCTTATTTGTTATAAGTTATTTCGACGCTTTCATGTTGACGACATAAACGTAAGTAGGTAGGTTATTATTTTACGATCTTTTTAAGTTTTAATATTTTATGACAACAATGCTCTGTTCTTGAAAATATGGGTAACTTTGCAGATATACATACTACCATAATTATAATTGTGACGTTAATAACAAAATAAATACAAGGACTCCTATATTCAGTAGCTAATTATCGCACTTTATCATTCGCATCTCTGCGTCTTTACTTCGATGATCCAGATAGGAATGCGGAGACCCTGAGGTCTTAATCGGCTGCCGGGAGAAATGGATATAAATCGCCGGAGATATTTTATTAATTTCACTGGGTTATTGAATTGGTAATCGAGACGGCATCTCGATGGACCCCTTCGGCGAGAGGGGAGGGTGGCGGTGAGGGGCGGCGGGAGTAAAAGCCCCCCCGCGCCCCAAACGAGTTTTTCTGCCTCTTCATTTATATCAATGTTCGTTGCGAACAAAAACGTTAATATGGTCAGTTATTAACCTGGCCGAGAGGTTGTTCTACTTGGATAACAAAATATTTGATTAACTCTCTTGGTGAATTTATATTATTTTATACAAGATTAGTATATTTTTTTTATATATTTTTATTTTTGTTCTTAGCTTGTTTTACGCACATACTCGTACGTAAATAATAATAAAAATATTTCCTATAACCTTCTATTGGGCTCTCCTGGCACAAGTTAAAATCTACTTAAAGTGGACCTGTTAATATAAAATAAACAATTTGATGGCTGAAATTTGATTTGTCTTCATATAAATATATACGTTTTTGGTTTAATTGAATCATTTCTTTGTTATGATCTTTATGTGCCATTATTGTGATTATAATAGTATACTACTTAAATAATGTATAAATAACTAGCTGTTCAACTTTGAACTTCGCTCCGGGTCGGCAGCTAGGCCCTGCAGGAGATCTTTAGGCGTCTTCGGCGCGCGACAGTGTAGAGTTAGGTGACAGAAAATTGACTTTGACGTTTATGAATTTAAATATTTTTTTCGTATCGCTATCAAAAAGCGTTCCAGACTGACGAAGCATACTTTTGTATCTTGTAATATAGTAGATACGTTTACCAATGAAAACTACTACCCGATAAATACGGACTATGACCGGTTGCAAAGTCTCACGACTGCATTACAAAATATTCGATTCAGTTTAATATTAAAAATATACGATTCTTTAGTGGTCGGCCACCAAGAGTGCTCCACTGAACATTCGCATAATGCTTCGGTTGGAATCTGTTTTTTTTTTTTATTTAAACTGTGATTTGCAGTATAAGTTTCAATCCAGCACAACGTTGGATGTCCAGGTAATTATAAATATTTTTCATGCTTAAACCTAAAAAAAAATATATCGTGCCCAGATGTAGCGACTAATTTATTTGTAATCAGAGATAATTTGGATTATTTTACAAACTTACTATTTATTTATTTGTTTAAACACGCTGTCATCATTATAACACAGCTGAGCTGCCGTTTTTATTTAGTGCAATTCTGTTTTTGGCATTACAGTGAAAATACCATGGAGATACCTAATAATGGTATAGAAGCGGCTACGTGAGAGCCCTTTCTGTTTCGCTCGCACGCGTCGGTAGGCTGTCGCGCTGTCTCGCTTTTGTGGGATGTGCGTACTTATGGCTAAGCATAGTTTTATTACTGGAAAGGAAAGCCGACCGCATTTCTACCAAATCCTCAACAAAGTAACTCCGTTACCTAATCGTTGCGAGTCGCAGCGATTTTTATTTGGTTAACTTTAATATTTATTTATTAGATTTCTCCTTTTATTCTACATTTATTTATGTTATGAAGGTATTTCGGTTTGATCCGTGTATAAAAGTTGTACTTTCAGAAATAAACTTAAGCTTTAACTTGACTAGTATTCGATAGTTAGACCAATGGTCAATTATATAAATCAAACGCTTCGAACAGTATTCTCCAATGAGTTGTCGCGAACTTTACCTTTCATAGTTCTTGAATTGATTGTAATTAAAATGCATATACCGAGGTCCGGTTCTCAAGCGACGGCAGATAAGTGCCGAGACCTATCTTTTCCTCAGTGCGGTTTCATCTCTTTTATTTATATTCGAATTTTTATTATATTCAATTATAATGCGTGTGTTGACGCCCCCATCCGGTTGTCTGGGAACCACGCGAACATTCAGAATGCTGAATGGAAGCTTATGAATGGACCAAACATGGCTTTTCATTCAATTTAATTGATGTCGCACAGCGCGCTTGTATAAATATTTGCAATTATAATATTTTGAGCTTATGCTTATTAGCCGTTTCGGAATAAAAGCCGTTAGCCGAAGAAATTAGGTCGCAAAAAAATACTACTACTGTGCAAAATATTTTCGACGTTTTGAAACAGTTTTCAGTTAGGTATTTCAATAACATTTTCTCTTCCTTTTTCAAGTAGTTAATGATGAGGACGTAGGTACTTACCATGTTTTCTTAACTAGATATAAACATCTGTTCAAAGGTAAACATTTTGCTTCCTTAACAGCCTTGCATCTAAGCAAGTAGGTATGGTAAGAGTTACGATTTTTTTTTAAATAACTATTTAAATTATACCAAATAATGCTATTATTATTACTAACTAAATATACATAATATTACTTATTGAAAATAGATAATTTTTTTTTTAATATTTAATCTTGTCGTAATATGTGATATGTTAGGTATGTATGTTTTGTGACGTGTACCTAAAGGTAAATGCTATGCTATGGTGTAAACATAAAAGCATATAAGAAAAGCTATTTTATATATACCTACTCTTAACGGAAAGTCAAAAATAATTTACAAGGTTTTTGGTAAATACACGTGGAAAATCCGATTTAAATAAAAACAATGACTTAACTTCCACTATCAAATAATTTATCAAATGTTTGTGGAGTCGGTAGCTATTAAGTGCAGTTACGACTGCCCACTGTCTTTATGATACGAAGCTATTCATTACGGGCAAACAAGAAAAGCAGTCTGCAATTTAATGGGTTTTTGTGTATGTCTTGTGGCTTAGGTCAGATGACCGGGACCTCTGAAACAGACGCAGGCGCTTACACCACTGGGTTAAAAAACTGACAGTAAAAATATCTAATATATTTATTAAAATTACGTAATATTCATACGAATATTGCAAAATTATGTATAATAATCATATTAGTTAAAAACACAAATATAAGAGTATTAGGTATTAATGAAAGCTCTGTTTATTTTTTTAAAAATCAACTATTTTTATTGGGAAAATATTTGATTGGCATAAAAAAGATATTTCCATATTATTATTAAAACATGAATATCTACATACTTGGTTTCCTTTGGTTTCTCTTGGGTAACCCCATGATTTTAAATATTTATCTAAATATTTTGGGTTTAATACCATGCAGTGAGTGGCAGCCAGGTGTTAGTCGATTGAGTAGAATATACTAATATACATAAATACAATTTTTATACAATTATTACAGATTAGTGAGATTTAATTTGCTTTGATTTTATGGCTTCGTTTCATTGAGTCATCTCGGTTAAGAAGTAAAAGAGTTAATTGCATTGGCCTTGCTAAATGCCATTCTCTTTGCCATATAATCCTAGGATATGTTGCATGCTCTGGTGTGTAATATAAAGTAAGATACTGTTTATAAAACAAATTCAAAATTAAACTTTGAGAGGCTCTTTAATTTCAAATATACATTCATTGGCGAGATGTCCATCAGAAGGTGGTTCGAATGCTTTTTGTATGAGGACAATGCACCTCGAATTAGGGTGAGGTCCCAACTATTGGATTACATTCATGGCCAATTGTGAAACCCTAATTGCATGCTTTTTGCATTCGAGCCGTCCGCTCTCTCGCTCCCACTGAGATGTCTCTTTAGAAATATTCATTTGATGAGTTTAATATCGACCGAGCTGTCATGGAAGTAGGTAGGTTAAAAAAAGTACTAATCTAAAAGTAAAAGAAGTCCTAAATGAAATTGCTCCTTGTTGACAGAAAATATGGCATAATTCCCGGCTAAAAAAATAAGAATTATCCGAGATAAGAAATATCGATAATAAAGTTGTATGTGGAAATACAATTGATCTAATTTTATTTATTTAATTAGATTGACAACATTTAACGGGCGTTAAGCTAGGGATACAATTTGTTACAAACTAAAACAATTTGTAAGTGAGCTTTTTTTGGTCCAACTAAAACGTCTGTTTACCGATGACTTAAACATCTGTCCTAACGCAGCAGTTTGTTTGTGTCTACTTTCTATATAACAATATATTATATGTATGGCTATTGTCTTACGATTCTTATTATTAACATTGTATATACATTTTATTTAATTTATTACAAGGTTAATTACATTGATTATTTTTTCTAAATTACAAAATAGAAAGACAAAATCTTTGGCTAACACCTCTGTGCCGAAACAATCAAAATTAATTTATGTGTCAGAAAAAAATATATGAATGATTAAATTAGGGTAATGTAAACGCGTGCGTGCAGGTAATGGCGGAAATATAACTTTTAAGTAAGTTTCTGTGAGTCTATATACTTGAATTAAAAAATGATAGAATGTATCTACATATGTGTAATGTAATGTTATTGAATGGGATACACATACAAGTAGAAAATTAAGAAATTATTGTGTTCCGTTATAGATCGCGATAGTGCAGTTTGAATTACAGTTAGAAAATATATAACTGAGCCATGTAAGGCGGTGACTGGGAATTTGCGAATGCGCGATTTACCTATATGATATATTTATTTTATTTATTTTATTTTTATTTATCTTTATTGGAGAAACCAACAATTTTACACAGTACATATAAAATAAAAAATACATTTGATGGAACGATAAAAAAACTATGTAAAACTAAAAATAGGATTCTACTAATAAAAAGTATTAAAGTTAATAAACAAAAATAACAAAACCATTTTATATCAATATATATACATATCTACTACACGAATTCAGGACAGTTAATTTTTACACAAAAGATCATTGCTGAACACTTTAAATTGCGATTTATTCAGAGTCAATTTATCGAAGCAGTTAACAGTTTCATTAAAATAACTCTGCATCCGCGGTATCGGCGAATGTAGAGCGTTATTTGAGGAGCATGAGGGTACTTTAAAGACATTGTAATGACGGGTGCGATGTGACGACGGTACATTAATCGAAAAAGATTTCAAAAGATATGGCATATGGCATATAAAAGATATGGTTATATATGGCATAGAATTTAAGGTCAGACGCCGTGCTTAGGGCCTAGCTGTGGGACCATGCGGATAACTAACATGCGTACTTTGTCTAACAGGGTGCAGAGAGACGGCGTTCATCTACGCAATCACGAGCGCGGCCGTCGCGCACGCCGTGGCGAGGGCCTGCGCCGAGGGCGCGGTGGAGTCGTGCACGTGCGACTACAGCCACGTGGCGCGGGCGCCCCAGCGAACGGCCACGGCCGCAGCAGCGGCCGGCGTGAGGGACTGGGAGTGGGGCGGCTGCTCCGACAACATTGGATTCGGGTTCAGGTTCTCGAGAGAGTTCGTGGACACTGGCGAACGGGGGAAAACCCTCAGGGAGAAGATGAATCTGCACAACAACGAAGCTGGCAGAGTGGTGAGTAACTGTGTCTTATTTAATAATATATATTTGGAGGTATGTGTGAGGAGTACCTTAGTGAAAACGTCAAGAATATTTGTCTCCTAGAATAAGTACACTATCAGGAATAAAGAACATTAATAAATATCTATAAAATATTTGCGCGCATAATTTAGGGTATTTTAGGTAGGTGTTTGACTATTAAAGCAGAGGTTGCAAGTTCATTTCCACCCCTACCTCCTCTGACTGAAATAATTGTATATGACCTCTTATATGCGGGTCATATAGCAATATTAGAAAAACATTAAAAGTACATAAATATAACATGGCTGAAGCAATAATTAAAACATAAGCTAGTCACAATCCTAATATATTATTAATGATAGGCTCGTTTGAAGTATTAATTAACCAGCCCTCCACAAGAAATTTTAAATGGAAGCATACTATCGGCAATAATTATAGCGGTGAGGGGCTAATATAATATCATGGGATTTTAAATGAAATAAAGTTGTGATTAAAGGAAGGAAGGGAAAGGGTAAAGAATCTCAATAAAACCACTCTAGTTGCACTTCAGTACATTCATAAATGGAGGACATAAGAGGATGTTTTTGTTTAACAGATTTGTCGTATTTACAACCCGAGAGTTCCATGCGTAACGAAATTGATATTAGTATGCATAACGGCGGCTGTCAACCGTCACGGTTGACTCTAATAAGATTATCTTTTTTTAAATAATTGCTATAACCTAGGTCATATACCTACAATTATTTTATGGCCCTACTCAATTAAACTAGTCAGGATATACCCTTGCCTACTAATGCAATGTGTAAAATATCTATTTGTAATAGATATTTGATAATTAGAATATAAACCCATTGATGTTAGTATCTAGTAGAAGTCACGGTCAGAAATCTGTCGCTCGAACAAACGTAATAGGTGATTGATTTATCATGCTCCAAAGATGAGACGTCCAACCGTCTCAATCGTCTCAACCGCCCAACGATGTCATGCAGATCGATCACTCCGCCCATCGGCGCTTATTTGTCAAGATTTGCATGCGCGGCGCCGCTCCAGCCGCCCTCCCCGCCCCCGCCGCGCACATCAAATCGCCTTCTCGTTCACTTTACATATGCAATGCTGAGGCGGTCTCCAATTTATCGGGCATCACAGTCAACCAACTAAGAGCGTTTAGCCCACCTAGCGCGATGACGCGGTATTAAAATGTATTTATTTATCTCGTCATTGCTTCTTGACGCTAGCAACGGGACTTCATAATATTTAAGTACGAGTATATATATACACACACACAAATACTTCATACATACATATATATGTTTTATTATTCAAATACAATAGACATACTTAAACTATTTCATACAAGATCGACTATTATGTCTCTTACGTAAATAAAAATAGGGTTTATCTTATTTTTTTGCATTGAATGTTCTATGTTTGTATGCGTATAATATACATACTAAATATACTCGAGAATTAAGGTGAGGTGAAACTTTAATTATTAGATAGATTATTAGATTTCTAATCTATGTCAAATGGGTAAAATCTAAGAGCATAGTGACGAAAACGATAAAAAAGACAGTATTATTTAATCTTATTTTATAATTTCAAATCTTATTTTGAGGCGCAATCTGCACTAAAAATCGCCTGCGATGCCGAGCTGTTGATCTTATCTATATAGTAGAGTTGAATTTGCTGACTTTGAGTCTGTTCAGTTTGTTTTTTTATTATCAATATTAATATATGGAAATGTTATTTTTTTTGTTTTTATGTTATTTTTGAAAAGGAAAAGTTTAGTTTTTATTGTTATTTGGAAGTTGGTTATATTTTTGATTATTTATTTATTTATTTATTATTGACATGTAAGCATACAGCGTAACAATATTAGTATATACATTTTACAAAGGGTTAATTATAAGGCCAATTAAAGCTTACGCCTTTGTACAAAATATTTTGAGAAATATTATTATATATAAGTAGATGAGAAATAAAATGATAAAGAATCCACGATATAACTTCTGCTTGGTCTTTATTTGAATATTTGTTTTGGTCAGTTTGAATGGATTTTGAATGTTCCTGCTTTAATTAATGTCTGTTATTTGTTAGTCACGACAAGGAGACGCGAGAGTTTAAAAAAACGGTGGGCGCTACCGATCGAAGTCATTATCGAAAAAATAATAAATTGAGTATCACCTCACCTCAGCCGATGACGCATGTCGCATGTCGCATGTCGCGTCTCTCAAGATGTAGCCACAGAAGTTCTAGGCCAGAGTGGAGCGGACACCTCCCGACTAGGACTAGGTTGTTTATTATTCGTTGGCGCGCCAACGCGCCAACGCGATAGCGACGATTGACGGTTTGTTTCTGTCGCCTAGAATGACAGCTCTATTTATTGGCCCCTCTTCTTGATTATCCTTGTCGACTATGATGGCAACTTCGTCTTCTGTTAGTTATAGCATCACTTTTAATGCTAATTATATGAAATCGTTTGTGTTCTTTTATAAAATGTTACCTTCTTTGGGTACTGAAGGCATGACCTAAATATCTATAAAAACAAATAAAACCGTTTAAAACCTTTTAAGTTAAGCGGTTTTATATTATATTGTATTGTCATCTAAATTGAATGTGTGTACCAAATTTCAGATCAATCTGACAACGGGAAGGTGCTTACATTTCAATTTCTAATTTTGACCCAAATAAACAAATAAATTCCGTACGGGTCGAGCTAAATAAAACCGTTTAAAAATAGTAATTCTTTGCATTGGTGTCACATTTCCAAAATCTTCATTATTACGTAGCATGTAAAATAAGGTGGCAATAAAAAAACATATGCGTTATATTCATAAGGTTTTTTTTACAAGTAGCTACTATACCGTGCAGTCTTTGAACTGCCAACGCTATTGGTAGATTTATTGACACATACCTTTTGATGACCGTTCTATAATTTTGTACTAACGATTGGCTGTGTTTTGTTCACAGCACGTGCAAACGGAGATGAGGCAAGAATGCAAATGCCATGGTATGTCCGGCTCTTGCACCGTGAAGACTTGCTGGATGAGACTGCCTAGCTTTAGAACCGTCGGCGATAACCTCAAAGATAGGTTCGACGGCGCGTCCCGCGTCATGATTGGCAACAGTCTCCGACAGAACGCCGACATCATCAGCAACTCGCACAGTTCGCACCAGTCGAATGGCGGAACTTCGAATAGCGTACACGCTCCAGGGCGCGGCAGGGGCCGGCGCCACAAGTACAACTTCCAACTGAAGCCGTACAATCCGGAGCACAAGCCTCCCGGCGTGAAGGACCTTGTCTACTTGGAGTCCTCTCCGGGGTTCTGCGAGAGGAACCCGCGGCTCGGCATCCAAGGAACGCACGGTCGCCAGTGCAACGACACCTCGATAGGCGTCGACGGCTGCGACCTCATGTGCTGCGGCCGCGGCTACAGGACTCAGGAGGTGATGGTCGTCGAACGGTGCGCTTGCACCTTCCACTGGTGCTGTGAAGTGAAATGCAAACTGTGCAGGACGAAAAAGATCATTCACACGTGCTTATAGACCGCATGATAATCTGATTAAGAAAGAGACTATTTTAGATTAAGTTTTAATGCGGCCCGCGCCCGTAATTGATTCGTCTATTGTTCATAATTTCTCGCGGCCATTCGAATTTATTGTGCGACAAACGGAAACTAAAGAACATTTAGAAATTAATGAACCGGTTTGTTTAATTACTCCGAGCGCGTCCAGGCCTCAGCCCCGAGTTCCAGTGGCATCTTGTGCCTTGTGCCTTGCGCCAGGCTCCCTGCATGGTGACGCCGCACCGCGCTTTCAATCAAACGATATGCGCTGTCTGATCCTTTATTTATGGTGTTATTTTCAATGTTATGTTTATTAAAATGAGAATTTATCAGTATTAATTTGTAACTTTCGATGTACGCATTGTATATACGAAAATGCTATTTATATTCCTAGACGTTAAGCGAAAATGTAAAATAAAATTGTTTTATGTAAGGTTAATTTGTTCATTACTAAATTATTATTATTTTATAAGAAAACGCAAGTCTCATTGGGACGAAACGTATTGTAATTATCGGAAGGTGCTCAGCCCGAGAATGTTTAATATGTTGTGATAGTATTTCGAATAGTCAGTTTTATGTTTATTGTATCGAAACACGAGCTCTCTTCTGGTCATCCGTTGATTTAATCTTAATCAAAATAACAAAGACTGATTGTATTAATTTTCGTTATCATTTCTTGTTTGAGTGTAAGAAAAAAGTTCTGTTGGTGCACTCGTATTCTGACAAGCACTGCTTCAAAATTATGCCATTACATTTTTATTAGCAATTAAGAATATTGTAAATAACTGTAAATTTAAATGTAAATAGGATTTGTTCCATTTGTACAAGTAGAAAGCTAGTAAAATTTGTAAGTATTAGAACGAATGTCTACCAGATTCATTATAAATAAAAACATAAAAATTCGAAATAAATCTTAGTGTTTTCATCAGTTGAATATTTCAAATATATTTTACATCAAAATTCATGTCTCAGGTTCATATTTTATAAAACTATAAATGAAAAGATTTTACTATAAAACTTGTTTTTTATTTCTTCTATTAACTATAATAAAAGCTATACCTTAAATATTCCGTATTTGGTATAAATGTAAAGTTCTTATTACAAAGGATATACCCGATTACGGTATACGCAATACCTGGTTAAAGAAAATTTACGACAATAATATGCAGTCTTCTGGTTCATCCACTCGTATTATGCAAAAATAATTCATTTTTTATTTCTTACCTACCGTTTTTATGAAAATGAATTGTATTTTCCTACGACCTTAACCTGGCCTCACTTAGAACAGGTTTTTGACCTAATTAGAGGAGAGAAACGGTAGATAAATTTATTTCATCCACTTTAAACTTTTTGTTTATTTTGTTTATTGAACTTTTGTTTATTTTTTTTATTAATCTGTTACAATTTTGTCGCAAAAAAAAGGAAAATATTTGAAGCCTACATACTTCATTATATAAATCGACTTATCCACTATTAAAACTAATATCTTTCAAATACTAATGATAGATTAGGAAAATAAAATTAAGATAAATCTTTTACCTATTGCGTTTGAAATCATAACTCTTCGGAAAAAAGTGTTTGAGTATTGCTTTTGTTTGTTTGAACATTTGTATGAAGTTTTTATGACCTTTTTTTAAAAAATTAAAAATTTTAAATTTTAAAAATATTTTTAAAAAATTAATAAAAACTATTAAGAAAAAAACATATAAAATGATTTTAGTGTGTATCAGAGAGATATTTTAAACCATATGCTCACATATGAAACAAATATTACCTACAAGTTCATTTTATTAGAAAAATTATGGCAACTTAAAATATCATCGACAAAGCATGAAATGCACCTCAAATTACAACTTATAAACCGAGATGCCGAGATCATTCCCGATCAAAAATCCAGCTAATTGGCCCTGCGAATCCAAACATGATTTGTTTGACACGTGGTTTCCAAGAAAAAAAAATGTAAACTTTATGTGATAATAATAAATCGTTCTTGTCATAAGTCAGTCCGATTGCGAAACCGCATCGCGCCGGTTCATCGACCGGCCCTGGCCGAGCGCAAGCAAGTAAACGAAAGGGCGAAATACAAATAGGAATATTATACGAGCATGAAATATTTTCGCATTTTTTCTTACAAGGGAACATAAACACTAGCTTAAGTCTTCGAGAATGGTCTTGGAACACCTGTATACCTACAGGCTTGGATAGACAGTAAAGAAACAGGTAGGGCGGGGGGGGGGGGGTGGAGGTAGGCTTAGCGGTGCGGAAGGCCCTGTGTGCCAGGTCATCGGAAGCAAAGACTTGATATCCTCACCAAAACCATTTGCGCTCACAAGTACTGTACTATCTGTTAATAAGTTTTTTAACGTTGTTACGCAATACGTTTTGTAAGTATTCGCTGTTTAAGTAAGTATTTTTAAAATATTTTTTTTGCTCTAAAGCTTGTAGTTTAGGCAGGTGAGTGAAATTAGGAGCCTTGAAAATTGCGGGCTCATGCTGCTTGTCAACTTGACATGAGTGCTGATAAAGTTTCATCATATTGTCAATTGGTTTACACACCGAACCTCCCATCAGCGCGGGCAAGCACAAAAACCTGTCGGACGTAGATTACCTGTTCTGTCGCAGGCAGACGATGGTATCATAACATATTGTATCATAACATATTGTTAAAATAGCAGAAAGTATTAAAATTTTAAATTAAAATAAATATATTTACAACCAATGTGAAATGCTACTTTTTGTAAATAAGTTATTTATATATAACGTTTAGGTGAATCTAAATACCCTATTGTAAAAACGGTAATATTAAGAATGTAATTACAACCCTTTTAGAAAGAAGGATTGAAATTTAAGAGAAACGTTTAGTAATAACAAAATAGTTTAGTAATAATGGATAACGACAACAGCATAAAAGCAGGACCTTCCTTAGTACAATCAACCTTCCCTAGTCTATTTGGGTAGAACGGAAACAGAGAACAAATTTGGAAGTAGGTAATACTTATCGCCTGGCATTACTATGTTAGACTATGTTTATTTTATATGTAATGAAACCGATCCATACTCTCCTGCAACATGCCATTTACTGACCTATAGATGTATTACATATATGAAATGAAGTAGAAATATATGTTTAAGATACAGATATTATGTTTAAAACCTTCACAATACTAAAATGTATGTGTTGGCCGTTTAGTTGCGTGCTAATTCGGTTATGAAAAAAAATTTCGTCCTTTGAATGCGTTGACTTTATAACTACATATGCTATCCCTAATTCATTAGGGATATTTTTTTACGGGCTTTAGATTTGTCCTCGTATTTTAGAACACGCACACACGGTTGGTACTTTATAACAAACATATATAATTTAAATATAATAAATTAAAACTAATTTAAATCTGTTCAATAGAAAAAGCAATGACAAACTGCAAAATATGGTGTAAAATAGAGCCGAACTGAGCCATAGCCATTTCAGTGAGGATACCTAAATCCTTCTGATTACTACCTTATACCACTTATGCCAGGTGGACTCCCACGAATGCCATCGCTTAATATGTCCATTACGAGCAAAGGCGATCGTTAGAGCAGGGATGAGTTGACTTAATAATATCAAAATCGGCGATTAAACAAGGCCAGAGTCACATTTTAAGTGGTTAGATAACGCATTGCAGGGGTGGACTTAAAGCAAGGTCTCTTTTTTTTAAAATACAATAGCTACTGACATCTGAGCTATAAGACTAGTGAAATTAGTATTCAATTTATATAGGCATTCGACAAGAAATTGGGTTGTAAAAGGGCCAAGAGTGGACAGCAAAGCGATCTATAATTGATCTATAGAACGACCCACTAGTAACAGTTGTGTGTTCGCTGTCTACGATTTCTTGGAGTTGCTTCAAAAACCGCTGCTTAATTATAGAAGACACGCTCGGTGACTAGAGATTAGGATCCAAGCGTACGTATAAATAAATATAATAAAATATTCCACCAGTCAATTTTCAAATCTCGTTTTTGAGAAAGATGGTTAAAAATGAGTCGCATTGAGGAGGCGACGTAAATTAAATTGTATGATATTTTAATTTATACCCGCCTGAATTAGGTTTGCTAAGGGGAGGCTTTCAGGAGAAATGTCGGAGGATATTATGAATTTAATTATTTTTTTGAATTACGCATATCCATTGCCGCTGCTTTTATTGCTAAACTGGCGTCAGGGAATTCACAGAAATTTGAATATTTTTAAGAAATCTACTCTGGCCAGGCAGTTTTCAAAAAAAAAAACTTTGCATTTGTAGTTCTCGAGTTAAAAAAAAGCACATTGGCGGACATATGGCCGAAAGACAGGTATAGTAGTTTCTAATACATGAATCTATAGAAGCTAATGTTATAGTTCCCACTTGAGGTAGTTATATCAGCTCTTCAGGTGGGATCCAAACAAGTGTATAATATTTCTAGTAAATTTGTTCTTTAGTCCGTATGTGTTAAAATCGACAGCTCAGTCATAGATTTTTTTTATTATATTTTTTAAAACTCGTCGTGATATAATATGTAGGTACATACTCGTACAAAATTAAAAATACAGAATAGTAATCTAAGAAACTATGTGCCTAAAAGAATATAAATAAATAAAAATGTGACGCCAAAAAGATATAATTATTTTAGAAGATAACCAATTCATCCCTGAAAAAATAATTTCATCCTACACATTCGATATCGCATACCGATGCCAACGACGTTGGCAACATTGGGAGGGAAATTAATAGAGTGACGCTATTAAACTCTTAACTAAATTACGTTTTACGATGTCAAAAACAAAATGGCTAAATAAAGATGGTCATTTAATGACATGTGTATATTGGAAAAGTCATCAATTCGAATAAATTTCGAATTTATTGCTTTTGCGACGTTACTTTTAATTTATATGATTTATAAATTGTATAATAGAATAAATGTAATACAAAGTCAAGACGATCAAGAAACAGGGGCCTTAGAGGTCAGTTCCAGGGTCATCGGTTAAGGCTCAAGTCCCTTTAGTGAGTATTGTATACAAATTTTCAATTTTTAATGTTCTTTCGAAAATAAAAACCTATGAGAAACGGGTGTATGGCGTGTCGTAAATTATAAAGTTACAATTACTCTTACGTTGGTTCGTATTTTTAAGTATTTCTCGACCTTAGTGCCAAATTACATATAAACCTACTTTATTAAAATCAACTTCTTAATAATTCAACTTCTTGTTAATCACATTAACACAATTATTCGAATCGAATATTTGTCAAAGCAAAATTCAGATTTTTAAGACTATTCACATACCTACCTAATTATGTACTTGTGTGTGGAAAAGACGTTAGCAATATGTTCATATTGACGACATTTATGTTTAAATTGATGTTCATAATTTATGTCAGTCAATTGCCGTTATTGGAAAATAAACTGTGTTAAAATAAAATTAGTTGTGAAGTGGACCTAAATGAGTTTGTAACTTAAGTTGTTTTTATAAAGTTTAATATAATTTGTTTATGTATGAATGAAGATAGTTAATGAATATAATGTAATAATAAAGATGAATATATCTATCCCATTTCACAAATGAGACGCAAGAGTCAACATAAAGTAAATAAACATGTAACTAAAAATAATTACGTTTTACAAAGCAGAACCCTATATATCACGACAGTCCTCAAAGGTTATTTTATATTTGAGGGTTTAAAATAAAAAAAATATATTGTGTATAGTTTATATATGTTTCTGTAATGTCACTAAAATCATAGCTGCACATTTCTGAAATATGACGTGCTTACTCGTAAGTTTATGCATTAGCAATATTTGCTTTGAGACCAATTTTCCGCTAAAAAGATATAATTTGAAATGAAATTCCTATCCTGAAGATGGCTAGCCTGGAATGTGACGGCGTCTCAGCATCGCATTTTGATCCTTGTTTTCACATCACAAAGGTTATGAGGATGGCACGTAGACGAAGCCGGCCGAGGCAAGCATCCAAAACTCGCCCGCCCTGGCGGATTCCGGCCGCCATAGTTGCCTTCAAAGGTCGCGGGATTTGATGGGAAAGTTGCTTTTTCAGTTGGGGTGGTCGGGCGGCGGGAGGCGCGGCTAAATACCGACCGAGCTCTTCAGACATTTGAGAATCTGCGAATGGCTAAGGTTCCATTTAGCGCAGCGCATGATTTAATATCTTGTAAACAAATTCCAAAATTGTTTACAATACGTATTTATAAAATTTTATGTTAATTAATTATGCTTATAATCTTTTGAGAAATTTTTACACGATAATAACTATGAAAATATAATAAATTGTATTCTCAGATTCTAAAACAATGTAATCATAGAAATAAGTGAAGTAATATCAAAGTGTTAAATTGATAATAACAGCTATACTTTATTATTTTGGTGGCATGCTATCGTATAGTTTGAATTTATTAATATAAAAGTAGCCACGCAAGCTATAATAATGAATCTGGACTATTAAAACAAAAAATAAGGAAAGTTCTGATAAATGTAAAATGCAAAATAATCTGTAGCCAAAAAATAGATGACAATCACAAGCACATAGTAACAAAGAAAAAAAATCATAAAAAACCCCGGATTACATTCCGTTGAAATCAGTCTATATAAGAAAAATGCATGCAAGTAATTTGAAAAAAAACTTAATTTAAGTGAAATTAGTAAAATGCGTATTTAAAGTGGTTGAAAAAATATTTGAAATAACTAAAACGGAATTGAAGAACCAGAAGCATTCCTGTTGAAGATAACTCGACTCCCGTTAGAGAAAAAAAGAACATTTAAAAGGAATGGAATTAAATGAAGAACAATCTTCAGGCTGTCGAATGGTATTTCGAGAAGGCAGATGGCACTTAAATGTAGGAAATGCATCGCAGAGGCGGAAACATAGAATAGAAATACATTCGAGCGTTAAAGTATAAGGAGGATATTAGGAGAAAAAATAAAATAATGTAATAAAAACTATTTTCGTCGAAAAAAATATTATCTAGAGTACTAACAAAAGTAATTCTTGATTGCTCAAGCCGCATTTTCAACATATTTTTTAAAACGCTTAATGATTGCTTGATTTCCTCTGTACTGCTTCCAGTTTGTCTTTAGGACATTGGATGTAACGATTCCACATTGATAAGCAGTATTCAAGAGTAGGATAAACCAAAATTTTGTATGCCAATGCTCGTGCTTTAAAATCAGCAACTTTAAGACTTCGCATAACAAACCGTAATTTTCTGTGAGACTTTTTCACCACATTAAATCAATATGAATTCTCCAATGGAGATTAGAATACAGGTAATTTCTACATGCTGCATGGCAGATGATTTGGACAGTAATGTAACAGCTAGTCCATATTTAAAATCATTATGGATAGAACCAAACTTTGGCAGTAAATCATTTATGAATATAAGACATAAAATAGAGCCAAGAACACTACCTTGAGGTACCCCGAATGAATAGAATGCAAACTACAAATATTGACAATTCCAATATTCTTAATAATTTTATTTAAAAATGTCCAATAAAATAACAAATCCGTAGATTATCCTAATGTTAAAAAGCAGGAAGCACATCAATATTTTTTACCCTCGTGCAACACACCCGCGCATGCTCTGCGCGACAAAACGCGGGGAATTTTCGGCGTAGAATGCGCGCTATGGGCGGAATTTAATCTAGCAAATCGTAGAGCCGCGATGTCACTGTGACTCAGGGCGGAGATCGAACAACTATTCGCGGAAGGGATTCGGTTCCCACATTGAACGGATCGCGAACGGTTCTTGGCCCAACGGTAGCGAAGCTGGCATTAATATTAAATGTCGACTCATCAATCAGGTTGAAAAACCCGGGAATCTCAATGAGAATCGAACGATTCGACGAATGAACTATGCAATACATTTCTGATTCATTAGAAATCTTCGTTATTTAAAAATCAATTTCGCTCAAATTTGTGATAACTGCACTTTTGGCAGACCAGTGATCTATAAATATTACACTAATTCTAGGATATATGAACATAACATATGTGTTAAATATTTGAGTTTTAAAAACACCAATATTCAATAATCTGTTATATAATTTTAATGCAAAATTCCACTAATTTTTACATGAATTTAATAACCGCTTTTCTTTTTAAATACCACTTCCGAATTTGAATACCAAATTATGTCCAAAAATAAAAAAAAAACAGAATCGGTTCAAAATAAATTCATTGAGCACTTGGATCATAATTCTAGGTCATAAGTCTTGATTTTTGGAAAACGTTGCTTTATTGTTCCATAAAGTTAAATCTTTACTTGAAAGAATGGCCGATAGTTTTTTTTTTAAATTATGTCAGGCATGGAGTTGTCAGTAGCTTATGCAAATGAGTCTTCGTGTGTAACAAGGCAAATTACTTAATCACTGATCATCCCTTGTCGTAGAGCTAATACCTGATAAAATCAATCTATTTATAGAATTTGTCTAACCTTGAACACTAAGTAAGTACCTCCTATATAGTACATAACTACTTGGTGTAACTTATAGGTATCAGTCGACATATCTAATGTGAGTGGGTTTTCAACTTGATACTGCCTCAACCCCTTTCCCCTTACTTTCTCCACCACCCTTTACACTTATTGCTTATTGTTGTGACTGCATATTTAATTTGTGGACCACATTGATTATTTTATATGTTTTTAATATTATAAAAATCCAGATGAATCTCGATTTATTTATTTTTTGCGGTTTCGTAGAATATTGAGGAATGATCTAATGCGCCGATTATGAAATCTTCGTTAAACAGTTTATACAGACAGCGATAGAGAGCACTCATCGCTGGATGTTCTTTGATCTGAAATATTATGAAACGATTTGAAGATGTTACCTGGAACCAGAAATGCTGTCAGACTAAACATCTTCCCGATCACACTCGCTGAAATAATATTTTATTTATCAAAAGCTACTTCGTCTTATTTTATAACTACCTAACGATTGAAATCGAACATTCAGTTCACATTTTTTTTTTGATTTGTATTGCACCAAAAGTTTTGTTTTGTATTGCAAAAAAAATAAATTTTACAATAAAATATTATATATGTTTACAATAGGTATTTAAAACTTATCCTGCTGTAATTCAATTAGGCAATCCGAGAACATTATAGTTTTGAATTTATTAATTTGTTTATTTATTCATTAATTTATTTAAATAAAACATTGCAATAATCGTGAAAAAAAACATAATTTTGGCTATGAAATTTATATAATTTTTAGCCCTTGTACTATTAATATATTTATAGTAACCACAAAAAGAATAACAGCTTTATTTAAAAGGAAACTACGGTTTATTTCATTGTTATTAGGAAACAAAAATTCTTATAAAATGATAATGCCTTAGTTACTTTATTTATTTTATTAAAAGCTTGTCATCAACGTCGCGACACTTCATTTCATTAATTGCTATACCCAAACAGATAGTACTTGGAACAGCATGTTTTAGGTTTTAAAACGATAAAAAATTAATCTTTGAATAAATTTAATTTTTGTATAAACTTAAACAAAAAAGCGGCAAAATTACATTTGCATGTTACCCTGCTAAGCTGTGACCTTTTGAATATGCTGAAAAACACAATAATAAATTGTTTAGATAAACAAAAGTAAAAACCTAGTGAGTTAAAAAAGTAATATTTTGTTAAATGGGACAAAGATAAAAAAATATGTATCATTACCTCTTTTGAAGCATTATTGTTATTCCAGGGTTTTTGTTTTTGTTGCGGGTCAATTTATTTTTATCGCATTATGTAAATGTGATACTTTTATGCAATTGGTGATATTTGAAAGCCAAAATACGCATGAAAATGAGACTTTTGCCGCTTCATAGATTTCAATTCTATCATCTCCTAAACGTAACATGTAACATTGTTACTTTTGATTGTTACTTTGTACTTTGTAACATTGTTACTTTTGATTTTGGCGTACTCAACTAGTGTATTTAACTGCGAACTAACAAATAACTGTGTATAACTTAAAATAATAAAAACGTTAAATAAAAATACACATGGCCGAATTACATAAAAAATATTGAATACCAATTTATACTATTTGTGAAAGCTTATTAATATATATTTTAAATTTGTTGGAATTATGACAAAAAAAAAAATACATTGTTGTTTTATGTAAACATTTTTATATTTCGGAATAAAGGATTATATTAGGCTTGAAGGCTTAATTTCGTTTGTTTATCCAGCGTGGCTTCAAGGAATATACTATGAAGGTGTAAATGGTGATTTGAGTCCGCATTCCTTTAAAATTGAAAGCGAACCGATGAACGGCGTTGCGATCATAAAAGTGTATCGCATGTTATTAAATTGCATTTCATTGAAATTTAAAGTAAGGAAAAATGAGCAGTAATTAAGATGAAATGTGTTATAAGTTTTTAGCGAATGCATTTAGAGCATTAGACGGTTTGTTAATTAAATAAGTATTTCTTTTCAGTTTTAATAAAACTATTCACTCTTTTATCCGAAATGCGTGCTAATAACTAAATAATCTAAACCTATTTAGCTCAGAAACAATAAACATTCAATTAATAATGTGGACATTAGTTCGGACACGGCTCATTTAGGTTAGGCATTGTATTTTTTATTTTAATATGCATATATAGGCATATATATACATCATATATGCATGCATTTGATAGGCATATACCTGAATGGGCGTTGTCAAATCTCATTTGATACTTACCAAGAAGCTGAAGATTTCCACCAGATTCCCAGTTTATAAACCAGAAGGAAAGTGTTTGATGGTGTCTTCCTATATATTCTGTCTTCAACAATCTAATAGATAGACTGTCCAGAGCTTCTACAAAGTATTCACTTTAGAGTACCACAACGAATTACCAGATCAACAGATCTTTTCTTATTAAATAAAACGAACACAAACTATGCTCAAAACGCAACACTTCACAGAATATGTCATGAATATAATAGTAATATTTCCGAATTAGACATTTTTAATTGTACTTTAAATTCATTCAAAAAGAAGGTAAGCAAAATATACACGTCTCATACAGGTAATTAAAGGTAAAAGTTCTAAATATTTATGTTTATCAGAATAACCTTATACATCCCGTATTCTAATTAATATATATATATATATATATATATATTATTTATAAGTATACATATGCAAAACCGAAACTATTTTATTTTATTTTTTTGATGTTTCTCATAAGTTTCTTTTTTTTGTATCAGTTTTAGGTGAACCGACATCTCAATTACATTATAAACAGTAGATTCAAATAATTGGCCAATTTTATAACTATGTTTTTACTGTTTTATTAACTAAGTTACGCTGTATGTTTCCCTAAAATATATTAATTAAATAACATTTATAGGTAATGTGTTTAGCTAAATTAATTTAATTTATAAGACATCCTTTGTGTTGAAGGGTCAACAAAACTACTTTTAAAAACGTTTGTTAACATTAAAAAAAAAATCTACCTCTCTTTCAAAAATGTTTAAAAATATTCTAAAAAACAGAATTTGGCAATCCACTATTTTTTGTAAATGATTACGAAATGTGTTTTTTTTAATCTTCGTAAAATTATTAGTGATACTTTATAGTAAGTTCAGGAATCAAGTCGAAACATTTAAAGTTAGCATTATCAAACATAGACTTCTGAGGACAAGATTGGCTTGCTTTATAATTTCGATTTGAAAATATTATGTGGGTATTTATTAGTTTACTAAGTGATTGGGTATTTTTTTCAATTGATTATACGCGAGTAACTACAAGATTATTACCTAGAATTAAAGTAGTCAGAAGTTCAGTAGGTACATAAAGACCATCAGTTCGTCGAACAGGTAGAAGATCGACCGGGCTTTCAAAACTTGCCTCAAAAAGGACGAACACAAACGACTCTATTAGGCCCCCAACAATGGCCCTCCTGTGGCGTTCTATCATCTCATTACAAAATGTTATCATATTAATAATCCTCGTATATTCTCGCCTCGCTTGAAATATCTATTGAAATATATGTTATACATGGTAACATTCGTCATACCATTGTGTTGAATTAATAACAGGTAGAGATTGGTGTTCAAAACGACATATTTAAAATACAAATACTCCATTTTTTAATATTTTTTTACGGTATACACTCGTGTTCATTTGTTGTTTTTTCTCATAGCAGAATTTCTATCTTTTTTTTATATTTATTACCTTTTAATCAAGTCACTGTAATTACTTAGCAAAGTGCCTATGAAAATCTTAGGTAATACGAATGGAACAATGATTATTTTAAAACATTATTAATTTACTGCCTGGGTTCATCAGCTCGTCAGGCTCTCCATGTAGGGTTGTGGGACTTAAACTCACTGGTCGCGTTATTTATAATCTGTCTCTCGAGCACTCGGCACACAAAAAATATACAACTCGACCGCGATATTATAATAATGTAATAATTTCCTTTATGAAAAGGAAGGCGAGCCATCGAGTCGAGATGAGTCGGCGAATTTTTCCCAGCCATTATGTTGGCCGCAGTGGCCTTCCTAAAGTGATTTCAGTATGCATCGGCAAAGTGCCTGTAAATCTTGATTGATGGTATTTGCGTTGCATGAAGCGGTGTGGGCTCACCTTGTATTTATTTAAATAATGAAATTGACACTTTCTTAAAATCGGAAAAAGATAATTTGTAGAAGCGCTTTATAGAAAAGAAGTAAGATGAAAACCCTAAACATGGTTAAGTCCAGTTTTTGGACAGTTGTAACGAGATTTTTATATAATATTTTTAGGGAGTGGAAAACGGTACTAATTATTTTTTCCTAATAGTCCTTTTACAAATTTACATTTGTAAATAGAAAAATCCCATGAATGGGAATTTTACCGAATTTTTATTAACACACTAAATGTAATAAAACTATTTACCAAACTGTAATTAAAAAATACTCCGTGTCCCAAGACGATTCCCAAAAAATACCAGCTAATTGACCCTACGATTTCAACCATGACTTGTATTGACGCTATATCAAATTCATTATAGCTTCAGATTGAAAAAAATGTAAACTTTACGAGATAATATTAAATTTACACCAGGGATTTAATAATATTAATAAATTTGGTGATGAGTTATTTTTGATTTTTTTTATATAGTTTCTTACTCGTAATAGGGAACATAAACACCTTAAGTCTTCAGGAATGGTCTTAACGAGTTAACGAGTCTAAAAAGTAAAGCCAAAAAAAAAGTAAATCTTATACCATTAAATTAATACATCATATTCATCAAACGATTTGTTTGCTTTATTATATATAAATAAAAATATATAATATTATATGATAATTTAATAATATGTGTTTATTTAAACACAAGATAAATTAACTATACAATATCATTCTTGTGAGTGAGATGGAAAACGTTGGATCAAAAAAAAAACATATTACCGGTATTGGTCAATAACTCTTCTTATAGCTTACAGTGCAAAATCGTGGGCCCAGAATAACAAAAGTATATATTTTAATTAACGTTCAGGTTTCTTTAAATGCTAAACATCTGACGGTCTCAGAAGACGCGATGCATCAGAAATTACACCATTCTGAATGAAAGGGCGTTCGGGTTATATCTCAATCTAAATTAATGTCTGTATTCTTAAAAAAGCCCGAAAAGGTAGACTGAAGGGGTGGGGTGGTAAAAGGAGATTGGCGCGATGGGGAGGTCTAAATAGGCGTTAGACTCGGCAGTTGCGCAAAACAATTTTTAACGTTTGAGAAAATATTTGTTTTATTGTGAACGAGTTTCAGCCACTACGAAAATCTAAAACAAATAATATCTTTGCCGCATTGGGAACTGTTACATACAACTATAACCAGGTCTGCATTACTATGTTCCGGTTTAAACCTAATTTTAAAGATGTAATAATGCACATAGGTAGCCTCAGTATTCAAAGGCGTTACGGTTTCAGATCTTCATCTAGCTGAATCCTCTAAATTTGATTTTATGTTCCTTATCTGATTCAACCCACCATGTCACTGTAACAGTCTTTATCATATAATCCATGTTTTTATAAGACAAGGATATCAAACACTTCTTGCAACCTTCATATCGCTTCATATCGAAGGTTTGACATTTCGCAATCTGTCTGGTGTGATATATATTTCTAACATGCTTTGTATACGTATTTCCCGAATCATTTAATTTAAAAAATGTACAAAGTTACCAAAAATAATAAATACCTAAGCGGTTAATGGATAATGGACGACAAGCAAGCATAAAAGTATTTTGTTTCTTAAATAACACATAAATAATTATTTAGGTTAAATATATTTCTAATATATCACTGATTTCCGTAATATTTTTCCGTAATCGATAATACTATAAAGATCGAAACATAAACAAATACCCTAGTACATGAGATGATGGTTTTGTTAATCTCGCAAATCTTAGTAATAAATATTATTTTACACACTAAGAATTAATGAATTTAAACAAAGTGAGATGGAGGTGGCAGATGGTACACTTTTACAATTATTTATTGTTGTAGTTTGAGGTTAATTGACTATCAACATGTGTCACAAAATTGTATTAGCATTGTATTACACAAGCTGATTCATTATTATTATTATTGATTCCAGTGATAGAAAATATGAATTAACATGAACAAGAGATGAATTAGGAATTAATTTTTGTAAGATCGTCGATATATATAGGATTTTCTCAATAATCATTTAAGAAATCTATTATTAAGAAGACATATTATTAGTTTTACGTCTTATTTAAGCATTTTTAAATTATAGACAAAAATAAATGAAAATGTAATATTAATAAATAAATACTGATGTTGCCAATCGCTGTTGCCGAAACAATAACGTAGTTGGCGAAACGTGTGAGCCGATACGTTGTCTTACCGCAAATTACCAAAATTCAACGCGCGGTGGTCGTCAGAGTCGAAAAGAATGCGACGACGCTATTAGTCAGAGAGTCAGTGACAATCATATTACCATTTGCCGTTTTTTGTGCCCTACCACAAAACCTTCTATTTTTTTGGGATTTCGTGCGGGAAAAGGTGAATTATCGATATTTTTGGCAGTCTGTGTGGAAAGGTCCAATAAATATACGTGTTTTTTTATTTTATTTTAGCTATTCTTTGCCTAATTTAAACCCTGTGGCCTATAATATAGATAAGTTTAATTAAATGATTATTAAATTTAAAATCTAAACTTTGACCGGAAAAACATCAGAGGGTAAAAAATATGCTTACCTTAGAGATATGTCTTAAAATTTATAGGCAAAATCAAGATATAAACTGCCTTATGAGTTAGTGATATGTAAGATTTTAAATACTAAACCACAAACCATTACCTACTTTCCATACACTGTATAAATATCACTTAATAGACTAAGGACGGAATTTATCCCCATGCAAGAGGCCAACCAAAATAGGTTTCTAAAATGTGCTAATATTGAATGAGTAAGATAGGACACTGTCCACGTGACGGTATGATCTATGGCGAACCCTGCAGGGTAATAATGTTAAATGAAAAGCTATTTCTGGTGCTGTTTGATGGTAAACACACCCTTAAGAGGTTTTTAAATTTAATAATGTATTGCTAGATTTTTAAAATGATATTTTTAGGTTTTTATAAACAAGTTTGGTTCACATTGAACCAGAAAAAAGCGTAAAAGGTATATATAACAAGAAATTAACTTCTAATTTATGGCAAATTTTGGAATGAAAGCGGCATAAAAAAATGCTATTTTATGAGGCAGAGTCGTGAAATAGGGGGACTCATAAGATGTGTGGTTATCACCGTGAAATCAAATCAAGACGCTCAATAATTGCTATAGTAGCTTCAATACTTTAGATTTTATAAAGATGCCGTAAAAATATGTCAAAAAAAATGTATTTTGTTATCTTCATAAATATACTTTAATTTATAGCATTTTTTTTTTGGTAAATCAAAGGAAGTAAATGGAATGGAAGTCATTTGTTTTAAAAATCTTTGGTATAATAATTCTTAATACTTCAAAATCAAGCTATCTGAAGATATCTCTGGTATGGCCAGACCACGGAAGTACTAAAAGACGCTGGGGTATTTCGATGCAAATATAAAAAGTAAGCAAATATAAAATAAGTAAAATAATCGGTCGTGGGCTCTTTGCCGCGATGAGAAAAAGGGACAGTAAGATGCCAGGCGGGATGAATAGAGGAGCGAGCCGCCGCACGAAAAAAAGTTATTAATAACCAATAAATGGCGGGCAAATAATAATTATATTACCGTATCGAGGTGTTCTTGTGTGGTCGGGTCGGCCGCCGGCGGGCGCGTTGGCCCGAGGCCCGAGGCGGCAACGCCGCCGCCGCCCCAGAGCCGCAGAGCGCCGGGCGGCGGGCGGCGGGCGGCGAGCAGGGGCGAACGGAGTGCGACATTCGACTCATATCCGCGAGGGGAAAAGGTCGCAAATTATAATGGACAGGGCAGAGTGCAAGTCAATTCGAGAAGACGATTTAGTGAACAACAATTGTTTTCTAGTACCATAGGTCCAGCTTTGTGGGCATAAAGAGTAAGCAACGCTTGTCTAGCGGCTGAATGTAATGAGGGTTTAGGATGGTATCTATTAGGTTGTTATTTTTTTAGTACGAAAGCTTTACGAATGATTGATATATTTTTCGTAATTTTCGTTCGTCGAATGGCTTTTTACTCATTATTCATCTCGATTACCGCAAGTACGAATTATTTGAGTAGCAAAGACGTATTTAAATAGCTAGTTTAATTGTAAGTGGCTATTGGTTAAACATGAGGTACATAATTATAATTGTGACTGACAAAATATTTTGGTAGGAACCTACCAAATGATGAGTAATTTATAAGATATTTATTTTATAAAGTTTTTATACTAGCAAATGTATGCAAAATATGGTAAACATTAAGGTAGATAAATACAGAATACCATACATTACAGACACACTGAATACCTGGAGACCTATTGCCCAAAAAGGTGAATAAGGAGATATAACTAGGAAGACATGGACAGTCAGGATTAGAGAAGATGCTAACATATCTACCTAGAAAGCACAACTGAGAATAGGGAATTCTGCTAACGAAAAAAAGACAAGGCAAATTCATATGACTGTTATAGCTGAGTCAGGATTTCATGCAAATGTAATTTAATCTACGGAGACTAACCATTTAGTCTAATTGACTCAATTACTATACTGATCGACTGCTCACTAGTTTCCAATTTCGCTCGTTAGAATTTTCTCATAATGTTAAATCGAAAATGATGTTTATCCTAAAATTGAATAGAGCAATGAAAAATATTTAAAAAATAATAATGTCGCAGTGCATATGGAGTAGAGTCCGTCCAGTCAGCGCAGGGCGGTGGTCTCGTCGCGCGAAGACCTGCCGTCGGGCACTCATTATGCGCTGACCTATTATTAGCCGAACAGCTCGAGCCGAGCTCCGACACAGAGACGGCCTTTCGGGCTTCGCTCGGACGGCATCAGCGTGAAGCGAGCCTCCTTCACACCTTCCGTTTCCTTCGAGATCACTCACTTTCATACCATTAAGAACACTCCCAAGCACATGATTACGGTGACACCTAAACGAAATCAACCAAACGCGGTTTTCACGACAGTTTTTGCAATATTGAAGAGAAAGGTTAGTGTCTGTATTTTATTTTTATTTATTTATTTATTCTTATAAACCAAAATACATACATGTACAGAACAGTAGTAACAGTTCAATGGCAATTAATGTAACCAACAAGCGACCGGCACCTACTGCCCTGATGTTCCCTGCCTTCTTAACTAGACGCCGTCTGTACCAAAGAAAACAGTGACCGTCGATTTTTGTTAACTGACCTTATTTCGATATTAACTAAAGGAAAACTTTTGAAAAAGTTACACGCGTAAATAAACTATAAGAGTAAATATTGTAAATTTGTAAAACATTTGCATAATAAAAGGTATATATATTTATATAATACATAATACATATATAATACATACATATACATCATTTATAATATATAAAAGTATGTGTACTATAAATATATATAACATATAAAGGAATATATAACTATATATGTTATCAGTAAAAGAAATAACCACGGGTATCTCTAGTAAAGCATGATATCATAAATAGTTCTATATTATTATATATGTTTGAAGTGTGCAAGTATGTTACGATTACTAGCTTTAATAATTAGTAATTCAATTTTAACCATCATTCCAAGGCTTATAAATAGGAAGATAGGCATTATAAATTATAAATGAATTGATTATTTGTGAAATATAAATATGCCTTAACGTAATTTGTAAAAGTGTTTGAATTTTTCTCTTTTAGTTAATATTCGATATAGTTAGTTTTTTTTTTTTTTTTAAAAGCGCCTTTTTAAAAAAATATATAGTTTAGTCTTATAGGTTACAGGGTAAACCAAGATTTTCATATTCAAAGAAAAGCAAATACATAAAAAGTAGAGAATCTATCACCCCGGACCCCGGTTAACCTTAAACGTAGTCAAAATGAGTAAATTACTTGAACACGTAGTGGTGTATGTAAATTATTATTTAATGAAAATGTTTATTGCGTTTCAAGATTTTAGTGGTGTAGTGGAAAACCCGCTTCTGATTCAAAGGTGTTGGGTTTTGGCATTTTTTTTATTTTCTCGATTACTATGAAAACATATGTGGCTTGAGCATATTTTATAGAATTTTAAAATTTTTGGCTTTAAATTATAATACTGAATTTGCAAATAATTCGCAGAATTTCGGTAAAATTAACGCGATTTTTAACAGCTGCTTCTAGATTAAACGAGTATATTTAACGATTTAATAAAGACAGTTTTTAATTATTTGGCAAAAAAGTTATATGTAACCGAATAGAACATTTTACAAAATGATACATATATTCGGGTTCGTAAATGATTTACGATTTTGGGCTATAGACAGTGATAGTATGTTTTTTTTATTGTGTGACAATACTAATCCGCTACCGGAGGGGGTCCAGTGTAAGGGGATTAATAACCCCCACCCCTGAGCCGCCCCCCCCCCCCTCCTGAGCCAAGATAATTTATATTATTTTCATAGTAAAAATATTGTTTCCCCCTTTTGACCCCTATAAAGCTTGACGGTTGGATCCACCCCGCTATTGCTATTTAGTACTGAGTTTCAGGCTTCCAATAAGCAAGATTTCGATGTTTTCACTTTTCGTTATATTGTAAAATCTAAATTGGTAGAGCGAAATGTCCTAATTACTGCATTTATATGCTATATATATTTAATTACATTTGGCCGGGACAGAAATTCATTCTGAACCTCGTTGATTATGTATATATCGGGCATACATGATATTAAATTTATCGCTTGCAAAATATGAACTGGCAATACTTTATTGCCAAACGAAGTGTGTATTTTTTATGATGCTGAAAATTTTAAATTGATATTTTATTTTACACTTATCAGAAAATTCAAACGTAAGTTATTTTTCGTAGTGGTGTCAATTGTAGACAAATTTTATATATTAAATGTGAGATAACACAATGATACATAATGCCAATGCTGTTACGTTCACGATAACGATGATTACAATATTATCACGTATTGAAGCATTAAATGTTAAACAAGATAATGGTAAAGACGCATCAGAGGGTAAGTCAAATAAAGGGTAATCAAATTAACAGAAAATGACACTGTACTTTTTTTTAAAATAAATAAGTAGATACTTTCATTATTTATGTCTTACATTTATTAGTAGGTCATAAATAATCTGTAAGATTTTACTTTCGTATTGTCCTATTTGAACACAGCTTGTAATGCACTATATAAATTGCCCAACCAAAGCAATATATATGTATATATGTATTTTTTTTAGTTTCATCATGCAAGTAAATATATTCTCATATATTTACTTAATTGCTTCCTAAACAATAACCAATCTGGCCAATATTTTTAAAATTCTACGGATCTGATTTTTGTCACTTCTTCTCAGTTTATTTGTTATGCGCAAATGCAATTGTTGCGTATATGTGTGTTAATTTTGGTCTTCCAGCCCAGCGAAGTGACGTCAGCGTCCACAGTCACAGGCGAAGTGAAAGGGAGGTCGGCGATGTTTGGCCGGGTGGCGTAATTCCATATATAATCGATGAAAATTCATTCGGTAAAAATAAATAGGATTTACATTAATTTACTGCAATTAGTAAATCGCTTAAAAGCTTACTATTATCTTTTATTTATTTACGCTGCAGATGAAATTCTTCGCACGCGAATCATGAAAGCAATGATGACTTTGGAACTGAAAGTATGTTTGAAATTTAAACGAATTGACGACGTGCAGTCGCTCGAACACTCCAAGTGGCTGCTTGTGACGAATAGAAAAGGCAGGCAGAAGTGCTCACATGAGTCTATAACAGCCGATTCAGGGGCTCAGGTAGAAAAATCTCCATATTATATTTAAAATACATCAATCATAATAATCATTTTAAACAAAAACAACGTTGTTAAATAGAGGATTTAAAATAAATGCTAGTAACACCTCCACATTTTTAAATAAATTTAACGTATCTATTACCATTACTGTACCTATAAATTTGTTTCAGACAGTAATTTTCGGTTACGAATGTATGGGTTTTGGAAATATTGCACATCAAATGCTGGTGATGGCAGGACTGCCACACGAACACAACAATCCTAAACGCGATGACTATGTTGAGATACTTTGGGATAATATAAGGGAAGGTAAGTTGTTCTCCTTTACCCTAAGTCGCTATAAGATTTTGATGAGTAGGCCATCTTTCAGAATCTTCTGTCATTATTAAGATTTAAATGTATTATTTCACTTTTATTTATTATTGTGTCAAGGTGGACCGACCATTCGAATTGTTTAAGCCAAGACAACCTAAATCACAGATGCATCAAAGCTACTCCCTAATTTTTAATATCCGTTTGTAATTTTCATACCAGTCTAGGATCACAACAAATGCACCGCAACATAACACACAATATTAGTATATAATGTTCTATTGAATACATGATAGTATGTTTTTTTACAACGTTTTATATAATTTTCGTTTTATGCAATAAACATTTTTTGAAATATTTATTTTTACCTACAGCTATATTCTATTAAATTTATTGTATTTTTTAGACCAGAAACAAAATTTTAAGGTGGCATCATTATGGCCCTTTGGGGAAGTTGAATATGACTATGGCAGTATTACACACTTCGACCGGATGGCTTTTACTAGAAATGGAGGACCCACTATCAAAGTTAAGGTAGAGATTATCTGGAAATAAAACAACATATACTTATATTTAAGTTGGTCCCAATCCACATATCGAATGCCGATTAGCGATATATTTTTTTATAGGTGTAGCAATATTGATACTCGCATTATCTGGTCGATTAATTTGTAGGCACAGAAATGCTGCTACAGAGGCACTGCTTCAATTTAGCCGCAGTCACACAAAAAAGATTCTTTTTAGATGTATCCCTTGATTAAAAAGTTTTGACCCTTTAGGTATACGCTCTTTAAGTGTATGTCATTTTGTTACGTAATTATTAAGAATAATGATTCGGTGACAAGATGCAGCGCCAAATATTGGAAGACAGAAAGGAAAAGAACAGGAACGAACCTTTTACTGCGATCGTCAACTGCTCACTTATCTATTTTGCTTTCCCGGGATGATGGCACCTGCTCTTTAACGAGCGTAATCTCACAGAATAGAGTATCCGCACTTCGCCACACACAGCTTCCTCAAGTTAGAAGCGAAAAGCGAGACGTACTTTAGCGGCTGTGAGGCCGTTGAGAGCGCGACAAGGAATGTTAATGTTTATTTATATACGAGCCCAAGGAGCCGTTCTTGACCACCGCAGCTAGATAGAATGCGGGTAGATCGAAACGGACGCGTCGATAGGCATTGTTTTTACCTCCGGGAACTTAACAGCGCATCAATAGAGTTTCGAATAAATAAAAAAATACATCTAATTGGTCCATAATATGTTCAGATGATTTCATTAATCGGTCAGCGACAAATATGTTTTTAAAAATGAAAACAAAACTTTTAAGGTTATCCTAAGACTTTACACAGCTCATATAGAATGTAAAAATAAAATAAAAATGCAATCGATATTATTACAGCGCTGATAATTGGTAAGCTATAATAATTGATCAAAGGTCGCGGGTTGGAATCCGCACATGGTCATAGTATTTTTAACGCTTCATTACTGGTATATTCTTTGACTCATAAGCACACTTAGTTTGAGTAGGCCCCAAAATAATTGTAAATGACCTAGGTCATAGCAATTATTTGTAAAAGTAATAATAATAAAAACATGCATTTTACTCATCAGGCATCTCATAGAAACATAGGGCAAAGGACTCACCTGAGTGAAATGGATATAGAAAAAGTAAACATTCTCTACAAAGAAGAATGCCAGAATAGAGACGCTGAAATGAAAGACAAGGTCTGTAGCGTGTTTTATGGAGATTCCAATAGCAGGAGGTCCTTAAACCACACCGCCACGTCTACTGAAGTATCAAAAGCTATACAAACGAAGACTGTTGCAAAGAAGAAGAAACTGCTTAAAAAAGAATCTCTAAATAAAATAAAGAAGTTATAAATCTATGTTTCATTATGGTTCCGAAGAAAGACATAGTAGGGAAAAACAAATTAAATCGAGTTTTTTTTTGCTCAGAGGACTATAAATATAGAATGTTAGCTTATTCTATATAAATAGGCTAATATTCAAATCAAATAAAAATTTAAGTCATCTTGTAGACGAAAATACCACTGCACCAAGAATAAACCCCTGATCTCATAGCTACCACTATTAGTAGTCTAACCGAACCCAACCATTAATAATTATTATGCAATTCTAGCACGAAGATGATACCTAGTATTAATATTTGAAATTTATCAGTTTGAGGTATTTGAGATACTGGTAAACGTACTAAAGGTGAACGACTCCTAACACCTGCATCGTTTTTTTGAACAAAACATACGAACGGTTGAGTGGTTAGTGGGCTTTGATAGACATACAGGTGAATTAGTGAAACGGTGTTTAGAATCCTGTATTTATTTTAAAGACAATAACTGTTTTAGTTCTATGCAAAATATATAAGATTTTATAAAACAAGAGTTGCTATGAGGCCTTTATCTATCATACTATATCAAGTGCTTCTAAATTACATTTTTGTGAATACGTAATATGTATTTAATTCAAAACTTCAATTTATTTTTTTCCCTTGAACAGTATTTGTATTGCAAGTTATCGTAATAGCTATGCATGTATGGTAATGGTCTAAATAGGTAGTTAATAGGTACAGAACATTTTGCACATAAGAGGATATTTCAGAAGGGAGAGAGGAGCACGCAACGATAAGAAAGGGAAGCAATAGCGACCCACCGCAGTTGAATAAAAATGCCACAACTTATAATATTAGCTGTCTATGTGTGATTTAACACTAATAATCTCCTATCACTTTTATTTGGACCTCGATCAGAGGCGGCGCGGCGCAGGGCTAATCACCGCTAAAAAAATATAATTTGCCTAAATTTTAATTATTTTAGCTACCTTCTGTCTTATTTTCTTCCTTATCTTGAACTAGCTGATCTTACTAATTTTTGGATTCGATTGTACATAACCTTATCTAGGGCCTTCGAGTATCGTGGAAATTTAATGGCATCGCTATAGAATTTGTTTACTAGTATAAAAAAAAAGGTTTATTTAAATTGGAGGTGTGTCACTATTGGAATAAGTTAAGCATTTTAAATATTTTATGCATTGTTTTAGCGCAACTGTGAAATAAAAACAAAATGTTCAAACTGAAGAAAAAAATGGTAAGCTAGAAGTTAATGTTGTACGTTTCAGTCGTACTTACGGTATATAACATTCAAAAGTATACCCAATGATAGTTTACCTGTTATAGTTGTGGCCTAAAATAAATAAAAAAAAAACAATTTCTCACTTAAACGTAACGTTTCGGATTAATATAATCGGTAAAATTAGTTATAGGCAATAAACTTATTCTGTGGTAATATCACGGAAGTATCATATAAGTTTTATGGGTAGGTATGTACTACCGTTTGATTGTATGGATAATGTGTCTAAGTAGCCTAATAATATACCTAAGCAAAATAATGTTCTCCAGTTAATAAATACAAAATAAAAGTAATATTTTTTTTTGCTACCATTTTATAAGATTTTTTGGGTTTTGTTTTGTTTGTTAATTACATTGATATGTCGAAATATTATTATTATCAATATCGGAATATTGTCGATATCATTATTGTAAAATAAAAATAATATACACATAATGAGATATATTGTATCAGAATAATAGATATAATAAAAGAATATGTTCGGAGGCACGCCTCTGATCTCTGATCACTCGAGGAGATTGCCAGACGGCCAGCGTACCTACTCTGAAACAACAGCTTAATCAGTAATAATGCCCGAGAACTTCTTTAGCCTGCGGACATCGAGCGGGATTCATTCGAATAACCCAGCGTGAGCGTTTAGAGGGCCAAAATTCCCTTACGTTTCAAACTCACCACAATACATCACTAAGCGCTGCAAAATAAATAAAGAATGTACAGTTCCGAGAATCCACAACTATCACCTGCGATGAAAAAAAATATTGATAACATAGCATGAAATCCTTACAGTACTAAGCTAAATTAGCACAGAACCTAACCTATCCACCAGTTTTCTTTTATACAATTAATAAAAATAGTTGTGCGCTGACCGAAAATTTTGTTTTCATTTAAAAAAAAAACTAATTTTGATCACCTAATGAAATCACCTGACCAACTATATCCAATTGGATGCATTTTAGGTCATTTACAAGTATTTTTTGGCCCTACTCAACCAAATGTTTTGGTCAAATGTGTCTATTCTAGAGCCAGGGGAGATAGCGATAATGATTTATTCGAAATGCTGCCATACGCTGTCATGCTCCCAGAGCTCGAAAATTGCCGCGTAATTATATGTTCACCGATTGCTCATGTTCTTTTGGTAAGTAATATCATCGTATTTTTACCCATTAACAGAATAATGGCGACGTGCATTTTTAGGTTAGGGCAAAATGAATAACATATTTTTGTATTAGTTAGCAATGGTTCACAAAAACGCTATTGTTTTTGTGTTCTTTTGTACTTGAATTCTATTGACATATTCTATAATGGCGATGTGCACATTTAGGTTAGAAGGCTAAATGAATAATATGGTAATAAAATATGTTTTTTCATAACGGCGCATTCACGTCAGACAACTCGTGCGTGCCTACGGCACACGGTGATCGATATAAGTGTATTAGCGTGATAAAACTATTTTGTCCTAGCAGCTGCCCTTTTTCCAATTGAAAGTTTTATAAATTAATTTCATCGCTTAGGGTGACTAAATTTCATCAGGGTAACTAAATATTAGCCAATACCATCATTTTATAATGTACAAGATAAAAAAAAACAATATTAATATTGCAAATATACTTTATTTTAAAGTTTTTTTTAATTTTACGTAATGAAAAAATCTCTTTTGGTAACCGCTTGGAACTAACTGTACTGCAATAAATTGTTGTAAAATTAATTAGTTTTAATCCTGCTCATTTTTTTTTCGAGTGGTACCTATTATATATACCCTAAAACGATACTTTCTGTAATATTTGATATAGTTGGCTAATCAAACACCAAAAAAGTCTGTCTGTAAAGTCTATTCGCACCATGAATTCTATAACTAAAAACTTCTTTAGATGTTTTCCACGTTTCTTTTAAGGCGGTATAGTAAGGCATAGTAATTAGATAAGTTACATAAAAAAAAATGGATTCTGGCATTAAGAGTTAGTATCCAAAATAAAGTATACTTCATTAGACGTCTTGTCGAAATAAGTTTTTATGTATTTAGAAAATGCTCCGCGTATTTCATTGTTGTTAATAAGTTTCATACTATGTAGGTACGTGTAGATTGGTGTTGGTGTAGATGTTTGGTGTAGATTGGTGGTGGTCAATTTCATAGTTTTACATTGCTGGACGTTTAATCTCTTGTTGAGTCAAGTTGTTTGTCTCAAAAATATATTATATCGCTTTTGGTATTACTTTTTTGTAGCCACCAATTTTCAACATTCTATATGAGTCCCGCGGACTCCGTATTGGAATATGGATAAAAATGTTTAGATTATGATGAGAAGTGGTGGTGATATGTATATATTTTGGAAAGCCATTAGTTGTGCTTTGCAGAACATAAAAAATCGGGCAAGATAAATAAGTTAATCCTTTTAGAATGAGTAAAATTCGTATAGTTTGCATTCTATTTATTAATATAATATTGAGTAGTCACAGACTTACATGTAATTGCAATTCTGTAGCGTTTAAAACGTCCTTGCGATAGATATCACAAACAAAAATGGAAAATATGACAGCGCGACTTATCAGCGCCGCACTTTGAGGTGTCGCCACAGCCCGCGCGTTGGTTGCCCGCGGCTTTACTTTACGCTTTACTTTACGCTTTGCCCTAACTAATGGCATACGGATCCGTTAGAAAGCGAGTTTTCGTATTTATTTCTAAAATGTAATTACTCCTAACGTCGTTTTACAACGGGGGGAAAACAAAGGTTAAAAATCACCTAAAAATTTTTCATTTAAGTTACAGAATATTATGTTCTTGTTTTACCTAACCTTAAAACCAGTTTGACCTTTTATTTATCGTCATCACAAAAGTAACATTAATAGGAAATTGTAATCTTTTAAATTGTAACTAGATTAGAGGTAATTAGATGGAATTATGAGTATCCTAGGTACAAATACTGTTTCGCCTTTGCCACAACCTGTTATAGCTTCGATTACATTTTTTTTAAAGAAACTACTCGCAATCTTTATACTTTACCCTCTTAGGGTTTACAGCACTGATAATCACATGTTTCTTTTTCACTTTTCATTTGTTTATTTTTTAATATAGAATTGCTATAACCTGGGTTATACACAATCATTTTAGTCCCTACTTAACTAAGCTAAATATGCTCGTACTAGAGTCAGGGGGATTACGGTAACAAAGCATTAAGAGCCATAACGCACTCGAATTGCAATTTATGCATGTTTTTGTAGTCTACCAAGCCAAGATAGCTTTCATATCAGGCATATATGTATAAAAAATATAATTAGATTAACTAAACATTTTTATAGAAAACCTTTAAGCTGATTTTTTAAATACATAATCCTATGTTTACATAAAAAAATATTGAAATTGGTAAGTTTTATTTTTTAAAATTCTCATAAACCAAACTACATATATGACGTAAGCCTAATTTATACATAGAAATGTCCGCAATAAAATTCTACAGAAAACCTTAAACTTAGATTTTTTAAAATTGCCTTAAATGTTTAATATAAATAAAAAACTGTCAAATGTTTAATCTTTGATGTTGTCGACGGATGCTCGAAGTGAACGTGGCCGACACCATTTGCAAAGGCCGAATTTCAAGATCACCTCACGATATACTGGCTCTTAATAAAAGTGCCTGGAAGTGCTCACAAGCTATCACCCGATATTAACCTGTTCTATACTATACTCTAATTAATTGGGTTACACCTGCAGGGCTTAAAGGAAACAGACCGATAAATAGGGTGGTTAGGCAAAGGGCTAGTTGTAAATAGGTTAAAACCTGTAACAAACCCTATATAAAATATAGTAGCTTTGAATAGAAGCTAAAATACATGTCTGATACATATGGTCCCATATACCGATTGCAAATAAACTTTAGTGAGTTATTTTACGCACGTCTGTGAAGGTTTTTACATTTAGACATTTGAATTTTTTGTTTAAGATTAAAAAAAAAAACATTCCCGCGCACAGCCGGCGAAATTTCTAAATTAAGGCAATATTTCCAGTTCTCCCGAGTGCCGCAGGCACGAGTTTTGTGCCCCTCCCATCAACGGGGATAGACGGCCAAAGGATGAGGATAGTAGCTTCTTATACATAAAAAACTTCGCCTTCTTATATACAAAAAAGCTAAAAAGTAGAATTTATTTTTTCCTTTGCTGAACATGTGGGCCCGTTAAGATGTGTTTTTCGGTTGATAACTACGTAATTACCACGGTTGTGCTTCTTAGTTAATCACAATTCTGGTAAAATAATTATGTATGACTATCTGATCTGTGGACCCATCGATGGGCAGATTCTCTCTCGGATGCTGAGGCCACTCTCAAGCGGGCGATCGAGAAACCTCAGTCGGGCCATTAAGACCATCGAGTTATGTTAACGTAGATTTATCCGAACGAGCAACTTCTATAAATCACCTCTGCCCAGGTTGCGTCCGGACGATTCGTATGAGTAGGTAAGTAAGTAGGTACCTACTCGTACAAGATGGGGCTCCATTGCAGATTCCATACATTTCAGCCACAACCCCGTAACTCCGAACCCCTGTGCTACTGAGGAATAACTTCTTAACGTGAACACAGCCATCTACAGAGTTTTTTGAATTGCTATAGTATGAACTGATGATATATACCTATAAATAAAAATTAAGTCTTGTGATTGAGCTAGGATGGGTTGGGAATAGTGGGTTACTAATATAATGCTACGAATATATTGTTTTAATCGATTAACAAACACATACAAATACACAATATATAAAACCATAAATAACACTCACAAGGTTTACCAGTTATATTAATAGGTATGTTAAAAACAACAAAGAAAGTTCAGAACTCACTTGTATCGTGTGTATCAAATTTCATGGTCATTCATACAGTATGTAGAATTTTATTAGTTTGTACGATAAAAGGTATGAATTAAACAAAAAATATTCCAAAAATTCAGTTAGGAGGTCTTGTGAGAAGATTATCGACATGGAGATAATGAACATATCAAAACCAATACTTAATTATTTATTATAGACGCTTTTAATACGCTAACAAAGATGGCCGCCGGGCAAGAAAAAGACTGCGTTCGATCGAGTTCAGCTGAGAGTCAGCCGTGAGGTCTCATTAAGCTATATACGCAGTACTAAATCATATTGTATTTCATTGCAGGCTTTGACAGCCGTTGGAAAAGCCTGGACGTTGTTTATATATCGAGAATGTTTTAGAATATTTCGGACGAACAAGCATATGTAACATGTTTTTACCCTTTTTTTTTTTAAGTTCTTTATTTATAAACAAAGTACATATTTTATTTGTTTGTTCACTAAACCCTTGCTGGTTTTTATGTGAACTAACCCTTGTGGGTTTTTAGAATGCATCAGACTAATTGAATGATAGGTATTACAATAAAACAATAATAATTATGGCGACTTCTTTTCTCCGGCTGAGGATTGTGACATCCACGTAGAAGTCCTGTCCTAACATCTCAGGATCCAATCGTGTGGAGCATTAACTAGTGTCCAGATTTGTTACTCCACATTTGGTCTACAGTAGCAAACACAAAGAACAAATTTACGAAATATGTACACTTGTCTAGACAAAATAAATATACACCTTTAGATATAAATTATTTAATTAGCTAGGCCCTACAGGCGTCAATAAAGGTATCTCCCACCCAAACTACTCGCGCCTGTGGTTACCAACTTGTGACAGGTTTCTTAACTTCATATCTCTATTTGTGACAGCGGCACTTTCAGCCCATTCGATGTGCGTTTTGGATGGCCATAGAGGCGACAGTGGGTTATTTGTTAGTAGATTAAAATAAAAAAAAACAATGGTATCATGAAATTCATTTGTAAATTTTGACGCTCGTTAGAATGAAACAACACAGACATAATTTTATGATACTAATAATGTGGTACTGAACATTCTTTTAGATGTTCTATTTGCGCTCATAGATGAGTTTGTGTTAATTTTAACTGACCTAATAAATAGTACGTTCCAAAACCGTGCTGTCATATTTTTGAAAGTCGAATACGATATTTGCGCTGTCTATCGAACTGTCAATGCTTCATTACATTGTACTAAACATTTGTTGACTTTAATGGTATATACGAGATATCTATATCTATATTATCCGGAGAGCATCCGATGTCATTGATCTAAACGGCTATGGTTGTTTTTCAAGATCACCAATCTACACATTAAAATTCATATCTTTCGCACTTGTACTTTTCGAGTTGAACGGCCAAGGTTAGTAGTTTTTTATAGAAGCTTAAACGAGTTTTTAAAGATTAATTATCTTATTTTTAATTGTAAACCTATAAAAAGCAAAAAATAGTATATGTGCGGTTACACTCAGCGCGTTATAATTATAACTTCTGTGAGGAAGTTGCTTAAATTTGTCATCAAGTGCATAATAATGTATTGATCTATATTTCAAGAATTCGCACATCACCTCTTAGCTCTTAGCTTAGCCGGATGAGTGTGTCGCATTAAATTCATTTATTGCCCAGGAAAAAATGCTTACGATCGTCTAAAGAAGATTTTTTTCTGTAGTGTAGTGAAGATGATTCCTCCTTCGATTATATTCACATGAAGTACTCACCTACCTACTCGAGCATACCTCATCACGCGCGTGTGCGCTTTGTAAGTACAATACGATCGTTCGCGAACAAGAATTTATGCGAGAGCAGGGGCCCGCTGGCCCGCTGGCCCGCCCGCTGGCCGCCTGGCCATTGGGTGGTCGCTGGGCCGTCGCGTTGGCGACGTTTCACGCGCGGCCCAACTCCATCTCCACTGACATGTACGCCTGATACTAATTTCAACATAGACACTATGAAAATACGCGCCTGTCCCAGCTTAACCTAATCTTAAAACTGAATTGATATTGCCGAAGTATATTTATAAAGAGTGGCTATGGCCTGCGGCTATCATAAATAGCATGTGTATATTTTTTAATAAATAAACAAATTCGTTATTAACCGACATTTATGTTTATTGTAACATAATCCTACCTCTCTACTACGACTTCTAAGCAGGTAAATAAATCTAAAGGTAGGTTGGTGCTAGGGCAGATTCTAGGCCAGTCTTTCAGAACTTTCTTCGATCTACACAAACCCACTCATAAACACACTCGAAGCATATTACGACCTACAAACATTGAAAAACACGTGATTTTGAATATGTCAGTGGGCACCAAAACAACTAATATTCTGTCAGAACAGTGTGCGGGAAGTTTTGCTTACAGAGAAGTGTTATAAATTATAGGTAAGGTTGGTTTGGACAAAAGTGCCGTCTTCACTTTATATCATACACAACCAAGCATACATTTCTGTAATTAAAATTTGGGTGTAATAATTGATAAGGCTTTTATTACTGTTACCGCCAGAGTGGAAGTTATGAAGTTATTCCACGGATTAAAAATAATATATGCATTTTTAAAGGGTACTTTGGTTATTTGGCACAATTGACACTTTTTACTACGTTAATAGAAGCTGGGCGGACAATAATAAGATGGTTTTCCACGGACCGGCTCAATAGTTAAATCATGAGAAAACAAATCTTCAAAATTTGACTTAGATATTACTGGGTGACATGTCGATTTCATTAGGATAAAACCACCTTAAAAGTTGGCGTTGACAGAGAAATATTAATTTTAGTAGATAGGATTTGGACGAAAATCTACCTAAGCTGGTGCAAAGTCGCTTTCACAAAAAACATTATAATCTCAGAAGCGTTACTCAAACGATCTATACACCTTTTAACCCCATTCGACATTTGACAAAAGGCCTAGAAAAATAAAAATGTATTAAGTCATTGGACATGACACATTTCTTTTTCATCTTAAAGTTTGTAAACTGCTTCATCGAATCCAATGCCTATGGCATGGCACGGCACGCTAAAGAATAATAAAAATTATGTACTCCAAAACGAAGAAATATGTCATCCAAAATATAGCTCAGACAACTAATGAAGTCACGCATATCCATATCAGTAAACAATTAACTTTTACAAATAGTAGTAAAATATACACTTTCAAGTAACTAAATCTTAAATGAGTAACATCTCATAATGTCTAATATTAGACATTCGTATTTCTTCCATAATAAGTGAACCTGTTCAGTTCGTTGTGCAATCTAAAAAAGTAAATTGATGCTACCAAGGAGTGAAAACAAATGTGTAATTTAAAAGGATTAAATTGAGACATAGAATAAGCATAACATGCCTTTTAAGAGTAACTTTCCTTCGTGAACTCGTACAATTAAAATATGTTATCAAAATGTTTTACAAAATATCTTATCAAAAGAATATGTCATAATAGCTACCGAAAACTGTGACTAAAGGTATGATTTATTGTGATGCGACCTGGATGCAGTGCGGACCGGTTTGTCTCGAGGAGGTGACGCAATGATCGCAGTAAGGCGGCATTTAAATGCTAAACTTCGAGATACTTAAGACAACTTGGAGCTGGCCGAGTATGTATGGATACCTATGCCCTCAATTTCCCTTCAATGTCCTACTAATATACATAGGTATACGTTGTATCCAGTAGGCAGGTAGAGTTAGGCATGCAGATACCCTTCGTCAACTATCTTTAAAAATATATATACGGCATGTCATACAAATCGTCCCTGTGAAAACTCGACACCAGTAGATTCCCCCTGCCGTTCCGCGCGCTGGAACACTCCGCCATGCTGGCTAGAGACTTATCGTGATGACATATGCGAGTAAGCGAGACGTATGATACTCGAGCACTGTTCTCGACGCAAAGTGGCTTACTTGGCGTGGTCCGTTTTTCACCCTCAGTTGCCGTATCTATATATTTTAAAAGATCGTTGCCCTCAGTGAATTCGTGGATTCAGCTCCAATTACTGGCGTTTTTTTATCTCGTGGCCTGCTTTTACGTCAGGTTTATCCCTTCAATTTAACAACAGTGATAGCCTTGATACTGTCTCGGCGATATTTATAGAACATTTAGCGATTAATGGGTTATCATCGCACAAAAATACCACTGTAAATAGAAGAACAATATGATTGAAACAGTGTTAAGTGATCATAACACCATAGTGACCCAATAAAAAACACAGTTATCAATCAGCTCTTGAAATAAATGTTAGACATCTTAGTGCGATTATTACGGGAACCCACAAAAGAACCCTTTTCTGATAAAGCAAACTATGATGCAATTAACCACCATATCGTTTCAACCCTGGATTATGTTGTTTATAATTTCTACTCCATTATAAATGAAGTAAATTGATGCCTTTGTTCCTCATAAAAGGACTATAAGCTCAGACTTTCCTAAATGGTACTCGTCGGCTCTCATTAAAATTATATAAGAAAAGAAGAGATGTTATAATGAACCGCCAATCTTATGGAATAGGAGTATTTCACATTACTTAGAAATTGGCTAAATCTATCTAACAAAATGCTTCAATTTATATATTTCTCAATGCGAAAGTGCCATTAAATCCTAATCAAAAAAAAATTAGTCGTACTTCAAAAACTTGCGTTAAAGTAATAAAAATATTTCCCCTTTATCAAATGTCACATTATGGTTTATTTTTTGATAATGACAAGCACAAGTGATTTTTAAAACATTTCCATTCTTTATACATTGATACTAATAATGAGGCTATAGATCTTTCAAAACTATCAGCTAATGTTAATACAGGTACGACTTGTTCTGAAATCGGTAACAGTTATAACTTCTCCAGAACTATTAAAATACATACTTAAAAGCTTTAGACGTAAATAAAGGTGCAGGTAGTGATTCCGTTCGACCTATCTTTATCAGCAAATGTGCATCCGAATTAGCCGCACCATTGGCGATGATCTTTAAACGATCTTTAAAATGAAGGTGTCTTCCCAGCCAAATGAAATGAAGATACAACAGACGATTAAAGGACAGGGATAGTACTATAGAAGCTAAAAATTAAAATATTATTAGAATATAGCCGGTTGTTGTAGGTCATGCCGCCGTTAGCTTTCAGCTTGCGAAATGTGTAAAAGAAATATAGATATGTACTCGTATGTAAATATAATGGTATGGCACGGGTCATATTGGCAGATCGTCTGAGCAACACAGGCACGGATAAGTTACAACTCGACCGCAACATTATACTGCATCGATTACGCCCTTCCTTCATATAATATCGGCGACGTGCTCCGGCTAAACCGCTGCCAGCGAAGGGGAAGACGATAATCAAAGAGGGAAAAAAGGAGAGAGAGGAGGTTATGCGAGGGTTCACACGCGGGCCGTCGCCATTGGCGGGGAGGCGAGTCTGGGTGGTCCGGCAAACGGTACGGCACACAGCGGGGCCAATTATTTGGGTGTTGCCTGCCTGGGAGCCAATCCGAGAATAGGTCGACTTGACCACGGGCACCAACGGCTTTTGAACCGCGCTGCGTGCTTTGAACTTTCACAGAATTGTCTATTTAATTTTATTGTAATTCTCTTTACTGACAAGCATTGCGATTGTGATCAAACAGACAAAATTTGTGTTCACATTTCCTCGCTCAGTTATTACGCTTTTATATGTTATTAAAATATGTGTTCTACACCTAATAAAAATAAATGTAGTACAAATTTATATTTATCTCAGTGTTTTTATCTCAAATGTGTTTTTATCCATAGGATTCAAAATATGTACAGTAAAAATCTTGAAATTGGCATCTTTCATCAGAGCAGCAGAGAAATTTTATAGATTTATTATTACTAACGTATTCGACACTAGGACTTACCCTTACGCCTACCTATAAACTAATATTAAACATTTACAACATATATTATAATTCAATGTTTTGGGCAGCAAAATTCGTTACATTTTGTATTTTTTTGCTTTTTTGCAATTACTTTTAATAAACCACATTCTTAATCGAAATGTTCTTCGTAATATTCTATCTAACAGAATAACTAAACATACTTAACCATAAATAATTGTATTTAAAAAAAATAATTGCTTAATACACGTAACGTCTGATAAGTAGTTTAAACCTCAGATGTTTCGACCTTGTTGATTATATATTTAACGGCGCTTTTCTCAACTCTATCGACATGACATTACAAAAATACAATTGATTCAATTGATTCAATTATAGACTTGCGAGATGTTATCTGCCTCTATTCAATGACTTCGCACCATGCTAAAACGAAGCGGTCGGAATTTTGCTTTATACAGACTCCTCGATGCCTCCACAAGCCATACGAAAAATATGATATTATAGGTATGCATAAATACAAAGTTTTTATATTTAGTCATTTTAAGTATTAATATATAACTGATTTAAAACTCAAAGTTTACTTAATATTTAATATCTTTTATCAATAATTTGATCCGTGTAAGCATTTTGTAAAAGCGTAAGTATGGAATTCAATTGGAGCGAGTTTTCATTAGCAGATAATTGCACTCGATTGAAGTCTCACAGTCGGGCGGCGATAAAACTCAATGCGAAGAATGAGTAATTATAATGAGAAAGATCGTAAAGACCAATAGCAGGCTAGGAATTTAAGGAATGTTACATTGGAGACGGTAGGTATTGTAGGTACAAGATAAATATTACCCCATCTCATAGATTCATGATTAGTAGACTTTAATATACACGAATGTGTTCGACCGTCTATAAATACACCAGTATAATGGAAAAATGTAAAAGTTAATCAAACATTCACAGCCCTATACCCTCAGACCCTAACTTATCCTATTATTATTAACCTCTCCTATTATTTTACTACCAAGATACTAACTTCTAAAACATTCCATTTACAATCTTTTTTTTTCTAATAAATAATTATGTAAAAAAAAAAACAATATAAAATATTTACATTATTAAAAAACTTTGTTTTTCCTCGAAGTAATTCGCGAGCCGCGCGTTCGGAGGATCGCTGCTTGACCTCGGCGCCATGCGTTTAACCGAGTTCACAAACATTAAAACGATTTCTTTTAAACTTTTATTTTATTAGTTTTTTTTTGTAATTGGGAAACATTTTGTTCAATATTTTTTGCTGATTAATGTTTGAGTGTTCATAAACATCAACCCTTCTAAAAGGACATAGGTGATTTTAAATACACCCAGTATCGCGTACCTTACATAGAAATGCTGCAGTCGATTGTAGCCTGCGAAGCGTTTGATGTCATCAAACCAACGCAATGAATGTGTGGCGCATTAGTGATGGGCGGCATGCTAGACGTTTCTATTCATCGTTCTTCCGCTGTCCTGCCCAGTTCTATTGGAATCATAGCTATATTATTGTTGAAGATCTTATACATGGATGCAAAAAGACGTACGTATTATCCCAATGCATATGAAATATATAATATTTAAAAAATGATAACTTGAACCATATTTTTGTATTGATGTGGTATTATTACTTTTGCGTTATTATTCAGTTTGTTTTCTTAAAAACCGTTTATGAAGATTAGTATTACCAGTGTAAACATATTATGGTAAATAATACTAAATCGAGGAAGGATTGTAAGATAAAAAAATCGGTATGATATTTTCTCATTATTTATTATGACTATACAAAAAAATCAATTTTCCGTTTTACAGGACAATATTTTAAATTTTAAAATGAGTCAAAATAAACCTTTATAAATAAGTTTATTATAGTTGTAGCCTTAATTGTCAAAGAAATTTCAACTATTAGACCATATAGCAAAAGCAAAAGTGTTAGGTACACACTTAGAGGTAAGTACCTACCTAGCTCTTAAAAAAAACATATAAACAATTATTTTTATATTGTTTTGCCAAATCATATTTTTTTTCCCATTTCATCAAATAAGATAGAGACATAATATTTGTAATTTTTTTAAACCAGTGAGAGTTTTATACTATGAGAGATTAAAATACATTTTTTTAAAACTCAGCGCTGGGCTTAAACCGACATACTGCACTCTCAAGTACAGGACTTCTTTAGCAGTCGGTTACATTATTTTTATTTCGCAAAATGGTTTTATATCTAATGTTTTGTTAAAAAATAAATAAAACCTATCAAAATTGTTTAATTTTGTCAGAATTTATGTCTTTTATCTTCTCAGGAGTATTAAAAAAATACCAATTATAATTAGGTTACCTATTTTATATGATTTACCATGTTATATGTTATACTCGTATTTTTTATTTATTTGAAAATCTGGCTAAAGTTTTAATAGAATGAAACACTGAAATATTTAAATAAAGCTACAAACTGAAGTTATTTTTTTTGTGAGAATGTATGCGATTATATGGCGTTACATATAATCGCATATCCCGTTGAACCTCTGTCTATTTTTATATTTTATATATATATGTTCAATATTAAAACAACGTGAAACCCATATTTTTCAATGTAAGTATAATTAAAAATATATTCTTGCGAATTGGATTTAATATTGTAAACAAAAATAACACACTAATATTCATTTTAAGAAAAGATAAAGATAAGATAGATTTTAAGATAATCAATACATTAAAGTTATACAAATCTGATAAATTATTAAATTTTTAGAAAATACGCAAATTTCAACTATCATACCATGCACTACATACCTACATTTTATTAAAATAGACAAAATTATTTCTTTAAAAAATAACAAAAGAAAAAGTATGCTTAGAACGGCGGCTTAGCGATTGTGGTAGTCTAGAGGTTAGGGCGTTTGACTATTGCCCTAGAGGTTACAGGTTTGAATCTGCTCATTTAGTCATCTAATTTTAAATGCTTCATCACCATTATGTTTATTGACTCTAGCATAAGAAAATTTTGCGTAGTCGAATAGAGCCCAAACTCATTAAGTTTTCATATGAAGTTATTAAGAGTTGTTAGTCTTGCAACAATAATAAACAAAGTAGATTTATAGCTAATATCATTACATGTAATGGTATGCATTGGAACGATCTGTTAGTGGTCCATGACGTGGTGATGCTGGTTCAGTGGAAGCTGCATTCATCCCGCACAATGGCATTCTAGTTGGTTTTGAATTGGGCATTGAAAGGTGTATTAGCTCGATGCAGATAAGCGCCCGCAACCGTTCGCAATTAGCTGCCCACAATGGCCTAGCGTCTGAATAGTTCCGCGGGCCCGCCGCGAGTATAGATAATGGCTGACGGCCGCCCGAGCGATTTATACGGCCACTCCGACATAAAGTGAACAGTGTTGCTTGTAACGTCCCGGCATTAACCGCAATTAGTCTGCAATGCATTAAATGGTTGCGGCGTTTTGTTTGGATTTATGAAGCGCGCGCAAGGCGAGCCTGAAGAACGTCAAGGTTCGAATGGAGATTGCGTTAACCTGATGCCTGCGTGGCATTTCAGCGCTGGAAGCAATTTTGAGGATGATGATCAAATGAAAATATTCCGAAATGGCTTTTTTTATGTGCGAATTACGTAATCGAGCGTTTTTTCAGGCATCAATGTGATCATAACTTAGATTTGAATTTTCAGCTACAAAAATACAATACAAATGACAGTCCCTAAGTACCCACACAGATATAGTATTAATTACAGTATAGTACATACCTAATCGTTGAATAAAACTTAAAAACTGGACAAAATATATATGAATAATGAAATCTTTAAATCAATCAATTTGTTGATATTCTCAGATGATATATTTATTTTATCTGATTTGTTTTTCTTTTGAGTTGAGTTTTGAATTTAGGTTGTTTTGTATTTTTTTGAAACAGTGTTTTAGCGTTTTTTTTTTATTTCAATAAATACTTCATTGCTTTTTAAACACTTAATAATTTGAACAATTCTTATACAGTTACATATTCATGAATTTCTATATTTAAGAGTGTCAATAATTATTAGTATAATTATATAAACTTTCAATTTTTTTTAACTCGATGGAACCAGCAATCAAAAATGTTATTACTCAAACACAACCATTTGCTAAACAACTATTCAACCACAAATAATTTGTGTTCTTAAATTAAATGCGACCACCTCTGCGACGATGTAAGAAGTAGAAAAACCTAATTACAAAATATAAAAATACTTAAAAATTTTACATAAACAAATGAAAGTTTAGCTAATTAGATTTTTTTTATATCTATCCAAACAAAAGCATGTTGACATTATCAAAAAATATAAAATTCACAATGTCAAACTCTTTACCCCAAGTATCACCACTATTATCACAAACATCATTTTTTTAATTTTTCAATGAACCTGAAGCAGTTAAATACCAATATAAGAAGAAACATAAATCTAAAAGTTATATAATAAATATTTTTTTAAGAAAACGTTTTTGTCCCATGATTAATACTATTTAATATTCATAAAATAAAGATTTACATTCTATGTAATGTCTGAAATATATGTTTCGTCTCTTTAAAAAGTAAACTTTTATAATTTGGCTTTTCTGTCACTTAGACAACGATTGGTTTACGTTTATTTAATACTTATACAATGGAAGATCAAGATAATTTAGAACGAGGTAAAGTTTTAAGTAAATATTTTTATTGAAATAATTAAATTAATCACCGACTTATAATCAGAATGTCACTGCCTATCAGGCATAATTCATATAAAAGCCAGATTGAATACATTCTTGGATATAAAACAATTTCTCAAAGACATGTATATATTTCCCTTCTGCCGGTGCACGTATCACATGTGACGTCACAGCACCATCTGAACTTGCACCGGCAGTTAACGGTCTCCCTCACGCTGCGATGGGAGTAACCCCGTCCGCAGCAGAGGAGGTCACAGCCATCGACCCCGGCGGAAGTGGCGTTGCAGCTGCGGCCGTGCGTGCCCAAAGACCCCGTCTTGTGGTTCGGCCGGCAGAAGTCTGGGGATTCGTCCGAATAGACCAGGTCCTGCTTGCTCGGCGTCTTGATACCGTTGCCTTCAGGCATGAAACGCTTGCCGTCGTTGCTTGCTATCACCTGAACAAAACATTTTCAGGCGGTTCATTAACAATCCTAGTACACCAGCAAGTAATGTTTTTCGAAAAATACAGTAAAGTTCAGAAGTTTTCACTATAGTCGTAACGTATAGGACATTGCCGACCATGAAATATATATGTTTTGTAAACTGTGATATTTTTAGTTAGAATTTAATTATCACCATTAGGATTAGGTACAATTTTGTCTTACATCCCATCAACCCTACACTTACATACAGAAAGACCACGGATAAATGATTAAATCTGATTTAAAAACGCAATATAAAAACCAAATAACATAAAGGAGAGGGTAGGTGTAAAAGCTTTAATGCTAAAAACATATTAGAGAGCCACTGTACTTAAAATGCATTGAGCTGGTTAAAATGCCAGCCCACATTTTATAAAAAAAAAATAACTTTTACAAGGAGCAAGAAAAAAGAATCAAAATGATTGTGGAGCATAAAAAGAGCCATCTATTAAATTAAGTTAATGAGAAGGTTTAATAAATATTTACAATAATATTAAAAGTTCAGTATAGATATTTGCAATGGAAATATTAATAACAAATTTTAAAAGTGAAAATAGTACTCGTACATTAAATGTACTGCCATATGATCATGGTATTGAAGAATATTTTTTGAAAAGTATTTTAAATGCATTCCTTTTTATTTTTTTGTGATTATTTTATAAGTTTATTATAAAAGTTATTAGGATTTGTGCGCTCAATTTAAGACTACAAAGTCAATAGTAATTTACCTTTGCTGCGCCGTCAAATCGATCCTTAAGACGATTTCCTACCTCCCTGAAAGGAGGCATTTTCAGCCAACAGGTTTTAAGAGTACATGACCCTGATAAGCCATGGCACTTGCACTCGGGTTTCATGAATCCTTTAATCGCCTAAAACCAATATGAAACGTTATACACACTATATTATGTAGGTAAAAAAACAAATATTAAGATAATATTATGAATGGTAGCTTCTATTACGCCTACTAAAAAAGATGTCTGCGAAATCGAAACGTCTGGAGATTCTTCTCTTCTGTAAATTTTTCTTCCCATCTACTTTGGTTCTATGGTTATTCGGGTGTTTCGTAGTATGCATATACACATATATAGCCTTATTAGTTTCGTAGTTTATTTTATGGACTAGTAAGTATATGCTTCTAGCAAACGAATATAATTATTTCAATTTAATATATGAATTATTTACCCGCAAACGAAAAGAAGTAGATGGTTATTTTAGAAAAACCACATAAAAATGTAAGAGGAAGACAGAGGGAAACACACGTTAAATTGTGGCCATTGGCCACTGGCCGCCAAGGTTATTGATACTGCACTATGATAGTTTCGAGTGCAAAAATTATTTTTTTTTTATTTATGTATCAGTCTGTATATGGAAAACACAAATTTTAAATAGAAAATGTTGACATTTATATACTTGCATTGTTAAATTAACGTGGAACGTATTCGCAAAGACCAAAAACTAAAAACTAAACAAAACAAAACATTTAATTGAATTTTTTATTGAAAAATCCAACAGTATTCATTTTATAATTACAAACAAAACTTATTACATATTAACATTAGCATAAAAAAAATGGAACAGTGTCCTCAAAATATATGTGGATTATGAAAATGTATGATAACTTTAGTTAAATGTTAAATAAAAATTACGTTTGAACCTATATAATATATAATACATATATATGTATATATATTTTCTGAAGACGCCGAATGGCGAAAGCTAAAAAATATCGTATCATCAAATCGATATATATATATATATAAACATATTTATAATTATATAATTGTGTTTGAGTTATTTATTATATAAAGTTAGTTTGAGTTATTTTTTAAAACTATTCAATATTATTAAGTTTCAATATTATCAAAATTGTGTCATTTATCAGGCGTTAATTGTGTCAGGCAATTTATCGCTATTAAAAATCATCTTCATCATTATTATTATTGTTTTTTTTTGTTTATTGTAATTTTACTATGTAAGCTGTTGTTTCCTGAAATAAATAAATAAGTCAAATACCCTTTACAACTCAATTATAATTATAATTATTTAATATAATTATAATTATTTAATATATTATATAATTATAATTATAATTATAATTATTTAAATAATACGCATGTGTTTTAATTTTTACATTGCCATTATTTTTAATTTCAATAACTTTATACATAAGCACTCATAAAATCATCTTGTTTAACAATAATTCCTCATCATATATTTATCCATTATTTTTATATTTTTTGTTTAAATATCATCGTTTTCTTATTTCATCTTAATTAGATAGTTATTTAACAAAATTGACACTCCATACATTGACCGCCAATAAGCAATCGTACGCTTATTAGGACGTTCCAACACAATAGTGTGCTACGTAGCCCCCATTTTTTATTGTTATCTGGCCTTCTGGCGAATACAATCCTAAATCCAAAATTTTGAGTAATTTCTTTACTGCAAAATGTGAATATCTATTGGAAAATTAGGGATCAATGTTTTTTGATAAGGACACTTTTCTTACCTATAGGCTTCGGGTTGTAATAATTCTTTAAAATTCTCAGGCACGGTACCCTCGACCTGTGAACTGCACTCATATTTAACAGGTTTTTTAAAATGATCGATATTAAACAATATATTATAGGATAAAATTGGTTTAACAAACTGTATTAAAAAATCGTAAAATAATGATTAAATGCCCATAAAAACAATAAAAACTAAATAATTAGTCTTACCAATCTGCCAGCGTTATTATTATGCAGTTTAAGCATAGTCTTGATGTCGCTGCGCCGACGGAAGCGCGCGTCCATGAAGTCCCTCGACTTCCGGCAGCCGAAGCGGATGTTGTCCCCGCAGCCGCCCCACTCCCAGTCGCTGGCCGGCGCCGGCGCGGCGACCGGCGCGACGGCGCCGCGACGCTGCGCCGGTGTGCCGGCGCCGCACGAACACTCCACTAGGTCGCCGGCAGTGCAGGCTCGCGTGATGGCCCACGTGACTCCGGCGGCGGTTATGGCATTCACGAAGCCAGTTTCGCGCGTATCTGATAAGGAAATAGGAAATTCAATATTGGCTCAAATAATATAAATATATAATATTATAGCTTCGAGAGCTTTTAACTCTCTAGCCTCAGAGATAAATAATGCAAAAGGAAACCAATTTAAAAAACTTTTGACAAAATGGTTAATTCTCCAATTGCTAGCATAAATATATAGTACTGAGAGTAATTAGTACATTTATACAAATATAAATAAGTTTAAGTAGTTGTTTTAGTAAGTATTTGAGTATCTTAATACCTACTGTATAATAGTATGTTTGTTTAGTGTGTATGTATGTAGGAAATCCATAATCGGTTTTGTTATCTGCTTAATTCTTAATCGCTAATTAATTGTTATTACTGTGTGTTTTCCCATAAGAAAATAAATAAATAATATATATTAGCATATTCGTGTGTAATTATTATATATAATATTTATTTCTTATATAGTTGTATTAGTATATTTATGTCTATTATAATATAGTATGTATGTTTGTTTGTACGCATTCAGATATTTTAAGTCCATATCAATAAATGTTATAATGTTTCGGCGCGGCAGTTTTTTTATTAATAGACAAAATGTCTTCTTTAGAACAGGCGAAAGCCTAGTTAGGCAAGATATTTTGCATGGTAACATTGCATTTATAACTTTTGCTGGAATTAAATAAGTAAATAAATAAAAATAAATATACGTTTGATCACAGTTAGTTAGAAGCTTGGCTATATAGTATATTCTCCACCAAACTGCTGTCTTTAATTTGGTTTTGGTCGTGGATTAGGATTTTTAGGTAAATGTTACAAAGAGTACGTAAACGTAACGTAGGTGTACATTGTACGTTTTAAGTTTTAAGAGATCGTGGTAGTCTAGTGGTTAAGGCGTTCGACTCATGGCCCAAAGGTCGCGGGTTCGATTCCGCACATGGTCATACCATTTTTAACGCTTCATTACCACCATCTCCCCTGACTCTAGTACAGGCATATTTGGCCTAGTTGAGTAGGGCCTAAAATAATTGTGTATGACCTAGGTCATAGCAATTATTTAAAAAAAAAAGTAAATGTTTCACAAAAAGTATGTAAAAAAAAGCCCTTGAATATTATCAAAAAAATATAATACAAATCAATTTAAACACAACAATGATCTTATTTCCCAATAAAATTGTTTAAAATACGCATACATTCATTTTTCATTTTTCATTCTGGAAGGATTTTCCGTTTTAGCCGTTCCGTTTAGTCAAACCTTAAACATTTCTGACTAACATATATATATATAATAACCAAATAGAAGAATAGCTTTATACAGGTTGTTTGGTGCGTCGATGCAAACCTTTTAGGTTAGGTTAGGTAACTTCTAATCAGCTCCTAAAAGGTTTTCATCGACCTACCAAACATCTTGTACAATTTCTGGTTTTACCGCAAGTTGATATCTCTCGGCGAGCAATTATGTTTCTTATCACGAGCTGTGTGAGAGTAAATAGCTAGTGCGTGATGCTTGATATATTCTTTTAAGAAATTAGTTTCATTTCATAATACTGATTGATTTATCTAGCAAAACTGCAATTATATAATAATAATTGTAGTGGCTGGATATATTTATCTTTTAGTTAAAAATACGATTTTCGAATTTATGAAGGTTGCAATTTAAACGTCATCTTTCATATATTTTCTGACGACGCCGAATGGCGAAAGCTTATAAATAAAAATTATCATCAAATCTATATATATAACATAAATTTTCAGTCGGCATTGAAGAAATAGGTGGATTTATTTTTTCTACAAAATCAAAACATGCAATAAAGAATGCAAAATTTTTAATGTGCAATTGCCAATGTGGCATGTGTTTCATCATTTATATCATTACCACATATTCTGACTTAACTAGTTTATTCGCCATATACCTACTTAATGATATATTTTAGATTTAATATTTTTTTGGCGAAGTAATGAAAATATAAATTTAACCACGAATTGAGGTTACTGGGCATTTTCTGCGTAATAATGTCAATAGCTCATTGGCATACTTGCACAAGTAAAACATGTTAATCCGTGAAAATGGCATTTGCTTGCATTGACGGATGTAATAAAGCTTATTTCATTTGCTCGAGAACATGTTTGGTCGTAAAAGCTACACAATCTGTTTGCGGTAATGTTCACGACCGTGTTAGCGGATGAATAGAAAACAAAACGTCCAAGAGCCGATCGAATCAAACGCCTGATTGTCAAACTAATATAAATAAACAAAGTATTTTTATCGAATACATTTCCTTCTTTTAACATATAAGAAATATTACTTGAGATTACTTGCAAATTACTAAATGGTAAACGCCAAACTTAACTCCACCGACTTCCAATTACAAAACATCCCTATATAGAAACTTCGCATGTAATCTCATTTGCAGAGATCATATCAATGGTGGTTGCAGATTGAAACTCTTGAAATATAAATGACAGGATAAAGAAAAGAAATATAAGATTTGCCTACCACTGAGTGGTATACATTTATAACGTAACACATAACACATTACGGTAGTATTCACATCACCTAGTTTCATCATCATCTAGTTTTTTTTAATACGCAACGCGAATCTATTCGGGTGGGTGAACTAACTTTTTGTATTCTGCTAGAATGGATATTTTATTTTATGTCTCGTTAAGTCATGTTTTTTTTTTTATTTAGCTGGGCAGTAATTATCTGTACATTTTACCGTTATAAAATATTTCGTAACATATTTATCATTCCTCGACTAAAAATAATATAAAAGTTTGAGCTTCAGAACATTCTTTCTGTTTCGCCCATCCTGAATGCCCACAACAATGGCTGTGGTGTGGCCACAGCTGAATGTTTCGAATCCGATGTCCTCTATAAGGTTACAATCCTAGTTTGTGACTGCTGAATTTCTGAAGTGAATGATGACAGGTTTTACGAGCAGAATTATTACCGAGCTCAGTAAGTCTTTACAAAGCGGCGACTACAAGCGATATTTATAGGTCTGGATTCAATTACGAAAGATGGCTCATAATTTGATTATTTAAAACTTGTGATTTTGTCTTCATGATATTCATAGTTAATGGGTTTGATTAAAATAAACATTCGAGCGCTATATTAGTTACATAATTATTCTCTTCCTAAACTCTGACCAATGGTTAAATAGTAAAATGTATTTAATATAAACTTATAAAAATATAATTTTTTTAATATTTTTACATAAATGAAAATATTTAGACTAAATTATTAAATCAGAATGTTTAAAAAAATAATTATACTGAAACGCACAAATAGTTGCATCACTTGAGTTTATTGCACGTTGGGACATATACAGCGCTATATAAGTATATCTCTATTTGAAAAAATAATATTAAAATAAAGCGTACTACTCTACTACTATTCATCGATTGCCCTCGACTAGGGCTCTGGGCACACTCCTACCGATGCAATAACGTCATTCATAGATACAAAAAAAAATGATTTCTTTCTTTTGATGATAATTACTAATTTGTTTGTTTATGACTCTTCTTGTATTTTCTATGTTTAATTAATAAAACCTAATTGTATTTTATCATTTGTATAACACAATGTGTGAGGTTAAGTGAATGTTATTAAAAATATTTTAATATGTAATAAATAGCTCACTTATGTTAGGGACGAAAGATTGGGCTGCAACAAAGATTAGTCTGAATTGAATATATTTTTTTTTTTGTTACAATCTAAATACTTACAATAAAGGTTGAAGTTAAAGTTAAAAAAGAGAATTTTGAATTGAATTGAATTAAGATCAAGTAATCTCTACTAATCATAGAATTACGATTTTTATAATTAGGATTCTCTTCTTTGAATCTGCCATTTTTGCAATTACGAAATTCATTTTAGTGTAGTTAATAAATTTTAAGTCCAGTTTCACAAAGAAATTAATAAATCGACATGAAGAGAAATCGACTCTAAAAGGGGCAATAATTTTGAAATATTTACTAATATGATTGGCAATGTAGCGTTTATATCGCGGCAGCTTTTACATTTCCAAATGTAAATAAGCATTAATATTAGCGTGTTTTCTTTCGCGAAACAAAACAGCTCCCTCTCATTACGTCACTCGATCGTTACGGTATAGGCCAGAATACAATAATAACCCGACGAAGTCATAAATACAGCGTTTAACAGCAAATGTAATTGTTAGTTATTTAATTACGGCCGCGACTTAAAGCACCATGAATCCGGTTATGATTTAAAGGACAAATGCATTGAAATACTTGCATGATTGTTGGATAACGTCTATATTTGATTGCGTTTTAATGTCGACTCGTACATTTGGAGGTAAAGCATACGAGCAAGGAAATTATAGTTAACCAACGACAATTGCATAATCTAAAACTGAACTAATTAAACATCGATTATCGGCTGATATAAATCGAGTAGATGGCATATTAATATATTCTATGTAATAGAATGCTTAAACGAGGTTATTTAAGCAATCGGATTTGTTTTTGCTTACGTTGTTAAAAAACTACTTATGTAACTTATGTATAGGATCAATAAAATAATTTTCTGACCTAGGTCAGGTACAAATATTTCGGGACCTGCTCAACTAACCTAATTTAGCAAAAAAAAAATGTTTGCTAAGTGTTTGCAGATTCGAACTCGTAGCCGTTGAGTAATTAATTAATCAAACTGTCACGATCCCAAGGAGAAACTATATTAGGACAAACTTTAATCCAGCAATAATTGCTACAATCATTCATTTGCTATCAACGTTGATGATGCAAAATAAATTGTCTTGTGGATCGTCCACGATTCTAATAAAAATTAACTCTAGTAAATTTTAAATTAAAAAAATCCACGAGTACCAGATTATTTAATAAAATAATATATACATCCATTCTATAATAAATGTAGGATGTAAGTGATTCTTTAGATGTAAGTGAATGTGATGTTTGGATACTCTATGATATTATTAGTTCATAAGTACATAAAAGTGGAGACGATATATTTGACATAGCAATAGTTTTATTGTGATTTACTATGAATATGCTAGGAAACATAATTAAAATAAATGATTTATTCACTATAGTTGAAGATTATGAAGTACGCAATGGTACCACAGTAAGAATTTAACGTTTAACAGATTATCAGATAGTTAAACCGAGCGGAGCCATCGAGTGGTCCTGCGGCCACTATGGGAGCGCAATCGCACGCGAGATGGCCCGCCGATTACGCGCGGCCTAACAGTATTTTTACGAGTCGCGCGACTCGATTGAATGCTAATTGGAATCGAACATATTTTCATGCAGCCCCGGTCGGCCGATATCTGGCCAATGCGACGTACGCGACTCTTGTCTCCCGGCCTGCCGATGCACCGATGGGCCGATGCACCGATGCACTACCGACGGAGATACAGAGAAATTTATTACCCTCGACGTTTATATAATTGCTACAAAAACTGCTAACTATCTGGACGGTCGAGTGGCGAGCCTTTTTGATCGCTGTCGACGGATAATCAAAACACACCTTGATTCAGTCGACTTATGTGCAATGTGCATTTAAGAACTCCCATATTATATCGTTTTAGATAGCTAAAACACATAAGCTCAAAAAAATATTCAAAATATATTTTGCCTACGAAATTAATTATATGCAAAACCGCATTGAAGCATAAATGTACAGTTTAAAATAGCTTATCTTGCCAATTCATAAATGGCTCACTGTTTCCGTTTATAAAGAGCAAGCTTGATTTTAAATCCAATATCGTACCAATCAGCTGGGTACGAATTGGATTTGACACATATTTTACAATGTTACCGACTTACTCTGACGTCAGATCGTCAATGACACATAGTACGAAAAGAAACGTCACTCCTGCCCAGGGGGTCCGCGTATAAGTGTTTACACTTCAAAAACCCACATTCAGTACTTATTTAAAAATATTTGAGTAATTTTTGGTCAGGCGTTCATAGTAATAATTGCCATACGTGCAAATGGCAGTCTTGTCCACTCGCCGAGGAATTCGGTCGTGTGGACAGACAACTGCAATTATCGGAACATTCTACTGATTGTCTGATTTATACTTCACTTGCAATCAGACGGTTTGTCATCTCGTCTGCTTCGTGGATTTATTCGAATTCCAGGAGAGAAACGACAACGTCTACCACTGCATGTGAAATGATAAAGATATTAATGGAATTTTTAAATTTATTTGATTTGAGATGTTTTTTTGTTTCAATAATAAGCAGTTTTGAATTGAAACGCGAAACGACCAATAGTGTACCCAGCGACAAATCGAACTTAATAAATAGATATTTTACGATTTCTTAAAATAAAATCTATAGCAGAAAATAGAAAATAATTATTATTTCTGTTTATGCTAGGCCGACTTGTCACATAGTTAACGTTTCTAAATCACTTATTTTGATAGACAAACGCACAATTCTTCTAAATAAATGCTTATACTTTAAAACATTCTCTATCTTATACGCATCCTAAGTAGATGGATTATCAGTAGACTCATTTAAATCAGCGTGTATAAGTTAGAACGAATTGCAGTTTTGAAATATTTTAGAAAAATTAGTATCTAAATTTTTATACTTCTCGACAATGTTAATTGTTGTTTTGCATATCTAATTAGTTGTTTAACTTATTCGATAATAAAGGTTAACGACCTGATAAGATTAACAGTTAGACATTATACTATCTTTTAAGTAGACAGGTATCTAAAAACATGTGTTTTTTCCACTTTATTTTGTCCGTTATTTCAGCTGATAATTAGGAGATTCAGTTAATACTCGTTATCTAGCTGTTTGTAACGCACTGTGTGTTATATCGAAATATATAAAAAAAAAACAATTAAAGTATGGTTAATGATGAAAATATTTATTCTCAAAAGCGTTTAAAAACTGAGTAATAGAGTAACAAAGAAACGAGGCTATATACAAACGTAACCTAAGTACTAACATTGGATTAGATTGGAAATAAAAAAAATATAGTTAAATATTAAGATCCTTAAAAGCAAAATAAATTGATGTGTAGCGTAAAACTCGTAACAAGTGTGACTAAGTTCTGTGTTAAGGCTAAAAATAAAGCGTAACTAATAAAGTCTATCTATCTTATGTATGGGCTATGTATCTTAGTTTGAACGTAAACGCTCCATCTGTCCTATTATATTAATCTTTTTTAACATGTCAATTATATCCGCTATATTAATGTATTTTTCATACATACATACATATTTTTTAAACGACGTACTATTCATAGGTCATATACAAATATTTGCTAATGACGTATTAATTAGTTATACTATAATGTGAGAATTGACCACGATTTCTATCGATATCTATCATATAATTCTATGTATCGTATCAATATCAATTATATCCTGAAGGTGAACAAAAAATAGCTTGATCCCGTTATAATTTCGTTCTATATTTGTAGATATCGAATTTTAGCATTAAAAAAAATGTCTACGATGTTTATTACGAAGCATATCAACTGAATTATTAAACAGTTGTCGTCCGGTTTAATATGGCGGACTGAAGCGACCGGTTTGCTGACTGACAGGGGACATATTATGTACATATCTAACATTATTTCACACCTCTGCCGAGTGTCTTCGACGCCACCCGCTTTTTACCGATGTATCGGCCAGAAGATCTGCAAGTCAAATGTAAGAAAAGATTCATTTTATGCTTACGACTTTTATAAGGACTCAACCCGGTATTTCTCTATACAAACGTTGTAGTGTATTATTTAAAGATATAAGCAAAATAATATTGGATATCGTTTAATCTTCTAATTATCTAGACTTCTAAAGAAATAAAAAGTCTTCGGGTTTACATAGATTCTGTTTTTCATAACTAACCAACAACGGTGCAAAGTTTGTATGCGCTGGATGAGACAGGACGATATTTTTATATCGTCCTGTCGCACTCGCAAGACAGAGAAAACGTCACCGGGAAAAAGCCCCTTAACATGAGATTGTGTTCAGTGATTTGGTTAATAATAGTATGGCCGTAATATCTCGTGTCAATGTTATTTTCTTCATCCACTCTTTTAAATCATTTTTACACCCTCCAATATAGGCATTAGAGAAGGTTAATATTGATAAGCACCATTTTAAATGATCACTTATTACTTCAATAAGGAACTTCGTGTGTGTTTTTTGCATATTATGAGGTCGGCGGTGGTTGTACTTCCCTTATAACTAAATTATTGGTTCAAATTTTCTATGCAAGTTTATTAAGCGATTTTGAATAGTAGAATTTACAGAATTGTGCATAGAATTTATAGCATTGACATCGAGTAGTTATTAGCTGTTGCAGCAGATGTTTAGATGTTTCGTGTATGTTTCCTTCATTCACGCCATCGTGAACCTGCCATTGTATTTATATACCTACACCGTGTCCCAAGACCATTTCCTATAAAAAATCCCAACCAACTGACCCTGCGATTTCAAACATGATTTGTCTTGACGTCATATCAAAATTCATCATGGTTTCCGAGGAAAAAAAATGTGAGCATTACGTGATAATATTAAATCGATCTTTTCATAAGTTCGTCCGCTCACGGGGCCGCGCTACGCCAGGTCACTGACCGGGAAGAGCAAAATTGAAAAAGGGAATTTACACGAGCGCTTTGATAAAATTAATATATTTAGGCATTATTATCCTGTAACATAGGCATATAATGAATTACCTTCGAAATGTTAAATAAATAATTAAAATGCATTACCAATTTAAATTTGACGTCTACTATTTTTTTTTTTTTTTTTTTTATAAGTTCTTTATTTATAAACAAAATACATATTTAATTTGTTTGTTCACAAAACCCTTGCGGGTTTTTATGTGAACTCATTCATATTGTGCGTCTACTAAGAATGATAAATATATACATAACTCAAACCACTCCCAAATCGTCACAGGCATATTATCAAGGCAGTATCTAGCGAAGTCTCCTTTATTTATTGTATAACCTCCTGTTTAATTTTAAAATAGTATGTAACATTTAAGTTATATAATCTTTTGATAATCTCTTGTCTACTGTAGATTTTTGAACTACCTTTATCTATAAATGAATCTTATAACGTAATATTGGACAGGTACTTTATAATCCGGTAAAGCCGTGCAGATCAAAACGGATGAGCGTCAACGACACGTTCATATAATAGTCCCGCTCCTGCGGGGCTGAGGATAGATTGATTGCCTCCAGTAGCGGCCCAGGCCCAGGCCCAGGGTCCAGGGTCCGGCCGCGTCTGCGGAGGCAGATCGTTGTCTGGGCGTCCGGCGGCCGCTATCAGCTGCTCACAGCCACCGCGACGGCCTCCACTTCTCCGCTGTCGTCTTTTATTCATGAGGCCCTCGGCGAATATTGTTTGATTCGGTTTCCAAGCTCGCGCTGGCTGGCTCCTGCCTGACGGGATTCCACTAAGTCAGTCGATATTCCGGGACGCGTCATTGTAAATAAGGACGGCGATATCGGCCAGATCACCGTTGCGTGTACAATTGTAAGCATTGCCTTATCTCACGACGAAACGGCTTCCTAATAGGGCTTCAGAAGTACATTTATTTTGATTTGAACTATACATATTTTATTTGTAATTAAAGCGTTTAATAATTTATTTTATTTATTGAATAACAATATTTAACAATATAATAAACTCCGGTGATATTGCTGGTATTGACAAGTGTTTTCTTAGTTAACAGTCTACGTTTTAATCGAAGCCGACATTTTTTTTTTGAAACTAGTAGATTTTTCTTCCTGAAAATTAATTTTAGTTGGATGATCTTTCCAACCTAGGTAATTTGGTTTGGCTAGTTGGGAGCTAATTTCAGACCACGCAGTATCATTTGTAAATAAATTTAAAAACATACTCACAGAATGCGTTCTGTGACTCCTTACTAAGTGACTTCCATTTTAGTTGTGATAATTATTCTGTAAAACCATTAAACCGTCCGAAACTCCTCAAATACATGTCTTTCTTTCACTTTAATAAAATAATGGCCTTCTTTCAGCTGCTTCGAACTCGGAATTAAGACACTGTGTATAGGAATGATGTGCAATATTTAAGGGTAGGTTAGGTTTTGGGATTGGATGGGCTTTTTTAGCTTTCTTTTTTAATATTGGCAACTGAGTTACAATAATTTATAGAACAAAACATTCGTTTTTTAGTTAAAAAATTATCATTTTCAAAATATGTTTTAACCACCTTAATGAAAATTTAACCTTATTTTATATAACATATCAAATAGAGTAAGAGTTGTTTTTTTTTCATAAAATACACGCCTGTATTACCAACTCACTGCAGCGGTTATTTGATATAAGGTAAAAGCGGTGAATATCGCCCACCCGAGACATCTTCCAATCCATGCAGCATTTTAAAAAGTGGCAACCATAGGTCCTTATTAGTGGTTACTGAGCGAGGTTCTTCAAACAGACCCATTTGTCAAGCGGGTGCTTATAGATCGGAGCGATATTATAAAATTTACTTTTACAAAATGTATTTCCCAGTGCAAATGAATATGTTAGTAGAGGTTTTTTCGGAGGGCATTGCACCGGTAACATAATTGATAAAACAGTTACACGAAACATTACGGAAGTAAAACATTTTTTTTTTACCAGAATGCTTGTATGGTTTATCCATATGGTTGTTGGCGTTGCTCATATTCAAAGACACCTATTTTTATGCATCATTTTAGTTGGTTGAAGATTTAGACAATCATTTGTGTTGTAATTGTATATAAATGTCCTTGACCTCATTACCTCCTATTGAAAGAAATAAAGCCCAGTTGACACATCTCACTAGTTTAACGTTTTTTGACAATTCAAAATTATACAGTTATGAATAAACTTATGTTTTAAATAATATTTATTTTACATACGTTATAAGTTAAAAAAAAAATATTTTTAATCAATAGCTATATATAGAATCATACCTTCTACTTTTTACACACACACATATGTAGTTATTAATAAATTAGGTGTAAAAGTATTTGAGTTAATTATATTCGATGATAAAAAGGCAAATCGCCTGACAAAATAATTAAATATTTTTGACATTGAAAATAAAATATAGATTTTTTGAAAAAGCGTACAGCCTAATCTAAAAATAATTATTAAGTTACTAAAAAAATCCTTGAAGTGAGTTTTCGTCGGAAAAAGATTGTAGTAGTTAAATTTAAAGTCAATTTAAATAAAAGTCAATTAAATTTAAACGTTTTTAAAAGGGTACATAAGTAGGTATATAAAAATGATCAAATTTAATATTTTCACTAAAAAGATATTTTTAAATAGCTGCGTGTTTTTATTGCGATCCGCTTTGAGAATTAATAATGATTAGCAATAAGCGATAAGGCGGGGCGGCACAAGGTAGGTTTCTGCTGCGCCATTGCTTTTATCAAGATACAAATTTCCTAATGCGATGCTCTGAATTGCAATTGCTACTGAATGCATTAATTTCTGAGTTTGCTACAAAAAATCAAGATTATAGCTGTGTTTGCAAACCCGTGCTACAAGCGGCTGTTGTGTGACAAGGAAAATGTGCGCAAACCCCGAGCATCTATTCGCAATGAAAACTCTTTTGCTATCATAAATATTATGTTTAGAAATTAAATTTAACTTTCAGCATACTCTTGCAGTCATTCACCTTATTATTATAATTATACAGGATGTCCCAAGACCATTACACAGTTTTGAAGGGGTGTTTATAATCCTTATTATGTGTAAGAAATTGTATAAAAAAAGCAAAATGAATTCATGCCCAAATTTATTAACTTTATCAAAGCGCTGGAGTAAATTCCTTTCGCTCTTTCGTTCGCCCTTGACTAAGGCCGTTCGATGACCCTGAACAGCGCGGCGTCCCGCTCTTATGACAAGAACAATTTAATATTATCACGTAAAGTTCTTAGTTTTTTTTTTTAAACCATGATGAATTTCGATATGAAATCAAAACAAATCATGTTTGAAATCGCAGGGCCAATACTGGTTTTTTTCTAGAAGTGGTCTTGAGACACGGTGTATACAAACACTTGTAAACACAAGTGTTGTTCTTGTTTAATTATTTGGAACATAATTTTTTTTTCATTAATATAGGTAAACTACGTTCAAAAAAAAAACACCACCAGCACACCCCCACCAGAATTCCGCAGTACTTACTCGTTCTTATTTTTTTTTAAAGAACTATATTTTGTTTATAAACTAGTTTTATGTACGTAAAATAGTAATTAAAATATGAGGAAACTTTTAAGCTTTTTGTGACCTCTATTAGAACAGTTTTTTAAGCTATTCGGCCTAAGTGGCCATATTACTCCAAAGTAATATGACTCGTATTTAATTTGTATTTAATTTAATTTAATTTTACCATTGTTTGCTATGACGTTTCGGCCTATAGCTTCTGTAGCCCCTTTCACATACTCGTATGCAAAGCGAGTTAGGATGTTCTGGGTTCAAGTGCGCGGCGCTCCGTTCGCCGACAGATCAATCACGATAAAGATTGGAGCGCAGTGCGTTCATTATCCATTCCCACGTTAATCACTTAAGGAGATCGAGTCCGCCGAGCCGTCAGCGCATTAAACGCCAATAAATTCTCCTAGCGACAATAAAACATTCGATATGCCATTGGTGCTCGCGTTTGCCACCAACCCCTCTTCCCTCCCCTCCCACCACTCTCATTTCTCACACAAACCTTCAAACACATTTATCTCCACTACATTTTGATTTGCATTGGTGGGTTTCGTTTTACGGATAACTTAAATATTCAACATTTTTGTTCACACCTTGAATATGCTGCCTCAATTTAAAAACCCCCTAAATTAGTAAAAAAAATGTTTATTTATTATTTTAATATTTTTTAGTTCATTTTATTAAAATACATATATAAATAAATATGTGTTCCACTTTTACATACTATACAACTATTTATTTTTTTGTTTATTTATATAAAATCCATAAAATCACTCCTATGTATAAACTTATAAAAATATTCATACCCCATTCATAGATTGGCGGCAAAAGATTACAACCCAACCCACCATAAACAATTACTCTGTGAGTCGAACCATTTCAATACTACCCGTGTCACGTTATCCTGTTGATCTTTCCAATAAATAAAAATAAATGCCATTATGAAATACATTTTTATAAATATAATATAAATCTAAAATATAGTAGCATATTTCATGTTACCTAACAGTAGAACGTGTTTATATGTATTAATTTATTATTATATTCATATTTACTATATGTATTGGTATGTTTATATATTATGTTCTGGGTGTATGAATATATCTATATGGGGATAATACGCATATTTATTTGTTATTATATTTTTTCAACATCAACAGCGCCTAAAAAGCGAAATTAAATTAAAAAATGGCTTCCTTAGAACAGGTGGCAAGGTGACAGCTTCGGTAAGATATTGTACATTTATTTTATACTGTCACAAAAATATTTAAAATATTATTAGCAACCTGTGCAACGGAACTAAATAAAAATATATCTTATTGTAGTATCCGAGAATAATCTGGAGAAAAATTACATATTGAGCGTAAAATTAGGTAATGAATTCTTGTATCGGTATGCAGGAATTAATTACCTAATTTGCACCGCCACGCTATTCTTAGCACAAATGCATCGCTCAACTGTCAAATCTTGCCATTTTTGTACTAAGAAATTGCAAGGTTTTGCCCAAGAGTAGCTAGCACAGAAGGGCCAAGAACGGCGCGTCGTAAAGAACGCAACGGCAACGGCAAAGGCTCGGTGGCTCGACGACTTGACTTCCCGACCGCAGATTCGCAATCCAGAGGAGAGCAAAAAACTACGAACCGCGGCGCATCGAAACGCACCTTTCAATCGCGCGATGCGTGAAATATTCGACCATTTAAATCGATTACATAAAAAAACGATCGACAATAGTAATCTGCACACCTTTTTATTGATAGCATATAATTGAAGAATCATTGATGATTAAATCAATCTTTCGATTCTCTACAATCAGGTGTTGAATATATTATTTGTCTATGTTGCTAAATAGGCAGTAAAAAAAGTTTTTGGATGCTTGAATTCAGACTAGGCGATTATAATTTTTACAAGCTACAAAAATGTGAAGAAAAACGCATATGCAAAATGTATTAGTCAAACGACCTGTAATTAGGCATACTTAAAGAAAAGAAAATGTTTGTCTGAATTAAAATAAAAATACTCCTTAATTAATCTACTTTTACTTCACCTGACATTTCAGGTCTAAATATTTTATTTGTGGAAGTCTGCTGTTTCATATAACTACACAATTAATTAATTAAAAACAATTATATTTTTTGAGAGAAGTTTATGTTTTTTTATAAACCTTTAATTTGGTCTAACCATTATATTGTAAAAAGTTGAAATTCTTTTGTTTTACGAAAATTAATCGGCTTTGTACAAACTTACAAACACTGCAATGTAACGCAGTGCTTATGTGCTTTATGCGGCATTTTAGGGTTACCGTGATTAAAATCTATCTGTTTACAAAGTGGCAAACTTCTTTGCCTGGATGCCGTGGAAATAATAGTATTTATTTTCGTCATTACATTACATTTTTGAATTGGTTTTATGTATGAATTTTTCTTTTCGTAATAGTTTTGTCAGAACTACAATATTTTAGTTTACGCGTCAAAGACAAAAATCTACGCGTACACGATTAGTTTAACGTTACATTTAAATACAATACGTACTATAGGTGTAATTTAGTTATATCAATTAACTTTTGTATTCCAGAATGTTAGGCTTTGTGTGAATACATACAATATAGTATATATTTTAAATAATTTATATTGATTCATTGCCAGGCGTGCCCTAACTGCGTTTTCCATCTCAAAATACTTCGCGTACTTACGTCATCGGCTGTCATCGGATAGTTGATATTTTAATTTTGCTCATAAGCAAGAAATGCACTATTTTGGTCAACAACTCGTTTGAAATTCGTACACCATAATATTAAACCCAGAAGACTAAAGCGGTGTATATTATATAGACTGCAATAAATGCTAATTGGCCAGGGCTACTGATACTGTGACAGGTGACTGTGACTTTATCGCCCCTTTGTTTGTAGATCCTTTTAATAGAAAAGAGTTACATTCAAAGATTCAAACTAAATGTTAAACTTTGAGGTTGTGTCTATGCGTATATTTCTTTATTACTTCGGATTCTTGAGAACGACCGTAAAAAGTGGGAATACATTTTGTTAAATATTTTATTATAGACCTTTCCTTCTTCCTCGTCGGCGCATCGAAGGAGAAAGAGGGGGAGAGCAAAGGAGCCCGTCTGCATGTGAAATGTGTCCAGTGTTGCGGAATGCGGCCGTTTTTTGCGAGACGCCACTCGGGAGGAATTTCACGTGGCATTATTTCGACGGCTGGCGAAACGAGCGCGACCGGGACAAGAGAAATGTCGGAGGACAGGAGGACAGGAGGACAGGACATGTCAGCCCTGGCGACTGCCAATGACGCGCTTGACGCGGCTTGACGCTGCCAGGCCAGGGCTACGTACGCAGTACGCTATACCCACTTATGGACATATATAATCCGGTAAAGGGTTGGGACCGAGGGTTCCAAGCTCCAAAAACCTAAACTGCGGTGATCATGAGCACTCACTACTCCATCATAAATAACTTATTAATTAGTTGAATATTAATTTAACTTTGATGCCTAAACCGATACTTTATTATTATTACTAATTATTTACCAAACTTTTAATAAGCACAAATTTTATTTTTTTTGACAGTTTGTAGAGTAGAAGCTTTTAGTTTTGTTGCAGTACTGTTATAGCGTTAGAGGCATGACTTGAAAAAAATAAACTTATACCAATGATTCCAATCGAATTTACTGAAAAATAATTACTAAAATGGAGGTTTTGTTATGGTATATTGTTTATTATTATTATTTATAAGCCTAAAATATAAGTTAAACAAAATTTGCCTAAAAATAAAAATATGCCGACCCCTAAATCTAAATTTACTATTACTGGGTTAGATTAAATTCTTGACAATTCGAAATAAAGATTCCGAAATAAATTCTCGACGTCATTAGATTACTCGAATTGGTAGGTGTTAATTTGTGTCGAGTCCACGAGAAGAAAATGGTCCTATAGCTGGGATGATTCTCTAAACGTCCCTCGGATACAGATGTAAGTAGTTTATAAGAGTACTCGTATTTTATGAGTGGTGTTTGCAAATGATACGTCATCGTCCTTACATAAGTTTCCAAGGTAAGCTATAATTATGGCTACTTTGGCTATAACTTATGGTTTTGCTATTAAATGTTATATTATTTAGTTATTTTTTACTTTTTTGTTATATTCCAACAATATGACAAAATGCATACACAAAGTTTGCATAATAATAGCATTGATTATTTCCGTTTCCCATGGTGCAAATTGCTAAGGGCGCAAATGAGCTTCATATTCATTTCAATAATTTACAAACTGCTTCCAAGTTTGTAGAAAAAATTAAAGGGATAATAACAAACCGAAACACTATATTGTAATAAATATATATATTCGTATATATATATAGTAAAATTGTATAATGTATATCTTAAATACCGTATTTACATGATTTTTATGTTAAAATAGGTAAACGCCGTTAGCTTACCTTATATAAAAATTTAACAGTATATTGACATTTGGAAAATTCGAATTCTTTTTAATATTTTAAGGATTTAATTTTTTTTCAAACAAATTATATAGCCAGAATGTTCAAAGAAAAATGAATACCGAACACACAGATAGTTGCATCGCTTGAGGTAATACACGCTGGTTTAATTACAGGCCTGTATTTTATGAAAGCTTTTCACTCTCACCTATCTATCTGTACGCTTATGCAATACGGTCAAACTTTCAATAAAGTAGTAAAAAAATGATTTAAAAAAGAAACAATAATTATGAAAAACGGTGAAAGTGTAACGAATATGACGTATAATGAATGAGAAGTGAATGGTTTAATGATTATTTACAAGAATAACTTACGTTCAACTTAGGATATATGAAAATGAATATATAGATTTGATGATACGATATTTTTTATCTTTCGCCATTCGGCGTCGTCAGAAAATATATAAAATATAATATGAATATATATATATATATTTAGGTAAATTTATTTAGTTTTTTACTGAAAATTTAATTACACCGACTTTTGAGTCGTCGAACCAGCCACTAAGTAAGGGGAGTAGGTTTTTTGATAGGTTTTTTGATTCAGTATTTGATTGATTCTTTCGAATAAGACCATCTCTTGTATGGCTTTGAATTTTCATGCATTGGAATGTCAATGAAAGATAACCATTAAAAGATAATTGGCGTTAAATTTCTTTTAATTTTTTTCTATGATTTTATCTTTTTAATTTTTAAAAGAATACTATTTCATTTAAAATTCTCATTACAAAGGAAAAGCAAAGAATATAAGGAAAATTTAAACATTTCTGTGTATTTTACGCGTCTCGATTATTGATAAGGTGGTTGGTTAGTGTTTACTTTTTCCTCGTAATATAATTTTACTCGTATACTGATTGTAAAACCGTAAAATAATTTAAAAGTTACCTAACAAAACAAATGAAAGCTCTGTAGTCGAGCGGGGCGTGAAGAAGTATTCTAAGGGTCCCCGTATAGTGGTTTCCTCATGTGTGGGGTCTCGGTTTGAGGGGCAATACTGGCTTATCTTTATTACCATCCGACGGGTTACCCCACTCAGCTTCCGATCGGCTACCCAGCAATATACGAGTATAACGGACGGGAGGAGAATGGACGAGAGGAGTTGTGGTGCTCGGCGACACTTGCTATCGTCGTAAATAGATCTGATGCTCTCGCGGATGACGAGAATGCCGTCAGAGCCTTAATGGGGACGACGGATGACATTCGAACTATAAATCGAAGGCTGTTAAAAATATGGCGATGGAATACTCTTTTGTCGCCAGACACGTCTTTCAAAGACCTGAACACTGTGCTTTTCCTATGTTTCTATAGTGAAATCGTGGTATTAACTTGTCCCCCAAATCTCCTGACTAAAGTAAAATTAGAGAATTTTATTTTAATAAAGTAGGAAGATACTAACAGATTCAAAAGCAGATAGCGGATTCAAACTTATTTGCATTTCATCAAGGTCACAGCAATTAAAAATAAAAATTAAATTTACTTAAATATAACCTACTTAACAATATGAATACTTTTTGTACAATTATAATAATCTTTATAGATGTATCTTAAATAAAATCATAGACAATTAATTACCTTGTTTACCTGGTAATAACCATATTTTGTTACATCACACAGTTATATTTGCTTAATTTCTAGATGTTATTTTTATAACTAAAGAAATCATAATTAAATAAATAAATGTATATTATTACAAAAAATATATTCTAATGATAGTTAATGTTATGTAAATATTTAATAAAATAAAAATCTAGACAGATGTATGATATACACACGACACTTTTATACAAGTAGTGGAATGGTATAATCCATGGTGTTATTTGCCATTGTGAGAAAATTTGATAATTCAAATATTTTTAGCCAGTTGCCGTCAATCCATGGATTAATAATGTTATTGTATTTTTTTTAAAAATAAAATTTAGATAATAATAACCTTATAGTAAATTTAAAGGTTGGTGGTTATTAAATAGATAAATAATATTAGTATAATGGCAGCTAATTTCTTGATATTTATGATAACCTATATCTAATGGGTCTTCGGCACACGTACGAGTCATTTCACTTTTTATCACTGGGTTGTTTTATTATTATTTTGGTTTGTTATAAATGTTTGATGTTATCAATAAATTGTTCTTAGTTAGGTAACATTGCACCTACTCGAAAGTATTTTTTTATTTGATTACAATTTACATACACATTTTTTTTTTTTGAAATTTGTAGCATAAATCGAGACATTATGTATGACGATATCTAAAAAAATATAAATTAAAAAGCTTTCCTAGGTGCGGCCGTGACCAGCAACCGGTCGAGCTGCCGCATAAATGTCACTATACATCGAAACGCTTATGTGTCTAATTTTCATTGGGGCCTTTTAATGGCTCACCCACCCCGGAGCGAGATAAGAGAGACGTTTTGATTTTTAAAACGTGTAATATACATGTTGATTTTGTAGCCTTCCCACTAATTAGTGTATAAATACCTCGCCAGCGGGACGGCCATATATTTCGAAGCAAAGTTCCACATTCAGAGATAACCGATATCGAAGCGCAGCCACCAAAGAAATACGACTTGAGCCTCTCATCGGTCCTTATTTAAATAAATATTTAATTTGACAAAATTGGTGCGTATTTGAATGCGCCCTTTTTAAGGGTGAACGCTTGAGGATGCCTTTTTGCTTAATCTTCATTATTAGTAGTAAAAACGATTTTCAAACAACGATATGGACTTTGTAATGCAGTTCATGGAAATGACGTCAGTTTTTGTGTCAAGGGAGGGGGGGGGGGGGGATTATAACGATAGGATAATTTTAGGGTCGAAAATTGAAAAAAGTCGATGATGTAATATATGGACGGCCCTAACTAAGTTATTGCAACAATAAAAGTTAATTCAAAGTTGGCGGTTTTGGTATTATCCGGTTTGGCGGTTAGTGGGTTTGATTTTGTTGTTTGGTGTGACAAGAGCCTCGGTTTCTTACGATAACATTCGATTTTGACGATTAAAAAGGAAAAATGAATTATTGGTTATTCTGGTTATAGAATTATTCTGTGTGTCCTGCGAGTAAGAGAGGTTCGTTATTTCGCTGAAACTTTTTATAGACGTTGCCGTCCAATATTTAGAAACTGAGCAGCAATAAGACAAGTGAATAACCTAGCAATAAAAATGGAAACTTCTGTGATGATCCGTAAAAAGGTTATTCATTTATTTATTATAAATACTTACTATAAATAATAACAATAAATCGAAATGTAGTACCTAGAGCAAATTACAGTTACATTCTTATATCCTATTAAAAATCACAGTCAGCGATTAGTACTGCTACATGTTGTGCCCTGCCTTCTTCACTAGACTATGTCTGTACTAAGGAAGGCATTGTTTTATTGTGTTACAACTACGAATGTCAGATCGATAATGCACCTATGGAGAATGAATAAATGGTTATATTATATTTATATTAGGCAAAAAAATTAGATAAATATACAATGTTGTCGCACAGTATGTTCATATTCAGACAACATATCAATAGTTAATTTAAAAAGAAAAATTAATATACTGTTTATGTATACGAGTGCTTTTCTTTTTAGCTAACATGATTGTTGTGTTTTTTGTCGTGTTTTCCTAATTTTGATTTTATTATATATTGGAAAACTAGTTGTATAAATATAACAATGGCATTTTCTAAAAACGGTGTTAAAATGACAGTTTGGTGTATTCTTCCTTCTCACTAAGTAAGACCGTTACTTTAGAACAGTCCGCAGCCTAGTTAGGATAAATAATACGATTATTATGTATTTTTTGTTGAAAATAAATAAATTACTAAGTGGTATAAATAGTGAAAGTTTGCCAAAATGTATAATTTAATTGTAAATTTTCTAGCAATTTGAGTGTCGCCGAAGAATCTCGGGGGGAGTTGTGAGATGAGGGTGGGCTAGCGACGAAAGGGGTAGGGAGATCTAAAATATGCTTCAAACCACAGATCTTTAATTCTATGATCTGTGCTTAAAACAGCCTTATTATGAGGAAGTAAAGAATAAGGTAAAGAAAATATTGTTACTTAAATATTGAACAAACGAATGGCTATTCTTTGGTTCGGGTAGATGTAAAGATAGTAAGATACAATAGTAAGACTTTAAGGTATTTTTATCGGTAAATTGAATATACGATACGAATTGGTTAGTTTGCTGGGATGTATTTAAAATTGTTATTATAAATCGTAGCATACCCCTCATGAGGATCTTGCGCATGGTGCGCCGCTGCGAGGTGCAGTTCCAGCGCCGGCTGCGGAACTGGTGCTGGCACTCCGAGGAGCCGAGCGACACGCCGCGCGTCATCTCGCGCAGCAGCGAGGTCTCGTTGCGGCAGATGTCGGCCAGGCGGCCGCGAGCCCTCCGCGACTTGTTGCACACGAGCCGCGGGTCCAGGACCACGTGCCTGCCGCCGGCCCTGTCGACATAAACGCATATTTTAATGGGTTTGTTACATACTGCATTTCGACAAGAGTGTCGGCTATGGTAACCTCGACGGCTATGCAATTAAAAAAAATGAAGTAGTGTGTCTCAACCAGTTAGGAATTAAATAACCACTTAAATATTTTCTTTAAAACATTAATATTATTTATCATTTCTGTGATAGTTCTTAATAGAGTACCTATGTCTGATTAAAAATTAAAATATCTAAAAGAAGAACAGATATTTCGCGCTGAAGCTCGTCGGAAAGCTTATTGACGAGACATGTTGATGTCTCCAGGCAATCATATATCCTTTGTATAAATCCTTATAAATTGTAAATTGAGCCCACGATTTGCTTGATTTTTCATTAAAACGAAACTTTGAGTAGTCACTTTTACCTCAACTATGTAAGATTAACGAAAAATATAGCCGGTCAATACTTGAACGTACAAAAATAGCTACTTATAAACGTTTTGTTTTAATGTTTTTAAAATAGTTTAAAATAATTACAATTGAAAATAACCTCAATAAAACCTATTTTAGTTGATAAGTAATATATAAAAAAGTAATATCAGATATGACTACTTGATTATGTAGTATTATATAAAGGAAAATACTTTTTTTGTTGCTATGCGAAAGTACGCAAGAATTGTTTCGATTTTCCTACTTTACTTTTCTCTAAAATCAGTATTTATTCTACTTTTTATATATTCTTCTATTATTATGTTACTTAAGTATGTGCGAAAAAGCTAAGCTAAAAGACATAAAACGCGAAAAAGAGGGTAATCTAAGTACTACTGTACAGTGTACACCCACTACACACTAATTAACTAAATAGTTTATGTATGTTAATTGCATCAGGCAATGATGCTCTGGTACACAATGAGCATCAATGGCACAATGCCATTGATGGCATTGTGCCATCAGCATTTATATCTCGACGCTGACGATCATATTTGTAAAAAACAGGTTTCGAAAATTAGTTTATTTATTTATTCAAAGAAAACATTAAATTAAATAATGATTTCGACCGTTTGGACCCTAATATGTGAACCTAATATCTATATTTAACTTCTTCTTCATTAGCTGAAGTGTTAAATAAAAATAGTGATTGATCGCCAGCATAGAATAATGAAAATATACACACGGATATCCAAATATCCAAATTCACCATTTCCAAATGTTCAGCTTCCCTCTAATAAAATTTTCGCTGATAACATATTTCAGACAGCTAAAAAGCAGTACCGAATTGGAAAATAAGGTTAAATAAATAATTTAACATCAATTTTTTTGTGTGTCTTTATATTTTTCTCACTAAAATGAGAAACAGCGCTTTTTTAATAATTACTTACATAGGTTATTCAGATTGTTCTTAGAAGAATAGATCGTAAGAATTCAAGCAATAAAAGAAATCAAAATATTTATCATTCGATAATTCGCACTTCACCCGTATTGTTATATTACATGTATCAGTTACTAGTTATCTCAAATTACGTTAGTCATAGCCATTTATTTTATTCGTTGGCTAGGTTTATCGATATGTGCAGAAGAAATAAATTATAAATATGGTTATGTTTATATTATTTTTAAATATTTTTTTGTGTTCATCCTAACATAATTTACTATCAATTATTGTGTCTAAATATTTCTAAATTTGGGAAAATAGTAAAAAAACATTGATATAATTTCTACAAGTAATATTCAACTATGTTTTTTTTGTAAACATTAAAAAAAATTCTTTAGTATTTATTATCTAGGTTTAGGGAGCTATATTTTCACCAACCGATCGAAGTCTCAATACTACATAGAAAAATATGCTAGTTTGTCTGTTAGTATGTTAATATTATTAATGTGTGATACGCAAAGAGTGGAGTAAATTTTGGTATTATTTGATTTAGTGACACTCTGACGTCAGAGTAAGTCGATAGCATCTTACAAAATGTATCAAATTGAATTCGCGCGCGGCTGACATTCCGGATTTAAGATCGCATTTACTCGTCGATGCCGCGGCCAGTCAGGTTGAGGACCCACAGCTTTATTGCATTCACAACGAACGCTAATGTTTACACATCTTAAGGCGTGAGCTCCAGCGCTCACACTTCTTTTATATTATAAGGTCAGCTAGGAGTAAATGTTTAAGACCCGCGTCGTCGAATCCGGCCCCGGCGCGCGCGGCGAGGAGCGAGGAGCGGGTCTAGTGACGCGTCGCTCTCCCATCCGTGTTTACCATGTGTGTCGATGGTGCGTTGCGCTAGACTAGGCTCGCCGATCACCAATCGCCGATCGCCGATCGCCGAGTGGCGAAAGACGGACAGCAGGCGGACCGCGACTGACGGCTCCGCAAACAGACAACACTTTTAATGCCCGGGCCGAGTGATGACTTGATGGGATCTCTTCTAATAATCGCGCGCCGGCGAAGGCGAAATAAACAGAGAGCTGCCAAATTTTACTCCGGGCGCGGATAAAAATCTCTCCATAAAATCTTCCGAGTGCTACGGATTCTGGAAACTATTTTATTTATTTATTTAATTTTGCATGATCCATATGTTTTCCACGCTGATCTAAGAGCGTTTTGTGATTACTTGGGATTCAGCCTGATTTTTAAGCGACTTTCCAATTTTCCGAGGTTTCCAATTAGATCTTTACTCTAAATGTGGTAACTTGAGCAATTTCGAATATTTTTTTTGGCATATGATAGGGAATTTCTCACAAATGATTTAATTTTAGTTTGGTTGAGTCACGTCTATTGGAAGGTAGGGAAAAAAAAGAAACAAATTAAAAGCGTAAATACTAAAAAAAAAAAAAATTAGTTAAATCATAATATTTTTTTTATTCCTCTAATGTTGTATTAAAAAGTTACATAGAGTGTTTCCGCGCCGACTTAAACGTTTTGGTGAATATGCTTTTTTATTGTTCACCAACAATAAAAAATATATTTTTTAGGTATACATTGATTTTAAAGTTAGTTTTATTTATTTTTTTTAGGTTTTTTGATATTGAATGTTTTATTTGGTACTGTGACAATCTCGTAAAGAGCCTTAGACCGAGTCCACGTACTATGAAAAAATGGAATAATCCAATTTGTAGCTAGCGTCTTTAACCTTTTAAAAAACCCACCCTAGATAAAAAACAGGACGAAACATTTGACCAAAAATAAACCTCATAATACCTACTAACCTACTTTACCACTGGAGTATCACACCCAAAGTTGTTTATTATTATTATTAGTTTATTCATTAAATTTACAATTATTTTATTTTATGTACCAGCTAAGCCCAAGGCTTATCTGCTGGAAACCAGGTGTGTAAAATACAGATAAATTATTAATTGTGAAATATTTCCAACTTATTTTTTTCTGTATTTTACACGTCCTTTACAATATACATATTCACATACATTGAGGTACATTTTTAAATCTTAGTAGTATATTACAAACCAAAAGAAAGTATACTAATAATACATTTTAAAATAATAATTAACACAAATTTACTACAAACAATTAAAGAGAGTGTTTTTGTGCGATTTCATAGCAAATATTTTGAACTTCATATTTATTTTTTTTGTATTTAATATTACTTTTAATTAAGCATCTTGGCAAATTATTAAAAAAGAATGGTACAATGAATTGCAAAGCTCGTTTACCGTAAACATTTTTAAATGCAGGTATAAACAACATTTCATTTTGTATTTGCCGGGTACTATATGTATGTTGAACGAGTGTTTTGAACTTGTCAGAGTCGAAGAAGTGGACCACTATCCTATATATAAACATTACGTTTGCCGGGAGAATCTTACAATATTTAAATAAACCGAGATCATCACTCATGTATTTTAATTTAATTTTTTTAGGAACAATTATTTTTATTATTCTAATCTGGATTTTTTTTATTTTTTCTAAAAATGTTTTAAAAGTATTGCCATAACTCATGATGCCATAATTAATGTTATATGTACCTAATAAATAAACATTATATATATATATATATATATATATATATATTGTTTCTTAAGTATTAACCTGACATTTCAATATCTACTTGTAATAATATTTTAATGACCATGCTGAAGATATATAAAACGCTATGTAACTCGGTAATTCTTATACTCCTTGTAGTATGTTTATTAAATAGTCGTATGTGGCTAAATATAAATCAGATACACTACCGCACTGCTACCTAACCTACTCCCTTGATCAAACAATGGTCTGTATCAAAGAAGGCAGTTCGTCTTGTAAAAAAAAAATAACTATGCAGAATTATTATAGTTAGTTAGGTTAGAAACGTAAATTTAAAAAATACTAATTATATGAAACAAATAAGTAAGTAGAGATATATCATTTATTTATTAAACAAGTAAGCATACAGCGAAATAGTATCATATACGTTTTTTCAAAGACTTATAAGGCCAATTAAAGCTTACGCCTATGTACAACAATAATATTTAAAATGTTGTTAAGCTTAACTATATATTTTAGAAGTTGTATATGTGATGTGTACGGTATGAAAGTGTGAGTGAGTGTATATATGAACATCGTTTATATTGTGTATAGATAAATTAATGTTTAATATGCAACATTTTCATTTTGAATCAGACTGGCATAAAATAGTTCGGATTTTTTAGAGAAACCCACCACGGTTTAGGTCAAGAATAATTCATCACCTCGCTGAATTTGGTGTTGTACCAAGTAAATGGTACAAACAGGGTTTCTGGCATAGTTTGCATTGCGCCTTAGTACGTGGAATAGAGTAGACGCACGCGTAGTGCGGGAAGGCACTCGCCGGTTGATACTGCCGGCTGACACCAGATCTGGACTGTCTACTCTGTTATGTAATAGATCTTCATTATTAGCCATCTCGTCATATGTGTTAAATTCCAAGTGCTCACGACGTGCGATATGTCTAATAAACAGTGTTTGAATGTGTTCCACTCTATTCTTATACACATCATATTGCGGAGACCAGATAGGAAATGCAAACTCTATCAGAATACGAACGTACGCAAAGTATAAGGTTATGTGTGCCAGTGTCCCCGAAAGACTTACATGATCTAAATATAAAGCCAAGTGTTTTACATACTTTGTCAACAATATAAGATATATGTTTTCACCGATTAATTTATGATTTAGATATACCCACACACATATAGTTTCAACGATGTCGTCTTTAATCGCACCGATGGTATAAGTAAAATTGATTTTTAAAATATTTCTTGTATAAATCTTGTTGCACTTAGTCGAGTTCATTAGTCAAAGGTTCGAAACCGCACATGTTCATACTATTTTTAACGCTTCATCTCCCCTGACTATAACACAGGCATATTTGGCCTAGTTGAGTAGGGCCCTAAATAATTTTATATGACCCAGGTTATAGCAATTATTTAAAATACAAAAACGGCCCAGATCTTACTGCGCATTAATGTAATCGTCCGAGTTAGAGATTACTGAATAAATTTTCATCTCAACAGCGTAGAGGTTGTGTTCGGAATTGTGAAAACAGTTACAAATATCGCTAATATACTCTTATATATGCATTAAACAGTAAAGGCCTAGGTCTAAGCGAGTTACTTAAGGAATACCAGATAGAGTCGTTACAAAATTTGAATTACAGCATATCCTAACTATTTCGTCCCAAATGTTAAAATACAATTTCTGAATATATTTTTTTATAGTTTTGCTTGGGAATCACTTTATTTTTTAAAAATCTCATTTAACTAATATAAAAAAGAAGTATGCAGCTGTTTTTATTCTAATTTTGTTTCAAGATAATATGTTCGCCAGTGCAGTCATTCAACCGATAGACAAATGAGTGCTGAATAGTATTTACCAAAGAATAAACATTTCCCATACATCATCTCCTTCAACACCTCAGAGCGAGGCGATGATTTGACCCGATGACAGCCAACCGCCGATGACGAGACACCTGGCTAATGCCCTATTCAATAAGGCATGCTCCACATCCTCGAGATGCCGGCCTAGGTCAGATGGAAGATTAATTCAACACTTCGTCTGCTGCAGTATTCCCAAGATCGAAGGAAAAAATAATATCTAAGTATATGCTTTAGTCTAGTGGGTTTTGGTATGTGCAGCATTAAACCAGGTTCTGCATTTGTTATTACCGGCATCTTTGGAGTCTGGAAGACATCGACACTATTGTATACAAACTGTTTATTTAAGTAGGTACATTATAATTTCATATCAATTTAGAGAGATAATTTGATTTGGAACATTTTAAAGCGTTTTTTTTTTGTTTGTTTTATTTATATTTTATTATACAAATTTGTCCTAAATCGTAGACGTAAATTATGTTCAGAAAATTGCAATGAATAAACTAAATATTGCAATAAACTCATTGACATTTGTACAAGAAAGTTAAACATATTGTTGACACTTAGTATATTTAGTCAAATATTAAGATGTTATGTAAAATTACCCACTAACGAAACGCGTAGATTGGTTTATCTATATTAGTTTCAAATTTCGAGAACATTTCCCATAAGATTGCAAAATATACCTCAATGCCAATTATGAGATTTATATTATTTAATAATAATTTCGATATTGTGAACTTATTTATATAGTCATTTGAAAACCTGACCTACCCTCCCTACTAAATATAACCCAAGATCATGAAGAAAGCATTTTATATTTTAAAATAAAAAATATAAATAACTTGCAGCTAATAATCACAGATTATGGGATGGTTTTAATATTTTATATCATAAATAAAGTAAACAAGAATTAAAGAAATGATTAATAAAGTAAGCTTAATGTTACTAATTATTACTTTATTAGTTAATTGAAGACCTCGGACGACCAAATGTTTAAAATGTACTTCTTTCGTGATTATCAAAGTACCTTTTGGTCTAACGGATACTTAAAATGCTCCCGCATGCGTCGTAAATTACCGTCGATAAGATATGTATCGGCTGCTGCGGCGCAACGAGCGCCGTCGCGTCGACCGCTCGCCGCTCGCCGCTCGCCGCGCTCGCCGCCTGACAGCCGGCGACGGCTGACAGCGCCGCGAGATGGATTCATGTAAATTGGCCAAAGCGAATGATAAATAAATGGAGCGGACGGACGTGGAGAGACGTATCTCGTCGTGACAATATTGCTCTTTGCATTCGTCGCTCGGCCGCCACTGCGCACTGCTCGCGTCAGCGCCGACGCAACTGAGACAAATTTGTGAATTCATTTAAATGGTTTACTTAAGAAATTACACCACGCGCGTTAGAAGTTGATTACAATTGTTTACAAAATTATCACCACATACTGGCATCAACGTTCAACAAATGTTTCTGCAAAAGAAGAATGAGTACATCACCTGCGTGCGTCCTACCGAATTTAACCGAACGAGCGCGTCGCAATTAGATTTATTTCCTGCCTAGGAAAAAATGTGTAAGGTTTACTAAAGAAGTTGTACTTCAACAATAGAAAACAAACCGATAAACCATAACTGTTTTTATGGTTCCGTGCTCGAGAAGTTCAAACGATGGTCTAGTTAAGGGGGCAGGAAACACAGTAAAGTAGTGTCAATCGGTTGTATGAATTTGCTGTACCATTATTCTCGGTGACTAAATTAATTTTGAACCTAAAAATAAATATAACGATAAAGCTTAATTGTAAATTATATAATTAATCTATGAGCACTGTGGCATGAATTGTTTTTAAAATGTTAACCAATTAAACAGGGTATGGTCCGTGGCTTTTCAAAGACAAGATATACGAGATCCGTGGCCTATAAACAAATGCATTGCAGCTGATTTGTTAGGCACTCTTAATCGCCCAGTTAGGCCGCCATTAAATGTTCGCCGATGTCACGTATCGAGCGCTCGCCTCCGAGGTTATTTTACAAAGACACAATTAAGCGCCGCGCGGCCTGAATATTTCCACGGGCATTCCTTGACATCCCCTCCAGTGCCCGTCGCGTCCCGTCGCGTCCACGATATCCTGACATATTCGTACGCGGGCAAGGTTAACAAGGATCGTTTGTTGGGAGTAAAATGCGCGAGTCCACTTTCCTAGGTGTCCGTCCGGGGACATTCTCTTGCCAATCGGGTGCCGGTGAAACGGTGGGGCGATGCGACGCGCCAATGCTATGGACTATAGGGCTTCTCAAATTCGAGTGCATTTTGAGAACCTTTTCAATGAAACCGCATAATAGAACTTTGCTATTTATTCGTTGGATGAAACTAAATATTTTTTATAAGAAAAAGGGAAAACTGGGCATATTACTTTCTCACTAGTATTGTTTTTCATTAGAGAAATAGGATTGTTTTTCATTAGGAGCCAATGTCGTATTGTAACTCATATCGCATATCCAAATATTAATATTATTATTAATTAAAAATATTAATACTTGGTATGAAACGTTAAAATTAAAAAACCATATTTTTTACTTTTATTGTTTCAGAAACAAATTTACTTCAGTATATTTCCCACACACTCAAACACCATTACCTATTTAGGTAATGGTGTATGAGTGCGTGGGAACATTATTTTATTATGATTATGTGGTAATAAATGTACCTGTTAAAATAAAATATATTTTACTAATTATGCATATAGGTAAAATTTAACGTATTTTTAATACGTAAAAATGTATTATTATTTATTGTTATTAAAAAGTGTTGGTTAAAAAGCCTTATTAAAAATAAATTGAATGGAAGGAGGTCTTTGACTTAAGATTGCAGAATGAAGGTTAAACAAAAAAAAATATTTTCACCTTCCTCTTTAGTATAAAATCTAATTAAATAAAACAGAATATATATTATTTAAATATAAAATGTTGATGTAAGTATCCCTGTTTAAAAATAATAAAACCATAATATTTTATAAAAAATATTAAAAATACCTTCAAATTTTGCAAAAAATTACCAATTGTGAAAATAGCCCATCTGTCAACTTCTACGCATTATTGAAATTGTAATAATTTTATTTTAATTCCATTTTCATACTGCATTTTATTAAAATTAAACTCAAACAACGAGCATAAACATTTTAATTAGGAATTATTTGTAAATTTGTTAGCGCATATTTTTTATTAAATATTGATATTTTTTAAACTTTGAACGTGTTTTACTCTATTTAAAACATTCTTAATATGGGTTCTCCTTCTTTCTTTACGTTTTTTTTCCTTGTTTTTCGTTTCGGCGTTTTTAAGACTAAAATCGAATATTTATTTTTTTTGAACAAATAATATTTAACATCCTAATCAAAAGACCATCACAAACTTAACGTGGATATTTTCACAAAAAAAAAACAATTGATTGCATTTTATCTAGCAGATTTTTTTTATATTAATTAAAGTTGCAAATTTATTTCATTTATATTTTCGCGTTAGGTTATGTATTTTATTTTTTTTTCTCCATTTCAATCACTTTTTTGATGTCATTCTTTTTTTGAAGTTAACATCAGTTAATTAATTGTAGCATTTATCAGATCGTTAATTGAATCTCTACTTTTATTTAGTTGTGGCTATGAGACTAATACTATATTATAGCTCTTCTATATTGTGGCACAACTTCAAAGTAATAGCATTGATAACCGTTTAGAAGACGATAATAGTTATTCTAAGCTTTCCGGGAAAAATCATTACACGCTCATTCCCTTATTGCCTTCCGCTGCGATCAGACGATCTATTTCGGTGGAAGCGAATGTTGAGACCAAAACGACCATTTGGTTTACCTTGACGACGTCTCTGTCCCAGTTCTCAAGAGATAGAAGCTACTCAACTTCGTAACACCTATTTATAATTAAAACTAAAAGGCTGTTCAATAAATAAATATTACTTGTATTCTTTTTCAATATAAATAACCAGAAATTTAAATTGTGTTTTCCTAAAGTGATTGTGGAATATTCACATTGTTCTTACATAGCCTAGATAAGTTTTAAAACAGTCACTTTTATAAAAAAAAAGTTGTTTTTTTCATAATGAATGTTGAACGATTAAGTATGTTAGCTGCTGTCGACTTTTTCTGTGGCGCTCGTTGAAATAACCGATAAAAATGTTACAAAATTTTATACATCTATAGCTATTTATCTTTTATCCTACTGTATGCGAGTGCTTGGTCTTGTAAAATATGAACATGTAAGTATGTAAAACTAAGTACATTGAAAAATAATAAATTTTGAAAATTTGAAATAGAATACAGCTTATAAACAGTAAACGACTTAACGACGGGATCAAAATCCCTCATATTAGCTTGTACAAATATCTTTTGATTTTATGATATTTAGCTTGTTTTTTTAGTAAGTAAAAAATATTCACACTTTTTTTTAATTTTATAAATTTCGCCACTTATCGTTGCTTGAAACCATTTGGTTACCAATTTCCTGCATATCTAGCATTTTCTCTAATTTTGAAAATATCAATGTTGACCTTCCTTATTTCTTACACAGTTTAGTGTTAATGTTAGTGTTCGGGACAGTTCTGACATTAAAAAATCCTATAATTTCCTGCTCCTATGTCTGCACCTTTACAATAAAAAATGTCCACTCTGTCCTGACCCTAATAGCAAATATGTACTTTATTTTGGGGGTAGTTTCGCACGAGCCGAACGAAACTAAAACAGACCGCCAAACGGAGCCAAATCAAACTGCGTGCGACCAGTCGATCCGATACGATTGTACGAGCTGGTACGCAGCGCACGGTCCGCCATTCCACCCCATTGGATTACCAGGCGCTTGATCGTCGTAAATCGTGTCATTTGAGGTCACTCTGCAACTGAGTAACCAGCCTCGCCCTGGTACAGTAATTGCCCGGTTGCAAAATATACGAACATTATTGTGTGTGGTAAAAGGTGTGAAAGTGTGGCTGCAGAGCTTCGGACACAGCAGAAGCGCAAGGCATCAGCGGCGTCAAGGTCAGTGCTCTTGTACTATTTGCTAATCCTTTGTTGAATTCCATCCGATGGCCTTTACTGTCAGCTTTCTGTAACCCGACTTGCCGCCAATAATTAAAAGTATTTAAACGTTGGCCTTTCGCCAACTCAAGGTCCTTCGAGAAAACCGATCTGACTCGCCGTCAGATCCTGAACCCAGGCCCACGTGCCTGCAGTTAGTTAGCTAACACTTATTTCTTTATGGTGACAAAACAAACCGAAGTAATACCGAAGATGTTTAATGGCTTGCTGAATCAAATTTCTGAGGAAAAACTAGCATTTTATGTTAAAAATTATGCTAAACCCATTTAAAAAACAATAATTTGATAATTCTATATTAGATTACTATATATCTAGCCATTTTAGCATTTCTTCTAGTATAATTTAAATTTATTATGATTATTTAATTATTATATACTTGTATTATGTACTTGTTGGTATACGATTATTTTTTCTAAGATAGATCTATGAAATTTAAATTTTGTTTATAAAAGGTGTCCCCAAGACCATTCCCGAAGAATTAAGAGGGTGTTTGTATTGCCTATTACGAATACAAACTTATATAAAATAATTTGACTCGACCAAAATGATTAATTTTATGAAAGCGCTCGTGTAAATTCCCTTAAGCGTGGCAAAACGAGATAACGATCGCGTTTTGTGACGCTAGTTCGCACTCGGCCCTGACCTATAGCGCGGTCATTCGCCAGCGCGGCAACAATAAGGGTTTATTATTATCACCTAAAGTTAATATTTTTTTTTCGGAAACCATAATGAATTTTATTTGGCATTAATACAAATCAGACTTGAAATTGCAGTGCCAATTAGCTAGATTTTTTATCGGGAATCGTATCGGGACAGGTATATTTTTTTTAATATAAAGGATTAAGGCACGTTTTAACTTGGAAATTGAACTAAACTATTCCTGAACGCTGTACATATAAGATGGTATTTGGCAACATTGCTATCAGCTAACCTTAAAAGCGTCTTATGTGGAACTTGCTAACCAGTGAGAACTTTCAACAAACTGTTAGGCCATCGCTGCTCCAGCGATATTGGCCGACGAAAACGGATTCAACATATAACATCAACTAAGATGCCTACACGAGAAATTAAAAAAAAAACTAGGTCATTGACAATTTGCTAAACTGCATCTGTCAGAAGGAACGATTCCCGAAGATTGACGATAAAAAAAACTTGTAGTGAATTTCTACAAAATTTACAAACTGGGAAATTTTAAAGCGAATAATCTTCACAGAAAGAATTGACAATAAACCATTATATGCAACCAGTATAATCAATGATAAAGCCACAAAGAAAAAATCGTTTACAATCTACGATACGACAATGAACACAGAATCACACAACCACAGATCACAGAATTTTGTGTCGCTTTTTGCAGTTCTAATTCTAATGCAATCTTCCTAAATCTACATTCTTCTAATTTAATAGATCAAAGTAGAAATATGATACCTGTATTACCCTAACCACTTACGTTCAATTTTAGTTAAGTTATTTATTGTTATCAAACATTCGAATGGTCTTGTATTGTCTTCTGCGGTGCCAGATGGTCTCTCTCTCTCCATTTTTAGAAATTAACATTGTTTTAATAGACAAAAATCACAAAGCATATAACGAAACGGCTGTTCAAAAAAATATATTTTAATTTCCACGAAGTGTCAAAGGTGCCAAATGCCGCCCAAAAGGCCTATCTGCGAGACGGGGCCTAAATAAAACACCGAGAAGCAAATAAGTTTCACAATTAGTACGAAAGTTGTATTTACGCTGGAGACACGTTCAAGTGAGCGATAAGAAATATTGACAAGAACGTCAAACAAATGATGAGCGAAAGGTAAATACTATGCGTCAGGGACGCAGACTAGAGGTCCTTTAGAACGACCTCTAAAGAGGATTTCTAAGACCACAGGCATCGGCACTTATTGGATGTGTCCTGTTTGAGCCTTGAGCCTTAGCGTCTTTTCGCTAATTGAGACATTTAAACTTTAGCGCTTGCGTTTTACGCAGTCGACGTATGATCTATCTCGCATAGTTTGTGCTGGCCCTTGCCCAGTAGCTTGTTTATATAATATTAACCGAATTAAAATATTGTAAAAAGCGTGTAAAAGTGTGTGTGTGTGTGTGTGTGTATATATATAGTTTTAACCACTTAAATTATGCCAAAACCATAATAATATAAGCATTCTGTAATGGTGAAAAAACTTGGTACCTAAATATATAAGTTCTTAGGTTACTTAGATTCATGGCTCAAAGATCGAAAATACAGTAAGTTCTAGCCACAAAGTGAATTTCGCGTCAAGGTCTTATTAAAGACACATTGTAAACATTTTTGGGAGTACCCATGGGAAATTTAAGGAGCGGTTCTGAGAAATTACCTATTATATGCAATAAAAAAATAATATTCCAAATCGCTTAGAGTAATGAGGGAACATACATAAAATAACTGGTATTAAAAGTAAACATAATGAGTGATTTAGTGATTATCTAAATGACAGACTTTAATAATAATAACTGTTTTAGCGAATCTGGTGTTCCTCAGGGGTCAAAGAACGGACTGACAGCTTTCAACGCCATTGTTATGATCTCACAAGCGTCATAAAATTCGCCACTGTCTCCAGTACGCGGACGACCCGGCGTTCGTTGTGACGGGTCGACCGTTGAGAAATGCCTAGAAACAAAAAATATTTTAAAAGCATTTAACGATGGTCACATGATAAGGGCTGATGATATAGGGCATAGAGTATAGGATAGGGCATTTATTTTATTACCTTTATAACAACCCTCTGTTACTTCAAGTTGTTTTCAATCCGTGTGGTCGGCGGAAGTTTTACAATCTTACAAGTCTATCTTGCATGAAGACCAACATTTTAATTTTTAGTGTGCTAAATAGCACCAAGACTTTCTCGTTGTAAAATAACTTAAATATTAGGATAGTGGAAATAGTTCCCTTTAGCACCCTTTCCTCTCTCGATTTTTAAATGTATACTTTATATATACATTTTTTAAATTGGTTTAGGTTTAAAAATCGAATCAAGTATTAAACCATCGTTTCGTATTCTTACCTTCTGTAACTGTATTCTAGTTATGTTAATTTTCCTAATAAATTTATATCAAACGTGGATTTAAGGGAAGTACATCTATATACATTTCGACCATTTAGTATGGTTTAAGAAACGACAAAATGCTACTCGTCGTCAAACTATGTCGGAAGAAAGTGTCAAGTTACATACAGCCCACGTTACACTAATAAAGACGTCACGTAGTGTACGCGTTAAGCGTGACCTCGAATCTCACACATCGGCAAACAAATGACATGTCATCTTGCTCCGTCAACAAGAGCATATTAAGAAGTTGGTGACAAATTGAAGTTTAAACAAATCCCACAGACGTAAACTGCTACAGGTAGCGGTTTTACAATAGTTCCAAACAAGCCAAATCAATCGCAGAGTAAAGAAAAATCGGTCTCATATTTCGCAGTTAAAACATTTATCAACTTTAATAAAAATTAAAGTATGCGCGTGCTTTGAAATATCTCTGATTAAACTGAGATTGTAAAATATGAAGTTATTATTTTTTCTTATTAAAAATTATATTGTGTTTAAAATGACAAATTTTAGATGTACGTTTATTTTTTAATTTTTAAATTATTTTCGATTTCCTAATAATATGGTAATTATTATATAAATCAGTTAATTGCGTAATATCTATTAGAATATTCTAATATATAATATGAAAAAGTAATGAATCAATAATGTTACAAAATTGACAAATAATGTATTATTAATGCACCTTTGTAAGTATTTTTACTTCAACATTCTTAGAATATTTATTCTAAGAATCAGCGATATTTTAATCAGCGATATTTACTCTTTTTTTAAGCCAGTAATATCCAAAAGATTGTGTTAACAAGGAAAAAATACATAATTTTGCAAACACTGTTTTTACCGAAATCTTCTCGAAGGTAACTTCTCAAATGTTTTTAACGAATTATCATTAAAAGTAAAAATATAAAATTCAGCAACATAAAACAATATTACAAAAGTTATATTTTGTTAATTTAAGTAATATTCTTTGGTGAGCGTTTATTGTAGATACTAAATATATTTTTGATTTAATTTCCTAGTCTAAAAATCTATGACTAGAAGACAGATGGATGATAACAAAGTTTTATGGTTCGTCAATAATATGGTTCATATTTAACTATAGAAGTACTCGTACATATTAAATGTCGAACATGGATGTGGAAAATTTGGAAAATGTTTATATTTAAAGAAATAATATTTTTTTCTTCTTCCTGCACCTATCTACCTATCTAACTACTACCTTGTCGACGGATGCATCAAGGTGGATGTGGCGCTCTAGCCACCCACTACCATAGAATATACTTGAATATACAGGCAGGCAAGTAGGCAGGGAAGACATGCAGGGCTCGCACAAGTCCTGGTGGGTTGCTCTACTCTGCTGAGTATTTCACTTACTTAAGAAGTGTGCATACTTATTGAGGATAAATGATTAATTCCTATCTACTCATGCCTAACTAATCATCATCACGACCTATCTAGAAGTATTAATTTATCAAATCGAACAATAATAATTCATCAGCAACTTGTCCCCGTAGACTTTTCCTAATGATGGCTCGCAATAGTAATGAGGTCAAAATGATTGTCGATTAATGGTGACCTCACGTTAATTAATGAACGTCGAGTTGTTGAAAAACAGCGCCGCATGGGGCCGGGCACCATCTACGGGTCGAGAGCCCGTGGCTAAGGGACACAGTGACGGGTTTCGCTATTTCCTCCTAGCCCATCCCCTGAATCTTGTTAAAATGCATTTTTCGGTCAGACGGTTTAATATTCATAAAAAATACGTGATTGATATTAGCCCTTTAAGCACCGGCGCATTACATAATAATATGAAAATAAAAAATTGTACAAATTAAAAATGGTAAATAGAGTCAAGATGGTAAATAGAGTCTAGACTACATTGTTTGTCATGTCAAATGTAACGATGATTTTCCTGCATACGTCAATTATAATATATTTACAAATTATTCCACATCTGTTTGAATAAACAGCTTGCTTTGAGCTGTAGATATGTTTAGACTCTCTCTACGGCTCTAAATCAAATGCACTTGTTAGGTCCGGGTTCGACTCGTAATGGTGGGTGTATGTTTATAAATTCTCGTTCTATTTCGTTTCTTTTAATATTATAATTTTAGAGCAGTCTATAAATAGAAAGATTGTTGTAGATTGGGAATATTTAAAAGGTTAGTAGGAGCTGTCATCACGGCCCTGAGGACCATCGTGTGTCGACCGCGTCACGCGGGGGGTTGCTGCAGTTGGTAATCGCTGCTCCGTGTGGATATGATATTGATCATGGCCAGTCCGAGGTGGTCAGAGCGATTAAGCGCGATGAGCGCGCGCAGCGGGCGTCGCAAATGGAGAACTGGAGTTACGACCCGCGGCGCGATCGACTCCCAACAATGAACTCCACTCGGCTGAGCAAAAACTGCACTTGAATACAGATTAAAAACATACAGTGGCCAAGTTACCATTATTTTGCATTAAACGGTAGTAGCATCATATTCAATTCGTGAAAAATGCATTCATTTCACATATATTCTTAGATAATATTAATTGCGATTTAATGAAACTGTTATATTTTTTTGTATCCTTCTCGATCTAGTGTTTATTTAATATCTTATAAAATATTTCCACATTCTACCACGAGGTAGACAAGCTACCAGAAGCATTCAATTTACATCGATGTAATTTAAAACTCATTTAAAATGTTTTTTTAACGTTATATTAATTTGCATATTTTTATGATTATTGTCTTCTCAAATCACAAACAAATCAAAAACAAATCACACATTTGCTAATCTAATCGTGATGGGAAGTATGTACTCGAGCGGACATTGTTTAGCATCGCAGCCCACCTGTGTCCACACCTCGATCAGAGCCGAATCAGAACAGCATCTCGATGACACGTCCAGATTGAATCGTCACTTGGCCCTCCCGCGGCATCAGGTCGCGTACACATTTGGACACGTTATAACGTAACACATGTTTCCAGCACGAGAAAAGTATTGGCTGCCAAAGGAGCACACATCTCCAGCATATTCGAAAGTCTAGCATTAACATTCGATTGTTTCATATCCGTTTAAAATATAGTATTTTTCAATTTAAATAGTTTTTGCGAATTACTGTTGTTGCACACTTAATTATATTTTTAACAGTGCAAATATATAAAGGTTAACATTGTAATTTTTAATGTATGTTTTTATATGCATAACTAACTCTTTATTTGCCAAATAAAAATAAAATAAAAAGGTATATATTTTTGTCCGAGTCTGTACACGACCTACGAAGATTGATTCAGGTTCACTAACAAATTTTTAATACTTACAATATTAAGTTAACTTCTCTAAATTACGCGCTCATAATACTCGTACTTACTTGAGTAAGAATAATCTGTTATGATTTAATTTAATAAAAAAAATATTTAAAAAGAATTGCGATATTTAAAAAATTAAAATTAAAAATCCTTTTTAAAGTTTGCTATGTTTTAAATGCTTTATATATTTCATATATTAATCGTTATTGTAGAGTCCAAAAACAAATAAATAAATTACTTGCTTAGTTTAATTGAAAAATTCACCCGTGTTTATATAAAATATCCGGGTCAATCAAAAAAATTTTTTTTTTCTTTTCTGTAATATGAGGGTTTTTTACTTTCATGATATTGGATTCTTATTTCATATAAAATATTTTATTGATTTGTTTTATATATTCTTGATAATAACATCTGATCAAAATAATCTTTACATTATTTTTAAATTAATATAATTCTTCGACAAAACTATTTAAATATTTATTTTTATAAATAATAATGCTTACAACAAATAACAAACACACTTTCGCATTGTTTTCCTGTTTAGAATCTAAACTTTTTGTATAGTAGTATCAATTCAATTTATTATTTTGTGTGTACACAATAAGTTTAATTACACTGGAATACTATACATACAGATACGAATAATATGACTGTACTAATAATACTTCACTGGAATTTGTACCAAAAAATGCCATTCCGTTATGTTCTTGGAAATAGCGAAAAACTATGCGGACATGATTGGAATATGTTATTTTTATTGACAATTTTATTTGAACGAAAGTAGCTAAGCGACATACAATTTTAAGAAACAAACGAAAAAGTAGGTGTACATAAGTATATAGTAAATAAATAATATTAAAATACATTTAGAGGCGAGGTGAAAAATAAGAAGTTATGAGAATCTACAGTAATTGAACTAGTTTTTTACTTCTTTAACTGAGTTATATTATATAATTTATTTTTGGTTTTGGTTTTTAAAATATATTTAAAAATATTAGAAATATTTTTATAACGATGATTGTAACTTTGTAATTTTTAAGTAGAAATCCATTTTAGTTTTATAAATTTATAACTATTCATTGCACGTATGTTTTGTTGAGCTTTATGTAAATTTATAAAACTCTTGATTACTCTAATAAATAAATAAATAAAAACCATAATGCTACATTTTTAAAATAAACGTGTAGCAACCTAAGTATTTTAGGGACCGCTGTCCAGTTCGATATGTGTACAACATCTACAGGATTGCGCTTCAGATTATGGCGTTGAATAAAATATACGCAGCCGGTTATCTTCGTTTTTTCGTCTATAGGTGGTACTATAAATAAACCACTAATCTATTCAGTTCTCACTTTGCCATGCTTGGTGAAATCTCCTACTAGTAACGAATTTAGAGTCTGCAGACACGTATGATTCTTGATTATATACGCATTAACTCTTTCGATGGTGATTATCTAATTCTTAACATCATCATCGCCGGTGCATCTGATATCAGGACTGAGACGAGGAAGACTGGCGTCTCAACTTTTTATTTGTTTTCACATCAGGTGTTCTGTTTTACTTTACATATTTAATTCTTCATTTAGAGTTATATTGGAATGTCCAAATGTGGTTATTTCTAGTATTACCTAGATCTTCCGCATATGGGAGCCCTTGCTAAAATATTTTGGTCGGTTATAGAGAAATCGGCGGATATTTACTTGAACCTGCAGTTTGCGAATTTAGTTCTGTAGGTGCATTCTTTATAACAAATCCTTTAAATGGCTGACTAAACAATATTATTATATAATTAATTTAATTAGTAATTTATTTAATGAGGGGGTTTTTCTTCTGTAGGAATTTTATTTTGTGCATAATAAAAAAATAAAATATTAAAAAACACACTATTACCTTTACACATAAAAAAAAGACAACAAGAATTGGAATAGAAAAATCGGCATTAAAACTAAATATAATTAAAAACAGGCGAAAAATAACAAACGAATAATTCACGCTTATATCAGTCACAAATGTGTAATGAAAGCAGGTTTTTTCTATAAACAAAATGGGACATTTTGCGCTTATTCAAAATTAATGCGGGTTTTTTTTCATTAGTAAAGGTGCGACTTTCCACATCTCACAAAAATAAATAATGTAGTTTTTACTCGATTTTTTGGGACACTGTCGCCAACCTCCCTTACAGTAGGGAGTTAGTGTGACGAATTGATAAGAGTACCGGCCGGCGTCATCTTAATTTATTGCTTCAAAACTAAGTCAAACATCTCACTGACTAGAGGCATATCACGGCAAACACGAGATGAAAAGTAGATTAGTTTATTTAGAATAAAGCGTACGTACATATATACCTACATTTCATAGCCACGCATTTGTTTTAGATAGTAAAAAGTATCAAGCTAACCATTTCATCTTTCGTAAATATTCCATACTTTGCAAGTTAAAATAATTTTAAATTTAATCAAATCAACACGGAGATTGGTACTGGTAATTTGATATTAAATGCCTCTGTGTCTACAGGCCTCAGACCATTTTCGAAGACATAATAGGGATTTATGTTGAACAAGTAAGAAATTTATTAAAATTCAAATTCAATTCAAAAATAGCTTATAAGTTTATTATTTTATGTAAATGACTGCGTCGCGAGCAGATAAACAGTTAGTGACCGTATTTAGTAAACGGTTTAATATTACCATGTAAAGTTTACAAGTTTACAGTTTTTCTCGGGAACTATGATGAATTTTGATATGTTGTTTTACAAATCATATTTCAAACCGCAGGGCTAATTAACTGGTCTATTTTATTGGGTATAGTCTTGTAATACGGTATATATACATACATATTTAATTACTTAAGTGTAAAAATATCTGGAAGCTTCCAATATCCATAGTCTAGGTATCTGTTTTACTATTGTGAGTGACAAAATATAAAAATATTTGTATAGATTTACAACCGTATACGGACGAAAACATGGTAACGTAGTAGAGTGAGAAGTCGATAATAATAGACTTGATCATAAATTTAAGCAATGAAATTAACCACGAACAACGTTTTTAATTAGACTATTTAAATATTTAAAAAAAAATCCTTTTCATTCATGCAATCAATAGTAAAATTAGTGCATAAGGGCTTCTAATTGCTTTTTCTTACATAAAATACTCTAAAGCCTATTTAGGTTTAATTCATGTTTGATTATTGGTAGGTAAATATTAAATTAAATAACTGGTTATTTAAACCGCTGCGAATTACGATAGGAAATTATTTAAAAGATTTTGACATAAGTTCAGGTTTCAAAATTTAGCAGGGGTGTTAAAAGTAAAGTAATAAATAATTCATATAATATGTTTATTACAAAAATAATCTTTTATGGTTGCATTTCCCTGGATCTGTTCACGGACACGCAAATGTTCTTGCCGAAGTGTATATTTAGTAGCGCTTGACTCTGTTTACACGATTTGATCCGCTTTGGCCGCGTCTGCGCGGAGAGATCTCGTACATCAACTCGGGAAATGTGCTTCAGTTTTCGAAACGTTTCCGAGACATTGAACCACCGAAAGATTTACGACATTTATGAGGTTACATACGGAGATTTACTTCTAACACATCCTAATTCTTTAATTTATCATTTATTCATTTATATATCATTGTTTGTTTGGAGTTTAGATCTAGGTATATATTTTTCTTAAAAGTTTTTGTGATAATGCGACATAACCAATATTAATAAAATAGTTACAACACATGGTTTATTTCTATGCTTGGTACAGAGGTACACTTAAAAAAAACTTTTGTGCCAATACTAAGCCAATAATAATGTTAATAATAATAATAATATTGCGATATGGTCACATTTTAGAAGGAAAATTATTAATGTTTTCAAGAAAGTTTTTGAAAGAGCCAAAATGTCTATTCTATGCACGTTTACAATTATTAATATGAAATGTTCATATTTATGATAAAGGATCACATCCTAAACTAAGGAGGCGAGCGAGTATATGTAGCCAACGCATCATATTTTTAATATTAATTTATTAAGGGATAATATTGATTAACATTAGTACTGTCAGAACTCTAGAAATAGTCTGCGTTCTCCCTGGGAATAAATCAAACGCGTGCCGAGCGAAACGCCGCTTTAGAATTGAAGTATTTATGGTGGCAGTAAAATTAATTACCGTCCTACTCTCTATCAATCTTGTAAGTGTTTTTAAATTAATTTAAGTTGTACAGCACGGACATAAAGAATAGGTATATATATTAAACATTATTTTTGTGCAAGGCAGCGTAAAAAAACTTTATTTATTCATATTCTTCGGTAAACTCACCGCGTTATTAACCAAATGCTGCAGAAGTACCGAGAATTATTAAATATTTTAATATATTTTTTAAAAAATAGGTTCTAGTTTTTTTTTTGGCTTGCCTAGGTTATGTTAATCGACAAAATAAAGTATAGCTGAAAATTATAAAGGCGTAAGTTTTAAATCGCTGTACTTCGTTGAGGAGATGTTAACAAATTATAAACATTATGTTAATAATTTGTTTTACAGATTTTCTCAATCACTCAGATCGATAATTAATCTCCCTTATCAATCGTCTAACTGGACGGACTACTATTCCTTAAAACCAGGCCGTGTTATCGTCATCTTTTAAACGTCAGTATTCAAGGACAATTAACGCTAGGTCAAAAAGAGTTACTTTAAATGTATTATAATTTGATGGTTAAGCAGATTTCGCAAAATACGTATATAACATACCTATAAAATAAACCAATAAAATTTATTTTTTGATCGGTTTAATTAGAATTATTTTAAGAATGTTTATCACTTTAATCCGAATCTAATTTTATAACTCCTGCTTGCGGTTCATTCTTTAATATTGGAAGTTTTTTGACTTTCATGTTTGCGAGTATGTTATTTTAATTTGCGGTACAATGATATAGATATAAGTTCGCGGTTGTAAAGATAAACCGCCGATGAACTTGTTGCGTTGATGAACTCTTAATCCATTTAAAATCGCAAGCGCGTTGCTTAACCGCAAAATCATAATCATGATCATAATCATAATCACAATCATTAAACAAAAAATTGCAACTTTGACAGTTAAGCGATGCGTTTGTGATTTGGAATAGATCAAATGTAGTAAAACTGTCCCTCTGTCACGATGCCTTCAGGATAAAGATAAAGACATCTTTTTGGAAGTATAAAAGTAATTATTAAAAAGTTATTTTACTTTTGTGAGAACATTGACTGTGGACCTCCCGTACTTTAAGGCATGCTCTTATGCTTACCAATAACTCGAATGGGGGGAGGGGGGGGGGGGGGGGGTTTCTTGGGTGGCCATTGTATTTGTGATAAATTGATGTATTTTTTGGCCAGAAGTGTTGAGTTGAATGTTTTGCGACACGTAGCACACAATAAATGCTAGTCTTCATAACAAGAAAATAATTTAAATATCAATAGAATATGTTGAAAACACGAGCCGAAAACTTGCCGGTCAGGTGGTCGCTTTACAGATAAGTACGGACCGAATTGTGACTGGACCATTTTGTTAGAGTATATACTATGCTACGGTGGTACTTGTATAAGTTCTCCGCCTGCTAGTATGCTTTTAGATTAAAATTTAATGCAATTTCACGATGAGGAAGAATACTTGTTTTTTTTTATTTAATCAAAAAATTACAATAACAGTAAAATATTTTTTTGATATCTTAAAATTAGACTCAAAGTTGAGCTTTTTAAAGACGTTCTGTTTTATTGGATATTCGATTATGACGTCATAACTGCTAACGGCACATATCCGGTCCCTCTCGCAACTCGTACTAGACAAGCGGCCCGAATGACGCAGCAGTTGTGATCTCAGCGCTTGATTTGAAATCCTCGACTATGCTATTTAATAACTCGGATTGTATTAAAAATATAAAAACCATAATTTTAAAGTTTTTTTTATTTTACTCTTGTATTATAATTTCACTTCTTGGACTTAATACTACCTCGTTAGTATTTAAAGAGAGTTCTAAAGCATTAAATAGTACAACATTGCAGCATATAGAATTCGCAAACTTTCAATGAATGTTGGTTAAAATATGATTTTGTATATGATTTTTTTTGACTAGAATATATTTTCATATTTGAATCAAAATCAGAAGTTTAAGCACATGTTTATTTTTATTTTCTCCAGCTAGCTGGAATGTTTGCAATATTTATTAAAAGGAAATGGAAAAAAAACTTAAAACAAAAAGAAAAATCGTTGTCCTTGTGACTGGTTATAATGCAGTCATCAAACATTTTTCAAAATACTTCTGAATTTCAGTAATTGTGTTAGCATTATTATTACTAGGTGTTCAACCCCGTGTTGGCAGCAAGACCCTGCAGGCAGCTTTGACGGCGCCTTCGACGCGCGATGACTCTTGCCTATGGCACTTGGGATGAGTCGCAAAGCGACTCATCCCAAAATGTTAATGTAAATGTTAATGTAATTGGGTAAATTAAATCCCAAAATGTAAATTTCAAAAAATGTTATAACTTATATTTTAATCAAACTTGTGAATCAATATTTGCATCATAATTATAATTTTATAGGTATGCGTTGGTACTATTTTTTAAAATTTTTGCACGCTACTTCTTAACAATAAAATAATTACTATCATGATACCGTTTTCGTGGTACCATTTTAATGCAATTGAGAAGGAAACTTCTCTCTAAATTAGTTTTGAAATGGTCTGAATATAACAAAAATAAAACAATCAAATAACATAAGCGAAAACGGAAACTTAAGTTTCATTAAATTTTTCAGCGAGGAAACATCCGTCGAATTATCAAATTTAATGAGTCCAACTTATTAAGCTAAAAGTAGATTTATTTTTACATCTACCCTCCTTATGCTCACTTTCACTTATTTTAGCCATTCTATTTTGCATTATTTTTGTAAATACTTGGCTGCTTTTATCCACAATTTAAATGTAACAATTGTAAACAGAACGAGAAATATATTTAAAATTCAATCTGAATTACTAACTGAAAACAATAGATACGATGGGTATAACTGTCCATCAAATTCCTACCAAACATTGCCTGTTGGAGGTAATACATATACTTAACATGAATAAAACATCTCTTATGTGTATGTAATACACGGTTGCGCTGTAAAAGGGGATTAGTGTTGACATTACTATAATATGTGTTTACTTAAAGGAAACCGGGGAAACCAGGAAACCATGCATGGAAGCCAGAGTGGTCCTTAAAATCCATACATTAAAATTGCGCGCAAACACTAGAATCGCTATGAAAAACAATAGAAATTTTAAATCAGGGGCCAAGAGAATTATGACTGTTATAGATAACGATTAAATATAGTTTATAAAAACCTACACACGGTCAAGTCAGATCGTACGGTTTGCATTGATCATCTTTGGAAAGCCAGCCAGCCACATACGGGCCGGTGCGCACGCGCAGGCTTGACGGTGAGTAGCAAGCTTTAGTGAGAAGTGCAGTGTTGTGACTCACCACCACTCGCTAGCGATCGGCGCGACGAGCGTCAGGTGTAAGAGACAGAGCAGCAGCGGGGCGCGCATAGTCGCGCTATGCCATCGCGATGCGCGCTGTCGCTGTCGCGGCCGCGGCGACGTGGAGGACTCTGCCGATGTAGCGGCAACGGGCGCGGGCGTCGCACTGCCGAGCGCGGCGACCGCGCCGGCCGGCACGGCGCGGCCGCCCCTGCCCCCTCCCCTCCTGCTGAACCCACGCGCTCGTGAAAATCGTCCTCGTACGTCAAGTTTTACCAATTGCGATCATTACCAGTAATTTCTCCTATTATAATAGTAGCATTTTTTATATGGTTAGGTCAGAAATAAATCTATAACCGCACTCCCTTAATGTATTATTACCAATTCGCTGTGTAGCCAGGGTTTGGCCAGAGGTTTCTTAATAATAATATGTGTATATAAATTATTGTGGTTTAATTTCAGGGATTAAGGGATCTAAATTAAGGAATTTTAGCTAAAATATCTTGGATGTGATAGCTGTTTGCTATCCAGTTGTTGCTATTTAGGATAGTTAAAAGCTGATGATACAGAATCGATACTCGATATGATATAGATTCAACTCGTTTCACAAATTTCTTCATACGCATTTTGGACGTACCTACCTACCTTGCTCTGCATCGTGAACGTTATCATCCACCACCAGTTAGGATCCAAGGGTTTCATAAATAATGGTTCTTTCTCTTTGTTGATGGGTAAATAACCTTAAAGTCAAGGGAAAAAAACAGTATATCCCGTAATGTGAGATGTTCATCTTTTTTTTGTGCTACATAAGCGAAACATGTCTGCTATAAATAAGAGTGGTACCTGTTAATATTTTAAATTCTGTACAAAATAAATTTACTTTCCTTATTCGATGCAGATTTTTTTTTAACAAAGTTGTTGATAAAGCTATCAACAGCGTTGTTAACAAAATCCAATAAGATTATCATCAATTAAACATATTAGTTACTATGGTGCACCATGATCACCAATAAAACACCGAATTATCTAATCTTACCGTGTAATCCGGTTAGCAAAATTACTTGCGTAAGAGGCAAGCGATCATTTCCTTTTAATTCTTTACTCTTGTGGTGATGATAATGAGGGATGTTTTTGAGCAACATGTGTATGAGTAAACTGACTGGTAATAAATACTAATGTGCTTACCGTCCCATCGCCTGCACACCTTTCGTGATATGACGGGACATAATGATTCTAATTACCAGACCCTGCACTGTTTGGTACTGCATATTACACCTTTCGGTCAAAATTTAAAAGTATAATGGATTGTAATCGAAATATTGGCGTCCATGAAGACCGAAATAAAATATTGCGCCTGTCTCTTATTTGTAAATAAACTATATTTTGTAAGAACCACTTGCTTATATTTTGTAAGTAAAAATGCTCATCGTTTCATGAGTATTTTAACACAACTAGAAAAATGTGGGCTTATTTCAAACCATCATTTAATTGTCACCAAGGCGTTGTGAAGTTTGTTGATCTCCAGATCAATTTGTTGTTTTTATATGTATATATAACTATCAGACCCTTAGTGTGAGGTCTTTCGTTATTAAGTGTCATTAAAATAATGATGACAGGAACTATACAAAGGCAATACTTACCATAGATATATCATTCGTTACCGTACCATACCATATACAAAGGCAATAATTGATATAGTCTCTAATACCCCCATGGCGGGTATTAGAGACTATATCCAGAGACAATTTAGACGCCATGGTAATCAAATAGAATTAGGTCTATAAGTCAACGATATAAAGAATTCTACAACCCTGCGTTTCAACGCCAGTACCTTACCAGTACTATCATAAATAAACGTTTTGCAATGTATACCTATGTAGTAGAATTCGGTCAATTTAAAAGAGTTAAATGGATAGAATGCAGCTGCCTAATAAACCGCTGACGAGGTAATTGCAGTTACTGTTAATAGACAGAAATGGCACGAGAATAATGCTGACGCGGTCTGAGCTTTGTGGGGATTCGTCGTGCCCGTTTAATACAAAACGGTGACGGTGGTCCGAAAGCATGGCCATGGCAACAGTGCATTTCCGAGCGCACCAAGAGATGATTACCCTTCATGGAAAAGTGTGGTCCCCCGCGAGCACAATGTGAACCAGCTCACTATTCAGCAGATGTTTATTGCGAGGTGAAACATCGCGGGTCATGCGCGGGCATAACTCAGTGAAAATTTACGCTGCACTAAACGTATGTATTGAGATACAACAGACAGCGCCGCAGTACCTACTAGCATTCACTCGGACATGCAGCGTTAGGCATCGGTTTCGCTCAATTCCTGTATTCATCGGGTACACGGATCGTGAACGATATTACTATCCATATATTGCCAGGGACTCGCAGTGGCGTCCTAGACGTAAGAAGAGTCCTAGGCCCTACTCACAAGAGAGAAACACATAAAATTCCAAACAGGAAAATGAAAAACTTCACTGATCCGTTCAATACGTTTATAATTTAGCTACAATCACAGGCAGGTAGATATCCCAACATCTAGAGGTTGTCTTTGGAACGTCATAGATAAGAGTATTTATTTCCAAAAAACAAACATAAGTTTATTTATTTATTTATTTATTTATTATTGACATGTAAGCATACAGCGTAACAATATTAGTATATACAAACGTATACGTAGTACGTAAACGTGTACGTATACGTACGTACGTATACGTATACGTACGTATACGTAACGTATAGTGTATACGTAGTTGTGTATAAAAATGTCACAGCGGTTAAAACATGAAAAAGCATAAGCTTAATTATTAGATAAAGGTATATAAATTAGTTAGGTACATGTTTTTTTTTTTTCAACAAACAAAGAATAAAACAATGAAAAACTAAAAAAAAATCGAGAAAACAGAAATTAGAGAGAAAAAAATGGTATCTCCACGAACCATACTTTATTGTTTAAATAAAGTCACATATACTATATAAATTTATAATAAGCAGTTATTATTTTAGTTTTCTTTAAACAGAGTAAGATAGCCAAGTTTTCTAAAATAAGGTCAGCGCGATTCATTCGAATGTTGTTTTGCCATATTACGAATCGCTTTTTAGTTTCTATTCATACATTCATGTACTCGTATAAGAAGCTACTATCACGTCCTTTATCTGTTTTCCGTCCAACTGTCTACCTACTGCATCTTTCAACTCAAAAAGTACCAATGCGAAAGAGATGATTTTTTGTGTGCAGATTGATGCTCTTGAAAAACAATCAAAGCCGTTTTGATCATATCGAAAGCTGGTCGGATAACATAGATATATAACATTAAAGTTAACGAATTAAACGAATTAAATTCAACGAATAGTATTGAAGAATGAAACTTGACATTTTGATCGGGCACTCATTATCATTATCATTAATATTCGATTTTCAAAACTATGACAGCACGGCTGTTGGGACTTATTGTTTATTAGTCGCCAGTTAATATTAATAATAAAAAGTCATCTACGTGCGCAAATAGAAACATATAAAAGAATGTTCAGTGCCACATTATAATTATTATAAATTGAAATATTATGTCTTGCATTTATTTATTGTAGTTAGTTACCTAAAAGAATGTGTACTCAATACAGGTGATACAAATAAGAAAAATACGACTTTAAATTAAAACAAAAATACAAAAATAAACATGAAATACACCAATTTAAGTTTTGATTATTTATATACTTACCTATATAGAAACAAAAACAAAACTGATATAATACAGAACTAGGAGTTTTGTCCATGTTTTTTTGCATTGGTATAGGATTTTAGGAAAGTGTTGAGAAACTTTTACCGAATTAATGAAACAAATAAATTTGGGAGAAGTTAGTGTTAAATAAATCACAAATTCAACAAATAGGGGAGGGTTTTTTGATTACTAGCCGCGCCTGAGAATGTACAAAAAAAAACTAAAATGGTGTTAAAATTTATGATAAATTGAAAGATTGTCATGTAATGTCAAGTACCACAGGTGAGAGTAGTCTTGGGGGAAAAATGCCATTAATGACGCCTGTAACGCCTGCAAGACGTCAGATTCTGGTCAATGTATAGAAGCAGTTGATATTATATGATAACTACAGGGTGTCATAATCATTCTTGTTTTTATAATCAAAGTTTTCCTTTGTTTAAGGTGCTGTTCCATACAAAACAAAGATTCAGTAATAAGTCAACAACTCTGGTAAATACAAAACTTTTCTTAGTTACTTGAACTGTCACATTTAAGAAACTTTGTCGAGTAGGTGTCTGAGGTCTGTTAATTGGTATTCCAAATAAGGCGAATTAAGAAATACCAATAAGATATTAAATACGTACGTGTCATAAAACGTTCTGTAGGAATGCATCCGTTGCACATCACAGAAATGGAACGAACTTGTAAAGGTTAAATTAGATTGTTGATTTAGAATACAGGGTACTTATAAACGAAGTTAATACATAACAGCAAAATTAATGAAAAAGTGAACAATATTAAATAAAATGAAACTAGTGTGCTTATCTGCGGAGTATTCTTTAGAAAACACAGAAAACGTATGAGTATCAGCTTAATAAAAATCTGTAATCGACGAGTAGCTATGTGGTTTGTTTCTCTATCAGGCTGTGAATTTATTGGAAATAAATAAAAAATGTTCAAAGTGCAGTTTTTTTCACCACCGGAAAATCGGAAAATATGATAAAATTATAATGAGACTATCTTAAAATTTGAAATCAAATAAATGAAATCTCATGAACTTTGTGGAAAAAATTATTGACAGATAACAAGGCATTAGGGCATTTTTGCTACATTAAAGCATGTTAAGCGTTGTCTCTATTATGTAAATTTACGTGTGTGTGTTACACACACGTAACTTTTGTAACGTGTGTGTACACGATTTTGTTTTGTTTTTGCTTTTGTTGTGTTTTGCTTTTGTTTGCTTGTGTTATCTTTATTCAGGACGTTTACAGTTATATAGGTCGAGTCGAACCTAGTTAATTAAGTAGCAGAATATGTCAAAGTATAGTATGTCAAAGTTTTGAAAAAACAAAATACAAAATAAGTGTAAATGGAACTATATAACAAAATATATAACTTACAGTAAATGTTGTTTTTTTTTAAATATTCGCTTATAAACCGCTGTCAAAGATTGAGCATTTATCTTTTCATGCGATTTAAAAAATCTAAAAAATAACCATCAAATATAAGTCTAATAATAGTCTAGGTTATATATAATTATTTTAGGCTTTACTCAGGGTAGATAAAACTTTAAAAATGTTATGACCATAATGAGCGGATTCGAACCCGCAGACTATCTAGCAATTGTGCCGATCACTTAGTATTTTTTTATTTTTTTTTATTTATTATATAAGTAATAACTATATTAAATTCTATATAGTTTCTATTGGTAATATTTTTTATACATAAAGCTCGATAAATAGTAGGTATTCTTTTAACGGTATAAAGATTGAATCTCTCTTGTCTATGGTACAAGTGAAATGTCCCTTTGGATACTAACTCTTGGTGGTTTAACTGATGCGGAAATAATTCATAGACTAAGTATTAAACTCGGAATAGCCAATTGTTTTTGGATTCTATCTCTGAAGGCACTTGGCAGACATTATTAGAAAACTTAGAAAAAAAGTAAACTTAGAAAACTTATTAGAAATTAGAAAACTATAAACCTGTATAAGTATTAAAAAATATACATTTAAATTTTGTGTCTGTATTAAAGTGTCAGTAAATAAACATTGTGCGGCAATATGCGCAATGAAAATAAGAATTAAAATCACAGGCCAGGCACAGGTTTAGAATATGGTAACTTGTTTTGTAACCGAAATTAGATGAAGAATGTAACGACGAATACTTTTACCAATTTCATCGCATGAAGCCACCGCTCTAACAATAAATCTAAAAAAAATGCAGCATTTCTTACAATTGAAATAAGAACCTTATCCAATATATTTTAGAAGAAAGTAGTTTTTGTTTTCTTAATGCTAGGTTACGCAAGATACAAGGAGACTTACTGTGACAGTGCGCTTAAAGCACGGTCATAAAACCTTTGCGAATTAGCGAAGATCTCTCGGAGTAAACACGCAAATTGGTAACGTAATTTACAAGTCGGGAATTAGCCGCACGCTTGCCTACTTATTGCAGTTACGTGCCAGTTAAACCGCTAGCGCTAGCAGCATCTTTACTTTGCGAAATTGTGTAATATGTTCGTGTATTTTACTTAACTGGCTGTTTTATTTCTAGCGAAAGATGATTATCACATGGACATTGTTTTGACAATTTCAAAATCTTGCTTTAAAAACAAATCTTTTAACATTGTGCTGAAAGTAGCGATTTAGATAAATATAACAGCCTGCAATTAATAATTACTTTTTTTATATTTTAAAAAAGTAAACTCTCGTTATAAAATAACCCGGAGTTTTACGCCAGTAGATATTTAGTGTCTGTAAAACTCTTGGTTTTGACCCAGGTATTTTTTTTTTTTTTTTTTTTTTAAACTTTATTATTATTTTTACAAAACACCTTTACATTTCCCCACAAAGACGGTGCCTTTTCTGTGGGTGCAAGGTATGGTATGTAGCCAGGTAAGGCCTTGCTCGAGGTCCAGGCAGAAACTCGTGACGTCCATACGGGAGTGATACGATCGTAGAAAAATGCCACTATTTTAACATACTAATAACAAAACAACGCGACGAAATAATTTTTGAATTATGGTGAAATAAACATAATATTAAATGTGATTGTGGAATGACAAGATACTTATTTTATTTTAAATATAATAATGTAATCCGTCAAATTGACAATTCTTAAGTAGAGTAATAATATTTTAATGAAATTCATGAGGATATTTAAATTTTGAGCGATTAACACTGCTTTGATAATATGATCCCTGACTTTTTCGCTAGACGGCGGGTGTATTAAGGAAGACGGGCTAAAAAAATGTTTTGCCAACCGTCAATTGCGTTCGTATACATAATACCATTTAACAAAGATAGTACTAAAACATACATGCATAATATAGTTAACTATGCTTACAAGTAAAAATTAAAAAAAAAAAGGTAATTTTACCTACGTTAAGTTTAACTAAATATACAAAAAAATCATGTCTACTTGGAAAAATACCCATTTAAAATATAAAAAAGTACGTAAAGGCATTGTATTTTATTGTCAAAATTAGTAAATTTTTTTTTAATTAGTAGTTTGTCTAACTTGCTCTACCCGATACTTTGTCGATTTAACCGTTAGGAGTAGGCATCATGTTACATTATCCACAATGCACCTAAATACTATGAACATAAATCTCGAATTCACACATATTATGTACACGTAGATTTAATAAAAGCCTAAATAATCAATATTATAACCCTACTTTTAGGTAGATTATGATAATATTATGATCGGTATGTATTATTTGTATATTCTCCTCTTGATTGCTTCTATAAAACGATTTGTAAATACGTTTCTAATTAACTTTTCAGTATATTTATTAGATACATGTTACATTTTAATACGTGTTCAAACTTAACTAATAAATTTAAAAAATATATAAAAATACTTAGCTTATTTTATACATAAATTATCAGACAAGAGACAATATATAAATTTAGCATTTATGCAATCTATCAACTGTTAAATACTAAAGTTTAAACTGTATGTATATTTATCTCTTATCTTTAGCAATTAATTATCTTATTTAAAACGTGAAATGGAAAACTTATCCGATTAGCTGATCAATGATCACTTTCCATACCACGTTTGGGCGCCCGCGCCAGTTCATCTTGCTATGGCTATATTATGTGCCATTAGGGATGTCAATAATCGAAAAACGAAAGAAAGGTTTCAATGTCATTTGAATTCAATCGATGAAAGCTGGAGAGTAGTGATTTGCGTGCGTCATGCGCCTTCCTAGTAATCGATTGTAACGTAATATTTCATTTATATATAGTATGTGTTTTACATAATATGCTTACCTATTTAAAAATACGAGTAATTTACTTTTATAACATTATTTTATAAACACGCCTTTATCTTCTTAACATTTCATATTTAAGCTATCAAAATATTACATACAATTGGCAGGCAAACAATACACGTGCGTAACGTGTTATAAACCCTTTAGAAAAGTAAACTAATTTATAGTGACTCACTAATAAAGTACGTGTTTCAGAATAAATTAGGTAAGCGAGTGTCGTGAGGTACGTTTCTAGAATAAATATGTCCATAAATATAAATAAAATATATAATATATGTTATAAATGTGTTCTAGAAACTCATTATTATTTTCTGCGCATTATTTTAAATCACACCTAATCTCAATTAATTATTTGTTACTTAAATGCATATTTGTTATTATTATTTATTATCAATTTACAGATTTTTTAAGACAGGGTTGTAAGTCATTGTAACACATTTTTTCAGGTATAATGAATTGCATACATTAAAATAAAATAAAATAAATGCAAATTAATAAATAGATCAAAATCATTATATACCAACTCGTACTCGTACTATCTAAGTCGAGAAAGCACGAACTACGAACATGTTGAGTTATTTTGAATTTAATTAAATATTTACAATGACATGCAAACAAATATAGTAACGATTTTCCGCTTAAATAGTCTACACATTTTACGTAAAGCTGCTTGTATTTCTAGTAATAATAATAAGTAGGTATGTGAAAACATCACCAAAATATTTACCATGACAAATTTTGAAATTGAGGAATGGGATAAATAAATAACGGATGCAATCAGATAAATCTGTAAATCTATTTATTTCATAGTATACAATTCGTTTGATTCGCCAACCAATCTATGAATGTGTGCCGTCAGTTGGTTGGAGAGTTGGGAGATTGTCTTACATACTCGTAGGTTTATGAAATTCCGGTCATGAAACCTACAATAAAAACCTATGGACGATGGACTAGAGCTGCGATACTCAACCTGCGGCCCTCCTAGCTTTTTTGTGCGGCCCCAAACTCATTTATTTTCAGGGACATGATTTACAAAATCTGGCATTTTATATTTCGTATATCTTGAGATTAATTTTGACTTTGACGTACAAATAGTGACACCCGAAGAGGATTGTCGTTTCATATTGTTTTCGTCATACCAGTATAGTGTTGCGGCCCGCGAGGCTTTACAAATATATGTATGTGGCCCGAAGACAAAAAAGGTTGAGTATGGTTGGACTAGAGGCACAGGACCTTGGTAGTGCACACGTTAGGGCTTCTTTCGATATTTTCTGTGCGGATACGAAGGCTAAGCAATAAGGCAACGATAAACACTGTAATCTACATAATTTATAGTCGCATTGATGAAAGATGAATAATAGCAAGAAAAGTTTATGAAACATTAAAATGCTTTCGATTACCAAAATAGAAAAAGCGGTTAGCGAAAATATGAAGAGAAAAATCGATTGCGCGATCGTCAAGCCCGCGCCTGCGCGCCGTGGGGACTCCTGCTCGCCGTCGCTGCCCGCTGCGCGTATGATGTTCTCGATGTTACCATCTCCATTTTAGGGTTAGCGCGCTGCACTGGGGGTCCACGGAGATACATCGAGTATTTATCCATTTATTTAGCAACCGGATATCTAAATTTATACAAACGTAGCTAAGCCTGGATGCACCGAAGGCAGATACGTGGAAAGCCCCGTGATTTATTGCCCACTAACTGAAAGCTTTTGTTAACCATAGAATCGTAGCAGTAAGTAAAACATACATTTTCAAACAGGACGACTTGCATAGGCACAGGGACGGATTTGTAAAAAGTATTATAACAGGTTAATATTAGGAGCAATATTTTTATACAAAATATGAGCAGTTACTGTACACACGTTTGACATTGCGCGAGTAGGTATGTCACTAAGTTCCATAAAAAGGCTAATTTGCCTATATGATAAATAACATGTACATAAAATAAGTGTCAGTAAAGGGGCGATTAAATTGGATATAAAAGGTTGCATCTTTATCTAATTTATACTTACCATAACGCAGTTTCAACGCTCTCGTATTACTAGAGTCTAGCGTGGACACGGGGGCAAACTTCATACCACAAAAGCTTGACTTTGCTAAAATTAAGTCTTAAATATGAAAATAATATTCCGGAAATCAAATGACGTTTGAATCAAATGTCATATCAAACTATCAAGTCTTACTACAGGCACTCGAAATTTTATGAGTGCCTGCTATGGATAAGAGATGGACTGGATTATATTATATACCCATCTTGATTCATTTAAATGAGAATCCCATGGTTTGAGGTTATCACACAGTATTACACACACACAGTTTAACACAGTATTATTAAAATATTGGTTTATTCAATCTATTTTAATCTACGTACTTTACAATATGCTATAACAAATTGACAATTAGACAAATATATATACTATAAGCAGTTCTTTACATTATTCCTTAACATTTCGGTTATGATTATTACTTCTTTATCTATTTCTCTTTTATATGGGCATTTCAAGGAAATCTGGAAAATATAATTTTCTATAATAATTTTATTTTATTACTGAGAATTTTATGAAATAGCTTCTCATATCAGAATTACCATATTTTCAATTCTATTAAACTGTAGTTTTAATATCTAAGTATAAAGTATATGGAAAGTTAACCAATTTTTTTCCTCACTACAAATGGTAATTAATAAAAAGTATCATAATATCGATTTCAGTGCAACAAAAAAGAAAACATCTTTAAACGGTTCATGTAATCACATTATAAAATAGTTTTTTTAAGAAATATTCAATTGAGAAAAGAGTTGAGAAAAATGAAAAAAGTAGAAAATAATAGCTAAAATATTGTAAACTATCAAACTATCTATCCCTTCATATCTAACAGGTTCATTAAAAAAAATTAACACGCCATAATTTTTCTGCGCCGACAGCATAGATAATAAAAACAATGTAGCTATTTATTTAACTTACGTTGATACCTATTTTTTTCCTATCTTTTAGTGACGTGTATTTTTAACTATAGATTATTAGAATAATCATAATATTACAGTTAGATCCCTTTTTTATTATTTCTTTATTATAAAAAATATACAGTTATATATATAAATATTTTTGTTCACGTCTGTTGACAGTATTTCACGCTAGCTAATCTTTTCGAGTAAACCAGGAATGGTCAAAGGTCTGATTTCACTTAATGTGAAGAAGTTTACGGAGCCAAGTTGAAACCAGGTCTAAAATCTATAAATGGACATATTCAGATGACAGGTGATGGAGACTTCATTTATGAAGCGGATGTAAATTTTCCAATTTGTATTATTTTGGCAGTCGTGTCACATCAGCACCTGCTTTTCAAATATCACTCCGTTAAAAGTTAATAGCTAGAAGGTAAATCAAGCTACTTGAACAGCGTGATGTCCATGTCTGGTATTCCGGATGTATCAGTATTTTTGTTATATTTATGATACGACTCCCATTTTTATATCTGTAAGAAGGTAAAAATTTGCATAAAAATATATTTCACTAAACGTAACAAATTCATTAATAATTTTTATGATTCATAAATTCATAAGGCGGATTTCACTGATTATTTCACTCAGGATTTCACTCATTATTAAGCACCGGACATTATTGAGAGATGCCAGTATATTCACAACATTATGTGGGAAGCAGAGACTAACTGGTTTATTAAATACGGTGACTTAGGTTACTATACTAGTGCTAAAAGGGCTTTCATGAAGCAAAAACATCGCATGATTTGGGAGCGCCGTCATGGACCAGTTGGAAGCGGAATGAAGGAAGAATAATCATAAGGTTAATTTGTCCAATTTAAAAATCAATTTTATTTGATTAATATGTAGATAATTTGTTATAGTGAATCATGATAAAAAACTGATTGTTTTCTTTAATTAAATATTTAATTAAATATTTGAATTTCAGAGAATCTTGTATTTTACTTTTTAGTTCGCGCTTCGAATTGTCACCGCTAAGTGCAAATTAAATTCAATATACGAGGTCAATTGATTGTCTTATTTTATATTTTTTGTTAAAATATCATCCTTATCTTCTACATCCGTGTAATTAGATAGTTAAATAATATTTAAAAATATTTTACACAAAAGAAGACGGGTGAGAGTTAAAAATGCATTTTTATAAAATTCAGTGCTGGGTTTAAGCCGACATCTCCAACACATACGTCAATGGTAAAATAAATACACAGTCATTTATGTGCGCATTCAAAAACATGTAAAAGATTGTTCATTATAGATATTATAAACTTAATAATATTTTTAACTTGAAACATTATGTCCGCATTTATTTATTTATTATGGTTACCGATTAGAAATTGTACATAATACGGGTAATGACGTAAAGACAATATTAATTGAAGAACCTATACATTCCTGGTGGTAAAGGGATTGGTGGTGCAGTAAACCAGTGGACTAGTAAAGACCGAGGTAAAAAGGATAATATTGAAATATATTAAACGAATTTAAATCAGATAAAATAAATAAGAATAAATTTAAACAAAAATACAAAAAAAGAACATGAAATTAAGCTTTGATTATTTAAATAAATAGAGACAAAAAAACTGATTTAATACAGAACTAAAATAGGATTTTTTTCCGTAGTTTTGTGCACGTGCAAAAATGCCCATCGCTGTGAACCTTTTGCTGAGTTATTTGAAAAAGATCAGTTTGGAAAAAAGTTAGTTTTATGTAAATCACCAATTCAGTATTTTTTTATTTTAATTTAATTTGTACAGCATCTGTACAAATGTGTATAAAGTGTACCTTGAAACGGACTTTACTTACTTAAACAGACAGAGGTCACGAAGACTTAAGGGGGTGTTTAATATTTATGTTCCAGATTAGGAGTAAGAAATTATATTTAAAAAATGCGAAAATAATTTATCCCCAAATTTATTATTACCTTAATAAAATATGTGTAAATTAATCTAATATTGTTATAGGGTAGTCGACCTTCGCGCCGCTCTTAGAGCCCCCTACTCCCTTAACCCTTCTTTCAAGCCAATATGCGATTACATACATAACTAATTTCAGTATAGATTTTTTTCAAACCTAACCTAATACCACTTGTAATGCTTCATCGTCATCTTTTGCCTAAATCTAGCACAAAAAAATAAACTGCTAGTAAAAGCCCAAACTAGTTTTATTTTCAATAGTTCGAACATTTATGTTTTGAGATAATCGCATTTTTGTACGATATGCCCATTTGTATTTGTTGGTTATGACTTTCTTAAATGTTGCTGTTATGGAGTCGATGATGGAGCGTTGGTTCCTATATGGTGTACCAGTCCGGGCAAGGGGTCGACTATGCAGGATGAAAATGACACCTCCAACTCCATATATTTATTTACAATAAATAACTTAAATTTAATAAATCAACAATTAGATTTAATTAATAATTATATTAAATACAGAATTTAGCTATAATAGGTCCACAGAATACATATACATTTAGTATGCTCGATTGCGTGTTGTACAGGCTTCATTAATTGAGTGTGTGTGTGTGTGTGTGTCATACGGCTGTAGCGTTCGTTACGCTGTTTTGAATATATTTTTTTAGCAAATATTTTCAGAACCAAAGGTTAAAATAAAAGAAGGATTTTAGTGGATAAATATCGAAACGCAAACCTTAAAAGAGGCTTATTCGCACAATTATGCGCTATTCTCGTTTGTCAGTCTTTGATTAGCCATGCAATTTTAATAATATTGTTTTATAAGTAATCGAGGAATAGTTCGCAGACCAACATGTATGGTGTTGGCACGTGGTTGACGTTCTTCGTGCATCATCTAACTTACGTAGAGTTGGAAGCTCGCCCTCACGCAGCCACGAGAACTGACGACAGCATCAGTTATATAAGTACAAGTGTAGGTAGGTACTCGTAAATAATACATATAATAAACATCGTAAATTCATGATGTAATGGTTATGCCATTTCACAATATAGTCGTAACGACGGCATCGGTTGCCAGGTGCGCACGTTACGAGTATGTCGTCGCTCTGCGCACTCGCATAAATAACGGACGTGCAATGCAATCTCTCTCTTCCCCTCACCCTGTACCCGTGCTCTTCATTTTGTTGATTTGTGCCTAAGTCGTGGACAGGCAGGCAACGTGTGGTGCGACTAATGCAACTAAATCCCATGAAAGTATAATTATAACTTATTTAAATCATATAATTTCACGATGTTGGAAATTTCAATGCCCAACTATTCTTCTTCGCCCCCTGATGGTCTGTGAGACGTGTTATCTAATTTCTGTGGAAATTTAGTAGGTACACGTGATATCCGCATATTCGATTTTATAATTAGTCGTCCTCTAGCAACTAATGCAACTAATGAAGCCACCTGTTCTGGAATTAGCTCCCAACTTATAAGCCAATTCAATTTGGTCAGAATGATCATCCTGCTAAAATTAAACAGTTGTCTAAATAAACAAAAAGCAAAAAAAAAACAACAAACAAACAAGACAATTAGACATTAAACAATTGTATAATTGTCTTTCCAAAAAGAAGAATGTTGGTTTTCACTATTTAAAACACAAATATTCCATAAATACGGAAGGAAATCTGTAATTTTACTAATAGACTACTGCGGCTTAATCTTCACTTTCTGTAGACAATAAGAACACAGTAAAAAGCATAAAGAAACAGTGTGAAGGTGGCGGTCATCAAAAAAACACCACACTAGTAACGAGCAGAACAACAGAGTCCAAGCAGTATGATGATGATAGTGCTGCGTAAACACAACCTAACCTCAACAGCATGATGAAAAATTCAGTAATTCGAAATGCAGCTGCTGTTTCGTATAACAATCTATTTACTTATCGCATAATTTTGTACACAGACAGATTGGTTTGTACAAATTGTGAAATCTGTTGTTATTTTTAAAACGATGTCTTATTCGGCAATTTATTAAATGAAGTTTAGAGGTCTTATTTAGTCCTGGAACACTTTACTTTGGTTACTTACCTACCTTATCGAAAGAACCTATCAACAGTCGGACTAACGGGTCTTTGCTTATTTTTATGGTAATAAAAAAAAAACCGTTATCGAAACTAAAACTGATTTAAATATGCAAATAAATTTAGGATTAATTTGATGAAGTTATTTCATAAATAATTGAAATAAATTAAGGTTAGAATGCTTTCTTCGCTAGTTTATTGTATCAACGGTCTTTGTTTAAACTAATCTTTTAAGTCAAATGCTCTCCGGAGTGGCACTCGAAAGACAAGTGGACTAGGTTTTTGACAAGGGAATCCTTTTAAAATACCCCACTCGACGTTTTTTCCCTTCGCCCTTCCTCTCTTCCCGTTTGCCATCTCATTCGCGCTCCTAGTGTGTTGCACCAAACCAGTTTTTTCTATTAACATGACACTGTCAAAACACTCCACTGCGATTACCTATTGAGTGTCTTCAATTCTGTCAAAATATAATTTTAACTACAATAAATTTCTGCCATAAAAAAAGAATCGCCATTTAAAGATTTCAGTACTGACTAGTTTTTACGTCTAACGACCCACTATAATTACACCCTTTTTAAAGTTTCACACCACTATCCCCTGACTTTTAGCACAAAAAAAATGGCACATTTAAGCAGGGCCCGAAATAATTGTATACAACCTCGGCCATAGAAATTAATTTAATTAAGAGATAATGATATTTGAAAAGAACAATAGTCAACTAAATATTCATATGTGGACACAGGTTCACACATTACATATACACATTGGTATATTATGTTGTTTATATCAATTTAAGTAAGAAATAAAAACTACATTATGAAGAATATCATTTATTAAGTATATGTTTACCTATTGCTTTATGTTTCGCATACATTAATTATGTTGCAAATTTGCCATATATTTATAAATAATTGCGATAGCAACAAACAGCGTCACCATTTTAGCAAAAAGGACGTGTTTTAAAGGCAGGTAGGTGGTTATTTGCCACACGGTTTCATCTTCATTGATTTTATTCAAAACGATTAATAAACCCCAGTTTTTCAATAGTGCTTCGATTGTGTGTAAATAGCTTTTTGCTTAGTAAATAATCTAATACATAGTTAATTTGTTGTTTACCCAACCTTATAACCACACAATATAATAGTAGAGAATTGGATTTAAAAACAAACAAAAGTTTTAATAACCTAGGTTCCTGTTAATTATCATATTGTTAAATGTACATCCCATGGTAAAAAAATAATAAAAAAGGTAGGTTTTTGTTTTACAGTTAAAATATTTTAAGTTTTCTGATTTTTTTTTTTTACATTTCAACTAGGACTTTAAAACTTATTAAGATTGATAATGTGAGGCCGCACAATAAACTACAGTGAATAACTAAATGTGAACTCCCTTCTTATACGTAATCCCATCCTGTCCTTGTCCTATTAAACTAAGGTGAAAAATAAATTATGATAGAATTTCTGTATCAAAGTATTAAGAACAGATTTATTCTGAAAATTAATATCATTACATAACGCTTTTCATTTACATATTACTATAACTATATAAATTTACTACATTAATATTCACAAATAAATTTGTTATGTAAAAAATAATTTTATGCATCTAAGCATTACTTGGTAATAATTTGGCATAAATATACTATAAATTTAAAGTGAGATGATTTTCGAAATGTATTTTTTTTTTGTTGTAAGTTCGTTTTGTAAGGAGATAAAACTATGTGCTAAAAAGGCGCCATTATTTGACAGCTGACGTGCGAAAGTAGCAATCAAGTGGTAGTAATAGTTGCGGCATCGAAACGAGACCAGTGACAGCACAACTCCCGCAGGAGCGCCGAAGGTGATGTGTTCAAGTGGATCCGTTACCGTTTGACCGTTCCCACGGCGCGGCATAATATCGACTTGACTCGATCCTCCGCCAATAATAACATGTATAATATAATATGACGCTGATGGAATTAAAAACACTATTTGAGCACAGTGCGCCGAAGGAATATTTACTTGTCGTTAATTGCTAACGACGTTGTAATGATAACCTAAGTTATTGCAGAACTACCAAAAACTATTTAAAAAATTGAAGGAATTGGCTGCATTAAACTTAATATGATAAATTCTATTGCAAGGTGGGAATCATGTGTATGTGAAGGGTAAAGGCGTTACTAAGGAAGTTTGTGTCATTGTGTGGGTACATTGTAGAGTATTTTAAGACTTTATCATTGTTTTTCCACCAAATTAGATCTCTTTTTCCTGGATTTATTTCCGAGGTTGTGGCTTAAATGCTCTATATAAATAAACGCAATACTGCTAATCTCTAAAAATGTTGGACTTCCATAAAAATAAATCGCCAGCGAGAAAGGCGTTAATAAGAGTTATTAATAAAAAGACCTTTCCGCTACCCATCAGCGGAACGTAAAAGTACCATCGGGCAAACTTCACTAAAAGCTGTTTATTATATTATATTAAACAATTTGACCAACAAAAAGTAGTTCGTCGTAAAATTATTACAAGGCAACTTAGCACCCAACAACATCTTTTAGCGCCACGTTTATACAATAAAATTTGAGACTGATAAAATGCAATTTTTTGTTTTCATACAAAAAACAAATTTCCCTTTGGATATTTGAGCTAGGTAGGAAATAACCTAAATCGTTGATCAATATCTATACCCCGATATTTATTATGTCTATATTTTTTTGTGTATATTATACGATATAAGTTGATAAAGATATAGTCATATAATTCTTCATATTTATTCTTCTATTTCTTAAATTTTAACACATACTATTTTAGTTTTTATTCTTCAAGTTTTAATCGTGTCAATACATTACTTTAGTATGTGTACTACCTAGTTAGGTAAATTTTGTGAAAATACAACCTATAAAATTTGAAATTCAATCAATTATTTTTATTATTATAACAATGAATAGTATCTATCTACCAAACTGAACGAATATTTACTAAAATTATGTCATTTTAAGACTCTTCCATACACGCTCCATTCTAAGCAAAAAATAAAATTTTTATTCTCGTTTCGAATACAAATGTTTGTTTCGTTTCGGTATATGCGTACAGCCATATACCTATATGAACAATTTGTACGTTTTTTTACATAAATAATTTAAAACAATTGCGTAGGTACTTATCTATTCTTCATAAAATTACATATCTATTGTTTGTGCTACTTAGGAACCTTTATCTACAAACGTAATGGGAACTTTTTAAAACTGGTACACTGTCTTCGAACAGTTCTTGCTTGTATTAAAGTAAATGACGCATAGAGCTCAGAGTAGGTAAGATTCGTACCTACAATGACTAGCAACAATTACCTAATGACGCTCCAGATGAACGTGAGATAAGGCGTGTTATGTGGAAGAGAAAGAGAGAAACAAGGCGTGTTATATGGAAGAGTGAAAGGGAGGACGGCCGATGGTATCTCTATATCGACTAAGAGAATCAATGTTGAAATTACAATGTCGATTCGGAGAGGGACGACATCGGCGATCTTATCTTCTGGGCGCACAATGCGACTGCGCGGAGGGCGGAGGCTGAGGGCGGAGGGGGGGGGGGGGGGGGGGAACTCTCAACAGGCACCTATAATATCTCTTTCGAGTTGTTATTAATTAAGATAATACACGCGTCAAATCACAACTAATCCTTTGTTCGCTGTCAGTGAAGACAATAATGATGTTTAAAGGCAATCTGCAAAGAAAATAGGTAGGTATAATCCGTCTAATTTGTTAAACTGTTTAGATACTTACTAAATGTTTTTAGATTAGGTAATTAATGTTTAACTATCGAGAATTTAAAGCATTTCTAAAGGATTTAAAGGACGTGTCTAAGGGGCTTCCATATATTAAACGTTACTTAGTTGTAAGTATATAACAAATTAAATATATTTATATCACTTTTTATTATTAGTTTGATATAAAGATAGATATTGAAACAAAAGCACGAAAACTTCAGTAAAGTCTGACCAGAGTAGACATTTTTCTAGGAAAATAAAATATATGGGGAATAGAGAATATACATGGTTCCCATACTAATGTCATCGTGCTACATGGCCTTGGGTTTTAATGCGATGTTTTCGAGGGACTACTCACCATAACTTGCTAACAACTCAATAACTTAAACAACTAAAAACTTAAAAACTTTGTATTGCACAACTGTACGTATTTTAATAGTATCTCGTGGATTTGACTATTATCATTTTAATGAGGTAGGTTTATGTTACCAATTTCGACTACAAACAAAGTACCTATTACTCGTTCTTACGCGTCACTGTGTTCAGACCCTAAACAGCCTGGCTCGGCAGATGTGCGCGACTGTACACGTGCCCTGGCTCATGACGCTCAGCTGAGCTAAAGCGATCCATTCTCGGATTTCATCTCACAGCCGCCCTCTTTATTTTCGGATTGAATTATGGCGCGCCTCATTGGCTCATTGCTGGGGTGGAGTGTGGATATGCTCTTAGTTGATTTATGGAAATGTGTTTTACGGTTTAACCATTAACTCGAATTTTGTCACTATCAGTTTTTATTCCGTTTAAACGCTCTGAACTCTGAAAATCGTTATTTTAGGTGATTCGCTTCATTACTACCATTCCCTCGACTTTAGTACAAGCGAATTTGGATTAGTTACTTAGGCAAAAAATAATTGTATGTAAATAAGTGTAATAACCTAGGTCATGTTAATTTAAACATAAACAGTCAATACGTGTAAACTGAATTAACACGCTGACGGATCCGTTCCCAAAAAAAATTCTCTTATAATTATAACATAGTTTAAATTATTTTCTTTAATAATGGACATTGCAAATAAAAAAGGAGAGGAGAAAGACAAAACTGCATTGCATTCGAACAATGAATGATTGCTGATAAATTTGTAGAACCGTTGTTTACAAACTAGGTAAAAAAGCAAAAAAGCATATCTTAGGAAGCATTGATAATCTAAAGCAGGGAGGCAAAGGACCTCAAGGTCTAGTAATAGGTCCACAATGTATGAAGAGACGTCCTACTCAGTAATTACAATGTGAATATTTATCATCGTAAATATAAAATTTATTGACATTTTGCCAATAATTTAAAATTATATTTAGAAATTTTATGGGAAAATAATAGCGTCGATAATTAATTAAATTTATGAACAAAGGAGTACATTCAACGTTGAAATATTAAGACATTCGTTTTTTGTCGCTGGATAATTTATGACTTGATATAAACTAATCTTTTTATACAGAAACGTGCCAAGGATGATCGACGATAACAGAGAATAAAAGGGATCAACAATTTAATTAGTGTGCCGACGACCATAAAACATCGCGTCGGGCATGAATCGATTCTGCAAAAAACACTTAATTGCATAAAAACAATAAATCTAATTAACGTCAAACCCAATTAGGCAGTCGCTATTTTGTTGCTTCGACCCATCGACCCAGCGTGACAGGTGTAATTCGTAATATAAGCGTAGTGGAGTAAATCGAAATATTAAATTCAAAGTTTTTCGGATTTTACGTACCGTGTGTACACACATCCCGTCCTCGATGGACGCGTCGAGCTTCCTCTGAAGGTTTAAATGAAGGGAATATAACCTTTCTGCCTGGAATCCCACAAAAAGAGATTACGTTATGTCACCTTCCGTAGTTATTATTTATTCTGGATCTCCGTCAAAGTTCTACCGCTGCTTTTTAAATTCACATCAAACACCTTGAGGACTTATCGAAACATTTTCAATATGAACGAGTAACACGAAGACCTAACATTTGTCATGAATACCATTCTATCTGAAATAAAGAGAAACTATACCTTTATGTCTTTGTATGATCAAGACAAAGACATTTTCTTTTTAATATTTTTTAAATATTTAGAGTAATTTTGTCAGGTCTTGTTTACTGAGATTCTTCGGGTATATCTACATATTAAACATACAAAATCTAGTCGAATAATTTGCAACGTAGCCCCCTGATTGCGAAAATGATTGTCAGACGAGAAGCGATGACACACGTCGCAACAAAGTCGATGCGCTACCATGATATAATTTATATGAGTCGAAATCGAGAGCTGGCCTGTTATTTGTATCTATTAGGCGAACGCGAACGAGGAGTTATGTTAATTATAAAGCCATTAATGCTACAAAACGAACGTTTTATGGGTCGCGAGGCCCCGCGCCAGGTAGGCAGAGGGCACCAGGGTCTGGCTTGAGTCCTGGGACACCCGCCCGCTTTGTGTTCTTTTTTCTCGGGGGCAATGTCGGCGTATCAGGCTAATAAACCATGCGATACGGGCTTCTCACTTTTAATGATGCACAAAATATTTCACAACGTTATAAAATACGTATGTGCCAAATAACCATTCAACAGACAAATAACAATCCGATTCATATTTTAAACGTTTGTTTTGTAGTAACTTTACATTTTAATTAGGCAATATGTTTTCCTCCCAATTTAATGAACGTGGGTTTCATGTAGCACATAAAATCTATTATTGTGTTTAACGAAATATTGGTAGTCAATCAACACTCATACTCAAGATCCACTTCACACACAACTGCTTCTCTGACTCAATCGAAGAACTTCACAGAAGGAATTATAAAGAGTGGTTAATTAGAAAACAGTTTACTATTGCGATTAAATACATTTATTTACTATTCGTGTGAGAATCTAAAAATGTGAATTTGTGGTATCTATATGATGTGGGATCTAATAATGAACTGATTTCAGTGCGTAACTCAAAATGTTTAAACATTAAATACTAAGTTGTGTCGGAAGCAGCGCTATTAAGTTAAGATAGCGTTATTTATTAACATGATCGAAATAATTATAAATCTGCCAACATTTACTATTTTTTTGTATTATGTGTTTTTTAAGTTATTAATAAAAAAAACTATAACATATAAAATACATAAAAATACAAAGTAGTGGACTGCTGAATTAGGTATAACGTATTTATTATATCAGAAAGTATAGAATATAATGTAACTTACTTGTTAAGATACTCTTATTTTTATTATTTACGGTATTTTATACATGTTTAAAAAAACTATTCTTTCAAGTGACATTAATATTAAAAATGTGTTTTGCTTGCATTTTAGGCATCAATGGATTTTGGGTCATGCCGATGGTGGTAAGATAGGTACTTAATGGAACTAAAGGTAACGTGAAAATAGGCACTTTATTTCAAACCTGTCAACAGTAGGAAATTTGCCGTAGTCGAGTCACACTATTCAGCCATTATAAAAGTGTGGTTTGAAAATGCAACATAATATAAATTATAACATAATATAAAAAGAAAAGTGGTCAAATTAAAATAAAATAAATGTAAAAAAAATAATTATTGTAATGCGTTGTGTTGGAAATGGAATTATGCTGCGTTATGTTCTAATATTTAGAATATTCTAATATTTAAATAGATTAGCAGTACAGAATAGTGTCCTTGATAGTTATAGCCATTGATTGTGTTTTGACATGATTTCTTTACATATATTGTAGTGATGCTGGAAGCCTCGTGAAAAGTCCAGAACTGTTCTATACTTTTGAATGTAAAAAAAATACGGTTTGGCCGGGGTGATTGGATTCGCATGGGCTACAGCATTTTAAATTATTTGTGATATGCCTAGATCTAAACTATTTCCTGTTGGGCAATAAATTAGTAGGTGAAATAAATCACATTTATACGCACAGCTGACCTTTAATATCGACTAAGGCACCAATACGAGTACTTAAATTACTCCTAATAATAATAAACTGCATCTCGATTATTCTCAATGCGAGTGCAGTTAGCAGCTCTGAGCCAATCGTCAGCGTGTGAACGTCGACGCCCACATATTTCTCAAGCGACTCATTTCTGTATCATCTCTCAACCTGTCATTATAACCTCTTTTTGCAGCGCCAGTCAGCAGTCCGACAATCCGCACCATTTTATTTATCTTTTCGGTTTTTGACGATTATAATCTGCAATGCCGGCTGACCACCTCGATAGCTTCTTATAAGACCAGCGACATTTATTTAGCGCGTCTTGTTTTACTAATTATAAACATTAAACGTTAAAGAGCGGTAGACGCTTAGCGGTGTCTACAGATGTTCCACAAGAACACCTACACATTTAGGTATTCTTCTCAACAAGTGCATTTCTGGCTTCATTAAGTTGAAACCCCACTTCAACGGATTTAATCCGTTTATATGCCATAGTTTTGTATATTGTTGAGTAAATTGCGACGCAGCGTGATGCGATAAGGTAATCTTGACCGCGTTACGCGTACTTTGACCTCGTAATGAAATGTGGCCGACTGGCGGGGACTAGCCGGACAAAGCCAACCTACTCGCCGCTCTCCTACTTACTATGTATGATGCATAGCATCAGCTGTCGTACATGTTACAATAGCCGTTTAATATTATCACGTAAAGTTTACATTTTATTTCGGTAACCATGATGAATTTTGATATACTGTCTTCACAAATAATACTTGAAATCGCAAGAGAAATTTACTGCATACCAACTACCATTTACTGCAGACATCGATTACCCTCGTCCATCGTTCATAAGCGAGACACGTGTCGCCTCTGCCGCACTACAACGACGCCATCCGAACTTTTATATGTTTTTATAATTGTATGTTTTGGCTACTAAATTTTTACTATTATTTTGTTCATATCTTATATGTTAGTTTTGAGCTTAAGCGTGTAAGAGTGTAAAAATGGAATTTTAATAAATGATGGCTCAACAATGTTTAACCCTACATCAAGATTCTTATCTTTAAAACGGCTCGCAAAAGAGGCTAGTCTTTCAGGGCTCATCTGACAGATCACCTAAAACAGAATGAAATCAAGTGGAATGTATGGATTTATTAATACGTAATCGCAAAAAAAATTGTCGTAGACAACATTTATTCATAGCAATCATAATATTTATTTATATATATATTGTACATACATATTTTATTAGGTATATTTTTGTAAATGTTTAAGCGCGTCTACAAAACATATTTATTAGATTTAATTACAAAATGTCTTCCTCATTACGGGCGATAGACTAGTTAGGTAAGATATTTCCCATAAAAGCATTTTTTCCTAACATGTCTAATTAAATAAGCAAAAAGTTCTCGAAAAATCTCCAGGTGCCATATCAAACTGCACCTGTAACTAGTCAATTACAGTATCAACTAATAAGGGCAATGTCAACATATGGCCAGCGGCACTTTAGATATCTAGCACACAATATTTATAATATTATAAATAAGGATACTGGTTTCTAACATACCGACGACATAAAATAAAATAAAAATGTAACACAATAACATTTACAAAAAGGGAGAGCTGAAAGTTAACTAGCTATAATGACAATTTTAACTTAAAATTTAAAGTACTTTGTAATACTTCCAACTTAATTACCAATCTCCCTTTAAACACCCAAACCACTCACACTAACACATATCCCCTCTCTCACACACATATATTTACATTCCTACATTCAAATTCATATACAAAAATCAATATTGTGTTAAATTAAACTATTTTTCAGTTTATTTTTTTATTTATTTATTTAACGTCGTTTACATGCACTCGTATAATATAAAGCAGTAAAAAAAGTATTAACATAATAAATACATTACATGTACATATACGTATTACTATATTATTTACACAGCTAATATATTATAGTCGTTTCATATCCAAAACTAATTCATGTAATTTAACACTGTAATTAGTAAACGCTATCTCAGAAACATGTAATAAATAGTAAATTCCAAAAACTAAAATCTAACTAGTGAGATAGTAAATTCCAAAAAAATAAAAAGGTTTGTTTTTTACGTGTATCTTTTATGTAATATGAAAATGGAAATAAATAAAAACGGGCGATAATAATCTGGTTAGGTTTAATTTTGCAATACACTATATTTTTTTTAAAATGTGTGAATAAATAAAATAAAAATGAAAATATTGCGAAATATTAAAGAAAACTTACGTATTCAGCATGAAATCAGACCATGGATTCCTATACACCGTACTGCAGCACTACTCTCGGGCCATTCTAAATCACAGACGTATCGCTCAACTACTGTCTAATCTTGCCATTTTTGTACTAAGAAATTGCAAGATTTGACAATTAAGCAAATCGTTTGCGTTTTGGAATAGCACAGAGTAGCACAGCAGGGCCAAGTAAAGAACGCAACGGCAACGGCAACGGCAACGGCAACGGCAAAGGCTCGGTGGCTCGACGACTTGACTTCCCGACCGCAGATTCGCAATCCAGAGGAGAGCAAAAAACTACGAACCGCGCATCGAAACGCACCTTTCAATGCGCCCGCTTGCTTAATAGTTAAACACTAGACAATCACGATCTCATAATATTATACTGTGTTTCCAGCGCCCATAATAATTAATTTGTACTAAAGAAGTATTCCATCCTGTTCGTGTCTAAGGTTACTCGATTAACAAGAAAATATTTCAAGTATATAAAATATAAGACTTTTTTAAAAATAATTAGCACATATAAAAAAATGGCTGATTAAGAGATAATACTTTAAATTAAAGAATATGTGACGGTCAAATCATTAACTGTGTCTTTTTGTATATATACTTCTATTCCATATAACATATGCAATTAAATAAAATAATTAAATACAAGTCCATAAAAAAAAATGATCCATCAATCGGCCATAAGTTGGAGCTGGCCAGCGTCCGCGCTGCGCGGTGCCATCGCATGCCGCTAAGATGAATCCGCAGGCGCGCCAATGAAGTCATCAATGAGCGCCCTGTAATTAGGCGGGGATCCCGCCCGCCCGCGCCTCATCCCAGGGCCCGCGCTCTTCATCTCGTCGCCCCTTTAGCCCGCCCAAGTGGCCGCAGACACCTCACCTCACATGGGAACCTGGTTTCAATCATGGAAGCTGCGAGAGTTTTTATAGGCTATGTCCCATTCCAATAGCTTTATGAGATAATTACATATTGCTTATTTTATGTTAGAATTCAAGTACACGTGCGTGCTTATGTTTCCTTGGAGAAATAAAATGCAAAATAGTTTACAAATTAACGAGCTACTTATTATTGAAATGCCGTAGATCATGATAATAACAATAATATGTAAAATCAGTAATATAAACTTATAAGGGTTTTGGTGTCAGAGGAAGGCATAACGAAGGATAAGAAATACAAATATAAATTTACTACACACAGCTAAGCTAAATTATCATGTTCAACCACGACGACCATCAGGCATAAGCGATTATGATTTCAAATATTTTTTTCCCAATGACAGTTACAACACAAATTCAACTTACAGCGGTTACCGTTACAACAACTTCAACAACACTGCTACAACTTTACAGATATACTCTTTGCGGCCAACTCCTTCACTATGCTGCGATACGCATTTTCGTCAATACTCAGCAGCGAACTAACATGACTATGCATAAAAATGTAAAAGTACTTCCAATGTACGTCTATTTATGTAGGTAGACCTAAGATTGATATTTTATTTTCATTAACATAGCTATATTTAATAACTAAAATTTAATAAAAACCATTCAAGTTTTACATTCTTTAATAATAGAATCGCTTATTTTATTAGTATGTATATGTCATCTGAGAGATTAAGCGCTTTGTGGTTAAAGCAACTCGCGGACGATTGATTTAATATGATTATGATACGGCATTTCGATTCGAATCCGCACATCGGTATGTAGTTTTATATTATATTTGTTAATTTTTATTAATAATAGATAAAGTATTTTATGTAAACATTTTTTTTAACAAAATTAAGGTCTATTCTAAATTCACTGAACGATACTGAAGCTTAAAATTTTATATAACGGAAGATGATATATTTTATATAACGGAAGAAGTATTAGGGGTGCTTATAGTTTAGGCTATTTACATTGGAACTACAAAAACCAGCGTTAATAGGTACTTTTAATAATATTAAGGCCATATTACTGATATAAACATTGTTATTAAACAGGAGTCGTTAAAAAGTTACTGGTATGTTTATAGTTATATTTAATATAAAAAAAAATGCTTATGTATACCGGTATATGTTTGTGTATAATATTTTTGGTGTGCATTATAGGGTACATGGCCTCTTTGGCACAAAATTAAAGAGATACAAAAATTAAATATCACTTTCTAATCTGTGTTCATCATCGTTGATGCAATATATCGCTTTACTATGTGCACAATACAAATATGTGCTAGGCCTATAACAGATATATATCTAAGTTACAAATTATTATTAGCAGCATTATTTACTATCAATTGGAAACATCTCGTCATGCAGATTAAAAAATATATCATATAAATATAAAAATATTACATTTAGATTTCAAAAACTACAGCTCATATTTACTATATTTTAAATTGAATATATTTCTATATATATGTATATGTGTTCTATATACATATATATGTATAAAGGTGTAGTCAATTATTACACATATAATAATTGCTATTAATGAACCTTTTGCATTACGAGCTTGTTTAAATGTTTTATTTATTACAACACTATGGCTTACATATTATTATTTTATTTCTTTATTACGCCTTACTGAATGCACAGCTAAAATCTAACGCCATCTAAATGTTTACTGGTATGATTAGGCTTTATTAAGTGGTATACTCCGTTTCCGTAAGGTAGAATTCAGTCGTAATGTGGTATCCGTTCGTGGTTCCGAACGTAACACTTGGCCGGGGGGGGGGCGGAGGGGGAGAGGTACGGGGCGTCTGCTGCAGGCACGGGGCGTCCGAGCGATCGCCCGTTGGAATCCGACAGAGTTGGGTTCGAGTCCCTCGCTAATCCTCAATTAGTTTAGATTACATGCCTCGGATGTGACACGACTTGTACTGATCATTATTTATATCAGACGCCCGATTAAATACTTGGACCTTTTTTACTCCACTGTTGCAGGTAAACCAGGGCTATTTGCAGACCTAATTTGATGGCCTCTACCCACTAGAACTTCATTTATCAATAAACTCGTATTGTTTTATTTGAGTTTAATCGTATCCTGTTCCAAGGCTAAATGCCTATTCTTACTAGAGTAAGATTAAACTTGCTACGACTGACACCAAATTTTGTAGCTGAACGCAAATATATGTAAAACAAATATTTAGATAGTGCATGAAAAAAAAAATTAAATACCTAACACAGAAACCTGAAATTTAAAACCAAATACTGAAGAAGGTAGCGATGAAAGAAAGACTAGATCCTCCAGTAAGGGTATGTCTAGTGTACCTAAAATGAAGACTACTTTTGGTCAAAAATATTTTAACTTTTTAGCACCAAAATTTTATAATTTAATATTCAAGGATATAAATCATCTTAAAAATATAAAAATTAGGTCTGGTGTAATTGCTAACTGGAAAAGGGAGTTAAAAATTGTGAATCGTTATTTAAACAGGCGTAAATGATATTAGAGGCATTGTTGTATTTTAGTGTTTCTATTGTATTTAAATTAATAAAATATGTATATATATGTAGTATTTATTTGACTTATATTTGATGATTGTTTTTTAATAGCGGCAAATCGCCTGAAAAGATAAATGACACAATCTTTGACAATATTGAAAAATTTTGACAAGTTTTTAATTATTTGGTAAAGTGCTGGATAGCATAATGTTTATAAAGGTTCTAAAGAGGTCCTGTACTTGAGAGCGCAGGATGTCGGTTTAAACCCAGCACTGAGTTTTATAAAAATGCATTTTTAACTCTCACCTGTCCTCTTTAGTGTAAAATATTGTCAAATATTATGTTACCATCTAATTAGATGAAATAAGGAAAGGATGATATTTTTACAAAAAATATAAAAATAATGGATATGTGATTACGATGAAGGATGATGGTGAAATGAGATGATTTTATGAGTGGTTTATGTATGAAGTTGATAAAAATAAAAATAATGGATATGTAAAAGGTCTCTCCACACAATGAAAAAAATAAATAAAAAAATATTTAGATAGAAAAATTAATTGGAACATAATACTAAGAAGTACCTACGTAACTTTCCATTTAAAATATACCTCTATGAGTAAAATGAGAAATTTTGCAGAGGCTAGTGGAATTTGTATACACTTTTAACTTTTCCCATAAGGAAGTAAGAAAAGGTAATTTTGTTTCCTTTTTTTGAACGGAGTATCGTAATTGCACGCTCACATAATACCTCTTTATTATCACACAAAAGTGTACTTTAACTCAGTGTAGTCGTATATACGAGATTATGATCGTGTGAAAGTACCCAAAATCAAAATCGCCAAAATCATTTAACGTAATACTTTAGAGCAGTGCTCCGTAACCGGTGTGCCGTGAGCAAGATACAGGTGTGCCGCGGTAAAATTCAAAGTATTTTTGATATTTTAGTATAGAATAAAAATAATTATTATATAATTTTTCAATGTTTCTCCAGCGCCTGGTGCCAATTGTTGAAAACTGCGCAGTGTGCTTTGTACACACCATGCCTGCATTAAATTAGTCATAAACAAAGAAAAAATAACCCTTTATATTTGGTAAAATAGCTTTTGGTGTGCCGCGGAATTTTTGGAAGAATTTTGGTGTGTCGTAGGTGGAAAAAGGTTTCGGAGCACTGCTTTAGAGAGTAACAGAGAGTGTGAACTCAGTGAGCATTTCATGTTTATTTTTACAATAATATCACATGCCAGCTGCTTCAGTTTTTAGTTCGGGGGATGGCGAGATTTATTCTATATTGAACCCCAGGTTTGCAGTAAGCACTACTATGTCATATAGCTGACGAGTATACACGTAGCGATGCCAAATGTGATCAAGATGATAATAAACACTGTAAAGTTAGTGATTAGAAGAAATATTTATTATGTAGACAATTCTGTGACGAGTGACGTCGGCAAACATTTTATTTACATAGATACCGTTACTTTTCAAGCCAGCTAGTACATAGTCAAAAATACAACTTTTAAACAGAAATTTAAAAAAATATACCGAACAAAAATGTGCCTTGTCACTAATCGCTTATCTACTGAAGGTTATCACCCTAACAGCAACCACGGAGGCCGTAGGTGAGAAGTAGGAACCGAAATGCCATCAATTATCATGAGCTCCTATCAGGTAGCGGCCGCATTAATGGCCTTCCTCAACAATGCTTGCGTAAGTGAGTAATGCCCGGTTTTCGGAGGAAATACTGGAAGCCTGACCAAACAAGCTCACGAATCAAGCAGCAATCAATCATGCAACTGATGACTGATGGCCAATGACGAACGCTTCTGAATGAATGAACTTCGAAATAGCCGGTGGCCAGTAGTCAGTAGTCACTTACCTGTGACTGTGTGGTGGGTGACTTACACACTATAAATGCCTTTGATAGACCGTACTTCTTACGGTTATGACGTTGATGACGTTGACGGGATGTGAATAAGGTTCAACAGAAAAAAAAAAATTATTTACGCGCGCAAAATATATATATTTCGTTTACTCTAGTAGTATTAATGTTTTCAAAATTAAATAATTGGGTACATGGCAATATATTAATGAGTGAATACATGAGAACTTGTTTATTATGCTATTGAAATAATATAGTAGCTCAACCAAAATTATTTATGATATTTTGCAGAAAATGCTGTATTCTCGTGGTAGAGTATATTTTTGAGCAAAAACATAATATTAAAAGTCTACGAAGCTAGAAAATAATAGTAGGAACATTTTGGTGTGTTATGCAATCCCTCCTCGGGGTTGAGGGAATCTAGTTTTACGAGCTTTCACGATGTGAGCCGATACACCTGAACGGGGAGATTGGTTGTTAATTACTAAGCAACTGACATTTATATTTATCTAAATAGAGCGTTTTCAGGTACGTTTTAATTGGAAACTCTCCTGTAAACCGGGGAGGTTCCCAATCAGTTTACAATTTCACATATTATACAAACATTTTACCATGATAGTTTTAAGTAATCCACCTCCAATTATCGTAGGTACACTTAGGTTAACAGTACTAGGCGGACTTTTTATTCATAGCGTGCCAGTGTGTGTGTGTGTGTGTGTGAGCCCGCTAGTTGTCAGGCTAAGACTACCGAGCTAGGAAAACCGTTCTGCAATAGTGACAGTATTAAAAATATTTATTCTATAAAAAGCGTAAATCAAATAAAAATAATGAGAATATACTATAATATTTAGTATATTTTGTCTTTGAAAGTAAAAGTATGTTTCCCTATAAAAGAAACAAACCGTTTTAATCTACTCGATATTTAAGATAACTAGCACATAAAGAAGAAAAAACGAAAATGATTAACCTAGGTCTAAATATTTTTTAATATTAATTGTAGATTTTTATTTTAATAGCCACGCTCGTTATCATTATTGTATTTTGTTGTAAATTAGGTCTTCGGATTTAGACCTTCCTATATCTAAAAGCCAGTCAGTAACCATTGTTTTAAATCTATTTTCTACGACTTGTCTGATTTTAACTGGTAACTGGTTATATACTTTGGGCATATGGTACATAAAGTTTCTTTGATCGAATGTTATATGTATCCTATGTTCGCTTTCGCTGCCCGCCGCTGTCACCAGCGAGTAAAACAGATGACATCGTGGAGTCGATTTTCGATTAACAACCACACTAACCCTTCTAAAAGCAGTTACTCAGAGGAAGTGACACAGTATTTAGCTCATTAACAAGTAGGCTGAAGATAAGCGATGCGTCGAGTCGAGTTGAGGTGCGAAGAGAAGTGTACACACGTGTTCCGGTGCGATTTTTTGATAGTTCTGAAATGGCGGCTTCGATGACTTTTACGATTTTGTCGCGTGGCTTTCGTCCTCATTATACTCCGTTTGGTTTAATTAGACTTTCGAGAATGCAGACGGTAAAGACGCACTAATTTGAATTTAGAGGCAAATGAATCAAGTCAATCAAGCCAAATGTATTAAACCTTACCGAAATCGGTTGACTCCACGAGCGACACGTAGGTGCATACCTAAATATATATATATAAATCATGTCGGGGCCTTCAGATAATCCCCCAGGGGAATTGCTGCAGCAATTCCCATGGGGGATTATATCAGTAAAACGTAACCCATGGGTTACGTTTTACTGATTCTTAATATCTGTTAAATAAATAAATAAATATCCCAATAATTCTAAATATTCTTAATTCGTGTCCTCTATTAGAAAAATCTATCCTAACCATTGTAATTTAATGTAATAATAAATGTGTCATTTATTTATTCCTATTAAAAACATTTTCTTGATTTTTTTTAAGTACAATACAATCGTCATCATTATTTAGAAACTTGAACAAAAACCAAATTAAAATTTCTATATAGGAATTTTGACATATTAATGGTGTGGGTAGGGGAGGAGGGGGGGTGTAAGGGATGATTCTGTCTCACATTCGGTTTATACGATTTTTATATCCAAAAAAAGATTGTTCATTTTTATATATTTTATAAGTTCTATTTAACTGAACGAAGACCGTACTATATTACCGTGTTAATGTTTTATACCTGGATTTCTGTCAACAACGGAGTATTTTATAATTTATTTTCATTTCAATTTTTAAATATATTTTAGAGAATATTCCCAATAAATGATATAAAGCAATATAGATATAGACTTCAACTTTAAGTTTAGACACTATTTATAAAAAACATATTAAGCATTCAGTGTTAGATACATTTTAAGTAAATAGCTTCGTTTAACCCCTATTGCAGTACGGAAAATTTTACCTATGACATAACGATCCTCATTAGGGTCTACGATAGTAATAAACTATTATGATGAATCGTAAATCCAAATTACAGCCATGGCTCGACGGGCTGTTTAGGCGCGTGTCTCTTGTCCTCTCGCGGCCGCGATAAAGACGCACTAAAAATGTGTTTAAGGCGCGCCGGTCGCGCGACGCGCTCGCTATCGCCTGCGATCGCCTGCGATCGCCTGCGATCGCCTGCGATCGCCTGCGATCGCCTGCGATCGCCTGCGATCGGCGCTTGTCCCCTTTAACTGCTTTACATAAATTAAAACGCGCCATTATTCGCGCTTGATGGGCTTCGAAGAGGACGCCTTAAATTATGACCTTACTTAAATTATGACCTTACTTAAATAACATATTCAATACTAAACTCAATCATATTTAACGCGATGGTTTTATGCGCACTTCGACGTATATAATACTGAACATGATGTTTTCATTATCTTGAATATATACGTACCTTCCAGTTACACACATTCCATGTTCCAAGTTCTTTTGAACTTGAACGCGGGAATCATTTAATGTTAGTCCTTGGCAAAAGTATATCAAGTTGATTTTTTCATGGCTCATGAAGATGCTTAACAACACATTAAATAAATAATAAAAAGAAACTAATTAAATAAAATTAATATATTGTTATTTTTTGAGTAACATGGTCGATGATTAAAAACGAAACAGTAACATGGCGACGAGTAACTTTTCCGAAAGTAACCAGAATAAAAAGTTCCACAATATGTTTTAAACAGTTTTGGTGAAAAATACATCGCCCTAAAACAAATAAAAATAACTTCAATAATTCTTACGTTGCAGACATAAATACAATTATAGTATAAATATAAACATGTCACATCCAAATCACATTTCTGGTTATTTTGAACATATAAAAACATATGTTGAGGCAAGTAAATAATATAAAAAGTAATTAACTTATAATATAAGGTAGTTCAAAATTAATTGACAATCATTTGCGATTCCTGCAGAGTATGTGTTTGTTCTGTGTCGATAGATATAGCGGGTTATAAGCGAGTACAAGCTATTACTTTTTTATTATATTATTTACCTAAATATTTTTTTTTTTTGCGTCGGCATGTCATATAATCGAAAAATAAATGTTTTATTTTGCGTATCACGGAAATATACCACTATGTTCAAGTTTATCAACCACAAAAATAAAAAAATCTTTTTATATATTTGTATTTAAAAACATCTGACCAAAGTATTTAGAATGAATTTTTATTGTATTACGTATTCTAATATATATATATATATATATATATATACTCCTATGTATATATTTATTTATTTATTGACAGGTAAGTATACAGCGTATCAATATTAGTATATACATTTTACAAAGGGTTAATTATAAGGCCAATTAAGCTTACGCCTATGTACAAAAATATTTAAAACTTTGCTGTTGAGTTTAACGCTATTTTAGAATATGCATGTGAGATGTGTACGGTGTAAAAGTGCCTGTGAGGGTGCGGTTGTGTGTCGAGGGTGTGTGGTTGTGTGTGTGAGGGTGTGCGTGTGTGCATGTTTGTATGTATGAACATCGTATATGTTGCGTATAGATAAGTTAATTTTAATATACAACGCTTTTAATATGAATTAGATTGGCGTGAAATACTTCGGATTTTTGAAAGAAACTCGCCACGGTTTAGGTCAAATATATATATCAACCTCGCTAAATTTCGTGTTGTAGGTATTGAGTAAACGGTACAGAACAGAGTTTCTGGCATAGGTTGCATTGCGTCTTGGCACCTGGAACAGAGTAGATGAGCGCGTGGTGCGAAAAGGCACTCGCAGGTTGACACCTGATACCAGATATGGACTGTCTACTCTGTTATGTAATAGATCGTGCAGAAGTGCCATATCCGCTGTGGTACTTCGGTCCTCGAGAGTCTGCATATGATATATACTATATAGTCTGCATATACTGCATATAAAATGCTGATGTGGTTGGTGGCTGGAGGCTTATTTACGCATTTTTGACGTTATTGTCAAACAAAAAAAAGATTTCTTTTAAAATAGAATTTTTCAGATATAAATTGATAATAATTGAACATGTTCTGATTATATTTAGAAATGAAATTGTTTATCGAAATAAATAGCAGAGATATTACATTTTTTATTACTTTATAAAAAAAATACAGCTTAAAAATATATTTTTTTTCTAATGTCCCTTCAATTATTTTTATATTTTAAAAATTTAAAAGAATTTTAGTCAAAAAAAAAATTAGTAGATGAATAAGATAAAGCGACAACAATAAAAAAATATATTTAAATTACGGCACAAGTGACAATCCCCCTTATGTAACTAAAGGTTGTTTTTAAAATTTACTGTCAATATAATAAAAAATATGTATTACTTATAAATAGCTTTATATGATATCTAGGAACATAAATAAAAAATAAAAAATTGGCGTCTACACTTTTTTTTATATTCTTAGTATTAAAAATAAAATTTTGTAAGATTTTTTTTTCAAATTTTTTTATAAAGTTTGCAAAGTTAGTATTATAACCATAATCTAGAGTATTTCACAAGCTATTAAGCTGTAGGTTATCAAAATAACATACTTGACTTTTTTTTTTAAATCGTCCCGTGCAAAGCGTGTCACTTTACGAAATAAGGCTCGGTCGGCAGTCTCGCTAGTATGCTGATTCACTTACGGCACGAATACATTCATTATTTGGCAATGCATTTACAAAAACACATGTTAGCATGAGGAAGATATTTCCTTCACCCTCCTCCCACCTCCCACCCTTACCCCTTCCTTTTCCTTTCCGTCATTCTGGCTTCCTTAACGCATTTAGATATTATAATAAAATGCAGTGGTATAGCGTTGTCATATGTTGTGCATATGTATGTATATTATTATCAATTCGATTACACTTAGAGATCAGACCACTCTACTTAAAGCCCCTAAAGTTTAGAATAAGATTAGTTTTACTTTTTAAAGAAAATACATCATTCGTATCGAGTTAACATTTAGCCGGTAAAAGAAATGCAGAAATGGAATGAGAGGAAAGAAACGCACAACACAAAAAGTAATGATACGTGTGGCCAAGTAGGTAACAATAGAAAATCGCATTGTAATTGCGTTGCGTCTAGTGAATAGGTGGCAGATAATTTGCGGGATTAAAGGAGCTGCACGGGGCGGCCTCAGCGCTAAGTAAGCCTCCCGGACTACAACAAAAAAGGTGTACAAACAAAAACCAACAGAATCAAGTATGTGTGCTTTTGTAACAGGCACCCGTTCTAAGCCATTAATAACACGGCATTCAGCTCAAGACGCACTCAGACGCGAACTCGCTTTGAACGGCTTCTCGCATATCCTAAGCGCGCGCGAGCGATGTCATTAGCGGGCCTTTGTGTGCAAACGCACCTCGATTGTGTCGGGCTGGGCTGGGCTGGGCTGGGCTGGGCTATTAGCGAAATATTCATCTGTGCGTGTTTCACGCCCGAAGAGATTCTGCAAGTGGACCCGATCCGATCGCACATGGCGTTAGGTGTTGGTTTTTTCTCAGCCGGAGAGGGCCACACTCAAGTTCGCTTGAACTCTGATAATCTTGCCCAGCGTTGAACATTACTTAAAAGACAATGACATTCAAAGTCTTGGGACTTTGAATAATGTATAATGGACCTTATCGAATTTTAACTACATGCGTTTAACATACGGTCTTCAATTATCCTTATTACTAATGATTAATTTAATTTAAACTAAATCAAATTATTATACAAAATAAATTATTTCCTTTTTGAAAATAAACCCGTTTTATTTGAAGTAGGTACATACTATTTAATTTTTACCATGAAATTAAAGACAATACAAATCGAATATCGCAGTAAAATAATACGAAATATATTCGGTGTTTTGAAATAATATCTTGACTATACTTATATAATTTTACAAATTTAAGTTTAATTCTTATAAAACAATTTCTGCTGCTAAGTACAATAGGCTTGTAGAACATTTGAAAGCCTTCAAAATATATAAATATTAATTCATTATTTTACCTAGAGAGAGATAGAATGAGAAATGTTTGCCTTTAATAAGTGGCCACACATTATGAGTATATTAATAAAGCTGTCAGAACTGCGCTTAACAGTGCTAAAACAAGCTGTATGACAATTAATAATAATTTTACTCGGGCATCTTTATAGCATACAATGAAATGTGACCGATTTTTTTAATAATGCTATGCAGTTCAAATAAAGCTGCTCACTAGTGAGACCATTAAAAGTCGACGAAAATAACAAGTCATTAATGCGTCATCAAACTCTAAAATTATGTGCGTTTTTTAATGGCCGTAAAGAAATCAAACATACACAATAAAAATCGTCTCAAATGCCATAAAATTTCGGTGTGAAGATCGCCGGACATTACAAGGATTCCGTCCGGGCCGAAAGCTCATAAATATTTGATCCGATTATTATCTGTCGATTTCGTTCGACAGTAGACCGGCCACATATGAAATGATTTTTTTCATATTAGGGATGTTATGGTTGAGATTAAAAAACAACATATTTAAAAAAAACGCTTAATGAATAAGCTCAATAAATAAATAATTTCTATAGGAAACAATCGAAAGACACGATTAAAATAAACATAAAATAAATATCATGGACAAAATTTAAATAACGTGTAACCTCATAAAAATAAAAATAAATGTTGTTCTCGGATACTGTTAAAATATTAACAATAGGAACATTAAGAATCTTTTTACCAGTCTTCTACCTGTCTGTCAATCAAATAATTCCTAATAGAGTTACCTACGTGATTCTTCGACACATTGATTATTTAAAAAATGTGCATATATTTTATTTATTTTGCTTTATCCTTGGAAAGGGCTCGCCTTTTAAAATAATTGCATAAAATATGTTTAATCCGTTTTACTTTCAAAAATATATGGTATAAAATTTAGAGCAAAATCAAGGGTAGATAAAGTAAAGAGGCGGGCAATATAATATAAACTATAATACCTAATTATAGAATTTATAATATTTTACAATATATGTAATTATACAATATAAAACTATAATTATATAATAAACTATAATATTGATCATATTTTCGGTAATTTAGGAGTTTTTTTTTTAAATTGCTTATTTATATGTCAAGATCGCTCTGCTTAATGTACTGTAAGAAAAGTGCAGGTATATCCTCATGCTTGAAACTGCAGGTATTTTTTTACTTAAATTATTTACCTAAAATCACTAGACATATTATTGCTATGGTTCAATTTCGTTATTGTAACTGTCTATCCGACATTGCATTCTAAGTTTTAATCCGTTTTTTAGCTAACCTATATTTTTTTAATGTAGAATGAAAACCTTAAGCACTGATCAGGATATCACGCTATCTACTTGGGTCTTGGATCTTGGAAAAGACGTAATCAGTCTTAATTTATAAGTTTAATTACGGTTTCAACAAATAGTTTGATAGGATTCTGTAAATTATTATTCATATACAATATTCTTTTTTCTGGCTGTGAAAAAATATTTTGAATTCTTCATTAGCATTCTTTACTTTTTTATTCACAAGCTTACCTGCTTTATACTGCTTTATGCTGCTTGCTCTATACTTTTGATAAATACGTCAGAAAGGTACCTAAAATAAATTTTCTCAATTTTTCCAAAAAAAAAAAAGTTTCTGATGGTAAAATGACATACTCAAAACTTCAGTTTTAATTTGTTACGGCGGAACCCTACCTAATATTATCGTCGTAATATCGAAGAAATCGATTTATACCTCCCTAGTCAGACTACTGCTAGGCGGTAGGGCACTTCACCGAAAACCACTAATGGCTACGAATTACCATAATGATAACATAATTGTATATTAATCTCTTATAACATAATTTCGGGTAGATAAACGTCGATAACAATTCAAAGATGATTATTATTACCACAGAAAAAAATACTGCACAATGACGTAACTAATAAGTTCACATATAAATGTCAGGGCAAGTTTGAAGCTGTTTAAAGATCATCTCGTTTTATGTCCATATAATTAGAGGTTTCAATTGAGAGTTAAGTCGTGTAATTAAAACAGTTTTTAATACAAATTATATAATAGTAATAGTACGTACTTAGGTACTATTAAACCTTGGTATTTACCTAATTTAGACATGCTAAAGTCGTCTAAATAATCAAAAAGTATAACATTTTAATCTTTAAACGGCTTAATCTACAATAATTACGATATTTATTATTAGGATTATTATACATGGCGTTACATAGCGTTATATATTTATTTGTGGTTTATCGTTGTTTGCATATGACCGAACGGTCGCTGATTCGAGTCCGCACACCATTTATCTAAAATATAACTAACACCTAGTTATAACAATTATTTAAATAGAATGATATAACTTAAAATATAGCTCATAGGAGCGCCGATACCTCGGTCATCGTGATGGAAAATCGAGTTCACCCATTTTAGTCACCTGTACAATCGTCTGACCTATCTTACATAGGGATTATTCACTGCTATTCCGACTGTGTTACATTGGTGAGCCTCGTTCATTTATTACAGGCAGAAAACATCTTGTAAGTCTGTTATTTATTTGGCAGTGCAATTTGATAACTTCAGAAACGAGGACGCCCTGGTACGGCTGGGGTGAGGAGGGGGGGTACTGGGATTTGAAACCGGGACATCTGGATAGGAAGCATTCGTTCATACCACTGCACCCCCGGGCCAATGCATTGATTATATTTTTTACTACAGGTACTTATTAAGGCCATTTAACTTATTAAAATCGCACATACGCATACAAACTTATCGTTCTTTAGTTAAGTAGAATAATACATACCAAATATACAGAAATTATTCTATGTTTTAAAACTTTCGATTGCTAAATCCGAATATTCAAATATACTTTAAATATACTTTTAAATATCTCTTAACGCCTGTACGAATAACGGAGATAAGTAAGCTTTATTTGGCGGATGTCGCTAATGTCGCCAATGTTTTACATGTCGAGGTAAAAATCAATAATTATTTTATTGTTTTAAATAAAAATAAATGATACAAATGATATTACGTGTTTGTTTATTGTTAATAAAACATACATATATATTGCCAACGGGGTCCTTCTGCGGTGGCTACATTCTGAATTGTTTATGCCGGGGATGTCTAGGGTCCAGGATGAGTAGAAAAGACGAACTCAGTAGAACGTTGAACCACTAGAGGCCGGCGGTATTCTTCATTAACGTGAATCCCTATTGGGAATCACTTCAACAATTGCGTAGTATAATGATAGTAAATAACAATAACAATGAAAATATATTAATAATCAGGTACAGTAATAAGTCGTCGGCGCATAATGCGCGCGGTGGCTTGCAAGCCTGTCGACCCGACTGACTGCCTGCGTCGCTGGCGGATCGCCCGTGCGCCGTTCGAATGCGCGCCTGCGCAGATGCCGTCCAATCAGATTCGCCCGGCGGCGATCGCCCGTCGCCGGCCAACACGACGCTGCCAGCCGCAGTACAAATATGTAGCGCCGCTACATGTTCAATAGTCTGAAAGTTGGAGAAAGGCTATGAACAGCCTAGATCAAGTTGCCTGTAAGATCACAAACCTCAATAATAAGTCAGTGACGAAGGAGATTGTTTAATATGTGATTGAAAGCATAAATATAATAATGCTATACTAAATAAGAATGTTTTTATGTTTATAAAATGATAATATATATTTTTTTTAAATATTTATACAGGTTGAATCATTAAAAAAAATATTAGTTTGAGAAATAAACGTCTTTTGCAATGGTTTTGTATGAATACTTCATTAGGCTTATCATATACCCATGCAAAACCGCAAGAAACGAAGATGGCAGCATGCAGAATGCTGTGTCGCAAGAGATTGCGCCGGTTAATCCGTGCGCCATTAGTCCATTACCAGCGAAGGCAGATAATTTGTGGTTGTCAGTTCATTGACGGAAGGACCTCCTCCGTAATAGGTATGGTGGGTGGTGGGGGATTGATTCCCACATGAGAAATGCGTCTGGGAATGTGAATTGGGATTGGGATGTGTTGCATTATTGGCATAGCTGTTGAGATGTTCTCACGTCTTTGATTGAGTTCTCCATTGTTCTCGGAACGGCCATCCACCGAAGACCTAATGGACCATACAATGCGATCGTGTCTGGCAGCCTTATTACAGCCATAGACAATATTGAAACGTTAATTTTTGACGCCTGATGGAATCGAAGTTCAAAATGTACTTCTTTGTTCGCCTTCTCAATTAACATTCCAAAACAGGGAAAGTATACGACATTCCTACCAACAATTTAATCTAGAAGTCAGCCAGTAAGAATGCTTCCAGCTTAATCTCGTTTATTTTCATTAAATAATACCTGGTGGAATGAATTAGGTACGGCACTGGGATTTTACCTCGAGCATTTGCAGTTGAACTGAAGCGCGTAAAAAAAGTGTAGGTACCACTGCTTTCGCGTCACCATATGAGCGTAGATGAGGTTAAAGTTACCTATTCATACCTACACACTTTCAAGGTAAAAAAGCTTAATTTACCCTCGACCGTACATAACGCGTCCTTTATTTGGTAACACTGCATTGCAATGTTTAAAAAGCGTATGTGTTTATTTAGATCATAATCATCTCACAATTTCGAAAACAAGCAATACATGACTTTGTTTTTTTTTAAACATTATTACATTGTTTAAAATTACGAAACAGTAGGTACCTATTGCAAATTTGAGACGGATTTATTTATTTACACATAGTATAAACATAGAAAATACATACATTAAAGATAACAAGGTTAACCTTTATGTATTTGCATCGTTAAAAATACAATTAATGTGCAACAGTTTTTAGCAAAAAAGGTATATATACATATAGCTTTAAAATTAAATTTAAACATAAGAAAAAAGCATGAACTTGAAATTACCTTAAAAAACTTTTTTTGTATATGAAGTATTTTTTTATCATTTATTATGACTTTAGGTTTGTATAAATAGTATCAATGCAAAAAATATATTTATGGTCTACTGGCATACTTAATTGTCTATAAATCTATGAGTTCCAAGAATACAGAAAAAATAAAATAAATTGCCATAACTTAATTTATGGAGTTAATTATCATGGAGTGGGCCTAAGAATCTACTGGCGAAGTTACCGCTCAAGCAATAAATAATTACCAAGCTATTGTAAAAATAAACACTAATTTGGCGCTATGAAAAAAACATTTCACGCATTTGGTATTTTGGCGCCCCTAGCTACCTGGCGTCTAGACTCTAGAGCGAGCGATCTTCCGCTCTACCCCAGGGCCGGCACTGTTTATAAGTTTGCAACATCTATAATTCTATGGTTTTTGTGTGGATTTGTATTTCTTCATACTATTCGAGGGCACATGATACTAAAACAAAATCCATACATATCGCATCGATTAATAAATACTGAATTAACTACTTCGCTTTTGTAAATATTTTTAATGTATTATTTTGTGTTAAATATAGGTTATCATGCAGTGGACTTTAAAAAAAAAACAGAACTTATTGGCTTAATTTATTTTTAGCTTTTTTTTTATATCACCAGTTCAATCATAATTTATATCTGCCTCTCGGATTTAATATTTTAAATGATAAGATTATTTAATGATTAATAGACTATTAGGCCATAGGTTTTTATTTAAAGTCGAATATACCAAACTAATAAGGATATTATCTTCACGAAAAAAAACGCGTTTGGGTTGAACCTTTTCCCTGTCTGAACGCTAAGTTTAACGTGTTGAGGCTCGCGCGAAAGAGGTAGGTATATGCCATAATGGCATACAATAATATTTCTGTATTACAGTTTGGAAGTTTTATAGAACTTACGAACTTACCTCTGATTTTAGTCACACTCTTGTATTTGTCTTAACCTAAATATAATGCACCGAACTACTTATATAGCATGCCAAGAACACTTATATGACATTGTTGAGTAAAAAAGAAATATGCTATGATTTTTAAAATCGCAATTATATCAGCATAATTTTCACGTTAAAACTATTAGCGTCTGACCGAAACTGATTTTTTAAGCCGAAACCGAGAAGGAAATTGAGAAATTATTTATTTTTCTTAAAAACCCAAACGAACGAAGTAGTATGCATAATAATTGTGACACGTTTTAAAATCAGACTTAAAATAAGATTAAAACTTCAAGGGCCTAAAACTAATACTAAACTAATTATAATTTATAACTAATTAAAACAAATATTTTGTTTTTATTTTAAATTATTGTCTTTACAAAAGGCATCAAATACAAAATAAGAGCCCGCGACTGAAGTGTCAACAAAGACGACCCAACGGACATATAAAAGCAGAGTTTCGACCGTCATTTGGCCGAAACTCGTACTTTGGGCCGAAGATAGCCGAATTCGAAAACTATAACTTTTTGGATGCGCTAGAAAGAACTAATGCTGAGTTCATTCGCCAAATTGTGGCATTTTGATGCCTACCCACTTCACATCCTTTCGTTTAATGACAATTTGTCGCATGTCATAATGAGCACGACTCGGCAAGTGTCCGTTTGCCTTAAGGTGCGAGGATGCGTTGTCGGACTCGGCCCCGCCCCTTTCTTGGCTCCGCCCGCCTCATCCCCACCGGCGGGCGACGCCGCGCCGTCACGTTACATTGTTACAACTTTTGTAGGATGGTTGGCATCACTGACAAACGTCTGACAAACGTCAAATGACCCAAAGAATTATATTTAGAAAATTAAAAGATAGAAGTTAGGTGCCCTATAAAAGAAAAATGTGTCTATTAGTTACGCTAGTAGACACATGAAATCAAAATCTTGTAGTCGAAGAAATTAAAAAAAAAACCTTCATTTTATATGATTGTCTTCGTAGCTTCTTTATAACCTCCCGAAGCTGTGGTATCTAAGTCAGTCAATAGTGCCTGCGGAAGCTTAGCCAAAGAGTGAAGGTTTGTTAGGACACATTGAAGATCGAAAACCATGACACTCTCCATCAAAATCATGTGTTAATACCATACCGTAGTAAAAGATCGCCTGGAACCACATAAAAATAATTTAAAATGACCGAGAAAAAATATTAAAAGGGAAGTTTACCCCATTGTTTTTTTTATGGGACTCAATTCAATTGTAAGAAGCTACTATCTATGTCCTTTGGCCGAAAAGTACAAATGCGAAAGAGTTAAATTTTGGTGTGTAGATTGATGTTTTTGAAAAGCATGAATTATATCCGTTTAGATCATATCGGAGACTTATCGAATAATATAGTAATATTAAATAAAAAAAAAATGTAACATTGACAGTTCGATAGAAAGCCCAAATATCATATATTCATATTTAAAAATATTACAACATTACGTTTTATTTATTAATAGCCAAGTAAAATTAATACAAACTCTTGCATGTGCCAAATAACACGTAAAAGAATGTTCAGTGCAGTATTTTAATTATTATAAATTGAAATATTATTACCCTTTTAATCTACTAGACCTAAAAAATAACCCACCGCTGCAACGGCCCTATGCTATCCAAAACGCACATCGAATGGGATAAAAGTGCCGCAGGCACAAGTGAAGATCCATCACAAAGGTACCACAGGGAGTAATCTGGGTGGGAGATGCCTGTAGGGCCTAGCTGTAAGACGTCGGGTTCTAGGTAAATAATTTACTACTAAATAATGCATAGAAGCAGTTAATATTATATCATAGTTATAGGTGTCATAGCCAAACATATTTTTTAAAATTTCGTTTTAAAAAAAAAACAGGTTAAAATCTTTTAATGTTCTGTTGTGCTTTTATTTATTTTTTTGTTTTAATTATTTACTCGTGACTCGTGTCGTATTTGACCTAGTGATTAATCCTAGTATAATATTATATTCGGACCGTCGGACGGACATTATTGCGAAGTTCCGATGTTTAAGATACTACTAGTAAGTATAATTTATTAAATAATTTATATATTTTTTAAAATTTACCTGACAAATTATTGATTTTAATATTTCAATTATTTCTTCTCCCATTTAAATTAAAGTTAGGTGCATAAGAATGACTGCTATGTGGTCGCCGAGGTTTAGTTAGATATATATGCACACAGCAAACTAAAATTGTAAGTTGATTTGACGCCTGCTTCATATGACTTATATGTAGTAATATATTTTATTTAATATAACATGTATTTCGAAGAGACTTCCGTAGCGTGTTGTCGGGTAATCAAATTCAGAAAAAAATTGTCCATACCACTTCCAAAGTTCCAAAGTATTCTCCCATGTTTCTATGTTTGATGCTGTCTACGGCAGGTTGTATCCTTCGGATGTCATTTATCCTCCTTGAGTCCTCGCTTGATTGTATTGGTCTTCACTGGAGGATCCTCTTCGGCCACCACGTCCTGATCTATTTTACCAGATGCTTAACGAGATGTCTGTAATCTCTGTAGGTTCAATCGTATCATATTCTTGCTTGGGCTTATTAGGTGGATAAGATAAAGTAGATATTATACTTCAAATAAATTAATTTCCTCACTAATTTTAATATTCCTTCAACACCGCATTGATATTACACGACCTCTTTTGGGTTAGCTGGCAGGCAGTGGTAGAGATTGTCATGCGGCAATAAGCTCTCCCTTTGTTTAGTATTTATGCGTATCATATAAAGTATTTATTAATATTATTATCTTTCGACCTCTTCCTAGAGCATTTCGTCTCTGGATCGGATTCCCAACATCGCCAGTTTCATGTTGTTAACATTACATATTTTAATTTGCTTAGGATTTTTTCATTTTATTTTATTTTTATTTTATTTCAGGAAACAACGGCTTACATAGTAAAATTACAATAAACAAAAAAAAACAATTAAAACACAAAGCTAATGACAGTTTCCTCCAAACTTATAAAAATAAAAAACACATTCGAGAGCGAGGCCGGGACCAGGAAGTAGGAGGGGTTGGGGAATCCAGACAATCACCAGAATATAATATAAAATACAATATAATATAAATTTTACATATACATATAAATATACTACTCAAGGGCTAGAATAGACACTCTCTTGAATGCAGGGAAAGTAGTGTTAAATATATCTATGTCACTTAATATCCTGTTGTAAAGCTTACATGCTCGATGTATGAATTCTGTCTATGTACATGTCTATGAATTCTGTGCACAATTCGTACTCAACCGTACATAACTAATTACGAATGTTAAAATGTGTATTGTATGTGCATACACTAAACAGATTTCCGAGAAGAAATAGTAGCCATTACTGAAATCGTGACATTGGTTTATTTCTGATTGAACCGCAGCCAAGCAGCCACAATAACTTAACCATAGACTATTGAAGTAACGTCAACGTGACCATTCTCTACGGCCGTTCGCAGGCCCAACAAAAAATAAGAAACCGCTTAACGCGCTCGGCCATTACGTTAATTCCCAGGAATTGAATTTATCCATGTTTCGTAATTCTTGTTTGTTTGTACAACAATTTTCCACGACGAATTCAATTGAGGAGATTAAAGCGGTTTGCTTGCGCCGACGCGCTCCACAAAACACTACTCTATTCCGCTGTGGAGTTGGCGACAATGCTTATTTTAGTCACTCGGTACTAATCCCAAACCGAGATAACAGGAATAGAGCGGAACCAGAAACATGTCAACTTTTCCAATCATCATACCCAAATATACTAGCATTAAATGGCTAAAATCCATCCCGCTCATTAAATAACTTTCTTGATGGTTTGATTATACAGGTTGTCCCAAGACCATTATCGAATACATAAGGGGGTGTTTATGTTCCCTATTACGCGTAAGAAATTGTATAAACAAATGCGAAAATAATTAATTTATTTATTTTATCAAAGCGCTCGTGTAAATTCCCTTTTTTTATTTTACTATGACTCGGCGCGGCGCGGCCTCGTGAGCGGACGAACTTATGACAAGAACGATTTAATATTATCAACTATTTTGGACTGCCGTTCTGTAAATTCTAAAAAAATATTCGAAAAGTTGAAATAGAAATTAAATACTAATGCGATTTCATGTTTTTCAATTAAGAAGTCTCCGCAAATCGAACTCTGATCTCTATTTATTAAATCTATCGAAACTGGCAGCTATTTGCGCGACCGTGAATAAAATCGATAAGATGCAAGGTATGTTAGATAAGCTTCAAGTTAGGTTCGTAACGTTATGATGCCCATTAAAAAAATCGATTGTAGGCACAGAATACAGTTAAGCTAGAATGTAACGTCGTTGCGTCGCGTCGTTACGGTTCAAGTGCCCGGCTTGAAACGGTTCGTTTTGCCGTTGAATGTCTTTATTTAATTTAACGCCAGATTACCGCGAGGCAAAGGAGATATTTGATCCGGCCTGAGTTGCGTCGAAACGATCGGATCGACATCTATCGGGTTTTTTGCGAATTATTTACCTACTTTGTAATAGCAATATTATTATTTTTATTGGCTTTAAAGTGCCGAATTTACGAATATTTATAAATTTCACGTATGTGGACATACTCGAGAATAAATAACTTCTAATAGAATTTATGCGAAATATACAATTTAATGTTTTTTAACTAATCAAGGTCTCACATGACTTGACAAGTATATTACCTATTTATTTTTTAGTTAAATTATCGTAATTTGGGATGGTGTTTATTAAAACTGAGAATAAAAAAAAAAAATTTTTTTAAATAATGAATTATATTAAAAAACTTATATAATATATATATTATACACCACGTTCCAAGACCATTCCTGATGAAAAAAACAACTTATTAGCCCTGCGATTTGAAACACGATTTGATAAATTCATCATGGCTTCCAAGTAAAAAATTTGTAAAGTTTACGCTTGAAATTGCTTTTGTCATAAGATTGATAATTGACATTTTAAAGATTGAAATTTTTCAAAAAAATTATATAGCCAGAATGTTTATGGAAAACTTAATACCGAACGCACAGATAGTTGCATCGCTTCGTTCGGTATTAATTTTTCTTTAAAATATTCAAAAGAATTCGAATTTTCCAAATGTCAATATACTGTCAGACTTTTATAATATAAGTAATGTAAACATACGGCGAACGCCTATATATATACGAGTATATATAAAATAAATAAACACATGTAAATAATTAAAAATAAAGTAATGATTAAATTTATTTATTTAAAAAAACATATGAAAATGGAATTCATATATTAAAAATAAATGAATAGGCTGAATTTTTCTAAACATTTTAAAAGTTGTTTTCGACGTATGTAGAAAAATTCAACCCCTTTTTCAGCACACTCACAATGATCGATCTGCTATACAAATTTGTTAGTATGCTACTTACTATTGGAATTGAATCTTTTCGAACGCATGTCATTATGAGGCTGCTGGGCTGGACCAGCGGACAGCTTAAAAGCCCTTCGGCTCCGAGGCGACAGCTTTCTCCGATCTTTCTTCGGCCGCCGCGTCGCTTATTTCGTTGCGTTCCCATCTTAGCATATTATAATTTATTACATCGCATTTGAATAAAGGCAAAGGCAAAGGCAAAGGCAAAGGCGAGAGGCTTCATTAGGTGTGCGGTTGGAGCCGCTCGTGCGCCGCAGCGTGCTTCAATCACAATTACCAATTTTACGGTGATTCCGTGTATTTATTTACCACATCTTCGCAGTAAGATGCCTCTAATAGCCCCCTCGAAGATACAGCGTCTATTCTTAAATAAGTTTCATACATACACACATTGGCAAAATTTCAGCTATAAATAGAACGAATACACAGAAAAAAGAGATAAATCCTAGTTGAGGTTTTCGACTATAGTTGACCCAGACACGGAAGTCCAAATCCGAACGTAATAATAATGGTATCCTAATAAATGGTTCCTGAATTCTTTCTAGTTAACTATGCTTGGTATCTTTAAGGTACGATTAAAGAGGCCTTTTGTTACTCAATCGTAGAAAAATGGGTCACTTATGTAATCAGTCGCTTAAAAAAATATACGACCTAAATCACACCAATAATTTTCATTTCTAAAGACATAATTTTTACACCTATGGTGATCTGAAGAAAAATCGAATTTAGTTCAATATAACAATATTATTGTTAAATTTTTCGTTCTATAATAATAATAATTCAAAACGCACAATGTATTATTGCTGGGCGTGGTGTTTCTGCTAACCGAAGCAGTCCAACCACCTTAACACCACGAAAACGGCGAAAGTCAACGAAATATGGGTTAGTAGTTCTTGGATCTCTAATGACGAGACGTGAAATCTGGGTTCATCTTTTATTTTTTATCTTATTTTTTTTTTTTGTCTTTAAGCAAATAACAATGTCATAGAAAATTATTGAGCTTTAGGAAGCAATCAAAAAAAAGAAAACGGGACGGGAAAAATTCTTCGCTTTCTTCACGGAAAGTTTCTTTGCCAAAACGGCCCAATCTACATTAAGGCAGTTTATTGTTTATCGAATAAAACAATAATCCACCACCGAGCAGCCAATTGGTTGTAGGATAAGAAAAATAAAAATGTTTTTTTTTCACTACACTTTAAATAAAAACATTCTCCTGAACATCTTCTTTCAAAACTGACATTATGATTTTGTGTTCAACGGTCATTTGAAAAGCGCTTTCCCACGAGGAGACGAAAGGTCGAAACGCTGAAATGGCAGCAATTATGGGCGGCGAAAATCGCGCCTCGTTGGATTACCGTTTTCATGGCGCTTTTGTGGACAGATCGCCTAATATTGCAGGCGAGTTGTTTCCACCTTAATTAGGCCTACCAGCAGATTGCCAACACAACATTGTAACGATAAACGTTCACGAGAAACCAATTATAAACCTAGCAATTTTATCAATTTCTTCAGACAGATCTCTAAGCTTATGAATATTTTTTAACTTTGAACAAAATATTTTTTTACACATTTAGAGGTCAAAAAGGCCATTTTAAAAATAAAGTCTTCGCTACCCTTTAGGTATATTCATGGCGTCTATTAAAATTTGTTACATGTATAAAATATTACATAATTAATATATTGATATAATAGAATATGATAAAAAAACAAGTAAATAACAATAGAATAATATTAATATTAGATTTATTTATGCTTATGGAATTTGAAGGTTCTCGTCATTTGTATAAAAAGTCAGGGTAGAAGAAGGTGCCATTTTCAGATAAGCAAGGACTTTAATCAAAGCTCAATCTTAAATATTTTTTTTTAAATAATTGCTATGACATAGGTCATACACAATTACTTTGGGCCTTATTCAACTAGGGCAAATGTGCCTGTGCTAGAGTCAAGGGAGATGGTGGCAATGAAGCATTAAAAATGGTATGACCATGTGTGGATTCGAACCCGCGACCTTTGGGCTAATAGTTCAACGCCTCAACAAACGTAATTATAAAATTTAAAAAATCATCCAACTGCCCCGTGCATGACATTAAAAAGACATTCCATGTAATTTACATTCAATTTTTGTTTCATTTCGAAGTTTCAAATTTTAATTGGCTATATTTTAAACGTAATAAATATTTGATTTACTTGTTCTTTAATACGAATTTCGCTATAGGCTTACGTTATCGTAATGAATAAATAAAAAACTGTGACCTCTTCACATCGCACATGTCGTGTTTGTCGATGAAATGATCCTAGAGGAAATGATCCTCCGCGTCGAAACGTCTGCTCATCAAAGGCCCGACCATTTTAATCTCTCCTAAATTGGCGGCCATTTTTGTTTGCTATCCTGATGAAGGGTTCTAATGAGAGATCGGTTCGTTGGCGTCGCGTCGCGTCCTCACTAAATGAGCGTTCGTTTCGACAGCAGCTTAGCTTCGGGAGATAACAAACCCATACTCTAGACAGCGCGTACACATACAAAATCTAATAATATTTAAGTATATATATTATTTAAATTTAAGTGTGTATATTATTTATTTAAAAATAAATTTATCACAACGTAAAATAAATATAGAAATTATAATAAATAAATAAATATCCTCCATATATTTTTTATAAATAAAACAATAGTATAGGTATATTCTATAATTCTTTTCTAATCTTTTTAACTAAATGTGATAATTATGTTTTTTTTTGCACGTGATATGTATAAATGTAAAGGGTTTATTATTTATTTATACATGTTCAATGTGCATGCATTTGACATCTCTTAGATCAGCGTATTACCTTTTTATAATCAATTACTTAGTAACTAAAAAATATAGTAGTTAATATTCAAAAAAAAATGTTATTCACTAAATTTGGCGGACAAACCAGAAATATCCTCATGAAAAAGTTTAAATTCATTCAAGTAGACAAATAACCTAACCTAACCTACCTGTAAAAAAATATATTTAATTATATCGTATACCGTGCCACTGCAAATGTTTTGCTAAGATATTTTCCTAATTGTAAAATTTATTTCTTTAAAACTATTAATTTCAGGAGGAATAACATTGAAATCATAATCTATCTAACCTAAAATACACATACCCGAATATATAATGTGGCATTTATAAGACTATTTTTATACTTTTACAATTATTATTATGATGCTATTAAAATTATACATTATTAAAGTGCAAGAGGTAGGTGTGTCGTTTATGATAAAGTTTGATTTTCTAGTTTTTATTTAAATTATTTGTTGATTCCACGCTTTGGCGTCTTTTCCTAGTTTTGTTTTTATAAATATTCTCTAAATATAGTCTTATAAAAATATTTGTAAGCAAAAACGACTTTCCGTCATTTGTTCCTTACAGACTTTCAAAAAGGTTTTATTTTGATGTTACGCGGGAAAAGGCCCAAATCGCTCTCCGTGAGAAAAAAAAACTAAATCGTATTTCCCCTGCAATAAAAATATTACATTCCAACTCGTCCTTCAATCTGAGAAAAAAAACACAGCAAGCGTAAAATTAATAATATTAGCACTTGATATAGAGACACCAAATCAAAGTATATTCTACCATAATAATATGTAACAAATGGCGTGAAGTTTAGCTACGCAAATACCGTAACATATAAAATTTACCTACATTGTCTTTTGTCGTATAATTTCATAAGTAGCAAAATGGTGAAATATGCATCAAGCAGACTCACGCAGTACTGACATATAACTTCCATTTTACTATGGTACTGGTGGCGGTCGTTAAAATGTTTGTCAATTAGCCACCAGCTGTTTTTTTGTCACTTAAAATTTTTAATACTTCATAGAAAAAACAATGGTCAAGATATGTAATGATATTATACTGCTAATTCCACAAACTTAATTACCGATTAAAGTAGCCGGTCGCATTCTGAAGGCGATGTTCCGGGATAGTCTAGCGTTTGTAAAGAGCAGTGATACCTGCGTCTTTAGCCATGTATCAGCAATTAGCCCCGCGAAATGTGACGGCAGCCCGCTAACAGGGTCCGCAGCGGGCGCCCGTACAATCAAGCACCATCGAGACACATCCGCGCCACTATGTAACACTAAATTACACATTTATTTGTTTGCAGAGGCGTTGAACGTCCCACAGATTCCTTGAAATGCTAACATTGTTTGTGTTTTGCGTCATAAAACTACCGCAGATGAATTTTGATATAGACAGCCATACACATAAAACAACAAAGCCATCAAAACCAACAATCGATATGCGAAATAACCAGTATCATCGCGCCCCTTCCCCTCATATGATTATTTTCCTCCGCCGCTTCACTAAAATCATTGAAAGATCTGAATGATGACATCCCAAAATTATTTAAATAAATAAAAATGTCTTCCTAATTTAGCGCGCTTTACATCTCGGCCCATACTGTTGATTTTCGAGCGACTAATTATTTGTTAACTTGAAAACTTAATATTATGTAAATCTTTCTTTTGGCCATATGATATTCGGATTTAGAAGGAGATAACTATAATTAGGTGACAATTAAATCTTAACAAACATTATTTAAATTTATGTTCAGCAAGTTGCGTTATTCTTTATTCACAAATTAAACAGATTTCCAGTATAAGTAGCTATATACGTCAAATGAAATATGTTTAAAAATAATTTAGAAAAAATACTAAATAATCATGTAGCGTAAGAGTAATTAATTAATTACTCTTAGTAATTATTTTTTTTAGAATAATATTATTATTGCTAAATTATAAATATTTAGTAAGCGTAATGATGTGAGATCCGCCGAATGAGAAGCAACTCAAATGTTTATAATATCATTACATAGATAGTTTATTCTATTACCAAATATTTATAAGCAATTCTTACATTCAACGATATAATTAAGATTTTATCGCTCCTCAGCTTGAAATAAAAGCGAAAAGTCCTTCGTGCACGAAGGACGACGCCATTGCGACGCAGCAGCAACCTATCTGGCAGCCGACGCCTGTTGGTTATTAACATATGAAGGTGTAATGTGTGTAATCTTCCCGCGCCCTGGGCCGATTGCAATTCTCGACTTGCGGGAGGTCCGCTAACAAAACGAATTACAGTTTGATACTCGCCGTCAGCTGTTGTTCGTATCACGATTTTAATATTACTATGCCGGGTTGGAGCAATATCGCCTGCGATGAGGCATCTGATGCACTGCTGTCGTTTCGCATACCAGCCCGAAGGGCTGAGCTACGTAGGAATACCGAATACTCACATTAGTATATATCTAACATACTGTATGAAGAAATATATAAAAAAATAAGATAAACACATGGACGATTCTATTACGCTGCGAAAACAAAAGCATAGGTAGTTTTACTTCAAAAAATGTATTTTTATAACGGTCATTCTTAAAAATGGCATAATTTTATTGACATTTTAAAGTTAGGAATAAAATTATGTATATGAAACGGATGCTCACATAGAGATTGCTGTCTCTTTTTGTTAGTTAAAATGAAACGAGGTCCGCATGGCCTATCATGAGTGTCCCGAAGGTGTTGGACGCTGCAGGGTTTGCCAGTAAACTATAATATTTGAAAGAGTAATAATATTTAAACCTTGAATATATTTTCCATAAATAATAGTTTCTTCAGCTTCAATAAATCGTCAATATTACACGAATCGTCAATTGAAATATGGCATGTGACTTTTTTAATTTAATTTTCAAGATATAATGAAATGTGTAAAAAAATATTTTTTCATTGTATTCATAAAAAAAATATGTTTCGTAGAAAAAATAAATTATAAATGATTAACTTTGAGTGGTAGTGTAGTGGTTAAGGTGCATTTGACTATTATTGAGTGATCACGGGTTCAAATCCGCACTCAGTCATTTTTACGGTTCATTATCACCATCTCCCCTTAATCTAGCATAAGCATACTTGATTTAGTTGAGTAGGTATGACCTAGGTCATCTTTATATAAAAAAAAAATATATTTTGCTCGGAACCCTCGGCCCTCGGCGGGCTCGGCCCTACGATGGCAAATGGTCACTAGTAGTAACTAGTGACCATTTGCCATCGTACATTCGCATATTTGTGATATTTTTCTAGTTTGTTTTGACTCTGTGACTGACTCGAGTACTTTTTTATTGGAACCGACTCGTTCAGATTCGTTCACACAACGAATTACTCGCGTCTAAGAGCGGCGCAAATCGATTTTGTGACTACTAAATTGATTAGTAACCGCTGTAACTTGACTTTATTTGGTTAGAAAATATTTATCTTTTTTTTGTTGTTCCATACAGTTGGCCAGTTCCATACTTATCTTAATTGTATTGTTGATGAAAAACTTATATCAATAGGTACCATTTCAATATATTTTTCTGAAATTATCAGGTTACGTACCTATGTATAAAATATTGCTATTGTGAAAAAAGTCGATATCGAGATTTCACAGGAAATACGTGTGTTGGAGCCTCTTAACCAAATTGACTATAATAAGGCTTTAAAAGATGTGAGCGTGTAAGCATGACGTGTTTCTCACACGGTCATTTATTATTTGTGCACGCTCCCTCGTCAGTTACCCCAGCAATCTTTAATAGATAGTTTATAATAAATCTCACATTTTGACAACACTCTTATCATACATACTGATTTTAAACATTCCTTTTATTTATTCTGGACATTTACAAGTAACTCGAGAAACATAATTATGCCTGATCTGCTCCCCAATACCTTAGACGCCTTAGTTAATCTAAGAGTTTTAGTCAATACCTTTTAATGGTATTTACCACGCGGCCAGTAATAATCAGAATCATAAAGTGTTACTGCCTTATGCACAAACGCTATATAGTACGCTGCTAGGCTTATAAGTGATAAGTCAGTGAGAAGAAAATGCATGCGCTGTCACTTTACCAGCGACATAACGCTGTTGTATGATCGATGGTGTTTAAAGATTTATCATTTACTTATTAGTGGTTTTGTTAATGTTTTTCTTTGTAAAAAATAATTTTAGTAATATATTTATTATTTTAATATAATATAATAACCACTGTTATATTTTTTAAATATAATTTATTTACTTTATTTTCGTTGCTATTTTTATTTATATGGCAAACAGCAAGAGTTTAAAATGAATAAAAAACAAATTGACCAATTAAATATATAACATTAGATAATATTCAATTTTTTATACACGAGGATTCTGGAATTAAACTTAGGCCTTAATTAACATTCAATAATTTCCGACATTTAAAGATGCTTCTAACGCAACTGCCAGAGAGAAATATTAAAAATATCAATGCTGTTCGAAAACACATTTAACCATGCATGTGGTACAATAAAATATTTCTTCTTCAACATGATTTGTCTAACACTGGAATGTCTAAAGCAAATTGATACCGTGGTTCAAGTTGGTAAGATGTATCTAGCGGATAATGTAGAAAATAATTTCTAACTGATAAAAAGTCAAAGTATAAAGATCTACCTTACCTAAAATTGTAGGTATAGATATTGTAAATATTTATATTAAGGTGACTAACTGGTGTGCAAATATAGGGAAGTGTAAATAAGGGTAAAAAATATGATTTATTTTTCAATTTTGAATATTTATTTTGGTTACATATTTTTCGATCACTGATCGAAACTCCATAAAACTTAGCCTAAGAGATACCTACCTACCATCTTCATGTTTCACGCGTTAGTTAGGCCAATCGCCTGGATTCCCGGCCGTCCAATGTTCGACACGGTCACCGTTTCGTTTCATGTTTTCTACTTGTTGGTGACTAATAACCATCTTCATAATAATAGTATGCAGAACAAGAAAACTGCTATTAATAAGAATTGCTAAAACAACTGAAAAAGAAAACAAAAATGTACTTTGATTATATTTGTAGGACTCTTAAATTAGAAAAATATAAATATAAAAAAGTGCGTTTGGAGAGTCGCGTTATGGGTAAACACTGATAGCTAATTTGCTCGCGGCTGTATCTGACGATCTGCATCTTGCAAACTCAATTTTCACTTTATTAAATGGAAAATCAAGTCTTAAGCATTCATAAAATGAGTCTCAGTATCACCTTTTTTTTTTAAACCTACAGGGAGTAAAGGCTTAAGATATAGTAAAAACAACACGAAGAATTGGAAAAGGATATTGAATTAAATACACCGATGAAAAATTAAATACAAACTAAACCTAGATCTCAATGGTTTGGTACGCGTATAAACTATAAAGAGGATGAAAATAATAATAAAATTTGTAGTACATAAATTGAATACAAAAACAAAAAAGTAAACTTTTGACAAGTGTGAAAATTCATTAAAACAAATTTTTGGAAGCAGCGAAATAACACATAAGTCAAAGTCTCAAAAATAAAAAATGTAATATAACATTGGTTTAAAACAATGCAGTTTGAATTTAACTTACAGTTTATTTTACTTACAATTTAACCAAATGCGTTTTACAAAAATAAACCAAATGGTTTAGGAAACACATTATCATAACATTCGAACTGCAATTTTGGAAAGGACTGGATATCAATTAAAACGAAAAATGCCACAGAACTCACGTTAACGTGTTCGCAGCATAAATCTGCAGCCACGTGGTAGCAGGAGATGAGAGAGTGGTGATAAGCAGACAAGCGGCATCATTCAAACAATCAAGAGATGTATTTGCAAGTTAAAGGCACCGCCACAGGCGACGAGTGTCATCAAGCCACGTGGTGGTGGTGCTGGTGGGGGGGGGGCAGGGGAGATTCCACCCCGCATTACCGCCCGCCCTGCCCCCACCTTTGAGGAGTCTTTACACGATGCTGGAAACTCTAGCGAATCGACGCTCAGTTTTCATATTTATTTTCAATAGTAGTGTGCGTGGAACCCACGATTTCGTATATTACATCCTGTTGCACTGGTTTTGTCTATTTGATTAAACTAATGTTCAGGCCATTGAGGTACACACAAAGGAACTCCTTTTCTAGGACAGACTATTAAATCTAGGTAAGAATTGCAGTGGTACTAAACGGTCACTTATAAAAAATATGTGAAACCAGCATTTTACTTTGTTACAAATTATTATCTGTAGGTAGGTACCCTAACTTTGTCAATGAACATTTCAATAAAATAAATAAAAATGTGGGAAAAGCGTGTTCATTTTTTATTCTATATTCTTTTATTTTATATCTGCCAAATTTGTCTTTTCTTTTATGCGTCAATTTTATGGGGTAATAAAACTAATCGCATTAATGATTTATACCGGGGGTTAAGGTGTATTCATGCATACTACACGAAACTAGGGGGAACGAAATAAAAGTCATCCCCATTGTTATAACCTAATTGTAACGTACGGGAACGGATAAAAGTCTATCGACAATATTTTCCAGGTCTCATCTTTGTTGAATCCGTTCCATACACACCCGTCGTTATTGAACCTTTGTGCACTGATCATCTACCTGAAGCTACATCGTGATGATACGTATCATCGATAAAATTAATGAGTTTCTAGAATTAAAACATGTTATATTTAACGCTAACATATACAATCAGCATCAGAATTAATTCAGCAGAGAAAAAAATACGATTAAAGAATCTTTGTGGACGATTCTAATAAAAATATCACTGCTGTGTAACCGCTTCAATTTAGAATTCTTAATCATAAACTCAATAACATAGAATTTAAAAAAAATCTCTTTATTTTGATGTTAAGAATTACGTCCTGAACTCAAAAATTTATTTGCCAATAATTAAAAGTTACTTTTCCCATGACTTATTTTCATGATGAGTATCATGAAAATAAGTAATCCCCTGTAACTCGAGTGAGTTACAGGGGAGCTCCAAGGAAATAATTACTAACTTTATTTCCCTTAAATAAAGTTAGGTCTAAGCAAGCTACTAGCATCGACAAAGCATACATTTAAAGTCTTTACAACATAGCATAAGTCGAGTTAAAAGCTGCAGGACGAAGCGAGGCGACACGAAACAAATCGCTAACGCTACGATAATCCTGATAACGCATAAATGAATACAATTAGTAGGTCATATTTACAAGCACTTATGAAAGAGAGAGCTCCTATTAAATTTGCTATCCTAAAATATTTATATTATCATTTTTTTTACACAATATAAAATATATACTTTTTGAAATCTTTATCTGTGGAAAAAATAATATATTTCGTAAGTCGTCCAGAAAGCACATGCACATGACTATATTTTATTTTTTAAACAAATTTGTAATAATAGGTTTTTCGTGAATTCCTTCTCCCTCTTATCACTCCTCACTATTTTATTCACAATTGCAAAACAAACATTAAAGCGTATTTAGTAATATTTATTTAAATAATACCTATAATTAGAAAAAAACGATTTTTCACTTACATTTGATATTTGTGGTTAGGTCGAAAATGATTCACATGGAGCCTCAAAACTGGTATAGTAAGACAAAATCGACAAAGGATTTCACAATTTTGGTTGATTGTAACAAGTTAATTTTTAAAGCTCTCTAAAAGTTTAATGATTTCTCATTCAGTGATGAAACCTTAAAAAATGTGTGTTAGTCCTTAGTATTCTTGATATTTGTATCTTGTGTCAATAAAATACTTTTAGCTCTAGTTTCTACACATCTGTTTCTGCTTTCACTTTAAATAAAAAGTTTTTTTTGTGTTTTTGTAATAACACTTCGCTTTCGCCTATGGTCATATATAATTATTTTGGGCCCTACTCAACTAGGTTAAATGTGCCTGTCCTAGAGTCAGGGTGGTAATGAAGCGTTAAAATGGTACGACCATGTGCGGATTTAAGCCCACGACATTTGGGTCAATAGTCCAACGCCTTAACCACTAGACCACCATGATCTCGATATATCAATTATAAGTATAAAAATCCAAAAAAATCATGATAACATACGTATAAGCAAGTAGCAAATAGATTTAAGAGCGTAAAATGTGTTTCAGCATCATCTCAAACTCAAACTCAAGTGTTTCGGCATCATCAATATAAAGATGCCTACAAATAACTGGCAATATTTTGTTTCTTTTTGAGCATTCTCTGGTTTGGTTTATTTTAAATATAATACTTACGTTTGTAATTTTGTAAATATTTCGTAAATTAAATGTGTATTATGTAAAGCGATATGACATAAATTACCTAAGTTAATACTCATAAGTATAACTAACGTATTGAATGAACCTGCGTCCCGCCCACTTGATTCGAATCGAATTACCATCATCATAGATTTCAAACATGGCGGAATCTACAGATTCATCTAGGATTTCATAGAGCAGAGAGCGCAATGCCATACGCAAAGCAAGCATCTCCGCTTCGGCAGTCCTAATTAGCAAGATCACTCCACTCGAGATACGGCTGCCTTTGTCGGCATCATTTCATCAACCCGCTCCACCCACCGCCATCACCCCCACCACCCCACGGTATTATCACACACAAACCCACTAGCACAAGCATCAAGAGGCTGAAATACGTTTAAAAGAAAAAAAAATGTCAAATTTCAGGATAATTGGTAACTAGATGAATATTCGTAGAAACGAAAAATTATTTTTAATTATACGAATATTAGTTTTGTAGTGAAGTATCTTTTGAACTTTAGCATTACATATTATTTAGATTACAAATTATGAAACATAACTCTCGCTCATTATTTTTTGTTATATACATTTTTTATTTGACATGTGTGTGTGACATTTGACATATGGCATAATTGTTAATGTTTTATTTATTTTAAAATCAGGTTCGTATTCTATATTTTTACCAAACAAAATAAAATATGTAATAAGTATATAGGCTACTACCACATAAGATTATCTTAAAACTTATTTATCATGTCTACTACTTTTCCAAGTAGGATGTATTTTCATACTTTTTATATAGCTATATACATCCTACAATAGTGCTCTGTACATATAATAGTGTGTGTGTAACAGAGAGACGTCTTTTTACAACTTTGTAAACTTTGTAAATATTTATGCCATTATATATGTATATATAAAATATGTATATATAAAATATGTGCATATAACCCTAATGAGATAGTTGGGCAAATTAAATTCAATTAGAATGCATAATCAATATAATAATTTTTTTATATTAAAACTAGCTATAAATATAGTTTATTATTGCTTTGTGGGTTTCTGTACGAAAATGTTGAATAACTCAGGTTTATGTATATCTAATCAAATATTTTAAATGCGCAGAATAAATCTCACTACCCCCTTTCGCCCATCAGTGTTGGTCCGTCAAATGCGACAAAAGTGTAGCCTAAAGTGTTGAATTTGTGTACACATATTACGCGCAGTACTAACAGCTTTATTGTTTTCTTCGTGATGCGAGGTTATTAAGGCGAGGAGACACCACCACCTTTAAAATCCGAAATTAAATACGCACTGTAAAATTTAAAATAATCTACATTTCACCCCAATATAACAAATATTTTGTAAGGTTTCATTTCATAAAGCATCTGTAATTATCTATTGCGCTTCATAATCTGATGACAATAGCAAAAAAACTTAGTAAATAAGCAAAAGGAGGGGGCCAATCCCTATTTTTAAAAGAGCGATATTCGCGGGTCGCCGCCAGTGACGAACCGTCCATACCGTCGAAACGTTGTCAAAGCTAGCTCAGCCCAGCTGCGTGCAATTTACACCTATCAGTGAAGCTTCAGTGCTTTTCGTGCGTTCCGTGTCAGTGAAAGTAATGCAATAATCGTTTGATCATTTTGTGAATCTGAATCCGTAAAAAGTTTTAAAAAAAAATGACCAAAAGAAATTTTATTAAAATATTATGATTTTCTTTTAATATCATTAACATGGACGCGTTTTATTAATACACTAATTGTATTTTGATACACACAATAAATGTAATACTTTAAACTAATTTATTAATAATAGTTATACCTACTTTAAGTATTTATTGAACGAATTCATATATTTAAAAATATAAAGTAATAACTATAATTTAGTATCAAAACAATGGGCCAAATTCTTCTGCTAAGTACGTCCTTCCGAGTGACGATTTGAAAAGTACTGAAGCGTATAAATAGGCCCTGAGCCCGCGGCGCGCCGTGCGCCAAGATGATCCTCGCTTCAGAGGCAGCGGCGTCGCGTAGCCCCCGTCAATCGTTAGCCGATCTCGCGGGCCGCTGAGCGCAGATTCACTCTCGGCTCCGACGCCAGTCACACGCAGCAGCTTGTCGCAAGACGCACTTCCGCGCGCTAACACTGCCTAAAAGCAAAAATTTAACATTAATATGACTTAAACAAATTATTAGTGTTCTTCCTTTTTCTGAAAAAAATATTTAGGGAATATTTTGCATTCTACATATTTTTATTTATTTTTTATGGTGGATTTAAGTCTATGAGTAAATAGAGGTAGTGATATATTACATAAATTTAACCATATATGGTCACCGATCGGTGAAATCTAAAACGAAGTGAAGCCAAGTAAAAGCGCGGGAACCGAGCGAATTTGAAAAACAGCCCCGAATGCAAGTCGTCGTAAATGGCCTTTGAAATATGATTGCGGCAGGATGAGGAGTAAGGAGTCGCATTCCAGGCCGGAGGCGGACGGAACAAGGCAATATTAATAAGAGGAGAAGAAGGCCGCGGCAATCGGGAGAGGTGTGGCCAGCGAGAGAGAGATACAAGACGAGCAGTCTCACGCTCGCCCTTTATTTTTCTCCGTTTCTTTCGTGCCTTTTTTGTTCGTTTTCAGTCCGTCCCTTTCGTCGCGTCCATGGGCGTCCCGCACCAGCCGAGGTGCCTTCCTAACATGGCGTCGAGCAGAACTGTCCGACGGCCTACCTGACGGCTCTTCGAAGATATAAACACACACACAGGCTCGGGCGGCCCCCCGCACGTGCAGATCTAATTCTATTTAGTTCCCTTTGGATAACGTAAAAAGCACGACCACTCGACGAATAAGGGAGTGCGATCGCTCCAAAACGCCGAGCGATTTAGTGTTGTGATAAGAAGGAGCATCGGAGCACGTACGGCGAGACAGCTAACGTTGACAGCTAACGCAACGTGCCCGTGTTGCGTGTCGTTGTCACGAAAGACGCTGCGCTGCACTTGAACTGTCACACGTCCATCTCTGATCGTAAACACGGCGACGCGGTGATTCATCATTAGAACAATTATTTATAGGGACGTGACGTGGACACGAAGTTACAACCAGGTCAAATACGTTATTCGAGGCATTTGGGCTTTGTCGATCGCTTGAGCAGTCTAGCTTTCCGCTATTTTATTAACACTTTTCGTTCGTTTCTCGGCCACAGCTCCGTCGTTACATTACAACCAACCGGACATAAGTATCCAATTAAAACCGACGAACAATAAAAATATCGATACCGCGCGTCGTAAAGTGCATGTGATTTCGTTAACAATGAAGTACAGGTACACAAACATGACCGTTTACGATCGTGTTTGGACATAAAGGCATTACAGCGCGACCGCGCTAGAAGGTACTGTAGCGGAGGGAAAACGCGCGAAACAATGTTATCGTGGTCAGGCGCAGGGCGTCGAGTCGCGTCGCGAGCGACGAGCGGCGAAAAGCGGCGATAGTCGCCGCGCCGTGCAAAGATGCCATTGTGTCGGCGCCATTGGGCGGCTCCGCGATCCCGCGACGAGGAATCCGCCACTGAGAGTTAGGCCAGGATGCGACCGGCGCCGGCGGCGCTCCGGATGCTTGCGTCCCTCGGGCTCCTCCTCCACTTCGGGTGAGAAATATGCACATCTACACAATTATGTATCGTATTTAGTATCATTCTTACAGGTACGTACCTGTACCTCTTGTCTACGGGACCATTTAGGTGTGGGAATATATTCGAGTTCGTACTGCCCTTTTTCAATATTTGTATTATTAAATCATAAAAATATTTCATTAGTCTTAAATAACTCGGTATTGAATTATATTATTTTGTGCAATTTGAGAGACATTATATTATTATTTTTTATTTTAATCATTGCTATAACCTAGGTCATTTACAATTATTTTGGGCCCTAGTCAACTGACTCATTTGACTAAATGTAGGATTTATAAAAACACGGAAATATGAACTCGTGGTCATCTTTCTAGGTGATTTTAGTATTTTCCTGAAGTAACTGTATCTCAGCCGGGCAACTTAAAAGAATATAAACCCAAATTACTTTGAGTGTGTCTACATAGTAAGCAATTAAATAATACTAACATATTGAATATGAATCGCCAGTTTGATCCCTACATAATAATATGTAGATATAATGTTTAAATCAATGGTTATAAAAATATATAGATATTGGAAATGTACTCCATTTTTTTTTATTTTATGCCCTAAGAACTAAGCATAGCTACACGATATAATTTTGATATTTTTGATCCTATTTATTTATGATTATATGGTAATTGAACTGTGATTTTTAAGAAACGAAAACCTATATAAAAGAATAAAATCAAAAGGATTATAAAATAAATCAGAGAAAAATATCAATGATTAAGTGTTCTATTAGGGAATAGCAGAAATAAAATATATAATATTATTAATTACTTATGTACCTATTATGGGCCTAGTATGGGTATACAAGTGGGTATATACTTACAAATTACAAAAAACTAAAATAAATATATTATCATAAGGTTTCAAGAAGGGGAAAAGGAGGAAACTGTGAACGCGAACATTCAGATACGAGTCTTGTGAGAGAATTACCACGGAAATATCTGTTTTTACTACTTTATTGTATTTACTATTACAACTCCGAAAGCTATTCGGGCACGATCGATTATCTTTTCCTCCAATGTTTTTGACAGATAGAAACATGTATTTACTTAGTTTTTGTACACATATATTAGCCTAATGTAATTTTAAAAAAAAAACAAAATTTTACACAACATACGTATTTTTAACAAATTAAATATGTTTTCAAAACTCATGGAATCACCCCATTTGCTTATAAAAAGCATCAAAATAAGCACAGTTTTCAAAAAACCTTCTTATTTATTTTAAAAATTGTAATTTATCATATTTCCTTTATAATCACAGATTCGTAGGAATACACAATATATATTTGATATTATATAGAATTCTTCAAAATTAAATAAATACATATTTCAAACTAAAGAGTACCTACAGGTTAGGGAAAATACATTTCGTAAAACAGCACTGACCTGCGGCCTTCAAGCAACATTTCAGTAGCTACAGTTGTAATCAAAATAAAATATTTCACTCATATCCAACGCTTAAAAATTAAAAAATAATAATAATCAACAATTACCATTGTAGTTGCGTTGAAACTTTTAAATTTCGCCAAATTAAAAGTAGGTAATTATTAAACTCCTATAAACGGAAAGTAGTATTTTTCTGGCACCTATTTGTAATACTAAGTTACATTTACCCGCAGGAAGAAAAATTACGCATTTCCTCTATAGATTTCGTATTTAAACATTTATTATCTAAGCCATAATCTGATAAGCATAACGGAAATATGAACGTAAATATGAGCCTTTGTTTAGCTTTCAAAAACATACACTAAGCAAATACAATATTTCCTAAAGCCTTTAGGGTTCCGTCTAAAAACTGTTTACTCTTTATCTGGTGTCCTGACTGTCCGTCTTAGTATATTATGGTTTCCTATGCGTAGGTAAAATTTCAAAAGTGGACAAAAAGAATCATATTTTACACATTTAACAAATATTATTTTTTCTTATCGCCTAATCCATTTTTTATCTCCAAATTACTGATGATTAATATGTATGTTGATAGTTGGTAAATGAAAAAAATACCATAGAAACAAACTGCATTCTTTTAGTCTTCATAGTTAATAAGGGCGATAAAATAGTTTGCAATAGTACTAAAGCTCACCTTTTTGTTTTTTTACTTTATTACCAATTGTTATCTGTACTTTAAGACCCAAAAAGTGACTATAAATAAAATATATGAAGGATTGAGAAAGATAAAAATAATGGAATTGGTAAAAATGTAAAAAATAAAGTACATATTAGTGAGCATAATTATAAAAGACTAGATAATTATAGAGTGGCCTTAGGCAAATGTAGCCGCATTAGTTCGCTGATAAAGCGACAGCTCATGCGCGGTCAGTGGTCCCTTTTAAACTTAGCAGTATAGGTACAAAGTAAGAAATTAAAACGAAAATGACAAAATGTATCAAATGAAATCAGGATGCAGGCCCGTATTTTATTAAAAAAGACTGTAATTCTGATACATGCTTTAAGTATCATTATAGTTTGAACTATACCTTACCTAATGCATTTTTTTTAATTATCAACCTAAAAAACAACGCATTTTTTTTCAACGAGAATATTTTTGAAATAAACTAATTTTATCATCTAAATGAATTAAGAATATGACGTTACCTACTTATTAACTATATTTTTTATTAGGATTTTTTTTTTATACCTTGGGCCGTATTCAATTATTTTGGACCCTACTCAACAACCCTAAATTTTCTCGTGCTAATGTTAGGAGAGATGGTGGTGATGAAGTGTTAAAAATGGTATGACTACATAATGTGAATTCGAACCCGCGACCACTGGGTTAATAGCAACGCTTTATGCTACGGTTAATGCTTTAACAACTAGAGGCTACTATGATCTCTAAATATTAGATTTACTTTGATTTCTAATCTTCTAATTAATAGATACTAACACAGCCTCAAGAAAAGAAGCATTTAAATGATTTAATTCTAACTGATCATAAAAACAAATCTAATAACCTTTTTTTTAACTTGGTTAGAAATATTAGTATTAAGAGCTATATTGGAAAAACGAATTTGGCCTTTTTAGCGTCTAAATTGAATTAAGTACAGAAAAATGTGAAAGGTAGTTTCTATATTTAAATTATTGCCATGTGAAAGCCTTTATTGGCCTTGTCGATTTTTAAGGAATTTGTGTATGACGTGACTCCTCAATGCGGCCTCGATTAGTTTCGTTGGTCGACGTCTCAGTCGCCTCTCGTTCATTAGGGGTCCACTTAGGGCGCTGTTCTCAAATTTGCGTAAACAAAAATATCAATAAAAGACGCTGCATGGGATGATTAATAAGTGCGAAGGGGAAGGCGGCCGGCGTAAGGCGACTCGTCGTAAAAGTCAATTTGCATTATTTAACAAGCGACCATTTTGCATTGTGATTTTCGACTCACCCGTAACGTCAAGCGAAATCGCGTTTCGAAGTTCCTCTCAGGTCCAGATGACGTTCGCATACAATATCCGTTATGCTGATTGAAGTAATAGTGAAGGCGCCAGGAGGCGATTAGCATGCATAATCCAATATTTAAGCTCTCTAAAGTACCGTTTGAAGCATAAAAAACATATGTCATCATCAAGGTCAGTTAAACCCCTTATCGCATTCGACCACTAAAATGACCAAATCAAGAGTTCAGGAGTAATAGAGCGGACGAGACAATCGAGTTTTTTTACTGCCTTCTTGGATAAAGGGGCATTCGTAATTTCGAAATACGCGAATTAAGTTAAAAGAAAAGTTAAAAGTTAATCGAAATCTCCAATTAAGTTAAAAGTTATTGTTCTGCTTCCAAAATATTTTCATTTGGAGGTCTACCCTAACCAGAGGCGATATTCATTTTTTTACGTACCTTTTTAAATATTTAGTTCAAAAACGCATTATTGATTATGCCACTATTAACTTCATCACGACAACTACAGGCAAACAAAACAATTAAATGTAATATTTTAATTAATAAAAAGAGCAAAAAAATTGATACTGACCAAATATGTGTTTAGTAAAAAAATCATAAATAATTTAATTAATTTATAAAGTCTGCGTCTCATGCTCTTTATGATATACGAATATGAAATAAAATGAATATTCAATAGAATTGAAACACTTGAACTGTAGATGTTTGAGATTTGATTTATATTTATAGCATTAAATCTTTATTCATATAACATCTTTATATGGTAAGGGTAAAGGTACAACTTCTTTAAAAAATCATCTCCAAAAGAAAAAACATCCTCAACAATATTTGTTTTTGCAATATAAATGTGCTTTTAGGAAATAAATTCAAATGGAATTTAAAAGTATTTCATAGCTACCTAATCACCTACATGTATTTAGAATTTCATATATGTCATGAAATTTAAAATAATGTAAAGGATCCGTTCAAGATCCGCTAAAAAGTAATGGATTCAGATCTTTCTTCCCCTTCAGATATCCGCGGATACGAATACAGATATCCGGCACATCACTAATTATTATATAAAAGTCTATTATTTTAATTTTTGGTCCTATCCAAATGGTTTTAATTTATTTTAAATTCAGTTTCGATTTAATGAAATGATTTCTCAGGTCCTAGATCTAATTATTATAATTAATTGTGAAAAGTACATATAATTACATGAGTATACTAAGTATGAATGTTTAAATAGTTTTTTTGTTATTAAAATGGAGATTTTACTCGTTAGTATATCAACTTAAAAAAAATGTATGTATGTTTTACCACATTGAAATTCAAAATTCGGAGACAGTTCGTAAAAGCATTAGCGGCTGCTAAATATGAACCATAGGGCTTTACTGATATCAGGGAAGATTGATAATAAGTAGGAATTACATTCGAAATTAGTAGAGAAAATACGAACATTAAAAAAGTAACGACCCAACGTATTCACTTTATTGCCGCGTGTTTCCGTTTATTTTTCTTTATTATCTTGTGAAATATTCAACCGTTTTTTTGTAAGCGAATCGTTCGCCTTATGCGAGTTTGGTGGTCCTCGGCGATCATTAATAACACTCGGATCTCACGGCATGTTCTCACTTCATAAAATGTATCGACTTAAAAAATAGTGGCCTTTCGCATCGCATCTAATATGTGTATTTTATTATGGTCAAGTTATTACGGTCAAGATGCCAATAAAATAAGTTGTTTTGTTGTTAAATGACGTTCATGAACTAATTGTTTATTTGTTATATGCCTTTTATGCTATCTATATTTATTTATTTTAAACATTGATATTTCTGAGTAAAATAAAACTACTTAATATTACTACTACTATTAAAACTACTTATTTTTAAATATTTTCTATTCAGTAAGTATTACAAATTATTTACCCCTTTGTTTAATGAATCATAATAATATGTTTAATATTATATTACCTTGGGTATGAGACTAAGTCAAACATCCTACTTAACTGCACTATACTGCGTATATAAAGGGTTATTAGTGTGTTTTTTCTGCTGCTACTTTTCAGATAAGTCAGTATCTGGTTTAATAACCAAAGTGCTAAAAATAAAAAAAAATCTTTTTGCTAATAAGATTATCTATAAAAAATTACTGATATCCGATCGATATCAGATTGAATCTAAACATAACACCTAGATTTATATAGGTTAGGTAGAAAAATAGTTTTGCTAAACAGACGGTGGTTAAGTTAGGTTAGGTAGAGAAGCAGTTTTGGTAAACAGACGGCGGTACTTTCCCAAGGAATTATATCATATCTGTAATTAAATAGGTTTTTAAAAAAATATATCTGCTCCGAAGATATTCTAGCTGAAGACTATCAGTGAAATATAACAAGTGAATATCCAACTAAAATAATTTACTGGCTAGAGGTTCGTGAATCTGTTGATGGATAGAATGAGAGAAGGGGACAGAAGGGGGCTGAAGACAGAGGAGCGGGGGAAGGGTTAGAGGGTCGTCCCTCAAAGCGGCTTGCTTTAACTGCGTACTTGTCATTTTAACCCTTTCAATCCTCTCATTGATATGCAAATCAGAACATATCATTTATTTATCGTTCGTGCGCGCGAATGGCGACCAGTTCAGTTCAGTTCAATGCCGTCATCAACGGCGTTTATTTCAACATAGTTATTATTACAATCAAAATAAGCAAGGACCCATTAGTCAGAGACTGTCGACAGGTCCTTTTAATAAGTTTCTTAACTAATAATACATAATTAAAAGGTATAAATAAGTACATGAAATTTTAGACAAGGTAGATTTAACATAACAAGAATGGAACATGAATAACAAAAACAGAACAGTAGAAATAATATAAAACCTAACATGACACATAGCACAGATGTTATTTTCAACTTTTTATTTTAGTAGCTCATATTCTATCCTAATAATTATTTTAGATGTGTTTCTAAGAGGTATTTTTTAAATTTATTTTTAAATAGTGCTAACGTAGCACTCTCTTTAATATCGCCAGGCAATTTATTGTATAAAGTGGGGACCGCCACGCATGATTGCCGCTTGCCATATAAGTTCTTAAATTTAGGGACAGAAAGCATTTTTTTGCTTACTTGTCTTGTTTTATGCTCGTGTTTTACCGGGATTTTAAGAGCACTATCAGCATGGTAATAAAGGGCAATTTTGTATTTCCACAATGAGAAAACAGACAACAGGTTAGAGTGTCTAAAGATATTTTTATAGTTTTCCCGGATGCGATTTTTTGTTTCCCAGTTTAACGACAATTTTATGATACGTATTTGTAGGTCTTCAATGTCCTGGATGTATGTATGAAATGAGTTCCCCCAAATGTGCAGTCCATACATAATTATGGGCTCTGCTAAGGCCCGATAAAGGTCCTTTAAAATTGATGAGGGGAGACTGTTTTTTACCAAAGTTAATTTGGCCAGTAGACATCTTAGTTTTTTACATACTTCCAGGATTTGATATTTCCAATTAAAACGACAATCAACGATCAAACCGAGATATTTATGCTGGTCAACTTGTTCGATTGAGGGACAATCACATTGGCGTTTAATATCGTGTAGACACTTATGAGTATGGCCTTTGATACTAACTTCGTTTAATAATGATTTATTTTGGGAAGACCTTATGTGCATCAGTTTGGTTTTTGAAACGTTTAAGTTCAGTCCGTGGTCATGTGACCATTTGAGCAAGCTGTCAACATCCTCTTGTAATAATGTAGACGCTACATTAATGTCCTCATGCGTCACGATTAACGCAGTGTCATCGGCAAACTCGAGTATTTTTGAATTTTTCACAATAAGTGGCAAAGAATTAACATATATGATGTATTCTTGAGGACCGATTACACTACCTTGAGAAACGCCCGTTTTTTGAGATTTACATTCGCTCAGAGTTTTGTTTATTTTCACCCGAGATGTACGGTTTTCTAGATAATTTTTAAGAAGGTCTTGTAAGGGTCCTCTGATACCAACTGAGTCCAGCGAGCTTATTATGTTTTTAAAATTGAGTGTATCAAATGCTTTCGCATAATCAATAAAAACTACTAGACAATGTTGTTTATTATTAAGTGCATTTAATATATAGTCTGAAAATTTTAATAATAGATCGGTAGTTGATTTCCCTCTTTGGAACCCGAATTGCTCGTGTCGTATTATGCTGTAGGTTTCTAGGTAATATTGTATTTTACCGCAAATAAATTTTTCGATTATTTTATTGATTGCTGACAGTATAGAAATAGGTCGATAGTTTCCGTACTCTGTGTGCGAGCCGCTTTTGTAAATCGGCCGCACGATCGACTGTTTGAGTACCTCCGGATATTTACCCGTTTTTAAACACAAGTTTATTAATGACACTAATACCGGACTAATTTTATCAAATAATATTTTTATGTCGCGAACTCTAATTCCATCCATGCCTGGGCCTTTGTTTGTGTTTAGGTTTAAAACTATATTTTTGACATCGTCAATTGTCGCTAGAGGCATACGCATTGAGAAATCAGAATTCGATATATATTGGCTTTTGTTCAATAATAGAGTGTTGCATACAATTCGCGTTGCAGTGACATTTTCCTGAAATTTTATTGCGAAGTTATTTGCCACGTCAAGCTCACCGATCATCATATGATTGACAATCTTAGAGTCACCGCTCGATTGACGTTTTCCCAATATTTGATTTAATATTTTCCACGTAGTTTTCATATCCCCTTTCGACTCAAGAAGCAATTTTGAATAATACTTATTTTTTGCTTTGCGAATATCGATGTTTGTTTTATTGCGTACATTATTATAGTGCTTTTTGTAATCAATATTATTCGGAGCATTTTTACAGCGTCGGAAGAGTCTGTCTCGCTCTTTCATGCTTCGAACCAAGTCGACTGTTATCCACTGTTTGTCCGTCCGACTGTAGTTAGTACGCGTAAGCTGGACGGTTGCTTCGCGATAACCATCGATGACATCTTCTCTCTCATTCTTCTCATTTGCCCGTCAACTCTAATGGGGGATAACCGATCGATTATTACACCAGTTTTTTAACATAAATAATCTTAACCATACGATTAACAGAAAAAACATCTTACAATTTTGTCATGTGGTTTGCCGTTATTATCGGTATGATTATTTTTTTCTTTAATTTAGTAGCTTCATTTTTAGACGATTTTATTTTATTACGCTTTCTGTACAATAAAATAATAAAAAAACTCAAGAAATGATTATTAATTACATTAAAATTCGAAGAAACTAAATTAATTTTAATTTTGAAAGTCGTTGGTTGTAAATCTTGTTACGAATCTGTAAAGGAAAAAATGTAGACGCTACTAGCGTCGCGTGCTCGAATCGGTAATGTTAACACCACAAACATAATCTCCCATACAGTTTTGTTAAACAAGCAATACTTAAGGATATGTGTATTACTAGAACACGTTTTTAAGTACACGCCTTGCACTGCTACTAAGGTGATAATACTGCTATTTATAATTTTAATATATTCAATTAGGGGATACACGGTGCGTGGTTTGCGTACTACTTTTGCATAATTGCGGAGCGTGTTAACAAAATGTCTATTCGCTTCTTTTATTTCGCTTTACGTGTAATATGCAATTTATGGCTTATTAGTAAGCCTACATTATTGTAGGTTAAGTAATTAATTTGACAAAACAAACAGTCTTAGGAGATAAATAAGATTTAACGAAGGGTTTAACGGGGAGAGTTGCAACATTCGAACGATGCTGCGTTTAATCCTACTCCGTTATTCGCCCTAAGAGCTGCACTGAATGCTGACATTCCAAGAGATAAATTTTAACGTCTTAATTAGGACTAACTAATTCACTTATCGTATCATTTTGATAGGGCCATATTTCCTCAGCGCCATACATCGAAGCATTAAGATGCGCTGATATCGATCCCCACGACTAAAAGCTGATTCATTACGTACCGATTGGAGGTACGATTGTTTTATTTACATTTTTAGTTAATTCATTTTCCTTTATCGTTACATTCGTATGAGGCGTTATACTAGCATCATTTCATAAGTACGTACTCCTAAATAAATAGAATATTATGTAGCACAATCGACATCTATTAATTTTATTTAAAGGCTTTCTGACCCAGCCAACCAGCCAGCTACTTACTAGTTAACCATTTACCCATTGCTATTAACCTTGCAACTTGTCACCGACATACGCGCGCATTCATATGAACATATCACCCTAACCATCTCTCTACATGCATACTTTAGCGCAATTTATGGATAGATATTTATTGCAGGGATATATTATATAATATTTTCTATTTACGATACAAAGGTGTTAGCTATAAAATTATTGTTTAGTTTTTTTTTGTAAATTGTAATTTTTTTGTAAATTCCCAGATATCTCCAACCGATTGTATTAAGGATTTTGGAATCGTTTTAGATAGTAAGATGCTGTATGATAAACATGTTGACTATATTACTGTAAAAGCGTTTAAACTTTTAGAGTTCAAAACACTCGTTCAACATACATATAGTACCCGGCAAATACAAAATGAAATGTTGTTTATACCTGCATTTAAAAATGTTTACGGTAAACGAGCTTTGCAATTCATTGTACCATTCTTTTTTAATAATTTGCCAAGATGCTTAATTAAAAGTAATATTAAATACAAAAAAAATAAATATGAAGTTCAAAATATTTGCTATGAAATCGCACAAAAACACTCTCTTTAATTGTTTGTAGTAAATTTGTGTTAATTATTATTTTAAAATGTATTATTAGTATACTTTCTTTTGGTTTGTAATATACTACTAAGATTTAAAAATGTACCTCAATGTATGTGAATATGTATATTGTAAAGGACGTGTAAAATACAGAAAAAAATAAGTTGGAAATATTTCACAATTAATAATTTATCTGTATTTTATACACCTGGTTTCCAGCAGATAAGCCTTGGGCTTAGCTGGTACATAAAATAAAATAATTGTAAATTTAATGAATAAACTAATAATAAGTTCATTTTACGAATCTGCAGGGAGTTTAAATCAGATATCGCTCTAAAGACCTTGTTCTTCTCATATGTGCGTAGTGTCTTAATCCTAGGTACGTGACACATGTATCTAAAATTGAAGCGGTTCAACACAAATTCCTTAAATACATGGATCGTAAGTCCTCCACGCACTTTGCAAATAGAACCGAATCATCTCTATTTCATAAAGTAGAATCCTTAGCTGAAAGAAGAGTTAAAGCTGATGCTGTATATGCATTTAAAATAAAGTCAGCTGCAGTTAACTGCAGCTCTCTACTTCAGCTAATGCGTCTCAGGATACCTTCACGTGTGACAAGAACAAATGATTTGCTAGACATCCCACGTCGTAGAACTCATTATGGGCAAAACGAACCCATTTGTAAAATGTGATCAACCCTAAATTTAAAATATTCAGATATTGATATATTTAATGTTAATTTAGTGGCGTTTAAAAAACTTATTAAAAAACAAACGTTGACATGAAAATTCCCTTTCCTCTCCCTCCCCTTCTTCTCATCTCTTCATCTTGCATTTCTTAGGTTAAACACTAATTTATACTCACTCAGTGGAAATATTTGATTGGTTTTATTTTATACTTGTAAGTTGGTACCCTTAGTTTCATTGTTTTTATTATTTTATATGTATATGACTTCTTTCTATGTAAATGTTTTATTTCCCAAATAAGATAAATTAAAATTAAATTAAAAATTAGTATATGTTTGGTAAAGGAGGCGCAAACAAGCAGTAACATTGAAATATTTGTCCGGTTTGATTTGAATGCAGCGAGGTCGCGGAGGTCGCCTTCCCACGCGCTTGGCTCCACTATCGCGAACATTCTGCCTCCGTCGAGGAATTCCCGAGGAATTCCCAGCCCGACCGGCTCTTTGTCTGCCGTCCGAAGGGCTTTTTGTTGGACATCTCGTCGGGAGCCAGCCTCAGCTGACCTCGGCTTGTCTTCAATGCTCCAGTGTTTAGAGCTCACAGAACAGAAGCCTGCATAATGCGGATAATCATTATTGACCTGATCATAGTTTTAACATTAATGGGCAATTATGTAATTTTATAACTAGATTTTATTGTTTAGAATCTAAATATTTGGTTTAGCATTCGGCGGCAGTTTAAGTGCCGACTAAAAATTTAAATAATTCTACAGTATTGTCAGACCTATGTAATATTTTATTTTTATTTATTACAATATTATCTCATAACAATAAATTCCATTGTTAGTAATTTAAGAGATGTATTATCATGGTGACAAATTTAATATCAGTCATATATTCCTACTTTTGGTGTAACATGACCACTCTAACTAGGTTAAAAACCTGTAAGAAAAACCAAAAGAACGTGGTATAAATATTTTAAATTACAGATTCACTAGACTAGGCTGAAACTAATTAGAGGCAAAATATATTTGTTTAAAAATGAAAGTTGTAAAAAAAAACACGAGTAAAATAACTCTTAAACTAAATATACAAGGTCAATCATAAGATGTAAGATAAATGCCATATATACAATATATCTGTATATACATATAATATAAACAATTATTAAATATGCCATTCTAATTGCGTTATGTATAATTTATATATTTTGACTAAACTTAATAAATAAACTATCAAATTTGATTTCAAAACAAAATAATAGGATAAAAGATTGATATTGTATCCCTCCCTGTGTGGCGTACTGACCGATGGTTCCGAAAACTTAAATTCAAATTCAATGTTTTTATTATAAAACAGTAAGTGCAGAATCACAGCTAAAAATATATGTATTATGCAATTATATTGAATCGCGCTTTCGCCTCGCAACGTCTCGAATGTTTTTCGTAACTCGTTACATTTCCTCCTATAACGTGTCCTGAGTTAACAAAGTTTTTTATTATCTTCTAATTATTATCAAAAGTAAATTAGGATTTTTCCGTTTAAAAGGGGTGAACCTAACCAAACTAGACGATGTAGGTACCTAAACTGTTATTTCCTACCTTAGTTAGAACCTAGTTATTTCTAGAAAAGTTTAAATTACAAAAAAATCCCACATTTAAGCGGTTATCTACAACCTCCTACTGTCGCCCATACAAATGATGCAACGTCACCGGGTGCTAAACTGTCATTAAACGAGTCGTCGACGTCGGCTAATGGTGTCATAACTCTAAATCGCCGCGGACCATTTATGACCAGCACAAAACAGCGCGCCAGACTCCTCCCGACCCACGCCTGCGCGCCAATTATCCTAATTTAATAAAACCGATAGAAGCTATTAGTAACGGTCGTTGTTTCGTTAAATCTCCAGTATTTATTTCCTTGTTTTTTTTTAAGTTCAATGTCTCAATTAGTGCGTTAAGCACTAATAGACACAATTTAGTGCAATTTTGCTCACTGCACCCTAGGTTGCTCAAAATTTATTCAGCTATTTCACTATTATGATATGCGTATTTAATGACAACATACATAATATAACCACACACATCATACATTAATTTCTATATATATTCTTTTTTTTAATAATTAGGTGTAGACTACACGATAAGAAACGGAAAGGAATTAATTCGCCAACCGCACGCAGTATGCCATTTATGGCAGGTTAGCGGCTCTACTACACGCACGGAACTCGGGGTTGTCCGTCCGGAAAATGGACTACACATGCGCGCATGTCCAGTCACAAACCCACTCGCGACTCGCTCGCAGACTCTTCGCTAGTGTTAGTGCCAATCGCTGATGCAGTAGTCGCTAAAGCTTATTCCGCTCGATGTTAGTCGTTAATATTAATATATTAGTACAACGTTGACAATATTTTGCCATTGCAAAAGATAAATTACGGGTGTTATTTTTAGGTTATTCTGACACCACCACTTAGAGATGAGGTTGAAAGTCCCTTAAACTAGACCAAATAAATATACTAGCAACTTACAGATAGCATTAGAATAAATACACCATAAAATATGTCGCGGTATACATTACAAAACCATTTTTCTATATTTTCATCTGAAGTCCATGCAGTAGTGTGTTTCAATATCACCTCAAAAATCCAAGTGTTTATTCAATTTTTAAAAGTAATACACAGACTATCACTAGTAACTACCAACCAATTTCGTTGCTAAATGTGTTGAGCAAGGTAATAGCAAAACTAGTAAAGGAAACGCTAGTCTCCTACCTCCTCAAACAAAATGGTGACAATGTTTGTGAGCTCTAAAACGCTTCTAAGAAATGGGTTCTAAAGTTATATACGAAAATCTATACTTAGTGTATTTTAATTATTTATTTGTTTACAGCTATATAGAATAGACGATTAGATGAAACAATAATAATAATATTTATTTATTCTTTTCTGAATACATGCCTTACAAATATGTTCATTTCATTAAACCTATTAATCAGTTTACAATTTTACATGATAAATATACATTTTACAATGATAGTTGAAGTAATCTACCTTCAATATATAAATATTTTATTTATAATTTTAATTACAGTTAGCTGCATCGAATGCACTTGTAAAACATTATAAATATCCGGCAGGGACCCTACGTCTCAAACAGGCGCTACCGCCATGATGCGCACTTCCGGCGGCGACAACGCGACGGCGCATGCGCCGCCCTCCGCGCTGGCGGCGGCGGCGGCGGCGTCGTGCCGCACCGTGCGCGGGCTGACGCGCGCCCAACGCGCCGCCTGCGCGCGCTCGCCCGGGGCTGCGTCCGCCGCCCTGAGCGGACTGCGCGCCGCCGTCCGCGAATGCGCCCATCAGCTGCGGTGGCACCGCTGGAACTGCAGTGCGCTTGCTTCGCGTGCCATTAATCCGCACGATAGCAACATGCTGAAAAGGGGTAAGTACCTTATGTCATTTATTTACTTACAACCCAACAATAACTAATAATAAAATAGGAAAAATAATAATTTCCATTTATGGTTAACACTTTTGTGTCGTCAGTAAATGTAATTTATGTGTTAGCAAAAAATATATGAATTATTGAATTATGGAAACGTATAGGGTGATGATTTTAGAGGCGTGGTTTTCAAGAAGAGATAAAACGCATATAATTTGATGTTATGGCTAAGAATTTAGTTTTATTATAAAGATAAGGGTTTGCCATTATGTTTTAAAAATGATTTCGGGTAAGTGGCCGCCGCGGCTGACTCGAACAAATTCCAGCCGAGAGGCCCAATTTTCAACCACTTTTTGCAGCAAGTTGGGCCGTATGTCAGCAATAACGCGCCGAATATTCTCTTCCAAGGCGTTAATCGTGTCCGGCTTATCTGCGTAGACAAGCGACTTCACATAACCCCACAAAAAATAGTCCAGCGGTGTTAAATTGCACGATCTTGGAGGCCACGCCACAGGCCCACGACGCGATTTTTACTTTATTTTAGAGTGATTTTAAAAAAATTTAGAGTGTTTTTTTCTAAATTTGCACTATTTGCAAACGTTGTTCAGGAGTAAGTCTATTCATTATGAAATGGCAAACCAAACTGAGCATAAATCAAGTAACAGCTGTCAAAAACACCAACTACGACAAAAGTAGTGCCAGATTGAAAACCACGCCTCTAAAAAAAACATCCTATATATGTTCGAATGCGTGCCTGTAGATGATGGCAGCTGTATAAAATAAGGATATGTATACGCGATTAATTAAAAAACGATAGAATGTTTATAGGTAGGTATATATATACAATGTATAAATCAATATTATACTGGCAAATGTATAGCTGTAAGCATTTCTCATACAAATAAAATAAAAAATAAAATAGTGAGGTTTACTAATCCACACAAACTGTACATTTTTTCTCCTCTTGAAAATCAATAAAATATTACAAATAATATAAATTATATATTGGATATTTCTATAAATAACAAATTTAGTTTTTGTTTCAATTTTTACATGACTTTCGTGTAGGTAACTTTCAATAAAATCAGGTCTTTTTGAGTGGTGCTACCAAAATTATATTAAGAAAAATCATTAGGAGATTATTACATTTTTATAACTTCACGAGGTTGCGTTGACTTAGAAGTTCCAAAAGCTTTTTAAAATTGCCAAAAGCACCTTCCTAGCATGTTACCTAAAGAATTTGCATTCAATCTTTCATTTCCTATCTCCTATATTGGTTGAGCGGTTTAGCCGTGCATACGTAATAGATTTATAACCTTACTATTGATAATAATAATATAATATTAGTATAGTATATGTAATATATTCTAATTATATAGTAAGTATATGTATATATATTTATGTAAGTATATAGTATATATATGAATAAAGCGTTGGACATGAAGGCATATTACAAAATAATTATATAGGTACTATTTTTGTCATTGAAAATCAATATCTAGAAGTTATAATTATCTGCTATAAATATAATGACTAACTTAATCAAATTTTTCATACCAAAATACCTGATTTTTTTATTTTAATTTACTCAACACAAAAGTATAAAAGTTGAAACCACAGACAGGCACGAATAGTCTGGGGACACCTATAGGACAGCTATAAGGCATCAGGTCTGTTACATAATTTACTAATTAACGTCTGGTTAAATAATTTACTACAGCTAAATAATGTATATAAACAGTAAATGATAGTTATAGGTATCATAGCCATTCTTGTTTTTTTTTGTATCATCACAAAATATTCCGTCCTTTCTTATTTCCTAAATTACTAGAATTTTTAAGCCAAACCTTTTTCTTTAATCAGCAGTAATAAAATAGTTAGACATTTTCACAAAATATGTCTAACTTTTCTGGCGTAAATGGCGTTCTATGGCCAATTCAGTTTTAAACACAATGCTTTTAAGAAATGACGCGCAAACTAATCGACCGTAAATAGTTAATAGAGCTGTCCGTTTTTACCGCTTCCTTTGAATAGGCGACGAACCACACATCAAGCCTAGTTTCAAAAATGAGAAAAAATGTTGAACCGCATATAAAATTGAATAAATTATATTTAGGTTAACGACAAATTTGCTTGAAATTTTTTAGTGCACATAATTATTTTGGAAAAGGAAAAACATATTAACATAAACATTTAAATTGGGCATGTTTCTAACTACTTAAAAGTAGACTTTGAAACATTTATTTACTTAAATTGGACAGATAAACGTAAAATTATGTAAGTAGATATGTTATTACTTGACTATACTTAAATTTAACCTTCTACGAGTACATAAATAAATGTCAGTAATTGTGATAAAACAATGAAATTTATCCTCATTCTCATAATTAAGAAAGTGTAGATGTAAGTATATTTTTATAATTTGAATATATTTAATATTGTTATGATTAATAATAAAAAGTGTGTTGTTTGAGTAATTGTATATAAATGTATGTATCTATTTCAGTGTCAAAAAAATATATATAATCTTAACCGGTTGGCTCGGATTATGCCTGTTATGTTTTAAGCCAATATACTAATAAAACAAGATATAAGTTATATATCTATATTATTCGACCAGCTCCAATATTTTTCAAAAGCATCATTATACACACAAAAATCAATTCTTTCTCAATTGTACTTTTCGAGTTGAAAGATAAACAGACGATCAAAGGACGAGGATAGGAGTTTCTTACACTAAAAGTAGTTACTGTTTAATAAACAACTGAAATTAAAATAATAGTAGATTTCATAATATAATGTCCTGAAAATATTAAACATTTCAGTGCTAGTAGCAACTATCCCGCTTGTTGCAATACAAATAATTAAAACTATTAATTATGTACGGCAAACGTCATTAATGATTCATAACATAAGTATAGCAAATTTTTAAAACTTGCCCCGACTCACGCCAAACGTCGAGACGTCAGTTTCCTATTCACCGCGTGACTCTTTTGGCATCAAAATATATTTATCAATAATTAGTTCTACTTGGCGAACAAGAATGACTTTGGGAGGGTCATTGTTTAGCGCCACAAAAGCCTTTGAAGGAAGATCTATTGTGTGGCCGAGCGAGTAGGCGCTTAGGCATGTAGGCCACAAGACATGCGAAACCAACGGCAATACTATAAAATCACCAATATTAACTAAATGTACGACAAACTCAATCAAGAAAACTATTTTCTTCAGTTTGGTAAAATGTGCTACATAGCATTATTTTTATATACACTTCAAAATTAGACATGACCGACGATATTCTGTATAAATACGTGTTGTTTTTATATACAAGTATTTAAGGCTTGTCAGGATTAGGCGTAAACTATTAATTTGACAGAAAATTACACTAAAATTATAATTACGAATTATACTAAAGTATTTCAGCCTAAAAAAGAAAGAACAGCGTTAAGAGTTAATACGTTTGCAAGGAAGTTGATTCAATTTGTCATTAGCTATATCTATTAATCTATATTTTAAAATTTATATTCAACGATATTTCACAGGCGTATTTATATAGATGTGTCAGATAAACAAAAATCTACGTGACAGCTAAGCAGCGTGGGACTTCAGCTGAATGCGAGTTTTCTCGATTTTAGCCGAATGAGGTCACGGCCTAGGAAAAATTATGTAGGGGTAAGAAGAAGTAACAACGTTTTACTTCAGAAATAAATAGTTATATAAACAATAAAATCCAGATAGGTCAGATAGTCTGTAGGTCAGATAAAATCCAAGTTAATCAACTGCTCTTAAAGACGCTGCCAAATAATCAGAATAAATTGTCGCTATAAATAAATAAATAATATTTGTATGCATTCGCTCGAGTAAACAAATTACATTTTTATTGTATCAAGTCTTGTGGTCGAGTGTTCACGATTATGCCAACACCGTATATAAAAGAAGTCTGCAAAATAGCTACTCTGTGGTCACGTTTACTTGAACGATCGTACTAAAAAGTCGACGGCGTCGAATGAGTTCTGGACAAAATATTTCCAAATAATTATTCTAATAAATAGTGTCGAAATTTGACGTCCGAGTCGTGGCAAACATCTGTTGACGTGCGAAATTTATGGCCCCCCCGCGCTATGCGAGCCAGGTGGGTGTGAAGGTCTCCCTTCTTTAGAACAGCGATTTCACGCTCGCCGCTGTAGGTCCTGGGGTCCTGGGGGCCCGGGCCACTTTTACATTAAAGTCTTAACTTTTTGTGGTATGCTCTTAATCAGTCGAAACTATTAGTGAGGAATGGGCCATCGTGGCCAGAAACCCTCTGAATGGAAAAATATATTTCATCAATAACATTTATTTTTATTAAATAAATTAGAATTAAAACACCCTAGAGGAGTAATAAACTAAATTTAAAATAACATTAGGTAATTTACTACAAACGAAGGAACAGAAGTCCCATCGCTACTTTTGGGAGGCCATAAATGCGATAATAAATTAAATATTTTTTTATGGAGAATATTAGAGTGTCCCAGAACCATCCCCGAAGACCTAAGGGCGTAATTACGTTCCCTATTAAGAGTAAGAAATTATATATAAAAAAAAATGCGAAAATAACTCATAACCAAATTAATTAATTTTGTTAAAGCGTTATTGTAAATTCTCTTTGCTCTTTTGTTCGCTCTATCGCGCCCTGCCGAGTTCGGTCAGTGGCACGGCGTCGCGAGTGGATAAACTTATGACAAGAATGATTTTATATTATCACGAAAAGTTTACGATTTTTTTTCTCCGAAAGTATGATGAATTTTAATATGACGTCAATACAAATCAAGTTTAAAATTACTGGACTAATTAGCTGGATTATCAATATGCTATAAATAAAACTATTGTTAGTGTCTAATTTAATTACAATAACTATTCTCAGTGCTCGCTTGAAAATAAAATCATATTTTGCAATTTTCGCAAAAATACGCAACAAAAATGTGCAACACGGTATCACTGAAAAGTTGCTAAATTGTCTGAAATACCATTTAAGGTTCCTTTCAGTTCGTTTCATATGAACATGGTTTTTATTCAAATTACACACGTCTTCATAATTTGAAAAAATTATATTGCTAGTTTTTATCTCAAAGTAAGTACTTTCACTTGTAGGTTCTATATTAACCCTGAATCACTTATTTGCAAATAAACAAAGAAAATATGTGCGATCTAAATTAATGTTAATTAAAAAAACTGAACGCGCATTGCGAGTTAGGCATCGCGGTCGTGTGCTAACGTTTCTCGTTTTAAAAACAAACGAAATTTTTTTTGTCGTTCAAATTATTATTCAACAAATCTTGAAAAACCATATTAATTTAAGCTTAGTAATAGAAAAAAATAAGTTATATTATTATTTAATAAAACTACTCTGTGCAGCGGTGAGGAAAAGTATAAAATTATTGTACAAAGATAAAATTGATATGTGTAGGTTATTGTAATGAAGGTGTGACAATTTTTTTTCTTAGAATTATGATCATTTAGGTTTTTACAATCCTCCTTCATTTTTCACGGCAATGAGCAATCCGGAACGCTGCCAGCACAGTTAATCCAGTTATCATTCTGACCTCAATTTACCGCAATGGCACGACTTTTGCATTATGTTTCGATGTTGTTGCCTTTACATTTTGTTATCGCCTCTCTAAATAAGATGGCTAAATAATGGAAAATGCTTATTTCTAGCTGGTACAAAATATAGTATTGGTATAACGTTTTGTAATACAGGAAAAAAGAAGAAGAAAAAGATGAAGGAAGGCGAAGAAGGTCAGAGATTTTACAAGTCGGACTTTAACGCGAACGATATTGGCGTATTTATGAGGATATTTCTTGTAACTTAGTAACCATTTCTTGTAATGGTTAGTCATTTCAGCTCTCTTTCTGTTTTGTTTTTGTAATAATATTAACTATCTTTACTTTTTACTATTCCCCTCAAAAACTAGTGCCTTTTCGGTGGGATAAAAAAAATGGTACATGTAAAAGTTTTTTTTTTAGATACTTCCATAAATTAAATGTAAAAGCTAAGTTAAAAAAAAGTAACACAATATAAATTTTAATTATAAGCTATGATAAAATAATAATTATTTGACTACTCGCCTCGCAGTCTCCGTTTCCGATAATCTTCGATCCAAGATAAACAAAGTCTTTCACAATATCAAGACTATCAAGTGCCCGTTCTGGACATCAGATGATTGATCTTAATCTTAGTTTTTGTTTTGTTTATTTGTCTAGCCCAAGTGTCTCGCTCTCTCCCATTCGCCCGCTGGTCTAATCAGGTCGGCCTTCTCTCTCATTGATTGGCTAAAAAGAGATGTCATTCATTATTTCCCCACACATTGTTCCTCATTTTTTTGTTTTTTTTTTCAATTCTTTTTCAAAGCCTTCCTAATTTAAAAATGTTAAAAAGGTCGGTTAAAAGTAATTTATAAAATAGAGAATGTTTTTTGAAACCATAATTGGGGTTAAACTAGATCAGTCGATCATGTTTCTCCCTTGTGTAATTAAATTCATTATTCTGATGAGATTGAAACACACATTTTCCTAAGTTCTCATTTACGTACCTAATCTTTTTTTTAAATAAAATATAAATTATTATTCAGTTCTATTAAAAGAAATCGATGGGTGATTTTTAAAAAATATGTTATATAAATATTACATTTTACTTACCTTATACTCACATTTTAAATTTTATTAATGTTATTTATTTTTATCCTTAATATCTGCAGGGACGTTTTATTATTATTATTATTATATATATATATTTACTCATGAGTTCATGACGAAAAAATGAGATTTGTAACATAATTATAGTTGCTGCGGCTATACTTACTTCATTATATTATTATTTTCGTTTTATATCAAACGTTTTTTCAAATGTGGCTCGACGTATGCAATTGCCACCAAATATAGAATTTTTCTCTCACTTGGAGGCAGTTTGTGGTGTCTTGCGTTTAATTAAGCATCAAAGAAACAAGGTATGATTTACAGAATCCATTGATAAAAATGGTCGATTAACCAATTTCTACATTCATAAAAATAAAACAGTTTATGTTTGAGCCATGCAAGCATTTGGTTCAACCCTGAAAAGGTCCAAAGATCATTTTTCACGGGACTCCCGAGCGCAAATGGCAAAGTCATCGCGACGAATAAACAATCGTCAGGCGGCCTGTCGAAGTCTCGTCGTGGGATTTAATCAACGGACGTCGTGCTAGCTAATCAGGAGCGCATCGGCGGGCCTCACCAGCACCAGGACGGGACGAGCCCACATCGGCTCCCAGAGGTTTATCCGTGGTCATCGTCGACGAACGAGGGTCAATCCTACTTGAAGATCTCATTGGCAATCGGACGCCGATTGCCAATCCATGAACTTAATAGAGCGATTAAAATATTTATTTAATACTCAAACAATATCAGAAATACATATAGCTCCAAATCGTTGGCATCATCGAGGGCAAATGAAGCTTTACCCCAAAAGGCGTTTCGACAGAGCGTGTAGGTATGTATATGTAAATATTCACCTCATCAATGCTCATATGGAGATGCGAAAGTGACGGTGTATCTAAATATACTTAGGTACGGTTTTAAAAAAAATGAGATAACTGATTTATTTGAATTTGGTTTTAACTAAAAAATCGTCTAGGGGCACCTACTAAAGAAGGTCCCCCTAAGGTTTTAGGAGATTTTTCTTTCAAATACAATAAATAGTTTTAAACAAATGATAGCTATATTTATAACTAAAATATGTGTATGTTTGTAATTTATATACCGTGTACCAGGAGGATTCACGAAAAACAAAACAGTTAAGTGGTACTGCGATTTTAAGTATTATTTGTGAATACGGTATATCAAAATCATGGTTCAGAGAAAAATAATGCTAAGTTTAAGCGTTAACATAAAACTGTTCTTGCCTTTGTTACGCGCAATAGGCAGGAAAGTTGCACGGTTGGCTTGCGGTTGTGACTGCCATGCGAAGTAAATAAAGGTAAATTGTTGTAATTATTTTTTGGGTCTGTGAGCAAAATGTAAATGTCTGGAACTTCTTTATTGCGTTTATTATTATCTATTTCTGTGTATTTGACGGTATTTGACAACTTGTGAGGACAGGCATCGCTCAAGGACAATGCAGTCAGCATTTTTGAACGTAAGGAAATCGCAGATACCAGAACATCTACCAAAAGTTGCTCGCGTCGCAATTCGCTTGCTAACCGAAAAGACTCACACAATTACACAATCTCATTAAAAAAAATATAAATAAATTTAAGGATGAAATATTTTTGCATTTTTTCATATAATTTCTACCTCATATTTTGGGTGATAAAATATTACGATTTATAAGTTTTTGAAATATATTACAATGTCTTCCGAGAATATTTACAGGTCAACCGGTTAAGGATTACCGATGGGATCTGGTGCATTTCTTTGTTCGATCTAATAATTAGATTTCATTTAAAGTGGCGTGAACTTAAAAAATAATTACTAGTAAAACAATCATAATTATAATCTATATATAACGTTGTGTAATTTAAAGTAGGTTAAATTAACATCGGCGTGCGTATTTGTTCAAGTATCGCAATTAACACCAATTAAAGCCTATATGTAGATAATAATATATAGGTTAATGTTGTGGCAATTATGGCGACACAGGTTGTGATGCTGTGAGGCAGCGAAATGAAATCAAATTCTTGCGTCGCAGTCGCCGGCCGTTGAAATGTTGTCTCGCCGTTCGCCGCGATCGCCGCATTATTCAGTTGACGAACAAAATCGCCGTTGCAGTGAATAAAAATATTTTAGTCATTGTGAGGAATTATGTTGCGGAATATTTTCAGAGAAAATAAACACAATTTATAGATTTTAAACTTATATATTTATATAATGCAATATTTGATGATTGTTTTTTAATAGCGGCAAATCGCCTGAAAGGATAAATGACACAATCTTTGACAATATTGAAAAATGTTGAATATTTTTTTAATTTTTTGATAAAGTACTGGATAGCATAATATTTATAAAGGTAAAATTTTTCAAATTTGTCAAAGATTGTGTCATTTATCCTTTCAGGCGATTTGCCGCTATTAAAAAACAATCATCAAATATAAGTCAAATAACTTTACAACTCAATTATACAATTATATAAATAATACGCACACAAATCATGTGCTTTAATTTTACTCTTTTACATATCCATTATTTTTATTTTCTTCAACTTCATACATAAGTCACTCATAAAATCATCTCATTTCACCATCATTCTTCATCGTAATCACATTTCCATTAGTTTTATATTTTTTGTTAAAATATGATCCTTTCCTTATTTCATCTAATTAGATGGTTACATAATATTTGACAATATTTTACACTAAAGAGGACAGGTGAGAGTTAAAAATGCATTTTTATAAAACTCAGCGCTGGGTTTAAACCGACATCCTGCGTACAGAACCTCTTTAGAACCTTTATAAATATTATGCTATCCGGCACTTTATCAAAAAATTAAAAAATTATTCATAATTTTTCAATATTGTCAAAGATTGTGTCATTTATCCTTTCAGGCGATTTTCCGCTATTAAAAAACAATCATCAAATATAAGCCAAATAACTTTACAACTTAATTATACAATTATATAATGCAATATATATTTGTATATAGCAAGTTAAGCTAACAAAGGGGTTGAGAACAGCCCTCAGGACGTGAGATGCAAATATAGCATGCACATGTAACAGAATATAATAGAAAAATAGTATATGATTATCTAAAATAGCCTATTTCCCTTAGCATTAATATGCTCAGTAATAATTTGATGTTTGCATCTAATAAAAAAAGGATTTTATATGAGTAAAATAGGTCAGTGTATTTCAAGCCCTACAAATAATGACCAGTGCTTACGAGTGAATTTTTAACAATTTTAAAAGCTAATAAATTATACAGCGGATATAAAATATCCGCTGTATAAATTATACAGCGGATATTTTAATACAGAAAATTTTATATAAATATTTTTTGAAGCTTATGAACGCATTTGGGTGATAAAATGTGGTCATTGTGAAGTCTAAAGTATGCATTCATTCCTGTCTATAAAATATACATAAGACGGATGTGTACGAATTTTATCAAGAACTGAATCTAATAATAACACACTTAATCCATAAATATTATTTTCTGCTTAATATAATAATTTCGAGCGTGAAACATTCACCAGTTATTCAATGCAATATTTTTCATAAATACGTATTTGAAATAAAAGCATCCTATATTTATTTTATTCACAATCATATAAGAGGCAAGCGTGAGGTATATTTGTTGAGTTTCTGCATGTGGTAAGCATTACTATGTCATCCATATGTGTATCATGGTTCCATTATAGCAACATTAAGTACCTATTTAAAATTAAAAGTAATGTTTTGTTTGTAACATCTATTTCATATTTTGTCTTGATTAAAGAAATTAGCGTTAATAAAGTGGAAAAACTATTTTATTTCATATAGGTAACCATTTTATTACTTATATTGTCATGACGTTTTAAATAAATAAATAAATATATTAATTATAAATATTAAACACTCGTAAGTATATTTTGTTATTTTTAATTTATTATATCGCTAATAATATGTAGGTTTATACACACATACACACACGCAAACATGTTTATGCCACAAATAGCACCACACTCACTCCTCCGCGCTCGGTACATATTGTTTTAGTTTGATTTTTTAATTTGTTTTTTTCAACCATGTTCATATTTAGTACATTTTTGTGGCCATGTAAATGTTTTATTAGGGAATTATCTTATTGTATCGCTGTATTGTACTTTCATAAATAAATAAATAAATAATCACATAGTCCAGCCCAGATAATCAATCAATCCTTTTAAATAGATGCTAAACTTAAATGTAAGATTGTCGATTTGCAAGTTCGAACAGCTTATCAAAGCATCTGCATACTGATTGTTCCCATAACTAAGTAATGACTAGTCAATCTTATTATTATCAGATTTCGTTACTTAACAGTAACATTACTTTTGCCTTTCTGCAACCAGCAAAGGAAATTATCGGTTGACATGAGGACCAAGTATTCCCATGCGATTTAAATTATAATTACTACATTCGACGTGGAATGCAGTCGATCGACCGTCGGTCGCACTTCTATATTTTATTCAAGACTTGACCAAGAAAATGATGGGGACCAGACCAGAGGTTACCAGGAGAGCGACAGCGAATCGCACCCACTTCTCGTGTCTGTGTGCGCAGATTCATTTATTTGAGATCTTTCAAGTCACCCGTGATTCGCAATTCTTCGGACAAATCTACGGCCTTTGTTTTCAATTTTATTATCTAAATAGTTAGTGAATTGGCTAGAATTATCGAAAATAAATACCAGTTGTTCCTTTTACATAGTATTTATAACATTAATTGTTATCTCGTGTCTTTTACTATTTTCCTACAAGTATTAAAATTGTTTTTGGCTCTACTCAACTATGCCAAATATTAGCCTACCACAAATATTTCTAACTTCATATTTATTTTTTTTAGATTTAATATTACTTTTAATTAAAGATCTTGGCAAATTATTAAAAAAGAATGGTATAATGAATTGCAACGCTCGTTTTCGATAAACATTTTTAAATACAGGTATAAACAATATTTCATTTTGTAGTACTTGTAGTAGCGCTGCATAGGTTTTACTATGAGTTAGTAGTATATTATAAGTTACGAATTGAGTAGTTTAGCACATAACGCGCGTAAGATACTCACACATAACATATAGACAAAAATGTAAAAGTACAAACAAGATTTTAAAAACGGTTAGTCGATAAAGATACGAAGGAAAAAAAATGCAATGTGAAATACAGAAAACATTGTAAAGTACCAACTGAACCTAAAAAAGTATTTAGATGAATGTAGAGGAATTTTATAATGAATCCTTTAAAAACACATCGCTATAAATACCCTTCAATCACCTTAGTCATAAATAAATCATACATCTTACACTTATTATCTTTTGATTTTCCTTAATTTTGGTACGCAAAAAATAATTGTTTTATAGTGATTAGGTATTATTATTATTTGGGCGTTTTAAATGTAAAAACGCCAAAACGTAGCTGTTTAAAAAAAACTAGTAAAAAAAACATACATCGCTACAAAAAGGCTAAATCGAATACATGTTTTTATCAATCTTGATTATCAATCTTCTACTGGTAATCATTATTTTGTAATTTTTTAAAGTTTAGTGTTGACTGTACAATACTTAAAAATGTTATTTCTACCTACTTTTCATAGTTTCTAGCATAAATGTCCACAAAATTTAGTTATTAGTGCATGTAAAGAGACAAGGAAATGCATAGGTTTTTTTTAATACTTAAAGCTTTTAGAAACGCTAACATAAAAAAGGTTAAATAATAAATTGGTATATGCTTAAACGTTTTAACCCCAATTCCGAGTAAGGAAGAATATTACCGAAAGCTACGCTTGTTTAGGGCGTGGAGAACATTTCAATAAGCTTTTTTGTGCAGCTGATTTGATAGCGTCATCAACTTCCCCGGGTAAAGCATGAGTCGTCGCTTCGGCGAGCGATGCGTCCGACCTAACATATATTTGTTCGCGTGTTGCTGTCAATTGTGATGTACTCGCTGGAACGGAACACCAAATGCCTTCGGTAATCGACCGTGCCGCCATCTTCCGGGACAAAATTCAAACATCTTTTTCAGGTCACAGCCTCACAATGGCCTTATAGGCGAAGAACGCTCAATGAGTACCAGAATAATAATAATAGGAATCAATGAGGGAAGCAAGAAAGACCGTAATGACCGTCCGAATGGAGCGTTAAAATCTCTTAGAATTTTCGTATGCTGGGGAGCAGAGAATGAATCGCGGCTGGAATGCGACGGCTGGTGAGCTGGAGATTGGTTCCGCTCCCCGTACATCCGACACGCATACTTAGTGACCACCGGCAGATCACAATGCATGCCCCGGCCTGTCAACGCGATCTTTGATTTAATTCCACATACTGACTGCCACCAAAGGTGTGCCCATCTCCTTTGTAGTATATCTCACTCAATTCAATATAGAGCTTACTTCCAGCGCTCAACCTTTTTAAAAAATCTCAAGACAACCGAATTCATTTATTTAAAAAAGTATGTCGTTTTATACTTAATTTAATTTATAGTGAGCATATTTATTGTTAATGAGAATTATTTTAAAGCTAGCTAGTCAGGTTTGTACAAAATGTGAATGTTTTTTTACTTATTTTTAAGTGATTTTTGGTGACTTTACATTAGGTTAAAAAAAAAACCTTATTATGCCTTATTATACCCCTTTGATGAGAGAAATAGTTTAGCACAATTTTGTGTTTTTTTTATTTAAACAAAAAATGTTTTGACTTTTGTTTTGTTTGTGTTGTTTGCTTGTTTGTTTTTGTTATGTTTTTTTTGTTTTTGTTAGCTGCTGCTATTTTCTTTAAAATTCAGTTCCTCTTAAAAATTTAATTTAAAAAAAAAATACTGTTTTTTAACAAACAATTTTGATTTACACGGAGACGGCTGTCAAGCTTCTTTGGCGCTGTACTCTTTTATTGGTGACCAAGCCATGAGGTTTCAACTTTCATTCCCCTTTCAGAGCTCGGCGGGAGAAGTTAAGTTGTCTGTTGTTTCGAAATCTCGATTGTAATTTGATGTTTATAAATTATATTATTCCGTTGTTATCCAACGAGCAATCAAAAATCAATAAAGGAAACAAAAAAAAAATGATTCTTAATACGCGCGTAACGAACGTAACGGTTTTACATTATGGTTTTCTTATCAAGGCATATCTACTCTTATAAATACTATTCTCATATACTATAATTAGAAGACTCTATAAACTCCTACTTATTATTATCTTATTATCTACTTATGCAACATTCTTTGAATGTATTTGATAAAGAATTTATTTACAAAATTGCCATCACCGATTATATAAAATGTATTTCAATTAGTTTTATTGTTTAATAAGTATTAATTTTATAAAATTATTAGGTAATAGCTGAAATTAGGTTAGTTTAGGCTATTAAAAAACAATCATCAAATATAAGTCAGATATCTTTACAGCTCAATTATATAAATAATACGCACACCGATTTGCTTATATTTTACACTTTCGTCATAACTATTATTTTTATTTTCATCAACTTCATACATAAATCACTCGTTAAATCATCTCATTTTACTATAATCCTTCATCCTAATCATATTTATCCATTATTTTTATATTTTTTGTTAAAATATCATCGAAACAAATGTAGACATTGATTAAGTAGTAGATCTAGACAAAATATTACCCAAGACAGAAACAATCAAAAACCCAAAAATAATTACTTTGCACACTACTCAACTAAGCTAAATTTGATTGTGTATATATTTAGAACAGATCAGGCGTGCAAAAAGTGTGACTATGTTGCAAATAAAAACAAATACTAACAATTAAAAATATATACATTTTAATATTTACGTAAAGAGTTAATTTAATTACACACCACGTAAAACGATGATTAGTCAGAATTAAGCCATTGTGTGCAATTGTTTGTTGATTTTGTACAATAATTGGGTTTTCTGAATAATTGATTTCATAAACCTAGCATTTAAAAGTTATTCTTTGACCATGTAAAAATGCATAGGTAAGTAGTCCACGAACCGTTTCTAATAGAGCCCAAAATATTACTATAAATACTCGAAATTCTTTCTGCTAAAGATTTAACGATAGAAACAATGGCCGTCTCCGAAATACCCAAATGCGACATCTTATTTTATAGTCAGCGTCATCGGAGATGAGAGGGCGATAAGATTACTAGAATGGTCCTACCAGCTTGTTTCAGCTGACGGTTTAATTCTATTATAAACCACAACGTGGTATCTACGTTTTTAAATTAAATTGCATTAAATAAAATTTGACAGTATATAATATCAATAAGTACAGATTATTTTATTTATTGTATACTAGTGATAATCTATATATATAAAAATTACCGTTTCTTTTTTTCTTTGTTTATTTGTCCTTTATGCATTTCTAAACCGTCGGTCCGATTGCGATGACGAGTTTGGGAAGGTATTGTGAGCATACCCGATTAGGTTGTGAATTAAAAAAAACATGAAATTCAACCAACAAGGGGGGCTAATGGGTTTTTGAAGTTTGTATGGAATATAAAAAAGAAAGTCGGGTTAGTTACCCCATTTATAACTCAAAAACGGCTAAACCGATTTTTATGATATTTAATTTGTTGGATTTGTCTCCGCCCCGAATAGCAGAATAACTATTAAAACATCGGAAAATTTCACGAAAAAAATACAAATAAAATTCATTTTTTCAAACATTTTGTATGAAACTGCTTTGTATTCTGTGGAATTCTATTTTCAAACGGTAAGTTGCTTTCCAAGATGTTCACTTTGTGAGGTTATCACATTTGTCATTGTGCGCGCATTGATAAAATAATTGCTTTATTATGTAATTTATCAATTGCGTGAAAATATTTATTGAACTTAATTCATTTTGAGTATTCATAACAAAAAAAAATAATTTAATTCAGGTAATATGTTAACCCAACATTTATTGATTCTGAGGCGGTACGAAGTTCACCGGGTGAGCTTGTAAAATATATATATATTATATTGGCTATGTTAACAAAGTTGAATGTTAAAGTTAAGTTATATATAATACACTCAATTGAATTTTTGAAACAAATCAAAAATAATATACAAAAAATATACCTATCATGTACTTACTTAGTTGGTTGTAGTTGTATGGTTTAGACTTTTGATCCATTCCTGGTCGCAAACGAAACGCTCAACTGCCAATCATGCATTTTTTGCACGAAAAAAATGCAAAATTTGTAAGCTGAGCATTTCAGTTGCGATCTGGAACGGCCCAAGAGATGCTACTTTAGCGAAGCTGCTCAATTTCTGGTGCATAATGAAATAGACGTATAGTTGGGAAGGAGGCTGGGTACGGGTTAACACATTGCATAACAATAAACATAATTAAAGTAATTACCTCTTTATTTATTGCAAAAACTGGTAATGAAGATTATCAGGTAGGTATATGTTCTATTAGAATATCACACATCACTAAATTTCATCTTACTATTTTGGATTATGAAAAGGGTTCTAGGGACTAAAAAAGTTAATATCATTTGGAGCCATAATCGGTTGGTCAGCAATCTAGCGCGCAATCAAACAATATAGTTATTAGTTGATATTAAGTTTTAACTGTCAGCGAAGGAAGATATCATCTCAAAGACGTCAGCTGCTTTTGGTCCTCGCATCGGTCGCAACGTTCCGCGTTTAAAATTCGACGCGCGGGACGTGTCGCCTCTACGTGACTCGCTTCCAAAACGCCGTAACGCGATTTGGAGAAAAAGCGTTTGTGTACAACATACCCTTCGGCTAATGACTATTTTATTCTGACGCACGCCACCGACGTATGTTGTTTTTTTATTGAGTCAGTTAATTTTTAAATCATTTCGAATTCGTTGAGCGAACGCTCTCATGTATTTTTAATAAGGGTTATAAGAGGAGTTATAACGCGACATTGGCGAGGCATAACGTTTGCCTTCGTGATCACTAAATTTGAGTAACATCGCATTTGTCACAACAACTATTAACACAGTTTAATTAAATTAATTTAAAGTGGAACTAAAAACGAATATTTTGTATTAGATATTTGTCAGGACAAAAGCTTTTATTTAAATCATGCATCCTGCTGCCTGGATATGCTTATTATTGCTTATGTGTGCGTTTTTAAGTATTATATTTTATAATATTATTTTTTCTGCAGAAATGTGAATTTACAATATTGCAAAAACGGAACCACAACGAAGAGATTTTCGCCATTTTTTATCTGAGTACTGCTTTTAAAATACTTTTTTCCAAGTATGTTTAGGATTTTTTGTTTACCGTCAATGAAGTTAATTTCTTCTCGGTGTTAAATAGTATTTATATAAATGCATAACTAACCTACAACTCACTCACTATAACATAATAGGGACGTGTGGTGTGTGTGTGTGGGTTATGGTGGTGTGGTGACATTTGTAATATACTTGTTAGTGTATTGAAGCGAAATAGGAGACAATTGACCTGTAATTTGTAACCATGGACAACATTTTGTACTTAAAGCAAAATATTTTTGTTTTTGTAAAGCTATTTGTACCCGTAAATAAAGATGCATTTAGCTTTAAATAAATATAATCGTATGAACCTACCTATATGTAACTAGAGATACTTTCATGTGAAACTAAATGTGCTTGTACTAAAAACTATAGATACTTATGTGTCTAGGTATATTCACAACTAGATATTATTTATTTATTTGTTTAGGGATAATATTATAATAACACTTAGCTTGATTGCACAATCATTCATCTAACTTGGTATTGCCCGTACTAAAAAAAAAAGATTTTCTAATTATCAATAAGTAAATTCGAGCAATTTTTTAAAAATACATATATGAAAAACATACATTTTCTATACGTACGCGCAGAACACAAAATATTACTATTTAATAAAAAATATTAATTTAGATGTAACTCAATATCCTTGAACTCATAAAAAAGCTTTTAATTGTAAATAAATAATTTTCTTTGTACTGTAACTAAAGATACAAGTTGACTAATAGGATATATATTGTTAACTAGTTTCATACTATTATTAAATAGTATTCCACTTGTAAACTGTTACAATAAAGTAAAAATATTTTGCAATGTTAACTAAAGATACTTGTACAATGCGCATGTAATTTTTGTTTCAATACGATTTAATCTGTTACGGAAAATGATCACTAACATCCCATAAAAGTGAAAGACGATAATAAATCATCGAGCGTTGAAGCCGCGAACAATATTTATAATTTGAATTTAAAGTCAAACTACCGCGTGAAAAGATGTCTGCTGGGTTGGGATGAAGTTGGCTTACAGTCGACAGAGGTAAGGTAACAGCCGCGTGGCTAACTTCACGTTATAGCCTCACCTGCAGCATTGCAACAATTATGCTCATTGCGGTAACATGTATTGTTTTGAACATTTATAAATAAATAAAAACACATTTACCACAATAATGAGTCGTAACAACGAAATAAGAAATAAAGTAAATTGTAAAAAATATTATCAAGAAAAAAATTAAAGTATAGTCAAATATTCTTAATTTTGAAGTAACTTGGCTACTCTAATTAGGTTGTTCACTTTGCCAGGGGAGGCCAAAGGAAGAATGCAGAAATAATTTTATAACTTCTTACGTACTCTTACGTACTTCTCGCGTAACATAGTTTAGCGCCTTAATTTATTCCCTAAAATAAAAAAAAAACCAATAAAATAATTCTACTTCAATAAATATTGTATTATGAATACAAATAATATGCCGGAGTATACTATAAACACAATACAAAACAATGTAAAAGAATCATAATACCTATTATGAGATAAATACCTCACATAAATGCATGTACATTACCTATACTTATTTATTAGTAAGTACGTTCAATAAATATTGCAATACCCCGCCCTGTTAAAGACGTCTTCCGGAGATGGGATCCCTTCAGCCGGGCCCGCAGGACCTCAGGCTCCTACTCGTAGAAGGACCCGCTGGTGGTATTCCGGTATACTATCAGTCATGCAGGATCTTTCACTCGCTTTGTAAGACGACCTTTTAACGACTGAAGCAAATAGGAAAGACGTCAAACTTTTGGAAACTCTTGTTTAATTTAATTCACTAAACTAGGCACATACAATGCGAAACCGTATTTTTTAAATCCCTTTTTCGACCAGCCTTTTAAACCTTTTTTTTTTATATCTGATCTGTCTATTTCGAAAACGGAACTCTATATATTTTATTAAGCTTCACTTCCCAAATACATATTTTCCTATACTGACTTGTAATGGGATATCTTCGCTGCCAAATCTTTTACAATATTTATTAGGTAATTTCAATCTATTTGTAATTTACATTTTCTTCACTAAATATAAAAAGTATTAGGTATTTGTTTAGGTGTGTCTGCTTATTGCGCGAAGCGATATTTCAACTGTCAATGATTATTTTATTCGCACAGTAATTTCCGAGTAAGTACCTACACTTTGGACTCGTGATTTTTTTATAGAACAATTATTGAGGTTTTACCTACCTGTGAGGTGTTTATAGACAGGTGTGTATGTTTTGTCACGTGACATTGTTGAATGCTATTTAAACAGGCGTTTAAAGATATGATTGATACCACGGCACTTCTATTTCTTGTAATATATACCATTTATCTTTTTACACACTTATAGTACTGCATTTTCGCTAAAGTACATAGAAATATTATATGTATATGTAATACATATTAAAAGCAGTATATGCAAAAGGTAACAGAAAGTCAATTATTATACGTGTAAACCATCTTAAGAAAGTAAAGTATTATGGTAAAGTAAACTGGGTCCAGAATTAGGTACTTGATCCGAACAAATCTTTCTCACTCTCCCGCATTTTCTCAAGTAAATATTATATTTTAAGTTGAGCAGGTGAGTCAGAATATTGAAATCCGAATTGGTCACAGTTCATTAAGCGTACCTCGGGCATATAATAAAATAATTCGCGGTGGTCTGCCTGACAAATGTGCGCACGTCCGTTTAAGTCAGTGTTGCTGCTAATGATATGACAAACAAAGCTGGTACCAAGAATTGACGATGCAATAACAATTGACTGCTGCCACCTTGGCAAGTAGCGTAACATCTTAAACCTACATCTCAAGGATCCCGTATCTTTGTTACGTTTCAAAACTTTAACCAAATGAAAATAGTTAAATATGATTATAGCAACAACGATAGAAACGTTCCTAAAAGTGCAAGTTGTTTACGCGCGGTAGAGTGACTTGGATTCATGCAACTGAACGTGTAATGAAACTGAAAAGGCATCACGCTGAAGAGGTGTATGAATACGTATGCCGTTTCTGGTATATGAACCCATAGAAACATTGTTATAATAAATTGAAATATTCAATAAATTGTCCATTGAGTTCCTCAAAAACCTAACCTGCTTCCTTATACGTATTTGAATGTACTCGTATAATGTAAAATGCACATTCTCTTTTTAAAATCAGTATTTTAAAAAGACCTATTATTACCTATTATTTTAAATGTAAAACCTTTAAGTTTGTTTAAATTTAATGATTTACGGTGGTTTGGTATAACCTCTTCTAAACCCTCTTCTAAAGTGGTCGAATCATGTTTTATCATTAAATCAGAAAATTAATCTTCTTTCGGGATGATGTCCTGCGCTCCGACCTGTTTCTGAATATTCACACCCAAATTGGTCACAGTCGATTACGGGTGGGAGAGGGGCGGGGGGAGTTTCCACTCCCGAGCACTTCATCGACCGCAATAAGGAGTTTCGCTGATGGTGGTCTTGACAAATGGACCTGGCCCATTTACCTCCTCAGCTCGCCGCTAATGAATTGGATTTTTGGACGAACCGTCGCCTCTCGAGAATCAATTTTGCCAGTCCAATCGGGGCCCGGTTCCAGATTGAGCAGACAGAGACATCTGATGGTGACACAGCGTATATACGCACACACCTAACTCCCTAATAAAAATATTGAAATTTATTGAATGTAAAGGCTTCAGACTCGACCATGACCACCACTTTATAACCCTTAGAACAAAAAATGTAATATTATTCGGCGTTCTTTTTAGGTAGAGTTCATTAGGAAACCTACCCTATTGTAATGGGTACCACGTCATGACTTCCGAAAAATTTGGACACATCTTCACGTTTTACGTCCGCTGGAACCCAAAACCACCCTCAGTTTAAAAGTTTATATATCTATTTATCTATCTATATTACTTTCTTGTGGATACGATAACTGCCGTAATTTTACACCAATCACTTTCAAATTGATACATAAAATTAAAAGGCATAACATTTTGTGGGCAAATTCAAACCAGGATTTTTCTCGAAACCTGCGGGTGGTTTCAAAAAGGTTTCAAAATCTCAAAAACATGGTGGTTTTGTTTTTTTTTTTTATATTGTTTGTGTAATGTTTAAAGGTAATTCCCAGAAATAATAAATTATCTTTAATATAAATAAACTAGATTACTTGTATTTTCTCTGGTTAGGTCTACTAACGCATTTGAAAACCTGAAATATTCACATTTTTATAGCATCCTGGTAGCATTTTATATCTCTGAAGATAGTAGGTATAGCAACCATACTCAACCTGCGGCCCGCCTATGTAGCTTTTTTGTGCGGCCCTAAACACATTTATTATCAGGGACATGATTTACAAAATCTGACATTCTGTTTTTCGTACATCTTGAGATTAATTTTGACTTTCCCGTACATATTTTTTGTCATATAAGTATAGTGTTGCGGCCCACTTAGCTTTACAAATATATGTATGTGGCCCGAAGACAAAAAAGGTTGAGTATCGTTGCTCTAAAGCAATCTCGCTCTCTCAGATAAACGTACCAAGAGTTCGACGAGCGGCTATGAATGTAAGTCGTTACTAGTTAAAAACTAGGGAGACTTTTATTTATTTATTTATTTTTTATTTGTTGAAAATATACTATTACAACTCTTAATTAGTACATTAATCTTAATTATATATATATATATTATATATATATAGATGATTATTACGTTAAATTAGGTAATCACCGTTAGCTTACCGTATATAAAAGTTTGACAGTACTGACATGGAAAATTCGAATGCTTTTTAATATTTTAAGGATTGAAATTTTTAAATATATAGCCAGAATGTTCAAAGAAAAATTAATACCGAAAGCACAGATAGTTGCATCGCTTGAGGTAATGCACGCTGGTTTAAATACAGGCCTGTATTTCATGAAAGCTTTTCACTCTCACCTATCTATCTGTGCGATTATGCAATACGGTCAAACTTTCATTAAAGTAGTGAATAAATGATTTAAAAATTAAACAATAATTATGAAAAAAAGTGAAAATGTAACGAATATGACGTATAATGAATGAGAAGTGAATGGTTTAATGGATATTTACAAGAATAACTTACGTTCAACGTAGTTTATATGAAAATGAATCGTCATGGCTTAAAAGAAAAAGAAAAGTGTAAAATATATGCACATTACGTGCAAATCGTTAAGATATAGTAAAATTGTAAAATTTATTGCTTAAATATCGTTATTTAGATGATTTTTATGTTAAAATAGGTAAACACCGTTAGCTTACCGTATATAAAAGTTATATATATATATATATATATATATATATGTATATATGGATTTTAACAAATTGCTTTAGGTTTAAATCCAGTAGAATTTAAAAATATAGGAATACATTAATTTTATTCATTCTTCATTCGTCTTGCCAGGGAGGTGCTATTGGCCGCAGTTCCGATAGCCTTATTGTTGTTTTCACTATGCTAGGCCGTTTATTACAAGCAAACAACATTTCGCAAGTATGTAACTGAATGTGTATTTATTTTATGTTTGTCTTGTTACTTAACTCGAAAAAGACCTGGTCGGATTTGACTTACTGGGGATTCGAACCAGGCCATTATGTTTATTTAATTTCAGGTCGTTATATTAATATATAATATTATGAATAAAATTAAAAATAAAACGTTTTATAAAGGACAAAGTATATACGAGTATTTTAGGATGCAGAAACGATCAAAAAGGCGGATGGTAAATTGCTAAGGACATGCCAGAGGGCCATAGAAAAAGAAATATTGGGGATAGTAATACCGAAGACGCACTAAGGCCACGCACACCTTACGATGCAAAACCAGCCAGAAATATATAAGTCATCATACCTGTAACAGGTGACCGAAGATCGTTCAATGGACACACAGAACAACCAAGTGAGAAGTTGGTAGACCGCAGTTGATGGTTGACGGATGACATTCGACGGAGTGCATAGGAAACAAATGTCTGACAGCGATTGGCTGCGGTATGGCAATATTTGGAAGATGCAGGGACAGATGGCGACAGGCTGAGGAAAGGAATATATAAAAACATGGAATGAAGATAAATGTTGAGATAACAAAAAAAAACTTATCGAGTCACAACCGTGATGAATCAATCAAGTAATCAAGTAACATCTGAATTGCATCACCTTTTTTTAAAAAAAAAACGGTTTTTTCAAAATCATAAAATTGCAATTTGATTGAAATTGTAAGGAGAGTAGTGATTTTAAATATACTTTATATACAAACTATTACCTAAAGGGAAGTACATATTACATTTAAATGTATGTGATTTAAAATAGTTTGTATAATATTATCTGCATTATGTTTTTTCTCGTTTAGTATTCTTTTTATTCGACTTGGTTTAAATTGGCAATGGTAATTAGTTGTAATTGATTGAAGCTCGCGTGGTTGTTGCGCGTTTGATGGCTTCAACGGCAGCCAATCGCACAGCGATTCGTTTGACAATCAGGGAGGTGGAAATGATCGCTATCGGATGGATAGTCGATCGCAATCAGTCATTCCGAGCGCGCGGCCGGCGATCGCCGAACGCGAAAAAACTCGACGACATGAAGGATGTATGGATTTATTTGACGCCGTGCCGAGCGACGGCGAATGAAAATCGCCGAGACGGAGAAAAACGCAAAATCGACGGCGCTGTCTCCATCAATCAGATAATTGCGTAAAAAGCTCGCACACGAGCGCACGTCGGACGCAGACCGGGAAGAGGAAAAAACGACGGGGAAAAACTAGGCGTATTAAATCGGACAAACTGAAATGAAACGTATGACGGGCATTTCGGAAATAAATCGCTCGCTGGGTGGATTTATTGCGCGGCCGCCGGTGGCAGGACCAATGCTTAATGGCGATTTATTTTCGCATACAATTGGCCGGCTTAAATGGGGATTCGAGAGAAGCCGATGAAGACCACCCGACGCATGCGCCAAGGCGACTCGGCTCGACCAAATTATGCATACATTACTGCCGACCGGACGACAGCAGAATCGGACGACGCGACGGCACGTCGGACATGCCGACCGCGAGCCGAGCTGAGCCGAGCCGAGCCGAGCCGAGCCGAGCCGAGCCGAGCCGAGCCGAGCCGAGTCGAGCCGAGCCGGGCCGAGCCGGGCCGAGCCGAGCCGAGCCGAGATCGGCGCGTGATCTCTCGTTACGCAGCCGCACTCTCTCCAGCCTTTAAATTAATGATATCTCGAATCGTTAGTAGCACACCATAATTTTTTTATTTAGCATATGAGGTAACTGGAGACGGTTTATTTCAATATGATATAAATACATAGTTACTAAATTGGTTTTTCTACACTATCAATATAAATATTTTTTTCTACAACTAATGTGCGATAAAAGTTCTAATGAGTTTCGAATGTATTAAGCTACTTATATGAGCAATATATTTTTGGTGTTTTAGAAATAGTTAGGATAAAAGTTTATTTACGGAATCGTTCTCAATCGCCGGGCAAATATATCAATGAAATAAAAGAGTAATAAAAAAGTCATAATATTTTTAGATTATTAAAGACATCACAGTACATCGATTATTTGGTTTTTATATAAACAATGTTCGAAAATGCATTTAACGTGCTTTTATATATTTTTGTTTTCAAAATCGATATTTTATAAATCTTTTAAAAAACTATATTTTAGTTTAAAAATAAACTTGCTTTAAAAGTTTAATACCGACAAAAGCTTTTACAACTGTATAATATCGTGCTATAATGGTCATCCCTGTGCCAACAATAATAGAAATATTTTTCTTATAGTTTTTTTTACTTATTGCTATTCTATAAATATATATCCCTGTTTGCGATGACGAGTTTGGGAAGTTGTCGTGAGTTAAGTTTGTGATTTTAAAAAAAAAATCGCGAGCCCCGCAGGCACGAGTTGTCACGCGCCGAAGGCGTCGACAAAGTCCCCTGCTAGGCCTTGCTGCCAACCCGGGGCAAACTCCAGGGTTAAACAGCTAGTTTTTTTATAATATGATGTTTAAAATTACTTACATTTATTTTAATCTTTAATTTACAAAATAAATTTAAATTTGGTAGCAAATAGTAACAGACATGTGTTAATTTAGAGTTTACTTAACTGCAAATAAATAATCTAAATTTCTTAGATAAATAATCTAAATCTATTAACGTTTAAGCTTGAACATCAAAGAAAATACCTTCAGAATAGACATTTTTATGTAAATAGAGAAGGAAAAATAATATATTGATTAAGGAAAGATATTAATAAAATAATTTAGTTTAATGTATAAAATATAACTTAACAGTATTAAATGTATACATAATTTTGGTTATTTTTTGTGTTGTATTTTTTGGCATTTGCCATGTATAATATTAATTACCAATTTGTTGTAGGGGTGCCCATTTTCACATACATGTGTGAAAATAGGCATCCCTTACAACGCACGCGGACGGCATATCAGTGGCCAGCAGCTCGGCTGAGCAGCGTTGCATTTTTTCATCATATTAGTTTTCGCGGAAAAAGCCGTCGATGCGTGTAAACAGGAATTCAAGAGCTGTCACTCGCACCGCATTCCGGACGCGCCCGAAAGAACCGCCCGCTTTTATATTATTGATTTTCGATCAGTTTCAATCACGATGCCCTTATGCGATTCTCCACCGGGACATTTGCAATCAAAGCATGGACGAGAATTTTGTATTAAATGCTTCGCTTTCCTTCCTGCAGCTCGCCAAGTATGGATTGGAGATTTTTTGCAACGGAGGGCCGATTATGCTCGTGCTGAGGACGGCGAAATCGATCAAATGATCCACGGCTATAAATTCCACCGAAATATTGCTAACCAGTTCGCGAATATTTTTAAACAAGATCGATTTATTAAATTATGTTATCCATTGATCGGAAACTGCATTTAGTGTATTTAACATCTGCCTTTTATGTAAATTTGGCTTTAAGGCCAAATTTCTGTAAGATATCTTAGCTGAAAGACTTCATGTGGCTTTGCAAAAATATTAGAAGAACTAATAGAGCGAATGATCCATTAAAAGCTTGTTAATATGTATAGACAAAAAAATATATTATAATAAAATATATATTCTAACTTATCCACGTTACTCGTGTCGACATTGTAAATCGAATACTCGTGCAAAACGCGCACTGTAACCATCTTAAAAGTGTAACATACCTTTAACACTACTTCAGATAAATAAACTTTTCGTATATTATTACAATATTAGAACAAAAATATTATATAATTCATATTTCATATTTAATAAATATGTAGACAATTTTATAATATATTATATGTATTTTTTTTTCTTTATATTTGAATGTATATATATAGATTTGAAGATTTTTTTTTGTTATTTTTTTTTCTCACTCTCAAATTCAAATGTTATAATTAAAGTCAAATGTATCAAATTTTGTATGCATAAATAACTTAAGTTTATACACATGCATGTTTTGTAAAGATGAAATTGGAGAGTATCGAGTGTTGGCAACCCGTGTATAAAATATGTAAGAATGTTTACGATTACTCTGTGTATGTTTACTTTATAAAAATAAATAAATAAACACAGATTTTTGGCTTAAGTATTACCTCCGTAATGCAAAAACATATTAGGACCTAATTATTAAAGTTATGCGTAAGAGGGGACCCTTACGATGAGCAGATAAGTAAATTTATGTTTTGTGAATATTTTGTTTACAAGTATATTGGGTATGTTTCGGATCAATGTGGTCTGTCCGTAATTCACGTGAAATATTTAACTTTTATATTTATATTTTAGTATTTTTATTTTTATATATACATTTCATATATGATAGGCTTGATTAAACAATATATGTTAGTATTCGTACCTATTATTGTTAATTTTTTATTTAATGATAAAAAAATGCCAATACAATGTATATGCCAGAAAAGGACATAAAACGACTTCTAAAGTGGACCTATAAAAACACTCAAGTTTTTCCTCTGCCCCTGATGTAAACAAAGCCCGGTGCAGGGTATTGATATTCAGCCTTAGCAACGCGACCAGGCGGACGAATCCATACATAAATAAAGCATTAGGTTGCTTCAACCAGGGAAATAACGATATGTCCCTTAAAAGGAGATGACTACTCGTCTGATTATTTTATCAACCCGTGAAAGTGGTAATATTTAAATGTACCTAGGTAGCTTATAGTTTCTTGGTCATTAGAATGCTATAAATTTTCAGATTTTCTATCAAAATCATTTAGCCAATATCATCAAAAATTATTTACTAGATGTATTTCCGTTTATTATGTCGAACTCTCCTACAGTCTAAATAGTAGGATCACTAAAGTTATGAAGATGTGTATATCGGAACAATCAGTAGATTTCGTCATTCGGAAGCAACTAACTAGATATCCGTATCTGGTCATATTACGATTGGGTAGATTTCTCTTTCACTGATTTTTAACATTTTCGGGAGCAAATATTCCAGATTTAAATTTATAAACTCAAGACTAAATCAAAGGAAAAAATGTCTTGTATATTTTGACCATAGAATACACTAAGCTTTCCTTGTTTTTTTTAATGTTCTGCACATCAACAGGTTAATTGCGATTTCACCTCAGCGAAGTTTCGATCTGTTTGTTCAGCGACAGCGTAATGATTGCGAGCTGAATCCTCGTAATGCAATTATTTACACTCGCTCGAACGGTATAAGCTATTGGCACCTACCTCTCCTGTCCTCAGTTGAATATGAATCATTATTATTGGCATTCTGACACTAGAAATACATTCACTCCATACTATACAGAATTCCGCAAAGTCTTGATACTTGGAATGAGTCTTTATTGCTGAATCGGTAATCCGTTGTGAACGCGACGTGCCCACGGGAATAAAAATGAGCCCTTCAAACGCAATGGTAATGGCGATGTCGACTGAATCAAGAGCGAAGGATCCCGACGAGAATATACGAGCACGCCTGGAAGCGAGACTTTGCCCTCCACACCGAGGAGACAAATTGCCAACGTACAGGGTGTGTGAGAAACAGGATAGACCAGCCTATTCGTGTGATTGGAAGCTTAACTTATTTATGTAATATTAATATTTTATGTTCTTTTATATCAAATTGTCTATAGGTACAGCTTAGAACGTATTCTGGAAGACAAAAAAATAGCCATTATCCAACAGACTGTGTTTCATGAAAAAGAAAATTCGATGGATAAGAGCACAAATATGAATGCTCAAAGACCCTAATATTGAGTTAACACAATTGGCAGTTTATTATGGACACTGTTAATTAATAATAATTAAATTTAAAGTACCTCATTTCATTGTCCTCTAATCCAAACATAGTTTTGTATTTTCACAGGTAAATAATGCCAGTATTTTTAATTATATATGCTATTTTATAAAATGAGTTATCGTAAAATCTGGACACACTTACAATATTAGTGATGCTAGAATATTATTTTCAATCATAAAATATTGTTTGTTCGGAAAGGGTAAATTGAAATAAAATAAAAATAGCTAGATCCTGGAACCGTATATCTTTTAAAATCTAAATTATTATGATATGGACGTGATAAAATATCGCTATATTCGAGATTAACCAAAAACGTTTGCAATATTTGGTACATTGGAAAATAGATATGGTTTCATTGGTTATATTTGATGTAAACTAAATGTAAATATATAAAATATCCCACACATGTTACTATTCAGCTTACAAACTATCGTCTTTTAAACAGGGATTCATGTTCACTGTTTTCTGAAAGAAAAATATTGTAATAAAAAACATTTAAATACAAGTGACGTTATTTCACCTTTAAAACTGCAACATTCTAAAGGGACAAAGTGTTTTTTGTTTTTAGAATATTTAATTTAGAATATTCCACGACAGAGCACTTAAAATCACCCTGTGTACAAGTTGCCTTGTACCTGCATACTTTGCTGTTGGGTTGCAATGCGCCGCTGCATGAGTCTTCCGTAAAAGGTATTATTGTGGATTGTCCTGAAAGCTGTCCATGCAATAATAGGGAAATACACTTAAACTCTCTTGAGTTCTCCTTAAACGTTCTTACGTTTATGGATCCTGTATGTAAATACTGTAATAAAATTGCACGCAATCAACCTTTCATTTAAACAAAAAAAATGTGTTTTTGCTACAAAAACAGCTGGATTAGTCGTTACAGTAATTGCTATCATTGCTACATTGCATTGATAGTGCTTTTGATCATCCTTTAATGTTAATAAGGTAAAAATGGCGATAAATACAATAAATTACAATGAAAAAGTGGCAATACGCAAAATTAAACATGTTATAGCAGATATAGTTATTCTTCTAATAATAGTATTTACTGAGCAAAATACAATAAAACAAATATTCCAATGTAAAATCAGTTTACAGATTCAACTAAATTAATGGAAAATATGTAGGTACGTTTGGTAAATAAATATTATATTAAATTTTACTATAAATATGTGAGCAGACATGTATTAAATAATATCTTTATTCAGAATATGAAGTATTAATTTATGTATTTTTTATATATTATGCGACAAAATTGTATAGAGTAAATTAATAGTTATATCTATAATTACAAATATAAGTTACTTTAAGTTCTTATTTTATGTTTATTCATCAACAGGTATCCTAACGGTTGGCACCCATAGATAACAGACACTGTCTAGTAAAAAAGGCAGAAACAAAATTTAGCAGTTAAAAACGCCCCTATTCAATTTCTGCTGCATTATATATTATTATCATACATTATGTAATTTTAAATAAATTAATTTATTGTTTTATTTATTTATTGTTTTATTAACATGTAAGCATACAGCGTACTGATAGTATATACATTTTTCAAAAGGTTAATAATAAGGCCAATTAAAGCTTACGCCTATGTACAAAAATAAACTTTAAACTTTATGAAAAAAACATTAAACTGTGATAAACTTTATGGGAATTGGCTTTGACATGTTCTATTCTTCAAAATTATACGTTTTACTTACGATAAACATTTCGAGGAAAACATTTTTTAATGAAATTTAATAAAAATATTAATAATATAGGTTATATCTTCAGAAAAAACCTTTTTATTAACCGCGCGCTGATATAACTTCGCGTTATCGATAACATAACCTTGCTTTGCCGCGCTTTCTACGCAAACGAGCTGTCGAACCTACATATATTATGAACCGTGTGATATAATCACGTAAAGTTTACATTTTTTCCTTTCTTGGAAATTACGATGAATGTTGATATATTGTCTTTACAAGTATTACTCGAAATCGCTGGGCCCATTAGCTGGGTTTTTTTTTCTTAAGTTTCTTAGGTTTAGGTTCTTAGGAAGCGTTTTATACAAAAATGCAACTGAAAGTATTTCAATGTGTGCTTCTAACAAGGATGGTATATCTCACATGTTTGTTTTATTAAGAATTAATGTGTTTTATTATTTTATAAGAAATAAGGATTTAATGAAGGCCTGACATAGTATGCTATATTTTTGTATTTATTTATTTATTTATTATTATATCCCTTGTGCCTTGGTACATGATGGGAAACAGCGGGTTTTTTTTAGGATTTTATGAAAGTTATATTTATGCATTAGAATATGTGGAAAACATGAGAAAATTGAGTTGAGGCCATGCAAACCTGAAAGCGCATTTAGAATAGAGGTTGTGGAAAAGTGCGGTACCCGAGAGTCGTTATTCGCGGGTGAGCGGGACAAAAAATGGCCTCCTATCACAAAGGCTTTCTTGAGTGAGTTGAGTGAGCCACTACAATCGCGTTGGTCCCATGAAAACCGTCGAACACAGATCAACGGGAATTTTATTTTTAATTATTACATCAATTAATTATATATGTATTTTAAATTAAACAAAAGAAAATTTGGATTAGCTGACATTTGTTTTGTTTATATTAACCATTACCGCCGAAAGCAGTCAATATTAGGAATATGGAGGGTTAAATAAGTATACATTTTTTTTAATCGTGCAGTAGCATTAAAGTTTAAGTAACCAGTTCAAAGTCAAAGTCACCTTTTATATTTATACTTTGGTACTGATTTTACATCTACTTTTTAACTAACCATTTCGTTTTAAAAAACAGTAAAAGGTAAGAAATTTTAAGCTAAAAATAGTGAGATTATAGTGATTAATTAAAAGTAAAATACCCATACACAATAAAAAGACACTCACCACATTACTTGAGGATTTGAGCTAATCGATTGCATTCCCTCGAGTCACTAACACCACTACAAATATCTACATTGAAATATCCTCGAGGTTCGTTATCCATTACAGATCTTGGTAGTCTAGTGGTTAAGACATTCGACTATTGGCCCAAAGGTCGCGGGTTCGATTCCGCACATGGTCATACCATTTTTAACGCTTCATTACCACCATGTCTCCTCACTCTAGCACAGGCATATTTGGCCTAGTTGAGTAGGGCCCAAAATAATTGTATGAGACCTAGGTCACAGTAATTATTTATAAAAAAAAAATCGAACCCAGCTAAGGTTGGCGCCTGACCTCTGGAAACAGAGTCATACCAGGTGGGGTTTTAAGTGGGAGTGGATGCATACATACGTGTAAGTATTTAGATAAAAGGAGCGTGGCCACTTTCTTTCTGGGCTGTCAATCTTCTGATGTGATCTTCTATCCGTTGTATCATTCCAAGTTAGTATCGGCCTGCGTAAGTAGGCGATTTGATTCTCTTCTCTGAATTTATCTATGTTACCTAGCACTTTTGCTTTGAGTTATTTTTCCTCCTCTAGTTCTGGTATTTTCTTATCATGTGGTTGTTTCTAACATTTATAACGTGATTAATTTTCGTATCTCCCTCACTTTTAACCTATTTATACTAACCATAGCAAAAGGTGGTGGTGTATACTACAGTAACTATAGTAAATGTGTGTGGTGGTCGTTGCATTAGCATTTTGGGGGTTGCACAGCACGATACGGTTTGCGTTCAGAAACAGGACGCACAAATACACACGCATACTTATAAGTGTATTGTTGTGCTTAATTCTACTCGAGCTAGCTATAGTTCAAAGCTTTGAGAGACATAGAGATATAGGTTAGATTTCTGTAAAAATCAAGATATCTTTCAATAAATTGGCCCAAAATCTTCTTTATATAATGCGGTTTCATAAAAAACCGTTTTGTAAACGCAATCAAAAACAACAAAAATTCGAATCGGTGTTGAGCGGGAGTTTTTGCACTCGAGCCCAGCAGCCGAAGATTACGGAGTAATAAATCTCTCAGCTGTCGCCGGCTGAGAGCAGCTCGCCGCTCGGCAGCGAGGCACTGTCTTCGCAGTGCGACTGTACACAGATTAAATAACATACTTTTAAATTCGTCCTCGACATTTTGAATTCGACTTCTGAACGGAGTCGCGTCGACTCCATCCTTATTGTATCGTCGCGTCGGCCCTTTTAATGAATAAACATTCTTTAATGAAATATTTTGTGGAAACTTTATAACAATGTAAGCTCCATTAGAGTGTAATTTAGGTTATACAACTATTTAACTTAAATTATATACACAGTTTATCGGCTTGTGTAAATCATAGCATATCCAAGAAGTAGGGGAGGTGACGATAGTTTTAGTTGCATGTTTAAAGAATATTCATACCCATCGTCCAACCGAGACCACGTTTGATAAGATAAGATAAGATTTATTTTCCAATATATACAAAAATGTACATGGGAATGACATAATAACTTTTAAAATTGAACAATGTAGATAGAAAAAAAATAGACAATGAATACAATAAAATAAAATTACACAAAAAGATTTTCAAGAAACAAAATAAAACCAATTTAATTTAACAAACCAGAGAAATAAATATTTAAAGAGATCTAATGAAAAGTATACACAGAAAATACAAAAAAAAACAAAATTTACTTAATTATAATTAAAACTAAAAAGAGAAACTGAAAAGAGATTGATTTAAACTCTTCAAAACTATATATATATTTTCCTAGAAGTAATTTCTTAATCTCTTTTTTAAAAATGCTAAATTTAGAAATAAGTTTTATTTTCTCTGGTAATTTGTTAAAGAAATCAGCGGCTAGATAGTTATTGGGTTTTTTTAATCTAGCTGACTTGGGGATGACCGTTTGTACACATTTGCTCTTATTGCGAGTGTCATGATCATGAATCTGGCTGTGTTACTGCTTTGGCCTTGTTAACGTAAAACTCACACAAACACTCCTGGATATACAAGCCATAGATTGTCAGAATTCCAAGTCGTTTAAACAATGGTCTACATGATACACGTTGGTTCACCCCTACAATAGCTCGGATAGATCGTTTCTGGAGTCGAAAGATATCACTCACATACGGAGCTGTGCCCCAAGCGATTATACCATATCTAAGGTGTGATTCAACGAGACCATAATAGGCTAAGAACATTGCAGATTTGTCCATATATTTTCTTATGCGCGAAAGGGCATAACACGCTGAGGAAAGTTTAGATTTGACATATTGACATATGGATTTTGTGTTTGTCGCAATATCGTACGAATAATATCGAAATAATTCATTTATTCTATTTAACTCATATACATTTTATTGTATAGTATTGCCATGCTGTTGTCAAAAATATCGTATGATTTCTGAAAAAAACGGCTATGGTGAGAGAAAAATCTCTTCCTTCTTACATGAGGGAAACGACCAATCTTCCTACCCTGTTAGTTTGTCACCCCTTTCACTATTTATGACGTGTCTAATTCAAAAATTGAGGAGAAGAATAGGTACTTACCTATCATTTGGTCAAAACAACGAAATGTGTGTATAAAAATATATAAACTATTTTATAATAGTGGCAAGTTGAATTAAATAAACATTTATACATTATAGCTATTGTCGTATACACCATGTAATAAATACAAACTACAAAACGCCATGACAATAATGTTATTACGATTCATGACAAAATGATAGGTTCGATCGACAAATTAGGATGTATCGCCAAGAGATGCGGTTGTATCAATCAATCTTGGCAATACAAAGCCGTCGTTGACACTCGACTGACTGGAAGATCTTCTTTCATAGGTCAATTCGGTGAAGGCATTTATGGAATTATAATACCAACAGTAAACCAACCCATGTCACCGACCTAATCAGATGTTTGGGCATGGCCGGTGATCAATCATAGAAAACAATTCAAAACCACGCGCGTGAACAAAAACTTACGTGAATCGCGTGCTTAAGGAATATTTTTTTATACAAAAAAAACATTGTTTTTATAAAATTTTAATTCAGTTTGGCTAATGCACCCCAATTAATGTTTAAGTGAGATTAGCAACGCGACATGGACAATGGAATTTAAATCATTTCCTGTACTGCGTCGGCCGCTAAACTGTAATCAGCCTTTCAACACTAAGTCTTAATTTGCTTTTGGATGTGACACTGCCTTAACGGCCTTTAGTCATTCCGATTAGACCACAGCCCACACCGACGGTAAACTAATTAAGTGATAAAATGTTGCTTTGCAACTTTTTTCAAGGCACATTTCATGCACAGCGTGTGGCATTATTTGCATATTAGTTAATCGTATTTTAAAATAGGATCTTGTGTTTGTCATTGTAACATCGTACGAATATTTGCATTGCTGTTTATTAAACGTGTGCAAAATATTTTACATATTTATACATCTTTTTATAAAACTCAGCGCTGTTTTAAACCTCCGAAAATCTTTAGTATCTTCGTAGTAATTTTCCTTTTTGTTTTTAAATTCAACGCTTCGTAAAATAATAAACCAAACTTTTCTAAATGCTCACAAAATATCTCATTCGACTTATTTTTTACAGGATATCGCGAATCGGCATTCGTGTACGCGTTGGCCTCCGCTGGTGTGGCACACGCTGTGGCGAAAAGTTGCGCGCAAGGACAGCTCATCTCGTGCAGCTGCGATCCAGCTGGTTACAGGTGTGTTTAAAAAAAAACATAATTTCTTCGCTATTTTTCATCACATTAGTGCTTAGGTTTAGAAAAAAATAATTTTCCAAACACAATGAGTGTAAAAAATATATAAACCTACCATAGTTTATTTAACTAATCATCATAAATTAAAATGCGGTTTTGGAAACGTCACTCAATCACTGAAATATCTTGGAAACTACAGACCATAATACCACTGAGAATATTGCAAATGTATATTTATAATAGTATTAAACAAAACTGTAACAACTTTATTTGCAGATCTTCTGGTTTCTTATCAGAAAACTCGAACCGTCTGCCGCATCTCCTCCCCGCCAGCACGGCCAGATCGAGGGCGGCTGCGAGGTGGAAATGGGGAGGCTGTTCGCACAATCTAGATTATGGCATCAGTTTCTCTAAAACGTTCCTGGACTCCAGAGAAAAGGCCGGAGACATACAATCTCTGGTCAACTTGCATAATAATCAAGCAGGAAGATTGGTAAGTTGAAAAAATATAAGAAGTTCAAAATTATTATTAGGTACCACAAAAAGACAAAATAAAAGTTATTCAAAGAGTCTTGTTTTGATGTCTTAGATTTTATTGTATATAACTTTGACAATTTGCATTCATTGATATTTAAATTCAAAATTTGTAACATTTAAAACAGGGTGATAAAAATTAAAGGTATTAACTTAAGTTCTTACCATTCCATGGCCCTTTTCTATCCCTTTTCCTTCGCTTGTACCCTAATAGTACCTAATGAGTACAAAAATCATGAAGTAGGTAGATACTTATGTTGTTTAATGGTCCCTCTAATGTTTACTCAATATTTGTTATCAGATAACGTAACGGTTATTTATTTAAAGATAAATTTAAAAAAAATGTGATTTCTACAAATTATGCAACGCGTCAAATATTACGTAAAACCTAACAAAAAACTACGTAGTAGGCACTCCCAAAAAATGTTCAATCTACGGCACGGATCAACAGGTAGTTAAATTTATGAAAATAATTAGATATACGTCAAAACAACTACTTATATATTTGTGGACCCAATAAAAAGAGTTAAAAAATCGTTGGCGTATATTTTAAACATATGTTAAGTAGTTAAACTTAATTGGGAGATAAATTATTTCACTCTTAAGTGTCACCTAAAAGTTCTTGTATTGCTTCCATTTTTTTGTTAAGGTGCCTTCCTAATTTTCTCCATTAATCAATCGAACAAGAATCTAGTTGGATGTGATAAAATAATTATTAGCAAAACCTGTTAAACGCCATTAAAATGTCGACCGAATGCGATTTTTATCGACTCCGCCATAATAAAGCTTGATACAATAATAATTAAGAACGAGCTGCCGTAATATTAGACAGTCGTAAATCATTCGCAGTTTGCAACGAACATTATTAGAGTTTTTTTTTCGCTAATTGGGCAGTCCATCAGTCGCAGGGAAACAACATGGCGGGGGGAATTGCGCGAAAAAGTAATTTGAATATCTTTGCTGTCCATTTAATGGTGGTCTCAAGAGAGTGGCTATTAAAAGCAAGAGTCTGTCTGACAATATCAGCGTAACCATACCGTTTTGTCCTGTTTGTCAGAGTATTTCACTGTCTAGTTTTTTTTTATTAAAAATATAGATAAATGCTTTTCCAAACCAAACACTACTTTTCTTTTATTCTTTAGTGGAAATGCGAAAATAACAAAATAACATCTATTAAACTACTTCCCTCGCCGAAGGACCAAATAGTATTAGGCTATTATTTATTTTAGCTTGATATAAGAAATAAGGTTACCAAAATTACGTCGCGCGCCATTTAGCGCTGGGCGATCGGGAGTGCGATAAACCATCAGCGTGAAAAAGCTCCGTTTTGCCTTCTACGATCTGGCTCATATTGCGCTAATCTAAAGTTTCTCTAGTATTCTCAGTCTGTCAATGCATACAAAATAATATTTATTTGATTTATTTATTATAATAATTGCTCAAAAAGATGTCATAACAATAAATAAAAGTGGAGAAATTTATTATCATGAAGACAAATTAAATACATGTTTAGGATAAACTTTTGGTAGCTTCAGCTATTTCATTTTATTGTATATTTTTATACTAAGTATATTTTTATAAAATATATTTTTATAAAATATATTAAAATAATTGGCACACTTGATTTTACGTATCCTAATAAAATTTAATAAATCTCGTGTGTTACAGTTAATGTGTTGATCCTAATAACTTATGCATATTCTTATCAATTGTATATAATATTTACTTTCATGGTCTAACATGGACAAAACAAAACGAATAAATGTAAGAAAAATAGAGTACCTAAAGGTTTTTTTTTAGAATCATAATACCACTGTTAAATGTAAATTTAAGATATTCATAAAAGTAAGTATTGCGTAAAAAAATTTAAATGAAATGTAGTGTTTTTTAAGGTTATTAATATTGAATTATGCCAAATAAAACTGTGTCAAATCAAGATAGGTTAAAAGAAGGAAGATTGTAGTAAAGTTTTTTGTTAGTTTCAAACCCTTTTACTCCTTTGAGTGATTCTGTGAGTTTTGTATTTCATCGATTATTTTGCATTCATAATTATTATTACTTACAATAATAAAATTATATTTAAAATCAGATAACACGGCTAAACTTATAAATAATAAATTGTCGTTATACTGTACATTTTTTTTTTATAGTTTCTATTCATTCATGAAAAATATATGGAGGCTTTTAATACAGGCTCGGTGATTTAGCGTTTTTCGGCATTACTAGCAGCAGAGGGTGTGAGAAGGTTTTGCAGGCGCGCAGCTTCAACGGATTCGACGGCTTCAACGGCTAATGATGATTCGGTCGCGGGTGGTCCAGGCGAGAAGTGGGCGTGACCGCGGCCGGCACCCCCTTCCCCCCTTCCCCCTACCTCCACAAACCATGGATCCATAACTTGATTGCATGCACAGATATTTTATTATAACCCACGAAGATTTTTTTTTTTTGGGATACATCTAACCAGGAATGCAGTCTCCAATTTTCACGGTTCCTACTCGACTTATTAATTTACTGTTTAGGCCTTATCTGATTACATGCGATTTGAATATTATTTAATTTTTAAATTTCATCAGTTTATTTCATGTAAGTTTTATTTTTTAATTTTACACGGCATTTAACATTAAACCTTTACGCAATTTTCGGTTTACAAAAGAACATCTTGAATTTTATTTATTTTTGTTCGTTGTTTGACTGAAATAGGATTTCCATAAGAATAGAATATGTAGCGATGTTTTTGATATTTTAACGAACATATTGTGTTCGATAATTTGGCTTCCAGATGGTTTACAAATATCTAATACTTGTATATATTACAGAGAATGTAACAATACAAGCACTTGCTTTTATAAATCGTCACTTTAGTACGCTGCTAAGCTTAAAAGTAGCAACTAAGTATAAGAAAATGCATGTACTAAGCGACCAAGCCATGTAATGTAACCATATGATAAGACCTGAATAAATAAGTTTAATTATTCAACTGAGGGTCCAACGTGGATCTGATGCACCGCCGCCTTCATAGTATGTGCGACGCTGCGACACGTTACAACTACTGACGTTGATCTTCCAATTAAATTAGCCTCCTGCAGCACAAACTCGTAAAGTGGATCCGACACAGCTGACACTCGGAGTGTGAAGGTGCCTTCGTGTGTCGGCTGTCGGAGGTCACGGCGAGCCCCGGTCTGTCTTCACAAACAAATTAACTGCTCACACAAATAACACTTTGGGCGATTCGTAAATGTCAAACCGCACGTTAGAGGCCAAATATTAATTTATCATCGAACGGGGAAGATTAGGCGGCCCGTCGCTGCGGGCGGGCGGGCGGTCGACGCTTTTTGTTCGCGCGTAATTAACACGAGCGCTTACAGACAGACAACAGACAACAGCCTAAGCCAACTGGCCTATTAACAGGGCCGTATTCAGATCAAAAGCGCGCTTCATATTTTTTAAACTAATTTAAACATTTCCATCATACCTACTCATCCTTCTGCTCTATTGTTTATGGTTGCGTTCAACGTTAAAGCATCAATTATATAGTGGTTTATCAATATTTAAAGTATTAAAATATAAGTTTTTTAAAACTGTTTTGATTCGGTCGATTTTCCTAAATTTTCCAATCTTTTCAAATCGCTTAGGTAAATACCTCATCGACTATATTCTCTTCATTGAAATATATTTATTATATATAAGGGTGTCTCTGGTTCTTCTCTTCAAAAATATGGTGGTTATTTTATACATATATTTTTACATAATATTTCAACTAAATTTGTTTACGTAATTTATTAATTTATTTTTTCTCCAATTTATTCTTCTTCTGGCCGCTCTTAGAACAAGGTTTTTTAGCCTAATTAGGGAGGCCATGTTACTTCAAAGTAACAATAAATGACTGGTATTTCATTTATCTATATAATATATATTTTTTTTCATTCGATTATATCATTTATTGTTGTGACTTCTTAAAAAATATATATATATATAAATAAATAAATAAATTCATTTTAATAATAAATGGTCTTTAATTAAAATAAATTAGTTTATTTATCATTTTACTAGATATCTCTTCTACCGCCTTTGAAAACCTGTAAAATTCGCATTTTGGTACGCAGAGATATTAAAAAAATATGAAAGTCTTCAGGATAACTTGACACAGGTACTTCAACAAATAATAAAATGATTAGTCAGAATGAAATAATGTCGGTATATTTAATATCCTTAGCCTCTGATCGCGAATCTATAAATTAGTAATGCCATTGTAACGTTTGTTTTTTTAAACATTTTTTTTATTTTGTGATTTTGTATTGTAAAATTGTGTGGATAGAATTAAAAAAAAATGGTAAGCGTTCTGTGTCAAACTTTGTGTTCCGACAAACATACGTTACTCGAATATCATCATAGTTACTGAACACAGTTGGCAATTTGCGTTTTTTTAATTGTTGCGAGAGACTTCGTTGCGTTGGCACTCCGAGGTATGAAATGTTTTCCGACGCAGCCGCAGAGCGAAAGGAGATCCAATCGTTTCTCGGTATATTTATAAGACGGCGACTTTTTAATCTCGCTCTGCGCGAAATATGGAAAAAAAGTCAACAATAATAATGATGGAAACGCTTAATGACGGACCCTGACGCGACGCGACGTCAGAAATATCGTAATCATTCTGAATTTGCGGTTAATGGAGGCTGCGAAGAGTCGTGTCTCCGCCAGGGTTTTTCATTTCATCTGCAGATTAAATGAAGGAATGTCCGCGGCGCGGCGGCAGAAAAAACCCTATAAAATGTCGAGTCGCTTGCGGCCGAGGCAAGTGGTTCACTCGAGGAAACCACTGAACGGTGGGCTGGAATCGCCGATTATTTTATTAATAAAATATTACGTTAATATAAAATAAAAAGTTGCTTTATATAATTTAAAAAGAATCGATTTGTTCGCTATGGCTATGGTCACAAAATAGACACATTTTGATATACCTAAACACGAAATTTATTAGGGGTCCTTAAAAAACATGTTTTTTTTTTAGGTAACAATTGTTTTTATTGTAACTTTATTTTTGTATTAGCTATTATTTCCTGAAATAAATATATAGAATATAAAAATTATCTCTTTACCAATGACATCAAAACAGCAGTCAAAAAAATACCATTTTTTTAAGAATTACGCACCTAATTTTTTTTAATTAATTTTGAGATTATGGTGATTATGGTGGTGATTTATTCTCAAGCTGGGTTACTCTTGGACCATTCCAAATTTTATACTGATGAATAATAATAAATAAGAAAATTTCACTTACGCCATCAAACTTACTTTTAAAGAGTTTCGAGTTTTAAGTACTAGGTAAATTTACATTAAAGCAATGTAAATTTACTATTTAATGCCACGATTTTATTTAACATAACATTTCAACAATGACAAATATTGTACAACAGTTTAGCGCGAAGACATTCCTGTGTCTGGGCGCTCAAAAATTACAATCTGGTTAAAGATATTTTAAATAAAGCCAATTCTAGATATGGACCCCGGCGTCAAATCAGTAATTGGTTAATTAAATAACCCTTTTAATTAATTAAATTGGTTAATAAATTAATAAATAAATCCCAAAATAAAATATATTTATAATTTTTGTGTATAAACGCATTCAGATATAATTAAACTATTTCTTTATTATTACATTATTATTTCAAATTCAAATTCAAATTTTTTATTAAATAAAATAAGGTACTGGCAACATAATGTTCAATTGTACACTAAATATTAAAATAAAATACAATATTCAAATATATAAACTCGAGTACCTGGGTACCAGTCATGTTGGCATGTACAAATATATTTTATTTATTTTCATAACATTTATTTACAATTCTCTAGTATATTTATAAATTTCGTTCTAATTCTTACAAAGAACTGTTTTTTAATATACATACCTTTTTTATTTTATAAGAAAATTGCCTTGGGCAGTGCCAACTAGATCAAATCTTTCACCTTTTTGATTAAAATAAAAGTTTATTATTATTATTAAAAAGATTTGAAAGCTGAGCAAAGCGTTTGTGATCTGAAATGGGCCAAGAATAGCACAGCCGGGTATTGCGTTGCGTATCGAGTAAATCTTCCTCTCTGTCCACTCATTATTCCTTTAGGTTTATTATTATCCCTTTAGAATGGATCTCCCTTAAGATTATAAACCCTTGTGAACATAAATGTATGTTTTCTTATTCAGGCCCTTTCATCGAACATGGAGGTGCGCTGCAAATGCCACGGCATGTCGGGCAGCTGTCAGCTGAAGACTTGCTGGCGCGCTGCGCCCAGTTTTCGGGTCGTCGGCTCGGCGCTGAAGGAGCGCTTCCGCTCGGCCGTCATGGTGGAGCAGTCGGGGTTGAACAGGGGCTCCCCCGCCCTTCGGGGCCGAAGGCGCGGCAGGCGGCGGGGGCGCGCGCGCCGCGCCCCGGCACCCAGCCTCCTGTACTACGAAAGCTCGCCGAGCTTTTGCGAGAGGGACCTCAATGGAGACATTCAAGGTATCCACCTTATTTTAAGCATTTTTAAATACTTTTATTGGTATAAAATGAACAATTTTGACTCACGTATCTTATGTGTAGTTTAAATGTATTTTACCTTTTAATCATTCATGTATAAGAAGCTACTATCACCGTCCTTTGCCCGCTGTTGCATCTTTCAACTTCAAAGTACAAATGCGAAAGAGTTCAATTTTTGTGTGATGATTGATGCTCATGAAAGATAAACCATAACCGATTAGATCACATCGGACCGTGGTCGGATAATACAGATAAATAATATTACAGCCAACAAATTTTCAGTGCTAATTAATGAAGCATTGACAGTTTGATAGAGCGCTCAAATATTATGACTTTATTTATCACTGGCCAATTAAAACTAATACAAGCTCATTTATGTGCTTGAATAGAAACATTTAAAAGAATATTCAGTACCATATTATAATTATTATATTATTATTGAATTGAAATAATAATATGTTAGTGTTGTTTTATTACTAGCAGCGTGTCAAAGTTTATAAAAAAAACTGAATGGTGTTATAATTTATGATGAATTGAAAGAATGTCATGATACCATTATAGATGTTTTTTTTTAAATAATTCACTCTTACCTCTATGGCCATCCAAAACACACATCGAAAGGGCTAAAAGAGCCGCAGTTAAAAATGGAGATAGGAGATTAAGCAACCCATCACAAGTAGTACATCACAAGTACTTTGATACCAACTTGTGGCACGAGTAGTCTGGAGGAAAAATGCCGTTAATGACGCCTGTGGTTGGGCCTTGCTGTAAGACGTCAGGTTGTAGTTAAATTATATACTACAACTAAACAATGTATAGAAGCAGTTTATATTATGTGATAGCTACAGGTTGTCATAGCCTTTCTTGTTTTTTTAAAGTAACGCATTTTTATCTGAATGCTATATATATATATGTTTATACTCGTAATGTTTTTACTGATTTTGGTAATATTTTTTTTTTAAATATCCTATTTTACATTTAAAAAGATAAATAAATAAGATAAATAAATAAATAAATAACATGACATAACATATAGAAACAAAAATATTCCTCATTTCACTTATAATAACATATCATCTCCCAAAAAAAAATAACAGAGTAAGTAGCATATTCTCGTAATAAAAAAAAAATTGAAAGTGTAATCCAACTTTTAGCCAGAATTGTTTTTTTACCTAAATTAAAAATAATGCTATCAGAGAGTTCAAACAGTAAAAACTACGTTAAATATTTCGTTACGTTAAACTTACATTCCTTTTTTCGTTGTTATTGATAAATGATGCTTTGATTTAGGTAGGTCATCAGTGAATAGATCAGTAAGATAGTTTTCTTAAAAAGTGTTTGTGTGATTTCCAGAAAATAAATGTAATAAACTACCAATTTAGATGTTAATGTCAAATTTGAGTCTGGATTGTGATTTTCAGGAACTGCTGGAAGGCCGTGTCGTCGTAACGCGGACGGCAGCGCGGCCGGAGGCTGCGGCGCCCTCTGCTGCGGCCGCGGGCACGATCTCGTGCGGCGGCGGCGAGAGCAGCGCTGCAATTGTCGCTTCGAGTGGTGCTGCGCGGTCCGCTGCGAGAGATGCGTCAAGGACGATTGGCTCGCCGTTTGCAAATGAAGTCATATAGCTAATTGCTGCATGTCAGCGCGTGTTCGTATCACCACGAGGACAGCAACTTATGTAAGGTCTCACACAGGACACTTAAGTGCAAAACGAACATGCATAAGTTGTAAATAGTATAAAATAAAATAAAACGAAATATTCAGAAAGTGCAAGTCCAGAAAGTGAAGGAAAATGACTTAAATTTTGTAAGCGAAACAAAATGCCATTATGAAGCAAAGTAAAAGTAAACTTTGACCATGCGCTTAAAAAAAGTTAGAACCTACCAAAAGGACAATGTTTATTCTATAGTTTTTGTGAGAAAGAGAATTCCACTTTATAATGGGATAAAAAAAAAAGCAATAACTAAAAATTATTGGTAACTTTTGAGCAACATCTTTTTTGGTTAAATTAAGATGTTAGAGTATTCAATTGTTTAATTCTAATACACCAGATGAATACGCTCCATTGAAATATTTTTAGACGTGTTTAAGGAAATTACTTAAGACTGGACTAGGAGGAAACTTATTGGCGGTCTTGTTTATGCACGGATTTCATTGTCTGTTTAATAACATGTGTAAGAAATGAAATCATATTATCGCTTAAGAATTTATAAATAAAAAATTACTCCTAACGAATTACGAATTATATATCAAAGAGTATTAATCGTATATAAGCAATCGAATGTTTTGCATAAAATTCCATGTTATTTATGTATTTTGTGTTAGTAAACCAACGTGATCAAAATATAAAAAAATGTAAAGTAATTTGAAAACTCGTAAGACATTCCAATTGTAAACGCATAAGTATAGATAACTTAACTTGTAATTGTAATATGTAATTTAATTTGACCTTTAGTTATTTCTAATGTCCAATTTTTAATAAATATCAGAAATACGTAACATACGTTAAGAATGTTTCCAATTCCACCGTGGTTATAATGTCGTATTATGTCAAGCATTATTATAAATAATTGTTTTAACGCAATGATAAGAGTTAATACATATAGTGTGTGGCTTGGCTAGTTTAGGATAAAAAAAATACAAGTATTATTAACCCATAGTGACCCATCTATAGTCGAAATGCATAAAATATTCTTTTACCTACGTACCTTCACCGCAACCTAACCAAAAAGATGATGCCAGGGAAGGTAGGAAAGGTCGTGTCGGGTTGACGAACGCCAAAAACCCGCATATTTTCACCCACAAAACTCCGCAACTGTACAAAAAAAATGAATAAGACAAATTGTGACATTTGAATTGTTTCATAAAAAAATATTTTATGAGACAATCCAAATTCAACAAATGAATGAATGAATGAATGGGAATGAATTTATTCGCGCCATTCATTTCCATGAATTTCATTTCTGTGTGTGAAATTTACACGGCAGTTTAGCATACAACACATAACCTCAACAAACTGTATTAGCAAAAGTATATTTGGCCAGTATTGCGAACTATTTATGTTTTTCTAAAATTAGTTTCGATGGTACCAATTACTTTTTTTTTAAATTACCCACACGAAATAGTAGTCCCCGCCTGCCTAATTTTGAAGAGCTATTAATAACCTAACCTCTAAAAAACGTGAATGTGTGGTTACGCCAAGCACGTTAGAAGAAAAACTTCTCTAAGGAAGTTTATTAAATGTGTCATCAAATGTATATTAATCTAATAATCTATACATTAAAGTTATCATCTACATTCAAAAAAATTTCCGTACTGCCATTTATATTATAAAATTAACGTGACATCTAGGCGCACCGGCATTAACTGATTGAGCATATCACCTCCGTCTTCGAGTTTAGCCGAATGAGCGTGTCGCATTAGAGTAATTCACTGCATAGGAAAGATTGTAAAAGGTTTTTACTTCAAAAACAATCTGTAACATACCAGGTTTCATCCTTACGACCTTTTAATTATTTGTTTATAAGTATATAATTGTATTCGTATTTTTTTATAAATTAAATGTTTTGTATGTTGAGTTAGGTTAGATGATGAGGTAGAAGCCAATTACAAACAAAAGCAACAATCGAGAAAATCGTCCTCTATACGATTCTTGTAGTATAACGTGAATGCTCGGCTGATTTTTTCAAATATATTCTAAGAATATTGAATTGAATTTACATTGAATTAACTATATGTACGCTTTTGTATGTTTCGAAAAATAAATTATCTTATATGAATCTTAATCTATATATCTTATACCTATTGAAAAACATATACGCGAAAAAAATACGTGGAGGAATTTTAAAGACTTTTGTAGTTCTAGCTGTAAGTAGATTAAGTTAGGTAAGTAATTTATTACTGTTTCGTTGACATTTTATCACTTATTTTCAATATTTTTTACGATTTTTTTGTTATAATAAATGTAAAAAGCTATTATATTATTGTATTTTCATTATTATTTTTTTTTTAAAAAATAAAACAAAATATGATACTAGGTTCCTTACCATACTAATAAACTATTGATGTATATTTTTTGGGTAAATGATCACAAATCTACATGCCACAAAATAAAATAATTTAGAATCCGAAAATTTATTTTCTAAATATATTTTTTTTTTCCGAGGCGTTAACATAAATTTCAATTATTTAATAGAAAGGCAGATATTTTTTTTGGAAATTTGGCATTTAAAGATTAAAAATATTATTGAAAAAAATATATAGATTATAAATATAGAGATTTCTTAAATTAAACATACGCACTTCACACACAGTATGTGTTTAGTTTGTAAGTTTCTTTGTCATTCTTTTTATTTGTAAAAGAATTGCTATGACCTAGGTCATATATACTCGTATATATATATATTATTTTGGGACCTGCTCGACTAAGCCAAATGTGTCAGAGGAGTTGGTGGTAATCAAACGTTCGAATAATTATTTACTATCTGTTAACCCCGGGGCTATGCTTCGGATTTCAGCTAGGCAGCTCGGTAGTCGCATTCGGCGCGGGATGACTCGTGCCTGCGGCACTCGGAATGAGATGCTCCCCGACTCATCTTTCTCCATCCTGCCCTGCAGATGACTTTATAGGCGCCTTCGGTGCCTGATAATGTGCCTAAAAAAGAAAAGAAAGGAAGATTTTTTTTCCTAAGAAAAAAGTCCCTAAAAAAACCGATGTCATATTTTCGCACCAGTGAAGAGTCCTTTATACCCCTTATAAACACCTCTTCCTTTTCTTACTCTCCTGATACCTTGTCGGTACTAAAACCGCATCGAAGTAGTCTTGCATTGAGAAATTGCGGGTACTGACAGTTGACTAAGTTCAAGAGGTCTCAACATCAATTCGCTCTCCTCGCGTACTTTATTTGTTCTCACTGGGCCATTGTGATCATAACCATTCATTATAACCCACACTGTTCAATGCAGCAACCGTTCATTACGAGCTAAATTTGGTGTACTTAAGTACCAGCCAAACGAAAATCAACATTGCTGAGCTGCCACCAAGGATCTGATCATCGATGGTGAGTACCAACATCCATTCTCTTCCCATATTCCAGCTCCCTTCCTGGGCATCCCAGGTGGTCCTTCAAGCAACGCAAATTACACGTATCTCTTTATTGAAGAGCGTTCTTGCTTTCTGAGCGCCTTAAATTGTTCAGTCCTTGTAGAGACGCGGCTTCACATAAGCTGTTGAACCATTTAGGAAAAAGCTGTATATTTATTTAGAAATTATTTCTAGATCTCGGCATTTATTTGATACTGACACTAACTATACTTTTTAACTAAAAGAACTGAAAATATAATATATATAATAAGTAGGTATATTATAAAACGGAAAGGTTTTACAATTCCTCGGCAAATTCCATAATCGCGTCTTTACGAAATCTGCTGAAGCGAAATATGTTTAACTTACGGCTTGAATAGAACAGCCAAATGCGCTTTGTTAAAAATGCATAAAGATCTTAAAAGGTACTTAAGAACATAACTGTGCGAAGCGCGTTGTACCTGATGGAATTATGGAATGCTGATAGTAAGAGAATGTTGTTCAAAGCAACTATTCAAGCCAAAGGCAAACACAGATTTCCGTGAACCAAAACACACACGAAGCTGCTAAGTTTCTTAGGTGAACCAGCCATCTGTGAAATTAAAGTGCATACGATTCATTTCATAATCGAAAATAATAATATAAAAAAGATTCTTGGATTTAATGTATTTGATAATAATTCGCGTCGTACGGGTGGGCCATTCTTTTTGAAAATCAATCAGAAAAAAATGGTGACATAATTGGTTAAATCTATAATTGGTTATTTATTTAAATTACCAGTCAAATACACGAATTTACTTTTTAAAAGTAATGTCGTCGAGAAGTTCACCTTCGCTACTTCGACACTCTTGCGACCATCGTGTAGTTAAATTTACTGATGTTTAAGGGGTTAATCTATATATATAACTAAACCAGTCTCCCAAAAAATATTATTAAAATACCTCCTCGCGCTATGCCTTGAACCGCGTTCTCAAACATTAAAATAATTTCGTTGAATTCGTTTTTCTCGTAACTGAATTTTTCCTGATTAATGTTGGATTATTGCTATAGATCAACCTAAAAGTTCACCAGTGATTTTAAATATGTCCTGTATATTGTTTCGGTTGAAATAGTGTCCCGTTTTTTTTTCGTTTAATGGTAGGTGGATCCTTATACTGTTGCATTCATGTACTGGTATATCCTTCAAATTCTCGCAACTGTGGAGCGAAAAATTCCTCCAACATCTTCACATATTTAACTGAATTTATAATGACATTATTTCCCCTACGATGTGGAAATAAATAAGGACCTATTATGCCCTTAGAGAATACAACTGTCCCACACTGCCGTTTTAAGCGATGCTTGTTAAGTTTGAGTCGAGGACATTTCGTTGCTCCAATATCGGCCCGTTGGGCTAAAAATGGGCCTCGTCTGTAAACAAAATGTTGTCGAAGTTAGTGAAGCGCTGGAACATTGTTTCGGCGAATAATTTGCGGTCAATGAAATAATTTGGTTTATGCGTCTACTGCGTGGACGTTAAGTACATGTTAAGTAAGTACATGTGTTCTAAAGTCCTTTCTCAAAACAAAAAACAATGTGTTTTTAAAATTATTCATTGAAAATCAATAATCATGCAGGAGCCATGTTCCCGGCCGATAAAGTGTTATTTTCAGACGGCTGGGTAACTAAATGATGATGGCAATCGGGCCCAATAGCAAAAATCCTCTAGGTATGCCAAAACAATTAAGTGTTTCGATTTGAAGTTTTATTGTTAGGAACTCAATGTAGCATACGGGTCCATCAGGCGATGACGCTACTGAATAGCACGGATCTCAGCGAATTCCTCAATAACTGCTGAAAGGGATGGATTTCTTAAGAGGCCTATTGTGCGAATGCTGTAAAATGAACGCCGACAAAAGGTAAACGTTTAATCAGCTCATCGGCCGGCGCCGCGCCGCGAGGCGACCCATATTAGGCACAGCTACCCGCTTTGCGAATAAAACCATTCAAAGCTGTTCAATCGCGTTTAATGGGACAAAATGGACCGAAGTGCGGAGTACAATAAAACTCTACGAATAACTGTAAACGCATTCACGTAGGATATTAGCAAACTTCGGAAGCTGCGCTTTTTCCAGAAACGAACAAAAAAAAATCACGGTTACAGAGGTAAGAAACCCTCGAAAAAGGTAAGACAATCATTTTAGGATGAAGAGTCAAAATCTTGATAGAAATATTTTCTTCGCTAAATCTATTTTGCTCTGTAATGCGGGCGCCTCGGTAAGTGCCGATACAAAAATGAAGTCTATAATAACTTTCCAATATGTGGGCGAAAAAAGTTAGATAGTAAAGGTACCTTAATAAAAATAACAAAAATCTACTGCGACCCTACGACTAAAAAATTGTGACAATCATTGTCACAATTTGTCACATTGTCGGGGATACTAGACTAGACTCGGTTGACAGACGATAAAAAACAAACAAAAAATTGGAAACATTTTAAAATAGGCAACGTCCCTATTTTTAAAACGTCGTATCACATATCATTAAAATGTTTTAAATTGAAAGTTGTATTGATTTTTTTAAAGATTCGAGGAGCTCATGAAAATGTATGTCAACAATCGGCTTACTCACACTGAGTATTAGTACCGTTTCTCCTCGAGCGAACGCCCTTACGAGGTCGCCCAGCGCTATATGCAATAATATATTATAATAATAATTAGGAAATTACACAATAATAACATATCAAATACATATTAAGCTTTTAAAAGCACTTTGTGAATGTCTAGACAGGTGTAAAACTGGCATTAACGACAAATTCCTACAAACTTCTATGTTTTTAATTTAAAAAAAACAACTTCCTCCCAAAAATAAAATAACCTAGTTAAGGTTATTTGCCTTTATCGCATATGGTGTCACTTGGTGCACCAAGACAGTGTGAATGGTGAAGTGTGAATGTGGGGAATGTGATTTAAAGTTTGTTTTTTTTATTTTCTATCGTCGATAACATTATAGAATTTCCCAATTGCCGTCATATTGATTCTATCTTTAAAGCAAGATCTGTTTCAATGTTTTTTTTTTTTAATATTTCGCAGTTGTATTAAAAAGTATTTTATTAAAGTCGCAACATCAAGAAATAAATATGCAATATGTGTAATGTAAGCAAAAACATGTAATTATAGTCTTTTACGGCGAGGTAACAATATTCTAATCCTCTAAGAGGTCGAAAGGAAGCCCTAAAAATGCTGGGTTGCCTTCGGTGGCGGACTAATTCCTCACTCAGTTCAGTTATCAGGCAGAACTGACGTCGAGCGGTTAATATTAAACTCACAGACTAAATACTTAGTGAATGAAGAAAATTTGAATCGATGTTGTCGCTATTTTCAACTTAAAACAGGTTAACAAGTCACATATTACGTAATTTGTTATATTGGTAATATCGCAAGAGGACGATAATAATTTAATATAGGTTACTCAAAGCACTGATTTCATTACGCATATTGTAAAATCCGGGTAGGTACATTTTCTGGTAGTGGCAGTATGTTTTTCTGAAATTTATTGTTTACATTTCGTCATTTCTTCTTAAATTTATCGTTTTTAATATACACAATGGTTTGCTTTACATATTAGCGTATTTGAACACCAATTCATTTTTAAAGTAAAATCGGGTTTTCAGCGACTCTTAAGATATTCACTGTTATTACTATAAATAACACTAATGCATTATTTGCTTTAATAAAAAATCTATTTAAACGTTGATAATAAATTAAATTAAATAATAATAAATTATCCACTGCACTAATACTATACTGTTTGTAGCATAACACTATTTTTATATTGAATATTTATTTATTTATATCGAATATTTATTTACCTATATATTTAATAATTGTTTATTCATTTCATTTATTTGTTTATTTATTTGTTATTTTTTTAATTGTTTCATTTATTCATTTTATTTTTTCATATATTAAGTGTTATTGAGTAGTCACTTAAATTGTATGTGTGTGTGTGTGTGGGTGTGTATATCAGTGTCTATATTTATGCCTTAGTTAATTTTTATATTTTCACAGGGTGGCAAAAAAATATATTTTGTTATAATATTATATGTTCAAAGTGTATTGTGTGTATTATAGTCCACGCTTACAATAAATCATATAGTCTATAAATCAACTAAGACATTTTTTCTTTGCAAATTGTTTTATTTTAGTACACCCAGCCACAAAATGAGTGAAATAAACCTGGACACCTTGCCGAACCCATGCGAGCGCTATGCGCTGGGCGCGAGTATCGGATGCGGGGTTTTCGGCCAGGTGTACAAAGCCAGCGATAAGCAAGCCAGAGGTAAGGTCGTCGCCGTCAAAATACGGAACCTCGACGATGAGAGTGAACCGAGCGTCATGGCCGAATATAGCATTCTCCGCGACTTCACTTCACATCCTAATCTGGTCGACTTCTACGGAATATTCTGTGAGAAGAGAAGCGGGGCAAACAAAATATGGTTTATTTTGGAGGTGAGTTCTTTTCAGGCATTATGACACTACGGCATAACATTTCTAATAGACATGCGAGTTATAAAGCGACACCGTTTTTAATCACACTATTATTCTAGCGCAACGAATAGCCGCGTTACTGAAGCTGGCTAATAGCAGCGATGAAATCGCGTTCATTCACAGCCATAACTACAGAGTCGCGCTCAACGAAGTCGCTTCGCTTGCCTATTATTTCCCATTGCCTTGTTTGCACATTTCAAAAGTTACACAGATGGACACCATATGGTGCATTCAGATACATCGACGGCCACAACTATTTTGTCAGTCACCTATTATTTCTTACCGTCTCCGGCCAGACACCAACTTCAGTGACATGGAAATCTCGTTGCAAGTGACACCATGACAATTAAACACGGTGACAAGTTCAGCTACAAATCACGCAGTTATTTTTTAGCCGTTTAAGTAATGGCTAATTTGAAATCTCGTATAACGTAACCTCGGTTACATGATTATCGCGTTAACGTTCATTGCTAATTTCTAGTGCTTTTATAGTCTAGTATTTATTATACACGCGCACGATAAATTTTACATCTTTAATTATTATTATAGGTTAAATAAGTTTTGATTCATTCAAGTATAAGAAACATACATACTTATAATTATTCATTAGGTCATGTTTTATCATCATTTATTCAATTACACTAATGATTATTTAATAAAAGAAACATTACCTACATTTGAAATTTGAAATAAATGAATACCTAATCGTAATTTGATACTGAGGGACATTGGATACTACTATTTTATTACCTAGTCAAGTTATTATGAGGTTTGCCATGATTTTATTTCTTATTTATAAAATATTTAATATATTATTTTAGTGTAATAACTCCAATAATAATGTTGGTTTTAGCTATGCGAAGGCGGTTCAGTAATTGACCTCGTTTGCAAACTGTTGGCCATCGAAAAGAAAATGTCAGAAGAGCATATTGCTTACATACTGAAAGAAACTATCAAGGTAAGTTACAAAGAAATATCTAAACGATTACAGTAATTTAATTAATACACACTTATATCAAAGAGTAGGTATAGACATTGTTTCTTTACATGTTTCATTGCGCTAACATGGTTATGGCCGTATGTATTAGTAGGTACTCCTAAGCAGAAAAGTGACCACTAACCATAAAAAAATGTAATCGTTTTGTCAATTTCAATATATCAGTAGGAACATTTTCATTAATCATTTTTTTTTTATTATTATTTTTTACCGAAGTTTATTTTAAATATGTAATAAATGTCTATATATAGGTAATAACTTTCTGATTTAAATCAGTTAACTAATGGACGAAAATTAAATAGCACGAAATTTCATTATACGGACACGTTAAATGTGTTTTTTTCTCTGAATGGTTGACGTCTTTATGTAATGTAAAATAATGAGTCTAAATCGTAGAAATAGTGGTTTATTTAATAATATTGTGACAACATGGCTTCTTGGATAGATCTAATGTTCTTTATTAGAACAATTATATCAGAATAATTATATTTGTATTCATATATTTGAATAAAAAATGGGATTCTTATGAGAAGTGGCAGAATATAATGAAAAACAGTGGCGAGATTTGTGAACAATCCGAGTAGAAGTAATCGTTCAACGTTTAGTTATTTATATTTTTCTTATGTAAAAGTTAACAATATATCTTCGTTTTATTGGTTCAACCAATGCTACATTTAGGTCCTGTGTAGTATCTACACCTATGTAGTAGTGCTAGATAAAGAAGAGATAACCTCTCGCTGGAAGGTATCAAACCCCGATACTAAAGGCTCTTCAATCCCGAAGATAACGAGGGACCCCTCGTTATGGAGAGAAGTTCCGTATTACAATATTATCGTCGTAATATCTCTTAGTCGCACTTGGTGCATTAGAACATCCCCAATTTCCGACGTAAGGCGTCAACAAGTTGATCTAGCGTGCATTATTTGAACTTGTTTAATCACACTCGCTCCATTTAAACATGTTTCCAATGTAATACAATATATTAATTGTATTATATTCGGTTTTTAGAATTTTTCGACGCTCACTATTTCTTTTTCTCGACTGAACATTATGCGTTGCCGATTTCATTAGAAGAAAAACTAGCTGTGGTCCGTAAAACATGTCGTCCGCGAGCTGTGACCTGTAACAGGTGACCTGTGACAGCCAACCAAATGCTGAAAGGCTTATTTACGATTCGGCAGCCAGCGAAGTCAGTTCTTACTCGCAGAGCAGAACTGATCTTGGTCCCGGTTTGGTTTGGTTTGGTTCTTTGGTTCGGTAAGTTTTATCTTTTATTTCTGATCCAGTTGATCGGCGTTAGCGTGGTGCGTACAAGTAAGGTTAATCTTCGCTTCTTGTAGGATGTTTGGTTTGACTCGGATTGAATCGGGGATTCGGGGAATTTACACCCTGGTTCATTCATTATTCATTCATTGCCACCATCACGATCGTTACCCTAAATCCGTCCGCGAACCCACCCGTTCGGTGCTGAGCGGAGGCTGAGTGGGAGCTCCTGCGCCACTGCATCCAAAATGATGTGAACATCGCCGTAACACGTCATTAATATCATTTATATCTTTCCTTAATCGTGGGTAAGGGTTCACTCGGTATTCTGTGTGGCTTCTTTTCTCCCTATTCTGTTTTATTTAAATATTTGGTTTTGCTATTGCTCACTCCCTGAAAGTATATCAAAGGTAGTCTTGTTGTACGATCGTTTTTACTACCTAAGTTCTTCAAAATTCCTGGACCTGGTCCTGGTCAACTAAGTTGAATTTGCTTGTGTAGTGAATCAAACTTTAAAAACCACTTACCGGATGGTATGCGGATTTAAATCAATGTTTTGGATTCTAGCAAAAACAAATATTTTAGTTAAATGATCATTTTAAAATATCTTACTTAGAAACCAATATACTATAATATCTACAATATAATATATAGTCTATTACTTGCCTAAAAAAAGTGCTTGCTTTTGGGAACAATATTGGTTACTTATTAGAACTTTATTTAAATAAACTTTTGTTTAAAAAACTTTAAATTAGTTTTTTTTTATAAAATTCCATTTCAATACAAAGGTAAAACGAATAACATATAATCAATTTTCGTTTCAATATAACGTTTTCAGTTTTGCCTATTAAAAGCACTTAGTTTCTGGCCTACCTAAGCCAATATAAATCTAACGTTTATGTAAGACTACTACGATTATTTTTTAACATATATAAGCTAAACTAATTTGTAACTAAATTAAAGTCAAATACTTTATTCTTAAATACAGATTCTTGAAAAAATAAACTAAACTAAGTTTTATTCCATATAAATTACAAAGTTTTGTGATAATAATCTAATTTTTTTCGTCACAAGCATAGGTTAAACGATGTTGAAGATTTTCTTCTTGATATGCGATTCGACTTGAGATACCTTTTTTGGGCGATTTTTCTTCATTTGGTTTTTCCTCGTGTTGAGGGTAGCGGGATTTGCAGAATGGCTCACTCAACGGGGCTAACGAGTCAGTTTGACGCTTGTATACTCGTATTTAAGATGGCGTTGGTGCCGATCGCTGAAGCGGCGGCTGGCCCTCGTCGACCGCAGTTGTGACGGGTAGGTAGGCTAAAAGCGACAGCTCTCTCATCCTTTGCCTTCTGCTGGACTTCGGAGCCTTGGGTGAATTTACAAACCATTACCCTTTCTTCTGTGTCGGTAGACACAGAGTCTCCACAGGAACAGGAGGTTTCTTCTATGTCGGGGGTTTCAGTGTGAACTTGGTCGCATTTTTTTCAAAAATCTTAATATTAAAAAAATGCCATATCTTATATTTAAAAAAAATATGTAGCTCCCTCCCTCTCCTGAAGAGTTGTTACTAACAAGAGACCGATAAAGATTACAGGAAAACTGAAGAAACATGAGATTTTTACTAAATATCCGTCTTAAAATGTCGGGATATTGAATTTTTGTAAAGATTTTTGAGATGCTCATCGTGGTTATTGATGTTTGTATTTTTTTTTTAAATGCATTTATAGTATTTCTTTATTTATTTTGATTCCTACTATACAAATATTTCGACGGATCGCGGCATCTAAACTCAGTACCTAAATTCAGAAATGACCCGTACCGTACCGTACGAGCACTTACGTTTTCGCAACGTGCCCTAAATGCAAATGCATTTAGGTTAACCCTAAGTCCCGGTACACCGGGACATGTCACCGGTTTAGAGCCTCGGTCCCGGTTGTCCCGTTTGACCCACCATATGTCCCGGTTTAAACGAATAATCATGGTGTTATATTATTGCTAAAATTATGCGAACAATTCGTGCGATGACGTTTGATTACGTTGGCTGGCGGTGAAAGCGATGTACTGACAATTTACAAATATTTTTCCATATTTACAGTACGGAATGAAAGACTGAAATACTTTTGTGAGGGAGCTGATGTAATTCATGGTACTTTACGATCTCAAACAAAAACTAGGCGGTTAACCGTCTTTGTTGCCGGCCATTGAACGTATTCTGAAAATGTGGGAACCATTGAAAGATTTCCTTTTATCACAAACCAGATTGCGGCGCTATGAGGGGCGATAGCCCCCCACCCCCTCCTCCTCCAATAACTCCACTATATTTCCACCTAATTGATATCAGACCCGGTCGGAGCCAAACTATTTATGGCAACCCTAATTTAGGTGCACATTTACGTAGAAGGAAAATCGATTCCGCGCATGCAGATTCACAAAGTTTGTATCTACACAGACAAGTAGAGGCCTCCCAAGACGCGAGCCTGACATCGTTCAATGATCGGCCAGTATGAGAAATGTTTATTGAAAACATCTCCGGATACATCTTAAAACATCGCTTATCGATTCGCCACAAGTGTCGTAATGCGCGCCATTCTGCCACGCTTCGAGCTATAATTTACAATACAATAACTCGTCATACAATCGGAATTTGCCGTGGTTTTACTTCAACAAGTAAGTACATATATATCAATTTATATTTACAGTAGAAAATAAAGAAAATCATACTTTTTTCTACTTAATTATATTAAATCATACTGATAAAAAGTATCCTTTATTTTTATGTATGATTTTTTAAAATACATACGAGTAGGTTCCTATTAATGTTTTATTATTAAAAAAAATGTTAGTTTTTTTTTTAAATAATTGCGTTGGCATAGCCAAAGGCTAGGGTATAGTGGCTGGCGTTACTCGACTAAGCTAATTTCACTTGTGCTAGAGTTAGGGAAGATTTATTTATTTTTTATTATTAATTATAGAAAAAATATATGAATTACAATGAATAGTTCTTCGTAGTTCTGCCTTCTTAATGAGACTAAAGAGGGCAGTGCTTCATTCGTCCAAACAGTTTGTTATTTCGAGTTCGTCTACCATCAAGAGAGTTAATGAATATATATTTTTTGTATAATTTTAGTAGGTCGCGCACATTTATGTATGGTACAGATTATTGGTTTTATTTTATTTAAGCATATCATTTCAAACTACTGCACGGTGATTTATGAATTATTAATTTGAAGGTAGTTAGGTTATTGTTCTTGGTTTTCTATTACAAATTGTTATCGCTGTTAACCGTGTAAGTAATTTAACTTTATATACCTTCTCTGTACCTTTTCTTTACCTTCTTTTTTTTTCTTGTTTACCATTATCTTGAATTGTTAATAGTTGTTTTTAATGTTTATAATGTATTATGATATTCCTGTATATTTTAAAATATTGTGGAAAATAAATAACTTGAACTATTGAATTTATAGTAAGACATTACGTAAAGATGGATGTCCACTATGTGACACTATTTCTGATTCTGTTTTTCTGGGAACGACTATTAAATTATATGTTTTATGGTCGTACTTAGTGAGTACTGCGAAGGAATACAGAATTCCATTTTCAATTTTCGTGGCTTTGACCATAAAAATATAAAATAACAGTTTAACCTAAAATATGACCCCCCCCCCCCTCCTCCTCTTGCACGACCGACGTCGGACGCGTACTCCAGTAACCCAATTCACCTCATACAAAATTCGGCAGTAAATAATAGAAAGTAAATAAGTTTCTAATAACGAAGCCATATTAATCCAATTAGAATATTACTGTCTGAAATATTCGCTGAATATGACGATTATACGAATGTCCTATTTAATAATGTAATATTATATACCTACGTTTTAAATAGGCAATGACTTACTGTCAGTAAAAAATCTACCACAACACTATTTTCCATTTTTTTTATTTAGACGGCATTGTGGTCCCATTGTTGTAACTTTTTTCTACTGATCCAATGGATTTCGGTTCGAATCCGCACATACATAGGCGCGTAGTCAAGACATTAATAAAACTTTCGTTTTACCAATTGTAATTTACAATTGAAATCAAAAGGGACATGTACAAGTTATCATAAATATAATTAACTATGATTGTTTGTTTAAAATAGCAAAAGTTTCAAAAACAATACTAACAACACAAAGATATTTTGGTTTATTTATTTATGGAGAAATTTTAAATTACACTTATAATAATAATCGACTAATACAATGAATACTATTGGATTTGTCCATTCAACTAGTCAATTTCGTTATAACTAATTTGACTAGTTAGACATAACCATGTTATTACGATTAAATAAATTGGTGTCATACCATGCATGTAAATTAAAACGTCTCGATTTGCTCGGATTGATTTCATTGCGTTTGAAATGCAACGGCGCAATCGCTATGCAAATCCAGTGAATAAATTTCCAAGAGCCAAATGACACTTGCCGACATCATTACCTTCGTTTACCCCTGGATAAATGTGATGGCAGCGCATTAGAGACACTGATAGATGTCGGCAGTCGACGGAATCCGCCGCAGGTCCTGACAACACGTTTACTTTGTCCTAGATTAGTGAAATTATGACGATAAATGCAAGCAATCGACGTCTTCTTCACTACGCAAAGCGGCGAGTCAGTTAATGGCTCACGGGTCTCTACCATCTAATATACTTCAAATTAAATAAACAAAGATTGCTTCGAGAAAATATTTGTATTTCCTATGATATCAATGAATTTTATTATTTGTTCTATTATAATAAAATTAATAGGAGCCAAAACTGAAAATACGGAAAGTTAGTTAAGTTGAAAACGATTCAACTGAAATAAATTCTTTCGAACAAAAAAATGCATTAGATTTACGAAATTAAAATTTGATCGTGTCCATACATTTCGCATTGCAGGAAAGAAGGATAAGTAAGGTTCTTAAAAGTACACTAATCCTGTCAGTTATAGAAAATTTTTGAGATTGTCCTCCTTGTTTTTTTATAATAATTATTTTTTTATCATTTTAGAGTTACACAAATATTTTCATATATTTTTTTTAAAAACCACGACTAATTTCAAGAGATGTGATATTCCTCTTTATAATCTTGACAGTTTTATTACAATATTGCTTGAAAAGGCTGAGAAAAATGCGCATCCAAAGAGAATTTAAGTAATTCCTCAAAAAATGGCTGATGTTGTTAGGAGGCCGCGCTGTTGCCAGACTTCAGAGAAATGAGGAGGTTCTCAATCCCATCGGTATTTCGGTCTCACTGCTCCAGATTGGCTAGAGCAATTTGGATTTTTTGTTATTTTTTTTTTGCATATGATGGGGAATTTCTTAGGGATGGTTCCATTTTAGTTTCATTAAGTAAGGTAGCAAGAAATACAAAAACAAGTTTTCTGTGCAAAATGTTGTCATGTCGAATTGGCTAAAAGCTATTTTAGTTATTATTTTTGAGATAAAAAAAAATAAAATAAAAAACTGAGAAATATTTTAATAAACTCGGTGGGTCGATTTTTTATTGTTTAATAAACATAAGAAGTTGGTTGTATATTAATTTTGAAGTCGGTTTATATCAAATCATTTGGCAACCCTTGAATCAGGAAATCGCATGCGAAAGACGAAAAACTAAGAATAATAATTAAATATTCGTATATTGCTCATAGACAACAACATAATATTAATATAATAAAAACTAATAGTCTTAGACGTTTATAGCGAGCGTCCAACAAAAGCAAAACTTTCATTGAAAATAAAATATCCGTCGATGCGTTTTGTTTTGTGAAACATATACGAGTACACCTGACCACATTTAGTGAATATTTTATTGTTAATTTTAAAAATAAACTACATGCCATAAAGCGTACAACATAAAGCCATGCATGATCGGAATAATAGGCACTCAAAAATGTAACCCTCATTATATAATATATCATAAAGTAATATAATAAATGCTCGTATTATGACGATTTATTAAATTACATAATAGTTTTAAATCGCTAATAGAGTAGTGCATATATTTTCCAATTGCATTATTACGTTTTCGAACATTAGACATTTTGATTTAATTTTGGAGTGAAATTAATAAGTGTTCATTTATATATTTATTTTTACAAATATCTTCTCTTTCATAAAACTATATTTTAAAACTTAATACATAACAAATCCATTAGCTGCACGCTGTACACTATTTTTAAAAGAAAATTATTCAAATTATGAAATAGTTTCGTAAAAATCTTAGAATGAAGTGGCGGCACGTGGATTTGAAGCAGCTGCAGATGCACTTTGTTGGTACTTTGTTCTCTAAAATCAGCTTACGTCGACATTGATTTCTGGCGAATGGCCTGTCAGTCGTACCGTCATGTCAGTCATGGCAGTCATGGCAGTGCGCGCATCCAAATGGAGGGCCATACGTCATTCCGACGCATGCAAATTGCGAGGGGCACAAACCATTCTGACTACTGACTGGCCAATTGATTGACTGGAGAATCGAGTGCGTCAAGGCGCGTGCGCCGAGGGCCGCGGGCCTAACGGCCAGTCCCAATGACAGATCAATGCTCCTCGGACATGTCCTCTTGGAATGCCTTTCGCGAGAAGGCATTCAATTATTATAAGTCAAAATGATATACAATAGGTCTGTTTTGGTAGTTGTTATATTAGAGTTAACTGTATTCATCTAACAAATGAATGATTCATTTCTAAATACTAATAAACACAAAAAAATGTGAGTAGTGGGAATTGCGGTTAGGATGTGTACAAATCACCGTTCGTCCGTGAATGCATTGCAGTAAAACAGTGCTTCCTCGGCGGGGCGCAAATGCGATTTACCACATTTAGTCACTGACAGAAAGCGTCACTGATATATCGAACCAAATCGAAATTCACTCTACCTAGGGGTCCGCGTATAAATGTTTACACATCAATAAACATTTAGCTAGTGTCTCCTTTCCTTCTCCTGCTGTCAGTTTTTATAAGTCCTAGATCGTTTCGCATTATACGAGTATATATATATATTTTTTTAATATACACGATTTAGTAAAATACCTATATTTTTATTTGACTAAATTAACATCGCAAGCTAACTTTATATTTCTACAATATTTGAAGTCCGTTTAAAAATAACGAATACCTATAAACCCTACTTACTTACTAATACTTATAAACACTTTAGATAGCATTGTGTTTTTTAAATTGCAATAATATAACTCACTATTTGACAATAAATCAAATCTACGCAAAAACATTTTTTTAAGTTTTTTTTTGGTTTTTTTAACCTACTACAAAATTTAAAAAAATAATCAACAGAAATTCATTGCTTTCTACGAGATATCATGAGCACATAGTATTGATTAATATTCTCATACATATCCTAAAACAGATATTTGATTTCCAGGCTCTACGTCACCTCCATGAGCACGACGTTATGCACCGAAATGTCCGTTGCAGCAACATCCTGTTGACGAGGGAGGGGGAAGTGAAGCTGTCAGATTTCGGCATATCCTGTCAGTCGAACGAAGCCATGGGGAAGAGCGGCACCTGCATCGGGTCACCTTCTTGGATGGCACCCGAGATCATTGTCAGTGGAAACGCGGGAGAGGTAAAAATAACACTCATTTTAGCTACGAAGCCGGTAATAATAACCGTAAGTTCATCACATCATACCAAAGATAAGGCAATGAATCTACCCCTCCCGATAATAAAATTCGTTTCGGTCCGATACACAGGTTGTCCCAAGACCATTCTCCAAGATTTAATGGAGTGTTTATGGAGTGTTTATTAGTAATAAATTATATTAAAAATTTTTAAAATAATTTAAAGGTAAATTAGTTTTGTTTTTAAGCGCTGGTTTAAATAACCTTACATGGCGACGCGCGATCGATATCTTACCACCTTGGCCGCGTTTGGATACAATAGGGGGTCATTGAGCTCACCGCTGTCGACCGGACAAAGTAAATAAACTATAGATAAGGGGGACTTAGTGTCGGAAAGTTAAAATGTTAAATAACTTCGAAGGGGCTCTTGTTTATTATCTATTACTATACATTAGTAGATTATGATATTTTACACTCAAATTGTACCTTAAATACACCAAAACATAGTCAATCAGAATGAAATCATAAAACATCATTCGTCTTGGCCTGGTTGCGACTAGTGATGAGCCGGAGATCCGTATCCGTATCCGCGGATATCCGAGGGGGACCGCGGATATCCGTATCCGTATCTGTATCCGTTACTTTTTGGCGAATCTTGAACGCATCCTTTACATTATTTTAAATTTCATGACCTATACGAAATTCTACATATAGATGATTAAGGTGGCAATGAAATACATTTAAATTCCTTTTTAAATATTTTTTATTTCCTAAAATCACATATTTGCACATTTATATTGCAAAAATCAAATATTTAAATATTTATTGTAGTGAATTACTAATAGTACAGCAAAGGTACTAATTAAACTATCTTTATAATGAGATCAATCCCAAATCTTTATGATATGCTTATTAAAATAATGCCGCGGATCTGGACACCAACGATCCGTATTTGTCGCAGATATATATACCGCAGATATATATTTTTAACGATCCGGCACATCACTAGTTGCGACCGGAACCCTATTAAGATAAGATCATAAGCTAAAGAAATAATTGTATGTTGTCATTTATGAAGTCTGATAACACATAAAAAAAAATAGTTCGAGATTATTCTTAAGGAAATATTATGCCAAGTTAAGTTAAAAATTGATTTGTGTATTAGGGTCCTTATGGGAACCGCGTGGACGTGTGGGCTCTCGGCATATGCGCGATAGAAATGGCGGACGGGCGCGCGCCCTTCCAGTCGATGCACCCTACCAGAGCGCTGTTTCAGATCACGAGAAATCCGCCACCAACCTTGGCTAAAACTTCCGTTTGGTCAAACAATATCAGCGACTTCATATCAGAGTAAGAAAAACAAATTTGTACTGTTTAGTCATAGCGCAGCCCGCAACCAATCATTAAAATATAATCTTTATATTTCTCAATATCTCTTAAATAGCGACAATCACATTTGATCAAATTCTAATCAAATTTAAATCATAAATTTAATCTAAACAAACTAATAAATAATGTGTTTAGTTACAGTACATTACTGACTTACTGACTGTATATCATATTGCTTTTTTAGATATTGAATAAATAAAATTATTATTTAATACACTATTACAAAAAATATGTAATATTTATTGTCTGGAAAATATATTTAATTAACTCAGAATTGCTTTTATGGGTAAATTAATCAATAGATTAAATTTTTTTTTTTTGATTAATACATTTAAAAAAAAATATAGAATATTTGTTTTCTAGAATTAGTATTTTTTTAAATCGGACCACATTTTTAGGGTTCCGAGCCAAATTGGTCAAAAACAGGTATCCTTATGGTGATACTTCGTTTTATGTCTGTTTGTCTAAGGCCTGTATCGTCTATTAATATAAGGTATATATTTTATTTTGTTTTTAAAATTTTAATAGTAAAAAATACATTCTTTAAAAATTAACCAATTAAAAGTATTTTCCTACTAAATGTTTCAAATAAAAACGTTTTAAGGTCCATCCTTTTAATTACCTTTTATACATTTAAATCCTTTAATTTAACCATGGCAGGTGCCTTGAAAAAAATCCAGAGTACCGGCCTTTTGTGGTGGAGCTAATGGATCACCCTTTCATAAAGTCCGTTCCAGAAAACGATCATCACGTGAGTGGCGTAAAACTATGCATAAATAAATCGTTTATTTTTGCGCGATTTTAGCCGAATTATATCAAATTCATCATTTCAGCTTTCTCAAGAACTTAAAAAAATTATTAATGATGTATCATATCAGACATTACCAGAGCAACCAAACGAGAGGATAGTTCGAAATGGACTTCTTCTAATGGAATCGCATCCGGAACCTGAGGTCATGCACGCCGAAGACCTTGCCGCATTGGAACCTCTCACAGAAGACCTAATAATACAAGAACTTGAATCTAAACTCAAGCAAGGAACGTTTGTATCCTTCGTTGGAGATGTTCTTCTAATTTTAAATCCTAATACAAACGAAAATATTTATAGTGAAGAGGTTTGTTATATTATAGTATTATAAACTCTGTCGTTAAGATATTCATTATGTTATAGTAATATTACATGTGTTTATTATATGCAGTATCACAAAAAGTACCAGTTCAAATCTAGGTCAGACAACGCGCCACACATCTTCACCGTTGCCGATAGCGCGTACCAAGATGCTCTCCATCACAAAGAACCTCAACATATAGTATTTTCTGGTGAAAGCGGATCAGGCAAAACGACAAATTTTTTACACGCAATGAGACATTTAGCTTACTTGGGTAAAACGGTAAACAGCACTGGACAAAGAATAGAAAAGGCCTTGTCCGTCCTACAAGCGGCGTCTCATGGCGCTACATTGATCAATGCTAATTCTACAAGATGCTTACTTCAAACACAAATGACCTTCGGTAATACTGGAAAGCTGAGTGGTGCAATATTTTGGATGTATCAGTTAGAAAAGTGGAGAATATCAACTACAGATATGTAAGTAAACGCCATTTTTATGGAAATAACTATGCACATCAAATATCGATACTATTTTTCTTTCAGGACACATGCAAATTTCAACTTATTATATTATTTCTATGATGCGATGGAGTCTGAAAAACTACTTCAACAATTCCATCTATATAGTGAAAGGAAATACAGGTATCTTCGAATATTAGATGATCCTCCAAAGCTGACAAGCGCGAGAGAACAACCTAAAGATAATGCAGAACTATTCAAAGTGGTGGAACAAAATTTACTCGATCTTGAATTCGAAGAGGAAGACATCATGTCAATGAGGCGCATTCTGGCAGCCATTTTAGTCTTGGGTAACGTTCGCTTTAAGGAAGGTAGCAACGGAGCAGCAGAGTTGGAAAATCCTTTTGAAGCCGCGAATGTGTCTAAGCTCTTGAGGGTAGATGACAAAAAGTTTACATGGGCGCTCGTGAAGTATTGCATAGTCATAAAGGGGACTGCAATGAAGCGACATCATTCTTTGGACGAAGCGCGGGATGCTCGTGATGTATTGGCTGGCACAATTTATCGTCGCCTGATTGATTGGCTCGTTAATACAATTAATTTCAAGCTATCATTTGGACGATCAGTGTTGTAAGATGCACACCTTTTTTGTGATACTATCAAATATGATAAATAACAATGTATTCGATAAATTAACCAACGTTATATTTTTCAGTGGTGACAAATATTCTATCAGCCTACTCGACATGTTTGGCTTCGAGTGCTTCCATAGAAACCGCCTCGAGCAGCTAGTTGCGAACACAATGAATGAACAATTTCAATTTCTCTACAATCAGCGCATGTTTGCTTGGGAAGTGCACGAACAAGAAGATGAAGACATCCCAGTTGTTCCATTGCGTTTTTATGATAACAAACCAGCAGTAGATCAGCTAATGGGTCGGCCGAATGGCCTCTTTTACATCCTAGATGAAGCTTCGCGAACCAGCAGCGGTCAAGAATTTATAATGTGTGAGAGACTTAAAATGTGCTTCTTGAACCTAGATCATTCATAGCAAAATCTGATAGATAATTTTCCTTTCAGCAACAATCAAAAGTACATCGAAAGGACCATACTTGAAATTATCGGGTAGTCATGAGTTTAGTGTGGCCCATTTCACAGGGAAAATCAGTTACGATACTAGAGACTTGGCTGAGAAAAATCGTGACTTTCTGCCGCCCGAAGTGATCGAAACACTGCGGACGTCAACAGATTCAACAATCCAACATTTGTTCACGAGCAAATTAACCAAAACTGGAAATTTAACAGTTCCATTAAACCAACCTAAAATAGCCGTCATTCAGAATACAGTCGTAAATACAGTAAGGGTATGTTAACATCTTAAACGTTATTTTATGTGTGTTTAAAATAGACAACTATAACATAAGAAACAAAAAAAAAATAGTTTGTATAATTCAGGTCATGACCTTTGCTTGAATACTTTCAACAATAGTTTTTTTACACTTTCGAGACAAATAATTTATAGTGAGGCCTGCTTGAACGCCAGCTTAGCAACTAGCTAAGTCTACCTGAGTAATAATTAAATAAGTTAGAATTATCAGGAAGCGATCGATTGACATAAGTGGGACTACTCGAACCAGCAATGACGTCAATCACCGGAACACCGGCGATCGCGACATGGCCCATGGCTCATGGTAACAGACGTTTCTCACGGCGCCACGCTTACCCCACCTGGCTATATACCTAATCCACGTAACACCACGAATCATCGGATATTCTCGCGCTAATATGTATGGTGCTAATATGATGGTAGAATAGACCGATGTAGCCTGATGTAGACCGTAACCGACCGCGTGAATATCGACAACGTGTAGGAATATTATGCAACCGTTTATTTTAACGGAATTGATTATTTATCTTTTTAAATGTAACGATTGGTAAATCCCACCCAAAATTTTCTATTTTTGAATATTAGAGGGCTATTGATCTATCAAAAGATATTTTGACATTTTCTAATTTAAGATATTTTAACTATGAGCAAATGACAGATGATTAATTAGTTCCAGTTGCATGGTATAATGATCAGTTATTTCATTACAACAATGTAGGGAAATCTATGCATAATATAATTTATTAGTACTTATGTAATACCTAGCCACTTTGTTTGTCCTGTACAACATGACATCCGTAGCCATCGCTTTCGCTTACAAAGTATACCATGACCGTGTATTTAATATTCATCTTTAAGGATCATGATTAATATGTATGTAGCCTAAACAATCTCCTTATTTCAGAAATTCAACACAAGTTCAAAAGGCCAATATTCACAGCTACATCGCATGCGCACAATTTCAAACACATTTCGAGCGACAAGCCTTGAACTGCTGAGGCAGTTGTCCATCGGTCCTGGCTGCGGAAGCACGCACTTCGTGAGATGCATCCGAGCTGATCTGCACAACCGGCCCAAAGCTTTTCAATGCGACGTGGTCCGGCAGCAGCTGCGGGCTCTTGCGGTGCTCGACACGGCTAAAGCGAGGCAGAAGGGATTCTCTTCTAGGGTCCCCTTTTCGGAGTTTATTAAACGGTTGGTTTGTTAAAAAACAAATTACACATCTAATTGCAGACCGTATTTCTACAGGCAGTAATATTAAATATTTGTTATACTAGTTGAAAAACAGTAAAAATGTATCCTGATCGTCTCCAGTTTCTCATCCCGACACCAATCCTTGTGTGTAGTATATGTGCGGAGAATTTGTTTTTTTCGTTAAACATTCCACAAATGCTACATAAAGGTTAAAACTGGCAAAATCTTTATTCGAATTGCTATATAATTAGGAAGGACTGTTATTTTACTGTTTTTGGTATATGTGTTTCGCTCCATATTATTAGGTATCAGCTCCTGTATTATTTTTTAACTCCAAAAACCGAAGATCATCTGTGGTAAAAGTTATAAGTTGAAGGTATCATTTTTATTAGGGATTTCAAAACAACGATATCTGTAACCTTAGTAAGTAAAAACATTTTAAACTCGTAGTATATAAATTATTATCGCTAAAAAATATTTTCCTGGTTTTCTAGAAGAATTATTCAATGTAGTCAACGTTGATATAACCATGTATTTTTTTTTTAATTTAAGTAATTCATTTTATTGAACGAGATTCACGGGGAAAATATATCAAAACTATATTAATTTATATTTACAACTTCGACGCGCTGTTTGACCCACCATTGCCTAAAGTTTGGTTGTATAGTAAATTAGTGGAATTCACAAAGTTGGGAACACACTAGTCACTGAACATACTAGTATTATTATTACTAATTATTAATTAATAGTACCTTATATTAATTAATCTACGATTGCGTGTCATCCAATACAAATTAGACAATCCGTTTAAGCGAGGATGTTGATTATTACTTGAATTGAACGAAACTGGGTTTGAGTCGTTTAACAATGTTTTTCGTAAATTTTAGATATAAATTCCTGGCCTTTGACTTCGAGGAAAATGTAGAAATAACCAAGGAGAACTGTAGATTACTTCTCATTCGCTTAAAAATGGAAGGCTGGGTGATAGGAAAAACCAAGGTTTTCCTTAAATATTATAATGAAGAACATTTGTCAAGGTAAACATTTTTTTTCTGTATGATTTTTTATAAATAAAACTCTTTTGTTATTTGTACTTTATCTAGATATTCTTATATCTAATATTCTTCATGTCTCGTGCATCTATTTGTATGCCATAAGTATCGTTTCTTTTTATTTGCTTATTTTTTATTTCATTTTGTCATGTTTAATAACTAAGGTCCAAATTAAAAGACTCTCCAACCCGTCCAATAGGTACGTATATTTTATAACCTAACAAGGTACCCACTACGAATGGTAGATTAAACTAAAATTTATTTTTCAGATTATACGAAGTGCAGGTAAAAAAAATAGTAAAAGTGCAATGCATGATGAGGGCTTTCCTTGCAAGGCGAATGACAAAACAAAGCAAATCGAAATTAAAACACAGTAAGAGAGTATCATTCAGCTAAACGGTTTTTTATGTTGTAAACCGAATTAAAAGGATTTATTATTTCAGAACGAGAAATTCAAAAATACCACTCGAATGCTTTAAACGAAGACGAAGCTGCGACGAGGATTCAAAAAGGTTAAAGGAGATATAGATTTCAATATTCGTAAGCTGTCGGAGGCTGGGGCGGCGATTGATTGGCTGACAATCTATTGAAAACGCAAAAAGCTGCCTAATTACTTTACTCGGTCTTTGTTTTCATCAAATTATGAACCTCACTTTACTATTTTGTGGAGAAAACTACGAAAATGCTTGCCTGTGACACAGTAGTAACAAGCTCGCTTTAGCCTACTATCCGTAGCCCATCTCCCGCCCATTTATTTTATCTTACCCCAGGGGGTGTTTCTGTTAGTTTCTTTGCAACAAAGGAGGTTTGCAAAGAGTACTAGTGTTTTATATTTAAAATGTATCTAAAATTTAGTCATCCTTTAAATGTGCTAATTCAATCGATGGTGGAATGAGTCAGCCATCGCTATTACACTTTGCCAATACAATTATACAATAATAATATATTAAATTGACTCCATATCGCAGGATTGATGATTAATTTGAAGGAAAAGAAACTTCAGAATGTTGCAGTTCATTATCTATTTAAACGTTAATCACTGCAGAGGTATTTGTAAAAGCAAACCCGGTAGTTAATAAATTTGTGTCGATTATAAATTAATTATTAGATACAGTTTCCATCATTTTAGTGTTTTTTTTTTATCAATTTCTTTTCAATTCAATTTGTTTTCATCTAATTCTTTTTTACCATTAGTTACATTTTTATGTTTAAAAAATACAGTCAAAAGATAGCTAAATATACCATGAAAATGTATAATTGAAAACAATCAATAAATAATGTTTATTAAGTTAGCTACAGTTTTTAAATGTTACTTTTTCAGTTAAAATGTTGTCAACTTGTTCATACTAGCTATTATTAAGAGCGACGTTCTATTTTTATAAGACCTTTTTGAATCCGGTGCGAATCCATAGATCACAGGTAACTTTGTGATTTGGTTTTCCTATAATGATGGGTTATGTATCCAGGCACTCTCGCTGTTACGCTGTGCGTGGACTATTCCAAATTGCAAACACCTCGCTGTCAACTGAACGATGCGCTGGCGATCGGGAATTGCCCAAGAGTAACCTTGCAGGAGTGGACGAACATATAATGAATATATCACATTTGGTTAAGAAATCACTAGTGTGACAGTAACAACTCATGAACTCGTTTATTAGGTTCATAACCTCATAAAGCTGTTTAAAACATAGAAATAATGCTATTCCCGTAATGACCTAAACATGAAACTTTAGAAAATCAAATACAACAATTTTGAATATCAAATGCTGCAAATTCAGAGGTTTCAGGCCATTTTTGTTAAGTCAGAGAACAAAAATGTTTTTTTTTGCAGAGAATCTGGAGGTCGCATCCGCGTCAGTCTCCTGGCGCTCGACGGAAATACAGAAAAATAATTCATCACGAGGCAAGACCCATTATTATAATTTAGATTTCTAGCAAGATACATAATAAACAATTCACCATTTAATAACGCCGTATTCGCAAATGTAAATTTACAAAAAAACGGTTTTAACTATTTAAAAAACCAATATGAAAAATCTGAGTAGGCATCGAAAAATTACATTAGTCTGTTTCCTTAAAATTATCTATCATGTTAACACGAAAACTATAAATATCAAAACATTAAATTTTAAATGTCAGAAGATTTAACATTGAAGGTCATTAAATAGCCGCGTAACATTCATTAAAATTTTGTTCATTCATTAAACTTCTTTTATAGAGCTTTTTTCGTTGTGAACATACCGTGGAATTTTTTTTTTTCCTAATATAAATAAATTATTGTTGCAAAAATATGTTACTTTGACATTCATATTATCAGTTAATTGCGTTACTAATTATTTATTTTTTATATTTAGTAAAAATAAACCCATTTTTGTATCTTTTGAATTGCAGCATTTAGAGGGTATACGACACGCAAGGCCTACGGCCCACTTATTAACAAATCAACTGGTCAAATCGATAAAGAAACTGCGAATTTCCTTCGGCGTTTTGCTATGAAATGGAAAAGTCGCACCATATTCCAAGTGCTTCTGCAGTACAGAGCCGTTCGATACCAAGACCTCGTTAACTTGTCCCAGCAGGTATTCGCTCTCACTTATTGTATAGGTATGCGGATACAGTACGCTCAATTGGATACAGTTTTAATTAATTAATTGCGGCCCTGACAATAGGAGGAATATAGGATTCACCCGGTGTCGACATGTCTGGGAGTGTTTTTGCAGCGTTCCTATCATCTTGTCTATGACGGACTATCGCGTTACAACTGCACAAGTTATACGAATATTATTAACATTCGGACGCTATAGTCTGTTTTATATTATTTCTTGCTCATATTACGGAACACAAACATTAGGTCTTCGGGACTGTTTTTGGGACAGGATGTATGTAAAATCACTACTGTCCTTTTACGGGGGGGTACTAAGATTAGGTTCATACTATGTAAATGAATATAGAGAAAGATGAATGTTATGTGAATGCATATATATGAAATTAGGGGTGTATGTGGCATTAGAATAAAATTAATTATATTTTACTGCAGGTTCACATATACAACCAATCTTGCGTGCAGGGATTAGGGGATACTAGTGCCTCTGTCCTATTGGATAGAATTGATCCTCGAGCTAAAGTGAAGGAATTTTTGGGACCAGTCTTGCCATCCGTTTGCAAACTACCATTTAGACTAATTGAAGTTCAATATTTCGATACGACTTACTTATGCGACCCAACACCGAGGAGCAGGTAACCTTAAATAAAATACTCTTATGACGTTCCACTTTTTGAACAATAAAAAAAGTAATTAACTTCACTTCAACAATTATTCATACCAAATTACAGTTCAAAGGCAAAAATAATATTATGCATAAGTTTAGAAGCTTTTTTTAATGGGCAGTCAACTAGAGTGTGTAATTAAGCAGAGATATTTATGGACGAATTGAATTATATTTGTCACAAACAAAACTGACATATTATATTCCAAATGCTTTATAATTTATTTTGACTTCAAGTAGTAAATGTCAATTACTAAGTAATTAAATACCATCTTCTCATTTCCGTACCAAAATTTTGGGGCTAGTCTGAAGCCGACTCGCCACTCGGTCACTATCAGTTTGGCCTATGCTTAAGGGCATTATTTTTTTATATTTATTCTAGGCCCTACTTAGCTATTAGTGTCTTTAAATTACCCATTGGTCGCATTTTATCTTACTACTTTTAACGCTTCATTACTTCCCTGACTAGCAAATTAAAATTTAAAAAATGTTAAGACTAATGTTCCACTAACGCTGGGTCTTTAGTCAAAGGCATTAACCAAGTTGTTAGTAAGACTACCAAGGTGGTTTACAACTTTTATAGAAGTAAACAGTCCTTAAGAGTATTAATTTTGTAATAGCAAAAAAAAACCTTAGATGGGATGAGTTTTTCATACCATCTAATATGCAAGTATTACATAAACAAAAAAAAAAACATTTTTCCACAGAGACTCAGCCTGCCATGATTCAGATCCTGAAACATGGGATGAACCACTTCGCCGTAGACCCTCTACAGCAACACACATATACAATTCCATTCAAAACACGAACTACACGCCAGAGAATCCAAATTCAATGGTTCAAACTGGAGTTCCAAATCTAATCCACGTGCCCTACTGCAGAGATCCAACCCAACCTGTAATGAAACTGACACCCTCAGAGAGTCCGTACCGAAAAATGCGACCAATCACCGAAGCAACAACCGTATACAAAAAGAAGCAAACCACAATGCCAACCGCAAACTTCCAATCCCCTAAACCATGGAGCTCTCAAAAGGAAAGTCAAAACACAATAATTGAACTGCCAAAACTGCATGAAACTAAGAAAACTGACGACAGGAAACCAATCGAAAACAAAACACCCACAGATATAAACAAAAATATATACGGTGGAGTCCTGCGTCACAGTATGAACAACCCCATTAAAGAGCTACAACAACTGGCTAAGAACACGCAACCGGATATAGTTAATAGCGATGATCCACCTTTCAACTTCCAAGCCATGCTCAGGAAGACACCAAGGAACAGAGCATCCATGAAAAGAACTGGGGAGCCGTCTTTACCGGTGGCAGGCAAAGCCCCAAGCCTGCCTGTGAACATTCCTGCCAAGCGCAGTTCACAAAAGAAGGAAAGAGCTCCACCGAGACCCATATCTAAAATCCAGGAGCTGAAAAGAATGGATTCTGCTGAAAAATTCAAATTGATTCTCAAAAACCAGGAGACTAAGAACATCTTTAATTTTAATGCAAAATCAAATATCATTGAATTGGTGCCAGGACTTAAGATAGAAGGTACCGCAGAGGACCTGTAATATGACGGTGAATTAACATAAGCTAAAAATTTTGTAAAAATATAGAACCGAAATGAAAATTTGGACATGTTATGACTGGATGCCCGTTAATAATGAGCCTGATGAGAATAGCAACACAGAGCAACTGCAATTTCCATCGTAACCTGACCTGGATTGTTCTTTTGGTTGATATGAGTGTTGTTTCTTTTACCTATATTTTTGAGAATAATTCATAGATATGGGACAGTGTTAGTCTGTTTTTAGTCTATAAGTATATCCTCGGCGTTATCCTAGTCGGCTGGTACATCAGCGGTGTGATTGACCAGAATTTCAGAGAGATGACTTTTGCAATGGTTTAGATAATATGTAATATTTTTATCTTTTTAGGTAAAAATATTACAAATATACACAAAATGTAATTTCCAAATATTTTTCCAAAATAAAATAAAATTGTATTTTGTTTTGTGGTGAAATCTACGATCTTGCCTTTTTAATGATTATTCATTAAAAAGGCAAGTTCGTTGATTTCAAAGTACAAAGTATACAATTTATCAAGAAAATTAACTAATTAAATGCTATTTTTAACAGTAAGGTTATTTTAAAACGATTGCGTAAAATTGAGCATCATTGTAGGTGAAGAAGCGGTAGGTATATAATAAGCATTATATTAAGTCTTAATGTTATTCGTCTAACTTCTCTTTTAAAAAAAAACTTTTTTCTTAAATATATTATATTATTACTAGGAATTGTGGTTGACACCAGCTGGTGTCATCTGTCTCCCTTGCCCAGCATTCTACGATGCAGGTTGAACACGATGCAAATCCGCCACCGATTCTTGGCCAACAACCTAATGAGCGTTAGCTCTACGATCATATTATATCACAACTTTTAATGTGTATGGATTGAAGGTAAACCTGTGACTATATACGCTATTTTAATCTCACGTTCAAAATTATTTTTTGCGTTATTTTTCAGACGCTATTAAAAATGATTTTTTTTCCTAAACCTCAAAAAATATGATTCATTTTATCGGGTGATTTGTCGTTATTAAAATGTTATCATCAAAATATAAACTAATGTAAATGTATATATGTATTACAAATAATATGACACTTTGTTTTTTATCTATAATTAATAATTAATATTTTAAATCAGACGTCTTAGTTACCCATAATTAAATGGTTCTAAAATATATCTACATCCGGATTAATGCAAAAAGAAATCTGGTTATAAATTTAATAAAAGCACAAAATAACCAACTATGTATTGGTACCAAAAAATGTGCATTGCCGTCAGCGAACTACATTGCGGTATCTACTTAGAACGGTCTAAGACAAACTGAAAGATGTTTGGCGCAAATACCCAAAACCTACAAAAATCCCAAAATATGGGATTACTGGCAAACATTGTATGGGCTTGCTTGTAGAAGGACAGAGTGCATAATGAACCAATGGAACAGATCTTCGCGATCCATCTCGAAGCAGTTGAGAAAAATTGTACATCACTACAAATTGCGGGTTAGAGCCCGCAAAGGTTTAGTGAAAAAACAAATATAAATAGTAGGTTTTTTATATAAAAGAATATAAAAAGAAAAGACAACACTGTTTTTTTAATATCTTTTTTCGTGTATATAGCAAATTCTTTTAAAAAAGCATTATCTTCTGGCGATATGGATCTTCTTTAGCTTTCAAATGATACCACTCGTAGGTACATAAATCCGTCCAGAATTAACAGAGATCTTTATTTTACAAACTGAAAAGTCTATTCATTATATGTGTGTTATATAGATAAATGCAGCCATAGAAAATTTAAACATTTTAATCAATTTGGATGTTGTAAACATACAGATGTTTTAAATCACTAAATATGACTTTTTAGAACCTGGTATCATGATTTTTCATTCACAAACATTTTACAAAAAGTTGGTTAAACAAGAAAAACATTAAGTTTTCATAAAATTTAATTCACAAATCGATTGGTTTTGTCAAAACGGGGATGATATTTTAAAATAGATACTGTATAAATGTATTCATAGTACATTGTGACAACCAATAATAAAATTATAGTGCCTTTATTGTTGTTTTTATTAATAAATCTTGTTTTCTTTATTTCAAGGAATGTGTAAAATTGAATAAAAAGCTAAATACTATCTCAATTTTAAAAATGTTGCTATTATATTGTTTAAGTTACTGCTTTACCAGTAAAGTACTACTACCAACGATCTGTTTTAAAAGATCGTTGACTACTACTAACAAAAAATAGGTAAGTAGTAAAGAAAAAAATATTATTAAAGAATAAACAAAGAATAATTTCTTTTTTTAATGCACAAAATAATTTTTTGATATGCGTGGTAATTCATAGCTACCATGGGAATCACTGGCACAGGTCAAGCCCATCAAGAGAGGTGTAAAGGAAAATCAATTAAAACATTTTAAGAACCAACTTATATTTGTTGCAATTACATTTTTGTCTCTGAAAATAAATAATCATGTGAAAGACGGAGAACTGCTGAAATATTTAGGACCTCCATACTAACCTGCCTACATTTTATCAATTACCCAGATGTGGAATGACACTGATAGAGCAGAAAACGAAGTAGGTACATTCAAGGCAGGATACATATACATATGTATGTTAACATACATATGTTTTCTAGTCCAGAACTTTTTGAAGGTGGTCGAGTGATTTGGCCGGGAGGCAACACAAATACAATAATACTTTATACTACTTTTTTTGCTGGCAAATCAGGTTATCACGCTTCATTTTATTTGACTTAATAAAATTGGTCTTTGGGGATTGTTGAGTTCACATTGGAACTTTTAAAGTTACTATTTTCAATAAACGGGACATCACTAAAACTGCATTTACAATTGCATGATAATCTTCGTATGATCCTCGTAATCATCATATCAGTATAAACGAGTATTATATTATATGAATAGGGTTAATTAGTGCCTTTTGTATTCTTCCAACTCTATTTTTAGCATGAGACGAATTTAAAAAAAAACCCTTTTAAAATATATCTCATGCCTCAGAATAATCTACCTTGGAACAGATGGTGACCTGATAAGGTGGGTAAACTAAATTGATAATACAAAAAAAGGGATTTATTTCAAAATCATAAAAAGACACTTTCATTTTATTTATATGTATGTATAAAAACAACTAAATTATATTATAATGTGTTATATAAATCACAGTTTCATTTAAATCACCTAAACATTAAATATTTTATATCTTCTGATTTATTCTGTGCTCCTGGTAGTATTCTTAGTAAGAGGCTACTAAATACACTTACCTACTAATTTGTCACATCGACATTGATTTACTGACCTTTTACGATTCATGGACTCCTGATACATTTACAAAAATACATTCAATTAATTTGAAAATCGCGTATCTCTTCACATAGTGTTTCTATCGCTTTATGTGCTCCTGGTAGCGATTTCTAAATGATAGTCTTCAAAATTGTTGTTTTTTCGCATTATATAAACTTTATATTTAACTGTCCAACCCCGGGCTTTGCCCCGGGTTGGCAGCTAGTTAAATAGGCCCTGCGGACGATTTTGACGGTACCTTTGTCGCGCGACAAATTGTGCACATTAAAATATAGCTAAAACAGTTTTATCACGTTACCATTATTTCAATTGGTTTTCCCAAATACATATACCGCTAGTGCCGTGCATGTTTGTTTATTCACTCAACACGGCAAACTACCATTTGCCTTAATTCAAAATCTAATAACTGGTTTCTTGTTGTAGTAGTGAGTTGGTGTTGTAGTGTTAGTGGGAATAATATATTACTAAGTGCAGGTATGAAGAAGGTGCTTTCAACTTCAAGATTTTCCGGTCTGTTCAAGATTCTAACGTTATTAATAGGTTTTATATGGATTGGTTCCCAAACAATAATTATGGGTGACATAGATTAGGTATAGCTATTATTTAAAAATATTAATTTAACAGTACATATGTACATGTAATAAAACCAATAGAAGCGCTGTAAGAAACGAATATGACAAAATCATGATATTGCCGTCAATCGAAAATTAAGCTCCGCCCCTCCGCTCGGTGTCGAGCAGTGATTGCGTCGGTGTTATTTGTGCCGGTATATTATAACAATACTGTTTTAATGTCTGAAAATGGACCTGCGCAATATATACGAGTAAATTTGGCTTACGTCTACTTAAATCAATGTTCGGTGAATAAAACCAAATATTAGATGAATGAAGTCTTTATTCAGATACTTTCCTTTATTTTTATACAAAATATAAAAAGTTTGGTTGAGGTATCAAAATTACAAATATCATCTAATCAAAAATAATAAAATTGTTTTGTCTTGGAATCAGTCCATATTATTGTAAAAATATTATTTTTAGATGGATTCATATTTCAATTTTGTTTTAATTTTTTTTTAAAACTTATATAAAATATCTTTATAATATTACTTTTTTATATTAGGTAGGTATACTCATTTAAGCTGCAAATTGTGGATTGTAAATTAATAATATTATTAAATGATATGCTACAATGTACCTACAAAATCAACCACTGAATTCTGTAACTCAGTGTAACATAATTAAACGTGCTTGGGTTGTGTGACTGGATAAGACACATTTATTTTGCCACATTCAAGCAAGCAATGTGGATATAATGAGCAAAGCGCAAAATTCTCGTTGATAAAATGAATATTGAACTACCCTTTCCCAAACCATTACCAAAATCTATTGCCGGTAGCAGCAGAATGCAGTGCTTGACATTGATTTATAAGATCCATAGACCTGACTCAACATTTACAAAGTTTACAGAGAGGAAGGCCTCCGTTTAAAAATATATATTTTCTAGGTTACGACCAAAGCGAAGTGTACTGCGATCGCTAATTCCAGTGGTTAAATCAAGTACGTTTGGGCCTATTAGAGTAACGAGCAAAACAAAAACATGAATCTAATAAAAGCAGTACAAAAGTAATACAACAGTTTGTTTAAATGCTAAACAGTATTAATGTGAGAATTGACATTTCCATTGTCATTAGTTAAAACTGGATAGACAAATGACACTCTCCTGAAGTCAGGATGCGTCATAATGTATCTTGACGGAATTGAATATGTAGTTCTGTAATTCTGTATAAATGATATGCTAAAGTTGGTACACAAATTATACTTGCGTCTTAAAAGTTATTTTTGATTGTACTTATACTTTTCAAATTCGATGCAAACATTACAGCTGTCATAAGAAATTTTCGAAGGCCACACAGAATTTATTGAATATCACATATTTTTTTTACTGATAAGCTCATAGAGTTAACTTGAAAGTTTTTTCTAAATATAATACGGAATGTCAGCTATGAGAAGTTACATAAATTTAATAAAAAAATATTTTGATTAGCTACATGTATTTGAAAGAATGAAAACTTTTAAAATATCGAACCATAATCACGGTTTGTATTCTAAAATATCTTGTGTAAAATTGCTTTCATTACGAATATCACATTCTTAGTATAAGGTATAAAAATATCTTACGATAAAATTTAAAATATAAAGACTAGTGCAAAACTTATTATTATTATGATACTTTGGAATTTTATGCAAAAATACAAGTACTTAATATAAGATTACTTTAATGTCTTTAATATCTAAATACCTAAGTATGAAAATAGAATTCTTATTACTATAATTTGAGTTTCTTAGAATTACAATATTTAAGATTATTTATGGCACATTGTTATTATATTGTACGATAAAATTAAGTAAAGTGAACAAAACTTTGGTTGTTTTTTTAAGAAAATGGTAATTAGTCCAGAGACAGGACCTAAATGTCATGTTGCTTAAGAAATCAAGTAAATCTTTTGAACCACATGCAGTTGAATGTTGCTACTAAGCTTGAATGTTGTTCGTATTATATTTGGCTCAAACATTGAATTTGTTTGTGAATGAAGAACTTCATTCTAAATCATATTAATGTCAAATTTTGATAGTGTTACAACATTCATGGTTTACATACATTTCATAACATTCCCGGTCTATCCCACACCGGAGCAACAGGGTATATCTAACTAATTATGTTTTATTTAGTTTATATTTTATAATTCTATTATTACAGATTTATTGTTTACAGATTCAAGTACATACATACATACATACATTCAGATTATAACATTGTGACCAAATTATGAAAGGATACAAGCTTTATAATCCTTATTTTTCAAAACTGAGTTAGCATAGTTTAAGCCGATTGTCGTCATTTACTCGAAACACTGGTTATATAAGAGCAAATTTGAGGCTATTAGATGCAAAACTCGCCTTATCCAATTATTAGCTAAAATGAACTGAGTGAAACCATTTATTTGGCAGAGTTTTACACCTTAACCCAATAATAGCAAAACTTGTGGTAATCTCCATAGTATATCAAATGAGAAAACAGGTATATCTTACTTTATCCACTCAATTTGACATAAAATCTAGCTTTTAAATAAAAAAAAAATAAGTATATGCTTTCGTTAACACTATGAATTATTAAGTTCTTACTATTAATTAATAGTAAAAGGATCGCTCACACGGGACATTTTTAAATTGTATTAAGAAACATAAAAAAAATACACTTCTACCTGAAACAGAATTATAAAGCTCAATCGCTAACTTTACACACAATTAATAGACAAATACTTAGTCAAAAGTAAAATAATACATTGTACAAGAGTTTGAAAAGGCTTTCCCAGTCCCAGAAACTAGCCATTCAGTTTATTTAACATTTGAGCAGTCTTAAACGATAGGCAGATATTTGTTACTTCGTTTCCATCATTGCCGACCCCACCCCGCTTAAAAATAAACATCTGATTTTATTTCAAACTGTAACTTTTATACTAACGAAACGTATTTGACATTTCCTCTAATATCAGAATCCTTGTTCCGGTTTGCATTTGTGCGACTAAGTACAAAACGTTGCAAAGTTCACGTCAGTCGATAAATTACCTACATTTCCTTGATCTCAATAATGATCTACTTCCAGCCTCCTCGGCAGATGAATAAATACAGTATGGTTTTATATAACGCATTTCACTAAACCTACAAAAACTATTTGACACGTTTAAAATACAAGTTACGCACCATTTTTAAATACAAGCTGAATTTGAGAATTATTACATTGAAATATATCTTACCGTTAAAACACATTTGACAATCCCTTTATATAAAAGATGTATCAAATTTTTAACATAAGTGGGTACATAAATATAAAAATAGAATAAATTTATATTTACTAACACGATTGTGCATGCATGTGACCTGGGATTCACTAGACAGCTAAGGATCAATGATTTTTTTAATGAATCAATAATATCACAATTTTATTAATTTCTTAAATTAATTGTTTCTCCTGAGAGATACTAATTTATATCCAGTCTTCTCAGTTTAATAAATAATTTTAAATACTTTAGGTCTATAAATCACCCCGTATATTATTGAAGCAGGTATATTATAGCCTCTAAACCAGACGTAATTAGTCATTTTTAATTGATAACACACTTTACGTAGGTCTAAAAATTACACCATATATTATTGAAGCAGCTATGTCATAGTCTCTAAATCAAAGGCGCCTGCTTAAGAAAACATTGGTGTGATAATAAATATTTATTAAAATGGATAATATTTCATTTAATATGAATAACCACTCTTAAAAGTGATTTTGAAAAATTTAGAAAACCTGAAAAAGGACCTTTTTAAAAGATCAATTGAATTTTTTTTAACAATAATTAATTGCATTACTAATAAAAATATTACGACATAAGGTGAATTGAATACAATGTTTTGAGTGTAGGCTGAAATTTGAATTGAAAGTTGTTTAGTAGCATATAAAGTAAGAATAGAATAATACCATGAGCATATATATAAAGTGACAAAATATTGATTTAATGAAAGAAAAGAAAGAAGGTGGCGGTTTCCACTCCGCTGTTTCCCGACCAGAAAAAAAGCGAAAATTTCAAATTTGGTCATCGGCCGCCAATGTTACGGGGCTTATCTAGCTACACAGCTTTACCATATATCAAAAATATCGCAATTTATTATAATAAAAAAATATTTCCTTTGATTCCCTTACAATCTATCTTTATTAATGAGAAATTAATAATTATTTTGTCAAACTGACAGTATATTACTGTGAAAGTATACTTATTATGGTCCACTGTTTAAGTAACTATAAAAATATAGAAAATTTTAACAATAATATTATGTTAATTTATGAGTATAAAAGATATTATACATTAGAATAGTTTAAATACATAAGTACCTGAGCTGAGACTTTTAAATATTAAAAAAATAATTTTAAATTATAAGAAACTGATAACATAAATAAACTTAATTTTCGGACTGATATATAGAAGTCTTTCGTTTAAAAGCCAACATTTCTCTAGACATAACTTACTTATGAGTTTAGTCATTAGTTTCATAGTCGCTGATGTCTTCTTATAATATCTGTCGCCATTAAAACCAATAACATATTAATTGTATCAAATAAGTGGCTCTTATACATTTGATGTTTTCTGTGCTGCAATACTATTTACAATCATTGGTTTATTTTCAATTTCTCGTCCTCAATTGCTCATACATTACATCATAAATGTTGGTCAAGTAAAGCTTAAAAATTTGGTATATCATAAGTTAAACATGAAATTGACACATGAACTTTATTTTACCTATCAGATGGTTACTATTATAAATAAAATAACCTAAAGCTGAAGCTATTCGGTAAACTTGATTCCTTGGCAGTAAAATATGGTTTTAGGAATTTATTTTCGTTGACCATCATATTTTAACATAAAATTATTGTAATAATAAAAGATTAATAGCAATCCAACTCTGAGATTTCAATCATTCTTTATATTTTTTTTCGTTCGGTGTTTGGCATAAAAAAAAACAGATAAACACTGTAGAAGACAATATTTCGATATGCGACCTGTGATAATCATCAGTAACCCAATGCAGTTGATAAAGTAAAATGTTTATCTATAAAATTATATACTATATATTTATATTTGAAATTTAATAAAAGTTCAGCGTTTAAATGTACCTGTAATGTATAAAATGTAATGAAACGTAGGTATATACAGGCTGGAAGGGACTCCTATGGCCATACTGCAGGGGGTGATAGTAGACGTCTAGAACCCTCTCTGATCACAAAAATGTAAAAACATTTAAACTTTTGATAATAAAAAGAAAATCGCATAAAGAATTTGAGAAAATGAACACTATTGTGAGAGTGTGGTTAAAAAAGGAAAATCACATGAATGGTATATGTAAAAACTCAACAAATAGGTAGATCGTTTATTTTATTAAGTACTCCTGTTTATTTACTAAGATCACTGTCATTTTAATGCAAACCAGCAGCCGTCTTCGTATTTCACGAGCTAAATCCATGCTTCGAATTTCATCTCACAATTTTTCCGCTGCCTCATTTATTCGGCCTATGACTTACTCCCTAGTGTTAATTTCTACATTATACACTTAATGTCTACATTATACACAATGCAATTTGTATGTCCTTATTCGTTCAATCTGAAATAAATACGGAACCCTTTAATTGCGACCCCTCTTTCCATAAAACTTTTTGATTCGTTTGACATGTACTATCACCCCCTGCAGTATGGCCATAGGAGTTCCTTCCACCCTGTATAAAACTTTACCTACTGTCACGATCGTGTTTAATCGTGCCAATTACGCTATTCTTGCGCGCGTAATTATTAAGAATATATGCATATATAAATATTTATTTATTTTGATAACACCAAAATTACGTTTGTAGCTAGGTAGAAGCCACCTATTGGCAATCCTAGCTAAGTAACCATATTATGAGTTAGAAAGCGGATGGTAGTTCCACTAATTCACACCAAAAGAGGGCGGTACGGTATTTTTTTAGCGAATCTTGGGTTACGAAATAATGTTAGTTATTGCTTAATACCGTAAAGAATATTCGCAAAACAAGTTTTAAATAAATTAAATAATAAATAAAAAGATAGTAGAAGGAGAAAAGTAATGATATAGTATATAAAAAAAAAAAAAAAATAATATTAAATTTTGAATAAGTACTTAGTCCTGGCGAGAGGCGTGAAGTGAGCGTTTTAGGAACCGCGGCGGTGTTCAGACGAGTACGGTAATTAGTTTTCGAATAGATAGAGTAGGTAGAGTCTCTTACATTTTGGATCGTTTTGGGGGTGGACGTATTTTTTTGAGTTCTGCGTGCTTGGTTTTTTTTTGTTTGGTTGGTTTTACTAATCCAACCGCATCGGGCTATATAGAAGTTTGTGGAAGGTGGAATATATCACCAAGGGTTTCAAAGATAAAACGCCGCTGAGTCAGCGTAATATTTCGGCCACGCGAATTGGTTTTTCTTCTCCGTGCGAGTATCGACCCTGGATGCAGGGTGGGAACATTGCCTGCCCCTGTAATGCACCGGGAGTTGTGCGTTTGGTGCACATCCCCATGATTTGCCACGCAGCAGATATACCATGGCGTTTCCTGGAAGGCCGCCGAGAGAGTAAATCCCTGCATCGGAGGAAAGGCGTATTGGTCGTCTCCCCGGCGTTTACGAGGCAGGCCGAGACGTCGCCAGCCTTATCCCGTCGGACTATCCAGTTCCAGGGAGCAAAGTCAGAGAAACAGAGGTCAGTCCAGTGTTAGAAAAAAAATGGTCGTTTCATTGCATTCACTCGTTAATTTTTTTTAGTTTTTTTTCTTTATTTACATAGTTAACCTCTTGTAGAAAATATAGTGACAGAGCTTGAGCTCCACGTCATTTGATTGCTTTTCAGTAAAGTTCGTTTTTATTTGACAATTAAAATGATTAGATCATCCTATTCCAAATTATAAAGTAGAATAAAATAATAGCTATTGATAGCCTATTATAAAAGATTGGCGTTGCTTTACTATGAACGCCGGCCGACTTGCGGTCGAGTATATTGCCTACCACCGAACAAGAAGAAAAGAACGGTTCGCGATGCCGGGGGGAGGGGGTCTGTTTCCTTTAATTTAGTTTTTTTTTTGTTTTTGTTGTTTCAAACGGATTCAATCCGGTAGTCACTAAATATAAGATCTTGATATTTTTCTTTAATAAATAATTATACAGTAATGCTCTATAAAGTACAGATCGAGTCGCCAGAACGCCCACACCACCCAAATACATGTATATTGTCATTTGTTATAGTATGTTTCCAGCACGTTCGTTGTATTGTTTGTTTATATTTTGCCGAGGATGTAAAAAAAGTCAAGTTTTGCCATGCCATCGTATCAAAGGGCCACACCATATTTGTTTATTTTAAAATAACCCCCTGCAGGTCAAATATATAACATTTGTTTTGTTTGTTTAAGTTTTTCTTTGTTCAACAATATGTTGAACCGTTGGTTTTGATAGTGAGTAAAGTACATACAATTTTTATAAATGTTTTCGTATATTCGTCTTATATATCAGCCGTGCCAAATGCCATGCCACTATAATTGAGTACCTAATATGAAATGTTTGTTTTGTTTATTTACATATCTTTTTTTTTAGTAAACGAAGTGCTTATATATATTTTCTCCGTACAATTTTTGTATGCACCGGCAGATGCCGAAATGTCTTGCCACAATAATTAAGAACATAATATGAAATGTTTGTTTTGTTTATTTACATATTTTTTTTAGTAAACGAAGTGCTTATATATATTTTCCCCGTACAATTTTTGTAGGCACCGGCAGATGCCGAAAGGTCTTGCCACTATAATTGAGTGCCTAATAGGAAATGTTTATTTTGTTTATTTACAGATTTTTTTTTGAAGAAGTGTCAGGCTTCTATATATTTTCCCGTATAAATTTTGTTTGCACCGGCGAATGCCGAAATGCCATGCCGGTAGTGAGTACCTAGTAAATAGAATGATAATATTATTTTGTTTGTTTACATGTTTTCGTTTCGACGAAGCGTAATAATTTTATATTTTTCTTGCACGGCCATACGCCCGAGTATATGCCACATAACATTTAATCGTGCTGGCACGAAAACATAAACAATAAAACGTCATTATGACGTAATGCCATTGTTTACAAACAGTCTGTTTTTTTTTAAGGTTAAAGCAATATATTGACCCTTAATGTTTTTTTTTTTTGCTTTTCGTATTTATATGTGGTTGAGCTAACGTAAGGGCGTTAGTGCATTAAAACAAGATGTTTGTTTATTCATCTGTGTAATGAATTGCCGTATTTATTTGTCATAAGGCCATCCTTACGACTAAAATCGGGTAGACTTTTAATATTTTATTTCGTCGCCTAATCTAATCGTTTTGTTTACGAAATAGGTTCGTCAAATTGTAGAGTCAATTGCGAAGTTTGAAATTAATTGTTTTATATATTGGCACCACGTCATTTTATCAACATATCTCTGTATACTGCAGATAATGGCCATGTTTGTGGCATTGCAAATTTGAAGTTAAATGTTTTTTTATTAATAGTATTTTTGTTAATTTACAATATCGCTTCATAATGTAAACATTGACATGTTTGTCAAACTAAAGAGTCATTACCAAAGTTTAAGAAATATTGTTTATTTTCTGTCACATCGTCAGTATGTCGTTTTGTTTACAAAATCGGTTCAGCCGGCAGTTAAGTGACATGTTTGTCGCATTGTGTAGTCAATGTCAGAACTGAAAGTAATTATTTTATATTGCTAGTATTGGATTTTATTTACAATATCGATCCGTCATGCAGTTAATTGACATGGGTGTAGCATTGTGAGATCAATGCCGAAATTCGAAAATTAATTGTTTTTTTTTTTATTATTATTGATAGTATGTTAGTCAGCTACAAATCACTTCATCGAGTACTCATTGTCATGTTTGTCGCATTGTAGAGTCGATTTCAGAATTAGAAATTAATTTTTGTTACATGATGATTATTTTGTTGTACGTACGTCGTCGCGTCATCCAAGGTCCTTCAGACTACAGGATGACGGATGTTGGTGAAGTTGTAAAGTCAATTCCAAAATTAGAAATTAATTGTTTGTTCTTTTACATGATCATTATTTTATTGTACTCACGTCGTCGTCTCATACAAGGGTCCTTCAGACCACAAAACGACGGCGGTAAGCCTATTGTTCAGTTTTTTTATTAGCCAATTGTTCAATTTTGTTTATTAGCCAATTGTTCAATTTTGTTTATTAGTCATTTGTTCAGTTTTATTTGTTTATAGTCACTTAGTATCTTCTAGACCATTTGGACCCTTCTGGTTCTAATGGTCTCTCATCTGTTGCAGTATTGTGTTAATCGATTTTAATTTTGTTCAACATGTAACCTCACCAGTTAATCAATAAATGTACCTCTCGTCTTCTAACACCGTGTTCATCATTCATTTACCTTCATCTTGTACTCTATTATTTACTTGTGACACGGGGTCATAATGCTTCATGGGACATGACCCAGACGACCCTGAGATCTTCTTTTTTTTATCTTGAGCTAGTTCCATGATAGCGTCCTCTCATCTAGAGGAGTGACCGGTTATTTTTTTTGTTAAGTCGCGGTCTGGACTAGCCAGACCTGCCATGTGACGGGAGTGAGTCAAGGCGACCTCAATCCGCGGTAGACCAGCCGGCCGGCGGAGCCATGAGAGAGGGACGAGGGGCAACCCGTGACATTGCTTGGACGCCCCGTCTGGCGCCCAAGCTCTCTTCTCCTATCATCCTGACGGGCAATAGGGGAAGTTCGTAATTTGTCTCAAATTTTACTACCATTTAAATCTGTAGTTGACGCGGTGCCCGACCAATCACGGTTCGTCCCTCGCGGTCCGACAACTCCGGCGGATCAGCTGGCCAAGGAGAGCCTGCGAGAGGGAGACAACGCAGGCGGCGGCGGCGAGTAACACCCGGACGGAAGCCGAGACGAGCTCCACCTCGGTCGGAAGCGACCGTGGTGAGGCGGCGCTCCGTCGAGGGCCCTGTCCGGCCCGAGGAGTGGGCACGGAGGGGTAAGAAACGTAACACTACTTACTATGAAATATGTAGTATTGAAAGATATGCAGTGAGTGTCCTTACATTACGGAACTTTTGACACAATCCTGGCCATTGGAGGAAACTTCTTCGCTTTTATTTGTAGCGGCAGTGGAATCCGTTTGAGTTATTCGCACCTGTCAATTTAACAAAAATGTTATCAATACCAAGAACAAGTTTATTACAATGGATAATATAACATGATAAGCGAGGAACATAAGACAGAAAATGCTATAACGTCACAGAGAAATAAAATATGGATTGCATGCTGTTGATTTTGGCCTTAGCATTTGACACAAGACGAACCATGTTGAAAAAGTTTCTAGAGATCAGAATAAATAGAAATTGATAAGGTGTAAGAATGCTAAAGACAAACTAAATAGTAATTGTCTGCTTTAGATTCTATCAAGGTAAGAGTGCCCAACTTCCAAGATTTGAAGTTATCAAGAAAGTAAACAAATATTCTGAATGCATGTGATTAATAGTTCGCTTGAGGCAGACACATCACAAATTGGGGATTGGGATAATTTGAGTAGCATTTGATTGCTGCATCGATGATTGATCCTAATTCTGTTGAGGGTAATCCACAAGCTTTATCAAATCCTGGCACGAATTTCTTAAAATGTTGAACTGGAATTAATTTTAACTTTTTAAGTTCATTTTTTTTTTAATTACTTTTAACCCCTCTACCTTCCATCTCAAACTGGTGCGGCAGTAAAAATGTATTTGCTGACTGGTCATCACACACCGATGCGGAACTAGGATACATCCAACTTAATATGTTTTCTTTAATGCTGGTAGGACTGGTCTTAGCTTTTACCAAAATCATAAATATCTGCATTAAATTCTACTCCCGTTTTTAAAAAGAAAATCAGGTTTGCTGCATTGAAACATCAAGAAAAATAATGCTAACCGTCTTACAATAGTAGTAGTTCACTTTTTCAGTGTTTACGGTGAGGTAAGTGTGATATTGTGCTATAGTTTGGAAGGATTTTTGGTCATAAAGTGAGTACAACCTATTAATTTCATCATAATATTAAAGAAACATAGTGAGGACGTATTTTACAATAGTTTTTTGCACCGACCGTGTGCCACAAGATTGAAAATATAAATGTTTAGCGTCTTGTTTTTGTCTGACAGCGGCCGAAATAACAAGAATGACGGATACACGAGAATCTTATATATTTCTTATCTTTCGATAGATTTGTATGCAAATATAATTTGTTAAAGTATTCCGTGTAAAATTTTATTAGAAATAATATATGTAAAATGTATTCTAAAATGTATATACTCCAAGATAATGATGTCACAAACTGTCTGAACGGTTGTCGCTTTGATGGGTACTGTTTACAAACAAACAATCAACATTTTATAAACATTTTTAAATATATATTATAACATCTTTCTAATTAATTTTTTTTAGAAATGTTATTCTTTATCAAAATAAATAGAAAAGATATTTCCCATTTAATCACTTTATCAAAAAAATATATTTTAAAAATATTTATTCTTTTTTTTTCTACCTTTTACTTTAGTATTTCTTTTGTATTTTAAAAATTATACATAATTTTGTTAGTAGAATAACTTATAAAATGATAACTATTATAAAAAAAAAAATTTAAAAAAAATATATTACGGCACCAGTAACGATCCGCCTTAGGGTATCTATGGGTACTTTTTTTTTTTAATTTTCTATTTATGGTAAAAAATACATATTTGTTATAAATAGTTTTATATGATATCTAGGAACATAAGTAAAAATAAAAAATGGGTGTTGTCGCTTTATATTTTCCTTTATTGAGTAACAAAAGAAAATTTTTACCAAAAAAATATTTTTGAACTTTGTAAATTTTTTTTTATACATTATTTCGAGTCAGTAATAAAACTATATTCTAGAGAATTTCATAAGCTATTCCAAATCGTGATTCCAAATCAAGATAGCATACATAGTTTATAAAATAAGCATTTTACTAAAAACCTCTAATTAGGCCATTTTTTGGATAGACACTCTGCGGTTGTTTTTCTTATAGGGGCTTGGACGTTTGACAGGTTAAACAGTTATAAATATTATGCAACTAATGATATTTTCCTACTATTAAATTATTGCAATTTACTTGTCAACGCTGATGAAATTAGCGAAATTATGGTAGATTTTTTATTAAATAAATATATATAGAATAAACCTGTCCAAGTAGGGCTGGCAAACTGGGTTCGTCGAGGGTGAGAACTGCGTGTGCTTCCACCATAACAACGAGACTGTTTCGAGCATCCTCATGAGTGACTCCGTGCGCTCTGGTGGTGTGGGCATACCAGGCGGCCTGACTGTGATGAATGGTGCAGCACCATTTGCAAGGTAACCTATTCATAAAAAAGTAACACATAATAGCAAAAAAACAATATTTTAAATTTCCAGCCCCATTCCATAATGCAGCTGGGAAAACCCATTATAGAAATACTGTTCCCCAACTAAGGGAAAACACAACCAGTTATATAACTGAACTTTTCAGCCAGTAAACTTATCAGTAAGAATCGCCTAGACCTACAACTTCAACATAGAGTCTGCGTTCTTTAAATCTTCTGCGAGTATTATGATTACATCAAATGCTTTACTTCCCTTATTACAGGTACGTATATCTAACTGGATTTGACTAGATAATTTAAGAGTCCTAATGAGAATAATTAAATTTAATCTGGGCTAGCAGCAAGTGAAACAAAACAATAGAAATTTATTGTTTTGCCAGCTTAACAATCTCTGCTAAAAATTTTATGCAATAGTTTATTTTTTGCAGAGACATTGCATTGAGAATAGTTATGTTCCAATAGATTTCAAGCAACTTGTGGTTGGTATGATGATCGTTTTTAAAAACACATGTTTTTCTTCAGTTCTCAAAGATGGGAATTTGATATGGTGTCAGGGCAGCGTACCATTAACTCATTATTTATGATGAAATACTGCATTTATTACATACCGGCTAGTATCATGCCGAGATTTTACATGTCGTCTGCGGTATCCCCAGCTGTTGTAAATTCTGGGACAGAAAGGGCATGGAAAGACCGGATTGGCATAGGATGCTCCATTGCCGTTTGATGTTTTATCTAAAAAAAATATATTTTTAAATATATTATTGAAATTTTATTTGAATGTAGTTGGATGGTAAAGTTACTTATTAACAATTTCACTGTAATGGAAAAATGGGATTGAATCTAATAAAGTAACTATCACCACCACCTATTTTTAATACTTTATTTAACATTTGTTGGGGGTGACCTAAATTCCCGAGTGTCCCACTCTACAACAATGCCGGCCGCAACTGCCCAAGTCAGGCTCGCTTGGACATTTAATACTGCAAACCGACGGACGCACACGTCTAGAGCTCTATGAAACTCGCACATATAATAACTGGATAATGACTTTGTACTAATTTAGCTAAAATAAAACATTGCGATAGTACTTAACTAAACAGTCACATTTGATTGAGCGTTACCTACCTGGTAAGTAGCCCATAGTGGATCACATAAAGATTACCACATTTAGTTTAGTAACTAAGTATACTTGAGAATATTATAAACACATTTAAAACACAAATACGGTAAGCTCATGCACGCTTCGGCAGAATACATAGACCTTAGGCGTGGTGTATGTGGAGACCTACGCAATGAATGTGAGTATCCTTACACATCTGTATTGATGACATGATTAAATAGGTATTTTCTGTGTGCATTAATGCTTTTAAAAGGATTTAAGTTCAAATGTGATATATTTAAATCACGTTTGAAAGTGTGTAACATGATATACGCCAGACTTGTGCTACCAATAGAAATGACGGGTCACACCTCTATCCTTGGGTAAATGTTTGCACGTTAGTGTATTATAATGCGGTTTCAGAACCAAGGTCGACGAACATAAATAGAGCAAGTAATTTTAACCGCTAGGAAGCAATGTTAGTCTATAGTAACTCACCATTAGATACACCATCCAATGAATTTAGTTTAACGGAAGCAATATTAAGTGACTCCACTGATGCTCCACTCTGCAAAACATTTTCAATTTCATCCTCAATCTTAATACCTTTGTTCTCTTTCTCGTAAATATGATTTACATCATTCACGATTGGCGATGGTGAGTGTCTTATGCTGCTGTCTTTGACCTTCGAAAATATTGGATGGTCAGCTATATTAGATACCAAGTTATCAAATCCATTGCTATTGATGTTTTCCTTTAGGCCAAACGGTGAATGCGTTTGAAGAGGTGAAGGTGTACTATCACTGTCAATGTCTTCGCACAGTGGCTCCAATAGTTCAACTTCTGGGATAACCTAAAATTGTAAAATTTGACATGACAAGATACAATTTTCACATTACACATTTTGTCTTTTTATTTTAACTTAACCTAATTGAACTTAACTACAAATTTATGTATAAAATCTGATTCAAATCATGTATCGTTCATATATTCATGTGTACAGTATCAGCAACTATTCAGTGGCCTGTAACTAATCGTTGTGCAATTGCTTTAGGGATGAATATATTGAAATTCATATAGGTTTCAATGCCCAAAATAGCAAAAACAATTGACTACCTAACACTTATCACTTTCCTTGAGTCAGAACATTGGACCGAAGAGCTCAAATCCCGATCACGTATTAAAAAAATTTGGGAATATTCTCGATAAATACATCAGCTAAATCAACACAAATTATGCATTAGATTTAAAAAAAATATAAAACTGTATAATAAATACTATTATTCGGAGCATTCATAAAAGACAGCTTACATAAACAAACTATGCAACATCAAATTATTATACTATAATAAAAAAGATATTACATGAACATTTAGCTGTAAAAAGAAATTGTTCGCGTTGGATTCCACACAACTTAAAATTGATCAAAACAGGCTCACGTCGGTGCAAAAAAATATAATCGTGGTGGATCAAAAGCTGTTTATAATATCTAAATAGGTGATGAATCTTGGATCTATGCTTACTTATGACCCTGAAACTAAACAACAGTCAATAGTGTGGGTATTCCAAGATGAGCCGACCCAACAAAAGTTATTAGTGCAAAAAGCACTTTGAAGCAAATGGTCGCCAGTTTTTTTGGTATAAATAGACATGTGGCTACAGTGCCACTAGAAAATCGTAAAATGGTTAATTCGGAATGGTACACGACCATTTGTTTGCCAGAAGTCTTTGAAGAAATAAGAAAGAAGAATCGACAATGCAGAATCATTCTGCATCATGACAATGCTAGCTGTCACACGTCGGCGGATAAACTCAGTTTTTGGAAGGTCAAAAGGTAAAATTGACGGGTCATCCGCCGTACAACCCCAATTTGGCACCCTACGATTTCTATTTATTTTCAAACGTGAAGAAAAAATTACGTGGTCAACGTTTTTCAAGCCTCGAAGATGCGTTCAAAATGCATGTTTTGGAGATACCTTAATCAGAATGGAAAAAGTGCTATGAAAATTGGTTTTAATATATCGAAAGTGCATCGATCATCATGGCGAATATTTTGAAAAGTAATAAAACCATATTAAATGACATATGTTTGTTTCTTTTTATTATTCCTTGACCAACAAACATCAAACAATCATTCAAAATTGCATAACCACTGATGAAAATAAAATTGCCGACAAATTAAATAAGCACTCCAATTTCCAACCCTTAAAAAGGCAATATAAACCCTATTTTGAAGTCAGAAAACCAACAGAAACATAGCAACTATCGGCTCATTGCAGTTCTAAATACAATGTCAAAAATATTTGAAAAAGCAATAAATCAACGCCTAAAGGATTATTTGAACGACGAGGAGTTTCTTTCTGATCGGTGATTTGTATTAGGACCTGGAAGAGTAACACAGTGTGCAATCCTTTATGTCTCGGACATCATTAGTAACCTCGGTTGAAAATAAACAAAAATAACTCAACATTTTTCTCAATCACATTAAAGTGTTTCATTCGGTTTCAAGTGGGATACTACTAAAAAAGTTTCAACGCATATAAATTCAGGGAGTTGCATGAGACTGGTTCAAAAGCTACGTAACAAGAAGGACCCAAGCTGTCAAATTCGAAAATGCGAGAAGCAATAATCTACCTACTACCAAGGCAGTATTCTAGGCCCTACCCATTTTCTTATTTATATAAATGATTTATGTAATTTAAAAGTATATGGTCATCTTCTAATGTTTGCTGATGATAAGGACTTAAAATTGTTAAAAAATGGCTAGACTTCTAGCTTACTAACACTAAACTTAAGACAACACTAAATACAAGACTTTCACTATAGATAAACGACAACAACCTAAATATAAGAACAAATTGACCATTCATAAATGCGGCATGACAATCAATTATGTAACGGGTATTTTTTTTAGAGGCGTGGTTTTCAATCTGGCACTACTTTTTTCGTAGTTGGTGTTTTTGACAGCTGTCACTTGATTTATGCTCAGTTTGGTTTGCCATTTCATAATGAATAGACTTACTCCTGAACAACGTTTGCAAATAGTGCAAATTTATTACCAAAATAATGGTTCGGTTGGCGCAACGTATCGCGCGCTGCGTCCAATATTCGGTCGACATAATCGCCCAGCAGAGTCGGTAATTCGAGATATCATGAATCGGTTTCGCATCACGTTTACTCTTGTGGATAATGCGCATCCTCAGAGACGTCGTACAGTGCGCACTGAAGACGCTATTGCTGCTGTGGAGCAGAGTATTGAGGAAGACCCGAATGAGTCCATCCGCCATCGCGCGCAACAATTGGAGCTGTGCCCATCCACTTTATGGAAGATTTTGCGGAAGGATCTTGGTTTGCGGGCTTACAAAATCCAACTCGTGCAAGAATTGAAGCCGAACGACCATCAAGCTAGTCGCAGGTTAAGTAAATGAGCCCACAACGAGATGGCCACCGATCCCGATTTTCACAAGAAAATTTTGTTCAGCGATGAAGCTCACTTTTGGTTGAATGGGTACGTTAATAAGCAAAATTGTCGTATTTGGAGTGATAACAATCCACAAGCCATTGTTGAGACGCCGTTACATCCTCAAAAAGTCACTGTTTGGTGTGCTCTATGGGCAGAGGGAATCATTGGTCCATATTTCTTCAAAAATGAAGCTGGCCATAATGTTACAGTCAATGGGGAACGCTATAGAGCAATGATTAATGACTTTTTCGTGCCTGAATTGGAGAATGTTGATGTGGACGACCTTTGGTTCCAACAAGACGGCGCTACATGCCATACAGCCAACGAAACAATCAATTTATTGAAGGAAACTTTTGGTGAGCGCATTATCTCGCGTCGTGGGCCTGTAGCGTGGCCTCCAAGATCGTGCGATTTAACACCGCTGGACTATTTTTTGTGGGGTTATGTGAAGTTGCTTGTCTACGCAGATAAGCCGGACACGATTAACGCCTTGGAAGAGAATATTCGGCGCGTTATTGCTGACATACTTACTGCAAAAAGTGGTTGAAAATTGGGCCTCTCGGCTGGAATTTGTTCGAGTCAGCCGCGGCGGCCACTTACCCGAAATCATTTTTAAAACATAATGGCAAACCCTTATCTTTATAATAAAACTAAATTCTTAGCCATAACATCAAATTATATGCGTTTTATCTCTTCTTGAAAACCACGCCTCTAAAAAAAACACCTTTATAATAAACTTCAATAGTACTATATTTTATGTGAACAAAAATACAGGTTAGGCTTCTAATAGCTAATAACATGGAAGTCATAGGTAGGTGGTGCTCACGGGAAGGTCTACATGAATATCCTCATCATCAAAATGTCTTGTGCAGCTCTTCTTGGACACAGCCTTTTTGTCCTCCACTATAGGCCAATTATCCCATTTCTTCCGCTTCTTAGGTGGAGATTGAGCTTTTTTCTGAAATTAAAAAAATAAAGTAAATAAACAAGGCCATAATTTATTTAATTACAAAAGGAACTTAAAAAATAAAGAATAAAAATAATATTAAAACAAGTAGAATCATAAAAGGCATCAGTTAGCAATAAGAAGTTGTAGTTTAGTAAAATGCGGTCTTTAAAAGCAATTATACAGCGCTTGACCCAAAATTATATAGCGCTTGCCCAAAATTACCAATTTAATTTATTTAATTACAAAAGGAAAATAATTCTATAATATATTTTTTACATCATAGCTTAAATAAAACTAAACCAGTGCATCCTACCGGCATATTAGTTATTATGAATGAATTGTATCCTTCATACCCAGGTCTATCAATTGTATCATATATTGCTAAACAGATTATATTTCAAAATTTCATATTATTATTATTATTAGTTTATTCATTAAATTTACAATTATTTTATTTTATGTACCAGCTAAGCCCAAGGCTTATCTGCTGGAAACCAGGTGTGTAAAATACAGATAAATTATTGTGAAATTTTCCAAATTATGCAATAAGCAAGCATTTTTTTCGCTGTATATTTACATGAAGTCTGCAAACAGAATTATTTTCATTTTTAGCTTGCTTACATATTAGTGCAAATGTCACATCACTTGCTAGTTACGTATTGTTTACATGCCTATAGTTAATTTTATAAATTCTCAGATAATTATTTAAATATCATAACATAAATTTATTTATTTCAGTCTTGTGCTTATTACTTTTTAATTCTTTTGAAACAAATAATATAGCATTTGTGGCGAACATCTTAGTAGACTCAGTATGCGTTACAAATTACAATACTATTATCTACTTTGACACAATATTTAAAGCAAATTTTTTAGGCATTATTTAATTGAAGCCACCTAATATATATTCTTGTATATTTTTTGCAGATAGATACAATCCACCCACAAAGCACTAAGCAGTGAAGTTTTGTCTTGCTTTGCACTTAAGAAATAAAAAATGTTTTTTTTTTTTAAATTTCATCAAACTTGTGATTTTTCCTTTTATTATTATTGTTTGTTGATCAAGCAGCTATTTAGCCGATATGCCCATATCTCATTCTCAGTTAGTAGCGATTTGCCTAGCTTCAAGAAATCTATCAAGGCGGTTCTTGAACTGGTTTACTTATAGCTTCCACCACTTCCTGTGGTAGCCGATATCCAATTATCCACAACTCTATTGGAGATAAAATTCTTGCTAGGATTAATGGAACAAAGAGATTTAGATAACATTTTCAATGAAAATTCTTCAATGAAAATTCTTCATTGAAAAAAAATCTAAGTTGCGTGTTTTGGTTAAACATGAATATGTCCTTAATGCTTCCATAATTGTAATGCCGAGTTAACAGTTTGTAAGTCTCAATGAGATCACCACGATCACGTCGCTCTTGTAATGAGGTCAATTTTAACACAGACATCCTTTCTTCATATTTCAAGCGTTTTAGTTGCGCGGGTATTTTTGTGAATCTCCTTTGAACTCCTTCCAGCAACTGTATGTCTCACAAAGTATGGATTCCATATCTGATACCCATACTCAAGCAAAGGCCGCACATGTCTTATAGATCTTCAGCATTACTTGAGGAGACATGTTTCTAAAAGATTTTTTTATTAAATATATAAAGGAATTAGCTTTCTTCACAATTGCTACAATGTGGGTCTCCCATTTCATATCGGCTGATATAATGACACCGAGATCTTTTTGTGAAGTCACAGGTTTAAGTTGAGTTCCATTTAGGTAATACAACAGTTTTGGGTTTTTTTGCCAACGTGCATAACGGTACACTTTTCGATATTCAGGGTCAGCAACCAGTCTTTCATCCACTTCATTATGTTATTGAGGTCCTCCTGGAGTGGACCGGAGCTGACTAATGGGTCACCAAAAAACTTTGTATCATCAGCAAAACTACTCGGTGTTGAACTTAAACACAAATATAAGTCTATTAAATAAAGAATAAATATAATTGGTCCGACAACAGATCCCTGCGGTACTGAACTAATGGCTAGGCGTTCCGAAGACAGTTGATCACCTATTCGCACTTGCATTGTCCGGTCAGTAAGGAAGGCCTGTATCCATCGAAGTAGGTTTGCTCTGATGACAAGATGTTCAATTTTTGCCAAAAGTCTATGAATGGGCACTCTATCAAAAGTCTTCTCAAAATCGAGGTATATTATATTAATACAGTTATGCTTATCAAATTCACTAGTCCAGTTGTCAAGGATGATCAGGAGATTCGATATAGTAGATCTTTGTGGCACAAACCCGTATTGTTGGTTTGGAATAACATCATTAGCTGATAGGAACGAACGAATTTCCGCAACAATTATTTTTTCCATTATCTTACAGACTACACTAGTCAAACTAATGGGACAGTAATTGATTGGATCTAATTTGTCGCCCTTTTTATAAACAGGTGAAACAATAGCCTTCTTCCACGTTTTTGGTAAAACACCATTAGAGAAGGAGAGATGCATGATATGCGATAACGGAAGACTCAACGCTGAGGCACATTTTTTAAAAACTATTCCTGGAATATTGTCTGGTCCGGTCCGGAATATTGTCTTGTCTGCTCTGTCTTCGTGAAGTCTTTCAAGTGTTTCTCAATAATAGCTTGGGAAAAACTAATATCACAAATAGAAGTTTTGACTCTTAGATTTGGATCAATTGTTGGGATAGGGCTCTGTGGTTCAACAACAAAAGCTTTTTCAAATTGTGCTGCAAAGGCATTTGCAATGTCAATTTCATCGTTTAACAGCATTCCAGTGGGGTCTCTTATTGTGGATGACACACTCACTTTCATTGATAACTATTTATGAATATATCCATAGAATGGTTTAATTCCACTGTTGACTAAATTTTCTTCAAAACTTTGCCTGGATTTCCTCGTCTCATTCAACAGTTTATTGTTGACTTTTCTGTATCTACTATAGTCATCAGAAGAATTCAAAGACAGACTCTGCATTATCTGACTAGGTCAATTGAACAATAGGCCACTTCAGCTTAGGGTAATTAAAGTCTCCCATAATAATAATATTATGATTATTATCGGAAGCTTTTTTAATCAATGAGCAAAGTTTATTGTCATCCTGAAGGGATACATAACCGGGCCGATAAACACCAACTAGTAACAGTTTCACAGTCCCTAATGTAACATTTAACCACAAAGAGTCAATTTGGGAGTTCATACTGAGTTTGAATTGTGTGTTTGGTACTACTTTGATTGATTGGCCATTAATTATCCTTTTAGTATATATTGCTACACCTCCTCCGCAACGATCACTACGGTCTTTTCGAAATAATGGGTAATTAGGTACATTTACAATACTGTCACTTATTTTAGAATGCAACCAACTTTCACCAATAATTATAAAATTAGGTTGGTAAATGTTTATTTGTGCAAGAAACAAATCAAATTTTGCAGGTAGCGAGACCAGGTTCGTATAAAATATTTTATATTAGAGTACAGAGCTGTCTAATTGTTTTTTGGCGGTTTTATTATCTGAGGACAGCCTCTTATATATTTCATTGTTAAGTCCGTCTCGCCTTTATTAATTCTTTCAGCCAGTTCTTCTCTTAAATCACTCAAGTGCTGCCTTTGCATTGGTGTTAAATCTGCCTTGATCATTGTCGGTCTGCTTAGCTTTTTTTTTTGTTTTTGAGAACTTGTATTGCATACATAGCTGATTACATTACCAATTTAATTGGTCTATCCTTCCCGGTTTGCCCAGGTTTCCCGAGACGGTAGCACAGCAGATTATCTGTAGGCACATCACATTTTATAAAAGTTTTTCCAACATTTTTTTGAAAAAAAGAAATGTTACACAAGATGAACTGCAAGGTGAACCTATTCAGGGAAAGATCGAAGAACGCTTCAAGCAACTCCAAGGTTCATTTCAGCGTAGCCATAGTATCATCGGATTGTGACATCAACTCATACAAAATTTGCAAATCTAATCACAGCAATATGTTACCTCAATAATTCTGGGAGGCATAAAAGTTGTTTACCATAGTGTTGAGAAATTAATAAGCCTGGTAGGCCCATGGTGTAATAAAATCAAAAAGCTTATCAGATAATATATTTCTACAGCATAGCATGGTATTTACTCACCTCAACATTACTTTCCGCAGCAGTCGATAGTCCTCGAATTTTGAGAGAATTAGCAGCTTTCAATAATATCGGCAAGAATTCTTCAGTTACATTTACTTCCCCGCTATACATAAATGTTAAAAGCGTTTTAATCGATGCGATATTAACATCGTGTAACACTATTATAGGATCCTTGTAAGGATTTTGCTGAAAAACAATACAAAGCACTTTGGAGTAGGTGACTTACCTTCAGTAACTAGGGTTTGATTAAATTTAAATATATATATATATATACCTGAAATATTCCCTTAAATAATGGACTACATGCGGATAAAATTACTTTGTGCGCCTTGAAACAGTGACCATCGGAAACCAAAGTAACGTCGCTTAGGCCTTCATCTTGAAACAGTTCTTTTACGTTACATATGATATTATTTTGAAATCCATTCCATTTCAGACTGATTTCATTTAGATTCATTATTCTTTTCCAAAACAACAATGGAGCATGAAGTAAAAAAAAGGATTAAAATGTGGATACCAAACAAACGAAATATTGCAATTTTTGAGATGAAAGAAGCACAACGAAACGAAACAAACATGAGCAAAGTGACAAGTAAACCAATCATTAAAAGTAAGGTGCAGTGAAGTTTGCTATCATACGCAGAAAAAAACAACATAATATTCTTACTAGTTCACCGTGCACAAGCGAAGAAAAAGATACTGGAGTCGTGTGATGTTAATATTTTATTATTAATTTAATATAAAAGTTGCTCAATTATTTTGTTCGATCATCATAAATAAAAAAGTTTTCAATTCGCCAATTGTTCACGGACAAAAATGTTAGAAAATATAAGCAATAATAAAAACAAAAAAAATATATCTTAGGAATGTAGGTATCCATCAAATGCATGCCGGTCACAGATTTAAATAAAATTATCTATTAACTGGTAAATACAAAACAATATGTGTGCATATCTGCGGAAAGTGAAGATATTACTTCTTATATTATCAAAATAATAATAAAATTCCCCATTATATAATATTGCCTACGCAATATTATGTAATAGGGGAATTCTGTCTACACGGAATATTGCGTATTGCGTATTACGTTAGTGAAAATATATATGTGTGCCACTTAAAAAAAAAAAAAATGGAAAAAATTGCCTTCAATATAAAATGAAAACAAAAAGTAGGATGGGTATAAACACATCCAAATTTGAATATTATATAAATAATATATTAACATTATTATTATTCTATTATTTTTTATAATATTTTCTTAACTAGTGTATGAAGGTTAAACACGGGAATTATTTCGACACTATACTCAATACTTGTGAATCGTTATTTTTTTAATTATAATGTAAACAACTGTAAAATTTTGGCTATGCAATGACTAAATAAAAAATGTAGGAACATAAAAAAATAATATAATAATATAATATATAATAATAATATAATAAAAATTATGTTTTAATAATATAATGAGTTTTTAAAAGTAATTAAAGTGTCACATTTACATTTCCAGTTATTCTGTGTTTTAACGTCTTTCGCAATTTCATTACTTAGTATACGTATACCAAGAAAACCAAGTATTTTCCCAAGAAACTGCGATGGTGAAGTTTATGATAAATCTACACTGTAGTTTTAAAGCGTCATACTTGTACTTGTAACTAGCATCATGTCCTGTGGAGCACAGTGTTGCCAGATACCCCGTTTTTTTCCTCGCCTTTTTGACAATTGATCCGCACTCTGCTTTAGACCAACGCGGTTCCGCTTTTTTCGAATTTGCTCGAATAATTCAAGATTTTTTTTTAAATTAATAATTAGGATAACAAGCTCAAAATGTAGGGGTCCCACACATTTAATTTTGAACGTCATTGACATCGTGTATCTTCAAAGTTGTCCCACAGTCATGTTTACTAATCCAACCTCAAGTATTTTCTAAAAATGGAACTGCATTATCGTATCGTATTCGGACCCTCTAAATATTCATTGTAAAATGGACGGAGTTTATGGATTCGTTAGTTGTATCATCTTGTTCGATCTACATTTTACCGATTTGAGTTTCTGGTGTTTCCACCTTGAGGTAAATTTCTTGTCCAAGTTGCAGATATTGGAACGGAGTAGGGGATTTAGTTTCCATAACAATTCGATGCGTGAAAACAATATATATACCTATCATAAGTGATAAAATAAACATATTTTTGTTGAACAAACTTAAATAATATGAAGCAAGAGTTGAATATGTTTATTGGCGACTAAAAGAAATTTTAGCCGATTATTCTTGACGTTTTCCAATCAATCTATTTTATTTTTTTTTAAATTAAAGTTTTAAGATTTGTAAATTCGATTTTCGTTTGAAACCGTACATGATGTTTTCGCCAGGTTTTTTTGCTGTTTAATAATAATTAGGGCCCATTATTTAAGTCAGAACCTAGTTTTTACTGTTAATAAATACCAAAAATTTTGAAAATTACAGAGATATACGTATAGCTTCAATTAGTGTATTTCATATTCTTTTTTGTATTTGTGATTAAATTTAAAATCGTGTTTTTTTTTTAATTATTTTATCTTATTTAAATTCGTTTAATATATTAATTATTATCATTCTTTACCTCTAACTATTTTTATTAATCAGTTGGGCTACCCTAATTTACGAATGTACCTATAGGTACTTTACTTTATAATATCTTTAGTTCATTGCCTGCATTGTGTACAATTTCTGTTGGGTAACCACAATAAATAAATAAACACGGACATAATATTTCAATTTATAATTACTAGCCGTTTAACTCTTGGCCTGGCTTAGCTTCCAGTTGGCAGCTAGGCCCTGTGGCGGCTTTAACGGCGCCTTCGACGCGCGATAACTAGTACTTACGGCACTCAGGTTGAGTCGTTTCGCGACTCATCTTTGAAATACGAATATGATATTTGAACACTCTATTGAACTCTATGTTTCATTGATTAATTCTAAAAAATTGTTGACTTTAATGATATATCTATATTATTCGACCAGTCTCCGATGTGATCTAAACGGCTATGGTTGTTTTTAAGAGTATCAATCTTGTCTACATACAAAAATTAATATATTTCGCATTTGTAGTTTTCGAGTTAAAAGATGCAATGGACAGACGGGCGGCTAAAGTACGAAGATAGTGGCGTCTTACACATGAATCTAAAGTAACTAAAAAGTGACAGACGAGAATGCATTGCTATGTGGGTTGTTGGCGGGTGATAGCACTTTGTAAACTGAATGAAACACTAATTAAATATTGTATTACTATCTGATAAATGTTAATAAAACATTGTGATAATAGCTAACATTATTGTATTCAGTTTTAGTTCAGTTTCAATGCCGTCAACAACGGCCTTTATTTTATCGAATTGTTTTTTATTAGGTAGGTATAATAAAATAAGCAGGACCCATTAGTTAGAGACTGTCGACAGGTCTTTTTGTTGACGTTCATAACTAATATTATTGCATACATAATTAAAAGGTTAAAAGGCATGCATTTTTAGACAAGGTAGATTTTAGCATAAACAAAAATAGAAAATGAAAAACAAAAACTGTACAGTAGAAATAATATGAAACCTAACGTGACACATAGCACTGATATTATTTTCAATTTTTAATATTTTAGTGGTACGTATTATAACATAATAATTATTTTACATATATTTCTATGAGGTATTTTTTAAATTTATTTTTAAATAGTGATAACGCAGCACTCACTTTCATATCACCAGGCAATCTATTGTATAAAGTGGGAACCGCCATATAAGTTCTTAAGGCGCCACCAGTCCCTAAAACGTGTTTTGTAACGTATTTTGGTGCATTTTGTTGAAGTTTTTCCCAACAAATGGCTAAAACTAAAAATACCACAATAGTCTACATATATTAATTTAGTCCTTTGCTTACTGAAATATACCTTATTATAAACTGAAAAACTGAAATATACCTTATTATAGTAATGAAAATAAATAAATAAGAAAGTGTTGTTTTTTCTTGCAACGATTTTCTTTTAAGTTGTGTAAGTGACGCGAACCTAATTTTTCTTTCTAAAGATAGACAATATAATAATCTAGGACATTACTTAAAAAAAAACACTTTTTTCAAATGATAATAATTATTTAAATACAAAAAACATGTTTCATCGATTCCAAATGTAACGAATTCGCGGTCGGCGAGTATATCCGTCTCTTTTCTACACGTCAATGTTCGAATAAAGCATACTCTTTCAAATCTAAAGGACAAATGCGTCCCGGGGCGCCTTAAATTTGGGGATAGAAAGCATATTTTTTGCTTACTTGTCTTGTTTTATGCTGGTGTTTTACCGGGATTGACAAGTTGTTAAGTTGACAATTCGTAGGTAGGTATTTAGGTATAATCAATCCAAGGTTTGCAAGGTAGGCAGGGATGCCTACCTTGCAAACCGACCGACCGGTGTAAAGTCATCCACCGGCCCGAAGTGCTCGTAATGGTCTTCCATGTTGACGACCGATGTGTGCCGTCTTTACTTCGCACATATCAATCGTAATACAACGAGGCCCCGGAAGTGAAAATGTTTTGAGCGAATGCTCTATCGGTGCAGCCACCCAGGAATCCGGCTTCCATCAGGCACCGGCCACTCTGGCACATTGCGGTAAGGTTTTTGTTTTACGTATCCTATCGATTCCCCGTCAGCCGACGGCGGTCATCCGATTTCACCTAACGCCAGTTTCGTACTTCAGACGTGCCTCTGAGTCTTATACTTTCTACACTTGTAGAAATATCCGTTATTAATAATAATATACAAACGACACTCCGACACAGGCAGTACCTAGTGGGGTGGTCTGAACCATAAGTGTAGGTACCACAAAATATTCTTTGCCAGTTGCCGCCAATGTATAAATTATTGTTATTATGTATTTTACTTACAGTTATTATGATAATGTCCTTTTAGTGGATCTACCAAGGAAAAACAATTGCTTAACTAACTCTTTAATCACCTATGCGTTAATTGTGTGGGGCGGTGCAACTCGAAAAGCCCTTGAACCATTAATCAAAGTTCAAAAATTAGTTCTTCGTGTGATCAATAAAAAGCCTTTTAGGTTTAGTTCGGAAATCCTTTTCTCAAGTTACAGGGTGCTAGATATTAGACAATCTTTTATTAAAAAAGTAGTCATACATGTTTGGCAAAATAAAATTAGTAATATACAGCGCACTAAAGCTATGAAGACAAGATCGAACGATAGAGGTCACTTAGTGGCACCAATAATGAAAACATCTTTTGGACAGAGACATCTCATTTTTCTGGGCCCAAAAATATATAACCAGATAAGCGATGAAATTAGGGATGCTAAAACTAAAGCTTGTCTCGCTAAATCTATCTTAAAATGGTTAATCTCTTTAGGTAGAGATGCTGCTGAGAAATTAATTTCTGAAATAGTTGTTTAGATAAAATTTAATAAGACTAATTTATGCGACTTTAGCTACTAGGTAAAAAATATTATTTTAGTTAAGATATGTTTCTATGCTATATGTAGTATAACACTATTTTTATATTGAATATTTATTTATTTATATCGAATATTTATTTACCTATATATTTAATAATTGTTTATTCATTTATTTGTTATTTTTTAATTGTTTCATTTATTTATTTTATTTTTTCATATATTCGGTATTCTTGAGTAAACATTTAAATTTTATTGTATTCATGTGTGTATGTGTGTGTGGGTGTGTATATCAGTGTGTATATTTGTGCCTTATTATTTTTATATTTTTCTCAGGGTTTTGCGCTGGTCTCTGCTATGCACTGTATCACTTCATATATAACCTTCCTTAGAACAGGTAACTATTACCTAGTTAGGAAGGTTATAGACTTATACTCATCGGCCAATTTATATTCCATAACAAAAAAAAAAAAAAAAAAAAACCATGTAATCATAACAAATACTATCAAATTATAGAATTTCTACATCAAATTGCCAGTTGAATACATTTTTAAATCAGGAAAATAACTTATAAATACTAAATAATACTAAATAATATTAATGTTATTATTACAGGGTTCCAAATTATTATTACAAAATAAATTTCCAGTTCTTGCCTTGTGTTGTTACACAGTGGTAAGTGTCCTTTTTTTAGTTTTTATTAGGAAACTAGTAAAGTTAATCTTTGAAATCATGGTTATTTTTTTAAAAAAACCCTAAAAATATTTGTATGGTGTAATCTAAGATTATAGCGGTAAAGTTCATTTTGCAAGATATTTAATCCCTAGTACAAGCATTGTCTGAAAAGTTTCCGATATCAACATGAAGATGGCAGCATCAGGTCTATAAGGTAATCACTCCTGTTAGCGGCCTGGGCGGACCAAAATCGACAGTCCATCACTGACTTCAGCTTTCTGTTAGGCCAAGCCGGCAGCGGAACATCCTGTAGGTCTTCATGAAACAGGCGTTGCTTTTTCGAGATGTACGTGGTCATATCAGTCGTCTCTATTATCCCTAATTATTATTCAACATCGCAGGCAAATGATCATACTTTTACTAAACTACCAGGACATTACAAAATTTAGACAGTTAAAATCTTATTAGTTACGAATTAATCAAAACATATAATTCAAGTTGGTACTGCAGTGTTAGAAATGTTATAGTTACCGAGGTACATCGAACCATTATCGTATTCTTTGCAACACAGAAGGGATGCCAACATGTCCAATGTAGAGAGAGAATATCCCCGTAGATTGAATATCCTACCGGATAATTCTCCTCTCCTACCGTTAGCCAATAGAAATGAAGCAAAGCTCAAGAGATTAGAGTCGTGCACGGACACCAGAGCATGGGCGATGCAGCCGCAGCATCGCTCCGAATATCTGCTCGACTGGATCAAGAGGAACTCGAGCGCATGTCACTCAGTATCCTTAACGCTTCTTTGCACAGATGCCAACACAGAAGGGATGCCAACATGTCCAATGTAGAAAGAGAATATCCCCGTAGATTGAATATCCTACCGGATAATTCTCCTCTCCTACCGTTAGCCAATAGAAATAAAGCAAAGCTCAAGAAATTCGAGTTGTGCACGGACACCGGACCTATCAATATTTCGTTCTTTTTTTTAGCTATTGTGGGTGGAGTTGTAGGAAGTGTCGTCTTTGGAGGAATAATCTTACTCATTATCTGGAAAGTGTGTGCAACCGTTCACGATCGAAGGGAGTACGTCAAGTTTGAGATGGAGAGAAGGTTGGCAGAGTGGGACAGGGGCGACAACCTACTATATGCACCTTGCACTTCAACATTCACCAATCCAACATTTTTTTCTAACACCTTAGAAATCCTCAAATGATATAAGAATAAAATAAATACAGTTTTGATTTTTTATAATTTGTATATTATTTAAAAGTATGCATAGTTCTGTACAACCAGATAGCTATACCGATATTGTTACAATTTTTATTTTTATTATAGTTATCTAACCAAAATTTACATTGAACAAGTTATTTATCACTATTAACACACCCTCGGAGGTTACACTGTACACGTTTTCTCAATTCAAGTACAATTACCAAGCATAGACTAAATCATGTGAATATCTAATTCAACACTAAAAGTCTCCCGGTGAACTTATATCTACCATAAGGAAAAACAATGTAATCATAACAAATACTATCAAATTATGGAATTTCTACATCAAATTGCCAGTTGAATACATTTTTAAATCAGGAAAATAACTTATAAATACTAAATAATATTAATGTTATTATTACAGGGTTCCAAATTATTATTACAAAATAAATTTCCAGTTCTTGCCTTGTGTTGTTACACAGTGGTAAGTGTCCTTTTTTTAGTTTTTATTAGGAAACTAGTAAAGTTAATCTTTGAAATCATGGTTATTTTTTTAAAAGAACCCTAAAAATATTTGTATGGTGTAATCTAAGATTATAGCGGTAAAGTTCATTTTGCAAGATATTTAATCCCTAGTACAAGCATTGTCTGAAAAGTTTCCGATATCAACATGAAGATGGCAGCACTTAGCGACTTTTTTTTTTCAGATAGCCTTAAGTGACTTTTTTTGTTCCCTAAGCTAAAAGTTGCGCTCGGAGAACAAGATTTTCGTCGAATGAGGAGGTTATCACCTTCGTAAATAACTATTTTGCAGAGAAAGACGCCGAATACCATTTGGATGGGTTTAAAAGATGCAGAAAAAAAATAAAAAATTATATCTTGCATCTTTGTTAGGTTAGAAACTTTTCAGACAATTCTTGTATATGACCCCCAGATTGTCAAGAAGTCAAGTCATTCCATATTTATTGGCCACCAACCATGACACTAACTCACCTAAATTCAAATGTGACAACCAAGCTTGGGATAAATATTTTTTATAGCGTGCCAAAGAAACATATATGTGACTAAACAGCTTTTCCATAATATCATAATTTAAGCATTTTCAAGCATTGTAAAATAAAAAAACATTTATCATATAAAATGCCAGGAATGTCCGCAATCTACTTAGCTTTTAATTATGGTCGCAAAAGAAAATAACACTAGAACACCTTTTTCAGAATCGATATAGCGACAGTAAAATATTTTACAATTAATATGGTTTTACACAAAGGTTACACTGTATAAGGTTTGGCATTTGTTTCACGATACCATAGTGCGCAAAATTCTATTTGTTATGTGAACTCGAAAACTGCTTAACCTGAGTTATGCCCCCATCTCATACAGTCTCCGTAAAAACACCTGCCCCTGACGTGTGACAATAGATTTAATTAATATTTGATACTGGTAATATCGGGATTAGAGACTTGCAACACCATAAATAGGTCCATTAAATTCTACATTTGCTATATGAGCAAGACAGGCATACAATGTATTGGAATATTTTAGAATAAACTCATTAACTTCTGGCAAGTTCGTCGCCATTCTGCAAGGTTGCTCTGTTTTGTCAATTGTGTCAAGTTGTGTTATAACAAATTTTTCGTATTTATTTATTTTATTTAAAAATCTTATTGTTTATCGAAATCAATAGAAGACACGTTTTATATTTGGTAACTTTATCAATATAATTTTCAAAATAAGTCGTTTTTTTTATATATGTTTGACAATATACATAATTTTAGCGAAAAAAAAATATGAATAAGTAGAACAATAACTTATAAAGCAACATATATATCTGATACTTCGTAAATAATAATGACATAGAAATAATAATTGTTAGGGCATAAGTGATTGTTTGCCGAAAATGGATGACGTTATCTATGGGTATTTTTTAAAATTATTTTCTGTTCATGGCATAAATTGTAAAATACTTATAACCCATTTTCTATGATATCTAGGAAAATAAATAAAGAATAAAAAAAAGAAATACGTTTAAATTTTTTTTATCGTTTTAAAAACAAAAGTTTTACTTACAAAAATTAATTTTGGAGTTTTTATTTCATAACAACTAAATTGATCTATATCAAGAAACAAGTCAACAATCAAAAAACATACTAAAATAATTATATTATCAAAAGGTTGATCTATATAGATAACTAAACCAGTCTCATGAAAAAAAAATATAATTCCGAATCAAAATTAAGACACGGACATTCAACAGATTTTGATAAAATTTAGTAGCTTTGCTACGCTAGAGATGTGAAACCGCTAATATTCAAATAAAGATTTTTATAAAGTCAGTGAAATTGCATCAAACTTAGTCATTTTAACTAGACTCGTGGCGAGGCCGCTTTTACGTAATTGTCGAAAAACGCACAAAGGTTTTCTAAAATTAACCAAATTACGGGTGCTTACTTAAAACGCTTATTTTCAGTGCAGCTTAATAGTGCAGATGATAAACTGCACTATTTTAATAGCTTATGAAATTCTGGTATTATACAAAACGTAAACAAAAATACGGTTTTTTATTTTTTACTCATTCATAGATATCATATCTATTTATAATATATATTTTTTACCATGAACAATTAAAAAAAAATACAAATAAATCACTGTGGACGATCACTGGTGCTGTAATCTTTTTTTTTAAGATAATTTTTAATACATTTTTTTTTATTGTCTTTATATTTATAATTTATTCTTTTACTTATTTTCGTTTTAAACTAGGGTCAATTTTTAAAATATATCAGAAAAACATACATATTTTATTATTTTTTCATAGTTATTAAAAACGGAATATCCTTTCTATTTATGTTGATAAACAATGACTACTAAGTAAAATCATGTTACAATATATATTTAAACATTATATAAAAAAAATAATAGATGATTTTGTTTAACAAGTCACAATTTTAGAGTAAACCAACCATTGCAAAACATTGAAATTAATGACATCAGCATCTTGGAATATCCAAGTGTTTTTAAATTTAGTGCACTCCTTTTAAGAGGTTGATCTATATCAAAACTAAACACAGTTTCACGAAAAAAAAAATATAATTTTAAAAAAAATTCATATTAAAGTAATTATAGTAAAAAACTTTTTAATATGAAGTGCTTCACGAGCAGTGCGCTCGAGGATGCACTAAAATACCATTGAAACACTTTATTTATGTAATATTATAAAGAAATAATAGCTTCTTATTACTTATAAAATTTAAAAACCGTTGTAAACACAGCACACCGCCTAAGCAAATAGAAGAAATTGCACACTAAATAATTCGAAGATATTTTACATTTTTTTTTAAATGTTTCAAATGGCAATATACTGTTTTTCTTTTAAGCATCTGAAAAACATAATAGATAATTTTATGGCGATGGAAAATAACACCTCCCGAAATAAGCGGTATTAAAAATTAATTAAATAAATACCATATGATCCATTGACGGCGCCAGAACGTCAACGCTATCAGAAGGGTTGTACCTTTTTTTTTCACAAGTTTTCAAGCTTTTTTCATTTTTGGATGTAGCGAGGTTTTGTGGATTTACTTTTTTTATTCTATTTTATCTAACATACCCACGTACTAGAGAGCTGAAGTTTGCTACACAATTTCCATCAGTAAAATATTTTGATACATTATACATCGCTTTTCTCCCTTCATCTCTATGTCCTTTGGTCATTTACCTGTATACAAAATGTCCCAAAACGATTGTGCATCCTTGAAGAGGGTGAAATTTCTGCCTAAAATATTCATGGTATATAGCATTGAAATAGTTATAATCAATATAATTATTTTAATAATTGATGAACGGTTATGGAGTGGCAATATAAACAGTACCGTCCGAAGCGTACGTTCACTGGTACTGCCATTTCCCTTGGCAACTATCTCGGTAGCTGCTCTAATACCGCCCTGCCTCTCCATCCCTCACCCCTCTGGGCATAAATCGTCACCCCTCCATATAAGTTTAGCATCCTAGACTATAAAAGCAAAGCAGAAAAAATGTCATCCGCAACAAGAAATTTAAGATGGCAACCAGCAAATGTTTACCTGCTACCATGTCTTTTGAAGGTAAACATGATTTGGTTTGAAGACAGATTACTTACAAAAAATTTTTTGTAAATTTGTAATGCAAATTATACACATTCTATTCTATGCAATTTCCATCAAATGGCTACTTTCTTTACCAGAGTAAAAATAATGGCGGTAAACTTATGCGCTGATAACGTTAATATAATGTAGAAGTTTCATAAGCGCTAACAAATTCACAAGATATATACTAACACTTCTGTACCGTAGAATTTACCTTAGTAACATATACTTTGCATAATATATTTAGCATTATTATTGAATATACAAATAGTATGCGCACTATTACTTACTCGCACCAACATACTATGAATCAAAAGCGATGTGACATCAGAATATTTAAAGACCCGTACGGACAAATCTAAATTTCACTGATTTTGAACACTACGGAAATTCAATAAATCTTTTTGCAAACAAAATGAATATTTTCCTTAGAACAATCAAAAGATTAATTATTCAGAAAGAAAGAAAAAACCGTTTTAATGTCACAGATTAGGGTGGTTCTATATATATATTAGGTACGAAGCAAGCCACTTTGCTGACAATGGAACATTCTTCTTACAATACCTTTCACCATACAGGGCCTCCAGACCTCCGCAATACTGTAACATTTGCTTCGGTCATAAAATTAGTTTAAATAAATTTACCAATATTATGAATGACCTTTTAAAAAACATATATTTTTTCTGAAAAATACCACTTCGTGTCAAAATTAATACAAACATAAATAAAAGATAGCAATGCTTACAGCATAACTTATTGGCTAAAAACAATAGCTTCAATCGAAGACCGAATCAAAATTTAAACCAATGGACAGATTCTAAGTGTTTGCGAATGTAACAAACCTAAATTAATAATTGCCTAATGTTAAAAATAAAATTTTAAATTTCAATAATGGGCCATCAGACGGTGTTAGAAATAAATAAATGACTAAAAATATGTGTATTTTGCAAAATGAAGCAGACCTCCACAAAACCAACATGTGAGCTGCGTTATTCTTAATCTTAATGCTATTTTTTAATTTTTGTTTAATTTTCTGTTTTGATTTTTTTGTGAAAAATTAATTTCTGCATAATAATTATGAATTAAACTCCCTCTAAAGAAAGAACTCTGTATGTACAAGCTATTATAAAAATATCAGATTTTCAGGAAAAATATTGTGTCATTTTATCAAGCATTCTATATGTTATCTATCCTTAACATATGCACCACTAGTGATTATAAATAGATTACATATTTACAAAAGGCAATAACGGCGAAAGTAAAATGGCTATACACCATATCCCAAGACGATTCCCGATAAAAAAATCAACTAATTGGTCCTGCAATTTTTAATATAACGTAAATACGGTATATAAAAATTCATAAAAATTCCGAGAAAAAAAATCATAAACTTGATGTGATGAATGAATGTGATGTTAAACGAATTTTTCAATAACGTCTTTGTTAGCTCTCAGTTGTAACTGTCGCCGTACGCCTGTAACAGTGTTTACCGAATTCACACCATCTGTTAAAAAATATAAGATATTTGGGGACAGTATTTTTTGCATATTTTTATATAATTTCTCACTCATAATAGATACCAAAAAGTCTTAAATCTTCGAGAATGGTCTTGAGACATCCCGTATATGCATAGTGCGCTACTGCCATCTTCGTGCTCTATATTACGGTGAATTATATCAAAAATACTGGAATGCAGTCTACTCCTGTTAATCAAGTAATAAAATATGAAAAGACTCAACATTATACTTCTTATTATGATTATGGTGGAAATGCCAATAATCAACGAACTATAAAATTGATACAACAATATGTCATTTTTATATACACAATAAAATCTGATAATAATAGTTGTGATCAAAGAAAATAGAGCTATTAAACAATATACTCTATTAAATATAAAGGTGGAAAAACAAACTTTGAATTAAAAATCTACAGGGCTTTAATGAAAAAATCTAAACATTATATTAGTAAAATAGTTTCAGATTGTATTAGGTTACATACTCTTGTTATGTTCATTGGTGGCCATTCAGCATGGTTTACTTCCCGTGCACTAAATCCGCTCCAAAATTATTTCACTACAATAATTTGTTTTAGAATTCATACTCCTATAAATTATTATTGGAACAATTAGATTGGAACTATTGAAACTCTCATGCCTTTAGGATGTAATTATAGCATCAAAATTGGGGTTCGAAACTATTGTATTTTCAAATAAAAACAATTCATTCTCAGTCATTTATATTGAAAACTGAACAGTTAACTACATACACTTGACAGCGTAGCAAAAGGTTATTTTCTGTAATACAAACAGTTGAGCTCAAATATCATTAATTTTTATAATATAATAATGTGCTAACAGTAGGATTATTAAGACCTCTTGGTATATTTAGGAAATATCCCTAAATTTCAAGTTTAAGGAATAAATTCTTAATATTAAGATTTAAAATTAGACCCGTGTCAATAGTCAAGCGTCAATTTTCTATGCGTGAAAAGGCAATATCTTGCCAAACTCATCTCAGCCAAGAAAGGTTTGATTTTCAATATGGATGTTAAAGTCTGAATATTTCTTTAGGCTTCAATATCACAGGTGCTAGATGCTCCGTCTTAAGGGCTAGACGATGAATATGACTGTGACCATTCTACCAAAAGAACGATGAGTAAAACAAATGTATAGGTAGTTAATTTATAATTAAATAATGTTAGAATGTGAGCAATTGTTGAAATTGAAAAATCTGTGTTCAAACCCTAATGTATGCTAGTTACACATTCATAACTCACTCTAAACTTACGAGTAATCTTTTAAAGTTAATATGGCAATGGAAATACTAAATATTCAAACAGGAAATAAATGTTTCACATTGCAAAAGTGGCCGAGTTTACTTTCAATTTCAATAAATCAACTCAAGGAATAATCGCATTAATATATGACAGTATAATATGACTACAGCGATGAATAATAAATTAGTATATTATAATTATTAGGGCACAAAGCTGCATTTACGAACACAAATGTCTTTTAATTTCTCTATACATTAATAATTATACATACAAAAATCTCCCCTCTACTGTTCTTCTTTGTATTTGCATAGTCATCCAAACAGCATTCTTTCATTCCACTTTCTATACTTTAAGAATCTCTGAAATGAAAAATATGAGACAAATGTCAATACTAAGAAAATACATAAGGAAAAATATTAACATTTTTGAAGTTACACTTCTTTGCGCCCGTTGTACTCATTGTGGGATGGGATGTTGGTCGAGAAACCGCGTCACATGTTAGGAGTAAAATCCGTAGAGTGAATTTTAGTCTTATATTTCATTTATATATCCTGTCTGTCTGTGTGTATGAGTGGGTGTGTGCGAATGGCCAAAGAAGTATAATTTCCACCGTCTGGTCCGACGCAGACACAATTTTTTAAAGGGTTTTTTAATATGATATTTTCATACACCACTGGCGAGTAACTTTTGGATCTTACTGTATGTTCTTGTTAATTAACAGGGAAGGATTTCATTTTTTATTATTATTCGAAATTATGTAACTATATTTGCATTTTATGATTAAAGAGATATTAAATTAATTGTCTCATGGTTTTTGTTTGCCAACTATTAAAACTGCAAAATGGCACATTATTATTTTTACATTTAAACTCTAAAAAGAAATGATAAAATCCTCGATCCCCCATAAATCCTTGATATCCCATAAATAGCATTTTAACAATAACATAAAAAAATATTGAAAGTAGGACATCTGCACAAAGATATACACCAAACTATGTATTTGATCTTATTTTTTACAATATTGTTTTTTGTAGGATGGTTCTTTTCTGCTCATCCATGTCCAATTTCTCTACTCGTGGAAAACTATGACAAAGTTGAACATTCAATTGCTGTGAACTTCTTGTGCAAGGCCAGAAAAAATACTTAATAAAAAAATACACGGGGGAATCATATATTATTGAAAGAACCACTAACTGCTTATGCTTTATATTATATTAAAAATAGTAAAATTTATTTTTTAAAATATGTGTAATAAACTCAATTTTGACATTTTCTGTTTAACCTGTCTATTTCCCGAGCAACTTTACGAATCTACACGTATTTTGCCCGGGCTAAATTTTTAAAAATGGTGTAAAGCGCATAGTAAAATGCTTATTTTGGAAAAACTTTGTATGTTATGTTAAAAACCCGTACTATTTTGAATAGCTTGAAAATCTCTAGAATATGGTTTTATTACTATGTATAAAAAAGAGAATGTATAATAAAAAAGTTTGAAAAATAAAATTATGCCTAAAAAAAATATTTTGCAACTTTGACTTTATTTTTTTTTTTTGTATGGTTAGTAAGTAATAAAACCATAGTTTTGAGAATTTCAGAAGCTATTCAAAATAGTGAATGTTATCAACATATGTAGAAAGTTTTTCTAAAATTTGTATTTCCCGCCATTTTTTAAAATTTCGCCGAGCTTATGAGTGCAGGACGCGTAAAGTCGCTTGGGCTGTAGATAGATTTAATTGACTACATTTTTTCTTTAATTATATTTCTTAAACATTCAAATGAAACTCTCAAAAATGGAAATGAAATTCAAAAAAACTTTAAATAATGTTTAAACTGTAAAATGTGACTTTATTCATAGTGGATTTATTTTATCAAATACACCTGAAGCAAAAAAAATAGTCAAACAAAACTACATTACAAAAGGTAGTAAAATGTGGACCTACCTCATCCAGTGATGTTGCGCAGGGGGTTGCACAGGGGGTGATGTCTGTGCAGGTTGCATCGCTACCCTTTGCACAACCTAAAATGTAATTACAAATAAATCTTGGGCCTATTGCAAAAATTTCATTTTTGGTTGCTCCATAAAAAATCATTTTCTTTGAGTCTTTTTTTTCTTTGATGTGAGCCTACATGTAGACTCAAATCAAAAAAAATATTAGCCTACACTCAAATTAGACAAATTATTGAACTTACTATGTTTAAATCATTTACTAATTTTAACACAAAATTTAGTTTTCATGTGGTATGATTTTTAGTATATTTGGTTAAACATTTTTTTCCTTCTTATAATACAGTTCTATTATAATTATATCTCTATTATAATTCTTTGTACTGTAGGTATATATTTTTACTTGTATATATCTATAAGTGTATGTGGACGTCCGCCGGAAAAAGACCTACGGTATGGAGTTAACTCCATACTGACATAGTATGGAGGTAAATTGATCTTAAGACGTCCATATGCAGACTTCCACATACTATGCATGTAGATATGTAATTATACTATCTATGTAAAATTGTGTTATTTAAATTGTGACAGTTGACAAAACATTTTTTTTAACACAATGGATATACCGTCTTTCTTAGTACAGACATTGTCTAGCGAAGAAGGGAGGGCTCATATCAGGGCAGTGTTAATCACCCTTATGAATGTTTTGTGTGAATTTAATTATACTATTATGATGGTAGACGTCCACAATTAAGATGGCTTAAGAATTGTCAATTTGGTGCGTCACATATATAAATACATAAAATAAAATAAATGTTACTAAACTGTATAGCCTATAAAACTAGCTACATACAGCTATATATTTTCATAAAAAAAAATACAAAAAAACCCTCCATTATTCATGGTGGATTTTTTATCTCTTTTTTTTAAAGTGACTCGGCGAGCATAGGTATTCTTTTTCCCTAAATCTAATCAATGGTAATATTTTACTTGATTTATTTATTTACACTTTTCACATAATTACACAAAAATATTCAAAACTTTGCGGTTAACCCTACTCCAGTTCGTGCCGCACTGGTGAGGCAATAAAAATGTATCCGCTGTCAGTCAGTGCCGCACCGTTGCAGCATAAGTTCGGCACCAGGGTACATCCAATTTAATATTTTTTCTTTAATGTTGGTAGCATCAGTCTTAGCTTTTGCCTACACCATAAATACCTCCATTAAATTCTACACCCGTTTTTAAAAATAAAATCAGGTTTGCTGTATTGAAAAGTCAAGAAAAAAATGCTAAACGTTTTACAATAGTACTAGTTCACTTTTTCGGTGTTACAGTGAGGTTAGTATGAGTTTGTGTTCTATTTTGGAAGGAATTTTGGCCATATAAAGTGAGTACAACCTATTATTTTTATTCTAATGTTACAGAAACATCGTAAGGACGTATTTTACAATAGTTTTTTGCACCGGCTGAGCCACAACCTTGAAAAAATAAATGTTTAGCGTCTTGCTTTTGTCTGACACGGCCGCCAATATGACAATGGCGGATACACAAGCATCTTATATATTTCTTATCTTTCGATAGATTTGTATGCAAATAAAATATGTATTCCCAAGATGCTGATGTCACAAATTAGGCATTTCGGAACGGATGTCGTTTTGTTTATGTGTTTACGGGTACTGTTTACAAACAATCAACATTTTATATAAATTTTTAAATATATTTTTTAATATCTTTCAAATTGATTTAACTTATAAATGCCATTCTTTATCGAAATAAACAGAAGAGGTATTCCATTTTTAATCACTTTATCAAAAATATATTTTAAAAATATCTATTCTTTTTTTTTAGCTTTTGTTGTATTTTTAAAATTATACATAATTTTGGTCCAAAAAAACTTTAGGGTAAAAGAATAGTTTATAAAGTGATAATAAAAAAAATAAATAAAAATAAAAATATTACGGCACCAGTAACGATCCGCTTTAGGTATCTATGGGTACTTCTTTTTTTTTAATTTTCTATTTATGGTAAAAAATACATATTACTTATAAATACGTTTATATTCGTTCCACATTTAACATGTTTTTATAACTAAATATAAATCAATACTCAGAATCTTTAATGTCATCTTTATTGCAGAGGGATATAACTGTGGCCTGTTGGTACTTTCTATTTATGTAAATATTTTTTGCAGCTACATAACCATCAAGCCAAAGTTAGTATTTTCTTTGAAATGAGGCCAATGTGTTATCATTTTTAAGTAGTTTTTATGAAATAACACATAGAAAAATTATGGATTGAATTACATTTTAGGATTTTTACTTATCTAAGAAATACAAAGAAAAAAATGAGGAACACCTTGAAAATGCCAAATTTATCAAAGCACTCAAAAATAATAACCAAATTCAGAGTGGTTATATGTATATGCATATTTTGTGATTATTTCCCGATGTTTCATTCTAACCATAGCTAACTTAAAATGTTTTCACTAACGCACCTGCTGTACGAACGCCCGTGTGACGTGAGGTGCTGCTCTCTCAGCTGAATCAAAGGCTTTCCTTAAGTCTTCTATGGCGGCGGCGGCACCTCCTGGACCAACACTGCTATTCGCATGCTTTCTTTGAAGCTTTAAACAAAAAAAAAAAAGAAGAGTATAAGGTAAAATTAATCGAATGTATACATAAAACTAATTTTATATTCCTCTCTGTAATGTCAAGTTAATTCACCCCCCCCCCCTTAAAAGTCTTAACAGTGTTTTGATTGTTTACAATTAAGGTTTGAAGTGTATCCCAATATCAAACTATGATACTATCTGATAACAATTTAGATCAAACATGTTAATTTTTATAATAATGGTTGAAATTCAGATATTTTTAAATAATATCCTTAATTAATGTTGATTTAATCCGTTCTTATAAGGTTAGTTGATGATCATTGCTTTATATGAATGGATCTGCATTATTGTACCTATAAGTACAAACCTGCCTGCAAAGAGAAAACAAGACCACCAAAGCAAAAAAAATTCCAAGCTATTTTAAGAAAATACAGGTTCAGAGTAAAACTAGAAAATGTAAATAGATGTAAATCATAGAATTAAATGGAATATAAATTACCAAAATGTTTAGCCCGTGGCTAGGTTAAGAGCTTTATGTGGCCAGGCAAGTTTAACAAATATAAACTCTAAATATTCTTATAGTAAATTACCTCAAGTAGAAGTGGATAAATAAGCTGCTGGAGATAAGGTCCTGGGTGTCTAGGCTGGGCTATGCGTCGTGAATCTTGTCCGCCCGCCCCAGAATCATTTCTTTGGGGGATGTTTTCAGTCAGGTTGGAGGAGGGTGACTCTGATACAGTATTCCCTCTGTGATCTAAAGGAGACAGCTGAAAATACAAATACAAACAATATTTAATTGCACTGACGTTGATAACATTTATTTCAAAATTTAGCTGTTGAAGGCATTCAATTCAATGTTTTTATTATGCAAAATAAGGTATTGGCAACTTAAAACGTTCTTTTAATTAAAATGTTTTTTAATTAAAGTAAATATGAAAAAAGTAAAAGTAAGTTCTTGAATTTAGCATTTTGAAATATTTACATAACTACTTCATACTTTTATTTTGACAACTATGATATTTTTAAATCACTATATTAAAGGTGTAAAGTCATCAATCAAAATGCAAGCACACTCACATATTCTAAAACCCTATAGTTACCTAGGCCTGCATCAATTAGGAGTTTTTTGATTTTTCATTACCTAATCGATCTTTGATAAAGTTGTCCTATATCAAGTTTTAACTTCGGGTGATTTTAATTTTCTTGAAGAGAATTAATAATCAGGTAACTTTTATTGGTACAATAAAAGAATGACATGTAAAATTTATTGAATCTCGTGGCTTCATTTCTGTTTATATAGACAATTAAAGCCCACAATGATTTTTTTTTAGTTTGCCTTTAAATGCCACTAATTTACAGACACTACAGATACAGATAATCAGATCCGTCACAATAATTCAATAATATATTATAAATTACCTCTTTACTTATTCTCTTCTCCCTTTGCTGGTCAGACTTTCTTTCGCTTCTCTCCCTATCTCTTTCTCGCTCACGGACATATTCCTTGTTTCTGTCATTCGACAATGGAACTGCAGAAGGTGGCCGGGGCTAAAAGACAATGACATCAAATTATTTGCACGCAAAAATAATATTAGATATTTTGATTTCTCTTTTACTATGACTTGCATATTGAATTAAATGTTAATTGTCACACTGCTATAACCATGTTCAACACAAACCTACCGTTTTGGCGTAGTTGTTTTATGTTATAAATGTTATTGTTAGACAATTATTGCCATGTTCGCCGTTAACGTATAATGAAACATTGGCACCAGAGTCAACCATTGTATCAGTCGTTCAGTAGGACACACTCGACCAACGCTCGCCTTGTGCGGGACATCGCCGCTTATCATTGTCGGGTTATATGATTGTACTAATACGCATTGCCTGCAAATATTCATATTGTGAACTAGGCAATGGCTTTTCATTGCAACCTTCCACCGCCAACCCAGAAATATCTTATTATATTATATTATTATGGGCCAGGTAGCCCAGCCAGACTTCCAAATATACCAGTTACAATTTAAGAGTATTATAGTACCTCAGTGAATGCAATTGACATGATAAGGGTAATTTTGTCTGCTCAAAAAACGTATGAAATGATTAATTGACATTACAGTGTTATGTATTTTAGAAAGGTCTTTTCTTTGGTATCAGCTGTGACTTTTTAAAGTTTTCTACTCCATTTTGAGCAATGTTTCAAAAAAATATTAGTGTCAGAGGGACTCGTTTATCTTGAAAGTGCTGCAAGATAAAGGCACCCAAATAAAATTAACTTCATATGCAACGGCTTCACCTGTAATGCTTTTGTGGCAACAGTAAGCTGACCGAGGACATTGATGTGATCACAGGTGTAAAGCAGGGTTGTTTACTCTTTCCTGTCATATGAATTACAAGGATACCTGACATAACCATGAGAACAGCAGGTTAGGAATATCCAATAGGCATCGATTTAGAAAGGTTTAGAGGCCATGAAAATGTCCGATCAAAAAGCAAGTCGCCAGTGCGATATTGCTTTTTTGTCAGTCCAGAGGTGAAAGAGACCAAGAGATACAATACCAAAGTGGGCAAGCAAGATAAATATGTTGGTTATCATTTCGCACATAATAGCATTGACACGCAGAACTATACAGCTGACTTAGCTGCAGCTGGCTTATTTTTACATTGGAACAAAGAATAATACTGTCTCTTTTACATTTCATGCATAGGTGCGTATGTGTAATTTGACCATGTAGTCAATTATCTAAATCAATGCCAATGGAGTCTAAATGGTCATCTTGAAAACTTAGAACACTGTTATGGTCAAGACAGAGAGCCTCAATGGTATTTACGCAGATAAAACTAAAGGGAAATAGCTAAATAAAAACATACCGTCAACTTATCTCCAGTTGTCCCATTATTATTGGTAGTATTATTGCTGTTAATATTATATTTATTAGAGGAATGATGATTGTAATCCCCCGTTTGCCCATCTAGGGCACCATTTTGCTTAGACGGAGTGGAGTGAGGGGTCACAGGAACTGGTGGAACAGATGGCGGGGAAGGCGGTGAGGAGGGCACCAAGGGAATGAGCGATGAAAGTTCCTCATCCATTATTGTGAGAGGAGTTCTCGGGCCCACATGACCACCTGCCCCGCCGCCGCCTTTCACCGTCATTATCCAGGGCTCGTCTAATTCACCATCTGGTCGGGACGAATCCTCTCTGGAAAATATAAAATATATATATATATATATGGGAGTAAGATATATATATATATATATATATATATATATATATATATATATATATATATATATATATGGGAGTAAGAACAAAGCTACTATGGGAATCACTGACTAAGTTGATGTGAAATAGTATAAGAATAGATTAAGGAATTATAATCCTCAGAATTAAGGAAAATATGTAAAATTTATTAATTCACCCCTACTGACCAGTCCCTTTTTCTCTCTAATCCCATGTAGATTGATGCTGCCAAAGCAGTTTTAGAAGTACATTCAAAGGTGGAGTTTTTTATGTCTTCGGATCTATTGAAAGGTTTGGAGAGATTTTGCCGGGTTAACAATACTTCAAACCATTTGTCTTGACGGCTGAAGTGAAGTTATATTTATCAGACTTGAAAAGATGTTCTTTGGAGACGTCGCCTTCCCATAGGACAGTTAATTATAATAATTATTTACTGTATATAACTGATTTATCTGATCAATGTTTCTAGTAACCTTTCTTGGCATTGTCATGGTGTTTATGTCTATAATACTTCTATTTCAGTATTTTCTATGGAGTTACCAGTAGTGGTGACAGTTGATTACAGAAAGTAATACAATTATATCAAGGTAAAGCAGAGTTTGTGTTGAGAGTTCAAAAGTAAGCTGTAGGTGTGTAAAACACAGGCCGACTGGCTTCAATCACGCTTCAACACTACTTTCCAGGATAGATATCCTGCTCAAGTGAATTTGCTTATAAAAGCAGGTATAAAAAATTAACATTTGGTTTTATGTTATATAAATATATTATAAATATTAATTCCAAATAAAAGTGAAATTATCCAAAATAATTATGTACTTACGAATCTGAATATTCTGATTCCGTTTCACTTTCTTCGCTTCTTTGTGATTTCCATTTCTTATACCTATCTATTAGATCCATTAAATAGGAATTCTTTTTAGCTTTTCTTATAAATGGAAATTTTAATAATTCTTTTGCAGTTGGTCTCTGTAAATGAAAAAGAAAAATAATATTATTCATTTGAAATTACAATAAAAAATATTTTTTTATTATTATTATTATTGAATAAACAAGCAGCATTCAGCTGATGCTAAATTGGTTCATGTTTCACTTTTTTTGTTCATAAAACTTATCAACTGATTCGCATTTAGCTAGTCTTTTACTTTATTTCGGTATACAGTACTGCCAGAAGCACAATAGCTACTTCTATTATGTATGAATAAAATATACAATAAAAGTTTTGAAATCGTAGAATTAGCAAAAGATCTGCCACATGACTGTCCACGCGTCTGAGGTAACCACCGTTCTGTTCTGTGTGTGGTTCTGTTGATTTGGAGTTTTCACGTATCGTATAGCAATGAGTGGGGGGGGGGGGGGTATTGCATCTGTCATCCCTGGTTTTGCCACTATTAATTTTAGTGAGTAAAAAGTTTCAAATTTCATACTCAATAACATGCCATACCATGGCATGCCATACCATGCCATGCTGTGCCATGGAGGCACACTGATATTTTATTATGGAAAGCTTACATAAAAATGACACAATGTGGCTTACACCACGTCCTTCATGGCAAAGTGGATAATTGCTGACAATAATAAAGGTCATAATGATAGGTTTATCGAATTAAAAGCCCCAAATTCACTTGAGTACACTTATAGTGTTGCACTATATCACAGATGACAACTTATGTGATATCATTGACTATTTGTTTTGGTTTAAATTTATCGGAAAATAATCTGAAGAAAAATATCAGGTATTAGCAGTACCGTCTTCGGGTTAAAATAGATTTGCATCATAATATGTAAAGACAATAATTTTAAATAAAATACTTACATTTTCTGGGTCTTTATTTAAGCAAGCTTCTACAAATTCCTTAAATTGTTTTGAGTAGCTTCCTGTTAATTGTGGTGGATTATTCTTGGGTATTAGAAAGAGAACTCGCATAGGATGTAATTCAGAATTGGGTGGTTCGCCTTTGGCTAGCTCAATTGCAGTTATACCTAATGACCAAATGTCCGCTTTGCTATCGTAGCAGGATTGTTTGATCACCTCTGGTGCCATCCAAAAAGGTGTTCCGACAAAGGTATTTCGTTTACTTGTTGTATTTGTCAATTGCCCAGCCACACCTAAACAAATTCAAATATCATAGTTGTGAAAATGATGACACTAATTTTGTAACCAAAATGGATTCATTATAAATCGGACACAACCAAATTCCATTTGGTTATGTCAAATGAACTTTGACAGGTTAGTGACAAAGATTAAAAATAAGTGTATTTTTGATACCTGGGAAGTATGAAAAAAAAGGTATTAGCGCTCCTAAAATCAGGCAAGCAAAAAGCTACAAGCCGACTCATTCTTAAGCACCTGCTATAAAGTTTTGAATGTTTAATTCGTAATGGTATGATTATCATACCAAGTTCAGGTTTAAACCATTTTTGAGGTAGTATACTCATTTTTTATTGAATTTCAGAAAAAAAAGATAATGTTAAATGATGCTGTGGAGATCCTCACAAGATACCAATGGAACATTGGCTATAAGAGGGAATGACTTACATATTCAAACGGAAGGTGTTAGTTTGATATCAAATTGGATGAGATTGTGATTGATAAAGTTGTAGATTTTTCTGCTCATGTGGCTGGCATCTTTAAAGCAAAATTCAGGAGAAAGTTGTAGTGAAGGCAGTCTGAATAGTTTATATATTATTCAGTGCATGGTAATCCTTATGTTCACTTACTAAAAACTGTAAATGAAAAAAGAAATCTTACCAAAGTCTGCTAGCTTTACATCACCCATCTCGCTCAACAATACATTGGCTGCTTTTATATCCCTGTGCAACTTTCGCTCGGAGTGAAGATAGTCCAAGCCGCGTAGAACTTCACGAAGTATGACAGCAATGTGCATTTCTTCGAAGCTGCCTGCTTTCATTAGGTCCAACGCTGACCCTCCGCCCAGGTACTCCATGATGATCCATAGCTTTGTGCCCTGAAAAACACAAAAATATATTTCACCACCATAAATTTGTCAGACATTTCCAAAAAAGATTAATTTATAATATTCTTAAGACCGTTTATTAGCATTTTAATTTTACCTGTGAATTTTTGAGATTTTTGTGAAAGATTGAGATAATAAAATTATAAATAATATACACTCTTTATGAGCTAATATTAAAGAATACTAAAAAAAATAATTTACTTGCTAAACTAAGTAATACATTTATAGGCACTATATGTTTTCATTAAAATAAAATATATTAGGTATCTCAAGGTAAAAGTCACGTGAAATAATGTTACCATATTTGTTCTGTACAGCTAAAAAATGTTTTTACCAGAATCTGAATTGCTAATTGAGAATTGAGAATTGACATATGAAAATAACAGAGTTATCATGTTTTAATCTTATCACTTTGTAAAGGAGACAAAAGGTCTAAAACATAAATACATTTGACTAAATAATTTAATTCAAATTTTATCTATTTTGTGGTTTTTTTATCTAAATTGTCATTTAAAAATATCATATCCCTCTTATCAGCAAAAAAAGGAATGTATGTCAATAGTTCCAATAATAGTTAATTTACTGTATTATGACGAAGTGCTCACACAAATTACACTCCTTAGTGCATCCCATCCACTTACAGCATTAACTGCATCCCAGTTACCGGCAGACTTTGATTTTATTGATAGTTGATGAAACTAAAAAAGTTGACACTTTAATAAAATGTCCACAACATTAAAACATTCAATAAACCAGAAGAGAGAAATCCATTATACAACAAATAAAAATAAGTTAAATAAAATAGATACTATGCTTATTATAGTAGATTTCTAGCATTCAACCCAAATAAAGCCATTTTAACTTGAAACGTAAATGAGTATGACCCCCACCCGTGTATTGGAAATGTGTACCCACCAAATTTGAAAAACCTGCTGACATGTTTTCAAGTTATGGTTAAATAGACTTTCGGACAAACAAAACAAAATGTTTTTCTTACCACCTCCAACCATTCCATAAAAAGCATTTCTTTTACATTTTAAAAAAAAAATTAAATATAGTATGAAAATGTGGTAAATAAGACCATCTACTATATTTTAAAGTACAAAAGTATGAATTGTCAGTCTGGGACACTTTTTGACGGCTATTCAAAAAAAAATGACAGCGGTTCGAAAATAAATTGTGTCATATTTAAATTCATAAACGTCAACGTAAATTTTCTCAGTCATCTACTCCACTGTACATTATTAATTTAGAGATAGGTCGCGAAACAATTCATCCCGAGTGCTGTAGGCACGAGTCGTTGTATGCCGAAGGCGCTTTTAAAGTCGCCTAGTTGCATAGGTCCTGGGCTGAATGCATAGTAGCATATAACTTCCAAAATTCCAAAGAATATTACGGTTGGGACAAGTTTGATATTGGAGCCTAGCCCCTAGGATGGTTTTTATTCCAAGTAGGGAATGGAATGCATACTCACGACCGTAATGATTAGAGGGAAGGGGGGAGGCATTCATTAAAAGGCATACAAAATTCTTTGCGTACCGCTGAAGTGTAAAAACAAAGTTTACAACTGTAAGATTTAAAAAATATTGAAATCAAAGCAATATTTTAAAAAATATATATATTGGCCAATTGAATTTTTTTACGCTTTTCGTAAGACAAAAGATAGATATCTGATTTTCTATTTTACTATTTCTTCTATAGGTTTTCGGAGTGTTTTACTGAAATTTACGTATATTTCTTTAAATATATTTGATTTAATGCGAAATATTTAACAATCGAACTATTTTTATATTTATCAATTAATTTTATTTATTTATTTTGAGAGTACATAACAGCGATACAGGAAGACAGGTACAGGTTTATGAAAGTAGGTACTTAGATGGTTTTTATAAGTTTCGGAAATTCCAGCGAGCATGTTTTGTATATAGGTGGCCAAGACTCATTATAATATGCTCTAGGAATTATCTAACGTTTTAATTATCTAGATATTTAAAGTTATTTTTTTTTGTTTCCATATTAAATTAATTATACTCTAAAAAAAATATATATAATCTAACATTTACATAAACCTGTCAGCTTCGTCAAACTGCACTTAACCCTCGGAAAAAAATAAATGCATCAATTTTTAATATATATATATATTTTGTTTTAATTTCATATAAACAAGAAAGCCTTAATATGTAAGGCTAAATATGTTTTTGTAAGGTAATCTCTCTATATCAGTGGCGCGGTTAATATTTTTTTCGTACAGTCGTCCATTTCAATGTTTTCTAATTTAAAATTAGATTTTTTTAATGTTTTGGTTTTCTTTTTTTTATTTTTTAAACAACCTCTCTGAATTAATTGATGGAGACTGTCTTATGGCAATACGGTTCGCGAATTTGTGCGTATATGACAGCCATATCTGTTTTCTTCGTTTAATGATAAATAGCCTCCTATCACAGACAACAATAATCAAAACGACGAAAATACAAGTCATAAAAAATATTTAGGAGTGACTATTTCTTTAAAACGGTTAGACAGATATGTGCAAGAGCGACATTAATATTTGGAGATCATGTACCGGCAATAAAATAAAACAAGTTACTAAAAAACATCGCCTGATCAAAATCGGATATTTTGAAACATTAGCTATAAAAAAAACCTGCATTGCGCAATGTCCGAGGTAAAGTACAAAGATGCAAGCACGGCGAATGCATCCGTTGTGCGCGCCATTTTTGACACAAAATTTTATGACACGACAGAGCAACGCCTGAATGTTCGCGAGCGGCAACCGAACAGTCTTTCCCGCAGGTCTAGTCTCTAACACACTCGCCGCTCGCTCGCTAGCTGTTTGACGTAATAGCGGGGAGCTAACAACGTTTTCGTCACTTGATTCTTCCGCGAAGAAAGCGGCTTGCTAAAAAAAACAGCCAGCGAACGAACCGCGAAACTAAACCTGCTGATCAGTAGCTACTTTTGCTACGTATTTTCATGCCGAGGTTATTTATACATTGAATGTTTTTAGAACAAAAGCTAGCAAGTAAAAAATACCAAATAAACTATCTATTTATACACATCAGGTATATTTTACCCAATTAAAAAAATAAACATCCATCTTCCACAACTTCGGAGAAGGTTTGGATTTGATCTTCAAGATCTTGTTACTATCATGACGACCTCAGAGATTTTTATAGATGCATGACACCATTAACCATGAAATTAAATAAACAGCGTGACTTTAAAATTAAAATAATGGCAGACTAAAAGTAGGTGAACATCGAACGTACGCTTCCTCTCGTGACAACGTTACGTTCGACTCCACAATGCAGCTATAAAAAAAGTATTCATAAATATTTAAAAAATACAGAGGCACAAAAAACTCATTTCGTTTTGTAATTTTTAGATTAATGATCATTAACTATGAGTTTAAATTCAACGCGGTATGGGTAATCATTTGTTTTTTTTTTATTAGTGTCAGCAGGTTTTCTTCTTTCTAATGATATTTGACCAATTTAAGCAAAATAATAATACTGTAGTCACAAAAATGTCAGCGTATTATTGATTAATTCGTGAAAATAAGAATATAAAGAAATTATTATTAAATTTGCGCTAAAATAGCAGAAACAGAATCTCTAAACCCGCTTTGCCGATACTAATCCCGTTAGTTGTCACGTGTTGTCAATTAATAGCAGTTTATCGCTCAAATAAAAATAGATCAGATATGGGCTTAAGACTATAAAAAGGAATTAATGTGTATATGTTTTTGGTTTGTCTAATTATTAATTTAAAAAGTGCTAAAAGGATTATTCGGATCTGACTACACATTAACATCACAAGGACGACATAATACACTTTATGTACCAATAAAATAATTTGAAACATAGTGTTTGAAGTTCATTAGCGATTGAACTAAAATCCACGGAACACGATAAACAATATACAAGTAAAATATGGGCCCTATATGACGGTGTAACTATCTTCTAGGTATTTCCACTTAATAACACATTTTACTGTTCGATACATTTGTCTGTGAAATTAATATTCTCAAGTATGTAGGTTAACTTCACAACAGTAAATGTTCCAAAATGTAAGCCAACCGCGTTAGCCTTGATTTACGGCGTGGATAGTCTAGAAATGCGATAATTTCAAAAAATGTGAAGAACGATGAAGTGAACAAAAAGCTTTTGTCCAAAATAAGTAAACAAATTGCGACCAACTTTCAAAATATTATCGCTGAAAAGCGGAAACCCGCGAACCCGGATGCCGATATTCCTAACATCATTAATTTAACGACGCGGACGGCCCATAGCATCCCCGCGTTATACGTATGACACGCGATGGTACAGAAGGGCCGATGGGTGCGCAGCGGCACTGGAGGTATCTAGTGTAAACTCGCGACAATGAGGTTAATGTATCGCAAAATAGGTCGACATCGTGACAAACGAGGTTATTATTAAATTATCATCCCCATCGTTATTGATAAAAGTCACTAGCTGAATCGTCCCGGCCGCGGCGTAGTTTTAAATGCACGCTGCGTTCAGCGTCGTATGGCGTCCATGTTTATTCGCCGCTTTCATTTTGTATCCATCGAAACCTGTTAATCAGTTAATCAAAATACGGATTCCACAATCGCCACAAATTCCAATTACAAACTGCGTTAGTATTTGCTGAAAGCGTTAAAAATTATATATAACTACGTGTGGAAAATCCGCGATGCTGGGTTAACAGTCCATTTTAAGGGGCCTTTTCCCAGTGAAAATCTTCCCGGTCTTGCGCGTTTTCTCATCTCATCTAACGCATAAATACTTTATATCGTTGTTGCTTAATTATGAAAAACAAAATCAATGTACATTTAAAAACTTGAGTGGGCACCTTTATAAAATAAAGATACTTCTGTGTTTTATTTCCTCGGTTCTTATATTTACGGGTTGCAACCTGCTGGAACTATAAAAAAATATTTTCTAAAACAACCTAATATCTAAATCAAACAAAAATATGCATGATATGCCTATTCGCTGCCATGTCACAATTACAATTATTATTTTATGATCAAGTTACCAACAATGCGACGTAGATACAATTTTATTCGTGGTACGGATTAGTTTTTTTTTTTTTTAATAATTGCTATGACCTAGGTTATTTACAATTATTTTGAGATCTACTCAATTAGGCCATATGTGCGTATGCTAAAGTCAATGGAGATGGTGGTAATGCAGTTAAAATGGTTTGACCATGTGCAGATTCGAACCCGAGACCTTTAGGCCAATAATCCAACGCCTTATCCACTAGATTACCACGATCTCAACGATTACCAATATGTTATTCTTTAAAATACTTTGTGAAAATTTTCTTCTCTGCAACGTTAACTGTTCATCCATCATTTATTACGTGGAGGTGTTAAGTTCTTTCAGGAAAATATACTTTCGATCAGTCTCTTTAAATGCGGTTTAATGGGAATGAGCATACCACAAAGTACGAACAGCTATTTATATACTGCATAGTCATAAGGGTTGGTGTAGCCACGTTGGACGTTCCGAGAGAGTAAATACGAAATTTTATATTAAACATTTACCAAGAATATTTAAAAAAACAACCCAAAAATAAAACCGTCTAATGTTTTAACACATAGTGTGTATGTTTATCCGATAAGATAAACAGAAATCTGTACCATTGTGTAATAAATTTTTATGTAACATACATAATTCTCCGATAACATGCAAAATTTTTGATTTCAACTGTCTCAAGACAGCGTACAAACAAGCTTATTGCTGTGATACCTTGTGGCTATTATTTAATTTGCTTCTAAACATAATTGATTCGTTGTGATGGTGATAAATTCTACTAATATTCAAATAGCAAAAAATCGGCAGCAGATGAAAATCTTTGCCACTCGGGATTTCATCATAGCTCATGCTTTACAGCACAACCAGTGACATTGATAGCTGCACATGCAATAAGTCACTTCGCTTCCAATCTCTAACTCGTAATTGCGTCAACGACTTGTGCCTTCGGAACTTGAGTTGAGACACCTCGCTCCGAATCTATGACACACGTGTCTTGTCATCCACTGTACTGCCACTATAAAGATTGGAGGATATGGAAACTGACAACAGGAAATCGCCTGAAAAGATAAATGACTCAACCTTTGACTATATTGAAAAATTTATAAAACAAATATTATTTTTTTGTCAAATGGATACAGTATGAGTAATTAGAAGCTAAAAGCTAAAATTATTGATATATTGTGTAATAAAAATAACTGTAGCCTTTTTGCTTAGTTGGCTAGGTAGGTAATTGAATTGAAAGACTTGGTCGTTTCGAATCAACCCCGTAAAAGTACAACTATTAGGCAGAAAAGTTTTTCAGTTAGCTGAAACAACCCAAGGGTCCTAATTGAAAATGGGGTGCATTTATATCGATTTCAGCACGCGATTTCGACTCTACGCTAGAATCTTACTAAGTACGAATTTATTAAGTGTGTTTTATTTTATTTTATGAAAAAAAAGTAGCGCGTTTATTGCGACACGAATATTACTATTATGAGTAACATTAAAACACAAATGGCAATAAAAACATAGCAATATTTTTACGTTTAATTATCAAATGTCAGTAAATGTTAAAACATATCTAAAAAAATTTTTTGGAGGAAATTATAATCATAATAAATAATTAAAAAACAATAAAGAATAAAAATAATCAAAATTAAATTAGGTTTCCGGTATTATCATGTGATAGCGAACATGTTAGGTTAGTGAAAGTAATTAATGTAATTAATGTAAAGTGTTGACTGATAGATATGAAATTTAAATATCATAATTAAAAGAATTACAAGTAACCGTACATTATGGCATAGCAAAGATGACTATAATATGGTGACAATAGTAATAAAAAATCATATTTCTTACTGACAATTAATCGAGATTAAATGTAAATTAATATTAAAAAATACGCAAATACTAAAAATAAATTAAATTAAGATTAATTTTAAAAACGTAAATAATTAGAATGATAATTAAATCGGACAATCAATAATTACAATTAAAAATTAACAAATAATAGATAATCAAGAAAATATGACTTTATATCTTTTTATGGTGGGATGACTCAAATCAAAAAAATAAAAAAACATTCTATATATTTTACACAACGTTCATCCCGAAAGAATAATGCAAAAAACACATAGAAACCAGAATATATATAACTAACTTCAGACTTTATTCTGTATGCGTCATAGAGCGATTTGTCTGGTCTTTTGGTTGTGCCAAACGAATAAGCAATTCGTTTCATTGTTGTCTACACGAACAACTGAATAGCCATTACTACAAATCGAACTGTAGATCATTTAAATACAATTGAATCATCGAATGCAAGCAGCCGTAAGCCAAGAAGGATCGTCTGTATGAGCTCGCTATATGCCAATATATTTGGCAAATAAAATGAATAAAATTACCTGCGACGCGGCGCGGCGCTGTGGTGGCGAGGAGATCCGAAAGCGCGCAGCTTAGTATAGTAACCTTTATTGCAAGCAACCGCAGTACTCTATATTGTAATTTTATGAGTTTCTACAACCTGAAAGATGTTGAGCCTCAATTGAATGCAGCATAGACCGATAAGGAAACGCGAAGTGTATTGGGTACGGCATAGGTCGATGATATCAAAGCGATAGCAGACAAAATTGGTATCATACGGGATAGGGGAAGAATTTCTATTTTTCTACTCTCTAAGAGGACAGTAGTGATTTGAAACACACCGGTATAGATATATAAATAGCAGTCTTCGTTTAGCTGATGAAAAGAGAGTCACCGAGCTCCGAAACGACGAGCAATGGTACTCGACTAAATTTCTTTAAGACTCTTATTTCTCAATTTGTTTACACGCTTGCAATTTGGGATTAAACATCTAAGAGTCGTTTCATCGTATATAAATATATATATATTTTAGTTGCCGGTTTTCTTCGGCGCGGTCGCACCGAAGATCTCGCCGGAGACACAATCGCTAGTCGAGCCGAGCCGAGTCGAGTCGAGTCGAGCCGAGCCAATCAGCCCACGCGCTTCTTATGTCGACTTACGTCTCTCGCTATTACAAAATGAGAAAGAGAAAGGCCGATTGTAATAAACAGCACGCGGTAATAATAACCGACTCTAACAACCAGAAGCCTTCAACGGCAACATTTTACGAGTATGTCTGCAAACAAACAAATGCGTTGCAAAATAACTAATATTTTCTAAAAATATTTAATAAGCCACAGGAGTGGGCTACAGCTACACATCAACGCATGTGAATAATGGCGAATTACTAAATAAACGCCACTATTCCTAGAAAAACTAAAACTTCCGTAGGCAAGTATTGTCTCAAAACAAAAAGATCAATTTGAAAATTTTGGAATTTACCTCCATCGCGCGCGGTTTATTTCGCGTGATGCATACAAACCATGAAGCTACGAAACCGTTTCTAGCTTCACGATAAAAACGAGATTAAATGAGCGAAATTCGACAATTTATTTATTGCTCATGTTTGTGGCATGATTTGTTTAAACATATATTTTTGTGTTTACAGGATTTCATAAGCGGAAACATTGTTCGAGGAGATGACTACGGGCCTATCACCGGGAGGAAAGCTCGCAGGGTGGATGAGATGAATAAATGTGGTCTGCGAAAGTTTTGCAAAATTAATCTCAAAATACGGTTTGATTAAAATTATTGGTTCTTGAAATAATCATCCACCTCCTTTGACCTCTTAAGCCGATTTTTTGAAAATTATAAACCACATCCCAAGGGCGGCACGCGCTAGTAACATAATTAAAATATAAAAATCGTTGAATTTGTAACGTAACATTTCGTAATTTCTAACATTTCTAATTAACTGACTCATTAATTTGCATGTATGCGATAATATCCATAAATTCATTATAAAATATAGAAATTGCGACACATGCTGTTAACATACAAAACATAATTAGCATAAAATACTAAATAAATATAAACAAGGATGGCTATGAGAGTCGAGACCCTGCAGTTATCATATAATATCAACTGTTCTGTACATTGTTTAGTAGTAGTAAATAATTTAACCAGAACCTTACAGCTAGGCCCGCCCTACAGGCGTCATGAAACGCATATCCCCCTCAGATCCTTTCATCCGAAATAGTTGTAGTTGTCGAATTTGCCTATATGGGGCAATTGGTAGTCGTGGGAAGGGTTCAGGCGCAACGTTTTTGTGGATATATAATATCGGAACCGTCTGATAAGTCATATTTTTATTTTGTACACAAATGTGTACAAAATTTTAATATTGTACTCAAAATAACGCTCGACAAATAACTGTATTAATAAACTCCTAACGATTCATTTCTATATTCAATGAATGGTTTGTGTAATATAATTTACACATGAGAAAATATGCAATTGAGTAATTCGGTAAAAGGTCTTCGGTAAAATTGATCAAATTATGTATTAGCTTACGTTGTTGCCCACAAAGCAAAGTTGTGAGTCATTCGTGATTCATGAGAGGGATTCTTAAGTGCAAACTCAACGTTCGATCAAAGTGAATAAGAAGCTGTTCCTAACAAGAAATATGTTCGTAGTGTTTTTTAAGTAAATAAATTAATAGATTATCAGTCTTTACAAACAAAAATTACTCACCTTAATAGTTCGTCTATTTGGCAAATGTAAACCATAACAATAATAGAAATATTCATAACTGTTTATGCTTCTTCGTAAACATATTGTTATGATGTCATTAAAAGAAAAACATATTAAATGTACCTATATAAAATATACTCATGAGCTCACGGCATTTATTGAAAATAATAACATTCGTGTTTGTTACTATGGAGACCGATTATCGGACGATTATGGCTTATACTAACTAACCAAACAGGTGGTGTATTTTTATGGTTTAAAATAGTTATTATAAGTTATTCCTAAAGAACGAAAGAAAACTGAACTCTCCCTCCCGCGACACAACATATTTTGTGCTTTCGATCAATGTAAACCAGCTTTTGTCTTAACGTCGATAAGAGCTACTCATTTGCAGTCATGTAGAATGGAGTGGTTAGTTTGATCGTTAGCGGTTAATAACCGACACCGTTACATGTTTGTCGCTTTGTTCTTTAAACTAACTGATACGGGCCACCCTATGAATAGATCATTTTTGTAGTGATCTATTTAGTTGTCAGGGTGTTTGACTATTCACGGTTGACTAGTTGACTATTCAGGCTATACCTCCGTCAGGCTATTCTAGCGCTCATTGACTCCCGTACAAGAAAATTTTACTTAGGTAGTCAAGACCCAAAATAATTTGATATATCGTTGTATACTAATATTGTGAAAGTGTATTATGAACCTAAATAAATAAACATGGGACATTATTAATTTAAAGATTAGACGCGGAGCGACTTATTCTAAGTACCGCAGGCACGAGTCGTTGCGCGCCGAAGACGCCGTTAAAGCCGCCTGCAGGCCAGCTGCCAACCCAGGGCGAAGCATGGGTTTGAAAAAAAGGCTTGCATAGGCATAAATATGTAAAAATTTGTGCAGGAAACGAAAACTCAGACTGTAAAGAGTAATACATAACAGGTTTTCTTTTAAATTTAATAAAATAAAGACAATTTCTAGAAACATACTAGAATATTAAATAATGCCGCAAAAATATCTACCTTTCAACACATATTCAATTCTTATATAAAAATAGAAACATTATACGAGGAAATTTACATCTAAACCAGCTGTCGGTTTATCAGAAGCGTTCAACTACCTAAAGCCGCTTTCGCGTGGCAGGGTTATGCAAACGAGTTCACCTTATTTTCCCTGCGTGTTGCTTATCAAAATGGGTGGGTTCGCAAATCTATGCCCCCCGATTTATTTTCTGGCGTGCTATCGCGGATAAGCAAGCGAATGCTATTAGTAAGTATGATTTCTTACTTTCCATCAAAAGAATCCACAATAAAAATACTTGATATTGTATTAATTCATACGAAGACATCGGGACAGACATTCAACGATTAACTATCGTATTTTTTGCAACTTATGTATTCGATACGAAACACTTAAGCTTGATTAAAATGCATAAGTGCCAAAAAAATCTGATATAATAAGAGTTTATAACAAGCTTTCTTACAGCCCAACACACGAAATACATATACAACGATAAGAATATAATCTCCCAATATAACCTACCTTTAAGCTGTATCTACCTTGAGCAGTTCTTTTTTTTTTCCAAAAATATGTGATGGTTAGCATTTTATTGTTATTATGTAAGGAAAGACATTATTTTGTTATACAGTTGAATAATATGTACTATTAAGTGCATTAAATCAAACTATTAGTTTTGGCAGTACTGCATCTTATAAAACAAACTTCGCGGGATGCCGCGTTATGTAAAGCGTCGGCACTGACTTTCATACGAGTACACATCACGCGCAAATACTACACTTCTAGTCAAATATCTGGTCAAGGTTCGAGACATTATTAAGGGGACTAAATACATGTGTAAGGAAGGAAACCATTTGAACGATTCTGACCTTATAGATTGTTTGTTACCTGCGAAAAGAAGCTTTGCACGATGAACGGAAGGAAGTAAACTCTATGACGGGCATAACGGTACTTATAACACAAATCGCGGCCTAACATTTTGTATGAAATATTGATGTTTAGCATTTTGTTATACCATATATCTCAAATCGCTTAGATAAAACGCTCTTCCATTTTATTGTTATCATAAAACCATATTTATTTTATATGTGATGTTTCTGGTTTCAATAAGCGGGTGACTTCAAAAAATGCTATTTCAAAAACATGGCTGTTTTGTTTTATATATATAATATATATATATATATATATATATATATATATATATATTCATAATGTAATTCCCTAGATTAATAAATTATCTTTAATGTAAATAAACTAAATTACTTACACCTCTTGTGGATATCTTCCCTACCACATTTGAAAACCTGTAAAATTAGCATTTAAAACAGCATTCAGGTATGTAGGCGCCTTAATGTGTTTTATTATTCCTTTTATAATATCTCAAGTCTGCCCTATACAGTATAGAAGAAAACGCAGCCGCACGAAGTTAGTACTACTTATATATTATATAGTCCACGTTTATGCGGCCTTCGACGAGCTGACATTTAACAGCGCGCCAAAAGAAAGATAAAATATGCTGCTCTCCGCAGCGACATTTATTCGTGACCCAAAGCGCAAATAGTTTCCGATTTGAACCGTCGAAACGGTCACGAAAGTTCCGTAAAGCGAACATCGTAATGAAATAAACATCAAATCGATATCGCCACAAAACCACCAATAAATGACTGTCAAATTCCCTTCCAAGACCTCCACGGTCAAAACAATTCCTCGACCTACAAACAAGCATGCTCGCTCCCTACACCACACAGCGACGTTGACGACGATCAGGAAAGGCAATTTTTATTGCGGTAAATGCATGATTCGCAATCTTATTATTAGCACAAACTCCAAAGGGGGAAAATTAACTTTACGTTTATTTAGAACCTTAGATTACCTGAAACATCATCTCCTAACTCGTTTCACCAAATTAATTAACATCAATCAGAGCTCTCAATAATAATCCGAGCACTGCAAATCAAAAAGTGATTTTTCTAATAACAGCTAAAAATAAGTATTCATCGCTCTCCAGAAAACATGTTATTTTTAATTTAATATACAACTACCTTTTTTTGTATAAGCATACATCCTAACCCTGTATGTATACACGTTGAAGTTTATGTTTTTTTAATAAATGATAGACTTTCTGAGACCTTTTTTATGTTTTAATATTCTGATACAGCTTCTATTCTAATTTATTTATTTATTTTGAAAGTACATTACATCGCTGTAACTAATAATTACTAAGGTAGAACTATTTTATTCGTCTACGTATCGCATCGCTTCATCACCACTTCGTTATTTTTGATCACCCAATTTTAACTTCTAGTAATATATTGTTTTTTGTGGCTTTATAATGAATATTTATTTATTTATTTAGAAAGTACATAACAGCGATACGGGAAGACAATTCTCTAACACTACATTTACATGGCCAAAAAAAAATGTACCAAACATGAAAATGATTCACAATAACAAATTAATAAATCAAACTTAAATAATGTGTACTGTGTGGTGGTGTGTGGTACTAATGTTTTCATAACAATTCTGTGGTGCACGACCAACCACACGGTACGCAAAATGATGTGATCTTAAGTTCGTATTTTAAACAAAATATAAAAATGGCATAGTTGGTTATTTGCATGTGTCAGCATATGTAATGCAGAGCTCCAAACACAATGCGGCTGTGCATTATGCACAGTGATCGTATGTAGGTAGGTGGGTGGGTACGAAAGGAGCGCATCTAACGGTGTTTTGTTCCGTGCTGCGGTGCTGCGGTCGCCCCACTCGCTGCTCGCTCGCATGGACGCGGGCGAGGGCACGCGCTTCCTGTGGCGCGTTGCGCTCCAACGGACGCGTCATTCGATCAACAAATTCATGCCAATCTTGGCTTTATTTACTATAGAGGTCAAAACAACACTACCACTTGTGCAGCTAGCGAATCGGGCATGAAACAATACTCGCCGAGTTACAAGGCACTCTTTGGACTTTTTAATGTTTGAACACGTCTAGCCATCATATTAAAAAGTGATTCATATGTTTATAGAAATGACTTTCGCTAAATCTATCCGGTGGTTTATGCTAGGCGGCTTGAAGGCCCTAGAGATAGAGAACGTTAAAAAATGACCAACTAACGTTACGTACGATCTTAAGATTACTAAGATTTTTAAATCGATTCCTATTCCGAAAGCCGCAGGCACGAGTCGCTCGGGCGCCGAAAGCTCCGTGGATGGCTGTCTTTCAATTCGGTAGAGCACACATGAGTGTGACTCTCAGTGGATTTATGTGGCGGACGATCGGGAGGCTCGAAGAACGTAGTGATGGAAAGAAAAGTTAGCTCAATTACGATTCAATATCTATTTTTATTTAATGCGTTATACATAGCAGATTTTACATATTTTTGTTATTTTTTAAGTCTTAATTCGAACAATTATTATTTATAAACATGTTTTTATATTATATATATTAGGATATGACTTGTTTATTATTTACTTTTTACTTTTTATTAAATAAATATTTTTAAATTACCTAATAAAAGAAGCCGTGTCTCAAATGTCAGTTCTCTATGAATATTTGGTATACCTATCCCGAGTGCTGCAGGCACACGTTGAATGGGCGCCAAAGGCACAGCCTGACTGTCAACCAGAGCAAGTGCCCATATATAAACAGGATTTTCACCAAATCCGCAGCGCGTCGAATTGTAACAGGCATCTAACGATAAATAAATATTCATTATAAAGCCACAAAAAACAATATATTACTAGACGTTAAAATTGGGTGATCAAAAATAACGAAGTGGTGATGAAGCGATGCGATACGTAGAAGAATAAAATAGTTCTACCTTAGTAATTATTCGTTCAGCTCTGGGATATAGTATTATAACAATCTTATCACTGTGGGTTTAAGAGTAGTTGTAAAATTATGATAACGGCAGTGCTGAGTAGCGACTACCTTCTATTCATAGACGTACTAGAAGTATGTATAATATAATAATATTGTTATCGCGCTCGTGTGCGTTACCCAGGCTGTTATCAGGATCAGGACAAGTACTGCGCAACATCATAAATAGTTAACGAATGAATCATTTCAATTTGAACGCAGAGTACTCGTTGATAGCGATAACATGATTTTACCTGGTTAAATTTTTCTTGTGCCGGTGTTTCCCAATTCAAATAACAATCGTATAAGCAGCGCGAAAATCTTCAATTAAAATTTCATGCAGTATGCCGTCGTGTGATCGAATATTTACGCGTGTGGATATTTATAAAGGTGCTAAATTGAAACCATTCTTGCATACTCCACGTATTGAGTTTGGTCATTTTTGGTCATCATTATCCACAATTTTTGCAGAGAAAACATGCAGTATGCCGTCGTGTGATCGAATATTTACGCGTGTGGATATTTATAAAGGTGCTAAATTGAAACCATTCTTGCATACTCCACGTATTGAGTTTGGTCATTTTTGGTCATCATTATCCACAATTTTTGGTCATCAAATCCAAAAATTGTCTATATAATATGACCAACCATCATGTACAAATAATAAAATAAAAACGAATATTCTGTTTAATAGAAGGTTTACAAACAAAATGTAATCAGCTCTTTATACCAACAATAAATGTGCCAACATTCAGTTTTAGTCGACCGAATCACGCGTATAATCGTAAAAAAAAATCCTGCATCTTCATCATTCCAAAACGTTTTTAAAGGGAACGTTTTGAAAATAAAACAAGATCCGTCTGTGTCACGGATATTAATTACCAAAACTTAACATTTATATATGGGACACTAATATGTTATTTATATAAACCTGCGTGACTATGGCGAACAGCGCCTGGATAGGTAGGTTGCTGATGGGTAGACAAGCCATGCTTATTTCTATGATAATTTCGAAAGTCACGTTTACAAACGGGACGATCCTTGGAAATAGTCCGCTTGAAAGCGCCGACTGGAATCAAACAGTGGACCTACTGCAACTCCACATACGGCTAAATAATATTGTAATACTATTCTATCACTATTCTTCGTTCTTACGCATTTTGATTTATGAACAGACTGTAAATCAATAAAATGTAAACGACATTAAAATTATATAAGAGATAATATTTTTCATGTAAAATTAAAAAAAACTTATTTATTTTTCTTAAATTATTTTACAAACTGTACAGTCGAAATACCTAATCAATTTTTAGGTTAATATTCATTGGTGCGTGGAACGCTGATCGACGAGAAAAGGATTAAAAAAAATGTTATACTGTACCGGCGCCTTAAGACACCCCTATATTACGCGTGCTTTTCAATCTTTCTGTCATCTCATCTAACTCATAAACACTATACTGTTGTTGGGTAATTATAAAAACTCCGAATCAATATACTATGTCTAAAAACATAGTTAAATTTGCATCTTTATAGACAAAACTATGCTATTTTCATGATTCTTGTATTTGGTATTAGGAGATAAATTGACATCCAGTATTATTTTTTTTTTATAACTAAAAATAACACTACAAATTCACATAAGAATATGGAAAATGTTAACCTAAAAGAAAATCCTTTTTTATTTAATTACAGCTTCATTATATAGAAATTAAAAAACTAACTTTTCTATGTTATAGAACCTTCATTTTCCTTCCAATTACTTTTTTCTTCTAATGTCTTTTATAAGAAAGCGATTCAACTAAAAATAACTATTAGCAGTTTATCATTTATTAAATTTCTCAGAAAGAGAATTAAATTTACAAAATCTGCCTTTACTATGTCGAAGACATAAGAAAAGGTATCTAAACATATTTTTTTTATTATTAAATATCCAATAGTTAGCAAATGCCAGCCATTAAAAAATGTTCTAAATGAGTCGAAATTAATGTTTAACCTTTGTCTTCGCCTTAACTTAAATATACAGAGTCTGGACGCCGGCTATCTTCACCACTTCACTACGTTTGCTTGAATGTTGTCAGGCGGGCTGCATCAGCTCGGATCGCGAAATAATCCGCGTTCCTACGAAGAAAGTGTTCCGCCGCGTTAGAAGCGAATGTCGAGTAGAACCGAAGCCGTACCGAGTCTAATTCTAAAGACATTCAGATTTATTCGCACAGTAATCCCTAAACGTTAGACCAATTCATTATTTCTACTTTTATTATGATGATAGTATTAGTTCGCCTCATCAAAATAGAAATGATAATACATAAGAATTATAATAATATAATAATAATCTCGATAATAAATAAAAATAGAAGTGCGATAAATAAAATTTCTTAATGTAAAGATGGATACATAATAGACTTTTCACATGATTTCACCTAAAAGTTTTAAATTTACATATTATTGTTATTTTTAATTGACAAATTACTTAACACAATTTCGCTGTATCTCAATCACGCTCGTTTCGCCCTGTCGAATATATGAGTATATTTAAATATTAATAGTTAAAACATGTTTGTTTGGAATGTTTGCATGGTAGATTCCAGTTCCGTTTAGCCTATTTACAAGCTGGGTTTTAATTTTATAGTATTAGTTTCTAGGGTCAGCAGCGTTGCACTCTAAAGTTGAGCTTGGAAATTGACTAAATGAAATATATGGCCTACCCCGTCCTATTCCCTACGGGCAGTTTTGACAACGCCTTCAGTGCAATTTATTAACGTGAAATATTTTGTACATACATATATATATATTCCGAATATAAGTCAAATCAGAGTAAGAACATTTTCGCAAATATTTTGACCTCACACCACCTACCAAGTCCATTTTTTGTAAAAATATTTCTTTCCGGGTAACTAATATACGTATATTCTTATATGAGCCAAAATGGATCATAAATACAATTTATATGAACATCTCGACCCCAGCCACCAAAAGTTATCGGAGCACCAAACGAACATAGGGTGTGAATATGGCTTTGATACTTTCAGTGATTTAAGCGTGATGACGTTAGTTAAAAATCATGCGAATTGTCAGAGTTCAATTGGGAATATGACTTTCCCATTGTTTTATTTCAGTATTTTCAATCTTAAAATAAAACTATTTTTCCTAATTTACGAATTTCCCCGAGTTTTCCACTCCGATTTTCCAATTATTCTATTCGAAAAGCCATTCAGAAACGAAAACAAAGAAAATACCATACAAAATCATCTTTTTTATTTTCTGAATTTAGCGCAGGATTTTCACTTTTTTTTTTCATACAATGCTTGTCCTGACAAAAACAAACACAACAAAAAAAAGCCAAACCGGTCAAACCGTTCTCAAGTGATAATGTACCACACATGCGGCAATTGATTTTTATTTATATAGATTTCACTCTTGATATACTTATTGCAAAAATAATCAGTGATAAAAAAATAAATAATTAATTTCCATTTGACGACTGGCAAACGGATGCGAGTTCAAATCCGCACATTGTAGTAATAGCACTTTTAACGCTTCATTACTACCATGTCTACTAACTCTAGTACAGGCAAATTTACCTGTGTTTCACAATTGAGCTGTTATGCGTCCGGTATGAGAACTCCATGTACGAACGAGTACGTCGTTTGTGGAGTCAAACGCTAAACCTACTAGTTGACTTGCTTGAATGCTGTTTTTTCCCATGCGCTAATAATTTAACAAAACAAAATTAGGACCTCGGAACCTACCTACTCGTTATGTCACTTTATTCACAGAAGTGTATATATTTTTATTGATAACAGCCGAGAATAAAACAAGTATCTCAGCGAATCTACAAGAAGAGATTCAAAACAAGGTTTAAATATATTGTTAATAAGCTTCGAAATGTGTAAATAGTTGATATTAGGATATCTATATAAATGTACGAGCATACATAGACCAAAGGGACGCGCGGGAATATTTCGTATCGGCTTAAGAAAGAATATAGAAGAATGTTCGACTGACAGTCGTAATTATTTATTTTATTTATTTAACGTAATGATTATCTTAAAGTTTCTGTCTTCCTGTCCAAGCTTAATAGAACAAAAAACTGCATCAATGAAAACTAATATATTTCCGAATCAGCGACCACGGATATCAGAAAACTTGGATTAGGCATGTGGCGCGAGTTTGTTGGCGCGGACTTGGCCAAGAGAAGGAGGCTCCCCGTTCTGATTGTTCGAGAAGAGTTCCTTACACATTTCCGCACGTCTTTTGCCTCGCGTTGTGGCGGCGGCTAGGATAAATTTGTTACTAAAGTTGCAAAGTGACTGATATTCGTGTCGGCACAACCTTCATTACTACAAATACAAACAACATCTTTTTTTAGGTTCTGAACATTTGTAAGGATATTTATAAGGCAGTTCCGAAACGAACCCTCAATCTGGTCGGTAACATAGTCTTGGCTTCTGTTCGCCCCAAGTTGGAAACTTGGTCCTGCAGGCGGCACTACCCGCTTATCAACATGGCGCCACGGCATTAGAAGACTCGTACTTTTGGCACTCTGAATAAGTCGCATCGCTCTTAATCTTTAATTAATGCTAACATCTCTAACAAACATGCCTCATTGAAGTAAGGTAACATTAGCAAGATATGTGAAATTTTAAGGGGCCTTTTCCCGAAAGCGCTTTTTTCTTTCTTGCGCGTGGTCTTCAATAGTTTTGTTTCATCTAACAGCTTGTAAAAAAACAGAAAAACTGTGTCGCTATTGGTTAATTATGAAAAATAAAGTTTTTTAATAATATAATTATTTTAGTATGATTTTTTTTTCGTGAGACCGTTTTAGTTATCGATATAAATCAACCTTCCGAAAGGAGTGACCTAAATTTAAAAATATCATGTGCTATCAACCGTATTCTATAGGTTGAATCAAACTCAATGAAAAGTAGGGTAGAAAATTGAGTATGCGCAGCGCGTAACGCTAGCAGCGGACGATTTCACACCTCGCAGTCACGAACGGACAGTAATTGAACATCGCTGAGCGTTAAAACTAATTATTGGCCGAATGAGAATGAAAGCAATGATCGACGAACGCGGAAACTCTTTCGTTTTTTTTTCGAAACAAGCGACGGGCTCAAAACGCTTGATTTACAGATTTACCAATAAACGTTTGCCAATAACTAATAAGGCAATCAGCACAGCATATATTTTGAAGCTTTCTTAATATTATTCATCATAATAGCCACGCTCATGTCCTCGTTGGAATGCGAAGAGCCCAGCCTATGCGGTTTGGTCACATAAATTCTTGGTTTGTATACTTCTTAATTGTCATCAATGTTTTTCGTGTCTGTAAACACATTTATTATTATTATTATAGTCTGCGGTACAATCGTACCTACCGACAATATATATTTTGAAATTAAAAAGGTAGTGTGTGTTCGCTCGCTAGGTGAGCGTTTTGGGTCTCACAAATGAAAAGCAAGCCAAAGGAAAAGTTATCATAATGCACAAAAATCGATCTGATGATAAGGTTATTAGTTGCTATGAAGTGTCACGTTAAATGCGATTTCAGACGGGAGTCGTTCGTTGTTTGATAAAATCGATAATGAATAAAATGTAAAAGCACTCATCTAAATCCGCTTAAAAAACAACCGTATATAAAAGAATTAAAATTATCACGAACCTGCCTTTAGATTAAAAATCAAGCAAAAAACTAATTACGCTAGCATTTCTAATGTGTATCGTTTTCTAAATACGAATGAAACTAGATTCGGCGAGATTTATACTCTCGGCCCATGCAGATTTTTTTACTGCACTGTCGCAATCTTATGTAAATGGAATAATTTTATAATTTTCTAATTGCTGAACATTACAACTATCTACATATATTACACTTACGTATTACATTCTTACAATTTCCCTCCCTTTCACTTTCATGCAGGCACATACAACCACATGCCCTAATTTGTATAGACGCATTCTAACAAACATTTTTTCCTCAAAATAGACAAACTCATTTAAACTTCTTAAGGATATTGTCTAGGTAATTTTGCAAATAAAATGCGAAATAAGTTTCCGATGAATTGTGCATCTTATAGTACCGATATAGTAGTTTACACCGCGACAGGATTACCACGTATAGCGGCGACTGGCGATGAGTAGTACTCAGTACTCATACCATAGCGCAACGCGAATTGCGATCGAGGAAAGTACCGAACGGAAATGACAGAGCGATTATATCCGCGCTACAGTAAATTGATTTCTGCTCTACGACGGAGATGGTTGATGAAAGGTATGAAAAATCGCACAGCTCCATCGACCTGGCCTGGATCTACTACTGACTAAGAGAACGGTTATCTAAAAGTCCTTATACCCTGTGTCAAAACAACTCAATAAGCTAATTGAATGCTATATACGAGTACAAAATAGCTAACTCAACACAACAACACACACACGCGTTTAAACCGGTCAACCATTTTTGATTGTGAAGCCACACATAGGCGGTTTTCTTAAAAGTAAGTGATGCTAAATATCTATACAAGAATCTGCTCGTCAAACTACTCTATTTAAATAACAAAAAAAAACAATTTGAAATTGGTTTAGACATTTTCTAGTCACGATGGCACTGAACCAGTCAGGGCTGCCAATCGACCTGAATGTGGTCGTAGGAAAAGACATGACGGATACATTTAAATCGATTGTTGACTGCCGAATGGCACATCACTAATAGAATCCGGCCCAAACAAATACGCATGAATAACTGAATCGTGCCGCGAGCAATGACCGATGTCCAAACGAGCACCAATTTTTTATCGAAACCTTTTGAGCCGTTTAAGCTATTAGGTAATACATTGGTTATCTAAATTTGAATGCTCGTCGAATGTGATATCTCTATTGTGGAGTTAATCAGCTTTATTCTGAGCTTAATCCTCATATTTTTCTGCTTTGACGTCCTTTTGCCAGGCCTTATATTGAACCTTCTATCTATGAGGCGTCCGAAAAAAACAATCTTACTTGTACTCGTAATCAGATTCATCTATCACCGTCAGCATCACCTATCATCTATCGCGGTTACCTCTGTCAAGTGCATTTAAAGTGTTTTTGTCTAAGAGGTATTTATATATTATTAAAGATATCTAATGTAGCCAGTATAAAGATGTATGGGAATTTATCCGATGAAATAAATCTCAATACTCATTACAATTGACAAACTTGCGTTATTTTAACAGAACAACTCACAACACAGTGCTGTAGTGTTGTGAGTTTGTTAATTATATAGGAGATATAGGAGAAAAGTAAGACTGGATACAGTTTTATCTCATAATTACCCAGACTTAAAAGAATTAAAAAGTTTAATTTCTACTTTGCTAAACGTTAAAAGCGTCGAAAAATGTGTTTTTTTTTTCATATATTTTATCAAACCTTTGGACATAAATATTTGATTTACTAAGTTTTTTAATTAGTTGGACTTTCATATATTTTAATATATTGGTTGGATTCCATAATTAATTAATAACTGCACAGTGTTTTTGTTTTTACAAGCTGGTAGATGAGGCAAAACGATTAAAGATCACGCGCAAGACAAAGAAGTGCGCTTTCGGGATCGATAGCACCTTTGTAATGGAAATAAATGATGTTATACCTTGTAAACAAGATGGCGCATTTAATGCTTTTTATTCTTATAAATTCTATTAATGCTCTTCTACGCTGTAAAATCCATAAACTCTCGAGGCAGTGCCATCACTAGGTATTATAAAAATGAATTATCTATGGCTTCATAACACCCCGCTGCCAACCGAGTACTAGTATATTTTATAATTGGTTTTGTGACGTGGCTGTACTAATATTTCTCTAGAACCACATAGATGACAACTTTGTTTATTATTGTTGGTCGGTAGTTTATGGGTTTGGACCCACCAAATGTGTTCATGCTCATATGTTTGATAATTGAACATTTTATAAATATTTCCTCTTTCATTATTAAAGCAGATAGTTTATTTTTTTTTCTCTACTTTACTTAGGTGTATTCTTAAAAAATAACAATTTTTTTTCTTAATGCCAGAGGTCTATAGGATTCAGCAATATAGGTTGTAAAAAATACCCAATTTTCGCGGTTATGGCGCAATCATCACCTTACAGAGTCGACTGAGCAATTCACCGCGAGAAAAATGGGTCGAGGTAGCATGTGGTAAAATAGGAAAAGAGCCCTCTTATCTACCGTCCCCAGAACAAAATGCACATCTAACAACAGCGAGGTAATCATAGGGAAAATGTATATATGAGTTCAAGATAGATTATGTTAGTCAATGTAACGAAGATTTATTTATTTAAGTAACAGTTAAAGATGTAGGAAGACCGTTTGTTTTGTGCATTGCGCTCGATACTTTCGGACCTTCGAAACATATTAAAATATTTATATAATATGTATTTTATAAATAAATAAATGTTTTGGTTAATATCCCTTATCAGGTTCGCTGTTGACGAGCGCGTCGAAGAACACGGCGAAACTCGCCAAGCAATATAGTCTGAAAACATTATTGAATAGTTATTTTGCACTCGCCTGTACGTTTTTTAAACACTGACATACGGTCACGAAATAATGACACCTTTGACTCGCTCATAACATAAAAACTTGTTAATATTGTAAGAGTAAACTACTCGTAACCAGTAAAGAAGGAACAAACGGTTCTATCCTTATAAAAGATGAAAAGCACATTTAAGGTTAATATCCTTCCAGGATTAACGGCTGAAGAAGTGAAATTTAAAAAAAAAGTCATAATTATTGACTAAAACATATAGCCTTTCGGCAAATTGTATTAGCATTCTTCCGTTTATTTTAAAGCTATTTTTTTTTTATTTAAGATCCAGTCACTCCTGAAATAGGTAATACGTACAATATGGAAAATTGGCGTTTTTATTTATTTATTTATTTATTTTCTTAAGGGAAAACACACAGTAAAACAGTAACATTAACAATTTAGAATTAAGTAGATAACAAAACCGATTATGGATTTCCTACATATTCACAAACATTATATAGTTTTATACAGTAGGTATGCAGATTTCAAACTAAATTGATGCAAATCAATTTATTAAAATACAAACACGCAGATTACATTCGTATGAGGAGCATGTGATGTATGTGTGTGTGTGTGTGTGGATGAGGGTGTGTGTTTGTGTTTGAGGGTGCGTGTGTGTGATGAAAAGAGAGATTTTGATGACAGTGTTTTAAGTTTAATGTAGGTATGAAAATGACGTTTTATTTGCGTTAGATAGATTTATTTGATATATATAAATATAGGTATTAAATATCCACAAGACTGTAATAGAAAATAAAATATATATATTATATACAATTAGGTACCTAGATACTAATTATGTCATCTGCAGCTATGAACAGCATTTTTAAACTGTTTTAGTGTATTATTAAAAATGTCAACATCCGATAATTTGTTGTTATAAAACGAACATATTCGCGGTATAATTCCATTTTTACATGCATTCGTATTGCACCTGGCTACTTTAAATAACTTGTAATTCCTACTATTCCTAGCTGGAATGTTAAAGGTAATTTTACTTAACAAATAAGGGCAGTCAAAAACATTGTTAATTATCTTATACAAGAACGTCGCACCGGCGACATCCCTACGATAAGACAGGGGATAAATTTTGAAGAAATTTGAAACATCCGCAAGATTAGAATGAAACATGTTATTTTTGATATTTAAATATTTAAGAAATTTATTTTGTATTTGCTGAATTCTTTGAATGTGCACATTATATTGAGGAGACCAAATGGGGGAAGAGAATTCCAAATGCGAACGGACAAAAGCATTATAAAGAAGAATGAGAACATAAGGATCACTGAATGGTTTGGAAACTCTGATCAAGAAGCCTAACAGGCCTTGAGGCTTTGTCGATAATGCTGTCAATATGAATATTAAAATTTAATTTTGAGTCCAGAATAACACCCAAGTCCCTAGTTTTGTCACAGATCCTTAAGTCAGTTCCTTCGAAATTATATTGGAAATTTATCTTGGATTTCACATTTCTTGTGAAGGTTATTTGAAAGCATTTATTTACATTCATTTTAATCTTTCTTTCATCGCAATACTCTTTCAGAGTATTGATATCTTGTTGTAAGAGAAGGCAGTCATGCTCAGATCTTATTTCTTTATATATTTTTAGATCATCAGCATACGATAAATAATTGGAATATTTAAAACATTTTCCAATATCGCTTATATACAGGTTAAAAAGAAACGGACCAAGATGAGATCCTTGCTGTATACCGGATGGAATAATTACACCATCTGAGCGGGCAGTTCCTATAGCTATACTCTGTAAACGATTCTTAACATATGACACAAACCATCTATACAAATTTCCTCTTATCCCGATTGAATGCAATTTATCTAATAGTAGGTCATGGTTTACTCTATCAAATGCCTTTGCAAAATCCGTGTATATAACATCAGTTTGTATTCTTTTATCCATGGATGCTGATACATCAGAAGTGAATATTGCTAGGTTTGTCTCAACAGATCTACCAGGGTAAAAGCCATGTTGCTCGCAATTTATATGTTGTTTTGTGTGCTTGACCAAAACATCACATACAATTTTTTCGAATACCTTTGCAAAAATTGATAATTTCGAGATTGGTCTATAGTTCTTTACGTCCCCTTTATCGCCGTTTTTGAATATTGGAGTAACCAGAGCCTGTTTCCAGTCGACGGGGACAATTCCTAATTGTAAAGACTTATTAAACAATCCGGTTAAAGGTTTCGCTAAAGATTTAGCACATTGAACTATAAAGTATGACGGAATTCCATCAAAACCCGCTCCCTTTTTAATGTCCATATTCTTCAAATAAGATAGGGTTGTTTCTTGATCAATTAAAATGTCACTCAAAGGCAGGTTGTTCGAGTCAGGAGCTAATGTGGGTTGTCGGTTGATATCTATTTTTGTTTTATCATAGACAGTATTAAAATAGTCAGAAAAGAGCTTGCAGATTCCAATTAAACTGCTGGCTGAATCACCTTCAAAATGCATAGTTTTTGGAAATGCTGGTGATGATTGCTTCGATTTTACATAACTCCAGAAAGTTTTAGAGTTTTTTTTTTATAGATTGTTCAGTCATAGATATATAGTATCTGTAACAATCCTTAGCAACAGCCTTTTGTCGAGCTCGCAACAATGAAAAAGAACGATAATCTAAAGGATTTTTATATTTTTTCCATTTCTTGAAAAATTTGTATTTCTCTTTTATAATATGTATTAGAGGTTTTGAGTACCAAAGAGGATAACTATTACAACTCACTTCTTTTATCGGAATACATTTATTAATTACACTTTCCAGGGTAACGTAAAGTCTGTTAAGGCAAGTATCTATACAATCAATATCAAACAAATGATTAAAATCATACGTATTTAAAATTTCATTTATAACTTCGTAATTACCTTTCTTAAATAGACGAATGGTTTTAGAAGGAAAATGTGCCGGAGGAGAAGATACAACTGCAAGATAAATTATTACCGATTTATGGTGCTCAGCATCCTCACGAACAAGGTGACTATCTGCTGGTTCAATTGTTAAATCCTTATTACATAGAATGAGATCCAAAATCCGGTTGTTCTGATTACTTAAATAATTAAATTGCCGTAAATCCGAAATCGACAAGAAGTCAGATAGGGCGGTTCCTAAGCTATTTAGTTTATCGTTACCGATAGACAATGAACGTTCGTTATCGTCTGAAAGGGTCCACATAATATTGGGCAGATTATAATCGCCAACCATAAGCATAATATCATCTGGGTGGTTAAACATGATGTCCGTGGCACACTCTAAGTGGGCTGATAAAACCTGCAAATGGTTTATATCATGTGGTAAGTAGACACAACCAATTATAATTGTGGCCATATGCGGCAGCTTCACAGTTATCCATACATCTTCGGCAATCGATTGCCATTGGACATGGATAGAAGATGCTATAATAGTTTTAACAGCAATCAGTACACCTCCTCCTCTATTTTGAATTAAATTCTCATAATCTCGGTCCCTTCTATAGACATGATACGAATTATTAAAAAGTTCACCGTCAAAGATTCCTTTATGCAACCAAGTTTCCGTTAAACATATTATGTCATGATCTTCTTGCAACAAATTTTGATAAAATATATTCGTTTTCCCTCTTAGACTACGAACATTTTGGTAATAAATTTTCAACCTCAAGTCGCCTGTAAATATATTTTCCTCATAATTATGACATTCTTAATAATAAAATTATACGTAATACTTGTATATTTAAAAAATACAGCCTTGATGGTACGTATTTTATAACATTTAATGCGTGCATAGTTTGGAAAAGAAGTAATTTTAAAATATGTAAATAATATATGATAGTGATAATGTAATCTGTAACTTGAATGAATCTGATTATGAATATGTATAGCGTTAGTGAATAGGTTTAGTGATAGTGCAAATAAATTTAAATGAAAATCGTGTATTATGTGTAAGTGTAAGTTTTGTATAAGTGTGTAAGTTTTGACTTTTTTTAAACCTTGAATTCCTACATATTTGTATTTATTTATAAAGGTTAAATTGGAATTTAAAGTTATGACAATATTAAATAAACAAAAGTGAAAAATTATATTAATTAGCAATACAATTGCAGAAAAAAAAGTATTTATATGATAATAATAATAAGTAAAGTTTGCCCTTCTCCCTATAAAAAAAAAAAAAAAAACTTTACTGTTTAATTGGCCTTCGGAAATGATGCAACGAGCGGGAGACAAATCATTCTTCCGTATATAAATCCGTACATTGCGCACCCAGCAATATTTTATATCGCGGGCTTTCACGAAGTCTCTGACTTTTTTAAAAAGTTCTTTATTGTGTCGAGTTAAATGCTCGTTAACAAAGATGTTCTTGTCAGGTCCATTGATGCCGATCATTTTGGTCGTGATGCCTCGCATTTTGCGTACTGCTGCTATTAATTCGTCCTTGTATTGCCTCTTGACAAATTTAACAATAATGTTCCGAGGTCTGTCCGCTGTCCGGGGGGGAGGGGGAGGCGCGCTGCTTTCGCCGGAATTGTTGCTTCTTATACGAGGAGTAACGCGATGGGCCGACTCTATTTCCCCGGGAGGGATATTGAGGTTGGCAACTTTTAGAATGCGGTCAACGATTTCGCGTACATTTTCCTGCTTCAGTTCCGGAATTCCAGACAATTCCACGTTGCAAATTCTAGCCTGTTGATCTCTTTCATTGGACTCGGTTTGAAGAAGCAACATCGACTGTTTTAATTCGCTAACTTCTTTTTTTAATACATCAACGAGCTTGGTTTTTTCCTCGAACTTCTCAATTATTTTAGTAAATTCATCAAACTTACTGTTGCTAAATTGTATAAATTTCCGAAAATCATCAAAAGTCTCAGTAATCTCATTTAATTTAATATCGATTCGTTCATTTAATGCTTCAAATTTAGAGTCGATCGCGGAAATGATCCGATCGTGGAGAGCATCGGATCCCGTCGCCGCCGCCGCCGCCGTCGGCCGGTCGGCCGTCCTCTGCGGCGCCGGCGCCGGCGGCTGCAGAACCGCGCCGAGGCCTGCGCTGCTCTTCACTTGTCCACCAGAGCCCGCTTTAGTCGAGCCGTCTGCTGCAGTGTTGTCAGCCAAAGATGATTTGCATAAAAGACATTTAAATTTACTGAGATTTAATTTATTAAGCTTCCTAAAATTTTTTTCCACCATGCCAGTACAGAAATAGTGCAGATGGACTTCACATTTGCAACATTGAATTAGGTCTTCCTTGAGCACTTGCTCATTGCATCTTTGACAATTCATAATTTTATTTTGTCTTTTTTTTTTTTGTATTTTATTTTATAAATGGGTACAAAAGCGGTGATTAGGAACAAAACTTTAATTATAAATATTCCTCTCGCTATTACATAAAATTTGTGATCAATAATGCAATAGTATATTTTAGATAGATGTTACGGCATATGACACACTCAAAGTGTTCACTCCTGTATGTCGGCAGTTTTTCTTTTTTCCTTTTTCTCCCTTAATCTTCTCTCTCTTGAGTAATCCAAAGTTGTTCGTACAGTTTAACTTGCAGAAAAAAGAAAATAAAAACAAAAAAAAAAAGAAAGATTTTTTTTAGTCTTAGCTCGATATCGAACCGGGCAAAAGGAGAACGCATCGAGCACCCAACTAAATGCGCTACAATGACAATAGGATTTGTGATCACTTTGTGGTAACGATATTACGATACGAATTTTATGGAAGACGCGGAAACACGGGCGGTAGGAGAAAAATATTGCTTGACAGCTCTGAATGCAACTAATGCACTTTATCACTGCACCCACTTCACTGCACTCAAAACAAATACCACAGCGAGAAAGATCGCAAAAAAATGCATACTCTAGTGAATTTATTACGATAACGGAGAAGTCTTTACATTGATTCTCATTTAATAATAGAGAGAAACACTAACACGACTGTAACGTAGGTACGTAACGATACTGTTGATATGTTTTAAAAGATCGTTAGTGGCTATGCATTTTTACTAATTAAAAATTGTAGGTAACATTTTGTTTTCATTTAAACTGACAACTGACGGCTCGCCCGCTAATTGCGCTCGCGTTTTGAGACTTTATGTCATGTATTACAATTTATATTAATTTTAGGATCGTGAAAAACTATCAAAAAAACTGATTTCCTGTGATATTTTTAAAGTAGGGCCCAAAATAACCATATATGACCATGGTAATTCTTTTATCTAAAAAAGTGTAACCGTCAATTCAACACGATCTTAGCAAATACATTTCATCCACATTACAAATACACTATATCCCTGTACAGAAAAACCTTGTCTGTATTACGCTTACACCTGCTTTCAGTACTAAAATAATAAAATGCGCTCAGAATGACTTGCTTTTAACTTATGTTGTTTAATAGGGTAATACTTTTAATACGCAACGTTTTCATAAATTTTATTTAATAAATATTGAATAGTCGTAAGTATTTCTGGAAACTAAAAAATAAAATAGGTACATATCACTACCACTCCTTTTACAAATGTGTTTGTTAGCTTTAGTTTCATGTTCCAAATTTTTGATATTATTTGTTTTGTTTCTTATCTTAAATTATTCTATACCTAGAAAGTATGTAATTGCTCAGCCTATCTCTGATAACTAAGAAATAATTATTCACATTTGAGTGTATTTCCATTCGCTCAAAAACGTCGCTCTGTCGCAACTGCAAGTGAGTCAACGGTCACTAGTCAATAATATTCAAAGGAAACAATTTATGCAAGTAGTCAATGGGAAAATGCAAGTCTAATCGATGATAACGCATGTTGGGCATTCTTCCATATCCTGTGCTATGATTCTACGGTTGTGTTTAGTAGGCTACCGTTATGTTCTATGAAGTGTCATACTGCACAGTTTCTCAATTAAATAATTCTTAAGGGTCTCAAACCAACCAAAATAAATATTGTGAAAATATTTCAGCAATAACGTAATTATACCGCATTCAGGCACCTACACACCTGAATGCAACATAAAATGCGAATTTTACAGGTTTCCAAAGGCGTTTACGAGAAAGAGGGAGGAAAGAATAGATATAAATGCATTATACATATGTCGGTTATAATGTATTTAATGATCTAGTTTATTTACATCAATATTCTAGGAAATTACCTAAACAAATTTTGTTTAAATATTATGTTCAAACCACCGTGTTTTTGTAATGTGTAGCTTTTATTAAAGTTTCCCTTCTCTAAAACCATTTATTAAAAATATTTTTATGATGATAGTAGAATCGTGAAGGGATTACCCAAGCGATTCGAGATAATAACAACTTAGAAATAAAATAAAAAAGTTTACTTATAATACAGGGTTTTTAAGTGCGAAAATTATAATGTATGACAAAAAAAATAGATTGTCAGAAACTTTTTGTGTTATTAATTGGAAGAAATTAATTGAAAAAATACATTTTATATAATAAAGAAAAACCTAAATGCAATGTGAAAGTGAAGAAGTGAAACTAAATTAAGCGAAGAAGTTTCAATAAAAAAGTCACTAATATTAAGAAAATTAAATTAGAATTGGCGGTAAGTAGATATGTCCAAAAGTGGAACTTATTGAGATCATAGACGTCTATCTCAAAGATCACACGCAGTGCGTGTCGGTTAGATATATAAATATTATCTTTTGTATACGAACAGTAGGTTTTAGATAGCGCTAAGTTTCCAAGTAGCGTTCTGTGTTGTTTTTATAGGTATTTTACAATCCCCTGTCGGCATTTCGACGTCAGAGACACGAGGAATTTACGAAGCGACAAGAATAATATTTGCATTAAAGAGAAATAAAGTAGGAACGAAACGGTCGGCTGTGTGGCTGTGCTGAGGTGAGGGAAAGCAAGACGATGGATATCTACGAAGGTAGGCAGGCAGGCAGGCAGCTAGGTACGTGGCAAGGCAGCTCACGGCACGAACGCAGATAAAAGCAAGTGTTGGCGATAGGCGATAGGCGCTGCCGCCGACCATCGCCGACTGCCGAGCCGACGCAAAGCATGACATATTCAAACCAAAAATTCCCAACCATATTTATCAACAGCGGATTTCCGCCGTTTACATGTACTTCCAGCCGCAGATTTGCGAAGCTTGGTGTTGATACCCATAGCCTCTGCTATGAATCTTACTCGTCAGTGTTACCGATTCTTTATTATTTTCTGCTTGGTGCATTATTATGGCCTTAGGGAAAGGAAAGGAATTCACAGTCAGTATAAATTAAAATAAATACACGCTTTTGAATGGGTAACTGTCAGCCCAACGAGTAACCGGTAACGGTAACCTCAGGGTGTGAACTTAGTTCATACGTTTGACCGTTATTTGTGTATATACAATGTATGAAGGTTCCTTCAAATTATCGGCATCGAAGATTTGGAATGACTTTACTCCATCTCTAAAGAACAAAACCCGGCCTCCTTTAGGGCTAGCTTCACAGAGCAAAGTGTCAATGGCTAATACCACACTGGCTGCTAAAACTACGAACGAACGAAATATTAATTTAACTAGATCGCTTCGTTCTCCATTTCTAAGCCCTGCCTAGCCGATACGAATTGACAATGGCCTGTTACCGAAGTTTGGTCTCTTTGTTACCTAGTGACCATATACACTTTCAGTTTTTCTCGAATTTTCCAATTTTCTTTACCCAAAAACCATCCCTAAACTACTACGAACATTAAAAAAAAATAGCCAAATCGGTAGAGTACTTCTGAGTTCTAATGCTTCAGACACACAGATATTTATTTATATATATATATATATATATATATTTATAATATATATGTCAGTTCTATACGAGCAGGTATTCCCTATTTGTGGGCCCATTTTATTAAACAGTGATATGCAATAAAGTGTACCCGTCCTTTCATCAGCATGTTGCATGGGCGGGTGGTTTATTCTGCTTACTGCACAATTTTTGCTCATTAGTTTGATTTTTGTAAAATTACAGTAGCTTCACAATACGAGTATATACTTATTACAAAAAAATCATTGCGTATTATTAGATGAAATTATTATTATATCATCTTAGTTTAATTAGTGCATCGCGACAACGAAAATATTCCTGCTTGGATAACGAGCAGGTGGACTGGACCAAAATGTTATCCGCTCGCCCGACCGTTCGCTGCGGCCTGTTTTAACTCTAATTGAACATTCAAATTAGCATGAAGATTATTTACAAATGCAGCAACTCAATTCCGGCAATTTGCACAATGACCCGTAAGCTAACTGAAAACTAAAAACAACACTAATACATAAATATATCGTTGAAGCCAATTGGATGGTCTACAAACTTGCCTACCTCCTATATTTAAAGATATAAACGCTTAATATAAAACCACATGTTGTTCTGACCGTAATGTCAAACAAATCGATTCCTTTTGTAAATCTAGGACGAATATAATATATTGGTTTTCTCCTTTCTCTAGTCTTTACGTGATCATTTTATTTTTTCGCTGCCTTCGTGAAAAAGACGTGGAAGTAACATAGACAAGTTTTTCCTTGAGATTAAGTCTTCGTTTTGAAATACAGCTATAAATTGCAAATCAAAAATAGGCAACCTTAACCTCTCGAAAGGCATGCGGCAGGACGACCTTAAGCTGACTCGCCGACCGGTTCAACGAGAAAATCAAGCGAAGACGAGGAAACTGAGCGAATGAGCGCCCGACGCTGACCCGCAACACGCATTTCAGTAAGGTCTTTTGAAACAGGATATGCACATTGAAGTCAAACCGTATCTGCAACCATCTATTGCATATCATGTGGAACAAACGGAAAACCGAAAGTACACAGTGGACATAAATATATACACAGGCGTAAGCTTTAATTTGCCATATTATTAATTCATACTGCATGCTTATTTATTACAAATAAATATCGGTTTATTTTTAAGGTAAATTGCCGCAAAGCTCATGAGTTATCTAAATGGAAACTAGGTAACTATATTCATGGACAAAAATAAGATTCAGTGTATGTTAGAAACACGAAATAAAAAAATTAAGTTAATTAAGACCTCAAACAACATTTTGTAATAAGTTACGTTCCTCTAGTGAATTACTAAGTAAAGTACAAGTACAGTACGAAATAATATTAAGGGCATTGGACTTAATGCAGTCTGAAATAAACGATATTTTATTTTATTGATTTATTAATTTTATTGTGGTTGAGAAGAAACATCCCATTTAAAAAATAATTAACCGTCATGCTAAAAAAAATAACATCAATATTTTTAATCAAATTTTTATTTATTTATTTACAAAACTCTAATAACAAAATTACAAAGTCTAACCTAACTGAGCCATTCCCGTTACTAAGGTAGACTTTAATTGTAACGGGTAAAAATAAAAAAATGATGAAATCGTTTTGAGCCTAGTGCGAGTGTAATTTAATTTAAATCTTTTAAATTTAATTTCTATACTTTAGCGAAAACCTGTCATCGGTTAATTTTACGCGCAATTGGATGTATCATTTTTTATATATTTGTACTGTTGGATTTCCAAATAAATAAATAAATTATGTTCGTAAAAATATTTTTAAAAAATATATTTTATATTACACATATTCTCCACATACATAATTGTATATTAAGTAGTATAATGTAGGAATCTCTGTTTAGATTTTTGTAGTATTACAAATCTCCAAACGCAAATCTCGGTGTAGTATTTTTTTTAAATAACTTTTGTCAAAAATCAGAAAAAAATGCAAAGATGTCACTCGCGCTCGGTTTTAAGCTAATTATAATTATAACTGAGTAAAAATGTAGGTATTATTATTAAATGCATATTTTACCGACAAGACAAAAAATAATTTAAAACAAAAACCAAATATAAAGTGGTGTTGCCAGTATCAACGAAGCATAATCAACGAAGTTGATCTTGGTTGATAAAATCATAATCAAAATGGTTGAGAATCGAAGAAACATTGTCAAAAACTTTTTGTTGCAAGGTTTCCACCTTCTTGAGTTTTATCTACTATTTACTGGACAACCTGTCTAACGAAGTTTATTTCAAAATTGATTCAAAAGTGTAAAATTAAACGCTCAATTTCGACAAAAATAGCTAGTTCTGAACGGACGGTAAATATATTATTAATTTTCAATGTTTTTGGTTGTACAAAAAGTGGAAAGTGACAAATCATTATTACGATAAGAGTGGGGTTTTCACAGAACACCATTTAAGGCTGCCAAGCACATCCTTTTATTTCCTAAAGTAAATTCAGAATATAATATATTATTTCTGGACTAAATTGTTTTATTAAAAGAAACCTAAAATATACATAAATACCATCTAGCACATTGGGTCACAGTGACCGGTTTAGAGTCAATTTCAAGTTAATACGTCGAATGTTTAGAAGAATTTATTTTGGGCGCAATTGTAAGGGTTCTTGTACTACTGGCAGATATACACACTTGAAAAACCACATTGTAGCCGTTTCAATAATACATTTAATCTTATTTTAAAGTGATTGACAAATATGCAGGTCTAGTCTCTGGAGCACTCGCGGCTCGCTCGCTGGCTGTTTAATGCAACAGTACGGGGAGCAAGGTGGTAGGTAGATCTTCGTCACTTGATTTTAGGAAGATCAGGGAGCAAACGCAAGCGAAATGCGAGCGCGCCAGAGAATAGACCTGATGGTACGGTGTAAGAGTATTTTTGTGTAGAAAACAAAACTAATTCCATTATCGTTTAGGTAATGATTATTACCTCTGACAGTACATATTCGTAGATGAGTCAATTCCGACAGCGAAGACACGCAAACGCATAATTTACTACACATTGAAAAACAAATCTTAAGGCAAAAAGCAAATAACCCGTCATTAACCCAGGCATTTATTTGCCAAACGCAATAATCACCAGTAGAGTACAGATCGGCATTAACGTGTTGGTTTTATGACGAGCTTCTTTATATTTAAACTATTATGGTTTACCAACGAACACAACTATTATTACTATCACAACACAGTATTTATTAATTTTGTTAGAGCAAAAAAATACTACTACATTTACTACAGCAAAAAAATAATTCTTTTCTTCAAAATAAAGTCGCGTTTCGTTATTACATATAAACTAGTAGTTTAGATTAAAATTTACAGTTGAGCTTGAATCAGCAATCCCAGAAAAATAATCCTTAAATATAAAAAATCCTTTATCTAAAAAGCATCATCGCGTTAAAGTATGGGTTTTCAGTTAAATTAGCTGCTGAGTCGATTATGCATACGACTGGAAGGAGGTATTTACTTATTACCACCATGGACTGCTTTTAGTGTTCCCTAATAGAGGGGGGGAGAGGGTTTACAAACGGATACCCACACCATTGACACTATTTTTTCATTTTTTTAACTAGCTAACCGTGTCGTGGACGTCACGTGTGTAGGTACATGTGTAAAATGAAGAAAAAAAAATGTTTTTTATAGTACTCCCACTTTAACTTTGGATACATGGGAGACGGCATGATATATTCTGTTTGTTGTTCTACCGCTATTATTTGCCTCCGTGGGTGTAGCGCGCTTAACACTACTAAAATATTAAAAAATAAGCATTGATTTATTTTATAAAAGACTACTTTAAAAAGGGCGACCTTCACAAATAAAAAAAAGATAAGGAATCTAAAGTTCTAGCAGTTAAGTAATTTAACAGAATAACTCTTTTTTCCGTATAGCCGTTTTATCATTACTCCTTCAATCGTTTAATGAATCCTTATAATGTAGGTAACAATAATCTTATTATTTTACGTCATGCATTGAAAGGATAGTCAAGATTTACTCCTCTCGGAAACGCCGAGCAGTTTCATGAAGTCGGAACGTAAAGCGAGCGAGTTCTGCGTGAAGTAAGCGTTACTTATTTAGATCCTTTACTTGCTGCATGCATGAAACAAAGAACTTCTTCGTTCCAAAGGGGACGAGGGAGATAGGAAAGGCGCCGAGAGCCGAGTCAAGGTCCTTATCTATAATCGAGTAGCTAGGCAGTACATACAGTTAGGCGGGCAAGATGCGAGGCACGTGCTGCCTATCTCTACTACCCCTTCAGATAACGACCGCTTTGGTGTCTACGGCAAGGCTGCATCATCGCACGTTTGGGGTAAAATATAAAAACGAAACCATTTGATTTCTCAACGTTGCTCCCTTAATTAGATTCTAAATTAACTAAATTTTAAATTAAATGAAATACATACTCATATTAAGAGTAAATAGGTACACGATAGAAAATAAATTGGTTCCAAATTATTCAAATGTAATGACAAATATAAATATTTTCTTTTATACTCGGTGGAGATGGCCAGGGTTGATATTTTTTTAGGTCGTTGCGATATGAGTTCATTACATGAAACTATTTCATAATTGCTAACGTGAAACCTAGATAAGATGTTTATATTAATATTATTTCATAAGGTTATAAACACAATAAGTATTATATTTATAGTATTTGATTTACTTAATATTATCAAGTAAAGGTTAGGTTAGTACACCTAGTAAAAACTAAATTAATCAATAGTATGAAAAAAGTAACACGGTATGTTTTAATCAAACAACAGTGACTGATTAAAACGAATGAAGGAATCAGTAAAGAAAATACATTAAGAAAATATTTTAATTATAGGAAAGTTGAGGTGAACGGTTGCTTCCCTGACAACAATAATAGTTCTACTTAAGTACTGATTGATATCTAGTGGGTAGATATGACCCAGGTTAGTGAATGTTAATGTGATTTAGTCAATGTTATTACAATTGAAGAGAGCAAACAGTGAAAGAGCAATATAATATTATAGTACACAAGCCATGTTTGCTTTTACAGGTCTTTGCACTTTAGTAGTGAATATATTTACGGAATGGACTTCAGCATGCGATCGCTGAAGGATAAAATAAATGCGCACTACCTTCCTTATTCAACCCTCGCCGTTAAAAGAACGATCAATCTAAATCAACCGAACATAAATAACACGAAGGCATAAAAACAGCATGTGGATTTGATAATACAACAAGCATGCATAGCTGCAATGATCAATAACAGCTGTTGCTGAAAAGTTAATTTGCCTAAAAACGTTTAGTCTTGTGCACAGTCATCTTAGTTCGGTGTTGAATTAGTAACAGCGCATGTATTTCCTTACAGTTGGTGGCCACTTTTTAGCATAGCAGCTAAAGCGCCTATGCATAAACTCGTATGCTTTTAGCTAAACGTATAAAAGGAAGACAGGGATATAATGAACATTTGTTGTGCATATAGTCTTTCAAAATTAAGAATTCATCCGGAATTCGCTTAAAATTAGTAAAGAAATTAAAAATTCGTAACATTTTTATAGCCTTTGTGAAGTATGCCTTGACAAAAGACCGCATTAATTCATTCATTTTCTTCACATATTCATATTGTGACCTCTGTCCGTCGCCATATTTCAATTACAAATTAATTTATATATTTACGATGACGGTGAGACCTACTTTACGAGCAAAAACGGTGTTCGAAATTATCAAAAAATATTTCTAATTAATTAATAATATTAGTTGCGTGCTGATCTCCCAAACCAAAACTATTAGATAATCAAAAACATACTTTAGCTAATGACTAGGTGTTACGATAACTCAGAAAGTATGCTAAAAACAGTATTTTTTCATTTCCGTAAGCCTGGTGTCTTAGTGAAAAAGGCAATAAAACGCATTATTAGTACTCAATATTATATTCATGTAAGCTTTTGCCAAAGAATACACTGTTACTTGAGTAAAACGCACCGGTAAGCTGTGAGGACATAAATCAAAACCACGTGGACGGGCTGACAAGACAGCTTGGAACGCAGAGCCGTCAAATTTTTGAGCTGTTACGCTACTGAATTGAAGCAAATAGAACACTACGAAAAAAAAATAACTGTATTATTGTTGTACATTGGCAATAATAACAATAATTTTCACAAATATATTATGTAGTATGTGTTTCAATAGATTGTCATTAAAGCTTAACAGCCGTATTAATCGACATAGCACCAAATTAAATAGAACAGTGCATGCATTTTAGTGCAGTTAATGGTCACTTTTATGCTTAAAAGAGAGATTATGCATAAAGATGTAAATCTCTGAAAGCTAATTCCACGTCAGTTTCGCAGCTAACCTAGTAACCAGTGGGTACACTGAGAAAAAATCCTGTACGCTCTACAAGAAATTTCTGTAGATGTAATGATACCGTTTGATTATGGTTGACGTTATTTGTTCGCACAAACGAATGCGTATTGTAAGGTTAACAGACTATATGGTCGCCATTATACTCAATCGACATTTGGTACGCCTGGCTGACATAAACAAACAACTTTGTAAGCGCTACCGAACTGTTAGGTAGCGAAATAAAATGACGGAATAGGCGAGAAGCGCGAGGTGTGTTTGCGAGTCACCTACTGACTGTTTGGTTGATGTAACAAAACAATCTTGTAAAGTGTACACAACTTTTCATTTGATGCTACATCTACGCAGTTTGTTTGGTATGTTTTGTAATTGTTAGGTAAACCATTTATCAATCTACAAGAATTTGTTTATACAGTCTATCAAACAGATTGTATACACTAAAATATACTTCAGTTGGGCCTACTAAAATTTAGTAGCCACAACAAATTATGATTCTACAGAACTCGATATTTTTTCAAGTAGGTAACTTCACGAATCCACCTATATCCAGTTACAAAAGTGAAATACATAAAATGAAACAAATTTGATTAAAATTAACAAAAAAAAAACTCACCTTAAGATACGACCCGTAGTACTTTGTAACGTACGGGCTGTCGCATTGCGACAGCACCATAATTTCCTGCTGGATATCCTCGATTTCATCTTCCGCCTCCTCGAGGTCGATAATTTTGATGGCGACGACCTGCTGCGTGCGATTGTCGACGCCCTTGAAGACCTCGCCGAAAGAGCCCTTGCCGATCTTCTCTTGTTTCGTAAAGATCAACTCCGGGTCAACCTTCTGAAACAAATACAGACCTGTATTTGACTATTCGCACCACCTTAAAAACTTGACGAAAGATGACATTGAATTGAAAAAATATAAGTTATAACACGAAAACCAAAAATGGCTGACATCCTACGGCTATCATTTAATGTGCATTGTTTAGGAGTAAATTATTCAACCAGAACCGGACGTCTTACAGCTGGATCCTACAGGCGTCATTACGGCATCTTCCCTCAGACTACTCGCGCCTGTGGATGCGGTGTGTGTGTGAACTTAGGATGGGTTAATTTCCTATCTCCACTTGTGCTTGGAGGCACTTTTAGCCCAATGTGCGTTTTGGATGGGTTATTTTAGGTTTTATTTTTTAGTAGATTAAAATTTAAAAAAAACATACAATGTATCATGACATTCTTTAAATTCGTCATAAATTTTACCACCATTTGTGTTTTGTATATTTTGACGGGCAGCTACTATTTAAACAATACAGATAATATTTCAATTTATAATTAAAAAAAACTGTAATGTGACACTGAACATTCTTTTACATGTTTGGCTGGCCAGTAATAAATAATACATTCCAACAGCCGTGTTGTCTTATTTTTAAAAGAACATATTTTTGCAATAAAAATATTGTAAAATAGGTAATAATGTTTGATGTTGCTAGAAAAAATCGCTTTGAAATGATTTTCCATGAACCATTGGCGGAAATTTTCTATTTTTTATTCTAATTTTAATTAAATATTTTTAAATAGTCTATTAAATGGCCGTTTTTTAATATGTATAGGGCATTGTATATATGGTACATTTGTATATATAGTACATTTTCCCAAAAATCACAAGGATGTCACTTGCACTCGGATAATTATAGTTTTCATAAGGTAAAAATGTAGTTAATACGTATCTGCATTTCTGGGTATCTGTATTTGGTAAATGCATATCTTACTGGCAAGATTAAAAATAAAATAAAAATTAACAAAATATATTTTTTTACTAAAAATCGTCAGTCTAAATTAAGGCAAGCTATTTTCAAAAAATAATTATATTTTTACATTATAAATAAATTTTAAAGAGTACGAAAAGCAAAACTTATTCTTTACGGTTTCAACATATAAAAGAAAATCCCTAGGTCTTTGTCGCAATTGTCAAACCTCTCGATTTCGAGCCGAAATGTCTCATCCGTACACGCATGTCATGAGTCTTTGCCTCATGAAATAGACTGATTTAACGCTGCTCCCAGTTCTGAGTTCCTGCGAAATATGCAAGGGATATCTGCATATTTTCAGCAAAAATAAACAACATTTCACATACATATTAACAGTTAAAATAAAGTTCTTTATATAATATCTTAATTTAAAATGAATTTTGGTCATCTGACTGTTTAGTGCAATACTGTCTAAGAAAGCTACAAAAAAAAACGATTAAAAAACACAATTTTCATTTACTTAATAGGTTTTACAACTAAGATCCAAAGAGTAGAAACATCCATGGCGCGAATATGGTTTGCAGAAAACCAATTAATATAAAACAGGCCAGAATCATAAAAAAAAACATTGAATCATCAAAAAATCTTTTAAAAATGTAAGCAAAAATTGTAGACATGTTAATTACTTCACACTGTTGCCAAACATTACATAATCAACCAGAACGCTGATAAACTTTACTTTCATAAGATTATCTGCACTGTTTACTAAATATGTCGTCATAAGCCAATTAATTATATATTCGTCGGAGTTTCACGGCGTTCGTGAATATTAAGCAACTACATAATTATTATTAGCCGAGAAAGAAGCAACATGGCCTCAGTTTTATAGTGCTGGAGTCCTGGTTAGTTAGTGCTGCTTTTTAAACACCTTCAAAAATCATATTTTTTCCGTTATCACATGGCTTGTGATTTGGATATGCACTGTTCTGCGCAAAATAATCTACGTAGATAGATCTAAAGAAAATAACAAGAATGGCTACTATCATATAATAAAAAAATAAATAAACAAATAAAATAAATAATAATATTCATAAACAAATAAATGGTTTCATGGACATTATTTCAATTCATCATAAATTTTTATAGATTTTTTTTTTGTTAATAAATAAACATAGACATAATATTTTAATTTATAATTATTATAATGTGGCGCTAAACATTCGTTTAAATGTTTCTATTTGTGCACATTATTTTATTTTAACTGGCTAATAATAAATAATACGTTCCAACAGCCGTTATTTTCGGGTTTCGTATCGAACCGTCGATGTTGCTTTTAATAGCTTAATGCTCTATTATCCGATCAACCTACGATGACAACCAACACGAAAGACAACCACAACCTAAACGGTTGTGGTTGTCTTTCAGGAGCATCAAATATCACTCTTTCGCATTATGTACCTACTTTCGAGTTGAAGGATGCTACGGATAGACGGAAGGCCAAAGCTCGAGGATAGTACCAACATGAATGGTACATACATGGTATAGAAACTAAAAATCATAGCTTGATTCACCTATAAACAATCGCTAAACGCAATTTTCTCGATTTCTTACTTAACAAATTAATAGGTTGGGTACTAAATGCTTCAAACCATTAATATTTTTTTTTACAACCAGGCGTATTTCACATATTAACCATTAATGCTATCATAATCGCACTCGTCATTTTCTTATAAAATGTATTTGTAATAAAATCGACTTCAAATCAGATCGTTTTGAAGACGACCATCCCCCCCCCCCCCCCTTGAGCTCTTAAAATAGAAGCACGCTTCTTTCTGTGATAAATTACTAATCTTGAAATTAGAGAACTTCGCCATGCGACGGCTTTGTTTGACGATGAAACAGCTGTTTGGTCGGTCACGCAAATCATCACACCATATTTTTACGTTTAAGGCATCGATTTTAGTCACCTTTAGCAGAAATAAGTAAATAAAAAAAATATATTATTTGTTTAAAGCGGCACTAACTGCGAAACACCTATTGTATTATTTTATGAAATCTGTTTTTTTTTAAGCTGTCCTACCCTGAAGCCCTTATGTTTGATTATTCTTATGTAAGATCTATTTAAAGAAATGACAGGCAAACGCTATCATAACATTCGCTTGTTTAGTTCTACAATCTTCGATTTCTGCCCGTCTTAGATTTAAATTTCCCCTTAAATAACATAATGCGGTTAAAACAGAATTTTGTCAAAGATAATGCTCGCGTTGGTTTAATTCAAATTAATAAATCGTATCTGCGTATATTATATATTGAACGAAATTCTGCAACAATTATATTTTACATTACGAATATAATAATCCTTTTTCAGAATTGGCATCGAACGTAATAGCACACAATATTACTATAAGCATTCGTAAAAGGCGGTTTAAAAAAGGCAACTGGTTGTCGAAAAAATGCGGACAGGCTGGTTGCGTCGAGGTGAGCGACGAGCGACGAGCGCGTCGTGACGCCATCGCGTAATACATAATCCAATTTCCATTAGTTTACACAATTAACTGAAGAAAGAGGACAGCGCACGGCGCTGATGCGACACCATGCCGGCCGGCCGGCTGCCGAGTGGCTTTCTAATGAAAAGGCACTTGGGGCCTTCGCTTCATGGTAGGTGCCCTGGGCTGGACGAGATCCGCTCGACATGGCCGGTGAAATTTGCTCAGGTATTTTGTACAAATCTTCTGCGCCTATACCTACCTATGAAATACCTATGAATACCTGTTTTTATTTTTTCTGTGCCCATTCCTAAATCTGACAACAGTGTAACCATCATTAGTATTCAATACTAGATTGCTGATAGTATTTTTTTTTCAAATGGTAAGTATTTATTTTATATATTCCTAAAGTCCTAAAATCATAGTAAAAATATATATTTTTTTTTTAAATATAATTATACAAAATTTCGTGTCGTTGAGGAATTCCTTCGTCTGGAACCATTCCTGGGTATAGAATCTTAGTATGATAAGAGGAAGTGGTTTAATTCCGCTTGCAAGATTTGACATATACAGACATACAATTATTTCAAAATTTTCCCCGTAAAATACATGTGTTTACGGTGAAAAGAGTGATATACCAGCGTAAAAGCTGAATGAACATTGATGTCAGACTTTGCACTATGAGATGCTATATGTTTGGTCCATCCGTTTATATATGGTGGCAAATCGCGGGTTCATTGAAGATAATATGGTAGGAAAAAGAATGACAGAATAATATTTAGTATACTTTCATGTAAAACTTAAAATGTAGTTATGTGGGAAAAAAAATAAACTTGACACTGCGTTCAAAAACATTGAAATATAACGCTTAAATCAAGAAACGAGAATCTAGTTTTTCAAGTTTTAACTTTAGTTCATTTTCCTCGTGTACGGAAAAGAAATATATTTATGTATATCTTTATATATAATTGGTCTCGCCGCGTCGTAATTACTTCGTTAACGGGAATTTAAATCAAAATTAAATGAAATCAAAATAAAACATCGCAAACTAACAAAAAGCATCTACTTACCTGGAGAAAGTAAGAGTTTAATGATCAGTGCGTGGATTCCTATTGACCGCAAAATTACAATGCATTGCAAAAAGATATGCAAATGAGTTGCATCCATCAGTATACTCTCATACTTTTAAGAACAACACTGGGTCCGTGTAAATTGTTATTCATACTATACCGAAACATTTTTTATTCCACACTTTTCATGACATACCTAAATCGATAGGTTAGACTTCTTTAATTCCTTACTTTCATTTAGATTATCATCGTTTATATGTGGCCAGTGGATCCATCAGATCTCATTAAAGAATCAGAAGAAAAAATATCTAATAACAGGAGACGGTGGGTAATACTCATACTAGCAGATTGCCTTAGCTAGACCCCGCGAGCGGCTTTTTGTGACTCGTGTCCTCGGCACTTCGGGTCCCGTCGCAAGTGACGCCATACTTATAGCAATATCTTTGAAATCCGTGCATCGTAAAAGTTAAACTCTTGTAATGTTCTAAAATGTTTTACTTAGCGAATATAAAGGTTCGAAAGGCATAAGTTAATCACCCACATTATCAGGGACAGATATAAAAATATAATACATTTATTACCTATTAACAAATATTTTTAATGCTTATTAGAAATCTAAATCTATGTATTGAATAAAATATTTACGCATCTATAACTAACTTACGCTGAGGCTCCTTTGAGGAATATTGACCGGAGCCGGTCGTGAAGGCTGAGGGGGCACTTTTGTTTGCCTTCTATCGACCGAAGACGCATTAACACCACCGCCATTCCAACCAGTCGAATATCGCTTGCTGGGATTCACGGGGTAAGGTAATGAGTACGATGACTTTGGGTGGTTAAAGAGCGGCGCTGACCACGAAGAACGATGTCCTGTTGCCTGTGGCATCGCTACGAACGAATATTCTGCTAGAGGTATGGGTTGCGGCTGCTGGTGGTACGGAACATGCCGCGGCACCAGAATCGCATCATCCCACATAGCGACGTCACTTACAAATTCCACTTATTATTTTAACACGTCGCCATGACCAACCCAATATACACTTTTAATCCCTCAACCGAGCACTGACTAAAATAACACATTCAAATTATATAGTGGTTAAAGATAACACAGCGTGATATGACTAACCGACCGACAATAAAGATATCGATAAAATATAAGATAATATGTATTTCTTAAACAATTGACATAAAGAACACCAACATTGATTATTATTAAAATAACGAAAGCAAGAAGAATTTGGTAAAACAGTACGAGTAGATACGATTATAGTTTTAAGCGGACATCAACGCGAACGGTTCGATTGGCGATGCCGTGGCAGCGTCAGGCGACCGCCGCGACTTTAGCAGACGCGTTTACTTAATGGATGTGAAACTCGCGATCATTCGTATCGCTTTCAAATGCACGCCAAATAGTTCATCGACGCGCCGATCGACGAATCACTATCTTCGCTTTCGCTCCGTGAAGAACCTTATTAAAAGATCACATTGTTAACTACACCAGTACAGAACTAACAAAACCACCACGCCTTCGCTGTACGATCAATATTTCACTAACCGATGCTCGTAAAATAAAACGGTCAAATGGTATGAGCAAACCTCACCGCTCGGGGCAGAGGAACGAAGACAGAGCATGTGCGCGTGTTAAAGCATCGCGACGATATTTGCGTCAAGGTATTCGACCGTTCCGCGGCGGTTACTCCTGGCTATTTCGCCATTCATTAGGATTCCGAAGGCACGTCGAGCGGACGAGCGACGGTCAGCGGAGGCTCGATTGCGGTGATCACTGGCCAGAGAGACGAGCGCCGGTCGCCTTCCACCGCCGACCGCGACCGTTGTTGGGAAGCACGCTTCAATGAATACTCAACAACGCGGAATAAGAGAAAACACATAACATCAGAATATTCATAAACGTAAGACAGATCTTGTAAAGTGCACCCAGTCGATAATATTAGAACTGGATACGGTGAAATCTCCTAAAGAAATTAAGTAAAATACTATGAATTTTGTGCCATTTGGTGGAGGCACTCGACCTAGATTGGTTGAAAAATCATTGGGCAACATCACAACTAATGATGAAGTGTCGGGTAAGCGAATCGTAAGTTCTACAAAATTAACTCAGCGTTGCAAGTACACGTATTGATCTATTAAAAATTATAAATATAATACCTATCAGAACATTTATAATCATCACTATTTGTTATTTTCTTTGGTTCCAATTTTTATCAATTTTTATTTTACCATTAATTTTCCGTTTTAGCTATCTCTTGATTTTCTCTATTTAAGAGGCCCGCCTTCGCTCAGAACCTTCATACAAACACTGTTCCGAATTTACAACGTTGTTAATAAAATTTGCCAAAAAAATATCTATTTACTAACCCGGAGGAGCTGGCTCTTAAATATTGTAATTACTTAATAATATTAATAATAACCATTATAAAAAAATAAAGTGTTTTTTTTTTCATAAATATTTAAGTAATTGATTAACAAGCGTTTGAAAAGTTAATTTATTTGTACATAAGTTGTGGCATATTTTCAAACCCCGTGTGTGGAAAAAATATAATTCCGTGTAAACCTACTTTCGGGTATTGTGAATAGATCATAAAAGTAATAATATTCTGTCAAAATTTCATTTTGAAGAACAAATATGCGAGTTACTGAACCCCTTCTTCCGAAATATTTTCGGATATTATGCTCCAATTCTTCATAGTTGTCGAATTTTATATAGCACTTTCCTGGAATTTTGTCGTAAAAGCAAGTACTCTGTTTACCTAACTATGTGTAAACACGTGTTCTAAGGTAAACTTTGTGTAAGTAAGTGTGCAAGTGTGTGTATGTGGATGTTTGTTGTGTGTGACGATGTGTGTAATTATGTGGTTATGTTCCCCTTAATACCAAGATCATTTTTTGACCTTTGGTAAGACAAACAAAGGATATTATATTTATTCAAACAATAAGTAATTGAAAGAAATTCCCAACATAGCTCTGATACATGTCACACAAAGTGGTTTAGATCGCCCCCTAATTCCGCAGGCATAAGTTAGATATGGGGAGTGAAGTGGTACTCCCCCAAAAAAATAATTAAAAAAAAAGAAAGCTCTAAAGCATGGGTAAAAAATAAGGAACGATATTGTATGGGATCAAATTATAAGAATAAATTTACTAGTTCAAAACACTTATTATTATCAATAATATTTTTACTATAAGGTAGATTTCTTTAGGAAAACTACCTATTATAATGGATACCATGTGTTCTGGAAAATTTTGACCGATCTTCCTGTTTCCTGAACCCAAAACCACCCTCAGTTTTAAAGTGTTTATATATCTATCTATCTATCTGTATTACTTTCTTGTGGACACGATAACTGCCATGATTTTACACCAATTACTTTCAAATTGATATATAACATTTAAAGGCATAAAATCTCGGTCAAGTTCTTAATGGGCGAAATCAGACTAGGGGGGGGTGGGGGTGGGAATGGAGGGAGGTTTAAGAAAAAGTGAAATATTGCTATAACTTTCTTAGCATATAAGATATCGAATTCATTTAAATTTCATATTTTTCCTTAGATAAGGGTCTAAAACTTTTTGGAAAAAGTGGACTTTCAAAATGAAAAATAAAACATATGTCCCTTAATAGGGCACAGTATCAAATCCAATATCATGTTAATGTAGGCCTATAATTTCTCTACAACTTTTGTTTGAAACAATTTTTGTTATGAGCAACCCTTGCGGCAGAAAAAATCCCCTAACGGAGGGGGAGAAGACCCTACAGCTTATAAGGGATTCAGTGTGCACACTCTCGCTGCGCAAGTGTACGGCGCGGCGCGGGCGGGTTGAGGTGCGCGAGCTGCCGCGCGGTGAGTAGATCATGATTCTCTTTATACCGTGTCGAAACAATCCTTTCGGCTGTTACGACAAAAGGGGCTCTCTAATTATCAATTTAAAAAGCTTCTTGTGGGTAATCAATTTAAATAATTTTGTATTACTATAAAAATAAGGAATTTTACAATTTTTCGAAACTTGGTTTATTGGAGTGAGCAAAAATAAAGAAGAAATTACTGCAACAATGACATAGCTTTGCGAAATGGTAAAATGACAAAGAAATTTAGCAAGTAGGTACCTATTTATGTAGGAAATTATTTTTTGAATGCTGAAAGAGTAAAAAATAAATAAAAATCACTATTTTAAATACGATTTAGTTAGATTACACGGCTATAATCTGCAATTCCTAAACATGCCTAACCACAAAACTACTTAAGAGGTATTTAGACTATGCTCAAAGTAGACATATTTGAAAGTTAAAGTAGAGATTTTAACTTGAACTTATATTAAAAAACTTTAACTTACACTTAAACTTACTTACTTAATTATGGGTCTTTTGTGTTTTGACACAATTTTTTATGTGAGCAACCCCTATAGTGTGAGATGGCCAAATGTTTCTCCGTTTTTTGTTTCTCGTAAGCTAAACATGTGAAACGTTATTACATTTAAACAATATTGATAAATTAAGTGAATTCAAAGTGTTTATTATCTCACTGAATGTTCGAAAAGTATGAAGAATGTGGTCGAAAGATAGAGAAAGTTCCGGAATATTTCTACCTGGATAGTTTTAGAAGCTTCTAGAAGTTTCTACAGATTTGTTTTTAAATAAAACTTTTTAAAAACCATTGTCTTTTTGATATAGAATATACAAAAAGATATACAATACAATACAAACCCCTATAAATCCCTCACTAATCTTCAAATGGACATGAATAAAGTCACGTGTGTAAAGAAAAATTGTAATACGTCTTAAAAAAAAGTAAAATGTTTGTAAAACATTGAAAGGAATTTTGATACAAGTTCGTACAATTGGAGTTTACCTATCCCCTACTTTGATCCGGTGAAATCTATCTCTGCCTTCCGGGGGGAGCCGAAAGGGATTTTTTTATATTGTTTTTATATAATAAGATATTACTCTTAATGATAATCAAAAAAACCTAAACATACTCTTCGGTTTGTTCCACCTCAGGTAATCACACTAACTAGTGATTCGAAGTTAACCAATTACACATCGTATATGAACTTAATCTATCTAAATATATAAACATACTAAATGTTCAACGCTGGGTTGGCAGCTAGGCCCTGCAGGTGGCCCTGCAGGTTTACCCGCTCAACAATGATATTGATGATTAAATGTTGATATAAGTTGCCTATCACCGGATTTCAGGTTGACCACTGTCTCTTGGACACTCTGTATACTAATTGTACTCTTCTTTCTTTTTTAAAACATCCCAACTATTAGTGCCGACTAGTAGTTCAGTTATATTCAGACATTGCATGAAACTAAAATGAATTGGCATCATATAAATCTTAATAAAACGAGAGCTAAAAAAAACTATGATTCTTTATTAAAAACTAGAAAAATAATAACTTTACAAATGGAAATTTCCCCAAAATTAGAACATTTTAAACATTAAAAAATATACATTTCTTAGCAAAATATGAAAATTTTAAAACTTTTAACACATATAAAATGTAAAATAATGAAAAATATCATCTTTCATAGCACAGAAACAGATGTCATAAAAAAAAATTGAGTATCTGTATGGTAAATTGTGAAACAATTGAAGACCACAGCAACAACCATACTCACAATATTGCTTATTTTTGGTGCACATTCTGCAAGGCTTTGTATGGTTTGCCTTCTTCTGGTTGGGTGGTATCTTTACAAGTGCGTGGATTTTTTCAGGCTAGAAGTTATTTCGCGGTCTGTACTTCGGCCGTCAAAGAGTGAAACCAATAAGGTCCTTGATTATTTCTTCTCTAAACTTGAGTATGTAGTCTAATTTTTATATGAGGGTGTCGTTTACAGTAGAGTTTTCTTTGTATGAAATATCAAAAATATGTAATGCTATTTTCTTATGTTATGCCAACGCAAGTTTTCCGTAGGCAAGAATAGTAAGAGGTCATCTGATCGGCTTTGTCTATTTCAGACATACCCATATTGTAGCCTGCTATGATGTTAGGCAACTATTTCGACTACGTACTCTTACCATCTTTAACTTATGCATGTTTGAGATAACTCTGTCTGTGCAAAGTAAGCGCAGTGAGGAGGGCAGTGTATGAGCTGACTCGTAGTTGGCACACTAAGGATGTTTGTTTACTATGAATGCCATTCTATGACTTAGCTCGTACACGAGCTTAATTTTAGTTGGCACTTTAAGAGTACTTTTCTGCGACAGTGGCCAGCTAGGAGCTATATCGTAGGGATGCATTTGTATGATGGTAAACAGTTTTGGATAGTGACCACCTTCAGCATACAATGTGTTAATGAAAACAATATAACATCGTCGTAAAATGAAGGCCTTCTTTTCAAATCAATAAATATTTTTCTTTAAATAAAAGAGCAAAATCTGACAGCCTTGATTAGCTTTGGGTATTTCGATAGTAAGAATAAATGTGTTTAAGAGTGGAAACTGGTAATGTTAAAGACTGACTCAGTAATAAAGTTGTCACACTTATGTGGATACCAGGCCACTCAGGCACTGATGGCAACGAGAAAGCAGACGAACTGGCCAAGAAAGGTGCTAGCATGACTATGATAGGCCCAGAACCGACCTGCGGCATAGCTAAGAGCACTACCAGCAGACTGCTAAAAATCTGGGCTTGGAAACAAAGCCGAAAATACTGGCATGAACTGCCCGGACAAAAACAAGCCAAAGAACTCATAGTAGGATTCTCGCAAAAAAGACTCTAGGAGCTATTGAAGTTAAGCCGAAACCAATTAAGGATCTTAACCAGAACCTTAACAGGCCACTGCAAGCTGAATAAACATCTGCACAAACTAAACCTATCGACCGACGACAGGTGCAGACTTTGCCAAGAGAGCCCAGAAACCCCTTTACGCCTGCTGGGGGAATGGGGTCCCCTCATTTACAAAAGGTACCAGCTTCTCGGCAACCATCTCCTCAAGCTAGAAGAGATTAGAACCATCGCACCCAAATAGATACTTAACTTTATCTACAGTACGGGACTAGAGGGCGAACTATAAGTGGATTTAAAAGCACAATAGGACGCGGTACACCCCCACATCACACATCCACTAACATAATATAACATAACATAGTAATAAAGTTTCAACGAACTGAAAAATTCAACTGCCGGAATGCACCACAGCCACCATAAAGTATTCTGTGAGTGTCATGGTGTGGGCTAGCATGACAAGTTATGGCGTTGGACGACTCACAGTAGTACAAGGCAATATTGTTGCAATAAAATATTAAGAAGCCATTTTGGAGCAAAATTACTGCCCACCATCAGTGATTTGTTCCAGGGTGACCTTCAAGCGGTGCATCTTTCAACAGAATGAAGCACCTTTTAACACTACCACAAGCAGTATGAAATGGTTCAGTGACCATCATATCAATGTCCTGCATTAGCCAGTAAATAGTCCTGACCTAAGCAAAGCAAAGTGTCAAAATCCAAGCAAAAGAAGGGAATGTGTTGAAGCCATCATTCAACCATGGTCCAGAGTGATTAGACCTGAAGTTCTGAGGCGTTAGGTTGGCTCAATGTCAAGAGAATGAAGCAGTGATAAAATCTAACGGATACCTAAAATATACTAATGTACAGTACCTAATACTGGTAGCATGGTCATTATTCAAATAAAGTATATTTTTATTAATTTTGTTTTACTTTTCAAAAAATTATGCTACAAACAGCAGCATTTATGCAGAAATTGAACATTCCGGAAATATTGAAGCCATGCATTCCTGACATATAATTTTCCTCAACCCTTATTTCATTTCCGTAAATTAAATAAGCCTCACCTTATCTCATATGAATGAGCTTCTCTATATTTACATTTTCTTAATATTCTGTATCTATTCTTAATATTTTATTTAAAATAAAACCAAATTTGTCACAAAAAACATGCGCATTTCCATCAATCACAACAATCACAATAGACAGCATACTAATATTCTCTTATTAATTTATTTGCAACATTATTCTTTATGTTTAAAAACACATTAAGTACCATTAAAAAAACTTGAATTGGGTTTTTTTTTCTGAAATAGCAGCTTTTGCATCATATATTTAGTAATTATATTAGTAGGGGATATTGAATATTCCGTATGCGCCAATGTTAAATGATTATTTAAGGACTTCTGTAAACATTTTCAGTTATCTTTTACCAATCCATTTTTAGTCCAAGTCTCAGTCTCAGGCCCATATGACATACGTTATAAATTAAAAATTTATTAATATTTATATCGTTCCAATTTCCTTGAACCATTTGTATCATAAATCATATTAAAGACATGAATGTTGTAGTTATTAATTAAATTTCTAAATTTACATAAAATATTTGTTTTAAAAATTATTAAGTAAAAACTCAATAAATCCTTATCACATCTACATAAGGCTGTTATTCAACTAACGAATTTGTAATTAGGTAGGTGTATTTACTTCTAACTTCAATGCAGTAGTATGACACAACAAAAGGTGGTAGACTTATTGACTTTTTGTATTTTAATATTTTGCAATCCATAACAGAAAAGAGTACTGATATCCTATAGCGTGAGAATGTGTGGAGGTCATTTCTATGAAATAAACAGAGCAGTCATGATCAAAACAAGAGTTGATTTGTAAGGTGGTTTGACTTATGCAGTCATAAATAAATGATTTCTATATGGGTATGTACTAATTTCTTATTTGTTACTACTATTAGTAAAAAAAATATGCTTAGATTTTACCTCATTGAAGGCCATAACTCCGGCCGGCTCTGCTGACGCAGTCCGACCAATTTCAGCCGAGACTCCAGGTGAGTTTTCGAAAAAACTTCAGCAAACGCATTCATATAGAATGTCGTATATTTCACAACGCAATATTTTCGAACACACTATACGTTATATTTATAAAATTCACTACCTACACGGGGCCAATCGAGATAATGATGTGTAAACACCTGACTAAATCATGAAAAAATACATTCCTCAGGTGGGATAGTATGTGACAATAAACATTCAATCTTAACACGCGATTCAACATTCAAATACTATATTTGTTCACTAATTAAACTTACACTGATATAACATAAAACACATGACGATAAAACATTGAATGAATGACCACAACTGCACAATATCAGCTAAAAACTGTCCACCATCGATACTTCAACGGGGAATACGCCATTTTGCCTTGATGTCATTTTTCGTGTCTGCCATACTAAAAAAATAAAATTTGTTACGGTAGTGTGGTAACACCCAGGTGGGAAATATACTGCGCGCCAATTTTGAACGTAGGAAAAATTATAAAATTTTGAGCGAAAAAAATTGTGTTTATAATTTAATGTTTCACTGGATAAATTAAGTTACTTCTACAAAAATTCAATGTTATTTCAAATAAAATTGTGATGTACGGCCGATATGTACTTGTAATTATATTTTTTTTTTTTGCAATTTTCAATATTGACATACAAATTTTATTAGCATTTAGCTTGTGTTATTTACTGAGTTTTAGAGTATATTGTGCAATTATATGACAAATTAAATATGAATTAATAACGGGAAGCTATGCGGAATAATAATGATGCAGTAAATTTAGATACATATATTGGAAGTAGAACTCGTAATATACATAACTTAGGTTATATTATTATCTTCGCCGGATGTCATAATTTAGGGCTGCATTTTAACACTAAATTATCAGAAATATTTAATTGCCCTGAACCGGAATATACTCACACTACACACGCACATATTCTTACGAATCCAATACGACGAAACGACGATATTTTCAGTGCCAGCTGGGAAGCGCGCGGCGGCTCGCGTGGATCCACGAAAATTATTTCCATTACCTCTGATACAGTGGGTTACCCAGAAAGTAGGCCACTGCACTTTCGCACATGAATGTTTAGAATACGCTTTCACGATAACAGTTCAGTCTCTCGACGGACTTTCGCTGATAGAGTTGTATTTGTATGCTTTTGCCAGGAACTGACTTGCCTATTTTTTTTTAAATAAATTCAATTGCGATGAATAATCTTGATATATTCGGTAGTGGTCAAGCGGGAATGGATATCGAAGTAATATCCTCCGACAGCAAGATAAACATTACCGATAAAAAGAAAGACGATCGACCGCATAGTGCTAATCCCAAATTGCATTGCCCTGGAATAGGAGGTTTAAGTGTTAACATTTGTTCCGATAGTAATACTTTTTTACCTTCAATAATAATATTATTTGTCTGACTTTCTAGCGAGGGGGAGTCAATCGACTGAAAGTTTAAAATTATATCAAAGTTGGGTGTCCACGGACAAATGGATGGAATTAAGGAAATTAACGGATATCGCATTAAGAGAAAGAAGAATTTTCTCTATCAAAGGTGGTGGTTTTTCGTCTGTAAGAAACGCGCTTCTTGAGCGAGGGTGGATGGAAAAGGTGGAATGTCGCAAAACCCGAAGTCACATAATGGCGATTGGCGCCAGCAGAGGGCTGGGAGATCGTGACCTCTCTAGAGTTGACAGATTGATCATTTCGAAGTTTTTAGAACATCAATCTGTTGATCTTCTATGGACAACTAAAAGGGATAAATATGATTGGATTCTCAGCAAAAAAGATGTTTTACTCAGCAGGTACTTATCATATATATAATATAATGTGGTGACCGATCTTACTTATATATTTTTAATAATTATTTATTTTATTTTGGTTATGTAAATCAAATGTAGGTAGATCAATCGATCTATCTAACCATTCATGATGACCAGAATTTCCATTTTAAATAACTTTTTAATACCTCAGGCAGGCTTAGAATTATTTGTGTATAAAATATCAATAAACTATTGTTAATACCTGTGTTGAATAAATGTAGTTTCGTTTCACAAAATGAAACTCCAATTAAATTTAAATACTTATATGTACGATAAATTATTTTCTAAAAAATATTTATAATAATTGATCGGAAAATCATGATTAATAAAAATATAATGAATCTCTTTAAAAATTTTAAGATTTTCAATTTTTTTTATCTTTTAAATCAGCTTAAGATATGAACCAAAATAATTTCAATTTGTGAAATTTATTTGTAAAGTTTCTCGAGAAAAAGGCAACCCCAATAAAGAAAAACCACCTGTTTGATATAATATAATATTCAATAAAACCCTTTAGGAATGACAACAAAATGACTAATCAATCTTTTTACAAATACACTGAAGGTAATGAATTTTAATCGGGTACATATTATACCACAGCAACCATATTGTGGTTAAACACGCACTGAATTAGAGTTTACACAGTTTATGTCAACTAGAATGGCTGAAAAAAATTGGAAGAACACCATTATTACATAGGCAAAAAAATTGACATAGTGGGCAGCAAAAGTAGAAGCTGCAAACCCGCATCAGAGATAACATACATTATAAAGCCAAGCGCGGAGAGTTCTATGGCAGAGGTATATAGCAATGTAGATATATTCATGCTGCCGATATCTTTGCAGTCTAAAAGCTGGACAAAACTATGGCAGTGAGGCTGGTTCCCCAAAGAAATATAAAATTAGAAGAGCCAGACTTTGATCAAGAATGTCTCTCATTATAAAGATGTTCAAAAAAATCGCTGTTTAATTAGGGCTTATCTAAAAAGACAAAAAATGGAATAGTGGAGGCATACATTTTGTTTTTGACCTAGAAATTTTCCTTTTTTCCTAGAAATATTTGGCATTTTGGCTTAGGTTTACTAATATATATTTTTTTTTTTAATTTATTGAGTTTATAATTGGTAAGACATTAGTGTCTAATCAAGATGTCCTAAATATTTGGTATTCATTTTAATGTTGAAGAAATGTCTTTAATGGGATTTGTCCAGTTTTTTTAATATATTTTTTTATTATCCAAATACAATATATTTTAAATAAATCACTTAACCTACAAAGTACACAAGATCTTAGCTGTACGTATATTTTTTTCCTGAGTCGCTTGTATTTTTCATAATACGTTTTCACACGTTTAAACATAAATGAAATTTTCCACAATACAAACTTACAATAGTGAACAAAAGAAACAGAGAATTATCATATATATAGAAAAGAATAGAAGAGTGGTTCCGTTACAACGAGCTCAAAAAGAAATGCTTTCATTTCTCCTTAGCTTGATTTTTTTATTTCATGCATTGGAGTTCTTTTAGTATTTGATTAAATAATTAGGGTATTTTAACATATAATTGCTTTCTCCATAATAATTATGCCATCTTTTTACTGAAAAAAAGGTTGGTATTGATTTTTTCATGGCAGATGGCTGACTTCTTGTCGTCATTGAAATAATTTTCTTCAGCTAATTTATATTTTATTTTTACATTGATCATTAGATGACATTTCAAAATCTTTTAAGCTGGTTGTTTTATTGGTACAGTTATTCTAATTATGCTATAGCCATATGTATTTCAATTATCTAGTCATTATTCAGCCTACATAATAACTTTTATTATATAATAATAATTAATATAATATAGTTTGTATATTTAATTAAAATAAAATAAATAAATTAAAATAAATTGCAGAAAATAGAGCAGCCTTAGCGAAAGCTCGAAGAAAGGAAATTAGATTATGTATGTATTATCAATATTGAAATGAAATCTTTATTTTCAGGTTTTGCAGGTCTTTCTTTACTTCTAAAGAAGGCCTCTGTGCATCGTTGAGTCAGCCGCACTGGTTCACTGAACCCGGGGTTGCTATCATATACTTTCCTCGCTGCTACAACCTTCACAGTCACGATCAAATGGAAGAGTTTATTGATGATTTTCGTTTGACTGCCTGCATAAGCCTCTTGAAGTGGCTGTCGGGTCAGTTGACTCAACGAAAAGAAGAAGATCTTGTTTCCGTGGATGGAAAAGTACCACTTACTTCGGTAGAATTCTCAATGAAACGCCTCCAGGAACATATGTATTTCGTTTCTCATAAAGACATTGATGAGAATGACGATAAAACTTCACATATATGGGAACATGAATGGGATTTATTTTTGACGCATCATTATTTACTGGTTCACGAAAAAGCCAAATTTTACAACGATAAGCGGTTATCTGTTAGGTTAGTGTCCTAATTAAAATGATTATTTACTAAATAATATCACCTCAAATTACATATTTTGTTTCTGAAATTTGTTTTTCCCCTAGAGAAAAACCCCTATATGCTAATGAAAACCCTCTTGTCTGATGATTATTGCAAATTTATTTATTAAATTAAAGCATAGCACTAAATTGATAATAAATCAAAGAATTGGATTAAAAAGAAAAAAAATCAACACAACACATTTTCAAGTCAAATAAATTGAAATAATGATCTCACTTAAATCATCAAGAAAAATAGCTTCAAAGTAATGTTTTTGAGGGGGTGTGAGCGACCTCCCAACTAAATCCTTTCGCTGCCTTTTTAAAGATTTGAGAGTGGTCAAAAAATTAAATACCTACCTTAAATGTTGGTATGTATTCACAGCAGAAGCATTCCGCATCTGGGTGCAAAAAAAGGACTATTGGTACTGTAGAAATTCATATCAAAAATTATTCTCAATCTTACTTAGGAGGTTAAAAATCTTCTACTTGTTTTCAGTCTACCATTTGTTCCCGCAAATTCAATATGTAAATTTTATTTCTAGGGACCAAAACCCTTTTTTTTTGCCTAGACTAATTTCTCTTTACCCTTTCACATTGGACCTGACCTCAGTCAGTGATTTTGATGATGTTAGTGATTAAATTTAAACATTGCAATATTAAGTTAGTAGTTAACTCCGATTATACTATTGGTATTAGCAGCTCCTCTGTTTTAACACATTCCACTCCGTATGTAAAACATGCAGACCACACGATGCCGCTCTTCCGCGAAGGTCGTTAACTGAACAAAATATTTCACACGGAGCCGTCATTTGTTTTTTAGTTTCTTATTGCCAAATAATTAAGCACAAAAGTATTCAAATGTTTGTTTTTTATATTAAATATTATATTGACATAGCTTTTGTAAATAAAACTCAAATTATTTACTGCCAAATTCACTAGCGCACTGTTCACATAAAAAATCAAACCGTAAACGTCAAACAATCAAACATCAAAACCGAACTAAAATGAAAAAAAAACAACGATTAGTCTACGCCTTTCTTGAATTCAGGTATATGTTACATGCCACAGTTTTAAATATTAATAGAAATGCAGTAAGCCGATGAAATTTTTAAGCGCACACGCCATCTGACATGATGAGATATCTCAAGTGTCCAATATTAATTTCTGATTAACACTAATTTGTATATTAACACTAACATTTTTCTATTGTATTCAGGTATGTTGTAAATATAGAATAAAACATAAAATACTTTGAATTTTCCGTTAAATTAAGATAATTTTCACCAAGTTTTTTTTAAGTTGATCTTGATATTTTTTTTACTCTTGTGTAGAAAAAAACAAGAGAAAATGAATTTAAGAAATAATCTATATGTTCTTTTACATATCACCTATTTAAAGTTTTATTCCATGATCATTTTTCCATTAACCTCTTTTCACACTCAGTTTCAATACATCTAGTATTGAATACTTATTAGGAATTGTGTGTGCCTTTTACATCTCCCTGAAATAATATACCTAAGTAATATTATATTCTAATAGCATAAATATTTTATTTTCATAAAGCGATCTTGAAGAGCAAGGTGCAAAAATGTTAATTGCCATCACAAAGTACTGGCCCCAGATGAAACTAGACGGAGTGATGAACATTTGGATCGTCAAACCTGGAAACAAATGTAGAGGCAGAGGGATCCAACTCATGAACAACATAAAAGACATCACTGCGATTGTTAATAATCTCGCTGGTAATGCTGGCAAGGCTCGATATGTCGTTCAAAAGTACATAGGTATGTTTACTAGCTTTGTTTATTTTTATTTACATATATTTTTTAAAATATTAATAGGCCAATATTCCTCTTTTTTTATAATAAACAATAAAGGTTACAATAATAAACCACCAAACTTTTTCAAGTTTTTAGGTGGATGTTGCACAGTACATTTTATTTGCAGATTATGCACTCCTTATTCAAAATGAGTTAGGAGGAAATGTGTACCCGGTTTCCGATGCTCATTCTCATGCTCATTCTTGTCTTCAAATTTAAGCATATAATTAGCAACGCGGGCTTCAACTTACACGCGTGGTACAGGCTGACACATAATACTTTTACAGAAATAATAATTAAATATTTACACTTTATTGAACTTCCGTGATTATTTAATTCATTTTTTTAGAAAACTTAACAAATAAACAAACTAAACAAAATACTATTAGAGGAAGTCGGAGCATAGCAGAGGCGATAATGCTGGATATGGTGTATCAAAGTGATCAGCAAAATTTTCTAGAATTGGACGGTACTGGTTTGGTACCAGCATATTTACATATATTTAACATATATTTTTAACATATATTTTATCTACTTATTACACTGTTTGAAACTTTATCATTTGCATTTAAATTAAGTTAAACCGTGCTAATACTCAGGTTAATAATAAAATAGATTACACACATATAATACACATTAGTACTAGATATATTACCCCATTATTTGGAATAATTCATGGCAGAATACAGCCTGGGTGACTTTTATTTTCTTGCATTACGCATCTTCAAGCAGTGTAGTACCCATCACATGAATTAATCTGAAAAAGATAATATGTGTATGATAATTTAGATATTACATTCTAAATAAAACTGTGATTAAATTTAATTTTAACTTAAACTAAATAATTTTAAAGGTTTTTTTATCAATACAATTTAATATTATTTATGGTTATTCTTACAAACTATGGGCTAACTTTGGTACAAGCGGATCTTTCTTTTTAATCTACATACAGAATCAATATAAATGATTTTATTTCCGATTTAATTATATACTGTTTTTATTGATATGGTCTTTAAGGATTATTAATTTATTTTTTTATATTGTGTTAATATTTTAGAAAATCCTTTGGTCGTATACAACACTAAATTTGATATAAGACAGTGGTTTTTGATCACCTGTAGTCAACCATTGACCATTTGGATGTACAAGTAAGATCAAAAAATATTTATATTATCTAACAGACTGCTATAATATTTAAAGTATCCTGTGATATTGCATTATATATTATTACTAAAATATTATTAGTACTATACTTCGATAAAATTAATAGTACACTGTTGCTTTTTCAGAGATAGTTATTTGAGATTTAGCTCTCAGATATTCAACTTATCAAATTATCACGAATCTGTTCATTTAACAAATAATGCAATTCAATCAAAGTACAAAAATCACTGCGAAAGAGACAAAGCGCTTCCAGATGAAAACATGTGGGACTGTCACACATTCAAAGCTTATTTGAGGTAATGCGCTAATAAAAATATAGTGAAATAATAATCATTTCTCTTTTTTATATTTGGTTGATTTTGAAAAGAATCACATCTAATCCAGTAGGTGGTACGGAAGTTGCATTTGTTTATAAAAACCTAGGTTTTCAAACGTTAGACAGCAGTATTCTAAATGTATAAAGACCATCAATGGTTAGAGCCAACAAACTCTTAGGGCCGAAATTTCAGGTCCTACTTGAGACAAACCTATATTTTAAATCAGACTTAACCAATGAACATCGTATTTCCACTCACTTTTAGCGTTAAGTCGAACTTAAAGGCTTAAGTCAAACTTAAGTCAGTGCTAAATACGCTACTAGGAGCGATTTCAGTACATTAGCGGCCCTAAAATCGCAGTGACCCGTGTGTGTGAGTGTGTTGCCATCTGTGGTTCTCGTCTCGTGCAAGTTTTTATTTTTTCTAACTAATTAAAATTGACTAGATTTGCATAATTTCAACAGCTTGGATTCGAGTAAACATGCGTGACAAAATCCTAATAATCCTACAGCTGATAGCCTAACCTCACCTAACCTCAAAAGTCAGCTCACGCGTCATCACGCATATCAAAAGTGATGCGACAGTGGCGACAGATATTGCATACACATGCCATAGCGGCGAGTAGCGAATTAATCATGATTGCGAAAACATATTCTTAGCAAAGTCAAACTTAAAAGTAACTGAAATACACAATTCAATTTAAGTCATGCTTAAAAGTTAAGTTGATCCTAACTAAGAACGACTTTAAGCAAGGACTGGAATTTCGGCCCTTAGGGTAAAATCTGTACATCAAACCCAATATTTAATTACTCGGAAATTAATATTTTTTAAGTCATTATTTAAAACTGAAAAAAAAACAAACTGATACCAATTGTATGTCTTTTCAATTCAATTATAAGAAATAAAAGTTGACCATACATACTTTGCATCTTTATTAAGAGGCAGTTCCACAATGGAGGTGGTTAACACTAAGGTTTGACTGGAATGAAAGAAAATAATATTTCATGAACATATGAAAAATTATCTAACCGTGACTCTAAGGTTTTGTAATGTAAACTTATATTTCATCAGCCTAAAATATGTTTCGGTGTTTGTGGCCGCCGAAACAGTAGGGCGTCAACTTTGGCTTCCCTTCCCTTGCACGCTGCTTTCTCTGATCTTAGAGGAAATCTATTAGGTTAACTGTCCAAAAGATTACATTTTTAGCTCACAACATAAGGCTACTTAATTATATTAAGTATTATTTAGTTCTATACTATGCTAGTTAATATAGAAACCTACTGTTTCCGTTCGTATGCATGTTCCGACTGTAAAACTACAAATGTCAGGGATATTACATTTCTTTATGTAGATAGATACTTGCCAGAAAAGCTCTTAGTTTTAAAATTCACATTCGGCGGAGTTCTGGTTGATGGGTAATGTGATCGTAAAATATTTTTGTAAGATTTTGCACCATTTTAGCTATAAATTATTGTCTTAACATATTCCGCTCCGAACGAAAAACCCGTGGACACAGCATAGCCGGTGTTCTGCGATGGTGGTTTGGTGAACGGAATATCCCTTAAAATTGCAAACATCGCATGCGTGGCTGTTACCCATATCTTCTTATTATAGGCAAATACTATGTACAAATTATGAAAATGTTTTTTATGTTTTTATATTGACATACCTTTTGTAAATAAAACTTGAATTATTTATTGCCAAATTCGCCAAAAATACTTTCACTTCACTTCTGCACTTTTTACTCAAACAATCCCAATGTCTGTCAAAACCAAACTTAGATAAAAAAAATAGATGATTATATTATGCCTTACATGATCTCAGATATACGTGACATGCCATCATTTTAAATATTAATAGAAATTCAGTAAGACAATGACACGGTATTGCGCACATGGCATCTGGCGATATACAGCAATGATACGATTTTGTATCATTGGTGCAGAGTGTAATGCACTGTTCAAAGATATGTTGCTTTCCACGTTTTACAATCATAACCTAAAGTTTACATGCTAATCACATACTTAACGAAAAGGACATTTTTTAAATAATCTATAAATATTATAAAGATTCTTTAATTAAAAACATATTAAAATTGCTATTTATAAGTTTATCTTACATCTATAAAAAATGCCTTTTATAGGCTGTGTTATAGGTAGGTATATGCTATTGAGGTTTATGTGGTATATCTGTATGCATTTAGAACCTTGTTGTAGCAAGTTCTATTGGAAACAAATCTATACATTGTTGTAATATCTTTTATGATTTATAGACAAATAGGACAATACAACATGTGGGATGATCGAATATATCCCGGAATGAAACAGTGTCTGATTGGAGCTATGCTGGCCAGCCAAGACGGAATGGATAAACGACCTAACAGTTTCGAACTATTCGGCGCAGACTTCATGCTGACCAATGACTTCACACCATGGCTCATTGAAATCAACTCCAGCCCCGATTTAGCTCCAACTACAAGTGTCACTGCACGTTTGTGTCCTCAGTGTTTAGAAGATATAATTAAAGGTAAAACTGAGCATTTTTTAATATTATTGATTATAACAGTATCAATAATTTTTTTGTATATTTTAGTTGTTATAGACAGAAGAAATAATCCAGAAGCGGATACGGGTATGTTTGAAATGGTTTATAAGCAAGTCATACCGAGGGCGCCGGCCTATCTGGGTCTCACCCTATCGGTGAATGGGAAAAAAATTCTCACTAAATCGAAGCCTGTCAAAACGAGAATCGAAAGAGATTATTCTCCAGTGATTCCAAAATCCAAACAATCATTAGAACAAGATGTATCAACGCCGCGTGGTTATAACGGTCCCATTATTACGGATTTCATGGCCTGGCTACACCCCTTCGAATATATGCCCATTAACCAAAAGGACAATGTCGAAAAAGATGATGCCTTATCCATGGTACAGGTTCTTACTGTTGTAAAATCTGGATTACTTTTAAAATCAACCCATAAAATTAAACGTAAATCATCGAAGAAAAACTCTTCTTTTAGAAGCCGCAGTATAAAAAAAGAAAAAACACCTTGTGAACACGAATCCTCCGATGATGTCAATTTTAAAGCCATCAAAAACCATGTAGCTACACCTGCCAGTACTCGAGAGTGTAAAAGGACGGAAGCAAAGCCTGAAAGATCAATACCATCTAAAAAGTCTAGAAGTGAAGTGGATTCTAAATCTGTAGGCAATAAAAGATGCTACATTGAACCTTCTGAGATTGAAGTGGAATCTTTCAATAGTGCATCAAGGGTTCATTCTTCATATGCTTTAATTCATAATGTCCCATTTCATAAGAAAGACATATACAGTATTGTAACACCTAGAGTGATCAGTCCTGGAATCATGTGTGTTAACAAAATATTTCCAGTCTTGCGAAAAAGTAATAAAAAATATGGTAATACAGAAATAATTGAAAATGTCTCTATGAATACTAATGTTGATATTGGGAACTCTTCGAGCAACTATCAACTGATCCACCGTAAGTATGCACAGTGTAAATTTGATCCAGCCTTTGAAGACAAAATTACTAAGCCTTAAGGGAAGTTCTTATTATGTGATGTATATATATTCCAAAAAGATACAATTATCAAACATGCTTTTCTAGAAGACATCTATCGAAACACACATTTAATGATGCTATTTTGCCTGGATTAACAAAAAAATTTAAGCATCAAAAAAAAAACATACTTAACGTATTTGTCTGCTGTGTGACACTCTTACCCACTCTTCAGTCGTTCCTTGCATCTTTTCTGAGCAATGCTCTTTTGTGTTTAATACCACTGGGCGATATAGTAATCTTAATGCCTGTTTATTTGGACAGTATTGTGTTTCTCGCGGAAATTATCCTAGTTAGAGTTATACTTCATTGTTAAATTATTACCATAGTAATCACACTCGTACATCATGACAAAAACATCTTGCTTCTATTATATTTGTATAATAGTTTACCATGCTAATGGTCCGTTTAAAAACACCAGCACAATTAAAAGTTAAGTAATATTGCTTAAATCTGGTCTTATATTAGAGCAGGGGTGCTCAAACGGTCGATCGCGATCGACCAGTCGATCGCGATCGACCGTTTGAGCACCGTGCAGAAAGCTAATATCTATATATGCTACGGTACGCCCTACCTAGGTAGGTAGGGTGTATCGTGTATGTACGACAACCCTGCATCACACACACTTGCAGTCTCTCAGAGTCGATCATAAGTAGTCTAAAAATATTGAGGTAGATCGCCAGCAGTTCAAGTTTGAGCACCCCTGTATTAGAGTAACATGCATTCATATTTTATACCTTCTTTTTTAAATATATTTAGAAAAAACATTAAAACTATATTTTGGTAGTGTAATCTTTATGCTGTTAGTATTTAAATAAATTTAGAATAGTAACAAAAGTTAAATATTAAAATAACTGAATATATATCTATTTGAAACTGCCATAAGTGCTTACTTACATGCAAAATTTATTTTTTTATTAAAAAGGAATATAATGTGCAAAGTTATCCCGGAAATTAAACTCTTATTGTAAGATTTTGCTCCATAGATGTTAACCACTTATGAAGTGTATTAAGAATTTATTATTTTATATTTAAAAGGTGTACCTTTAAATATAAGGGTGATAACCACAAATCAATAAAATGATTAATACCGGCCTACGTTTTAAGTGCCAAAAAACAGAAAGTGATTTTATTAAAAAATAAGTAAAAACTATAATATTCTATGCATTTTTTTAATCTCATCAAATACTTAATGCAAACAAAATGACAATGTGAAATAGTAGTGGAATACAAACCATAAAGGAACAGACCAAACCATGTCGAAGGAGAGCCGACTTGCCTGCTACCTACCCACCTACAAAGTGATTCCAAAGCAATTTGTCAAGCGGATTTATCCACTGCATTGGTATAATGTGCAACGATTGACGAAAACACTTTTCTTGTTTAACCTCAAAATAAATTGGTAATTATTTCAACATAATGATTTATTTATAATTTAATTGGATTATTGTATTAAATAAGATTTGGTGCTCCAGTGAATGTTTCGCTCATTGTGAGGGTAAGCCATTTATTGAGTTTCTTAGCCATTTTTATTTTTCTTTTTTTTATATGTATGTAATAAATATTTTAAAAATTACGGCCTCTCTAAGTACATATAAGGTTCAACAGCAAAAATCTTTGTTATTATACAAAAGTTTAAAAAATAAAAATGATCCAACATATTTATACACTATCTTTGAAAAAAATACCAGGATTTTTTCTCACATAAGTTATACATAACTGTGATGGGGCGGCATCCTACATAACTGTGATTTAAAGTTTTAAATTTGAACTAAGTATTAATTAACCTAAATAAATATACCTATAGCAAAAATATGTTTAACATCTTCTTGGAAGATGGATGTTCGAGATATATTTCAAATGTATTTCTTCTACTTCAAATATTGTACGTCATCGTTTTTGGTGTATATTTCCAAATAATTAATTAGTTTCAAAAATTTATAAAACTAAGTATTTAATACAGGAAAACACTCATAAATGAATGTATGTATAGATGCTAAAAGGATTGTGAAATTACAAAGTTTAGTTTAGAAGTTATGAGTTTGATACTGCACTTTTAATATTGTATGTTTATATTAAAAAATATTAAAATTTAATTATTATTTTATATTAAAATCTTCTCAGCCCTTTTGAGATTGCTTCTAAGAGATCTTGGGTTTGATCCACAGTGAGTCTAACACCGCCATTATATGTTTCACCGGTGAGAATATTCAATGGTGCAATCAATTCTCAGTGCTGTCGACTAACTCCAATAACAAGGCAAACGAACAAAGCTAACATAATGACAGGCAGTGATATAATTGTCTGCATGTGATGCATTGCAACGTATCACTAAGATAAGAAAGTGGTTGTAACTGCCCCTAAAAAGTGAAATACATTACCAACAATCATCATAATGATGACACAGGACCGCTTACACATATGCCCCAATTTTATGGCCTGTTATATGTTTCTCTTGAGTGTAATTTATTTTTAAATACATAAAAGACTACTTCTATGGTAAAATCAAAATGGTTGCTGTTAGCTTAAAGTTAAATATTTGTTTGTTACCACATTTACATGTTTTGTAATGTATTTAAAAATAATGTTTTCGATTAAGTACGTTAATGGGTTATATTATTCATAATCAGTGGAAAATAAAATATAAAAAAAGGTGGTGATATTTCTTGATTATATTTAAAATAATACCTGACTTTATTATGTTTATATTTTTGAAGTAATCAACTCTTAAAATAATAAATATTTACAATAGGTTCTTTGTTTAATTTTTTTTTTACAACCAATTGACATTTTTAATGTCATGGAATTAAAGGTTAGTGCCTAGTAAATTAAATCAAAATGACATCTTTACCATGTAAATTTCCGGATAAGAATCTTCATTGTAAATAAGCACCTCCTTTTGGATTTTAACCTCTATCAATCAAAATTTAAGCACCAATGGATTCCTACATTGGATCCATAGAAACACTTGGAGTACAATCACATCAGGTATATATAACATGACCATACGTCCCGCTTTACAGAATAATGTTCCGCTGTCCCAATCACCCCCGTGGGGACGCGAAAATGTCCCGCTTTCAGACAAATGATCCGCTACAGTTCCGCTTTATGATATGCGGTTCAATAATTTGGCCCTAGACCTATAAGTCCAAACGCAAATAGGTTCCAAACGCAGAGCGAGGCCACCCGCTTTCTTGCACGCTGACTAACTTTCGGTCGCGTCCGCTGTGAGTGGTTCTTTTATTTTTGTTAGTTATTCTTGTACTTTATTTTGTTGTAGAAACATACATTGCCTAAATGCAAATGTAAATTTAATGGGGATTTGCAGGTTAAATTACCATTTATTAAACCATCGATCATTGACTCAACGACAAACGTTTGATGTGATAAACGCCGAATGGAATTACAAACGTCTGTCCTAAAAGCTATGCTTACTATATAAATAAATGTAATTAATTTTTTAGATTATTTAAAGGAATCTCCTGTCCTCTTAAAACTTATTTGTTCTAATAATAAGTATAAAAAGTTATAATAGTTACATTTTAAGAATACAAAGATACCTACCTTATAAAATACATAGCGTTTCATTTAAGTACCTACATTTTTGTTAAACACTATTGCTATAACATAAGATTTTCGAAAACAACACATTTCATAAGGGAATTAGTGTAGGTACTAACTACATGACAAATAACAAATAGACAAATAAGTTTCACATGCAAATATTTCGTAAAATTTTCCTCCGGTGCGCTTAGAAAAGTAGGAAACGCATATTGATTGGGGGGGGGGGGGTGATACGGGATTTCGTTACAGTGTCCCATTTTGGACCCCAAAATTTATGGTCACGTTAGGTATATATCAAAATACATAGTTTACCAGTAGGTAATCACTTTGCATACTCCATATGACATGAATCTACATTTAGGTATTTAACAAGATGTAAAGAATGTTAGAAGTGTTATGTGTGAGTAAAATGATAATTTCACCTAAAGAGACCATCAAGATAGGAAGTTCCTTATAGGGTTAATAATGCAGGGGATCTCAAACTAGATGGTAACTTAATCCTTCAAACTTTTGTGGCCAGCCTAAGTGCATTTATATTAAAAAATACAGCAATTATGTTTTGCATTCCTGTCCTTTGTCTTTTCTTGCTTTTTATGAAGTAATTTAAATCACTCATATTGGTTTTTTTTTTGACAAAATATGACAAAACAATTGATCGTACTTACACATCTTTTTTCCCATTTAATTTATTTTAATAACGATCTATCGGTGCTTACTAGAGGCCCTGAGTGCTATTGCAGATGATTGATTCTTTCTGTACCTGGACATTTCCTATTTTCATATAGGCACACAATTAATTTACCATAACCCAAATATAACTACCTTCATCAGGCCTGCCAAGCGTCAGCACTGATGCCCTCTTTAGGGTTTTTTCCTGGAAAATTAACATTAATGAAAAATATCTTTATCTCGTCACACTGAGTTCGCCAATTATCTGTTAAAAATAACTGTTGTGTTTCTGATTTAAGGCTCGCTTATATTAGTTCTATTAACACTGTTTAAACTCCTTTATATAATTTGTCTTCGGAGTATAGAGACTCTATCACATGGAGCCACGCAGTAAATGCTGATCTATTATTGGCTAATGCTTATTGTCTGAGACAGCACAGTATGGCACAGCCAATAAATCGATCAGCATTTACTGTCCTGGCTCCATGTGATAGAGCCTTAATGGAGGTTTCCCTTTCACCCTTTCAATTGTTACTTTGCTTATAAATACATAAGGACTTAACTATTTTAATAACAATTAACTTCTCTCATGTGAAAAGCAAATAAAACCAACGGAGAAGGCCCATAAAACTGAAACAGTCAAAATGGCAGTTTCAACCAACAGAAAAAATGACCCAAAAGATAAGCAAGTAAAGAAGGTAAATATATAATGTGTATTATATCTTTTGCATTTTGAAATGCATTTGATTCTAAAAATTCTTTTGAATGATTATTTTTAGGTTCTAATAAAAACGAATCCACCTTGTGTGAAATACAAGACAATCAATATTATACCACCACCGAAAAAATCTAATTTATTAACAAATCTTGTAGATATTCAATTTGATAAAGCAAAAATAGCCACCGTTACAAATAGTAATAATAGAAAATCTGAAGTACTGGGTAGAAAAAATGATTTACTCTCATTGGTTGATGTCAATAAAAACTTGATAAACCATAAAAATGGAAAAATTCTGGTGGAAATGTACAACCCTTTTAACTCATTAAGATACAGGAAATTACAACAAATTGTAAGTGACGCCATTTCTAGACACAAGGTGTTTGTTGTCAACGGAACATACAACACGATTAGAAATGCTCTGCTCAAGCGAGGTTGGGTTGAAAAGTTGGCAAAGGATCAAATCTTCAAGCTGATATCGTTTCCTAAAATAAGTGAAATTGACTTTGCCAGAAACGGCAAGAATTTAGAGAAGGCTTTGCTTTCCCATTTACTCCAAAATGCACGGCCAGATTTCATTTGGCATTCAGCCGAAACATACAGAAAATCTCCTAAGAATTTTGATCCCGCATATAATCCTATGATTAATCGTATATTGCTGGAAAAATATTTTTTTACAAACAAAGAAGGATTGTGCTACTCAGTTCGAAATGCCCACTGGTTCCATATTGAAAATGTAGCAGAAGTGAACATACCTCGATCCTATCTTTCAAATGATCCTGAGGACGTGGCAGAATTTGAAGCCGACTACAAGCTAACAGCATGTATAACCCTAATAAAGTGGTACATCGCTGCACATGATAAAGATGCTAAAACATCACCAGATGGTCGGATTCCACTCGATATCGTATTTTTTGCTTTACAAAGGTGCAAGGATTATATCAACCGTTGCCACAATAATGATGTAATAGAACCCATCGAAGATGCACCCGAAGATCGATGGGCAGCATTTTTCGATATAAGTTACAAACTGTTCACAAAAAAAGAAAAGATAAAGCAAGAACTAGCAGATCAACATTCATTATACACCGGCTACTCTTTGGCCATTTTGACTGAGATCGACAAATATAGACCGCAGCTCCATTGCGAAGGTCTAGGAAATGTTTGGGTTATCAAACCGAGTTGTAGTTCAAGAGGTCGAGGGATAAGACTGAGCTCAAATAGAAAGGAAATTTTAGGCTGGATAAAGCAAATTAACACTGCCGGAAGAAAATATATTGTTCAAAAGTATATAGGTAAATTAATTCATACACAGCTTATTTATAAATTCATAAGAAAATTTTGAATGTCTGATAAACTTATGCATCCCTTATTTATTTTCATAAGCACTGCCAGAAAAAACAAACAACGGATTCAATCTTCCTAGCAATCTTTCAAATAAATCATAAAAATAGGCAAGTTAGATATAACATATTTATCAGAAGACAGTGGTCTTTCCGTACGACTATTTTGGTAAATGTCTAACATTTTTGAGTAATCAAAAATCTATGCTACTTAGCAATCTGTCGAATAAATCACAAACATAGGCATGTTGAACATGATGTATTTAATCAAAAGAACCGGTCGGATTTTATCGGTGTTCCCTTATGACTCTTGTTAAATGTCTGTCATAGTGACTGGTTCAATGGAGAAAGTGGTTCCTAAAACGAAACAAAATTCACTCAAAGGAATTTTTCTTTTCTTGCACCTAGGCTATAATATAATAAAATAAAACATATCCTGTAAATAAATCGCAGTAAGAAATCAATTAATAAAAGACACCGAGTGAGTGGATAATTAATCATGGTAGAAATGACAGAAAAATTAATACCGAAACGCACAAATAGTTGCATCGCTTAAGTGTAATCACTTGGAACTATTTGTGCGTTTCGGTATTAATTTTTCTTAAAACATTCTGGCTAAAAAGTTCAATCCTTAAAAAATATTAGAGTTTTCTAAATGACAATATACTGTCAGACTCTCATTAATGTAAGGTTGCGGTGTTTGCCCATTACAACGTAAAATATAATTTAAATACGGTATATTAGAAAAACTTTCTACAATTTTATTATTAATTATATAATTTATGTACTCTTATTACATGTATGTATGTCATTTTTAGTACTCATTGTTTTATTTTATTTATCTTTTCAAAAAAGCTCAGCGCAATTACATTTGATTCATCTATTAAATAACTATTAAAAGGTTTTCAGCCGGTGTGAAATATACCTTTCCTATTTTATAGCTGAATAACTATTTATTCCTTTCACAATATCTTTAACGCTTAAAACTTATCAAAGGAACCGTAATCAATCCAAAACTTTTGTCCAAATTTTTGTCTTCACCACATTGACTCAATTGCATAATCTATTTGCATGTAACATTAATTTTAAACAATTTTTTTTAGTTTAATAAAATACATGGAAATAACACAATAATTTGTCTATTGTAGGTTATTGTTTTTTTTTTAATACACTACTTAGTTTTTTATGCTTTGAGGATGTTGATATTATTTTATAATATTTACTGCAAAAGCTCATAAAATAAAAACTGATAAAAACTTTTTTTGCTAAGCTTACCAGCTTCAAAGACACTTTTCATATAATATAAATATATTTCCTTATTGTAATCCTATGTTTCTACTTAATAACTTCCTAGTCAAACTACACTATCAAATTAATTTGCATTTCTTAATAGAAAGTCCGTTGCTGATAAGAGAGACAAAATTTGACATTCGACAATACTTTCTTGTGACAAGCACCCATCCTCTCACGATTTGGATGTATAAGACATGCTACTTGAGGTTCAGCTCTCAAAAGTACACCCTGAACAGATTTCATGAGTCAATACACTTAACGAATCACTCTATACAGAGCAAATTCAGAAATTGTAAAGAGCGCCATGCGGAATTGCCAAAGAACAACATGTGGGCGTTAGAGACTTTCGAAACCTATCTTCGAAAAGAAGGACATCCTGAAGTATGGCATAAGAAAATATATCCCGATATGAAGAAAAACATCATTGGACTGATGTTAAATAGCCAACACACAATCGTTCCACTTAAAAATCGATTCGAGCTGTATGGCTGTGATTTCATTTTGGATGATACTTTCACTCCGTGGCTCATAGAAATTAATTCCAGTCCGGACATGAGCTACACCACTACTGTAACGGGTGTAATATGTCCAGCTGTTTTGCAAGATACAATTAAAGGTAAATATATACTAGCTACCATAATGTGAAAATATTTTTGAAATTGACTCGTCAAAAAGCTCATAAGAGCTTTTTGTGGTGGATAAAAATCCGTTATCTTTTCCTTTTATTTCTCAGAGTTTAACCCATTCCACCACTAATACGACATAATTTGTTAATTAAAAACACAATTTAATTATTATAAACTTTTATTACGGCCATTTTGGACACAGTATTGGTTGTCAAAATACCAGTTAAATATTATATGTAAAAAACTTAGTAATTATATTTTTTCATCAAAATATAATTCGTAATTTTTTTATCAAGGATATTTACATGAATAAAGTTGTTTTTTATTTTTTATGCATAAAATGATTACACAAAGACAGACCGGCTTTTCGCCGGTTTAGAGCTTTAATACCATAATATAGTTGACCGGCGATTCGCCGGCTTCGTGTGTCGATGGGTTAAAAGCTCGAGTTATACATCAAAGTGAACACCCATGACTGGCAACACCACGTCTATATGACTCTTTTTACTTATCCCCTATATACTGCTATACTTCATGTGCATGTAAACAGCCTTATTAGTAGAGTTAACTGTTCCATGGCGAGACAATATTCCTAAAAAGAATTCATCTCCGTCACCAAAAAAAGAATGGTTTCAGTGTCATCAAGAAAAATGGCTTAAAAAGACTATTCTCTAGGCAGTGCAGGCCTAATACAAATATTGACCAAATATTAATATCCAATTTACTGCTATTTTACGGACAAACATTATTCCTCTCCCACATAATCAATACTACATATACTTAATCTCTTCCTCTTAGCTTCTATTTATGCTTAAGAAGCTAGTATCCCCGTTCTTTGGCCGTCTGGTGCATCTTTTAACTCGAAAGGTACAAATGCGAAAGAGTTGATTTTTTGTGTGTAGATTGATGCTCTTGAAAAACAAACCTATAGCCATTTAGATTACATCGGAGGTTAGATATATAACATTAAAGTCAACAAATTTTTAGTACTGATTTGACAGTTGGATATACCGCTTAAATATCATATTTGAATTTCAAACATATGACAGCACAGACTTTGGAACGTATTATTATTAATACTGGCTAGTTAAAATTAATGCAAATGCATCTATGTGTGCAAATAGAAACACGTAAAAGAATGTTTAGTGCCACATTGTAATTATTATGAATTGAACTATTGTGTTATTATATAAATTGGAAAATTGTCCGCATTTATTTATTGTGGTTACCCAACAGAAATTGTACACAATACAGGTAATGACATAAATACAACATAAATCCAGATATACACTTCTCAAACTAGGGTAGCCCAATTGACTAGTAAAGATAGAGGTAAAAAAGAATAAAATTAACAAATTTAAGTAAGATAAAATAAATAAGAAAAAAAATATTTTACATTTAAACAAAAATACAAAAGAAAACATGAAATAAGCCAATTTAAGAGATGATTTTTTATATATATAGAAACAAAAAAATTGATACACACTAAATTGATGATATACTAAGAATTTTGTCCGTGGCTTTTTGCATTGGTATAGTATTTAAAGCAGCGTTTCGAAACTTTTTTATTTATTGAAAAAAGTTCAATTCAGGAGAAGTTAGTATTAAAAACAGCAGACGTTGGACAGCAATCTGGATGTAAATTTCTAACCTATGAAGTTATTTGTTTTGTATTTTCTTCAATTTCAATGCAATTTAAGGAAAATTTATATGATAGTCGATTAAACTTATTTCATGTTGCAGTAGTTTGTAAGAAATATTCACCTTTCGCTTCGACTGGAAGACGAAGCGTAGGTCGACCATGAGCGCGTTGGACGGACGACATTAAACAAAGAGCCGGAAGCAGTTGGATGCGGATAGCAGAAGATTAGGAGAAATGGCACACATTAGGGAGGCCTACGTCCAACAGTGGGTAGATACCGGCTGATAATGATAATGATGATTCACCTTCAATCATAATGTTTCCTTTTTTTTGTATACTATATTATCCTTTAACTAACGAAACGGCTATGACTTAAACAATTAAAGCTAACATATTCTTTTATTGCAGTTGTTATAGACTTTCCAAGAAATATAAGCGCCTATACGGGAAATTTTGAATGTGTTTATAGGCAGAAAATGATACGGGCACATGGAAATATTGATGTCTCCAAAATAACTCTGCAAGGACAGGCAATACCTGCATCATACTTTAGCAAGAAAAGCAACACCAGCGAAGAGATTAAAAAGCCATCAACAGCAAAATTAGTTTCAAAGAAACCTTCTAAGAGAAGTGAGGGTACAAATCCTGTTGAGCGAGAGGATTCTTATGTTCAATGTTACTTGAAAATTGAGACTAATTCAAAATCAACGATGACCGAAGAACCACTTGGACCAACTTTTACAAATGAATTGGTTAATTCAGACACGAGCTGCAAAAAGGAATCATTGGATGCTCAAACGGACACCGAGGATGACCACTCGACTGAAAAGCAAAATAATCTCGCTGGCGGAAAAAAATTCAACTCAATAATTGAATTCAATGCTACTCCATTCAGCTTAGAAGAATTCGAAAACTTCGTGGAAAATGAGCTGAATCGTGAAATCGACTATAACTCGTATTATACTGAATTTATAGGACTGCCCGTTACAATACCCGAAATACAGTCTGAGCAAATATTTGTGAGTGCTACAGAAATCAAATAAAAATATTGTTGACATAATTATTAAAAAAACAGAAATAAAATAAAAATATTGTTGACATAATTATTAAAAAACAAAAAATATAAAGTATTTTTGTAATTTTCAGTCGTTTATTTATTAATTTGTTCATCTTTGATTTAATTTGTTTATTGATTTAATTTGTTTGTTTTAAATTGCAAATATATTGCCCACAAGGTCAGCTGTAAAATCTAGCCAACAGCCACTAGCAGAACCATGTCAGAATTGTAATATAAGCATAACCTTAAAATAAGATGTTATAAAGTATAAAATAAAGGAGTAGTTTAAAATTAATACTAAGCACACACAAAATTAAATAGTTTCATGCTCAATATTAGGCCAATGTATTGCAACTTGCACCATACAAGACTTAAACTGTAAATAAATTCAAATAAGAATATAAAACAAAAAAGGATTTTTTGGTCCTTATTCTGGTGGCACGGTTTGTCAGTTATTAGGTTGAGTCCAGACTAAAGGTAAAAGATAAACTTTGCACCTCTTGGACCACCCTGCCTAGGTCTATCAAAAAACTTCACTACTCCTTGAAAATTCTGTTGACAATCATGCCTGACCACTAATCAAGTACCATTGTATGACTACTTAAATATTTCTCCCTCCCCTTCATTCCAAAGTGTCCCAATCCTCCTAATCTATAGAATCCATGTCTTCAAGTTAAAACTCTGAAGGTAAAAATTATACTGTCATATTGGAATTTCACATAGAGAAGACAATGTTTCCACCAGCTCTCTCGAGCCTATAGATTCGTCCTAAAACACATCCAAGATGTGTATCAAATCTCAAAATATAAAAGGCTAGTCACGTTAAATTGCTGCTAAAGCAACCGCGCATGCATTATAGTATCAATTTTAAGTTTAGCAGTGAATTAAAGCGATTATGCATATGGTCGAAAGAGTGCTTTTTAAATTGAAAGTGATCAAATTAGATAATTACATTATTTCCACTCCTTCCTTTCATAATGGGCTGACTTCGGTCAGTGATTTTCCATGGCCGTAAGTCTTGCCACTCAATAACTTCATCAATAACAAATACAAATACAAATAAAACCAAAAATCACATCATCTTTTACCTATATTCAGAAAAAATACAATGTTATATTGAATGTTACAGTATAAACGTATTGTTGATGTGTAAACCAATCCAGGTGCTTAAAACTTCTGTAGAATCTACATACGCTCACATAAGAAACTCCGCAGATCCTTCTCTATTTATATAAAAGTTTATGTTTCAGAACTTTGTGATATTATCAGACACTAGTGCATTATCATATTTATATAATATCATATAAAAACAAATAATTGGACAAATTAATAAATAGGGTTAAAACTTTTCAAGAAACATGGACAATCTAGAGAAGGGCCATGGTTATACATGTTATAAGTAGTGTCCGAGAAAAGTTTTTAATAAATAATGGCAGTTCAAGAATTATTTATTAAAAAAAATAGTTTAATAAGTTCTAAGTAGGTATGTTTATTCTCCAACATATTAACACTAAATATTGTATTGTATTGTTGAAATGATCATTTATTGAAGCCTTTATTTATTTTTGTAATCATGTTATATCATTTTGTATCAATTTATGTATGTTAACCTTAATCATCATTCGGATTTAAAAAATTGCTCTTTAAAACTCATCCGGTCAATTCCACTAACCCCTCTTCTAGATAGAATTGGAAAATCTATAAATGTAATATTGTTGTAGAACTGGAGATATTTGGGTGTAAACATTTAATTTTTTATTATAAATTCAATATTGTATGCGAATACTGGTCATTTTGTTTTCACATAGACTACGTAAAAGTGTTTATTAACCAAATGTCAAAATATATTTCCAGAATGAATTCTTCCAGAACTTCTAAGGAAATACTTTACTTTATTAGCTTCGCTCAGGTTAAGGTACGGCTAATTGAAACGAAAATAAAATAAAAACGTCTACGATAGAGCCTCTCGCTATTTATGGATTAGTTAAAGTTGACCTAATCTCTTTCTTTAAATAAGTTTGACTTTTTACTTCTTGGACATGAATTTTATTAATGCTGCGTACATATTTTGAAGTGGTGTTAGAATTGCTCAGAATGTGTTAATACCCTGCTAAATACGGTTTTATTTTGTGTTGTACTACCCACAAAGCATCACCTTTCTAATTTGATAGATAGTTTAATTAAGAGTTTGAATCTGCACTTAGCTCAAATTAAACCTATAACAAAATAAGGTTGCATTACAATGAGAAAGGCGAGAAACTTCTTTGGTCCTTCTCCAACAATTTACACATTTTTTTTTAAAATATTGTAATTATTTTAATATACATAAAATAGGAGACAATAATTTCATTAAAGAATCTTTTTTAATTTGTAGATAGTTTATTCTTCAAACATTGATCCAGTGCAGCAGCTCTATAGAGCTGATGACAGTAGCTTAACTAAAATAATCATACATGAAAAATGTGATTGTAAGCGGAAATGGAAGGTATTTAATATACAAAGGATTTTATGATATTACATTTTCCTTAATACTAAAAAATATTAGCAGAACATAACCTAACAGTGGTATTTTAAATTTTAATTGGGCACATGTTTCTAAATGATAAAAATCATACAACAATGCTTTTATTTTGTATGTTTATAAAACTCATTCATATCAATAAAACAAATAACTGCTAAAACTTTATTTACGGATATGAGCGTTTGCAATAATTATTTACTTAGCGTCTAAATATCACTCATTATATTATTTATTAGAATAAAATTGATATGAGGCATGCTAAAAAAATGTTTGAAGTTAATAATATTTAAACTTATAATTATCAAAGCAATCTTTGAACCTCTTACTAGCCAAAACTTTTATTACCAAAAGCCATACCCATTTCCAGCTTAGCCTGATAATATGCATAATAAATTATGCATGGAAATATTTTACAAAAACAAAAGTTAACAGCTTTCAAAATTATCCTGATTAAAATTTAAAATACCTAATCATACCTTATTTTACAAACTCAGTATTATGTAACACTAGTTATATAATATTTTCTTTCTGTGCTTTTTATGGAATAGGCTTTAAAGAGAAAGATAATTTAGGTCGAGAATTATTTTTACCAAGAATTTTTTTCTGTTCCTCTTTACGTCGCTTTTCTTGCTCTTTTCGTAACTTTTGTCGCTCCTCGTCCATTTTTCGTTGCTCTTCTATCATAGCTAAACGATCTTCAGCCTAAAATTTAAATAAATTTATAATTACTTTTTTCACTTTGCACAACCAGAACTGTCATCTTATTAAAATAACAAGACACACACCACCCTCATACAACTCATACATACATAAATATCTGCCTATAATAAATAGCTCTGGATCATGAAGATAATAACAAAGCAACCGGATTGTACCTAACTGCGTACACTCTACAACGCAATCATACGAAACTAATATTGTTAGTTTTTATTAGTTAATTTTAACCTTTTCACCGCCACGGGCATGTTAACATGTCAGCGCTAGCTTAAACTTATACCATACCGTATCGCCAGCGGCATGTTAACGTGCCACCGAAGCTCCGAAATTATAATGGCCCGGACCGCCGCTGTCACGTTTACATGCCAAGCCGATGTATCAATTTTGCCGATGTATATAAGCCGATGTATTCAAATTTCGGCGATGTATCAATAGATTTTGTACTTGAATATTGGAGAAATTTGTTCATAGATAACAGTTCTACAGAACTGTACTTCTATCTGTAGGCTATCATACAAATTAACATGTAAAATCACGTAATTTGCAAACTTCGATTCACATCTCGGCAAAGCAACAAATTAGCGGTGTTCTCACCGACAGCGACCTGTTTACATGCCATTGTCGGCCATTTTGTGGTCTGGAGCCATGCGTCGATATTCAGAATAAATATTAATAAGGAGCATCAATATTATTTTTGTATTATTTAAAAAAAAAAAATGTGATAAGTAAATGTTTATTTATTTTAACATTACTTTTATTTTTATCGTTTTACGTGGTGAACATTTATATTTTATTTTGTCCGACTTGTGCAAAATTATACCTAAAAGCGCGATATGTACTTGCTGACAACAACTATAGGTAAGTAAAACCTAGCCCTTAACGACAATAATAAAAGAGAAATCGTACATCAGACACATTCCTGTCTTAATTAATATCGTAGGTAGGTCAAATGGTTTCAGAATAAATTATTTTCGTTTCGGTGATACCGCGAAAAGTAATTAATATCGGTACGGCAGTTCCGTGTACAATTAGCGGAGAGATTCCAACCCTAATGGAATAGTAGATTATTGATAAATTCACTATCTATGAATATTGTATGTTATGAAATATTTTGTAATACGGTAATGTTTTATATATATTATATAATCACATATCCTTTTTATATAATCATCGTAATCACATATTATTAAGCCAAGTTATATAGTAAATGTAGGTAAGTTGATTATTTGACTTATGCCATATGTGCGATTATTTGGTTAGATCATTATTAAAAAAAGCGAATTATCGTAAAACGTTTGTTATTAATAATACACAACAGTTATTCTACCAAACCGTCATATATTGGGTAACCAAAGTAGTAATTTATTTTTCGGATATTTCAAAAGAATACCTAATATTTGTCATCGCGTATTATTTACATCCATTGTCCAAAGCAGTTCAAAACAATATACATAGATATTGGTTGTGTTTTCCGTTGCTAGTCATTTTAAATGTTAAATATAAAGTAAATGCGAAATAATAAAAATGAATCGGCGCAGAGGTCTCGCCGAAAGACTCATTTCTTCAAAAACACGCCTGGCGCTGGGGGTACATTTCGTCTTCGTCAACTGCGGCGGTAGAGCGGTACAATACTTTGTACCTGGGCTGGCGGTTAAAAGGTTAAGAATATTATTTTTAACTGACTTTTAGTTCTGGTCAATATATGCATGTTGGTACAACTGGCCACTTAGATCCAACCTGTCAACAAAAGTAATCTCTCTATGGTAGCCGTTCCCAAAGTTAACTGGGCTCCGACCCATCTAACAAAAATTTCCAATCTTGGGACACACCTTTTAGCTGTCTTAGAGAAAAGCAGAGCTGTTAGTATAGCGATCCCAAAGCGTTTGGAGATAGAGCCAGCGCCACACACTTCGAGCGCTTATCTTACATTTTTTTTAGTATTTAGTTTAGTATTTTTTTCAAATTATTATTTTATCACAATATTTTCCATAACTTAAGAGTTACTTATGACCAGCGTGCTTTAGGAGCTTACTGAGTTTTGAAAATTAATTTGTATTTTTAGCATCTATGTATACCTAATTATATGCTTTTTATGTATATGGTCTTATAACATAAAATAATAACACAAAAATACAATTACCAATTTCCTTTGGGCTTCTTCTATTTTTTTGTTGTTTTCCGCAATTATGTTTTCCAATTCTTCGCGTTTCTTGGCTTCCTCCGCCTGTTAAATGAAAAAAATGTTTTAAAGGGCGAAATATTGTTGGGGGCAATTGAAACATAACATTAAATTAAATCTTTAAAACTAGTAATGTAAATGTAATAAAACTAGTCGATATCTTTTTTTCTGTATACTAAGAAAAAACCAGCCTCTTTTAACAAAAATAAAGGAGTGTGATGTCAGCTATCAGACTCAACTGTAAATTACAAAATAAATAAAAATTAATACTTATAATTAAAGTTATACAACTAGTTAAATAATAAAGATTCATTTGTGTCATCTTTACTGTATGTGGAAAAAGCACTTAGTAGAATTCATATTGTAACTGGATATTGAACGATATTTGAAACATTTCTAATTTTGGTAGACTTTTTAGCACTTCAAATTTGTTCTCATTTTAGAAATTGCTTTTTAAGTGATGTTTAAATTTTAACAGTACACTTGTGCATATGGAGGCTAACGTGATGTTTAATGCAAAACTAAAGAAAGCTAAAGAACAAAAGCCTTTAATCAATTATTTGGATACACCCCGGAATATTGAGACGAATTGGCCACACCCTAAGAGTTACTTATAACAAAAAAGAGAAAGATAAGCTCTAGACTACAAAAGGTTAATAAAGTTGGTCTTGTTAGAACCTTCTGTCCTACCTTGGAATCTTACTATCTAAAGAGGAAGACATCAATGTAAATTAATCTGTAGACTGATGACATGGCAATCATGGAGTTGACTGTGAGATCAGAGTTTAAAGAAATTTATTCCTAGTTAATAGTGAATGTGAGATCGTGGTAGTCTAGTGATTAAGGCGTTGGACTATTGACCCAAAGGTCGCGGGTTCGAATCCGCACATGGCCATACCATTTTTAATGCTTCATTACCACAATCTCCCCTGGCTCTAGGACAGGCACATTTGGCCTAGTTGAGTAGGGCCCAAAAATAATTGTATATGACCTAGGTCATACCATTAAAAAAAAGAAATGTTTATATATTTGTGTGCTTTTAAAGCATAGTTGCCATGGAATTCACTGACCAGGTCAGTGAAAGGGTAAAGAGAACACAGTTAAAGAATAAGTTGAGGTTTTAAGGCTTTATTTTTAAATAAGAGATGTAAACATTTATGAATTGCGTTTGCGGGGGACACGGGGGAGATGAGAAAAGCTGAACAATTTTGTAAGGTACCAAAGTTCACCCTATTAACGAGGTCGTACAAAAGTAATAGATGGTCTCAGCCTATGAGAGATTGATATCTTAGTGATTTAAAAGCAAGACATTGTCATGAATTCAATATGAATAATGGGAATATGAATTCTTGATAATTTGCATAAGACCACCAATGTACTAATATCCATGTACTAATTGTAAGACCATCCATGTAATCCATGTACTAATATTAGTATACGTTAGCCAATCAAATTTAGGAGCCCGAAGGCCTTAAACAAAAGTCTTGAAGCGACTCTCCCGATTACCACCGGCACGAGTCGTCGCGTGTTAAAGCCGCCTGCAGAGCTTAGCTGCCAAAGCGGGGCGAAGCCCAGGGTTGAAAAGCTAGTATAACTATAATTTTTCATTACTATATTTAACCCGTGATAATCCTTTTCGGGCGTAGATTTAAACCTAATAAAAAATATTGGAAATACTTTTGGATACTTTTTTTTTTATTTTTTTAAAGTTTAAATTGGTCTTAAGCATGCTTTAAATTGAACTCTGGTATTTAGTGCGCTGTCCGATTAAATTGGTCTCAAACCTGCTTTAAGCCTTAAATTTATCTTTAACGCGTTCAGGGAGTTAATTTTATTTTCAAATTGAAATGTTACCAAAATGCAAGTTCTGTCAAATTAAGCAATCGATGAAAACAATTGAAGTGAAATAATGAAAATCCTCCATTTCAGCCCTCCTAAAATATTTTTAAACACATACTATTGTAAAAAAAACTCAAGCACAAAATCTCATTTATTAAATAATACTATCTACAGTTAAGAAAATATTATATTTAAATGATGTTAATATAACATTAAAGACTTTAATTCAGATTTTAAAAAATAAATATTTATAAATACCCACATAAACTTAGGAATATATATGGAGTAAAATGATAAAAATCACGAAATATATTGTTATTAAAAAAACTTGGTTGCGTTGTTTTATGCATATTATTATCGTCTGACTTGGGTTGTTGGAGAGGTGCTGCTGTTGAGTGCCGTTTTGACTACCTTGTATTATGAATGCGGAAACATTAATTGCAGACATTTCGAATGTTTATACTGTGTTTGGGTATCTTATCTTGCTACTTAGATATGTAGATATCTTAAGTATTATCATCAGACAAAACATAAATAGATTCCAATCGAGCATGGTCAATAATATAATAAATGGCATAAAAAAAATAAAATTCCAAAAAAATTTTGGAAAAATTGATCGTGGAAAGTGAACCATCTGCAAAACAATGTGTTTTTACATGAGGTTATTTATATAAACTCAGTTATGTTCTTATCAAAATATGGATATTTCAAATCCAATCATTTTTCAAAATGATTAATTTGTTTACTAGCAGTAATACTAGCCAGCCAGCTAAAATATATTTTAAATTACAAATAGTTTTCGGATGACAGGCGTGTAGCGCGTAGTTGTAAAAACAGACACTTATCGAAGTACTGACTGCGCCAAATGTATGTAATGTAATGCGCCAAGTAAATGACAATTAAAACCAAACACAAACATATCAATAGAAAGGGACAGAAAAAATACAGTCAGGATCATAAATAAAGATTAGATGAATTACAACTGTGACAACCTGAACTAAATTAATGTTTAAAAAAAATATAACTTTAATACCTTGTATGGTCACACTGCGTCTTCAGCTGGAGGACTGCGAAAATTAAATCTCTGTGCCGTCCGCATACTTCACCTTCTGCCTTTGGACCTGACTTAATGACTATATGACTGTCGAGACAATCATACTCGACACTTCAAAATATTTCTACATTTCAAATTGACAGCTGCAAGCGTAATAGCTACAGCGAGCATTCCTTGTGTAATCATTTTCAAATATCAATTGGGAGTCTTTCAATTCAATGATAGAAAAAACATTAAAACGTCACAAATCATTTTGTAGGATCGGATAGTTGAATCGTTTTATTAAATCAGTTTTTATATTCAAAATGTTCAAATGAATGATAACACTGTCACAAAGCATGGCGACTGGACCTTTAACAAACGTTTTTCAAATACAACTGTCAATATAAGATTAATAAATTTAGTAAAATTAGTGCTAAAGTAAAAAAACAAGCCATCGCGGTTGATGAAATTCTTAAAAGTAATATTTTGAAGTTTTAAGAAAAATATAGTTTGCCGCAATTGTATCCAAGTGCAAGTACATTAAAAAGAATACTATTCATTTCAAGGATAACTGTAGTACAGAACGGTAAACTATCTAATATTATAAATAATTTCATAAATAAATCAAACTATAATACTATAAAAGCTATAATGGTTAAGATTTGCACAATTATTATATATTTCAAACTTATCACATGGCTTTTCATTGAGACATCATATACCTTCAACAATTAATGTTTGTTAGTTTTTATGGTAGCTGAAATAACCAACAGAAAATTCTTGTTGAAGAACCATGGGAGATGTTCGAAATGTCAATAGGATGTTCGTAGATTAATCATGAATGAACCATGAAAAAGAATAATTAAAAAGAATAATGTTTTACCATTCATTCTGTAATTCAAATAGGTGTTCTTAAAATATAAGCATAACAAATATTATTAGAAATTTAAAATGGGAAAGCAGGCCATCAAAATTATGGTAAAAGTCTATCTCACATTTTTTGGCTAAATGAACAGTTGTATATTTTCTTTAAATTGAGGCATTCGTAAAAAGCTCACACGAAAAATAAAATCGGAATGAGCCATTCACAATCCTCGGGGCAAAGTGTGACCTCAGCACACTGCATTGGAGACCGTGAAAACTGATTACCTGTCGGGCTTGCTCCTCGATACGTTGTTTTTCTTTTTGACGTTCTAATTCTTCCATCATGTCTAATTCCATTATTCTTTTTGCTTCTTCAACTCGCTTCGCCACTTCCCGTTCAATTTCTTCTTTTCTCTTTTCCAACTCTTCATTAACACGTTTATTAACCAAAAGTTCTATTCTTTTGGCAGCCTCTTCTTCCACCACCTATATATATAAAAATCAAAATGATATGTTGGAGGTCAAGGAACTCCACAAAAGTGCGGTAAGGGTAAATGCCTTGGAAATTACAAACCGAGGTCAGGCCTATAGAAAGAACGGAGAATTATAATAAATTTTAATTAACAAAAGTGAAATTAATTGAGTTTGCAGGACACAGGGACTGGAGAATAGCTGGAGGATTTACGTCCTCCTAAATGTGTTCAAGAATTCTTTAGGGTGCAAACCGGTAACGGTAAATTCCTTATGAGCAGACAATGCGGGCTTAAACCCATATATTCCCAGTCATTTACACTCCATTATCACAATCTTCAGTGTGCAAGCAGCTTAATTAAGCAGGGCCCAAAATAAGATACTACATATTTAATTCAAACTGATTACTTGTTACATCTACTTAAATAATATGAATATCAAGCCCTTTGCAGCCATATAAGGCTTTATGCATAGTCATAGTAGTTCGATGCTAAAGTCTAGCCTTAGTATTTTCTTATAGTAAGTAGTCATAGTTAGCGCCTAGCTATTTAATTTAACGTTAAGCTTGTATTACTTTTTAACGCGCTAGTTGAATGAGACAAGAATAGCTATTTTGAACAATGAGCTATTTTGTTAGTGAGATACCTATGAAGCATGTGTAAACAAGCTCAATTTCTTTGCAGTTTGTGTAAAAATAGGGTTGCCCACTGCCTTCTGCACTAGCTACCTGGTTGCTACAATTGTTCAACGCCAACAGCTCACTGCTTTAAGCTAAACTAGTTTTAACAAGGAGATGTGACAATATTAGTTAGTCATATAACACACTGAGTATCGAATGCCACTGATCGTCAACGCATTCAACGTAAATGGTTCAAAATGCACAGCTCTCAGCTCATAGCTTAATAATTTTAACCTGTGTGGTGAGCACTAACTAGTTATAGCGATTAATTTAGTGTACTAATTATTGTAATAAAATTAACCAATGTTAAAATAAGAAAATAGCTTTAATAATTACCATCACTATTTAGTAGTGTACTAACGCAACTAATTAGTAAGGTTTTTATTTCCTCTCTATCCTTATATAAAAAGATTTTACAACTTATTTTAGCAGACTTCATAGTTGGAGTCCTATAAACAGACCTATTTGGATAAATTTTATAAAAAAAAAAAATATTAAATATATAGAAATTAAATATTTATAGTCAATTTTTCATATCCATTGCTTGTGAGATCTGACTCTCTGATTCGTTCTGATTTTCATGATTGAAAAATTTAATGGAAATATTATCATGTTAGCAAAATATTATGCAAACAGCGAAACACCTACACGAATCTAAGTTCATCAGTATATTTGGAGGTCTAATGTCAATAGGAGGTAGCCTACCTTGGAACAGGTGGTTATTGTAAGTACTTCCTTTATTATGAATAAATAAATAAATTTGCTGATAAATTTATAATTAGTTAAAGTAACACTGTTAAGGTCACAGGCTGTAAATATATGCCCTTTCAGCTATTTTTTTAGTTCTGTAGTATCACTAGTTAAAACAGTACATATCAGCAAAATTTTACATTATACAAAAAACATATCATATAGAAATAGTTAGACTTATTTGACATTAGTAGTAGTGTTTCTAATTAGGTCTATTAGTACGTAACTGTAAAATATTGCGAGCGGAGTCATTCTCATAAATTCATACATTCCTATTTAGATCAGTAAGTACTGTCAAGAGCAATGATCATGACTATACTTACCTACGTCAGGGTAGCCAAGGATGCTGTAAAAAAACTTTCGTTTGCCAATGTCAAGAGCCAAAAAGTTGGCTTTCGCCTATAGCTGGCCTTCTTATATCCAACTTTGGCCATTTTTTATAAATATATAATTACTATATATAAAAACCAAAATTAGTTCAGTGCATTGCAAATTTCACGGATATTACAAGGACACCAAAAATATATTTTTGGATGAAAAATACCTTCAAAATTACGTCATCAATAAATAGATGTTTTTAATTTTGACGGCTTTTTTGAAATTATGACATTCGAAATTTGACAGTCGTTAGGTTAACATGAGACAATTCCAATAGCAAATTTAATTTTGCACTCATTAACTAACATCCTTGAGCGTAGGTATCGTCAAAATGAAAGACATATATTTATTATGTAGAAAAATCACATTCATACTTATTCTTCACATACACCAAAAAACGAATGAAAAGTTTTAACTTAAACGGTTTCATTTTGTTAACCAGGAAGAAAATTTACAATACCAAAACTAATTAACGAATAAAAAATGTGAATGCCTTCAATGATTGAGATGTGATGACCTTTTGTTCTGCTTCGCGGACACGTCTTTGCCGCTCCATTTCAGCCAATCGATCCACTTCGTTCATTTTACTGCGGCTTTTAGACTTTTTTCTGTGAGACCTTGTAGCATCTACTGAGGCATCACTGCTACTTTTGGAAGAAACCGATAAGGACCTCTTCCTAAAAACAAAAACACCTTTTAAAAACAAAAGGAAATGATTTAAAATTTATGTGGGATCGTGGTAGAAACTTTTATTACCTTGATTTAGAGCTTCGTTCTTTAGGCCTTTCGGAATACTTCGAGTTTCTACTTCTGGAATCAGACCTATCTTTCGATCGGCTTCGTTTCTTAGAATGCTTACTTTTATGCTTTCTTGGTGATTTACTACGCGACCGTGAGCGACCCATCTCAAAGTGTGTAAAGAAAAAAAAACAACAGTTCAGAACAATAGTTTTGAGACTCACTCTTCCGTATTAACACCAAAGCAGGAAATTAGAAGTGTCTGTGAAAAGTTTATCGCGTATCCATCTCATTACTGGGATCAGTTACAAAAAAATACATCAAACCGATATTAAAACGAAAATATTTTGTTTTATATAGTGTAGATTGCTGTTAGTCTTGCTAGTTTTTTTCTGATTCCGTAAATTTTCTGTAGAAACTGGTCGTGGACGCGACGGCGGGCGGTGTCAGGAATGTCAGGTTTTTTCTTCTTCTGTTAGAAGCTTACATAGGTATGACACTATATACTTCTATTTCTTCTTCATCATTAATTAATAAATTATATTAATAAATTAGGCTGTGTGTCAAAAAAACACCTTTTTTTCAATTAAGTACAAAATAACTAAAAGATCGTATCTAACGGGTGAGAAATGGGAAATAATAATAAAAATATAAACAATTTATTCACAAAAGCGAGAATCAAGACCAAGTGGAATAACAAAAAAAAAGATGAAATGAGAATGAAAATTAGAAAAATAAATTGAAAGTTCGTAAAGAGTGATAAATTTTAAAATAACTTTATACATTTTAAAAATATTTGATGCTAACAAATTAAATAATTCGATAGGAAGTTGCAATTTAAGAGACGAGATCAGGGATAAAATTGGAAAATGAATATTAAGTGAACAAGAAAAAAAAAGTGATTTTCATCTCCAATGCCATCACCTTAATCACACATGGTAGGTGGACGAACTTTGATTTTGTTAGGATAGACCAGAAAAAAGCAGTGGTTAAAACGGAGACGGCATCAAGTAAATTTTTTTACACAAGCGAGATGTTTTTGATGAAACCAGGGTTTATTACAAATTAAGCTTTGAATACTAGTATAAAAAAACTGTGAAATTTTGAAGTTAATTTCCAAGAGTTCGTCCACGTTTCATATAATTAATTCAGTAAAAATGATAATATCTGAAACCAGTAATAAAAGTTACAACTGGGTCCTAGACTGCGAGCTGACCGAGCAACAGAGTCCGCTCGTTCATTTATCGAAATTCCCGCGTGACCTGGGATCCAGATAATAGATATAGAGATTTTATTCATAAAGTGATTTTGAATATGGTTCAAGAAACCCTCAAAAGAATAAGAAGAAAGACGTTGAATGAAGCTTAAGGAATTCGAAAAAAAAATCGATTCCACAAGTTTTTTTGTCACACACAATTTCAAGAGCTTTTAAAACAACAAAGAACTCTGCAAAGTAAATCTACGCGAAATGAGGCATACGGAACATTTACGGATTTAAGTTCTCCAAATATACTCCTACTTTAACGTACAAATCATCCATCCATCCCTTTGATCCATCAGTATAAATGCGATTAAAATTAGGCCATTTAATTTTAACAACATCTAAAAACTTTTATTTAGAGGAAGAAAAGGTTTTTTTTTTGTGAAATATTCATTAATACCAATACTGGTACGAAGAGAAAAATCTGAAATAAATACATGAAAAGGAGTAGAAAATAAAGAGCATGTTATATAGCGATATTTTTTTTTACGATAAGGGTAAGGATAACTTTTACAAAGAGGAGAAAATCTTGAAAAAAAAAATAATACTTTTCCCCCAAAAGCCGAGATAGAAGTGGCAGCTAAGGATTCAAAAGATTACGTGATAAAGAAAGTTGCTTTATGTAAAATGATTGGTAACTGGTAACTTTGATGATTGGTAACTTTATGTAAAATGACTGGTAATTGGTAACTGATGTCTGCTGGAGGTTTACAACTAACATTGCATTAGTAGGAGTGCTTCTCATTGCACCCAAAAACAATTCGTATCCATTTAAATTGACCTCTGTTTAGGTTTTTCTGAAGGTGTAAATGGCAGAGGAGCAAAATGAAAATCCCGTAGTTCATAAGATATCGAACAATTGCATTATAAAGAATTTTGACCGTTGACTGGTTAGAACCCCACGAAACAGAGCACGGACTTCTCAAAATGATGATATACTTTTCACAACTTGACACAATATATGTAATGACCAAGATAATTTGAAATCTAAATTCAACCCAAAAAACTTGATGCTGGACTTTAGCTCTAAAGTGAAACCATTAATATCCAACCAACACATAGATACGGCAACAGAGGGTGAAAAACGCATCATCCCAGTGGGGCTAGTTTGAAGCTGACTCGCCAATCGCTCGTTGTCACTTTGACGTTTGTTGTGTTGACGTTTTGCAGTAATGCATTAAACAAAGCTACCGAGTGGCGAGTCAGCTTCAGACTAACCCCTTAGGTACGCCACTATGCGTATCATACGTCTCGCTTGCTCCGATACAACAAATGCAAAATTCATGGATTCACTAGTAATAAATCCATTTTTTTTATTAATAACTTATAATTTTTATTAAATAATTTTTATTTTTATTTTTATTTTTTTATTTATAACTTTTTATTTTTTATAGCCAAGTCATTGGCTTAACTTACCATGATCTTAATGTCAGTAAATTTATATAACTTAGCATTAGATATGAAATAAATCACTGTAGAATAATCTTGCATCCTTACAAACTTTTCACATATAGATGTGAAATGTGAAAAGTTTGTAAGGATGCAAGACTAACCTAAATCATAAGTTTTTCTAAGATTTCATCTCATCTCTTGTACTCGTTGTTTTTCCTCGATTAAATAAATAAATAAATACTGAAGAATCCGACACATGGCCGTTTACCGAAGCAGATATATCAAATGAATATACTTTAAAAAGAAGAGCTCTTAAAACACTACCCTGACCACGAAAAATAGAAATAGTGGCTCATCTTGTCATGATATATAATATTTCAAAACTGGCGAAATTTGAACTGTACAGTGAACGAGGCTTGCAGCATACTGCAGTATTTTTTTCTTTTTCAATTACTACAATCTGTACTGATTGTATTACTTTAGTGATAAGCTAACTTAGCACTCAAAGTAACGATTCATACTTTGGTCATCTCTACTTATTACTTTGTAGTCGTTACTTCGATTCTTGATTCTTCGATTCACCAGTTCTTTATTTAAAAGTTGCAACCATGGACGTATCTCTGGTTAGACGCTTCCAGTTGTCTACATATTTGGACGCGAGTAAGTTCGCATGACCTGATTAAGCGTCCTTCCCACGGGTTTGTTTGTAGTTTTCCTATAATACCAAATTAAATTAATGTTTGCGTAGTTTTTTGATAACAATCTTCGGTTTAATCGACAAACCTAATGGTCAAAATATACACAGAAACAAACATTTTATTTAAAAATGTTTGCTTTTAGTTTTAAAAAATACTTTGGTCTACATTTTAGCGTTATGCGAAGTATTAATTAATACACTTGACTCACGTAGTAAACATTCAACCTCGATGAGCAGCTTCGTTGGCGTAACATCACTAATATTGCCCACCCCTAATCTACTGTGCTAACGTTTCAATAATATGAAAATGAACGACATACAGCAGTGACGTCCCGTCTTGTAACCTCGCGGTTCGACGGACAGTTGTGAGTGCCACTGAACTTATTTTCGTTTTGATTAATTTTGTTGGTGTTTTCCTTTTTTTCTCTCATTTCTCAAACTCATAAGTAATTATTTTGTACTTAGATTTTCCGTTCCTCTTTGTCACAATACACAGCCACTATTTTATTTCACTTGTAATGAGCTCCAGTTATTAATTTTATAGCATGTATTTATTTCAGCCTTTTACATTAGTCTGATAATATTCGACAGTGTACTTTTATTCTCAAGAAGATATAGTGGTATTTTAATTAATTGCAAGTAGGCATTTACTTCACTTCACGTAAGTTTCATTTTCCTATTTTAAATTGTTTTCAGATGGTATTTATAATATTTACGATAAATAATTATTTTACAGATTTGGCTTTGGCATTTTCACAGAAAATGGCTAACTACCTGCGTGATATAAGTCTTCTCATACTCTCAGAGCAATGTTACGATAATTACTTAATGGATTTTAATTTTCTGGACAGTGAGTATCTAACTAAGTAATCAGACCATATAACAATCATGCAAGTGAGGCTTTAGTGGTTCAGTTTATCTGTAATTAAGAACCAGTAAGCCAGGGAGCACAATTATAACTGCTTATACCCACTTAATTTGTTTAACAAGTTTCCATTTCCATTTTTTATTTAAATAAATAGTATTTATTTATATAAACTAAAGATAAAGGCGCAACACATCATGATATAACGTTAAAATGAAACGACTCAAAATTAATAGAAGATTATTAACCTGTTTGTATTTAAATCTGATCAGATAACAATATTATTGCTCTTCAAATTCATCTAATTTATAAAGTTATATGTTGGTACAACATACATATAAATATAAAAGGAACAGTGATTTTAAGAACTATGTAAATAAATATGTCCCGCGGTGTAATACTGAGTTATCACAATGAGTATAAAAATGAATAATACATATGTATTTGTAACTACAAGTGTACCTTTAAGGTATTTTTTCTAAAACAAGTTCTAAAGGATATTTTTAGGGTGTAGGTATCAGGATCCTCTGTAAACCACAAAAACATCTTTGATAGGTGGACATTATTTTGGAATTGCATATACCTATCTAACATTTTATTAGCAATATCTTTCTTGCATGAGAAAGGCTTTTTATTAAAACTTGTATAATTTGGATACAAATGAATGAAATAATTGGTTTAAAAAAAATCACCTTAACATACTTAATTGCATTTGCATATATTCAAACTGTTACTCATTTGCATAAAAATTTTTTTTTTCCCTTTTAGTTTTTGCTTGATCTATTTACGAGACAACTATTTTAAAATTTATCTAGGTAATTATTTCAGTACTGAACAACATTTAGAAGCAGTTGATATTATGTGATTGCCACTAGCTGATCTTATTTCTATATTAAATTAAATCTATTCTAGTAAATAAAGGTTAATGACCGCAAATGTTAACTATTTGTGTTAATCTACCTACATATACAGAAAATTCAAAAATATTTTAATTATTATATTTTTTTATTAATATTTCAGTACCATGTTTCAAATCTACCCTAAGTAAGATTTTGGGATTGACAATTATTGCTGGATCAATTATGGTAAAGTTACCGCAAATTTTAAAAATTATCAATAATAAAAGCGGTCAGGGCATAAGCTTAACCGCAGTGTGCCTAGAACTATTTGCAATAATGGCTTCAATGTCCTACAGCATGCTCAAAGGATTTCCATTCAGGTATTGTTTTTGCGCTATCATCTTTTTCAAACAATCATTATTGAGGTTGCAATGAAGCTCCTAACATCAAATCCTTTCATCAAGTTTATTATGTGATTTTTATTTTTTAATTTATGCAACATTATGCCTTTAAATATTTGACCTTTTAGTTCAATCAGATCAGGTTTTAAATTAAAGTACTTCTGTGCACGTTAAAATGTAAATATTTAGTATAACTTTCAATATGGCACTAAACATTGCTAACTATTGCAGTAGAGAAAGATAACTTTTTTTTTAAGTAAATTATATAGGTATCAATCTACTAAATCCTTTTATTAAGGTATTAATTTAGGCATTTAGGCATAAGGCATTGATTTTGTATTTTATTCTCGTACATAAATAAAAGAAATAAGTATTTTAATGTAGGTATAGGACAGGGGGGAGGAGAGACAGTATAGTGAAGGCATTGAGAGAAAAAGGTAACACACCTCACAGCTGCACTCTATGACCCACTTTATTTTTTAGAAGCCCCAGGGGTTACTTTTTCATATTTCAGATTTTTGTATGTTTTATTTTACAGCGCGTGGGGTGAAGGAACTTTTATCGGCTTACAAACATCTGTCATAGCAGCCCTGGTTTTATACTACGGAAATAAGCAATCTCAGGCCTTAATTTTCTTTATTGGCTACTTTCTGATCACAGCACTCTTAACAAGCGGATTGGTTCCTATAGAAGTATTATGGTGTGGCCAAACAGTGACTGTACCCATTATATTTACTGGAAAGGTATAATAACTATTGCTATGTAACATTTGTATGGTGATAAGCTTGACCTCCTGATAAGAGAAACTGCCATAACAATACTGCATAATTACTACTAGGGCGCCGCTTTGCTTCGCTGCGGCATACATTGGAGCGGAGTTTAGTATATAAATGTATTTCTCCATAGGGATTACCATTTAATTTTTTATAATTCTTTGCGCAATCAAATGTATGTTTTTTCGTTTCTATGCACAGAAGAAATTGTCATGGCATGGTCATTTAAAAAAAAATAATTATCAAAATCGGTCTTGTATTTCTAGAGCCTTAGTCCGTGAACAGAGTGACATTTGAGTGGGAGCTTCGCTCGCTCTGCTCCAATAAATATTTAATTAAAATTATGGCTAGGACATATTAATCTCATCAGGTTTACTTTGATTTTCCTTTTTTAAAGAGAAAAAAAAAACACTATTTGCCTTTTCATGGCCATTTTCTAGCTAATACAAATACAATTCATTATTTTTTTTTACTATTTATACATAATAAATAATTAATATTAAGTTTAATTTAAATATTAAGCTTTTTCTAATCTTTAAACTTCACCATGTGAGTAGGTTGGTACACTACTCCTTTGTAAGTAATATATTTGTTTATCCATTTCAGCACATTACAGTAAAGAATTCATACATCTATAATTTTACACATATAATTTTAGGAAAGAATAAGTACAACGAATATATAATTCGTCGTGTACCTTTTGAACATACTATATCTTCTTCAGCTAGTATTCACTTCCTCCCCCTCCCTCCACCTCGTTATATATTTTTTCCAAGCCATCAGATCTAGATCTAGTAATTGCCACTTTACTCCTGATATCATCTTGCTTCTTCCTTATCCTTCTCCTGTTACATTAATTTTATTTAAATCGCAGACACTAAAATATATACATATTTCACAAGCCTGTGTTTGTGTTATCTTGCGAGTGCTATCTGTGTCAAATAAAGTATTTATTATATGGCATTTATTTATGTACTTACATTTCTGCAGTCAACTAGGGGCCATTATTTTTTTGATTTTTTAAGAGGAGTTTCTTTAGGATTTCCTTTTAAACTTCAATAGACTCAATGAAATGACTTAACCATAATCCTAAAGCTACTACTATATATATGCAACTACAAACTACATCTGGAACTTCGAATCCAGTAAAGGCATTGTGCATTTTTCTAATAGACAAACATAAAAATTTTGTACAAAATATATATATATAGTTAACGCATATTCCCGTCACATTTAAAACATAATACAGGTTCACTTCAGAATGTGTATAATGCGTGGGTCCTCCACTGCTAGTGAAGGTATGCAGGATTATTTTGAACTATTTAAACTACTAACCTAAATAACTGTACATTGTTTTGCAGATGATTCAAGCGAGAGCAAATTATACAAACAAAAGTACGGGACAGCTGTCAGGAGTGACATGTTCCATGCTTCTTGGTGGAGCGATAGCCCGAATTTTCACATCTATTCAAGAGACTGGGGACCCTATAATGATTTTGACATTCAGCGTTTCTGCATTTGCCAACTTTGTTCTTGTCAGTCAACTAGTTTGGTATAGGAACTCTGATCAATTAGAGAAGAAGAAATCATAAGCATTCCAAAGCAGTTAAAAATAAAATGAACTTTTATATGTTTTTGTTTGGTGGTGTATTCAGAATTAATATTTTTATGTTTACCTTTTAAGGCTAACTCAAAATGGGTAGTTTTTTTTTTTAATCAGGAAAGAAATGTATTAATTTTAATTGAATTGTGGTGGTATATTAAACTTGTGCACAACCAAAACCATATATATTATATATATCGGTAATGGGCAATAAATTAATTAATCTATTTAATACATAACCTTTTTATTGTCCTTAATGTTGTCTTTTATTGTGATGGTTAAAATGTTTTCTGTTTATTACTATGCTTGTCGTCAGACTTTATCTCTTAAATGCCAAGTAGTGCTTCAGGCCTAAATTGTCTGTCTGATACATAGTTAACAGTTGATACGACTGTTAGCTACAACTGATCAACATCATCTTTAATATCAATCCAGTTATATCAATAGCAGGTAATATTTATGTTTACTTTAAAGCGGGCGGTAATAATAAAATAATAATAATAGACAAACATTGTTTTCAGATTGTTTTAAGTTTGACTTAAGTTTCAGTGTATTTGAGATACAATGTAAATGCCAAGAATAATTTATCTTCTAACATGTAGTAAAAGATTTTGGAAAAATGGACCCCTTTAAAATTATTTCACATTTTAACATTCCATTTCTTTTTAATGTTAATAACTTCTGTAATATAATATATTCATATTATTATTATAATATATTGTGAGCATACAAATTGTATCTTAAATATACAGAAATGTAGTCAAAGTGAAAAAAAAAAACAAGTCACCGTTTGTACGAGCCGGGCCAGTCATCCTCTTAACACATTCCGCTCCGAACTAAAAACCAGCATACCTTCAGCAATGCAGACCTTCTACGAACGTCGTTTGGCAAATGGAATATTTAATATTATATTGATATGCCTTTTGTAAATAAAACTCAAATTATTTTTGCTAAATCCACCAATAACACTTTTAATTCACGCAAACAATGCCAATGGCCGTCAAATCCGAACTGAGATGAAAGAAAATCGATGATTACTTTTATCTTTTTCATGAATTCAAGGTATAAGTGACATACCATCATTTTAAATATTGACAGAAATGCAGTAAGACGATGACACAATATCGCGTGCACGTATTTGGTTGATGGCACGAATTTGTATCTTCAGCGCAGAATGTGTTAATGGCATTGGCTTCTCGCACTCACATATTACATTTAACAGACTAACATAGTAGCCAACTTCATTCAGTATAATATAATAAAAAACGGTATCGAAGGAAACTTGTATTTTCCAATGTAAATAATAACAGATTTTGAGGGAGACAAAAATATCCTCACCATATTTGACTTTTATTTAAAATGACAAACTGAACAAAATATAGTTTTCTATATTATAGCTATGTCAAAAAACTATTTTTGTGTGACCAAAAATATTAAACTTAATTGTATATTGCATAGATTTAATGAGACTATGATCAAATTGAGGTTGTTAAATTTACAAGAAATTTCACTGGTTTTTTAATTGTAATAAAATGATGCTGCTGAACTGCTATGCTGCCACCAAAAAGTAACCACTGACTACTAAAATGTATGTGCTGTTAGTTTAGTTGAGTGCTAAGTCGATTATGAATATGTTTATGTATGCAAAATAGGTAATTATTTTATTTAGTAATGTGTGTCTTCTCTGGAACTCCATCCGCTACTTATTAGTTTTTATCAACAATTACAGTAGTAGTTATTAAATGAGGTTAACTGTTGCTAAGCACAAGCGTCATAATATACAAAATATGCAATTATATTATTGAATAACAGACTTTTCTGCTTTATCTAGAAGCTTTACCACTAAAATACAGGCTGCCACGATTCTGTTTTCATATTTTATCTTTTAAATGTGGAGTTTATTTTATTTGACATGTTTTCATAGTTTAAAGTCAAACATATAAAAGCTTAGAAATATAGACAAAATGCATATAGACTCATTATCATAGCATTGCATTATGCGCTAGCTGTAATATTCTACGAAGATCTTGGATTTTTTAATTGATATACATTGAATAAAATAGATTTAGATATTTTGTCAAGCAAAGTAGAAAATTACCTTTTAAAACAATATTATTTTATGCAAAAATGTTATTTTGTTTGTGTTAGCTACAGGTATTTACTATTTTATTTGCTTTTTTTTTCATTTACATTAAAAAACATTGACCCCAAAAAATATAAAATTTAATCTGTGTACCTTTGAGGTAAACAGTCCGGTGCAACAGTTTAGATGAAGTTTATGAGCCATACCAGTCGAATACTTATTTTTTTTCGGTAATGTTGAGCAACGGTGCATATCTGATTGCTCTAAATTCTCACTTTAAATATTGTGATGGCTGAAATGTGAGAGTTTAAAATTTATGATAAGCCTTTATTATTTTATTACTCTAATTATTGTTGTACTTAATTTTAACTAGCAAAATGAAACCATGTGATACTAATTATTTTGTAATAAATATGATTTTATTACACTTACTAATCTCATATATTTTATGCATACTGGTCCGACCTTACCCGCTTCCTTTTACCACATTTAGCGGTCAGACCAAAAACAGATATTCCAACCAAACAGTAAATGTTGATTCATTGTAATTGTTGCTTATGGGGATAACAAAAATATAAATATAAGACAAATGCTTTACCCATATCAGACCAACAAAAGATTTAACAAATTTAATCTTATAAAATCTTTTACTTGTGAATAATATTATATTTTTAATCTCTCCCTATGATAACTGTAGATTATAAAAACCGCTCTGGCTACAAAATATGGAGTCTTGTCAGCAGGGTGAATACTGGGTGGGGTGATACTGTCATTGAACCGTAAAGAATTCGTAACCTTTTAACCGCCAGCCCAGGTACAAAGTATTGTACCACTCTACCGCCGCAGTTGATGAAGACGAAATGTACCCCCAGCGCCAGGCGTGTTTTTGAAGAAATGAGTCTTTCGGCGAGACCTCTGCGCCGATTCATTTTTATTATTTCGCATTTACTTAATATTTAACGTTTAAAATGACTAGCAACGGAAAACACAACAATATCTATGTATATTGTTTTGAACTACTTTGGACAATGGATGTAAATAATACGTGATGACAAATATTAGTTATTCTTTTGAAATATCCGAAAAATAAATTACTACTTTGGTTACCCAATATATGACGGTTTGGTAGAATAACTGTTGTGTATTTTTAATAACAAACGTTTTACGATAATTCGCTTTTTTTAATAATGATCTAACCAAATAATCGCACATATGGCATAAGTCAAATAATCAACTTACCTACATTTACTATATAACTTGGCTTAATAATATGTGATTACGATGATTATATTAAAAGGATATGTGATTATATAATATATATAAAACATTACCGTATTACAAAATATTTCATAAAATACAATATTCATAGATAGTGAATTTATCAATAATCTACTATTCCATTAGGGTTGGAATCTTTCCGCTAATTGTACACGGAACTGCCGTACCGATATTAATTACTTTTTGCGTTATCACCGAAACGAAAATAATTTATTCTGAAACCATTTGACCTACCTACGATATTAATTAAGACAGGAATGTGTCTGATGTACGATTTCTCTTTTATTATTGTCGCTAAGGGCTAGGTTTTACTTACCTATTGTTGTTGTCAGCAAGTACATATCGCGCTTTTAGGTATAATTTTGCACAAGTCAAACAAAATAAAATGTAAATGTTCACCACGTAAAACAATAAAAATAATAGTAATGTTAAAATAAATAAACATTTATCACATTTTTTTTTTTAAATAATACAAAAATAATATTGATGCTCCTTATTAATATTTATTCTGAATATCGACGTATGGCTCCAGACCACAAAATGGCCGACAATGGCATGTAAACAGGTCACTGGCAGTGAGAACACCGCTAAATTGTTGCTTTGCCGAGATGTGAATCGAAGTTTGCAAATTACGTGATTTTACATGTTAATTTGTATGATAGCCTACAGATTGCAGTACAGTTCTGTAGAACTGTTATCTATGAACAAATTTCTCCATTATTGAAGTACAAAATCTATTGATACATCGCCGAATGTAAACGTCGGCTTGGCATGTAAACGTGACGGCGGCGGTCCGGGCCATTATAATTTCGAAGCTTCGGTGGCACGTTAACATGGCGCTGCGGTATGGTATAAGTTTAAGCTAGCGCTGGCATGTTAACATGCCCGTGGCGGTGAAAAGGTTAAATCCATTTATGCCGTAAATCCTCTAACTGTTCTCTAGTCTTCCCCGTGTCCCCTCAAACCCAATGAATTATAAATTTGTTAAATAAATTTAAAGGGTTACAAATCCTAAATCTTTTCTTTTTTCTCTCTAACTTCACAAAGAGCATGACATGATAGCTAATGCCCTTACCACACATAGCAGTTGCAACATTCTAGAGTTTTCCCGTAATCTTCCTGTTATCATAAGTTTTTTTTTGTCAGAATTTAAGGCGGCATGGAAATAAAGGGATGGAACTGGTCATCTATTAACACTTTATATGAAATATTGAACAAAATCTGCAATTGGCATCTGTCATTTCCTTCTTTTCTTTAATTTATTGTCATTCATTTGACGACGTCTTGTGACGTTTTAGCTGACTTTCGAAATATTCAACAAGGACTTTAGCGGAGCTGTTTTCTTTGGACACCTCTTCTCATTTTGATTTTTGTCACTATTTGCTTGAAAATGGCGGGGTATGTTGGGAGGGGGGGTTTCGGTCCTTTGTTGGACACAGTTTTGACATGTCCTAGTCCTAGGTCTTTCGCTGGACTTTAGGGTCCGGGTTGGTTCATGGTTTGATACTTTTTCTTGTGGAGACAGTGTCTTTCGTGCTTTAGATAAAAGTCGGTAAGCAACATAATGTAATTAAACCGATTTTAAAAATATATAAAAACCCAGACAAACATCCACACAAAAAGGACACTTTGGGACGTTGTATTGTAAAATAAAACACAGAACAGAACAGAAAACTACAGAAACACAGAACGGAAAACTATTTTAAAAAGTTTTAAAAAAAATTACTTAGGCTTACAATAAGTCATGTGCAAGGACACACTTACACAGCACAAAGGGAGGTAGAAAAGTTCTGGACGGAATAGTGAGAATTCTTTTATTGAATTTTTATTTTTAGCTTCTATACATTAATTTATAAGAAGCTACTATCCCCTTCCTTTGGTCGTCTGTCTGCCCGTTGGATATTTAACTCAAAAAGTACAAATGCGAGAGTTGAATTTTTGTGCATAGATTGATGCTCTTGAAAAACAACCGCCGTTTAGATCATATATGAGGCTGCCATGATTAAAATTGACAAATTTTTGGTACTAATAGATAAAACATTTACAGTTCGATAGAGCACTCAAATATATTGGAATTTCAAAAATATGAAAGCACAGCTGTTATAGCGTATTATTAAAATTTATTACTGGCCGGTAAAAAATAATACAAACTCATGCACAAATAGCATGTGGTTTACAAACTAAAAGATTGTTCAGTGCCACATTATAATAATTATTATTAAATTAAAATATTATGTCCGTGTTGTTTCATCACTTACTAGTCACATGTCAAAATTTACAAAAAAAAAAAACAAAAATTGTATTAAAATTTAATTTTATGATATGTGATTGTATGTTTTTTTATTTTAATCTACTCGTACCTAAAAAATAACCCACTGCCGCCTCTATGGCTATCTAAAATGCACATTGAATGAAGTAAGTGCAGCAGGAAATGTAGCAACCCATAGCAAGTTGGTACCACAGGCGCATGTAGTCTGGGGGGAAGATGCCATTTTTGGCAATTACAGGGTCTAGCGTAAGAAGTCAGGTTCTAGGTAAGTAATTTACTAATACTAAACAATGTATAGAAGCAGTTGATATATTAAGACAGCTACAGGGTGTCATAGTCGTTCTTGATATTTTTCAACATAATTCACCTTGAATCTCAACACACTTTTTATACTGTTTCTTTATTGCTTCAATCCCATGGAACCTTTGTCATCAAAGTACTTTGAAACGGCGATGAACCTCTTCATTGGATAAAAATTGCTTGCCTTTAGGCTCTTTTTTCAGGTTTAGAAAGAGGAAATAGTCCTTAGGGACCAGTCTGTAGAATATGTTGGATCATCACTTCAAAACCTCAATCCTTCAGTGCACCAATTGCAGCATGTGGTATTTATTCTACATACCAATTTTTACACTTATAACATCTTTTGTTTGTGAGGTATAAAAAACAAACATTTTCATAGTTATGGACATATTGCTCTCCAATTATAAGAAATTATAACTTAAACTAATAAACAGGTGGGATATTCCTTTCGGTCAACGTACTTCGCCGATTAGGTGGCGACACGTGGTCTGCGCTTTTGACATACGGAGCTGGATGTGTTAATTGGATTTTCAGACATATTTTTAACACATTCTGCTCCTTACGTAAAAGGCATGTATTATACGATACCGCCATTCCGTGAAGGTCGTCATGAAATATTGCAGGCGGAGCCGTCACCCATTTTTAGTATAAAACTATGAAAATGTTTGCTTTTTATATTTAACATTATATTGACATAGCTTTTGTAAAACTTTAATTTGTACCTAACCTACAACCTTTACCTACATATTTTATTATTTTTTAGTTTGATAATAGTACTCCATGGGTGTCTCTAGACATGTTTGAGTACATTTCCTACTCAGGAAGCAGCCTTTGGTGATGTTTTGACAGATTTGAGGTTTACTCTATGGCGAATGGTTTGTGTCATGGCGAATGCCTAATGTTAGTTTATTTATATTTTTTTAGCTTCGTTTTGCATGGTACTCTAAAAACCAGTTATAATTGTCATTTTTAATTTCCAAATTTGTTTTTAGGGTTTTATCACATTTATTTATTAGAAAAAAATGTGCATATTATAATCCCCTTTTTAAAATGATCCTTACAAATTAAAAATGTGAAAATATACCTTCTCTGAGGTGGTTAGTGGTCAAAATGTTAAACCCTCCTCCCTGATGATAGCGACGAATCAGGTTTAAAACCATTAAAAATATTGGACCTCAACTAATTATAACTTTATTAGCACAATGATACAACATAGGTCTTTTGACACAGACAAATGCAGTAAATTCCCTATTTAAAACAAAGGGAAATTAAGTAAAACAATGAGTAATTGTTGGAAAATTTAAGCATAAAATTATCATGACCAAAATAACACATTCAATCTTCGGAATGTCACACTACAGTTTTTTTATTATCCAAAACAAGTTAAAGACAAAGATTAAATCCACTGGACCATTTATAAAGATGAAGGCATATTTTTTAGTCTTTACCATTTCTTGAATGCCGTAAGTATGTATATGGCATAGTATCAATTCTATTGAAATTGTTCAACACAAGGAATGTGTTACAACCTTTAATTTACATTGATCAATTCTGTAAACGATTCAAAAAGAATCATCATAGTTCGATTACAACTTTTTTAATAAATGCACGTTGTATAATTTGAAAGATTCTCACATTAAACAATTCTTTGACAATTTTTATTATTATTACAATAAAATTAAATCTCTCAACAGTGAAAATTGGTGTGTAGAAGCTTAATATTAAAAATATAGACTAGTTCTTAGTAATATTTAAAAATACATCAATCCATAGGTGATAATATTCAAATACTTATTCTGCTTTTTCCTCATTTGCCGGAGGTTTTTCTTGCTCGACATGGCCCCCTCCTGTTCCGCCACCGCTAACATTGTTGGCTCCGGGGTCCGCAGAAGTGTCAGCCCATTTGCCATCATATTCTTTTCTATCAACAAATCTGGTTACGTCATCATATTCTCCTTCGCTGCGGTGACTGCCTCGTTCAGAATATCTGTAAGTTAAAATTACATTTGATATAAGGTAATATTTACCTGAATTAATTTTACTCTTTGTTTATCTTTATTTGAACGTTGGTGTTTAAATTTTGGGGTGCGTCATGCAAGTCACTTTCGCATCCAACCAGTTGTTCAATTAAGAGTGTATAAAATTATTATCAGACCTTTGGAAACATCTTAGTAGAACATTCTCAAAAGACACCAGAAGGTTAAAATTTAATTTGAATTGAGTTGACAAAATCTGCAGTGGAAGAATAGACCTAGATAATAATAAAATTAAGTATCAAGCTGCGTTAAAATAATTTAATTATCATTTACAGAAAATATATACAAAAATAGGCTAACAATGATGTTGCACTTGGTATGGTGATGACCTTAAATTACTGTTAGTGTTGAAAAATAAGTGCACTGTTGCAAGATTAGGCTTTTAGATAACAAACTTTAAATTGGGAGACAAAAGAGTTAAAAGTGCCGCCTGGAAATAATATATATGTAGGTTTCCTATTTTTGTTCAGAATAAATAAGTCTTAATAGTTAAATAACCTGTCAGAACGATCTGTCTTATCGTGGCGACGGGTGGAGTCTGGAGTGTAACTGCGACTTCTCCTGCCGCGATCTTGACTGCGAGACCTCGAATATCTTGGTCTCCTATCGCGGAAGTCACGGAATCCACCTCTAAAATAAAAAAAATAATAGTTTCAAAGGGAATAGTTAGGGTAATTCAAATCTAGGCGAACATTATTAGCGTTCCTCTAATTTTAGAACAAAGTAGGTGAATCATGATGATGAATGAGTGAATACTCATTTATACGTTTTAGATTAATCGTTTCAGACATTAATTCAATTTGACATCACTTGAGTTGGAAAATTGGGGATGCAGAGCTAAATTAGGAAGAATAGTTTAATATTTAGGATTACATTCAAGGTAATTTCCGGATTTGTCTTAAATTCGATCCCGGACTTGGAAAGGCTTTTAGAGGTAATACACCAATAGGCAATAATATTATTAGTGACGTCCAACCATTATAGAATTTAGGTGTATTTGAAAGGTAGGTGGAAAAAGGTGCCATGTCACAAATTATACTTTTTGTAAAAATTGAAATTCCAAAAGATATGTTTTGCTATTTCTGTTAAAAATAAAATATTTTTTATGATTTACTATCAAATTATGTTGAAAATTTACAAACTAATAGTACCAATTTAAAAAAAATATATCGAAAAGAAAATATCCCAAATTAAAGAGGAAGAAATATTTTATGTCAATGCTTTTAAACCATTATTAATTCAATAATAAGGATAATTCATTTAATAATACTATTATTATCTTTAAATAAAAAATACTAAAAAATAATATTAATTATTACTGACAGTTGCAATGAAGAATGGTGGGAGAGCATCCCGTCAACATGGATAGTAAAGGATATTGCATATTTTTCCCACAACACATGTTCTTTTCCCCATAAACATTTTTTTTCATTAGGACAGACAGCACAGGTTTTTTCCACTTTTTATTTAGTGATGACTTGCCATATTTAGTTAAAATTTTATAAAAATGTGACAATGCACGTTTTTCCGCCTGCATTTTGTATTATGCGAATTATGATATGCCTATTTATTTATGTAACATAGGTGTTTCTGTACATACATAGATGAAAGTAAATAACTTTCATCGTATTGTGTTAGATTGCTATTATTATTTCTCTTATTCAAGTAACAAGCATTCAACAGCGTCCAAGCATTTAAATTTAATATATCTTGCCACTTTACCAGCCATCTGGTATCAAAAATAAATTAGGTTACCTAAAGATTAAGCAATAATAATGGTAAACAATAAGTAACACAAGAGCAAAGATTATTTTCTTAAGAATTTGGCTCAAAAAAGTGTAATTACCTGAATGGTCTCCCCCTTCCACCTCCTCTTTGCCTTGGTCTATATCCACCACGACCACGTCCACGGTCATCACGCCACCCTCCATACCTAGAATTAAAATTAAAAAGAACATTTTCAAAGCATTCAGTAATTACAATATATCACCTACGCCTGAGCAGAGTTTAATAATCAGGTTCATTTATATTAAATTATCATCACAGAGTCCACAATCAATCTCAAGTCGTATCGGGAATAACTGTAGTCACTTTGTTTTATGATTAACCTTTGCTTCAGATCTCATGCCGAAAGCGCATCTCGGTGTCAATGTTGGCTTTCTTTTCCTTAAAAATTCTATTTCAAGGTCTTCCTTGCATCTTCTCAAGGTTTGACTCATCCAATTACACTCCAGTTGCACATCTTGAAGTTCGCCGGTATCATAGTTAAAAGCCCTGATGCCCTGATCAATGCTATCTTGGAAATAGCAATATCTCACAGCAAAAACAATATTGTCACAGTTCAAAAGCTACATATTAAACATTCTTCATGGAACAATACCAAGAGATTGCATGTCAAATATGACTATGGAGTTAACATAGTCCAGGAAGTCGACATCCTTACTATCTCCTCTATGTCATCCTTTTTATGCCTAAGGATAAATGTAAATGTAACATATTATTTATAATTTAATTTATTTCTGATCTTCATAAATTGTTTAGGTAAACGCAATGTACGTTATCTTAAATAATTATATAATAATGTAGACATTTAAATTAAAAGAAAACTAAAGTAGGTACGTAATATATTATTATGTAGTTGATTCAATAAGTCTATTTTAGCTTTAATATAAAAAAAAGGTTATTTTAGAATTATTATCAACTACTACTACTACTACATGGTGTCACGTCACACGTTATACAAAAAGTCACATAATAAAAATAAAACACAAACCTCCTGTCATCTCTGCGAAAATCACCTCCAGGACCGCCACGGCCCCGGCCTCTATTGTAAGTTTGGAAGCGAGGTCTGTAGTAAGTGCCTCTTTCATAGCCGCGACCCCTCCAACCATTTCCGCCACCACCCCGTCTGTTCATACGACGGAACCTAACATGAAAAACAATATTTAATAAACCAAATATAATAAGTTGGTTTTTAAGTTTTTAAGCATACGGATGAAAATTAATACAATATGCTTATTTTTAGCCACCATGTCACACCATGTAATTTTTTTTGTTAGTTCATAATTATGTGTACATTTTTTAAAATCAAGATGTAACTTTATAAAAATGCAGTTTCATTGATTTTATCAGATTCAAATTGCATAAATAATGCATTATGATGATGAAAAGGTTATTTCTTCATATATTGGCATAATCGCCATGAAATTCTACGTCGTATACACATTTTGTGTATAAATGTTGTGTATATTGTTTGCGAATTAATTTTGTTGTTGGAGTTGTAATTTTTGGCGCGAAACTATCGATTTGACGTATGTACACTAACCGAAATTGCTCCGCGGTGAGAAAAAGGTCGGTTAAAACCGTAAAAATATATATATATACGAAAAATATATATATATAAAAAAAATACATACATAGGGCACATAAGTATTAAAAGCGACAGTAAAGACCTTTAGGTGAAATTATAAGGGTTTCCAATATGTTTACAGAACCCTAAGAGTATGTAATGCATTTTAATTCGAGAGAACAAACCTGTCTCGAGATCCACTTCGAGAGCGTGACCTCGAACGTGAGTAGTAAGAGCGGCTGGCATCCGAGCGACTTGCAGACCGACTTCTTGATCGGCTTCCGGCGCTTCGAGCAGGGGAAGCTCGAGAACCACGAGATCCAGTTCTACGCGAAGAACTACGAGACCTTGATGATCTTTCCCTAAAAATATTATATATTAATTCTTGGACACTATCGCGTAATTGACTGTAGCAAAATATGGAACAGTTTTTTATTTATTTATAAACCTTATGAACACTATATATAGTGCAATACTCAATGTATGTATCTACATATACATATAATATGTATATACATTTTTAATATATTTAGATAATAGTGTTTTAATCAATCATATTTCAGGATGCAACTTTGGCCTCAACCTAACAACTCTCCGGTCACTACTTGTATGCGAATCAGCACCTACTTGCCACTTTTTGCTGTGCAAATTTAGCCCTTTACGAAACAAATAGTATAGTACCTTAGTTAAAATAATACTACTCAATAACCTAAAAATATTTCTCCATAATTCTTTTAGCATTGTATTTTTAATGAAATTTTACATTTTTATTACTACTTTATTTTAGTATACACATAAATTTTGAATGGAATTCTGAATAGGTTATAATTTATTACATTTTTAAGTCAAAAATGTTACTGTAATAATTGTAGGATACATTTCCTATCAAATGATATATATATATACATTGGGCATTATATTTTCTGAATTTAGTTTTTACGAATTACTTCAAAATTACTCTGAAATCTATCTACCTAACTTTCCGATCGTCAAACTAAAATTTCTCAAGAAGTTGTCTTGAAATAATTTACCTATGTTACATACCATTTTGAAGCTTGTTCATCCCACTATCGACTGGAACTAAAACCTCTATGCAAAAGATATATAATGGAAATAGTTCGAAGACGATTTCTAGAGAGAGCACCAGCACAAAAAAATATCACTGCTTACACTTCGCGCGTATATATTATCGCATGACAAAATAGTGAAGAATCATTGCAACAATATATTATCGCTTTACAGTAGAGCGGCTAAAGCTTTAATTACTTCTACCAAATTCAAAATCACTAAACAGTTAAATTTTCAAGAAATTTGCGTACTGCTCTGAGTACAGTTAGATACTAATATATCACTTCAAATTTCAAAACTGATGCCTCGAGGTTTTACCAGTGACGAAACTGGCCTGATACATTGTTTGGGAATGTTGTTTCACGGTTTTAGAGAAATATAGTACAGCAAAATATTGGGGAGTAAGTGTATTACGCTGCGATATTTTAGAGCTGTAGTAAAGACATGGGTTTCCATCTTGACAATACAATTGTCGGATTTGTTAATGATAGATCGAATGAAAGCTTTTTTTATTTTAGACTTTTTACCAGCAGTGGGCAATGTGAGATTTTGTTAAGTTTGACATTGATAGTGAGCAGGATATTGTCATAGTGAAAGAAGAACGGTGAATATTGGTATAGTAAATTAATTTGTAAGGTTATAAAATCTTCCAGTCTCTATTTAGGACTACAAATAGTAAATTATTTTGTTTCCTCGGTCCTAGCATGAATGGAGCTGACCACAATCAGTGATTTCCATAATGGCTATGGTTTTACCACTTACTTTCTTCTCAAAAAGATACAAATGTTTAATAGAAACTAGTTTTTACTACAATAATTTAGGAAATTAAAAAAAAATCAAAGCATGTTTACCTATACTTGCGCCTGTCTCTTCCTCCTCGTTCAGATCCGCCGCTGGAGGTAGCAGGAGAGGTAGGTGATGGTGATCGCGGCCGCGCCTGCGGCGGTGGAGAGCGTGGTTGCCGACGACGGGGAGGCGATAGTGGTGGCTTCGCTCTAGTTAGAAAGTGACCAGCTGAGGCACCACCTCCAACTGACATCACTCCCCCTGGACCAGGATCCGGCACCAAGGGCTGCTCACCCTCTTGCGCCAGCCTGAATGATCCAAATTTGTCGAGAACAATATTCTGCTTTGGTGGTCGCACCTGGAAATTGTTTATCTATTGAAAAAAGGAATAAGGTTCATTTTAATAGCAAAATGGGCAAATTGATGATTATTAAAATGATAAAGATCAGATTTAATTATTACATAATTTACAAGTCAACATATTAGAAACATAAATGTTATCGGATTAACATTATTAATGCAGAAAATAAATTGTATGATATAGAAAGACTGATGAAAAGTTTAGATATTCCCATGCAAATAAAGAAATTTAATATGAATTTAAAATAATCAAGCTCATTTATACACCAAAATAAACTCACAAACCAAATTAAGATGTTGTCTTGATTGACTTTAAATTAAAGGGAATATCATAATAAAATAAGCATCCTAAGAAACAGACTTACTTCTTCCGTACCGGGGGGTTCCGGTTCACGGCTGTGCCTCACATTCTGATTGCTAGTAGGTAGTGGAGGAGGTTCCTTCATTGCCATTGCTCTTCGGACACTTACATTTTTATCGGGAGATAGCGCCTAAAAATATTTTTTTAATGTAGTGAAGACTGATTCATTATTTACATACATGTTGCAAGTTAATCTTCGGCAGAGACTATGGTCAACATGTCTCTCCATTCTACCACTCGTACTATAACTTTGACATGCAAATTTCGCTTCTATCATCTTAACGATTACCTTAACCTGCCATGTGCCCAACCGAAAACACAAAATAACCGAGAATGCCATACCGACTTTCATATTTTGAGTTATAGACATCCGCTAAGATTATGATCTTGGGAAAACTATGTATTAATACTTATAATATATAGACTATTTCAAATAGCTTATGAAATTCCCTAAAATATAGAGCTATTTTAAATAAACTTTATGAATATATTTTTTAAAATGTCAAAAATTAATTAAAGTTACCCATTTTTGGTTGCGAAGAAAATACCCTCTTAAATTAAATTACGGTATCAGGATATCTAACAACTCATTTATTTTGTCCATGATGTTAATGTGGTGTCATTCGCACTGGGCAGGTTAATTCCAGTCTTTCCAACCAAGTCTGGTTTCCACCATAGCCACGGAGCATGACTGTATGGTAAAAAATCAAAGGAAAACTGTAGAAACCTTATCTACTTTTGCATCCGACTACTTTGGTCAAAGTTGGTGTTAGTTAACATTTATTGTTCAATACAATCCACAATAAGTATTTTCGTAAATAATAAACACATTATTTACAAACTGATTTTATTTACGTACCTTCTTATGCTTTTCGCCTTCGCGGGAATCATCGGATGAATCATCAAATGCATAAGTTTTTTCTTTACCGTAAGCAGGTTTTACTGGTGCTTCTTTTTTCTTTATTCTGGATAAAAATAAATATCAGTTAAATATCTCATGCTAATCTGGTCTTGCAGCCATCTGCCTTGCTGAAGCGGTAGTACCCAACCTCACTTTATTGCTTTCATTAAACGGTCAGTAAGCAATTGGCAGAACCAATATCAATACTAAAATTCACATTTTTTGGCAGTTTGGCAGTTAGAATTTTACTAGAGATAAACACTAAATTAATGTTATGATTAAACATTTATTTATTGACATGGTAACTTAACAATAATTAACATTAATATTACAGATGGATTGTGTGTTGGATGCTTTATTCTCACGGGATTGGATTTTATTGGGGACAACTATAATAATCTTGAAAAATATTATATTTTAAAAAATAATTACATTATTAAAAAATTAGGGTTTTCAAAGTACTTCGTGAATTGCAATGCCCGTGTTCTCAAACGTAAAAAAATGTTAATTTTTCAAATATTTCTACCTGATTATTGTTTGATTTCTTATCGATTGATGTATATTATAATTTACTACATCGCTGCTGGGTAATCATTTAGTTTAATTGTTGTTAAAACATGGAATAAATGACTATATAACTAGACATTTAAAAAAATATAAATTTAGACAAACTAACATAAATTACTCAATACTATAAAAATAATAATTCGAGCATTACAAAATTTTCAAATATACCCCTTAAACTACGTAGTTTATTTTGGCGCCAAAACCCGTTGACTACGTAGTTAATGACCTTGAAAAATCACTCACTACTATAAAATCCATAGTGCAGGCATGAGTCGTTCAATTTTTACAAATCTAGTATCATCGGATTCACCTTAAAATTTTCTATTACACCATATCACATTGATTATGTTTTTCTCGTAAATTAAAAAAGAAAAAAATAAAAATGTTGCCATTTTTTTTTTTTTTTTTTTTTTTTTTTAATATACGAAATAAACAAAATCAACACTCTTTTTTACATTTTCATATATTTATAACTATATATTACAATTTAAAAGTCTTCCAAAATATGTACATTTTTCGGAAAAAAGAAAAAAGTTAAAAAAAAGTTATAGATATTGGAAGGGTAGTACATTAGTGTATTTTCAATACACATTTATAAATAGTAGTAGAAACTACATTAAAATGAAAAAAAAAAAAAACAAAAATGTTTCGTTGTAATTTTCAATGAAAAAACCGTCAAGTTATTGAATAATACTGAAATAATACTAAAAATAATCAAAATCAAGCGGCTAATGCGGACGTCTAATCACGTCCTACGGAGTTAACGGACACGAAATGTCCGCGCGGACCGAACGTCCAATGACGTTCTACGGAGTCTAGGGGATACTATTTAAAACTAAATGTGTGCAATTCTTATGGCTAATTAGGTTTTGATATTAAGCACAACCTGTTAATATAGAATCAAGAACTGCTTAACCAGAACATTATTAATTGAATTAAAATTTAACATTAGAAAAATGTATGAATAAATACTTGCTTCTTCTCTACTTACTTTTCTTTAGTTGAATTCATTTGCATTTTCCATTTTGGTTTCTCTCCTTGCTGATTGCCCAATTCTAAATCTGGGCTAACTGACCGAGAGTCCCTTGTGTGCGATCTGCCATTGTCCTGTCTTTTAGATGGTAATCCTGTATTTTCTACTTTGGCATAATACGCATTCAGTTTTGATTCCAGTTCTTCTAAATCAGGCATATCATCCAAAATGCTAAAAAAAGTTAAATCTGAATAATTACAAGTTAACAACGTAAGTTAAATCTGTTACAATTAAAGGCAAAATGCGATTTAATGACTAACCGTTTATCTACTCCATGTTTCCGATCATAATCCCTGTCTGAGCTGGCATCTCTTTTGTTACGTCTTCTTTCTTCACCGCCCTTTAACTCTTTTCTAAAAGAAGGAAATAAAATTAGAGAACTTAGAAAATATGCTAAACCGCATTAGCATAGACAGTTTCGTTGCATAGATGCATCTATAAACACAAATAGAAAAAAATATGTTTAAACAGAATATACCTCAACGCATCTCTGAACTTCTTATCTCCCATGTTTTCATCGAAGTCCCGCATGTGATATTCGGGATTGTTCTTTGCCATTTTCACTCTACGCTTTTCTTCCTTCTCTCTCTCTTTTCGCTTACGTTTTGATTCTTTTTTGTTTTTTCTGGAAAAAAGGGCCAAAATGGTTTATAACAATATAGGAAATAAAACGACTATAGGTATGCAGTAGAAATCAAAATTGATCACCTAAGGTAATCTTTCACTATTTCTAAATATAAATGTGTTTAACATGATAGGTGTTAACAAAATATGAAGTGAGATGGAGAATTTTTATGTAATTTATTTTAAAGAGATTAAATAGTTGATAGATAAAATAGTTAATATTAGAAAGAAAGAAAATGTTTCTTTTATCGAAAAAAAAAAACAATGTTATAATGACTGAAATAGAGAGAAATATTGTAATGACCGATGACAACATTTAAATTTTCTACTTCTAGTTAAACAACTCCACCTAGCTGCGGTTTAGTAATTACTGAAAGTTTCGTTTAACCTTAAAGATAGTAATTAAACCATGCTAAAGTATTTATACTTAGACTCCTTTTTAGCTTTTCGTTTCTTGGCAGTCTTCTCATGCTCAACAGGCTGCGATGACTGGACAGCGAGTTCTTGCATCTTCTTGTCTCTTTTGTACTTGGCAGCTTCTTCAAGAAAGCTTCGCACTTTGCTTTCATAATCTCCATCCTCTTTGGTCATTTCCAGGAACTTTCGCACCTACAATAAAAAAAAATGGATTTATTTACCGAAGGAAAAAGTCTCCGACAGGGACAGGGTGATTGACATAGAAATCGTTGACCGCACGGTTAGGGCTAAAATGAAAACCATTTTCCTTGATGTTTGAAGTTAGGCTATTATATAGGGTGTTTTTTTTAGAGGCGTGGTTTTCAATCTGGCACTACTTTTTTCGTAGTTAGTGTTTTTGACAGCTGTCACTTGATTTATGCTCAGTTTGGTTTGCCATTTCACAATGAATAGACTTACTCCTGAACAACGTTTGCAAATAGTGCAAATTTAGAAAAAATCACTCTAATTTTTTTAAAATTACTTTAAAATAAAGTAAAAATCGCGTTGTGGGCCTGTGGCGTGGCCTCCAAGATCGTGCGATTTAACACCGCTGGACTATTTTTTGTGGGGTTATGTGAAGTCACTTGTTTACGCAGATAAGCCGGACACGATTAACGCCTTGGAAGAAAATATTCGGCGCGTTATTGCTGACATACTTGCTGCAAAAAGTGGTTGAAAATTGGGCCTCTCGGCTGGGATTTGTTCGAGTCAACCGCGGCGGCCCCTTACCCGAAATCATTTTTAAAACATAATGGCAAACCCTTATCTTTATAATAAAACTAAATTCTTAGCCATAACATCAAATTATATGCGTTTTATCTCTTCTTGAAAACCACGCCTCTAAAATCATCACCCTATACATGTGTCCCAAGATTTAATGGGGTAGGGTGCTTGTGTTCCATTATGAGTAAGAAATATTTGAAAAAAAAAAGGCAAAAATAATTCATCCCCAAATTTTTATTTTTTTAATGACGGTCAGCGAGTGAATTTCTACGAGGTGCGATGCGGGACTTTAATAGCAGTAATTGGTAATATATTGGTAATTGATATTTTTAATTGCGATTTACTTGACTACGTTGCCTTCGGATGATGCCTGGTCCTTTCAAATTGTTCACAGTGCAATCTTAGGCAAATAAGAACGTCGTATATTGGGGAATCAGTGAAGATTATAAACGTGATACAGCTACCGTATTACCACTGCACTAAAAATATCATTCATAGTACTTCTAATTTTGCTTAGAATGGTCTCGGGACAACCTGTATACACTGTGTCCCAAGACCATTCCTGATAAAAAAAACAGCAAATTGGTCCTACGATTTAGTTTTATTTGTTAAAAAACTATATCAAAATTCACCATGGTTACCAACCAACAATAGTTAAAAAACAATGTAATAATGTCTTTTTTGTGACCGCTCAACTGTCGCCGTGTGCTGTAACGGTATCAAGGCCATTATCGATTAGCACGGCATTAAAATTCATGCGTAGACTAAATTGACACAATCTGTTAAAAAATATTATAAATTATGGCATCATTACTTACTCAGGTACTCATTATAATTTTCTTACTCATTATAATAGGTTACACAAAACCCCCCCTTTAAGTCTTCAGGAATGATTTTGGGACATCTGTATAACATGCTCAAAAATAAACAAAGCAATCTAGACATTTATTACTAATATAAAACAAAAAACAAACCTTGTTTTCATATTCTGTGTCCTGTGGGGTGGGTAGTGGTTCCGGTGCTGGCGGTGCAGGGGCATAGTACGGGTGGTTGAACTGTGAATTGTGACCCCCAGCAACACCCCCATCAGCATTCTCTCCGGCTAAGGCCATTCGTTTGCTCAGAGGAGACAAAGAGCGTGGTCTCTTAGCAGCTGATCGAGAACTGCGCTTCTTCTTACGGTGTCCTGTTTCTGAATCTGAATTTGAAGAATTAAGAATGTAAAGCGCAATGTACACTCACTTCAAAAGGACAAAATCAAAGAAAGCTCATATTCTAACCTATAGCAAAATTGTACCTATTAACACTGATAATAAAATTATTCACTATTAAGTTTAAATATTATGGAGCCTAAATTGAATAACTTTAGAGTTACCACATTTTTCTTGCGGTACGAGGGTTGACTGAAAACTAAGATGAAGATAATTTTTCCAAATTTATTTATTTTTTCTACATTGTAAGTCTATACACTTCTTCCAGCAATGCTTTCATCTCTTCAACCAGTCAAATAGTACTCGGCGTCTTTCTCTACAAAATAGTTGTTTAAGAAGGTGTTGACTTCCTCATTCGACGAAACTCCGAGTGCAACTTTTAGCTTAGGGAACAAAAAAAAGTCGCTTAGGGCTAGATCTGGTAAGTAAGGAGGGTGGCCAAGCAGTTCAAACCGTAATTCATAGATTTTTGCCATGACAACCGCTGAGATGTGAGACGGCGTATTGTCTTGGTGAAACATTTTTTTTCTCTGTAAATGTAGCTGTTTTTCCATAATTTATTCCTTCAGATTTTCAAGTAATGATGCGTAATATGCTCCTGTAATGGTTTTTCCTTTTCCATGACTATCCCAGAAAACAGTTGCCATCACTTTCCCAACCAAAGGAATTTCATGACTCATGCTGTGGGATAAGGTTAGCCCCAGACCTTTAATGAACTGGAGGAATTTGGCCAGGAGGCAGTAAGCAAAGTACTTTAAAATATTTTCCTGAAGTAGGTTATTAATATATTTATTTTTAAATGTTGTTTTTGGGGATGACGTATTTCCATGGGATGGATAGTTCCACTATTAAGGCTGCTCTGAAGGACATGAATTACAGTAAAATATTGGGGTTAATGTAATAGGGCAGAAGGCTGTTTAGCCACGCATTTGCTGGTCAAGAGTGACTACATAGGGTATAATTTTTTTTGTAAATCATACGAGGGGAAGGCTTTGTTTTTTATATTTCTCTTATATATATTATATTTTATATTTTTAGAAGGTAGTAATTATCAAAGGAAATTAGTATTTTTTTTGTCCAAGAAGCCCTTGCGGGCTACAGCGATTAAGATAACTTTGTGAATTGGCAGCAAGATGTTATGGCTTCAGGAATAGCTAATTTGTTCGAATGCAGTTTGCAATTAGATAAGATGTATTTGGTTGTAGGGATGTAGGATTGCCTGCTCCAAAAATAAAGTTGCTATGGTCTGGGAATGTGTTGGAATATTTCATCGACAGTAATCCAATTGATATGCTTTTTAACTATTGTAAGCTTTATTTTTGTAGCTTTTAAAAAAAGGCAACATGATTAATAAATAGTTGCTTTAGTAAGAACTAAAGCAGATTACTTACTTTGTCATTCTCAATGGGCCTGACCTAGTCGGTGAGTTTCACGGTAGTAACGTTTTTAAGAGAAATTCAGTGGACAGTGTGAATGTGGGCAGTTTGGGAGAAGACCCCGGAGGTAAACCTTCTCTAAGTAATTGTACACCGTTACTTGAAGCGTATCCAGATGTTTATTCAAGTACTTACCAGATGTATCCGAAGATGATGATGATGAATCTGAGCTAGAGCTTGAAGAGGACGAGTCGCTGGAACTGGAACTGGAGCTGCTAGAACGATGATGCTTTTTCTTGCCTTTTCCTCGCTTCTTCTTCTTAGATTTTTTTTCTTTTTTTATTTCGGTCAGATTTAAGAGCTGCTTTATCGTCTCTTTCATTTCAAAGTTCTTCGCTCCTGTGAGGCCGGGCAGCAAAAGTTCAGCGGGCTCAATAAGCGGCTTGCTGTTCTGTGTTTTACTTTTTAAGAAATCCAGTGAATTCTGAGCTTCTTCGTGGAACGGAATAATTGTCAAGCAGTCTTCGTAAGCTTTCTGAGCTTCAGTTAGTTTGTTTTCATCCTCGTAGCTTCTTCCAAGTGCTACGAGGGTTTCTCCCATGTATTTTCTTGCATTGGCATGACTAGGGTTCAATTTGAGGGATGTTTCAAAGTCCTCTATGGCTTTTTTAAAAGTGCCACTGTTAGCATACAGAGCCCCTCTCGCAACCAGGCCTTCCACATTTCGTGGATCTATGCTTAAAGCTTTGTTCAAGCACTGAAATGCCTCTGAATGACGACCCGCCTTGAAATGTTCAATTCCTTCAGCTACTGACCGAAAAGCCCATTTACTCGCTTGCGCTTGTCGTAACTCATCCGCATATTCTTGAAGTGAAAATCCACTTCTGAAAATGTCATTGAAAAATGATTATACACACTATCAAAAATCCCTTTTTATGTATTATAAAAAATACCTGTAGATCTACAAGGTTACTTTTACTATGCAATTTAATTTAATTTACTCACATACCAAAGTAATTTGAGAATGCCCTTATCTATTTTAGAGCTTTATTTATTACCTTTGGGACATTTGAGATTGTGGTGATCTAGTTGTTAAAGTGTTGGACTACTGACCCTTACGGTGTGTTCAAATGCGCTCAAGACACGATTTTTAAAACTTCATCTCCACTATCTCCCCATACAAGCACATTTAGGTTTGTAAAGCAGGTGGGGCATTTAGCAGGTTAAGCACTTCCTTCCTTTTACTTTAACCTAACGAATGGCAAAGCCGCTTTTACGTGTATGTCGCAAACTGGCATGGTTGGTTTTCAAAACATGGCTTAATTACGGGCCCTTACTTGAAATGCTCTTGTTAAAAAAAATATTTGTTATGTTGATGAACTGCACTATTTTGAATAGCTTATAAAATTCTGTAGAATATGGTTTTATTACTAACTATACAAAATGTCAAATTTAAAAAAAAATGTTCTTAGATTTTAGAGATTTTATTTACGTTAAATTACTTACGTTAAATTTACTCAATAAAAAAAAATTTAAAGTGATGACACCCGTTTTTTATTTTTTCTTATGTTCCTAGATATCATATAAAACTATTTAGAAGTAATATATATTTTTTACCATGAACAGAAAATTAAAAAAATATATATTCATAGATACCCACCCAAGGCTGGTGCCGTAATATATTTATTTAAATAATTTTTATTATAAAATGTATTTATTTAGTATTATTGTCACTTTATAAATTATTCTTCTACTTATTGATTTTTTTTACAAAAATTATGTATAATTTTTAAAATATAAAAAAAAAACTAAGACATGGTAGAATGGTAGAAAAAAATTGATATTTTTAAAAAGTAGTTTTTTGATAGTGATTAAAAATGGGAATATCTTTTCTATTTATTTTGATAAAGAATGATATTTCTAAATGAAATCAATTAAAAAGATGTTATAATATGCATCTAAACATTTATATTAAAAATATATGTTGATTGTCTGTAGGTAGTCGCCCAAAACAGATAAAAAAATCGACATCCGTTCCGAAATGCCTAATTTGCGACATCAGCATCTTGTAGTATAAACATTTTAGAATACATATGTTATTCGCAATAAAATTTCGCACGGAATATATATTTAAATGTATTTATATCAAAACATACAAATTATCTTATTTACGCAATTTACGTTGATGGCGCAATCGAGGTTAGGCTCAAACAAATATTTATTTTTTCAATTCTGTGACACTGATATGACTTAATTGGGTAATATAAAAAAGAAATAATAGCTTCTAATCACTTATAAATGTTTAAAAACCATAGTACAGACAGACCAGAAGAAATCGCAAATTAAATAAATCAAAGACATTTGACATTTTAATTTTTTATGTTTCAAAATGTCAATACATCGTTTTTTTTCTAATCGCGTGAAAAATATAATGGAGAATTTATTAGTAATGGAAAAGAACACCCCCGAAATTGCTAGTATTAGAAATTAATTATATATAATACCCGTGAACGCAACCTCTTATAAGAGGTTCCGCAACGCCACGGCTTTTACATGCTTTTAAGAGGTTGCACCACGCATGGGGTTAAGTGAAGTGAAGTAATACCTCACAATTAAAGTATTCAAAAATGAAAAAACAAAAATAAAAAGCTTCCTGGTATCAATATAATATAAATTTATTTCCTCACCTTATACTCAAGAAATTGCTGCAATGCATAGAAGATAATCCCAGCAATTCTGACAAATACTGCACAGAATTAGGATTGTTGAAGCCGGGGCTCTTCTCCAAAATGGTTTCATACGATTCACCTTTCATTTCTATAGTTTTCCTAAATGAAAAAAGACTGTGTCACAATGGGAGCAATGCAAATACTATTTTGAACATTATGAGATAAAGACCATGAATTATTTCCATGATGATCACACCCCCATGACACAAGGAACAATTTAAAAATCTTGTTTTCTCTCTTAGCAATAATTTCTTTTCCATGTCTTAAAATGTGCATCGATAACTTCTTTATTTATTATGCCACCGCAATCAAACATGTGAATATTTCGTGCTTTCAATAGGAACGCATGTCTTGGCACTGTGCTCAGTTTTCTCGATACTGATTTTTCGATTTTTGACTAAACATAAATACTTGTAGTGCTTCCAATCCAAAATAATTATATTGTTTAGCTACAGTTTACCATTCATGATTGATTACTTTTGTAGCTATTGTTTCGATTGTGTCATGGATATTAACATATTAACAATAATAAGGAAATTAAACTAAAATAAAAATATCATCCTTCTATCCTCACCTGTTACCGAGCTGTTTCAAAAATCATGTCAACTTAATCAATTTTCATGTTTCAGGTACAGAAAAAGACAATTATTTCAAGGTCCAAAACAGGTCGTAACGAAACAACAAAGGACATCAGTCGATATAAGTAAGCAGGGCAGTTCATAGATGGTAAAAGTGTGCTTTCTTTCGAGTATAACCTAGAATAAAAAATCCCTATCACGACGTCCTCTGACAACACTTGGAATGTAACCACAGATCCACGTCACTGCTTCATTCGGCCTAAGTCATCTGGCAAAGTGTCTTCTCGCATGGTAAATCACATCAAAATGCTATATCCTTTTGGTAGTGACGATAAATGTATTCTAGTTGCCAAGTATTTATTTGATACCTAATGCTGCAATCAAATCGCATGTTATTTATGGTTTTCAAGTGTGTCTCCTTTAAATACAGAAAATGTTTCCATCCCATTACTGACCTTAGGACCAAATTGGGATTTGTGTAAATGATTTCATGTTGACTCCTAATCGAGCAGCATACTTTTGACTTTCCTTTTAAAGCATATCGTCATGATTCTCTAACAACATTGCTTTGCATGTTTCAAAATATCTTCTGTTTATTTATAATGGATCTTCAGTATATAGTATATCATAATAATCTACAAACCCAACAAATATTTTGAATTCCAGTCACAAAATCAATGAAATCATTTTCACAATATCCTTGTAATTAGAATATATTTTAAACCTATGTAAAAAAAATATATAGTTTAAGATGGGAAATTTAAATTATAATATTAAGGTTTTTTAATAATGATAGCTTACACATAACAAATAATAAAATATTGTTACAGATAAAAAATTAAGAATATACATGTTTAATATACAAGGGCTGCTATTTATGAATCCGGAATTGGCCACTTACAGAACAACATTTAAAAAGTAATTACCTAGCTATATTAAAAGTGGAACTCTTTGGCTGTATAATACATTTTATCTCATGTAACTGACAATTGTTTTTCCATTGTGGCGTCTTTTTGAACATTACATGTCTTCATCGCCATGGATTTAGATTTAACACGTGAAAATTTTCATGCGATGATTTATTACGATTTTCAGCGTGGGGAAAACGGTGCATCGACTTTTGGGGATGAAGCAGCATCGAAAGCCACTGTGTATCACTGGTTCAGTGAGTTTAATCGTGGGCGGTCTATGCTCACGGACGAATTTAAAGAAGGTCACCCTAAATCGGTTGTTGTACCATAAAATCGATAAAATAGATCGTGGTAGTCAAGTGGTTAAGGCGTTGCACTATTGACTCAAAGGTCTCGGGTTCGAATCCCGCACACGATCATACAATTTTTAACGCTTTATTACCACCATCTCCCCTGACTCTAGGACCTTTAGCCTATTTGAGTAGGGCCCAAAAATAATTGTATATGGTCATAACAATTATTTAAAAAAAAAATATTGATGCTATGCGGGAACTAATAATAATGCAAGATACATATTGCGAGATAGAGGCATCCCTGGGCATAAGTATGACGAACATACATAAGATTTTACATAAACATTTAGCTGTAAAAATAAATTGTTTGCTTTGGATTCCGCACAACTTGACAATTGTTCATAAACAGGCTCGTGTCGATTGGTGCAAAAAATAAAAAAAAAATACAATAGTGGTGCATCAACAGCTGTTTATAATATCTACACGGGTGATGAATCTTGGATCTATGTGCATGACCCCGAAACTAAACAGTCAACGGCGTGGGTGTTCCAAGATGAGCCGAATCCAACAAAAGTTATTCATGCAAAAAGCACTTTGAAGCAAATGGTTACCTGTTTTTTGGTATAAATGGACATGTGGCTACAGTGCCACTAGAAAATTGTTAAAACAGTTAATTCGGAATGGTACACGACCATTTGTTTACCAGAAGTCTTTGAAGAAATAAGAAAGAAGAACCGATAACGCAGAATCATACTGCATTATGACAATGATAGCTGTCATACGTCGGCCGATACATCTCAGTTTTTGGAAGGTCAAAAGATAAAATTGATGTGTCATCCATCGCACATGCCCGATTTGGCACCCAACGATTTCTATTTATTTCCAAACGTGAAGAAAAAATTATGTGGTTAATGTTTTTCGAGCTGTGAAGAGGCGTTCTAAATGCACATTTTGGAGATTTCTCAATCAGAATGGAAAAAGTGCTATGAAAATTGGTTTCAACGTATGCAAAAGTGCATCGATCATCATGGCGAATATTTTGAAAAGCAATAAAACCATATTAAATAATACATGTTTGTTTCTTTTTGTTATTCAGGATTCATAAATAGCAACCCTCTTAAAAAGGGACCACCCTTGAAAAATCCTTATATGAAAAAAATTATATCAAAATCACTCATGCCAATTCGGAGGAATGAGTGAATCTACATTAAAAAAAAAATAAGTCGAATTGAGAATTTCCTCCTTTTTTGAAGTTGGTTAATAACGAGCCAAGACTCTCCCCTCTTACAATCATTACAAAATTCCAGTCTAATGGGGATAAATGTGTTAGGAACAAGGCTAGTTTCATACTGCCATTAGGTCATATCAGGCACACATTTCTGTACTACGGTCATTGATTATAGTGGTTTTTAGATAGCTAACCTCATAAAATTAGTTGGCACCCAAAAAATGTATTCAGTTTGTAGATGGTGCTACTTTAAGCCTAGACGCAAAACGCATGAATTTGACTTTCTATTTGATGAGAAAATAAGTACTTATATGTAATGGTGTTTTTTTTTAGAGGCGTGGTTTTCAAGAAGAGATAAAACGCATATAAATTGATGTTATGGCTAAGAATTTAGTTTTATTATAAAGATAAGGGTTTGCCATTATTTTTTAAAAATGATTTCGGGTAAGTGGCCGCCGCGGCTAACTCGAACAAATTCCAGCCGAGAGGCCCAATTTTCAACCACTTTTTGCAGCAAGTTGGGCCGTATGTCAGCAATAACGCGCCGAATATTCTCTTCCAAGGCGTTAATCGTGTCCGGCTTATCTGTGTAGACAAGCGACTTCACATAACCCCACAAAACATAGTCCAGCGGTGTTAAATCGCACGATCTTGGAGGCCACCCCACAGGCCCACGACGCGAGATAATGCGCTCACCAAAAGTTTCCTTCAATAAATTGATTGTTTCGTTGGCTGTTTGGCATGTAGCGCCGTCTTGTTGGAACCAAAGGTCGTCCACACAACATCCTCCAATTCAGGCACGAAAAAGTCATTAATCATTGCTCTATAGCGTTCCCCATTGACTGTAACATTATGGCCGGCTTCATTTTTGAAGAAATATGAACCAATGATTCCCTCTGCCCATAGAGCACACCAAACAGTGACTTTTTGAGGATGTAACGGCGTCTCAACAATGGCTTGTGGATTGTTATCACTCCAAATACGACAATTTTGCTTATTAACGTACCCATTCAACCAAAAGTGAGCTTCATCGCTGAACAAAATTTTCTTGTGAAAATTGGGATCGGTGGCCATCTCGTTTTGGGCCCATTCACTTAACCTGCGACGCGCTTGATGGTCGTTCGGCTTCAATTCTTGCACGAGTTGGATTTTGTAAGCCCGCAAACCAAGATCCTTCCGCAAAATCTTCCATAAAGTGGTCTTCCTCGATACTCTGCTCCACAGCAGCAATAGCGTCTTCGGTGCGCACTGTACGACGTCTCTGAGGATGCGCATTATCCACAAGAGTAAACGTGATGCGAAACCGATTCATGATATTTCGAATTACCGACTCTGCTGGGCGATTATGTCGACCGAATATTGGACGCAGCGCACGATACGTTGCGCGAACCGAACCATTATTTTGGTAATAAATTTGCACTATTTGCAAACGTTGTTCAGGAGTAAGTCTTTTCATCATGAAATGGCAAACCAAACTGAGCATAAATCAAGTGACAGCTGTCAAAAACACCAACTACGAAAAAAGTAGTGCCAGATTGAAAACCACGCCTCTAAAAAAACACTGAAAAATAATATATACCTAGCTATTTTATAAATAAATATAAATTTAATGTAAACTATTTAAACGTCTGTTCCAATTTTCTGATGATTAGGTGTAAAACTGTTTTTTATATTTTTACTTTTACAACTTTTCAGTTCATTCGAATTACAAGACGTTTCTGCTGGAATAAATCAAACAGCTTCTGTAGACCTGTATTTTTCACAAATCAACAAGTATGTCTGCAAAACAAATGAGTATCTAAAAAACACATCTAATTCTATGGACCAAGAAATTTAAAACAAAATCTTTTTAACATAAGTTTGTTTTTTATAATTAGAATCCATTATAAATCAGACATTTACTCTTGAATGCATATTTTTAACTCATTCTCAATGTGCATCATAACAAACAGCTATTGATGATCTTCACATTATTTGGTTTTGAGCTAGGCCAATAATATAAACAAATAACACAGAACTTCATAGGTGCTGAATGTCAGATCTTTCTCTAATTACTTGTACATGCTGTGCTTCCCAAAACAGAGTAAGAATTATTTACATTAATATTATGGAATTACAAAATGTGTTCAGAAGGATGTTTCCGTTTAGGGTTATACTAATAATACACAATAAACAGTAATCAATGAGATTTCTAGGTTAAGATGTTAATTTCAAATTTCCAGAAAATAATATCCGTACTGAACGAACTGTATGAGATCTCGATATTTGGAAAATGTTCAGAAAAAATATTGATATTACCTAAATTTAGACCATGAAGTATCACTATAATTGTTAATATTGATAATAATAAATGTGCACGCGCCGCCTCACCCACATGGACGAATTGAGTAAATGTGTTTTTAACATAATTAGGTATTTCGAAATTGTTAAGGTTGTGTCCACAAAATCAACAATTACAGTATTTCCTTTATTTATGTTTTGGGAATATGGTGTGTTTTCCAAAACGTTGAGTTCTCATAAAAATCTATGAAAAAGTGAATTTTAACAAAACTATTACTAGCATTTAATTATACTTAAATGAAACATACTTGTAGATCTGTGGGAAATCCTCTGTGCTCAGAAGTCCCAAGGCAGGCTTGGGCGGAGGATCATCGGGGGAACGTGTGACACCCTTCATGCCACAGACCATTTTGTCCGTGTCTGGTATAACTTCCAGTACTTCACAGCAGACAGTATCATTCATGAGATAATTTCTTGATAGGTTTTTCTTGTCGACGGCAGGAATAATATTTGCCACGGGTAAAAATGCCTGTAAAAAATGAAATTAACAAATGATTAGATTTGAAATGAAATCGCATAGATTCAAAACTTTAGCAAAATATTAAAAAATACCACCCGTCAATAAATTATTAAAAAGACTGTTAAATAGTTATTACCTATTATTTTCGTGAAGTGGATTGTTTCTTTCCAATTTGCAGGGCTTGTAACAGTTTGTATTGTAGAAAAAGTGAAAAAATGAAAAAAGTTACATATATTTTCAAGAAAAATTGACATTTTTATTATTGAAACTAATGATGGAGTGTTATAATCACACATATTCGAATAAAACTCTAAAAAATGATTGAATAAATAATTATGTTAGTTTAAAAAGGATAATTTAAAGTATATTGAAACAAAATTATGTAAATAATTTAGTTTTAATAAAAAAAAATCAGAGGAAGAAATGACTTCAACCTCCCCTAGTTTTGTCTCTTATTATTTATGCAGAAAGAATATTACACATTAGGAATATTTTGAATTAGCTTACAATTATCTAGTTATTACAAATCTGATGACTAATAATTGCTTTTCTTAAAAAAATGTGAAATGAAGGTAGACTGTAACTTGTAGACTGTTCTACAGGGCGTCTTGTTTCAGAACCCTCTTTTTGCACAATGCCTTGCTAAGCTTACTCCACTAAAATCTTTTTTCATTAGAGCTTTCTTCAACCTTTCATTTATTTGCTTCCAACAACAGTTTGGCTACACTTCCACTTCGCTCTTCGAAGCTTTTTCAACCTTTCTTCGTCAGAAGGTTTTCTTCATTTTTTTCTTTCTTGTGTTTTTCTTCTACCATTTATCTGTTTATTTTTTTGCCTTTTATGCTTCATATTTGAACCTCTTGTTTACTTTTCTCTTTGTAAATAAATATTGTACTCCTTGTAAGAAAATGTCCCATAGAAATGAGTTTTTTTTCAATAGAAATAAGATAAGGTTTGTTTGTTATCACATATTTTCAGTGTACTTTTAACAGTTATTAAAGCATTTAATGTTCTTTCTAACGCAGATGCTCTGTCGTGTATAAGAGTTATAAGACTAAAAAAAAATAATACAAACAGTAAAAAAAAGTGAAGAGTTTTACAAGCTATGTTATTATTACTATTTTTATCAGAGTTTAAATTGTTGAAATTTTTATTATACTATTGGACTATTTTTAAGTTGCATTCTGTTTTGTATGGTAAAAAAAAATGTAACCTAACACAACATCACAAAAAAGGCACCAATCTTTGCGGAGGATTGTAAAAAAAATAAAAGGTGGATTGTAATCGAAACATAAAAAACGCTGTGACACTAAGGGCTCTCACTGCCCCATCGTACTACCTACCAAAGCCAGCCACTGTATGTGACTGCTTTTAAATGAACGCTTTTACATCAAAAACAAGCAAATATTATTTTTTAATAAATACTACATACTTTTTCTCTTCGAGTAAGGAATGGTGTGGCTCTCTTTACTAGAGAATGTGAAGTTCCCCTTTTGGCTGCGGTAAGCCAGTTTAGATGGAGATGGAAGAGGAATTCTGACCAATTGCGAGAGGCGCGGCCGCGCTGCTTTTGGTTATGAATACATTACAATTTGGTGTTTGAATGGTTGGAATAAATCTTTGTTAAAGCACATTTTATGAAACCTATTTCTTTGGATGCAATGATATTATTAGGAAAAATAACTATTTCTATTTATATTGATACAATATTCCCAAATTGTACATACATGATTTTCAGGGTAAGCAAAAACATAACACACAAGGAGACCGCAAGATTACTGCTTCTATATGACATAATCAGTCATTTATTTTTAAAATTGAAACAAAGGCGATTTATTAGGTAATCTGTCAAAGTTTGTAATACATTTAATATCAACATGTGTTAAAGTAAAATTACTTAATTTATACATTTAAAGAACAATATAACTTATATGTCATCAGTTTATGTTAATTTTATTAATTATGAAAATTTAAGAAAATATGTTCCATACAAGATTATCAACAATTTTATGAATCAAATTTCATATCAAAATACGTTTTAATTAATTCCATGTCGCAGTGTATGCCTGTGTTTACGAAATTAACGAAATTGTTGAAAATAATTGTGGACTCTTCGCAGAATATCAAACAAGAACCTTCAGAATAAAGGTAAAATCACAAAAAATTGGTTTAATACAGCTATTGCATTAGATTTTACACATTTTACACAGCCCTGCAACACAACAAAGTTTCAACTGCCAGCCACGTGCAATAGACTGGACATACAAATGTAGCCATTGATGTTTTTTAAGAATCGTAAATTCAATCAAATTTAATAATATTCTACTTACTCGTGAAATGGAGTTTTTTGTTTTTGTTTCTCATTGAGTTTGCACCTATTTTCAAAACATATTTGACCATTTTATAGCCGTAATTTAATACAATAGCTAAGGAGGACTGAAGAATGCTCGTTTACAACTGGGCCGACTTAAATGTCTTAAGCAACGGGGCTTAGTTAAATGTGAGCGTAGGTTTACCTCATACAGTGTCTCTATGTACAAAATCACGCATTTCATACTCTAAGGTTTTTCTTACAAGTGCTTAGAAATTTACAAACACTTTTGAAAATTGTATAATGGTAAGGATTTTCGTATTACTGCCTGAATTGTACATTTTAACTACTAACCCTTCCCACTAAAGAATAAATTTCGTAAGAAGCAATTAAAAATGGCATGCGGTAGTTATTTATGAGAACAGTAGGTAAAAATTTTAAGTGGCCTTATAAACACAAATGAATAGGATGAATATCTTACCTTAACATTAATATCGGCCACATAACGAGGATTTGGTCCAGACGTACAGAGGACTTTCAGCATCATGCCAGCAGCTGATCTATTGATGACAGTCCCGATGATCAACTCACCAGTTTGGACATTCTAAACAATATATAATTTAAATTATTAGATTGAATAAAACTATGTATAAATAGAAAATAAATGCAAATTAAATGGTCTTCGTGTTTATCCTCCATTTGTCATTCATAAAATTCAGTGTCCTCTTCAAAATGTGCAATTTCTTGTTTCTTTCAACAAATTACCAATACAACATATTGTAAGTGTTATGAAAATTATAGGTATATTCCATATTTTAAAAACACATCACTTAAAAATTGTAATCTCATGTCTCTGAAACAGTAGTAGGAATAAAATAATTATCTGATTTTAGGATATTCTTAGCAATTTTTTTAAAATATTTTTCGAGCATAACAGCATTAATATCATTCTCCAATGCATTTAAATCTCATAATATGCTCAGCAAAATACACGTTATAGCTGAATGTGGTTGTAAAATTGTATTGTCGCTGTAAAATAAACCAGTCTGAAAAATAAATTGTATAAAATAATCTTTATCAATAAACTGCTCGTGTGTGACACGAGCAGTTTATTGATTACTCAAATATGATTTCTTTGAAAAATGCTTTGGGTTTAAATAAATAAAATAGAAATGTGTAATTTTAGGCTACAATCAAATATTTTTGCAACAAAAAATGCCATAACAAAATATATAACTAACCAAATATGTGAAAGTGCATATAAAATATGTAGAATAAATTTCATGTTATGCTCTTTATACAAGGAAAGTTCAATATATTCTACGTATAGTTATGAATGAAAAGGGATATACACTTGTACCTAAACATATTTTTATTATTCCAATATCTGGACAGTTTTAACTTTTGTTCCATAAAAATTCTTATTTTTGCTGCTAAAATTGTGATTTTCCTTTTTTAATGATTGATCATTGTCAAATTACTTTCCACAAAACTCCTTTTTAGATTTGGAAATAAAATTAAATCACTAAGGGCCAGGTCTAAACCGGTGACTGATTTTTTGAAGAATGTTACGAAAAGCAGGCTTGGCATCTAGTGAGGTATGGATGGACTGGAACATTGTGAAGACGCTCTACTCTTTGATTGCTTCCTTCAGCCAGTGTAGGACAGAAGTGTAGTATTCTTTTGTGATATTACCCGACTACAGTCAATCAACAATAATGCTTGACAGTCCCATTAAATAGAGGTCATGAACTTTCCAACTAAAGGAAATCTTTTTATGATGATCTGTACCCTTCACATTGCATTGGTTCTTGTTTATTTTTTAGGTCAATGTGATGAAACAGGCAATGATTTAGAATTTTACCATAACTCCATAAAATGCTTACAACATTCAACATGAACTCGTTTTTGAAGCGGCATAAGTATTCGCAGGACCTATTTTGTGCTTGTCGCTTATCAAAGAAAGTTTAGTCATCCCTGCCATCCTTTTTATTTTGATTTGAGCGTCCCAAAGTATATTTTTTGCATTTTCAAATTTTTTTTCAGTAGTGGTTTCGATTGATCAACCAGGGTAAAGGTCGTCTTCCTGACCATTTTGTACTTGCTATACCACTAATAGGACAGTGGATAAATGTTGCGGTTATAGGCCTTATCCATTTCTTATTAAATTGTTTTCATTTTTCGTCAATGGCAGTGCAAAACTATTTATTGTATTTTGGTATTTATACTGTTATAATGGGTATTTTAAATGTATATTTGAATTATTATTCCTTATATAACAATACCGACAATATATTGAACGCCCCTCATACAATAATAATTACGTTTTCAAAAAGCCTGAAAAATAATATATTCAATAAAAGTAATTTATTGAAGTAAAAAATGCGACTGGATATGATCATATAATCCTGTCATTCTTGTCAATGCCTAACAAACATTTTCCCAAATGAGACATCTGTTTTATAAATTACATTTGAACCAAAGTGTATGTGTTAGATTTTTGAATAATTTACCTAGTATTCATTGGTAATACATATTTCACATAAAGGTGACTTTAAAAGTTGAACACAACTAGATTACTAGAGCTCAAATACTATAAAACATCTCCACATCGAAAAGCTTAAAATATATGACTGATAATAAATAGACAAAAGTTTGGCTAAGTTTGGTTAAGAGCTCCTAGTCATCCAAATCCAGCGAGATGCCAGATGTGAATCCTGCAAATGTGTCAATAGGAATTCGATAGTAAGAATATTAGTCATGACAAATAGATACTATAGTTTGAGTAACATGAGATGAGGTAGGTTCATCAGTTAAAATTATGCCTGCTTAAAAAGAATTTAACTAAACAAAAAGTATTATAGCGTACCAGAAACTACCTACGACAAATAAAATTCATCATTTTCCAATTCCGTTAAAGAATCATACAGCCAATTTTATGTTATGACCTTTTTCAGAATTAATTTCATTTCCAAAATATGCACTGTGTACAGTATGTTCCAAAATATGCATACAGTACATTTATGTCTGCTTAGTATAGTCACATATATTTATGGCCACTCAACAATTGAGCTATCTGAAAAAGATTTGTTATGTTTCTTCTTGCAACTTACATATTGACTGAAAAAAAAATACAAAGTTTATTTGAATGTTGTTTTTGTAACAAATGTTAGAGAAAATCATCTGCACACTATAAAGTAAATATATTGCTCGAAGGTTAAATAAAGTTACATCTATTAAATTATTGGTTAAAGTGCATTTTTTTTTAATGAAATAATTGTTATAACTGAAAAAAATGTGTGATAATGATTTGAGTAACACTAACAATGCTATTTAAATACTTTTATGAAGACTAATAATTTTATTTACATATGACGTAGTACAACAATGCAAAGAAAGTATTATTGCCCACAAAATGACAAAGAAAAAAAATATTTTTAGAGAAAGTACTTCAGTTTCTTCCAAGACATTCAACCCGTCAAACGAGCGTAACTCTTGTACCACAATGTTTTACTGGTGCGGGGCGGGGTACGACTCTCATGCTCACTTGCGTCACCATATATCCATAGATAATGGGCAGCATTTTTATTTAAGTGTAACTCAATTTCCATAAAATTAAAAAAAAATAATTCACCGCCTCATGCTACTAATGTTTTAACATTTCCCTACTACGTTCCAAACTACGTTCTTTCAGGTAGGTACATTGTATTTTATATTTGCAACTTTATATTTATAGTTGGTTGATTTGGATTGGATAGCCTACAGTTTTATAGCACAAAAAAATGAAAAAGAAAAAGAAACGTGGGAGGTGAATCATATCATATCTCCTTTGTCTATGAAAAACAAAAATATTTTCAAAAATTTTCAGATAACCAACCCACTTCCACTTCAATTGTAAGAATAAAGTCTGTTTAAGTGGGCATTGTTTAAATTAAAAATAAAAACAACATTGATAAATTGATAATAATCCGAAGGAGTTTGAAAATTAACAATATTATATTTAAATAATTTAATATAAGACAAAGATTAGCCGCTATAACCATAATCATATGTTTTGATGAAAACTTAAAAAAAAAATAATATTCTAAAACCAGACTATATGGTTTATTTTAAATTGTTACAAACCTCAAAAAAGTGTCTTAGCCGAGCAGTTTTATCAACAGTCAAAAATGTTTCAAAAGGAGGCATCAGAGCATAGAGATCTGAAAATAGAAAAATAAACATAAAAGGTGCATACTCGTATAGTACCTAAGTGAGCGCAATTGACGTGAAAAGGATACTTTTCTCTGCTCAAAATGCTTATTTATTTATTGTGACATAATTAATTTGTCAAAGAAATAGAATTGTAGTAGAACAAATCATAGTTACAAATGAATATTATAAATGCACAGGGAGCGATTAGCACTGCTACATTTTGTGCCCTGCCTTCTTTACTAGACTATGTCTGTACTAAGGAAAGCAGTGATTAATATTGTGCTACAGCTAAGAATGTCAAACCGTCAATGCACCTATAGAGAAATATGAAGGTGTCTATTTATACAGTAGGATCTTGATAATCCAGGTCCTAGGTAATTCGATGGTCGCTGCCCGCATTACCCAGTCTGGCGGTAATACCTACCTACTCGTAGTCATCCTGCGCGATTTAGGTTGATTCCCCAGTTGCGAGATTTCTAACCCTAAATGTGCATGTAGTGGGCGAAAAAACGTTTTGATGAAGTATGTATATCAGTAAATATCTACATGACTTGAATTTTGTGACTTGTTTACAAGGATTAGAGAGCTAACACTCCCTAACACATGCTTGTTTATCAAAGAAGCGGCTCCGTGTAAGCTAAGCACCCACTAACAACATTGAAGGACAAAATGAACATTCTCTAGCTATTTGTCAGTGGAGAAAGATATCCCCAAGAGGTATGGAAATCGAAAATCGACTACAGAATAATGAAGTTTGTTATGTGCATTTAATGCGGCCCTGGGATTTGCAAAATGCTAGAGAAGCCGACAATCCGATTTTAGAAGATGCTATCTTTACATGGTTAATACAACAGAGAAGCTTGAATGTGTTTGTTTATCAGTGGCGAGTTAATTTGTGAAAAAGCTTGATTATTTAATTGTGAAATCATTAAAATCTAAAGTTGGATTGAATGCTAGTAAAGGTTGCTTAAATCATTTTAAAAAGCGTCACCGAATTATACACCTAAAAACTAGAGTATACGTACTGTAATCAGCCTTAATTATCCGGCCGTGCTATGTTTTACATCCATATGGATTAGTCAGGTCCCACTGCATATTTACATTACAGTTTGATATATTTTTAAATAGTCTAAAATATTTCTTATCTACAACCAAAAAATGTAAAAATATTTTAATTTGGAGATGTAAGATTGTTGCAAGCGTTGCTTTCACATGATGCAGAATAAAGGAGGGTTTCTTTTTAATCATTATTTATTTATGAACATATATTTAAGGAACTATTGCGTTTTAGTATTTTTTATCACATTTTTGGGTAAATGATAGCGAAGCCAGCAAAGCTGCCAGCAGGTTCTAGAAGCCTGGGGATGGTGGGAGAGTAGTACCTAATTAGATTTTAATACCTGTTTTAATTTAGTTCTTACCAGCCGGCCCCGTAAGAAACACAAATTGTATAAAGAGTAATAATGTAGGTATATACATAATTATCAGAAAAAAATTACAAATAATAAAACTTACTATCTTCAGGAGTCCCAGCATCCAAGCCCAGTGTGGACGAAGAAGGTGCTTCATCAAAAAGAGTTGTATCAAACAAAGAGGGTGCTTCTTTGGCGATAAACTGATGGAGCTTCAAACGTTTTCCCCTGTCTTGGAAGGTGAAATGTTTCTGTCTCAACTGATATTGAGCATAATCAAGCTGACCCACCCCCACCTTAGCTAGATCCTCTTCTCCCCTTTCACCTTCCCATATTTTTTGCAATTGCTGACCGTGAAAGTTCAATGATTGTGTCACTAAGGACGGATCCAACGTTGGCTCCATTTCAAGGAACGCCCTGTTTAGAAAATGTTAAGCTCATTTTTAAAATGTTAAATATGTCAAAATAAATTTATATTTTGACCCAACCTGTCAATATAAATAGGTTTTTTTTGTCACATTACTATATAAATTATGGTGCTGCTAATAATATAAAACCAAAGATCAGTGGTTCGTGATTTTATGGCATAATAAATAGTTTATAATAATTATTTATAATAGTTGATTAATGAAAAACAAATATTTTATTTTTAAGTTATGCTATAATGTAAAATGTGGTGAGATTTTGAGTTATTATTATTGAAGGTTTTGAGAAGAGGGAAAGCAAAATTTTTATATATATGCCTTGGAGACAATCATTGTCATAATGTCTATATGGTAGTAATCTTAAATACCCAGTTCGATTAATGAGATTAAGTGGGAGGAGGTGGGATGTGGTGCAGTGGATAAAAACTTTCAAAGTATTGAAGGCCATTCTAAATTTTAATTCATATGGACAATTAATACTCAAAGAAAATTAATAACTAATGACAGAATTTAAATATTTTAAGTAGTCTTTAGCCCCGAGAAAGAATTTGTGAATGGTGTAAGTTATAAACACCCCATTAAGTCTTCCGGACACCTATAGAGGTAATGAAATGAGAGTAAATTTTAACAAAACTAGACAAATCATAATATATGCGTATTTTATTTGTTAATAACGAACAATTTATTAATCTCTTCAATACATTTGGTGGGAATACGATTTTTTACAACTGACTGCACACAACGTTCAAACTTTAAGCGATAACCAGACAATTTATTTCTAATTAAAACTCACTTGAAACTACTGGACCATCTTAACAGAATTTTAATAATTGCTGTATTTAAAAATGGTTTCAAAGTTTTAGAGGCGATGAACTGTATCAAGAGGCCTAAGCAGTAAATATGTTGGTAAGTCTGAGACAAAAATATACCTCCTCCACATAAATAATGTATGAAAGAAAGGTAGCAAGAGATACATTAGTTTTACAGTTCAAAGGCAGCGTTCACCTAAAATCTAATAATCAGAATATGTATTTTTTTTTTATATCTCATATGTACGCAAAATATCCCTTTGCAGACATAGTGGCAGTAACCCACCCACGAGGCTGCAAGAAAAATTAGAAGATGAAATTCGAAATATGGATTTAGCTCGGTTAATACGAAGACGGGATAAGCTAACTCCAATCTGCCGCGCAATTCAGTCCCCGTGCGGTATCCCACGCAACTCAACCAGCCCGCGCAGTACACTTGCGCGCAAGAGCAGCATACTGAATCCCTTATAAACTGTAACAACCTTTTCCCCCTCTCCACGTAAGGGGCTTTTTTCTGCCGTAAGTGTTCCCGCCAGTAGAACCAATGGTCGGTGTTATCAAAAAAATTTACTGAGGTAAGTTAGGCCTATATCTAAGAAATAATATACAACTTAAATGAATTTGATATCTCATACAAAGAAAGTTATAGCAAAATTTCACTTTTTCGAAAAAACCCCATCATTCCCGCCCAACTGGTCTGATTTTGCCCATTGAGGAACTTGACCGAGATTTTGTGCCCTTAAATTTTATGCATCAATTTGAAAGTGATTGGTGTAAACTTACAGCAGTTGTCGTGTCCACAAGAAAGTGATATAGATAGATAGATATATAAACTTTAAAATTGAGGGTGGTTTTGGCATCTAGGGGATGTGAAATGCGAAGATATGTCGAAATTTACCCACATGACATGGCAATAGCTTATGGTAATGCAATAGGTAGCTTTCCTAATGAAATCTACTTAAAATTTACCCATATTACTACCACAATGCAATTTGTATGACCCTATTCGTTCAATCTTAAATAACTATGGAGCCTTCCGATTGGGATCCCCCTTTACATATAATTTTTTTGATTGGTTTTACATATACTATCATCCCCTGCAATATGGCCATAGGAGTCCCTTCCAGCCTGTATAACAAAAAAAATGTTACTTTGCTTTTGAATAACTGCACCATAACAGCCATGACTCTCATTTAGGAACCGCTAAAAGGGAAAATACAACAGTAAATTAAGTTAGAATTAAAACACAACCCAACTGCGATAAAGTTTTACAAATGGGTCCCCACACGACGTGAGTGCATTGATTTGCGGTTCATAAACGCTGTTTTCAGTGACACTATTATTTGCCTTTTCTTTTGAAATCCTTTTCGATCAATGTATCATCCTCACATTGTACCATTCATCAATCACATTATAACATTTTTTAAATGCCTTCATGATCCATAAACAACGCTCTGCATTCACCGATACCATTGTTACAAAATTATTATAATCAAACTGTCAACTTTTTCAATAAATTGCCTGTGAATAAGTCGCAATTTAAAGTGCTTTGCAATCATTTGTTGTGTAAAAAATAAACTTGGCATATGAGTTTATCAAAACTCCTGATTAAGTAGATATGTAAATATAAAATAAAATACTATTATATTTTTTTAATGTAAATATTTTTATTTTAGTAGAAAACTATTTTTCGTTTTACTTAAGTTTTATTGTTAATCAGACGTATTAAATAGACAAATAAAAAAAAATGTATTTAAACATAATGTAATGTTGTGCAATGTCGTTAAAAAATAGCTTTTCCATTTGGTTTTCGACCTCGTTTATACATTAGGATGCTGGATACATAAACGCGTTAGTACACTGCTAAGCTAAAAAGTGACCACTATAACAAATTTCATATTTTATATAGGCTGTCACCCTAGTAGTAACGATAAACATGAAGCCCCTGCCCTTTTTGCATAATTTTTCGGATAAGCTGATATCTGAGATAGGGCAGTCGAAGCGTGAAATTGAAAGTGATGAGAGGAAAATTTTGCTTATAAAACACAAGGAAGCTAAAAAAAAACCAGTCTAAATTGATAGGTTTGTAATGCCGTCGGAAAAATATAACAGTAAATTACCTACGACCATACCATATAATTTCATAACCGACCGCAAAAAATAAGATTCTCAATTCGATATTGTTTTTTTCAGCATGTACAATTGCTTGCGCAAATATTTATAAAAATCTTATAATATGACATCCGTATTTCGTCCGCCATTTTTATTTCAAGATCGAAACTATGTAAAGAAAAAAACTCTAGATAGCTACTTGCCTTTATGAGCCACGGCGAAAAACGTATTCTTCAATCGCCAGTCAACCGTATTTTCAATTAGCTAAACGAGACTAAATATAAAAAAAACACAACGGTATTAACATTTATAATGATATTTGTAGAGACCGCAGCCAAACGAGCAAAGCGTATCAGCAAGCGACACGAGGTAAGAGCAAACGACCAACTGATTGACTGACTGACTGGTGTGACGACGGACTAAACAGTGATCACGAGGTGAAAATAGTGTATAGCAAATAATATCGTGGACTATTTATGAAATAGTGTGGCGTACTTATTTAAAATAGCAATGGACACTATTTCTTTGGTCCATTATTTTTGTAGTAATTTTTTTCGTGGGATGTTAATTCGTTCCACTCCACGTGGCAATCAAGGCCGTTTCTTCAGTTACTGTCGGCCTAATAATTTATATGCGAATAGTGTGGTTTAAATAAATCGTAGATTGTAAATAAACAGAAAATAACTAAAGTAAAATATAATTCGACCGTTATAAATAATCTATGTACTGAGATAAATCACATTTAATAATAATAATTTCATATTAAGTAATGCGCCTATAATCCTACACTCTTACATGACTTAACCACATTGTTTTTTTTTTATTTTAATATGTTATGAATATTGAATTGTTTTGTTTTTTGTTAAAATTGTTTTTGTTAAGATATTTTTAGAGAAAATGTTTTAAAATATTTAAATTAAATATTAAATAAAATAATAAAGAAATACACCAAATTATAATATCGTGCTTACCCATTCTCTGCGAGCGCTGCGCCGCTGGCCGCAGCTACCACGTTTGGTGTAAAAAGATATGAAACGAAAGGCACAGCTTTTGTACCGACACTCACTCACAAAAACACAAAGATACTTAGCTCAGACGAGAGAATCGACCGAGAAATAGCCACGAGGAGTAAATGCACAAACTTTACGTATATCGCTCTTTATTTTCATTATAAAATGACAGAGAGAACGCTTTAATTTACGTCCCTATTGAATGCATTTTCTAATGGCTCTTGTTTTCACTTCTATTTGTTTTTCTTTAACTTCTTCGTTTTTAAACCTAGTTTTTCCTAAATCGCGAGCTATAAATCCTTAATTCTATCTGAATGAACTCAATAAATTATTTTCATTTTTTGGATGTCTCCTGTGGATCTGAGATATATTTTTCAGTTTCATGAGTGATTTAGAGGAAGAATACTACAAATACTTTAGTAAGTCAATGTAAAATTATTTACCATCTTAGATAGTTTTCATTGTTACTCAGAATTACATAAAGGCCCATTTTTTGACTACGGAGCTAAGGGGATTTCTCCCCTCCCAACTCCCCACAATAGATTGCTTAGCCATAAAGGATTGTCCCGTACGCCCTGGTATTGTACACATGCGTTTTAGATAATTTAATAACTTTGAACTATATCTAGCCTTATTAATAGATATTTACCAGAAAAAAAACAATATTTTAATGAAAGATGCCAATATTTATTTTTCAAGTTTAAACTGCAATTTTGATTATCTAAAAAAGATTGCGTATTCTGTAACTTAATATCTCGGTTGTATTGTATGAGGTTGAGCTATCTAAACGCCAATATATATTTACTTCGGAATTATTTTATTTGTTTTCCAATCTCTTTATGATTAAATCTGTTGACAAACGAGCTTTTTATAATTTTTATAAGAAATCTTTATTTTATAAGTCTTGATCCACTGACCTAAAAATGCATTTTTTATTTGCTTTTCTTCCAAATAGCAAATTATAGTGTTTAGTCAGGCTGCTAAATATAGTTTATTGGGATGTATAGTCGATTATAAATTAACAACTCAATGTTTCAGTGAATATTGCTAAAATTTGTTAAATTTGCGGGACGTACCGGGCAGCGAGCCGTGGGCTGGATACCGCTCTAAGAGCCAACACATTAACTATCCAGCGGATGCTTACCGGACTATATGGTGAACGGGGCACTTAACGGGTACTTGCCTCCCTCGCGTTGCGGCGACGAAATCTGCTAATAGATATTGACCAAAACTAATGCTAAATAGGTATAGCATGCTATAAAAATTATATATTCCACACTATAAACATTTCAATATAGCAAAAGTTCCCATTATTAAGTGGTAAGCACGACAGTTGCTTGCTTGCTGCATGCAGCCAGGCAGACTGACAGAGCAGCCATTCGAGCCGTGTTGCCAGATCGACATAAAAAATTGCTGGAAGTAACCGGTGAAGTATTTTCAGAGCGAAGATTTTTTGGTTTGAAAAAATCGCCTTTATTTCGCTAAAACATGATCGGCCCTAAACAAAGTAGCGTTAGCATAGTGGTGTGTGACTTTTTATTAGGTTAAGTGGCTACTTCTAAGTTTTGCAGCGTATTAGTTATTGCCGCGATGAGCATAAAGCCAAATATATTATTAAGTAACTAGTATTAGATAAAAGTGAAGCATTTGCTTATATTTTCTATGACAATTTGTCTGTTTCTTTATGATTAACATCTATATATATAATATAAACATTAATTAACGATAGGTACCGACTATCGACTAGGTACCAGAAGACTAAAAAAACAAAGAATGAATTTAATCAACTGAGATTGCTTCAAATGTTTGTCATAAATACTTGCAAAATCAAATTATCATAAAAGTAATAAAATAAAAAAGATTCTAATCGATTTTATGACACTCTTAGCACCAAAAAACTCTAGCGACAAAGAATGGCAGCTGCACATCTTTTGAACTAATCGTTTCAAAATGTTCAAATACCTAACAATTGCATTAATTGTTATCGTAATTTGTCACACTTTTGTTCTCCTCATCAATCAATAATGTTTGTTTCATAGGTAGGTACTAATATTTAAAGTAGGGGGGGTGGGTTAAATAAGCTCAATACTTTTTTTACTAGCTATATTAAATGGCTAATTATTTATTTTCAATTAATATGCCTTTAACAATAAACACAATATGTACATTTAAGTATGGTTTAATAAGATTTTATTGGATTATCGTGGAGATCACGGTAGTCTAACTATTAGAGCGCTTGAATATTAGCCCATGCGGTTGCGGGTTCGAGACATTACATTAGAGTCATACCATCTTCAACGTTTCATCACCATTACATCCACTATCTCTAACATATACAGATATACCTTATTTGAGTAGGGTTCAAAATAGGTGTACAGGTACAGTAAGTAGCCAAATTATTAGAACCACAGTAGTAAACTACCAAGTAATGCTTCATATTTGCATAAATATTTTATACCAAGTTATTATTTTTCCCTACATCAACAAGTATGTTTGTAGGAAGCAAAAAAAAAAGTTGGTAACATTAATTCTAGGAATATTTTATATCTGTGAGCACGTGATTAGTCGCTAGACGCCATTTTGAAAAAACATCGCGTAGGTTGTTAGGTTATTTCCGAGTGACTTATAACTAATAAACGGAGATTATTAGTAAAACTAATGGTACCTATCATAATGTTGAAAATAAAAAAAATCTAGAAATAATGCATTAGAAGTACTCGTACTTAGGTGTATTAGATATACCAGAGCAGTACTTGATGCCAGTAATGGAAGCAAAATGAGGCATTACAAAATATTAGTTTGTATTTTTTTATAGACATATAATTCCTTCATTTAAACAGTGGGTTCATATATGCACTTATTCTATAACATATACACCCAAAACGTATATTAATTTACCTAAAAAAACTAAAATACCTATTTTAGTTTTTTTTTCAGATTTTAAAATGGTAAAAAAACTACTTGTTCTTTATAATTTGGCCACCCACCTTAAATTGGCCTTATAATTTGACTACCTACCTTAAATGCCAAAATATACTGTTTAAGACCTTGGTTTGTTTTTTGAGTGATACTTATATAGGTATATTTGGTCTTGGGGAGAGCATGACAGAAAATCCTATGATTACAAATCCCCCTCCCATTTTGGCATTCTTTCGCGTAGTATATTTTTTGACATATAGGTAGGGTTACCATATGCCCGTATTTTGTACGGACGGTTTGTATTTTGCAAGCCGTATTAATTTCAGCATTGTTCAAACAGTGATATTTATTTTGGTTTCCATTATATCTTCCACTTCCACTATAAGTGCAGCGTTGCCCATCAATTAACCCAAATTCTTTCTCTCCTTCCTGTCGTAAGAAACAGCCACCATGGCGAAATTTCTGCAGTGGAATAACCGTAGTGTTATTGCCATAAAGCAGTGGGGCCTGAAGCTGACTCGTCCATCGCTGTCAGCAAGCTGAAAACTGACGGCGATCTAATTAAAGGTTTAGGGTTATGTCTGCTTAGTGACGATAGATCGGATGGGAAGGTGGATGCGCTCTTTCATCAAAAATCCCCTTTCTTTGACAATTTTTTAAAACAGACGGAAACATGAAATAAAGAAGCTGGAAACTATGCTATCCAGGCGTTCCAGCGCCAAAGGTGTCTTTCTTAGTGTGCGAAAGAGATGTCAGCTTTCAGCTGTCAGCTAACAAGCTTTAGGTTTTTATTTTTTTTTGTAAAAGAGTTGCTATGACCTAGGTCATATACAATATTTAGAGCCCTATTCAAAGAAGCCAAATGTGCAAATGTTAATTTAGTCGTAATTTTAAAAGAGTAAAGTCGCTTCGGATCAGATGGGCATTCGACATTCGTGATCAATATCGAACTTTTGGTGAGTGTACACGAATGTCATTTTTTCATACTCGTGTAAGTAGGCAATGCCGAACTTTCACACCGAAAGTCGATATCTAGACCTACTGTACAATGCAAACAATTGCGACTTTAAACAATTGTAAGGCCTCTGTTGAGGGCATGTGTTTATATCCGCAAATACAAGTAAGTGCCTACATTCTAAACAATACAGTTCAATATGAAGGTCTAAATAATTTAATTCAAACTGATCTAAAATATGACGCATTTCAAATCTGAATACATAAATTGTCTTCTAAATATGAGATCGTGGTAGTCTAGTAGTTAAGGCGTTCCACTATTGGCCCAAAGGTCGCGGGTTCAATTCCGCACATGGTCATACCATGTTTAACGCTTCATTACCACCCAATATAATTGTCCCAAATAATTGTAAATTGTATATGACTAGTTCATAGTAATTATTTAAAAAAAAAATGTTCATTTCGTGTTTGAAGCAAACAATTGTGCGATGTTGAGTTAGCCGCGACAAATATATATTTTGGTTTGTAATTCAACCACGTTTTACGGAACACTCGCTTTTGTGGAAGAAATACAAGACTAACTTTTTTTTCTATACGTTTAGAAATATATTTTAAATCTGTGTTTCAGTTTTTTATTTTTTAGATATATTTTTGTACGTATTTTATATTATTGTGCAAGAATGATTAATCTTAGCTGGAAATATCTTTAAAACGTAGTTAAGGCAGAGCCATTTATTATCGTCAAGAACATTTCATCATATTGCTGAACAAAGCCATCGTAAAGCTAAACTCGGTCTATCCTTTCAAACATTTACTCATATCTGTATGGCTAGATTTGGCCATCTTTTCAGGGAAATCACCCGCCGCCCGCCGCCCGCCGCCCGACGCCCGCCGCCCGCCCTCGTTCAAATAATATTTGCCTGTGTTGTGTTCACCATTACGAGCCCTCGACGGGCTCCTTTGTATTCGACGTCCATTGAGGCTGGCCCATTATTGTCGGCCAGAAATTCGGGAGCCCAATAACTTTGCCGCCTGCCATTTTCGACTTGACCATCAAGGAAAATACCCGCGCCGCTGGACAATGACATTACGATATTTAGCCTGCATTGTGCAGCCGACCGCTGAAAATCCCGTGTCTTCTATTGAAATTTCATCTAGTACAGTTTAGGTACTCACCTATTAACTTTCCTCGCTCGGGAGCTGGGACCTCTCTCCTGCGCATGGATTCGAAACTGAATATAGTTTTCCGTAAATTCCCAAAATACGCTGAATATCAGTTATTGCCCTGATATATAGTTTATTAATCCTATAATGAATGTAATTTTCTGAAAAGGAATTTTTATGTTTTTCCCATAAGGTAGGAATATTTAAAGAATCACTAAACATAGAAATAATGGCAAGTAAATTCCGTAATTGGCTGGGAATTTCACTAAATTCCATTGATCCCGTTCCTCATCATAAAAATAAAATTTCTAGCATAGGATATAAAATAATATTCTAATATCTTCAGAACAGGTAGCATCTCTGACATGCAACAAAATAAACGCAAATAAAATTTTTCAGCGTCCGCAAGACTAGCAACAGTTTACACATTCTAGGAAATGTAACCTTTTAATCTATTTTTTATCCTGATAATAAAAATATAATGATTGAAAATCTCTGTAGCACGAGGATCGCTTACATTGAGCAAGCTCTACTTTTAAATTTTCAAGAACTGAACATTCTTATCCTTCGTAAAATAAACAGTCTGCATAAATAATGTCATTACTAAATGAGATTGAATTGTCATATATCATATTGTCTCCATATTGCTTCCGGTGCACTGATATATCGTGAATCTACAAATCGCTTTATTTTATCCCCAAATTAGGATATACTTTTGGCATCAAAATGTGAACAATCATATTCTTTATTAGATTGTTTTTTGATTTATACTCTTTATTTTTTAACTGTTAGTACAGATGGTAGAAAAATAGACAGGGCTTACTAAGTAAATGCTGTCTTCTTCGGTGGCGATTTAGCACGGATCCTTCCGGCTGTCACCCGAACATAACAGTGCTAAACTAGTGGGTAGGACGAGGAGATTTTAGAGAGGGGGTCAAGGCACTCAAGTAAAATACTCCATTAAATACTAGGGCGCCGCTTTGCTTCGCTGCGGCATACATTGGTGCGGAGTTTAGTATATAAATGTATTTCTCCATAGGGATTAAAATTTAATTTTTTATAATTCTTTGCGCAATCAAATGTATATGTTTTTTGGTATCTATACACAGAAGACATTGTCATGGTCATTTTAAAAAAATAATTACCAAAATCGGTCTTGTAGTTCTAGAGCCTTAGTCCGTGAACAGAGTGACATTTGAGTCACCACATGGGAGCTTCGCTCGCTACGCTCCAATAAATATAACAAGATTCCGTAAGATATTAGATATTTTATAGATTATTAGATATTAATTAATTATTATTAGATATTAGATAGATTATTAGATATTAAAAATATAAATATATACGTATTAAAATAACATAATAAACATATAACTAAATATTATAGGCTTAAATGGAAAACTAATCTTTATATAGATATATAAATACATACTTCACACTCATTGGAGCACATATTTACATTAATATGACAGTTATATTTTTTGTAATAGATATGGATTAATAAAGTATTTCCCAAACACACAATTAATAAATTGTTTAAATTACGTCATCGATATAGACTATAGAGGATATCTATCGACATTAGGCTGAGTTTCCGAAATGAATCATTTTAAAAATCTTTACTGCATTTTATTATCTACCATATTATAGGAATGCGGCACTTTTAGGTCATTCAATGTGCGTTTTGGTTGGCCATAGAGGCGAAAATGGGTTATTTTTTAGGTTTTGAGTAGATTAAAATAAAAAAACATCGGTAATTCATTAATATATTTTGATTTTATTCTTTTTTACCTCATTACCTGTATTGTGTACAATTTCTGTTGGGTAACACAAAATAATTAAATAAATAAACACTGACAAAATATTTCAATTTATAATAATTATAATGTGGCACTGAACACCCTTTCACATATTTCTATTTGCGTTCATAGATAAGTTTAAATTAATTCTAACTGGCCAGTAGTAAATAAACCAATCCAACAGCCATGCTGTCATAGTTCTGAATATGATTGAGCAACGATCTGTCGAAGTGACAATGTTTCACAATTAAAAAAATGTAATGAAACATTAATATTATTATTACAGTCAAATAAATCTACATCTGCATACATAAAAATCATATATTTTATAATAGAAGGCTAACATTTATAAGCGTGTGATAATATTTAATATGATAAAATGATTTGAGCGAGGAAAATACTTTTATTTTTAATTTTATTTTTATTAAATAGTATCCCATTTGAATATATGAAATGCTAATAATACTAGATGGAAAAATGGTAGATGGAAACAAAATTAAATATTTTTTATTTGTCATTTATTAAGCTATAGGTAGCTCAAAAATTGTGTTTAATTTATTTATTCTTAATGTTTGTATGTTGGCTTAGGTCAAATCTTACAAGCTGAATTAAACCACTTCCTCTTATCCTATGGTTAGTTCCGATGACAATGCATTTTAATGGTAAGCATGACCTGATTCTACACCCAGAAATGGCTCTAGACGAAGGTAGTCCACAACGATCAACAGCACAGATACGAAACTTTTTATACGCACTCAAGTACTTATATAAAAGATTGTTTTTAAAAATGTATTTTATTATTAATTTATTCATATTTATTTCCGTATAGTTATGAAATTATATTAGACGGAAGACATTGGTTTGTTTAGTCTTTTAGTCCTCATGTGTTATCAGAGTAGCCGTTATGTCATGCGCCGGAGGTTGACGAAGTGGCGCTGACTGCCACGAGGGAGGCCGAGGGCCGAGGGCCGCCCTGCTCAAGAGTGACTCAACCGGCATATCAGCAGGCGGCCTGTCTGGCACTTGGCAGGGCCTGCAGTCGGTCGCGTGCCGCCACTGCGTTCGGTCGCCGCAGGCTTCGATACTGGCGAGATATTCCATAGGCGGCCGATGTCAAATATAACTGACGTTTAACTTTTAGTTTCTGTTTTTAAAATAAAAATAGCAACTCATATTTTTATCAAAACATATTTCTTAATATTTGGTATCAGTTTCAATTATCGCAGAAGTTTAAAAATCAAATTATAAGGTACCTCTTACTTTTAAACTTCTACAAAGTATCCTATGTGGAAGAAATATGAACATTAAAAGTGAAATTAAAAACAATGCTAGGAATTGTGATTACAAAAGTGAAATTTGTGAATAAAACCCTTCTACGGACAAAATACAACGTCAGTGAAGTTAAGTGGTATAAAAAGAATGTGTTCCGGTGTAAATGTGATTAAGCTATCGGTGACATCGAATGCTTTTTGGAAAATAAAGGATTGAACGAGTTTGTCTGGTGACGAGATGTTCTCATAAAAGTGAGTAATGATTACATACTTCTGATTGTTGCGTTCATTGCATATTATCCCATATTTAGTATGATATTCCAAAGCATGTACGAGTATGTAACATGATATGATGTTCATCCCATACATGTATCGCTCGTGATAGAGGCTGTCAAGAATGAATTTGCCCTTTTATCGTCTTTTTTGGAACAACACAAAACGTCTTTTTTTGTTCCAGTGTAGTTACATGTACTATTAAAAATGGGTTTACCGGCTGCAATATCAAGTCCAGAATTCTAGATTACCTTTACAATAGTTTTACTATTTGGCTTCATTTAACGCGAATTATAAACACATTGCTATAACTTTTCTATTTTATCGTTAGTCTCTGCCCGAATCCTCGCCTTGCCCCGCTTCTCTCTGCAACCAGGTGCGTAAATAGTTCTCGTATATTGAAAAGATTTCGCTTAAATTTTGAGTTCGCTTTTCTCGGCGTTTTTCCAATATTTTTTTCTGATTAATGTTTGATTTATATTATTTACTTAATTACAATTTACAATTTTCAGATATTTCAATACAACTTTTCCTTATTTTAAACTAGAATACAATGTCCTATAAAGGTATTTAAAAATATTTAGTTTTAAGGTGAACTCAACACATTAGTTAATTTGCAATGATTAATATATATTAATTATGGTTATATACATATTTATTAAATGTATATATTCTATGTAATAAATAGACAATCATATGCGCTATTTACTGTATATATTATGTATGTAGGAAATTTATCTCATATCTTTCTTTTTTAAAATCATGATTTTTCTTATTATTGTTTAGTATTATTTTGGCTTTAAACTAGTCTCACGTACGTAATATGTATTTTTTTCTGTTAGGTTCTTTTGGTCTCTCTTAGAACAGTTTTTTTAACCTACTTAGAATGGCTATGTTTCTTCAAATGTAACTATAAATGACTGAATTAATAATGTTTCCATGATAAAAACACGTTAAATTTTAATATATCATTTATTGTTGTGACATCTTCTCGAGCTATTGTTATAATAAATAAATAACTGGCGAGGAAGAAGGTACCTTGTTTACCTAACTAGATGTAAACATCTGTTCCAAGGTTAACTTTTTGCTTCTTTGTTGATATAGATCATCCCCTTGGAAGAAAGTAAATAAAAATACAGACTTTATATAAAGTGAATAATAATATCACAAGATACCTTTAAAATGCACCCTCTGCTTAGACATAAAACACAGCATAACACGAGAGGCGCATTGTGGGCAGTCGGTACATGCAAGCTAAGTGCGCCAAGTTGAACGGACAATCCACGCGATATGAAAATAAATTAGGTCTAACATTATATGCCTCTTTCCTAAATAAAACCTAATTGCTATATTTATAAATGCTTGAACGCTGTATCATAGTCAACCCACTTTTCATCTTAACTTCATTTTATATGTAAATATTTTCGTTTTTTTTTGTCGTACATCGTAACCCAAGAACATTCCCAATAAAAATCCAGCTAATTGGCCCTGCGATTTAAAACATAATTTATTTATTTAATTAATCAAGGAAAAACAACGGGTATAAGATTTAAAAAAGAAATCTTAAAGAAACATATAATCTAGGTTAGTCCTACATCCTTATAAGTTTTTCACATATGGATTGATTTATTTCATATCTAATGTTATTGAAAAATTAGGTAAAATTTCTTAAGTTGAGATCAACTTAAGAAAGTATTTATAATTGTAAGCATAACTAATAGCAGTAATATTTTACATACATAAATTCCATTTCTGCGGAGATTGATATCTTTGTCTGTTCGCCAAATAGGTTTAAAAATTTGCTTTCTATTACACCTTTGTAAGATCAGGTGAATTATTTATTTGTTATTGTGTGCCTGGAGGCATTATTTTAATTTTTAACGTTGTATTTTTCCTGTTTAGTTCTAGTTATTTTTTGTTTTTGTTTTTAATGTTGTTTTTTTCGTTTAGTAGTTTATTTTTTACTTTAATTGTAATGTGTACATGGGGAAACCTGTTTAATAAATAAATAAATAAAAATAAAATAATCACAAGTAACGTGGCTGTGGAGTTGTATTAAAATTGAAGAGAGTCGAAATTAGGATGCTGTATATTGAAAATACTTCAGAAGGATAAGTAAAGATTTTTTTAAAAATGTGGCTTTCGAGACATAATGTTATAACATTGTATGTTATAACATGTAATCTATGTTTGGTGTAATCTATCAAGCGGCGCTCTAAAACCTGCGTTGAATTGATCAATTTTATTAAAACATTTAGCAAAATCAGTGAAAATACCTCAGTTTGAATACTATTGCCGAGATTTTTTTATATTTAATTTGAGTACCAATAAATTTGACTTTGTGGATCGACCCTTTTAAAGTCATGTTGCTCTAATATTAAATTATTTTTCATATTAAGGTATTTATATCTTCTTATCTTCTTAATATATATAAATCTCGTGTCACAATGTTTGTCCTCAATGGACTAATAATAAAATAATGGACTAATAATAAAATTTGAACACCATGTGCAGTTCGATGTGCACTTGAGAGATAGGATAGTTTAAATCTCAAATTATAGTCGCAATTTTAATTTATCGCTAATTTTTTGTCCGTTATTATTTGGCAGTCATAAAACTGACAGATGTCGATACCTTTTTATTTTATGGGCGATTGTGAAGAGCGCGTGACGACTCGGTGCCAGTATAATTTTATTGAACAAGCAGAGGAAAGAGCAATTGTGATATTATTGGAAAATTTTTTAGAAGATCACAATCAACTAATTCAATTGATCAAAAGAGTTTCGCCACGACTGCAAAATGACAATTATCAAATCGTCATAAAAGCCGACAAAGTACCATTAGGTGAACATGCTGGTAGATTCAGTCATAAAACTGACAGATGTCGATACGGAACGGCACGGAACATGCATGCATACAAGATGCGATGACTTACGTACGTCATTACGGCCGACCGGATTTATTTATTACATTCACATGTAATCCGAATTGGGAAGAGATACAAACTTTACTATTGCCAGGACAACAAGCCATTCATCGTCATGATTTAACTGCACGTGTGTTTAAACAAAAATTGAAATCCTTAATTGATTTTATTGTTAAATATACAATTTTTGGTATCACACGTTGTTGGCTGTATACGATAGAGTGGCAAAAGCGAGGTTTGCCTCATGCCCACATTTTGGTTTGGCTTAAAGATAGAATCCGTCCTGAAGAAATCGATCAAATAATTTCAGCCGAAATTCCAGACCCATTAATTGATCAAGAATTATTTGATATTGTCACCAAACACATGATCCATGGGCCATGCGGTGTTTTCAACATGACGTCACCGTGCATGGAAAATGGAAAATGTAAAAAAAACTTCCCAAAGCCGCATACGAATGACACGATCACGGATATTGATGGTTATCCAATGTATCGCCGCAGAAGTACTGAGAATGGTGGCCACACATTTACAATGCGACTGCCGAACTTTCCAAATCAAGTTGAGTTTGATAATCAGTGGGTGGTACCATACTCACCACTACTTTCAAAAACTTACAAAGCTCATATCAATGTTGAGCTTTGCAGTTCTGTTAAATCAATTAAGTATATTTGTAAATATGTAAACAAAGGCAGTGATTTGGCCATATTTGAAGTAAAAAACATAAATAAAAATGACGAAATAGCACGATACCAAATGGGCAGATACATTAGCAGCAATGAAGCTATTTGGCATATTCTCAGCTTTCCCATCCACGAAAGAGATCCTGCTGTCCAACATCTGGCAATACATCTTGAAAACGGTCAACGTGTATACTTCACTGAAGAAAATGTTCTCCAAAGAGCGTTCGAAGCTCCGAAAACGACTCTAACTGAATTTTTTACATTGTGTCAAAAACCTGATGTTTTTGGCCAATTCGCGAAGACATTGGTGTATGGTGATGTTCCACGTTATTTCACATGGAACAAATCCAGTAAAAAATGGGAGCCACGGAAACAAGGAAAACCACATCCTTCCATTACAGGCATATTCAAAGCTAAGACATTGGGGAGACTTTACACGGTACATCCAAAGCAACGTGAGTGCTTCTATTTACGTTTGTTATTGGTGAATGTTCCCGGACCAACGTCTTTTGAATTTTTACGAACAGCTAATGGTCGAGTATTCAATACATACCAGGATGCATGTCGTGAACTGCAATTGCTAGAAGACGATAACCATTGGGACTTAACGCTTGCTGATGCTGCGTTGACATCAACACCGAATAACATTCGTCAGTTGTTTGCAATTATTTTGGCGACATGTTATCCCTCGCAAGCACAAACTTTGTGGGAAAAATATAAAAATTGTATGACAGAAGACATCTTGCACCGAATTAGACAAACAAATCAATGCCAAAACATAGATTATACACCAGAGATGTACAATGAAGCATTGGTCTTGATCGAGGATTTATGTGTTCTTAGTTCAAATTTACCATTTAATCATTATGGTATGCCATCACCTAATCGTCCAGCCACCGACTTAGTCAATACCGATTTACAACGAGAAAATCAATATGACCATGGAAGTTTAGCAACAATTATCATGAACAGTGAACCATTACTGACAGCAGAACAAAAAATTATTTATGATCGGATTATGCTGGCTGTTGCTGCTGAACAAGGCGGTTTTTTTTTCTTGGATGCACCCGGTGGAACCGGTAAGACATTTTTAATATCGTTGATTCTTGCCAAAATACGGTCGCAACAAAAAATCGCATTAGCATTAGCATCGTCAGGCATTGCGGCTACTTTACTGGATGGTGGGCGAACAGCACATTCAACATTCAAGCTGCCATTGGACGTTCATAATAAACCAGATGCAATGTGTAACATCAAAAAGAATAGTGGAATAGCTGCAGTGTTGCGGAAGAGTTCTATAATAATTTGGGATGAGTGCACAATGGCACACAAATATTCACTTGAAGCATTAAACAGAACTATGCAAGATTTAAACAGCAATAATAAACTTTTCGGTGGTGCTATCTTACTTTTGTCTGGTGACTTCCGGCAGACCTTACCGGTTATACCTCGCTCTACTTTCGCGGATGAGATTAATGCATGTTTGAAACAATCATTCTTATGGCGAAGTGTTGAAACACTTCGATTGACCATAAATATGCGAGTACAATTGCAAAATGATCCATCAGCACTAATATTTTCCGAACAACTACTAGATATTGGGAACGGTAAAATAAAACTGCAACCAAATACGCAATGCATTAAACTACCAGACAATTTTTGCACTGTTGTTCAGGATAAAACTGAATTGATTCAGAGTATTTTCCCGGATATACAGAATAATTATTTGAATCATGAATGGCTTAGTCAACGGGCGATTTTGGCAGCCAAAAACGTTGATGTTGACGAAATTAACTTCCAGATACAACAGTTGTTACCAGGCGATCTGATGTCTTTTAAATCAATCGATACTGTTGTTGATGAAAATGAAAGTGTAAATTTTCCGATTGAATTTTTAAATTCATTAGATATCCCTGGAATGCCACCACATAATCTTCGATTAAAGATTGGTTCCCCTATTATTCTCCTCCGTAATTTGAATCCACCTCAATTATGTAACGGTACGCGTTTGGTCATCAAAAAGATCACCGGAAACATTCTTGAAGCAACCATTTTGGCTGGGAAGTTTAAAGGAAAAGTGGTCCTGCTGCCACGTATTCCGATGATACCATCAGATTCTACCATACCCTTCAAAAGGCTACAGTTTCCAATTCGTTTAGCTTTCGCCATGTCTATAAATAAATCTCAAGGTCAAACAATGTCCATTTGTGGTTTAGATTTGGAAAATCCATGTTTTTCTCATGGGCATGTTGCGTGTTCACGTGTTGGGAAACCGTCGAATCTATTTGTGTTAGCTAAAGACAGGTTAACCAAAAACATTGTGCACCGATTGGTGTTAAATTAAATTGAAATTGAAAGTATTTATAATTCAAAAAAAAGATATTAATGTTTAAAAGTTTAAGACTGTCTGCCTTGCCTACCTCATTCATGAGTTTAAGCGTCACATGTTATTTACTGTATTATACTGTAATATACTTATATTTGTTATAAAATTAAATGGAAATAATAAATCTGATAAATTTTTATTTTTTACCTATTGATTTCTGCTTAGTATCAAGTGTAAGAACATTTTAATTAATTGTGTTCAACGTACTTCCCCTTCAAATCTCAATCCAGTGAATTTGTATACCAACATCAACATTTTCGTCTTTGTTCGTAAATAATTTCATTGTACTAAAGGGTTATAGTAGTAGAAAGTCAAATAAGGAGATCAGCATATTTTTTTACAAATACCATCTGTGTGAAAAAGCATAGTGGACTCCGTGACTGATGTTCTCTTATTGTTCCTCTTAGATTGTTTACTATAATGTAATATAACAAAAACTTTAGCCACAGCAACGCGTGGCCGGGTCAGCTAGTATATATATATATATGTATAGTCGTAAACTATAAGAACGTAATATTTGTCTTAACATGCTTAATTTTGAGATAAGTCTCTAATTTATTATTCCCACTTATCTTTTCTTTGTAGATTGTGGTTATAAAGGCATTCTTTCAAATTTGTGAATATTTTTGTGAAAATTTCAAATTTGTGAACCTTCGATAATAGAGAGATTGAAAATATGCTCAAGTGGAGTCATGGGAACTCTTTTGAATGAAATACGGCGAGAGACTGTCCGGCCTCACGCTCTTGTTTTCGTCGATAGCGAGTATTGAGACGTTTCCGTACTTCTCCCGCGCGATATTTTTTAATGCAGGTACTCAGATTGTTATCGTTAAATCTACCTGTTGTAAGTTATTGGCGGTATTTTGAGAGCTATTCGTTTCAAAAACTTGTTCAAATTAATTGGCAAATAATTGGGGAATTTCTCTTTCGTCTGGTGAGCAAATATTATTATTATTCATCGATTTCGGGTAGCCCGAGTTTGTTTTTGATTCATTAACGTATGACCAAAATGTTTTTAGATATATTTCCCTCTAGAAAGGTGAATGGTCTTCGGCAGTTTTTAATTTCATAGTTCTAGTTTTCGTATTTTTGAAAAATGTATTTTTTGGGTCTTCGATTATTTTGATTAAATTGCAAAGCAAACAATGTGATGAAAAGGAGAAAAGCCATAATGCGATTTAGATGTTTCTATCGCCCTTTCGATGTTGAAGCTCTAGCTATACTTTTCGTTCTATGAAAGTATACTTTTGGCTGAAAGGCATAGCTGAGGCGACAATTCTTCGGAGCTACGCTAGCGTGTAAAATAAAAGAACGATTGTATTGAATGGTCGATCCAGACGAGAATGATGACGAGCAGTCCACAATGGAGCAGATCACTATCGCCCATCGCTACAATAGCATTTCCTTCAGAATTTCACCTTATAGTTTATGGAACGACGGGGCGGCGACGAAGCGTAGACGCCGCCGGCAGGATAGTAGGGATGTGCTACATTCGATAGATCGATACAAATGTACTGAAAGGTTTAGGCGACGAATTTCATGTCTCGGTATCGCGAATAGTTATAAAAAAACAACAAAAAATATTAATAATATATTACTTTTATTTATTTATGGAGATGTATAAAATGCCGGTCATTATTACTTTAAAAAGTTAAGGGCAAATTAAAGAAACAAACAACCAGAGAAATATAAACGGAAATAAAGCGTTTGGAAAGTAAAATAGTCATAAAAGTCGAATGTTTGAATGTGGGTAAGGGGTAAAAAGCATGGTTAATATGCGCGTGAAATTACAAAAAATGATATTATTTTATCAATGATTTTTTTAAAAAAAAAAAACATAAAAATTCCCTAAATTATTTTTTTCCAATTATTCAAAGTAGAGAGAACATCAATATTTAGATATAATGACAAAAATAGAACTTCTCACATACAATAAGGCTCTTTTCGCTGCACCACAAATTATTACTCTTATAACAGTAAGTGCGTAATAATATTTTTATACGCTTTTAATATTACTGATAACGGTATGTAACATTACTTAACATTAAATTCACAGTAAAATTGACAGTAATAAACATAGAACAAAATAAATCGAAAATTGCTCAACATGGTATAGTTCCGTCATTGATTAATCAATGGTACCGTACAAAGCTTAGAAATAGACGTGAGCAACCGTGTCAAAGTTTCGATTTACTGGGTTTTGATATTTTACGGAGCCATTTGTTAAATTATTATATTAACAAATCACACTCACCTCTTGCATTAGCGAAGGGTGAATTATTTATTTATTTAGTTTTTTTTAATTCTCACCTATGTTAAAATATCATTCTTTTCTTATTACATTTAATTAGATGGTTACATAATATTTGACAATATTTTACTTTAAAGAGGACAAGCGAGAGTTAAAACAATGTATTTTTATAAAACTCAGCGTTGGGTTTAAACCGACATCCTGCGCTCTCAAGTACAAGACCTCTTTATTTTGCTATCCTATGGTTTATCAAAAAAATAATAAACCTTTCTAATTTTTTCAATATTGTCAAAGATTGTGTCATTTATCTTTTCAATCGATTTGCCGCTATTAAAAAACATGTATCAAATATAAGTCAGATATCTTTAAAACTAAATTATACAAATAATAGTCACAGTAATCACGTGCTTTAATGTTAAACTTTTTACATTTCCATTATTTTTATTTTCATCAACTTCATACATAAGTCACTCATAAAATCATCTCATTTCACTATAACCCTTCATCTTAAGCACATATCAAATTTTTATATTTTTTGTTAAAATTTAACCTTTTTTTATTTCATCTAATTAGATGGTTACATATTGTTTGACGATATTTTACACTAAAGAGGACATGACACAATCAACACTAGATTTTTTTAACTGAACTCAGAAAAAGGAATAAGTTTGATATGTATCTACTCGTATGTATGTTATTTTTAAGTAGATTTTTTGCATATGCTAGGGAATTTCTTCATTGAAGGTTTAATTTATGTATTATTTATTTTTGATGAGTCTATTTCAAATTTTAATAATAAATTGAAAGTCCAATTTACAATATTTAAATTGTGATCACGTTTGATGAATATTTTAGCTATAGGTATACGCTAAGAAAAATAAAATAGTACATTATGTGAACATACTATGTAATTTTTACATACCGCGTATACAACAATAATAATCAACAATCTTTTTTAAAGTTTGTAATGGTGGTTGACCGACCTTCTCGAACGAGTTCCAGTTATTTATATGTGTAAAAATCCACACTGTGTGTAAAAAATCTATAAATTCATATATGAATGATGACCGTAAATGTTTAAACCTTTAATTCTGTATTGTTCTATGATCATAACAAACTATTTCAAAAATATAATTATAATAATCTATTTAGTTACATTTGTTACTAGAAATACAACTTTAAGGCATAAGACGTTATGCCAAAGATAAATATTAAAAATATTATTTTTCTTATGTTTTTATGTGTTTTATGCTTAACCCAGACCTATTCGACCTAGCCTTTGCTATGCTTGCCTAAACCAAGGGTTGTGTGGCGACCATGACACCACCGCCCTGCGAGCGCTCATCCTACTGGTCTATCAATTTTGATAATATGTAGTTATAATTCATTGTAAGATGCTAAGTAGAAATCAACATAATTAGCTCGAAAGATTCATTTTTTGGACTAAAAATTCAAAGGCTGTCTTTTCAATTCAACATCCAAATTTGTAATTTGGCCCTCAGAGATGAATTTAGATCTTCGTCCCGACAGTTAATTCGGTAAGCCTTTATTCTATTATTTTAACGGAATGAGGAGGTAAATATTATTCTTAGCTTTTTGCAGGACTGTTTATTTTATTGGATATTATTTCGAACCACCTTTAGCGTTCCTGGCCAAGCCGGTCTAACGTTTATTTGGCCTGGACCCACCGATCGTGCGACGAGGTCGACACGATCTGTATTCTCTTTCCTATTGGCCACGTGAGGCAAAACTAGAGGGGTTTTCTACAGACCAGCCCTCACGAGTTTTATAAGAACTCGGGAGAAATTTGGATATTTTATTAATAAAAGTAATAAATAAATAATCTCACTGTATCAATTGGCGCAAATAATAGAGTACATTTCGAAGAGGTTTTTGCTCTTTACTTGATGTTTGTAAATATCACTAGTATGTCGAAATAAGTGGTTTTACTGTTCTGGCGATTTACGAAATATGTTTTTATTTTAAATGTGTCACATTCCTATTTATCAGGGTGGCCAATCCACAGAAGACGAACGAACGGAGTCAAGGGTAACGCGCGGAAGCACCCCACAGCCAGCTCGATCCGCCCGCCCTGCCTTTCAATAGAGAGTAATTTTGTTTCGGTCTTCGGACGCGTCCTTGGCTAATTTTCATCGTTGAAGGCGCCTCGACAATGACGACTCAACGAGGGCGCCTTTCATTCAGATCTTTCTTTCCTCTCCGTGGCATGTCATACGTTGCCTTCGCGGTATCGGAAATATACCGTGAATAACGATCTACTTTTTTTTTAAATTTTATTTCTGGAATATTTATTTATCGTACTTTTACTAGGTGGCTTTTTAATAGTCTATGAACGATACATATTAACCTTTCAGAAATATTTTGTTTATGTTAAAAAACTGAGACAATTAATGTACCAACTATTTCGGAATAAACATTATAGTAATAAAAGAAGTATTAATATAAACTAAACCCCATAATAAACCAAGCATCAGTACCGGACCTGATATACAGCTCCATAACATATTTCCGATATACTACAAAAAGCTGTAAGGGCTATTTTAGTGTTGAATCAAACAGTGTCGTTTAAGCCACATTTTAAAAGTTTAGGCTTATTGACGATATATGAACTCTACTTACAGTAATATTCACTAACACATCACGCGTTTCAATATGTACAAACCATACCAGCCCGTATAACTTTGTTTCAAACCAATATTTAGGCCTAAAATATTTTAATTGTTGCCTAAAAACCTTTTAATAATACCTTTTAAAATAAATGAGTTTAAACAATTTAAATGTACCTTAAAAAGCATATTACTGAGCCAAACATGTATAGCTTTAATGAATTAAATAGTTCTATTAATTTATTCGATGTCCGTGTTGAAACTACTTCATGCACCGGGACTTAAGGTTAAGATGTGTAAACATCAGCGTTCATCTTTGAATGTAATGAAAGGTTTGAAAATTTGGAAATGGAACAGAATGCATTTTTGATAAATAAAAAAGTTAGTTTTTTTATTTAACAATTTTTATATTTATCATTCTGGAGATCTGAAGTTCCGGAGGAGTTCCGGGGATCTCTTGTATACACGATATTTTGGGTTTGTGATAACTAAAGTACGATATCACAGTGACATCAGTCATTTGACGCAGACGATTGATAGTTTGAATCTAGTGGTTTAGTTCAAACTTCATAGTAAGTAAAAGTATCAATCGGTTATTATATCTAGAAATAAAATTACTAGCACTCTCTAGCGATTTAAATCAAAACTACATATCGAGTGAAGGTATCAATCGATTATTATATCTAGAATAAATAAGATTACTAGTGATCTCTAGCGGTTTAATTCCAAAAAACAGTACCTAGGTACTGTCCTAGGTTGGTAGGTTCAATTGATTAATATCTGGAACAAAATTACTAGCGTTTTAAGTTCGAGTTACACATCTTCTTGACGTCACGAGTGGCACTGACACATGCCTCACTGTCACCAAATATTGAGAAGTAAGACAATCCATCACTGGCTTACAGATAATGCGATCCATGCTAAATTGTAACGTAACAGCAGGAATTTTAATACCACTGTACATAAAAAAGGAATAAATTTGCCACAACTTTTACAAATCCCTTCCACCACACCGGTTTTAGTTTGAGCGGATTACGGAGTGGCGGGAGGGAGGAGGAAGGAGAGTTTTCGCCGCCGATGGTCGCTATATGACGGGCGATGCCAAACGGTTGTTTCTCTGTGGTGGCGATGATGTTTCCACGAAGACTTTTTTGCACTTATATTAAAAAAAAAACTAATCAAGTGTATAAACTGTGTTTACACGCTGAGTGTTCGTTCCTTGCCCAATTTTTTTTTCTTACAAATAATTCTTCAAAACTTTTCGAGGCTCTTACTGTCGACATAGCAATAAATCTAGCGCCGCGGAGATGGGGATTTTAAATGAAATTAAAATCATAATGCTTCTTTGTACAGTGATGGATTTAATTTTTAGCCAAAAATCACCTAATAAAACCTAATTGGCAAATTTCATTTTCAAACCTCAATCGTAAAATAGTTTTATCGTTTAAATATTTCGTTAAAATTATAGGTTAAAATTATAAAAAAACACGGGTTTTTTAATGTATAAATGAAGTCAGAATTATCTTCAATAAAATATTCTTTTTAAGTTTAAGCGTTAGCGTTTTATAATATTGATGAGATTTTGTTGCAATTTCGTACTCTGTAATAAGGAGAAAATTCAGACAATAAAACCGAGTTTAGACGAGATTTTATAAAGTTGACTACTTATGACGGCCTTCTGAAACACACGATTGCATTTTTCAGGCATACATTTTACTGCCTAGGGCCTCACTATAGACGCTTCAACAAATGAAAATCCAATTACCTATTCGCAATTAATTTTTACCTTGGTGGAAAAACCTTTGTATTTTCTCTCTTTGCTTGAGCGTCATCAGAACAGGAGCCAAACCACTGTTTCCAGTCAAGTTCAATATCTGCGTTGAGTTTTTAGAACCGCTGGTACACCTTAAACACATGCTAAACAAACATGCCATAATTTTTGGTTTTATTAATAATGTTTTCATATTAAATATTGACTCAAGCGGATATAAATATGACAATAAATTTGACATTTTATAAGTAAATATATATATATTTTTCATAATTATTGTTTCTTTTTTAAATCTGTAAAAATATTAAAAAGCATTCGAATTTTCCAAATGTCAATACTGTCAGACTTTTATATTTATAAGTATTGTATACTAGCCTATTATAATGTAAGGAATCATCTAAATACGGTATTTAAACAATACATTATACAATTTTACTTTCTATATATATATTTTTTTAAGACGATTTTGAACGATTTTGGTGAGATATACTGCGCATGACATGAGAAAGCAAGATGTTACGGATGCGGAAACGTTATACTTTCAGACAATTATCTGTTCTAAGCTTCTCAAACAAACCTAATTAATGGTGTCTACGAAAGCTTTAGATACGATATTTCTAGTGGGTTCGAAATAGTGCTGTCGGTAGGTAATAAGGTAAACGTTGATACTGCGGCAATATAGTGGGGATCTTATTTCATCCGAAAGTGTCATAAGTGCCCTGTAAGGTATGGGCCATAGGCGGTCAATAAATTAGGTTGACTTAGGACCCGATGCTTGAAATTCGCGTTACAAGTCTTTACAAAATACCTAATAGCGAAAGACACATATTTTTTAATAAAATAACGAAACTGTATAAATAATAAAAACTGCACGCTGTTATTCTTATGAGTTCACATTCTTTCATGGAACGACTCCAATCAGAAAACGGAGTTTCCAATTCGATTTTGACTATCGGTGTCAATTTTAAACGTATGTATTTCGGTAATTAAACGAATTTTTGAAATATTCAAAATTTTGGTGTTTTAGGAATCAAGTAAATTACTAATTTTCAAGTCTTTATTACTTATTTACACACAGTTTTGAGAAATGGTAATTATTTATACATCTACTTAGACACATTTTGGAAATATGGTGATTACCTACTTACGATATCGTACATGTTGGTACATATGTACCGACACACATGTGAAGCACGATGATTACTTATATTACTACACTCATTTTTAAAATATGGTGATTATCTACTCATATACCTACACGCATTTCTCAAACATAGTTCCGTTCTCAATAAATTGTATTGACTAGCGAGGCCATTTATATGTATGTTTGTTACCGATTATTATATATAGAAATAAAATTACTGGTGATTTCTAGCGGTTTAATTCCAAACTACATGTTAAGTTTATTAATCGAAGATTTATAAATAAAATTGCTAGCGATCTAGTAGTTATACTCTAAAAAACATGGTAGGTAAGTGTATCAATCGATTAATGATTACCTACACACGTTTTTGAACCTACTTATATTTCAATTTGGGTGGACGAAGACACCCCTTTCTCTTTTTCTGTTTGTAATTTTGTAAAATATTCATATTTAAACAACTATGTTTTCTATGCTTAAGCTAATTATGTATTTTTTTATAAAGGGCAAGGATTGCACTTTCCTCCCTGCCTTTTAAAATAAATGATTTATTATTATTATTAATAGCATGACGAAAAGATTTCTAGCTTTACTGTAAACCTTTGTTCAGAGTTCATATATGACTTAACAACTTAAGCTTATCTGCCATTTTTTAAAATACTATTACTTGTGATTCAAATTGAGATTAAGTAATTTTAACGACTGACTCCATTGAAGACTAGGTGTTAAGCCTAGTTACAGTAGACCGTCTTTAACACCAACGGTTGCCCGTAGCCCCTGAAGTTGGTTTCACCTGAAAGGGAAATGTAGGACTCCACATACGAGAGTTTGCTAGGGGTGATTCCACCGGAGAAGTGTCTGAACGTGTCATTCTACCAGAGAGAACGTCGTCATCGTGGTGTTTGTCACCCTTGAATCTTTTCCTGCTAGGTATTATATAGTTCTCTCCGTGATTTCACCATGCTTCCTCATTGGTTGGTCTTCTACTCGTCCACCTCTTTCCCCGTGGTTTCTATCAATTATATATAATCTCTCCATCTGGTCGTTCGTCGGTTTGCCAGCGGAGAAGTGTGTTATAATCTTATACGATCAAATTCTAAATTTCTATATTTGATATGCAAATAATAGATAAAACTCAAATTGTCTCGTATTCAAATTGCGAGAGCGTAACAAAAGTCTTTTAGTGTCTCGAGCGGGGCGGCGGGGCGGCGGGGCGGCGGGGCGATATCAGGCAGGCTGTGTATCCCTGTTGATTGGAACATAGTGGGTATTAGGTGCCTGCATTGTGTCGGAGAACTTTTGTTCCTATTGTCCTATCCTATTGAAAGTAACACAAAGACGGTCCCGCAACGCGATGGACATAAAATCGAAATTCATCACCGACGCTCGATTGTTTGATATCATAATAGGCCGGCGCTTGACGGCTAGCGAGCGAGGGAATCTCTCCCTTCGGCCCGTGGCGCCTACGGGCCTCTTTCGGACCGACCGCTCCGCCTGGATTACGGTGCGGTGGCATTCTAAGCGGCGCTACAACGACATCACATTGTATTGTCATTTTCGGATAAATGGGGAAAATTCTTCAGGAATTTTCATCTCTATACATTCATAAAGGCAGCATTCACACATTATATTAAATGTTCAGTTTTCGTTGACTATTTTAGTTACGTTAGTACTGGTAGCTGTGAAGGTGGGAGATAAGTCAAAAATTTCGTGAAATGAAGAGGGGAATACCAGCCATACTAGTGTGAACCATAATTACAATAAATATAAGAAGTGTATGATTTAACGCGTAATATCAAGCATGTTATTTCCGATTAAAATACCAAGCATGGAGAAAACAGTAACGATATTTATCAATTGAAAAATCCATTGTTTATTTGTGACACAGTCATCAGGTTAGATCGTCAAATTTTCAAAAAGTATCGATGATGTTTAGAACACTTACATAGGTATAATAGGTTAGGTATGCTAATAATCTGGACCGCGATTATTGCTAAACACGTTTTCGTTATTATTACTTCCTTCTCTCCCTACTTTAAACATTGAACATTTAAAATACTTAAATATTTGCTTCATCGCAAAATAAAACACGAAATAAGTATATATTCGAGTTACGACTATGAATACTTAAGTCAAGCAGGTACACATTTTCCCTAGACTAAGTTAATTAATGGTATTCTGAGAAATATATAACGACTACCTACTAAACAATGATTGATAAAAAATCAAAATATTTTTAAATGTTTTAACGAAAATGGAAATTTAAATTAAAACGGAATTTGATTTTGCACGCGCTAAGAAGCTACAGATTTTTTGTTTTTTATTCAATTTTGTGATATTACATTATTAATTCAAATGCATTTTATTATTATTAATTATGAATAAATCATATTTTATTAAAACTTCAATTTATAGTATTAGACATTTTTGATTATTATTTTTTACCTTAAAATGAATATATGTATATTTAGTGTAATATTGTGAAATATTTGTAGTTTGAGGTCGCGCTCATTGTGAACGTGCCCAGCGGCAGCGGGTTGAACCCTCACATTATATTTATACAATTTTAAACGTTTCATCTCTACCATATTCCCTGATTCTAGCACAAGCAAGTATAGGCAAGTAACTTAGTAACAAAGTAACAAAGATCATAGCAATTATTTAAAAATAATTTTCTCTGGGGTCGCTATTACATTCTTTGATGGTGTTATTTTAGTAAACTGTTTAACAAAATGTACTTGACTTTTCATACAATTAAAACATTTGAATACAATTAGTACTTAGAAAATAAAAGTCTATTGTGATAATATCAGATATTTAAAATAATAGTAGCAAGTACCTAGTTGTTAATTTAAATGAATTTTAGGTCTTACATAGCTTCAAGTCATTTTTTGTGACCAGCATTGTCGTGGCTAAAGAAAGGGAGTACGAACATTTGAATACTTGAATAACAAAAGCACTTTGAGAAAGAGAACGAAAGAGGGAGAGAGGAGAGTTCGACGGCGGGCGTCCTGACGCCACACAATCAACGAAACCACAGCTTTTGTTGATACACAATGCGCGGGGGAGGGGGAGGGGAAGAATCTTTCGCTTTACGGGTATATCTATGTCGCCGGTGTGTGGAAGGAGGAAGGAAGCAGCCGCGGTGCTGCACTAAAAGGCTTCGGCGCATCGCCAAATGAAGGCCAACTCTTCGTCGAGCCGTTTCAACATATCTTTAAATGCGTAACAACCGAATCGGTCGAGGTTAAAAATTAGCAAATTATCAGGATTTTCCTGAACCAATTAAAAGTTATAGTTCCCATCATGTAAATCGGCCTGCTACCTGTCTCAGAAGCTTTTTTTTAATAATTTATAATTTTCATTATTTATTACATATAAACAATAAACCCTAACCACTTACAATAACTCCAACTAAACTGCCACGCATTTTTCTCTGCTCTCGTATTGGCAACATTTATTAGAAGAGTCAACGCTAACTGGAACATGGAATATCTACCTAACTAGATAGTGTCATTACGTTTAGCTAGTATTTACTGTGTTATATTTTCACATTTTAATTGATGTACAAGATTATCATGTAACTGTCCGATACACTTCTAGCAACAATAGTCAAATTATATGTTGAAGATTTTGAGTACATTTTTAAGAGCGTTTTTTATTTTTATCAAACATTCTGGTTGTTCTATACAATCTTTAAAAATGACATATCGGGTAGATTCCAAATATTCGAATATATTTTATAATGATTCTGCAGGTATGCTATATAATTTTATTTTCTCGATTTGTCGCACAAATTTTTCACTTTTTTATGAGCTAATGGCCAACGGAATGAATGCCGAGTGAAAAACTAATGGTTCTTAGTTTTTTTCAAGTTTGACGTTCATTACTCGCTCAAAAGGAATCTCTTTGTAATTTTTGTATTGTTCACGCGCTCTATTCTTCAATGAATAAGGTGCCAAGATGGAAACGATTTTTCTTTTAAAGCCCCTATTCATGGAAATGTTTCTTTAATCAGCTCTTGTTAGAAAATGTTTCAAGGCGTGAAAACCGGCGCCGTGTTTTTAGCGTCTATACAGAGGTGTGTCTTCTTACCGAATGCGATAACCACGAGGGTGAGATGAGGTGACATGGAGAATAAAATTTATAAGATATCAGGTCTATTTTTTATACCTATCTCTCTAATTTCTGAAAAAACATTATTTAAAAATATTTTTTCCATTTTATCCACTATTTTATGTGAAATAAGTATTATTTATGTTTCTTGTTTATTAAACTTACAGAGTCTAAACATCTTATCTACTAATCTCTTAAATGTAACATAACTCTTAAAATAAATCAGTGTTTACTTGAGTGTTATCAAAATAAACCTGCAAAACATCGATGTTTCCACTACTAACAAACTATAACATTTTTTTCATTATTAGGGCCATAAAAATATTATGCATTGTTTTGTAATATAGGAATAGGTTACTAGAACTCAGCGTTTTATTGAAACATGCTTATTTTTTAGTGGAAGTGCTGTTTAAAATATTAGTAAATGGCTTTTATTTATTAACCCTATAAAACAGAACAATTTAGGTATAAAAAGCACATGTTTTTAAATAATAATGGCAAAATCGTTTATGTAGCGTTTCAATATTCTACGAAGCTACAACTTACTGATACTAATTACTATACATCTCATAAACTATAGGCTATTGAAACCGGACCATTTGGCCATTAAGATTACCATCAACTACCATTAGTTTATTACTTTACTATAATAATAAAGGGATGATGTTTCGGAACATTTTCATTTAAAACTCCACATAAGACTATAATTATAATAAATTCGGTTCTTTTTTCTGTAAGCCTGCCATAAAAACTCGAATTTCATTTAAGGGCAAGTGACAGCTGCAGAAAATAATTAAAATTATTAATGACTGCAGATGTAAATTATATAAAAAAGTTTGAAAATTAGAAGAAATACTTCGCTAATTGCATAAGACTTAAACTTCATACGTCTGTTGGTAAACTCATTTATTTTAAATAATATATCCCTGCATTTTCCTACTAGATAATTATTTTACATGGGTAGAATAGGCCTTTTATTTTATAATAAATTTTGTTAATTATTTACACGCATACTTTGTTGCTCTCACGACAATTATTTTAGATTTTTTTGTACGAATTTTGAATTTATGAAGTGAAGTTAAAATTTTATAAAAATGGCCGGTATATCCAACACCAAGGAAACACACCGTGTCCCAAGACCATTTCAGATAAAAAAAAAACAGCGAATTAGTCCTGAGATATCTATTGTTATTTTCCGCTACGTACATGAATTCAAAGTGCAAAATTCTCACAATCCTCATAAGGGCGCCATTTGCAGAAGTCCGCTGCAAATCGGTTTCGTTCAAGAGGACCTAATATTGCTGTCTAAAATACGCATTAGTAAATATTATCAAGTAAAATAAATTAACATTCGTGTAAGGCCAGACATTATTATTTTATTAAAAGTTGATATGCGGAAGTGATTTTGATTGGAATAATCAGGTAGAGGTACTGCAGTTTTATCATTTAAATCTTAGACCTTGTGGTTCAAATGTGAGATGCTTGTAAAAAAAATGTGGAATTGAAATTGATTTGCTACGGTTTGTCAAAAAAGAAAATGATTCGTTCACGGGCTTATTACACCCTGTAACGACGAACTTCGCGTGTCCTTTGTAAGACACTAGCGATAGGCTTACTCAGTTCCAGATGCATGAGGACACGAGAATAATGCTCCTGAGCAGGAGGAAAGGTGTATAGCAGATGGCGAAAATACGTAAATAATCGTTCCTTGTGATTGTACTTATGAAATATTGCCAGGAAACCCGTTACTCATCTATTATTGTGTGCTCTTCAGGCTCACTGTGTTTTCCTGTCCATGCGTTCCATACATAACCTCTCTCGACGACTGGAAAACAATCAAATGAGGATTTACATCGGTACGAGCAACTTCATCGCACTAGTGGTCTTGGACATCTCCACCGGAAAATGTCCCTTTATCATGGCATATTCTATACAAATATTTCAGCATTTCTACAGTGCTTATCGGTCTATATTTAAAGCATATTGACTTTGATATTATTACAGACTCCGGTTACACATATGGCGTATAGATAGGAATTTTGGTTTACTTAACTTATCACGGTGACTGAAGGTCGGTTTTTTATATTCTCTCGCATCATGATGGTAATTTCTAACTTATAATTTCGATTTTTGTAAAAATATGTTTGGATAAATACACACAAATGTACATATAAGGATATAATAGTCCCCTTTTCTTGTGACTGTTTCAAAACCCAAAAACCCTTTTTATTCAGATTTTTCTTTAGTCTTTTCAAAAGCAAACGGCAGTCGGGATTTCCCTTCCCTGAGCAGAACTTCTTTACCCATTATCAGGGAAAGAAAATCGTTACAGTGCCTTAAAAAAAATATTTCTTTAAGGGTCTGGATGGTTTGGCGCATCGAAAAATGTCCCATCTTCGTCCCCATAGAATATCAGAAGATGTACCGAAATCATACCAGACTCTCCGTGCCCCTAGTCTGCTTTAAAGCCAATATATTAATAAATAAATATGACAGCTACACGTGCGCCGGCTCGACGCTGACTAACTTACTGTAAAAAACAGGAAATGTTGACTATACCACCTTTTGAAAGTAGATAACATGCAAATGTTTTTTTTCTTTGTCGGTCTATGTTTTCTATGTTACCGAATGTATATGTTTTCTTTGACCTAAATGCCATTTTTAAAGTTTCAGACATGTAGTGTCGCAGATCTTAATTAAGTCTTGCACGCTTGTCCTTATTGGAAGCTTGTATAACTGGCGGATGCCAGTTACATACAAGTTTCTCGTTCCTAATACATAACAATTGATTATATGTATAATGAAAGTCTTTAAACCAAAGCAAGATATTGAAAATATTGAAAAATAGTAGGTATTATTTTATATGAGTATAGATATCGTTAAGTATATGGTGATATTATATATGAATTTTTCTGATTATTTTCGATTCAAAATGAGTGCTCCGGGGGTTATGAAAGATGCATTTTTTGTATACCTCCTTCTATTTCTTAAACCACTTCTCCAAAAATCTCAAAAACAATAATATTACTGTGTATGGGTATTGTTAAGTATGCAAAGCATGGTGATATGTTTTCGATCCAAAATGTGGGTTTTGTTCATGAAAGGATGAATTTTCTGTGTCCACCTCCCTCTATAATATCTTAAACCTATTCTCCAATAAATCTAATATAAATAAATCTTTACTTATAAGAAAATAAAAATCTGAAGATATAAATAAAAAACTGTTTTTTTCGGAGTTCTGGTGGGCACTTGACGGGTGGGTACCCCGTAAACGCCCTCTACCCTGGGGTAATACCCCGTTGACCTCAGAGATAAAATGTTTCTCAGAAGTCATTTTTTGTAGGTTAGAATCGGAAATTTCCAATTGGAAATGAATAGGTTCGAAGGTGTTGATGGTCAAGCTAGCTTCGATAGTAAAATACTCATTTCATATAGTTTTGGTAGTTTAGGTATCGGCGTGTAGGAAGTGAGCCCTACGCGCGTTTCATAATGTGGAATTACTTGCGAAATCTGCAGCGAATAATATACTTGCGGCATAAAGGACTCTTTCAAACATTTCTCTTTTGAAGATATGTTGAAGCAAGAGGTCCCTTTTGAAGTGATAAGCCGCGCGTGAGATATGAATGCGCCCACTGACACTTTTCGTAATAAAATATAGGGCGAACCTTTTGAAAATGTATTTCAAAGATGGAGTTGCATCTCCTCAAAAGCCTCTGTTGCCGGCATTGAGATCCTCGTACGTTACTCGGTACGCGTCTTAAGCCAGCGAGAGCAGGACGGAAGGCGTAGTCAACGAGAGTGAGCGGGAGCGCCGTCGAATAAGATTCGAAGGTGCGGTGCTGGTGGAGTGTGCGGTTTGTATTATGACGATGCATTCATTAGAATCGCAAAGGAAGGCAGTATTCCTTGGCCATGGACTGCTCTACCGTACAGGAGAGTTAACAATTTCGTCGTCTATCTTCAAGCGGATGTCTTGCGTGCAAATGCTGTAGCAGAAACTGAAGGGCTATATCTATAATAATAGCTATAGAGGGTTTCATTTTAGATAATCATTATCTTGAGTGCCGTCTGAAACAATATTTAAAGACGTCATGTTAATTGTTTGATATATATAGGAGAAAAAGATAGATAGAGATAAGGCTAGTATCTCTGCTGGACGTTTCGGAGCTCCGTGGCCCCTTTTTCGACAGATAAATAAAAACGCTGTTGAAGAACTCTGAAATTTCGAAACTCCGAAACGTCCACGGAGCTCCGAAAGCAGTGGAGGTCCAGCGGAGGTACTAGCCTAAAGATTATCTATCTTTTTCTCCATCTGTTTAATAATTATAACTAGCACATAATTATATTAACACATATGTGTACTAAACAAACCACTTCTGCGGGCAGTTTTAAAGATGACAATCTTTGTATCTGCCCATACAAAAGTTTTATCACCATTTATTAAATATGTATGTACGATATTTTTCTTTAGAACTAATTAGTAATGGTTACCTCACAGTTCTAAAATATACATAAGTAAATCCAAATTTGCAGTTAACAAAACATGTTTTTTTTTTTAATTTGACGGACTTTTACAGACTGATGGTACTCTTTAGTAGACAACTTTAAGAACATAAGGTTAAAAGGTAGAAAAATGCCCTTTGGAGTATAACAGCCTTCTGCTAAGGACAAAACACCGAAAAACGGCGACTTCAGGCTGTGGTTTAGCCGAGAAGCGCATTACTCGTGTTTTAGAGGAGTATTTCCCGTTTTACGATTTTATTTTACCTAATTTAGTTACTGTGATTCCTAATACTATGTTACACCTAATACTATTTAAAACCCAAATATTGGCCATTTACACCTTTAAGTCAAAATATAAGAAAATGTTACAAACAAATATTTAGTCGTATTATTCCAACATTTTGGTTTATATGCTAGAAGCTATGGCTGACCTCAAGCTGACCCCAAACCACAATCAAATCATAAATCTCAATTGAAAAAACATATTTTAATTTAACCTTTTATTGCGAGTAAATAATTTGAATTTTAGATTGATGTCGATTCTGGATGTACAATGCATTAAATTGTATTTTAGATATTTTAAAAAAAAACAGAGTGCCTACTTTGATAAAGCGACAGGTAGGGACTTAATAACTTTTGTTTTGTTTCCTATTTACAGACACACTTTAATTTTATCTTTTATAGCTTAATAAGATCGATATTAAAAAGAAATCCTTTTCATTGGCGATCAGTTTTAAGGATTAATTTGGCTGACAATAGATTGCCCGTTCCATCACATTGTAACGGGACGGCGATTAACGTTCGCCAGAATTAATCCGAAGTTCGCCGAGGACCCGCCGTGCACAAATCGTATATTCAAAAGGTGTTCTTACAAAATAAAGCAAAATGTATTTGATTAATTGTAATGACTGTTTATTTATTTCTGATACATGGTTTATACCATAGGTTTATACTGCAGAACTTGAATATACGAGTACATAGAGTTTCAAGACCATTCCCGATAAAAATCCAGCTTATTAGCCGTGCGATTTCAAACATGTTTTTTTTGACCTCATATTAAAATTCACTTGGTTACAGAGTAAAAATATTGTAAACTTTACGCGATAATATGAAATCACTCTTGTCGTAAGTTCGGTCGCTAGCGAGGCCGCGCCACGCCGGGCTGACGACCGCCTGGAGCAAAGATAATTATAATACATAATAAATAATAATAAATAATAATACAAGAGCGCTTTGATAAAATGAATAAACTTAGGCATGAATTATTTTCTCATTTTTTTAAACAATTTTTATTCGTAATCGGCCACATAAACGGGAATAGTCTTGGATCATCCTGTGGTGTGTTTCTGAGTCGACTTCAAAGTTTTGGTAAATTTATTTTCATTGTTTTATTGGATTTGTTTTTATTGGTATTTTTATTATTGTTAAGATTAGCAATAAAGAATAAATTCAGTAAAAATAGAAATACATTTTTTTTTTTAGTTTTAGAGACATTTTCAAATCGGTTTGGTTTTTTTCAAAAGATTTTTAATATTCTCTCAATTTATATATATCAGAATGTATGCATTTTAACATTTCTTTTTTATGCGTTATTTTTATTTCAAACAAATAGTAAATACCGTATGTTTACTATTAAAAATGACAAAGTGAAGTCCTGTAACAGTCGTAACAAAGAACTACATTTTCAGAAAAGGAAAGTGTAACACCCAAACTGTATTATAATGAGGCGCTGTAACCAGCCGCTGTAACCAACTCGAGCCTTTACTCGAGCTGTAACACCTTTGTATTGCGTTGTATCGCGCTTATAAGTTAAATTATATGCCAGTAATTATACAGTGTAGTGATTATACAGTATGAATGAAAAGTGCAATGTTTGTAACATTTTTATTAGACGAATGAGGTCAATAACAGTTCTACGTTGAAAGATTGAACCCTTTTTAAAAATCTGGTTCATCATATTACTAGCAGATTCGGGTCTCATAGCTAGGCCGTTCTACACTTTATTTCTCGTTACACTTATCGTTGCACACATCGTATTTAGTATTAGGTAATTTCAATCTGCTCTGAAAGAGCAGTCTATTTGAGTTTAAGAAATACAAAGCTAACTGTTTCTGACTTTGTGAAAAACATACTAAATAAAAGGTAGCTTTAAATCTTAAAAAGTAAAAATCTGATCATTATAGTCATACCATTTTCAAAGTTTCATTCCCACCATCTCCCTGACTCTAGTACAAACACATTTACCTTAGTTGAGTAGGGCCCAAAACTTATTGTATGTGACCATAGCAATTAATAAAAAAATATATTTATCATCTCACGTTAACAATCGCACACAAAATTGATTTAAAAACCAACTATAGTGACAGCGCACGCATTTTAGTGTAACCATACTAAGTGATCTCTATTTGTTGTGGGATAAGTTATTTAAAACCATATAACAATATTCCTTCGCTTAATAAACAAAACCATCTTTTTTATTTTTCATGGATTTAATTATGATCATGTTCTATGAGGCTCTTTATGCTTTATTTTGTCTAATACTAAAGCTTCGACCTAGATAATTTCATTGCTTTAATTATTGAAATCTGTAATCAATCTAGAAATTAAAAATGATAAATACACAACATATTATTATAATATACTGCATTTTCATTTCGATTATTTTAAAGGGTAAACGAAGAGGAAAAATAAAAGTGAAAAGCTTGAGAAAATGAAAAATTTACATTTATTTATATAGGCGACATTTAAATCATTTCCATCCACATTGTGGCGAGGCCAATAGAGGGCTCGAGTAGGTCTATTGTATGCGTACCGAAGCGGGTTCATTTCTTCGCTAATAATGCCATTCATGGCCAATCATTTGTGTTGAATTAAATTATGCCGTCGACTTTTTTCTGTTCGTTATTTCTTCATTAAGTACTTTTCAATAAAAAAATTGACTCCATTGTTCGCGTGACTGTCTTATTTACGAATTATTTCTATAGAAATTCATATCAAGCCTTTTATTGTGGTAGGGTATTGAGTAGAAACTCAAACAAAAAGAAAAATAACTAAATTTTAATTTAACCCCGTGAAAAATATTTGCGTTTAAATATTTACCTCAATGACATTTTGGCCTTGTAAACACGGTTCTAGAAAAAAAAATCATTAGGTTTTTAAATATGCTACTGCGTTGTACACACTAAAAGTGAGGTCCGACCGAATCACCTTTTTTTAGACTCTAATTGAAATCTAAAATGCAGTCTTTAAATAAATTAAAATTAAAAAATATTGTAAAAGGAATTAATAGCTAGTTCGTGACATCAATAGCACTAATACTAGTTATAATATCTCTTGCCCTTGCATTTCATTGTCATTATCACAATTCTCAAATGAATCATAGACTAGCCTCTCCTATAATTTGTCGCGACGAAAAATTTCTTGACGTTAGGCGAGCAAGTGTTTGATTTGATTGCAAGGTGGTTGTTATTGTTTTTATAATTTGTTTCTTTGATAAAGCAATCTCATGTTGTTAAATATTTTGATTCATACCTAGGGTCTATAAGTGTTACTTATAATCAAAGGCACAGAATGATTTACGTAGTAAAATCGGGTAAAAGTAAATTGCTTTTCATGGTTTTAATATACAAATGATTTTCATGATTTATGTCATTATTCTGCCTCAGTATGTATGTGGAAGGCTTCAGACATGACGATGATAGTTGACTTAAAAATTATTGATGGTACTCGTACGAGCTCTCATTGGCCGCTCGGTCAGTAGTCGGTGCATCCTGCAGCGAATGCAATCCTAACGGCTGCGCGCGCCGAGAATGCGACAAATACAAATAACTAACAAATAACAAACTCGACTCCCGACGGATGGCCTAGTAATCTGGAACAGGGCCGAGACCGAAGAATTTTCGGTCCGACTTTAACTATAAGGACACTTGTATTATTTTTTAAAGATTAAATCTCCAATTGATATCAGACAAAGTCCGTTCATTTAACCCCGCTTCCATAAATGATGTTGCATTGGAAACGTATTTACCACAATCCCCTGACAATCCACATAAAACAATACAGGGTTTGTTTACATTTATTTTAACGACCTACCTTCACAATTTATATATATAAGAAAAATAAAGAAGAAGAACCGAATGAAATTCGTTTTGAAAGGTCTGGTGAATTTGAATTTTAATTATATTGAAGTTATCATTTTCATTTAGGCTTGGCTCACGGTCAAAGTGATGCCCGCGGCACACGGAATGGCAGTATTGCAGACAGGGTTATGTATCTTCAAGTACTCTTTGAGTACATAAATCAAATCCAAACGAAAGTATATGTCTAATCATAGCTTTTCCAAGAATCAATCAAAAATCAAAAAAGTCAAAAATTAATAGCCAAAAGCTACTCCGATTATCTCAAGCTTCACAGTGGACTGAGTCTGTCTGATGAGAGGTACCCGCGGTGACCTGGACTTGTTATCATTGTAAAAAATACTATTCTAAAATATAGATTGCTCAACCCAACTCCAGTTGATTCCTTAAAGAATTCGACGTCAAGATGTGCAACAAGTATTTGTTCAAATATTTTTATTGAATTTGTGACTCTTCATGACATTTGTGTAATTTCAGCTTTTTTTATTTATTTTTTTTTAATTATCCCGTTTCTCGACATGAGTCCAAAGGTCATCGTTCGGTCCGCTTGTGTCAACCACATGAGTCAGTTTCTACTGAGTTAGAACTTTATCGATTACCCGCACGCGGCTAGCGTGATGTGGACAGGAATTCGTCCGTTGCACACGACTCCAACCAGTTGTTATGCTGTCTTTAAGCAAGTACGCCAGAATTCCAGCGAAGTCAATGCGACCTTTGACCTGTCTCTTGCCTCATCCGAGCTCGACACCTGGGTATATAACCCAGTCACCGCCAAGGGGCTTTACCCTCCATGAGAAGATCTGAAAATGTCCCTTCGCACCCAAGAAAAGCAGATGTCCCCATTTACAACTGACTACCCTCGCCCCCAAATAACGCGGGCCACCAGCAGAGCAGCCGTTGAGCACCAGCCTCAACGGCTGCTCTACCAGATACCCCGCAGAAAGGGCTAGCCCCTGTACACGGCCAAATCCAGCTCCTATAATAGGGATGGTTAGCTTCAAAGCAAAGAAAAGGGACTTTGCAGTCCGACGCACGCAGACCACCGCGATAGTAACACCCAGTCCCGAGTCACGTTGAGCCACAGCGTCAACCACGTAACCTTATCCCGAAGCAAGACTGGATTGAGAAGGAATATCGTTTAGTTAATACCTAGTTATATATTTATATCTAACAGAGTTACTTTTGTGAACTGTACCTGCAATAACCTCAACCTTCTTCAACCTGACTTTACATATTAACTCAGCAGCCCTAACTCGGCTAAACTGTACTATCTATTTTCGTCAAAACAATGCTTAAATTATTGTATTACTATTCGCATTTACCATACCCATAATTCACCACCAAAACATACCATAATACCATTACCATAAACAATAATTTCGACTTACTAAACATAAAAAGAAACAGATATTTGAATACACGGAATAAAAAAAAACGACAAAATTGACAATATTTAATAATTATTACAAGAACAAGGAATGAGAAATATGATATGGAGAAAGTATTACTTGCCGTATTGTCGAGGGCATATGAATGTGTTGGTTTAATTCAAGGTACAGCGGAATAGCATAATATTCTAAGAAATATCGTTATAAATGGTACATACTCGTATATAAATGCAGTATTGCAAATATGTTGTAACAGCATATCTTTATTGATCTTGGTTGATAGTTCATCACCACATTCAACGCATGCCATCACTGCACCTTGATGCCATGTCATCACCATTCTCAACACATTTAACTGAAGACTCCAAAATAATATTCTACTTACTCAACAACATTGTGTAAACACAATATTTCTTTGTAAAATTAAAACAACCGTGTAGGATAAAACATTACATTTATGATATTGAATTTGAATTGCGTTACAAATGAGACAATAATTTTGGATGCTCTGTATACAAGGGCGTTAGGAATAAGTCTGCTTTGGAAATAAATTCGTGGCAATCCGAGCGCATGGTCCGACTTCCTAGCGCGTAGATTCCCTCTGATGCAGCCGGGTAATCCCTTTCCTGGTTATTTTTATGGATTCAGTTCGTGCGCTGGCGTTTTCTCTTTGCCAACCCGGAATTTAATATAGAAGCTAAATACTCCTGGTTACGACGTTCTCTCATTTCGCTTGGCGAGGGCCTGGGTAGCGGCGTCGCGTCGCTCGCCTGGCCAATTGAGGTTTCGTCGGTAAACATACTTCATGAAATGGTAATATTTTCAATGTGCTATGTAATGTTTTCAGTCTAGCCTCAAAAAGTAGTATTCCTAGATTCAAGTCCTCGTGCTTAGAATTATGTGCAAATTGCTGAAGATTGTCGAGCTTGATTAAATTACAAGAAGGAAATTTGTTTATGTATCTAAATGCATAATTAATCCAATTGAGAAAACAGCTAAGATAAATCGCTGACAGAGTATATCGACCAACATTCGCCTCAAAAGCACCAAATCGTGGTGATGCTAAATGTGCAAAAAATATGTATATTTTTTTAGAAGTAACGTTGATGTAATTGTTTAGACTCGACGATAAGAATGCAACTATATTTATTTTAGGTTAATTTAAGTTCAAAACTGAAATATAATTAAAAGTATCAAAACTTATTAATCCAAATATAAATTAATAAATTACAAATATTTTTTATTGTTCTTTAGTGCTTCCTACCCTGATCATAAAAAACACCTTTATACGACGGTATATTGGTGACCTCCTTCGCGCTGGTACAATACCTAAAGCCTGGTTTACACGGGTATAGTAATCAGGAGAGTACCACTCTACCACTTTTGATTTTTTTTTTGTTTTAACATAGTAGAGTACCAAGTAGAGTTCATTCTACTACCTACTCTACCACTTTTGATTTTTTTTCGTTTAAACAAGTATAGTACAGCAGTACTATACTATATTTTTTCATTCATATTTTTTACGTTTTTACTGTGTTTCAAGTACTTTTAACATTAAATGTAATGTACCCTTTCAACAATATAATATTTTGTAACTTACCACTGAATAGTCAGTTTTTTCCTCCTTTTGCCAATTTCATTATTTTGTCAAATGCATCAAACCATTTTATATTTGGAATGTAGATATCATCTGCTCCTGCTCCTCATTTAAGTGGATTTCTTTACATTAAGACACTGCAAACTGCAAGTAACTTCAACTAAACTCTACTTGATACTTGCTGTTGTAGGGGAAAAGATGTTTACACGAGTAGAGTGGGGAGGCTAGTAGAGTGGGAGTTGTGGTGGGGGGTGAGTAGAGTAGAGTTACTTTACTGCAGCCAGTAAAGTACTCTACTCTACTACTCTACTCGATACTCTACTCTGCGGAGCTTTTTCTCGGGTTTCTACAGGTAGAGTTACTCTACTAGATACTCTACTCTCCTGATTACTATACCCGTGTAAACCAGGCTTTAATGCTATTGACCGGATTAGCAGACCTACGCTGAAACATTCTCTGCTACACATTACAAAACTATTTCTCGAAATTTTTAAATTCCGAGTCCAAAGATAGTCAAAATTTAACACTAAATGCAAAGAGATCTAAATACTGCCCCGTTTGTTTCGAAATTCGTTACTAATATGACATGTTCGAAAAAGCACATGAGCACAGAGCTAGCTCGCTATACAGACATCCGTTTGTGGCGATTATCAGTGGACGCCCAATCGTCATTGCCTTTTGCCAGAGGGAATCAGAGATGTGCGCTTACAGAGTCCCCCCCGAGAGAGTGGAGCCTTTCAACTCCTAGCAAACTATATTATCACTTATCTGCTTCCATTGTAAGGCCGTGCATAATCTATTTCTATCCACATTAAACTCTAATACACTCTGTCCTTTAATACAGAGATCATGTAAGCCAACTATATATATTATAAATACATTTATTCCAGTGTATGATAAATCAATACTTATGATTGAGTTTATTATTGTTTATAATTTATTATTGATTGAGTTTTTCAGTAAAAAACAGCGATTTTATCAAATAGGTAGACATATATCATAAAGTGGTGTTTATGTTGAGACAGTTTTTTTTTCAAATAAAAGATAAGAAATATATTCGGATGATCCTATCTTACCATCTGCAAACTTTACTTAGCTGTTGGTAGATAAAATGTACTAAAAAAATAATGAAAGTTCGCCATATCGTTAAACCTTATTGCCGGTATCGCAGTCGGGCTTAACCGCATAAGATACATATATTGTATTTATGTCAATATTAGATGTCTATGCATACAATACTCTAGGTCTTACAGTCTTGCCATAAGAGGAACCTTCTACAAAAAGTGAGTTCCCCAAAAAGGTCCTGCTTTGGGCGTTATTGTTTCGTGTGAAAATTTTCGTAAAGATCGGTAAACTAGGATCGGTAGATATTAGGTATTAAAACTCAACCAAGTACAGTTTCCACGCCTATAATTAGAAGACACGGATAACAGAAGTACGCTACACGGCCACGGTCATGTGTTGTCATATTGAATTGTCTTCAAAGAATTTAATGAGATCGTCTCGACTACAGATATGTCGTAGGATCTGCTCATATCAAACAAAAAATAATTGTAAAACAAATGTAAAATAATAATGCTCTTTAAATTTTACAACTACCACATTGTGGAATATATAGATAACAAATGTATAATTTGATATGTAATTATAATATATATATATATATATATATATATATATATATATATATATATATATGTTTATTGTATTATGTTGCGTCTAACGCTAGTTAAAGCACTAATGTCATAATGGTCATAATAATACAAATATATACTAAATAAACACTATTTTTTTCACTAAATTTTCAAAATGTCAATACCTTCAATTGGCTGCCATCAAAAATTGTATTGTTATTATATTACTGATGTTGCGGGGATGTTATATTATATATAATCTTTCATTTACTGCTTACAAATTGTTATTCCAGTGTTTCGCTTACTCTGCATGAAGATAAAAATTAAAACGTAGTTCAGTTGTTTGGTAATTATTTTTTAACGAATTGGTATAGAATTTTAAATAATAAAAAAGGGCATAATATTTGAGAAAAATACGTTGTTTTTTTTACATTTTTTGATAAATCTAAATTATTTTTGATAAATTTCATTTGCATACCTAATATTTTTGACCAAAGGGTACCGCTATCGCCTCCAGAATTACGTTTTCCGGAGTAGATGTTTAATTTAAAAAAGGCTGGTATTAAGACATTTCGGCTTTGACAATTTATAAATAGTATCAGCTTAACATGTTACTTGATTTATATTATGTTTCTTGTGGCATGGAATGGTACATAAGCCTAAAAGAATATTTTTACAATAAATGAAATACATAGTTTAAAAAAAAAATATTTTGAAAAGTAAATATACCTATCTACTCTTGTTTTGCAGGAGAACAGAAGAATGTTACAGCAAAAAAGTCTATTGTGTCGAAATTTTAATTACACGCATCAATCTGCGTCGATGAATAAAGAAATGTCCGAATCGCGATCACAATGGCGCTGGTAGTTGGCGGTTGGGGCGGTTGGGGCAGTAGGGGCGGTTGAGGCAGTAGGGGCGGTTGAATGGGACCCCGCGCGCCCACGGGCTGCGGTTCGAGCGCCGCGCCGTGCCGTCGCGCTGTCGAGGATTACACCGCTGGGACAAGCTACACGCATATATGTATATGTGTATGTATAATATCGCGTCACATGACCCTTTATTAGATTTACAATTCGACGCTTCGGATTGATTCGAAAATACTAAATGAGTTATAACGACAGTTAAGCATTAACGCTATTCTACATTTAGATCCTACATATCTCAATTTATAAAAATATAATAATAATTTGTAATGCTTTGGGCTTAGAATTATTTTATAATTAAACGAAACGACCAAAGACTAAGTTCTAAGATCTAAGTTAGAGCGTTAAAGTGACACGCTTTTAGCTAGCATATACGCCGCGCCATCTAGTAGCTATACAAATTCAAAATATTACCACTTTAATATAATTATGATAAAATTACATTTATTTTGACAGTTATAGCTTTTAAGCCAAATTTAAGGGTTATTATATACTAATGTTAGGATTGTTAAAATAGATATTTAATAGATGTTAAAAACCAACAGGCACTTAAAAAAACCAACGGGTATCAAGTGATATTGCCTTGCATTAATGTAAAACTTATAAAACCAGAAAATTGATGGGTCGTATAGGAGGTACCGATACAAAATATCTTGGCGTTTGAGCGTGTTTATAGAGCACTAATAAACAATTTATATTTGTATTGATTTTTTTGATCATATATACAAGGTCAAGGTTAATACAATTATTTTGGGCACTATTCAACTAGACCAGATGTGCCTGTCCTAGAGTCAAGGGTATTATTCCTGACTATTTAGGGGGGGGGAGGGGTTTCTTGCAGTATATCCGTAAATAATATAAATAAAAGTAAAAACAATTTTGAAAAAAATACTTAAAGTTTGGGAATCAGGTATGGGATGATATCTATATTTATTTTTGAGATTGGGGAGGCAAAGTAAAAGAGTGCAATTTTATTCTGTACGTAGGTTTATAATATCTTTTATATCATAACATTATAAATCTTCACTAAAATAAAAGTTTATTACATTTAAAACTGAACTGGCCCAGATAATGCAAATATATATCTGCAAAAATCTACAGCATATCTGGAAGTTTTAAAAGACAACCCAACAGTTACATACTTGACATACGTTTTACATTAGGAAATATACTATGACGAAAAATATTAAGAGGTACGTCCTAATATGAAGAGGTTGTAAATGTAATAAGTAATAACTTATTGTATAGTCGATGTCCTTATTATCCTATACTGAGACTTGTCATTATTGCACAAAAAACCTTATTACAAGTTATGCCACCTTCCTTTACTGAACCCCTTCTTAAAAATTCTCAACTTCTTAATTACGGAAATTTTATATCGATCATAAAGAAAAAATAACTTCTCTACTTAAAAACGAAACTTCAAAGAAGAACTTTTTTTTACATATTCTAACACAAAATCACCTCATTAACTGGTGGAACTTTAAGCTAAAAATCTTCATGGTATTTTTATTCATATATAATATCTTTAATCTCAATTAAACATTAAAATTTTATAGTCAATTTCATCTAATTATTTTTCAAACACTGCTTATTTTTTTAAAAAATATATATAAACACTTATTACTACATGTAGGTACTTACCTACTTTCTAACATAAATAATTATGTGTAAAAAAGAATAAGTGATGCACTCTGCCTTACGCCAGATGACTTTTAAGTCTGCATTGGTATAATGTTGACAAGCCTTTCCCACAAAGTTATGAAACCTCAATAATGGTAAGCTTTTATAATATACTTATAGTGTATAATGTTTCCATGTAATTTTACCTACGTTTAGTATTATTCAAGATGCCAGACATTTAAATAAATATTTTCGAATAGAAAATTAACTTTTGTTTAAAACCTCATTCGCAGATTATGTAATTACATTACTGCAGGTCCGCGGGTTGCTTGGACAACGCTCTTCTATGACCTTGGCCTCAACTTTTTTATATAACATCCTAGAATGGAAGGTTATTCATTCGATTTATTCATTTTTTAAACGAAAGAAGACTATGGAATACATATGCATTGAATGGAGACACCTTTTTCTATAATTATCGTTATAATTAAAGTTTAATTTTAACGACAACAATAGCGGGTGTGTTTTATATGGAATGTATGTATGGACGCTAAGGCAAACACACCAACCCCTCAATAATGAAGATTATAAATGGCTTCATCACCATTAATGAATGAATTGAAATGAAGCGTCGCGTTCGTAATAATAGCGGTCAAACAAGATTATTGTTTTGATTTATCGGGACGTCCCTTGTCGACGTCCATACATCGTCATAATTATACAATCGGAGCGGCCAGCCGCGTGAATTAATATTAACTCCTTGATATTTCGCTGCCCCAGTACAACACTAGGATATCTGCAAAGGTAACTCATAGGTAAATATTACAGTTTTTCACTGGGGCAGCGATTTGTCAGTTCACCAATTCATGCTCGAAGAACATGTCATCTCCTCTAAACAGACTTAAAAAAGGAGGAGGTTCTGAGTTCGATCTGTATGTGTTTTTTATTTTAATTTTAATGTACTCGTATGTTCACTCATTAGTCCGAAATGGCTAAAGCAATTTCAATGTTTTTTTTATATATATGATATGGAATATATCAAGGTTTTAGTTTCATAAATTAGGTCAGTAGTTTTCCGTTCAAAATGTTTTTATGTCTAATTTAATTATCGTTTTTACAAACTGTATTAGAATCCTCGGAGTTGATTAATTAAGTAGCTAAAAAGTAAAAAATAAATCGTATTGAAAATAAATATACAAACTACCTAAAAAATAAACTCACTGTCGCTTCTACGGACAACCGAAAAGCATGTATCAACAAAATTTTTGAAAAATTTATTGCAGATAAAATTAATAAATACCTAATCAACAATAATATTATAAATGACTCTCAATTTGGGTTTCAGAAAAATAAGAGTACTATACAATTACTAACAAAATTTTCAAACAATGTAATGAAGCACTCAACAACCAACATCACGTCATTATTGTTCTTGTCGATTTTAGTAAAGCGTTTGATACGCTAAATCATAATCAATTAGTTGAATCTCTGGAATCTGCGGGGATAAGACATAGATATAAGGCACTACTAGAGAACTATACTAAAAATAGAACGATGAAAGTCCGAAGCAACAACTGCACCAGCAATGATGTGAAGTTGAGCAGCGGCACATCTCAGGGATCTATATTAGGACCAACTCTCTATCTTATTTATTGTAACTCAATGGCAAAAATCTTTAAATACAGTTCATTCCACCAATTTGCAGACGATACTGCGTTAGTAGTATCTCATAAGGACCTTTCGGTTGCGACTGATCAAATGAATTTTGATTTTTCTCAACTAGTGCGATGGTCTCATGACAATGGCCTTATAATAAACCTCCAGAAAACAAAAGTCTTGTATGTGACCTCTCCCTACATACAAAGAGGTGAGGTCAAAATCAAGGCCCACACATACGCATGTCTTGATTCTGACACTCAACATTGTGTATGTCCGTTTCTAGAAACTGTCGATAATCATAAATATCTTGGTTTAACACTTGACAAACATTTCAATTGGGGGACGCATATAGAAATACTAAGTGATAAACTAAGGTACTTCCTTAAAATATTATTTTACATCAAAAACATTCTGCCATATAATATAAAGAAAACTGTTTATATAACACTCATTGACTCTATTTTAGCATATGGGGTAAGAGTGTGGGGTCTCACTTTCGACACCTACATCTCGAAAATCGGCAATTTACAAAAGAGGCTTCTAAAACAAATTGTACCAACGGAAATTAGAGCCGAAAGTAGAGAAAACGAGCCTCAATTATTTAGATTTGTCAATGTTCTGCCAGTGAAGCAAATGAACGCACACCGAATCCTGATTGACCACTTCTCAGACGCCTCATATAAGGATCCCGTAGTTCATGCTTACACCACAAGGCAAGCACAAAGACACACATTGAATGTTCCTCGTATTAATAATTACTACGGATCACGTACTTTACGTTACTTAATCCCTAAACTTTTTAATGAGCTAGAAAATGACATTAAAACATTTAAAAACGTGAAGTCAATAAAAAACCACATCAAAATTACACTCATGTCAAAATTATAAATTATAACTTTATTATTATTATTTTTTTTTTTTTTTGTTTTTTTGTTTAATTATTACTTATGCTGTAACGCTGTTGTTTATGTTGTTGTCTTATTATGTATGTTTATTATATTGAGTGACTACTCAACGTCTCTAGTATACACTTACATTATATTGTATAAAGGAAGGATTACTTGGGATTGGTGTCAGCGCGCAGTGTTTTAATTTTATTTTAAATTTAATTAAGGTGTCTTAAAAAGTGTCACCATAGTTATAAGAAAAATGTGTAATTATATTGTTGAATTGTAAGCTAAGATACCCACGGAAAAGGCACCAGCCTTCGTGGAATAATAAAAAAAAAAAAAAAAAAAAAAAAAAAATATCTAATGGGCTAAATGTAACACAGTCACAAGTGGAGATAGGTATTGAAGCAAATTGGTAACATAGGCGTTAGTAGTCTGGGGGAAGATGCCGTTAACGACACCTGTAGGGCCTAGCTGTAAGATGTCAGGTTCCGGTTAAATAATTTACTACTATCTAAACAATGTATAGAAGCAGTTGATATCGTATGATAGGTTACGGGGTGTCATAGCCATTCATTTTTTTTTTAAACTGAGACACTTTTTAACAGAATAATTCATACTCGTATTATGAACCAACTAAGCTGAAAGCACATGCATTTCATTTTAGTGGTCACTTTTAAGCTTAGCTGCACACTAATGCGACTATGCACAAGATTAAAAGGACGAATGTTAAAGTCATAAAACCCGAGCGCCTCAAGATTAATTCGAACACAAGCCCTTTAAAAGTTTTTGTTTGTGACTTTTGTCAACTCTCGTCAAAAGTGAAGAGAAAAGCGCGAATGACTGTTTTTGCAACGAGTTTGGCTCAATGGAAATCGAACCTGCAATTTCTGGGGCAGTAGCGGTCACTGCGCCATACCATACCGATATGTATATATTATTTGTATAACCGCAACCAATAAAATATTGTATATTTGCTATATAGCAGGCCACCCTTTCCCTGTTGTCAAGTACATACCAGCGGTAGACAATTGTAACGCGCTGATGAAAACGTCAATTGGGTCATTTCGTCGTGTAATTTATGCAACTCGCTGATAAAGCCCCCAAAGAAAACCTCACCCCATTGTTTCGATGCTGAAAAGCTAGCTGATCGCAGCGGCAGTTGAACCGGTGCTTCTGGTGCAATTGTTAAAATGCGACCAGTAAACAGATACGGCAGTCTGAACGTACTTCTGAACTACAAAAGTTGGCGAAATAAAGTGGATCATAAATAATACCTCTAATCGCACGGAGTAAATAAATTCCTTCGAATTTCAACGAAGTAGGTATTATGTTATTACGACTTAAAAGAAAAAAACTAACTGATTAATATTTTGTTTTAATATTATTAAAAGGTGTGTATGTGTATATGAGGGTGCACGTGTACACCCGTGTATAAGTGAGTGAGAAAGAGCATGAGTTATAAGTGCTTCTATGGGGATTTGTATGGAGTTATGTATAAATGTGCGAGTTTTCAAGTAGCGTTGATGCATGTAAAAATATATTTGCTCTTATACAGGGTGTATTTATACTGATCTACTTTTAGGGGGTTGATATCTTTAATTTATCTTTATTAGGGAAATAAACAGTTACACGAGAAAAATTATATACAGGCAGTACATATACAATCATATAAAAAAATAAATAAATGAAAACAATGGTACCAACTTAAAGTATAACATAAAACCAAATAAATATTTCCGCCGAGTGAGTATACAATTAGTGCTTAACCTAAGAAATGCAAGATGAAGAGATTAGAAGGGGAGGGATAGTAAAGGGAAAAGGGAAATCAACATATCATATTTTATAAGCCTTTTGAACGCCACTAAATTAATATTGAATACATCAATATCTGGGTACTTTGAATTTAAGGTTGAACACATTCTATAAATGGGTTCATTTTGCCCATAGTTGGTTCTACGACGTGGGATGTCTAACAAAACGTTTGATCTTGTCGCACGTGAAGGTACCCTGAGACGCCATTAGCTCAAGCAGAGAGCTGCAGTTATAAAACCACTATATTCCAGAATTAAAAAAATATTAAAAAAAAAACGATCGTAGACATTTTCTCATATAATTGCAGATAGATATTCGCATTTTCGTCCTTATGTTTGTTTCCGGGACCTTTTTTGTGAACTTTAATAATAAAGGCTTTAAATTTCTGGGATAATTTCACCGGTAACCGTGTAAGTGAAATCTATAGTTGTATTTTTCTCGAAAAACTGATTTTATTGCATTTTGATGCGTTAATAGCTAAACAGTAAACATTTTAAGCGATGGAGCTCTTCTTGATTCCATTGACAATCTTCTATACTAAGATTCTCGAAAGAAGTCGGCGTAGCGAGGTAATGAAAATATATGCGAATATCGTTGATATAGATATTAAACAGAATAGAGCCAAGGTGAGTCCTTCATAGTGCTATACCACCTATACTAATGTGGACGTTTGCTATAAATATGTAAACCTCATATAAAATCTGTGTTCACTGGGTGATCATTTAAATATAATCTAGGCGGTCGTTCTCAATGTGGAGCAAATAGTGGTCAGACAGCGACGGCTAGGCGGATAAGATCTGCAGACGGTTGACGGCAGCGGGCAGCGGGCAGCGGGCAGCTACCACCGCCCCTGCGCACCACATTTATCAGAGTAGCAGCACTTGTCGCGTCGGCCGCCTGTGACCGAGCGGGCGGCGGCGCAGGCGGAACACACCCGCCGTCTCTGCGCCGCTCGCAAAGGAAACAATGTGAGATAATATAACAATGGCGTCTACTGGATCATCCTGAGTATTGTGTATAAGTAGATGTCTTTTATCTAGGCGCGTAGAGCGCGCCTCCCTTCGCCCGCCCGCCCTCGCGTGTATATTGAATCATTTCTGCTTAATACAATGGGAACTGCTTTGTCGCGAGCGCCCCTCCCCCGCCCCGCATCGCGCTCCGCGATCATCGCTCACCACAATGGAGACCCTGTGTTTTGTCTTCGAATATTGTCGCGGCGCCGCCATCTGTGTTGAGGGCGCCGCGACGCCGCGACGGCGATAATTGTTGTGTTGCGGTAAAAGACTCTACCCTTTCACTTTCCCCTAAATGGAACGTTCTAAGTACTGAAAAATGAACGATCTAAACGTCGTTCCTATTGTTTTTAAGGAAATATTGTTTTTTCTATTTATTTTTTTAGTGGAACCAAGAGTCATTACAACAAACATTGACAATAAATAAATATACTAGATACAATAAAAACATACAAGAGCAAATAAACGCTAAATAAGAACAGCTAAATATTACTCGTATAATATGTGCGCGCGCGTAAAGAATGAAAGATTATGCTTCACTAATTTGGTGAGCGAATAAAGTGAAGATGTAAAGTGAGTGATGCTGTGTAAATTTGTGCTTGTGTGTTTTCCAGGTCTTCAGCGACCTGGGCCAATAACGACATAGCTTGCTTTAATTGAGTTTTTTATAATAGCGGCCCGGGTATTATTATTTTAAATATTAATTATATTTTATTATAACCAAAAAAGGCAATGAAACAATTTCTTAACTTACGGTATTTAAAATTTTTAATTATATTCATAATATCTACCTTAATGATTTAAGATTATTAGAGGATTTCAACTCTACTATAGACGCATTCTGTACTAGAGTACACATTATTTTGAGTGTTCTGCAGTTTTATTTTCAAAATAAATACAATGAATATCTAGTAATTATTATATTATTGTCATATACCTATTGTATTTTTTTTTGTAGATAATAAAAAAAATATCTGTAGACGTGGCAGCGTGGTGGTGAAATCGCAACGAGATCCCAGGGACTCAGTTCAGTTATACACCGTTGTATATTGAAAAAGTAGCGAGACTACACTGGCAATATAAGCTGCCCGCCTGCCTCTAACCCTCAATAGTATCAATGCAATCTATATTGGTTAAAATACTAACGAATAATTTACATTTAAAAAGGTTTGCCTATATCATCGGCTAGTCTCTCAACATTTAGGTTCTGGAGTAAGACTTTCATTATTATCAAATTATTTTTTTGTAATGGGTTTCTGCATTATTTACATATTGCTTACAGACAATGATTTATGAAATGCGCTTACTTCCCCCTCGTTATTAAAATATTTTTAATTTCCTAGCGATTCTCTTCCTTTTAGCATGGTTTGAATATAGATTGAACATGGGGTGAAAATATTATAATAGAAAAATAGGTGTCCAGTCCTTAGTTGGGCGGGCGACGTGGTAGAAGGGCAAGCGAGTGGACAGCGGAGCGGTCTGCGGGTGGCGGAGGGGGTTTGTGGGAGGGCAGCCATTGTTTTTGGTGGCCGTACAAAGCGGTCGGCGCAGAGCGAAGCGCGGACAATGACGCGCCGCGCCGTCGTAATAATGAGCGCCGCGTCCGAGTTAGCATATGAATAAAGTGGACAAAGGCGGCCCCGCAGCCCCCCGCACCGCATGCCGCCCGCCCTCCACCGCCCTCCGCCCGCCCTCCGCCCGCCCGCCGGACGAGCTTTTATTAATTGCTTTATTACGTCGCCGGAGGATTCGGCCGGACGCAGACTGCTTAAGATGACCGCCAGCAAGATGAACTGGAACCGGTGCTATCCAGTGCTGACCGATCAAATGACTCGTACTTGCACCGTGTCCTACTTAGCCTACCTTAGTAAGCCTACCTTGGTATGGACATTGCCTAGTTAGGTGGAGCTATGTCCAAATGTAAAAAATATATTTTTGCTTTGTAACAAAAATTTTTGAAGATGGTTCTAGAGCAAGATGGTTTCAGAGTTGGGCTATATTGCAGTGACCAAGCACATTAAAAAAGGCTGCGAACCTGTCATCGGCTAATAGCTTCGTTTGGAAACATGGTTACATGTGCCAAAATTATCAACATCGACAAAACAGTCGATTTCACATATTGAACAACGGACTGCCACATGGATCAGTATTGGTACCAATATTATACCATCTTTGCAATATGCCAGTGATGCGGCCTCAAAAATTTGGAGGCGAAGCTAGCCCCTAATATATTGTACTGACGATAACGCGATAGCTTTCCAATGTAAAATGTTTCAGAAAGCTGAATCTTTTTTAACAGGTTACCTTGTTATTTCGGAGAGGTACTTTAATAATAGTGTCTGAGCCCAAATTTCCCAAAAACAGAATTATCTTGTTTTCACTTCAATAATCGTAAGCTTATCGAAGAATTATTAGTATTAATACTACCATTAGTATTTTAGTACCATTTGACTTTTTTAAAAAGTTTACTGCTCTTATTTCTTATTATATTTTTATTCATTTAATGTATTAAAATCGTTAATCTGTAACATTAAAAATATAGGGCGTGCATATTTTAATACCGAAGTTATATTACAAAATAAAACGACAGACCCCAATTGGTTAGATGAGCGTGACCGGTCGCTTCGAATTCGCTCAACAAGTCAGCGCGCAGCTGACACGCGCCGCGCACACGGAGGTGTTGCCCGCTCACGCACCTGCAGACATTTACAGACAGACGTGCCTCCTGATAATATTTATATTAAATTGGTTTACTTCAATAAAAAAAAAAATATATTGTTTGTCAATTTATACATTTTCAACGTTGTTTTTAAATGTTGAAATTATTTATGTACGTTTCATGGGACTTCTAAGGATAACTATTTATTCTTATTATAAGAAAACTTTTTATTTTCCTTATTTATATCGTCATTTACGTGCACTCTTTTATATAACAACAAATAGTGCTTACACAATAAATACATTTTTTTTTACTTACTATCATTAGGTCCAAATCACTCGTATATGATTTGTTTTGTGTTATATAATAAAAGAAATGAAAAACATAAAAAAAAAAACATTGATAGTTCATGCTTCTCGCGATAATTATTAAATCTGTCACGGTCTTCCTAGAGAAAGATCGAGATCAGTAGCAAAAGGATAGTAAATTATCATTTCATCATCGTAAAGGGACATATCAACTAGCTCTAATGCTTATTGAAAGCAAGTTGATATTTCAAATAATATGATAAACATCAGCGGTCCACGTATAGATTCTTCTCAGACCCGATGGCTACGAAACCATTCTGATTGAAAATTATTTATAACGATAACATGAATCCTTTCGGCAATGTAAGAACAACCATTGATATAGGTAATCATTTGTACCAATTTCATCAAGTTTAATCAACAGCTTGGCTAAAATATTCTCGATGCGTGTTAAGTTAAACGCTTCACTCAAAGTGCAACATAAGTCGATTAGTAAAAATAGGAACCAAGAATGATTTAAGGATTCATATTATGTTTCAAAATATGATTTAAAAAAAAAACAAAAACAAAATTACCACTCTGTTCAAAAAAAATAAAATATTATCAAAACAATCACAGCCCCTAAACTCAACGAGTGGAAGAGACAGAAAATACTAAAAATAATGTCAACCATTCACTAAGCATTAAAATTATTTATAGATAAATATTTCCAAAGTTATTAATAGAGGATTAAACGTAATTACCTAAATCATTATTAAACGACTGTGTAAGTAAATTTATTAAGTGAAGCAGTAAGTTTTCAAACCAAGGTAATTTTCATTTGAAAGCTTACGTAGGTACCAATCTACTGACAATTGTTTTTCAAACAAAAGATATTATATTTCAATTCATATAGTACATTTGATCTGAAAATATCTTGTTAGGGAGACAAATCAAAACATACTGTATCGCTCGCTGTACGCTCGCGCAGTTGTCGATCGAAAGGATCCGCACGGAGTCGAGGTTAGCCGAAGGGCGCCGAGGGATCCCGATCACTTCACACTGAAAGCGTCGAGCGTCGAGCGCGCCTCTTCCGAAGATGAATAGTCTGCGCGCGGGTTTGTCTGTCGTTTCAATGACGCCGTCAGACAATATTGTTTCTCGGCTCATTGTTCCAAATATAACAATATTCCATTGTGGCGCTGGCGTCTATATCCCTGCGACGCGACGCGGGATCGTTTCAATGGAACGCGCGCCGCTACGTTTCGGCGCCTTTTCAGGGTCGTCCTCTTGCAAATATCGCGCGGGGGCGGGGGCGGAGGCGCACGCCGACAAACCGAGAAAAGAATGAGGAGGACTATTCAGTAACAGTACGATTCGCAAGTGCGGCGCCGCGCCGCGAGCTTTTGTGCTTCGCGCCGTCGCCGGTAGAGGGAACTAACTCTTTTTCTTTCGTTCGTTTCATTCTTGGCCCATAAAGGACTTTGTTGAGAATAGCGACGTGGAGTGAGAAGATTATTGTTCTCGAATGTATAGAATGCTTTGTAAAGACTTCCATTGAAACAGTCCTCCCGCTCCCTCCCCCCTTCCCCACCCCCACCTCCAGTGCTTACTCGCGCCTCGAACTTACTCTGCGCCGATTCTCTCTTGTTTGCGACACTTTTGTCCTCACAAATCCGAAATGTAGGCTTCGATAAACATGTTATCGCTTTCGTTTAATTATTTTGTGAGTTTAATTTCTAAACATTATACTAATTAGTGTACGAGTATACTCGTTCAAAACAAATAAGCAAGGTTTCAGTCGCAATCATAATTATACAATAGACACACGATGTCAGCGAACACATATGAGGATTTTTCTCTTATATATTAAGAATTATATGAATAAAAATGATTGGTATTTATTTTATTTTTAAGATATAGAAAACGTTACAGCTAGACATACAATTATTACAATAAAAACAATGTTATGAAACATTAGCCAATTGTAAGTATAATTAAAAAAACAAAAAAACATTCTAAGAGTATCGTCTTTTTATTTATTTATTGTTTATTTAAAAAACCAACAGTAAAAGAAAGGAATGGAATCTGAGGTGTGAATTTATGTGTGGGTATGTAGAAAGTTTTTTATCGTTTTTCAAAATATTCCCTTTTACGATCTACACATTTTTGCATTCGATTAAATCAATTAGCAAGGGCTCATTTTGTCTTGGTGAAGAATGATCCATTTTCCTTTTTTCTCCGAAGACTTCTGGCAAACAAAGTGTGCCATTTAGAATAGATCGTTCTACGTTCCACCAATGGTACGGTTGCGACATGTCCAGTTTTTCCGGAAAAACAGGCAACCGTTACCAAGTGTTTTGTTCACGAACAACTTTTATTGGATTTGGCTTATCTTGAAAAACCCACACAGTCGATTGCTGTTTAGTTTTAGGGTCAAACGCAATGATCCACGATTTGTCACCTATCACGATGTCATATACGATGTTTATGTTTTGAAGCAACGCGATTGTATTTTTTAAGCATTTCTTTCAACCAATTTACGTGAGCCCTTTTTTGAGCAATGAGTTAGTGTAAACCAAAATCGAAAAGTGATAATTAGTTATATTACAAAAATAAAGTAAAAAATCTGGAAAAATAATGGTTTTTATTTTATTTTTATATATATTATTTAAACCGAGTTATTGAGTATCTCAAATTCAAGCATCTCAAATCAAGCACGGTTTTAGAAAATCAAGCGATTACGTCACGTCACTGCTCGCTCGTACATATCTTATCCACACAATATATATAAAATTGCTTTTGTATTTTCCTCGCGAGCACCCTAAAATAAAATGCATATCAGCATAAAAAATGTCGGAAAATAAGACGGCATGCTTTATTACTTTGATTAAATATAGTCTAATAAAATAACAATAAAAAAAATATAACTACTTCTAATTCAAAAGTTCTGTATTTATGTATTTAAAAAAATTATACCAAATACAATAAAAGTATTATAAGTCGCAATCATAATACAAATAACGGCATGCCTCTTCTATTTTTAGTTATTGTTATTTTGGTTAATGTTATTTTTTTTAACATTGCCTAATGTTTTTTTTAAGTTTCCAGGCAAAAACAAAAATCCAAAGGTGAAAACAAAGTGAGACTCCGTGATCTGTCTTTCTGACCGACTGTCACAGGCCTGTATTTTTCTAACGGCCAGTTATATGAAAAATCGAGTAACGTATGCGTTACTCGATTACGTTACGATGCGTTACGGTAGGTATATCTGTAGATATACCTACCGTAGGTCATATTATCAAAAATATTTTTTTTGTGTCAACTAGGTCCAATAAAGTAAACATTAAGAAAAAAAATATTTATTTACCTTTTGTTGTATCAATGGAATGGGCTCTCTCAAAAGATTTAGAATATGTTGTTATTTTATTTTCATGAGGATGCTTTTATGGGTTTAATTAATCAAATGTACGAAAAAAAGGTTGTCTCCCCCTTATCTCCGAAAGTATGAAATTTTAAAAAAATCTATAGCGCTGGTCAGATTATTACTATATATTGTGGTATATTCACGTATGATACATCAATCCATAGGCATACTTCGTTAGAAACCGCCCAAGAAAAATGTATTCGTGGGTTTAATCACCCAGTTGAAAATTGTTATATACTTTTAATTGGTACTTATGATGTTCATAATATTATATTTATATTTATACTTATATTTCCTTCAAATGATTATAATTCACAAGAGATAACATTTTATAATTACCAGAAATTATTATAATTTACTGGCAGGGCACGTTCCAAAAAAACTGTCGAGAGGAAGTATGCAGTGTCGCTGTCCTCAAATCCAGAACACAATACCCAACTGAAGGCGAAGAAACGGAGTCAAAGTTGTCCATGGCGGCCGCCGGCGAAACGAGCGGCCCTTCTTTTGACAGCGCGTCGCGTCGCCTCTCTCCCTCTATTTTCTGCCTCTATTCAGCGGACGCCATATTCACGTTTGTGCGCGGCCATTGTTACGAAATGATGATGTTTGACAATGAATCAACATAATACCTATTCTTCGAGGACGCAACTTAACTCTGAATGGAGGAGGGCATTCATTCTATTCGGAGGGATAACGCACATTGTCTGAAAGAGGACGGCCGCGCTGCCGACAGAAACCGCACTCTAACCACAATTCGTACATTCTTCTCAGAAGCATAAAATAATTACTTTTTTTTTTTATTTTTCTGCGAAGAGACAAAAGACCTACACTACTACTACCTAGAAATACTGTTATGTTGGCCAAAAAAGAAAATGGTATAATAGTTTCCCTGTCTATTTATTTATTTATTTCAGGAAACAACAGCTTACATAGTAAAATTACAATAAACAAAACAAAAAAAAAAAACAAAACACAAAGCCAATAACAGTTTCCTCTAAACTTAAAAAAATAGAAAACACATTCGGGAGCGATGCCGGGACCGGGAAGTAGGAGGGGTTGGGGGTTGGGGGTTAGGGACAATCACCAGAATATAATATAAAACACAATATAATATAAAATATAATAAATTCTACATATACATATGAATATAAATATACTACTTAAGGGCTAGAGTAGACACTCACTTGAATACCGGGAAAGTAGTGTTAAATATATCGATGTCACTATGCTGTTGTAAAGCTTACATGCTCGATGTATGATATTTATAACCTTTCACTCCTATTAGGGAACTATATCATTATTTAGGAAATTATTATATTATAATGAACATAAAATATAAAGATGATAAATATTTAACATTTTAATACAAAAATATACTAATATTGAGGGTCTGAAAAAGTAATCTTTATTAGTTTAAGATGTAAATGTTTATGTATATTTTAGATTCATGTTTATCTAGTGAATCTCATGTGTGCTGTACATCCTATTGAGAGAGGGAAATCAGCAGCATAATTAATATTATATAGTAACACAGATCCCAAGTAATCGGATTGTACCAAGTACAATCTGACATGCCAATGATAGAAGCTTACGCACGCGTATGATTGACCCCGTTAGGACTCACATTTTCCGTCCTTTTTTCATGCAACAATACAAAAAGCACTCGACTAATTAAGTATTTTACATTTACCGCAACAATAGATTGTGGGTTTTCAAACATTGGAATGAGTTATATGATATACGAGGCATATGGCTGCTGCGGAAATGTTTCTGAACATGTCAAATGCTGTATGGTTTAGAACATGTCAAATGGACTCGTTTAACACATACTACAAAAAAAAAAACAACTATTCTGATCGTATGGTTGTTTTGGAGAAGTGAATTTTTAAAGACGCAGTTCCGATTGCCTGGTAATGATGCGAGTCTAATCAGTAAACATGAACATATTCATTTTTATAGATACGGCATTCAAAAGTGACGCTTGAAAGATTAACAAATTTGGTAAATGTAAAAAAGTCAACTCTCAGTTCAATAAAACCTATTTCGTGCGGTATTTACGACTATCTACATTTCAAAATGCCAACTTGTGTGTCAAAAACGTGAAAACTATTCATACACATATGAATTATTCTAATATTTGTAACCTTAAGTATAAGTGGTATGCTTTATTTATTTATTAACTAGATAAATCAATAGTTTTATAAATTTCATCAAAACATACATAGATTATTAATATTGGAACAATTTTACTCTATGAAATATAAACAGAAAATACCGCACAGTATAAAAACAAGACAAACAACAAAAGGAATTTTGGAAGTGGCCAAATTCAACAATGAATATGGCAAAAGAAGGCTGGAGAGAATTGTTCCAATTTTATTTAATAACCTTACGAGTAATATAAAGCAATCGAATAACTTATCTAATTACGTTTTAAAAAAAGAATTAAAAAAAATATATTGTAAATAGTATTTTTGTTGATGAATGTACTCGAAGCGACCGGTGTGAGATGTACTCGTACCGATTTCATTATAATTACACCGACGCGACTGGAAGTGACCGTTTTTTTTATAAATAAACAATTAAAGACAGTCTGGAGAGATACCGTCATGAGTAGCTCGTCATTGATAAAAGTGTTTTAAGTGAATATTGAATATGTTTTGTAGATATAAATGTTATTAAATAAGTTAAATTAGGAACGAATGAGTTCACATAAAAACCCGCAAGGGTTTTGTGAACAAACAAATTAAATATGTATTCTGTTTATAAATAAAGAACTTATAAAAAAAAAAAAATTATAAGTAACGAATAGTTACCAATTTATAAAACTTAAATAGATTTCTACTTAAAAAATACTCAGTTCCAATTTTCTTTATAAAAATAATGCTAATACTTTAAATATATTATTCAAGAATCAAGGGTCAAGATTCTTCCCAGAAAAATACTGCTTTACGCTCTAGACTTCCACTTAACGTAAGTGTAATAAATTATATACAAGTTTATAGAATCATAAGTGCAAAAAAAAAATTTATTAGAATAAAGATTTAAATTTTCTTATTTTTCGCTGTTGATTATTTTTTCCCCCACGCCAAACTGCGCCAACCATATCTAGGTCAAATACTTAGCCAAGGTATGGTTAAGGTCTGAAACAGCCAGTCCCCTCCGTGTCCAGGCGCCTAACTCCGCCTCTGCGCGCCCCACCTGGACAAACGTATGACGTTCTCAAACATTCGAGTAAGTTTAAAATTCATAATTGAGAAATATTTTTCTAATTAATGTTTGTTGGTTCAAGTTCAACCACCTGAAAAAAAAGTAGTTATTTTAAAAACACCCAGCAAAGTATATATAAGTAATACTCGTATGTATAAAACATTTGACACGCATTTTCAAAATCTCTAAAAATAACTTCTATGCGAATAAATATTCCACATAACAAACGCTATTACCAATATTTGTAAGTAATGACTGAATTTTGTAACTCAATATTTCAAACAAACTTACTTGATAGGATAAAAGGCAGACGATTGTGCACCCCAACAATACTTTCATATTGAGCTACAGAATTTAGTGAGAACTTTTGATTATGAATCGATCGACGTTAGTAGTAGTGTAGTTTGATGGTGTAGTTATAAAATAATACACATTGAATACTCAAAAAAAAACGAGTAAAGTACACATGACAAGTGTGCGTGTAATTTTTGTAAATAAAACTAAGTATCTTCTTGAAACCTAAACGCAGTCATGCACATTCGTTACTTTCGCATAATAACACAATTCATTATAAAATGAAACAGGTAATGTCCGATTTCGACGGTCGCTTCCCGAACAATCGACTGCATTAAAAGCGCCACAAAGCGAGGGACGCTTTTTTTGTTGCCCTTAAGACTGCCGCCCACTGTCAGCTGAGCTCGGCAAAAGTGATCGCATTGATGAGAAAGCCTGCTTCTGACTCAGAGATTTCAGGTTCGAATCCCCCAGTGGGTTGAATCCGGCTAGGTCGCTTCGCCGCTGAGAATATTCAACGGCACTTTTCTCATCACTGTCGACTGAGTTAAGTGGCAAAATACACACAAAAAAAAAACACTGCTATTCTACCATACGAACTGCTATACTTTATTTATTTATTAAAAACTCTATTTATTTATAGGTCAACCTTGATTCTTAAATACTTAAGCTTGTTAGCTTGTTATTATAGCGTGCTAACTCCATTACATTACATAGTTTATATACAGATAGAAGCTGTCATAACAGTTTTAAATGTACCTAACCCAGCTAAAACGCAAACAAATTTGCAATTTTGCTGAATACATTGCTGTGTTTGACAGTTAAATAATGCGTTTGCGTTTTGGAATATGTCAAATCTGTATTTAAACAGCTATGTAATCAGGGGTTTTTTGTACAGGGTACTTTCGAATGATTATAAGGATCGGGAAATGACAGTAAGTAATAGATACTGATAATAATTTTAATAGTGTAAATATATATACAGAAATACTTTCATTAAGAAGCTTATACTTTCAAAATGTGGGAATTGATCAGCAAAGCTTTCGGTGGATATCTATCTTTAGGTTGCGTTTACTTCCACCCTGGCGAGCGGTACATAGGTAGATGGAATTCACTACTTCAGGGATGACGTAAGGACTTTAGACACGGCTCCTTTGTTATTATGCATTAAAAATGTATTTAGATGAGTAAAATTTTTTTTTAAATATAATTAATTATTAAGTGAGCTTAGATTAATGTGAGCATGCCCATCTATTTTAACCATCCATTTTAACTAGGTAAAATAATAATAAATTCACAAACAATGTTAAAAACATAAAAATCACCGAAATCACCGATCATACGTAGCACGGAGGTTACATATGATCGGTGATTTCGCTGTATGTACGAGTTCTGGGAGTGGGTCAACAATGGTCTGGAGAAGGATATAAATTTCAAATCAAAAGGTTGATCCGAGCTGTTTTTTCGGCCGTGGTGAAGGTGGTGGTCGTGATAGAGGGGATCTGATTGCACGCCGATATAAAGTGAATATCTTAGAAGATCATATGGTGTCGAACTAAGAAGATTCGACGATTGACATGCAGTACGTTGCAGATCTGGGTTGGGTTAGGTTAGGGTAACCGGGTAATGCCTAATGGGATGAGTTAAAACGCATAGTCGAATGATCATTTGATGCTCCCGAGACGATCCTGATACTAAAGACTGTCTTAAGCAAAGAATGGGCAAACGTTAACTAAGAAAGAATAAATTCAGCATCAGAAAACTTTCAAGAGAAAAGTTGATTTTTCCCAGAATATATATAAGGTGTATATTTTTTCCTAATATATAAAAAGCTCTTCAATTCTCAAAAACTTTATTAAAACCGGGTGATGTTTATATAATAAAAAACGTGCTTGTTTTGAACGAAGGGAACAATTGTGGAATAAATCTAGTTGTGTTATTATGGCTAGAGTAGATGTTATAAATCCTATGAAGCCTTGCATCGGTTAAATGCCTGCGGGTTGTTAGTGTTAAAATATTATGGAATAAAGTCGATTTCAGGAAACGTAACTCAGTAAAGAAAAGTCAACGTAGAAGGCTTGTTTTCTGTTTCTTCTAACTCCCTCAAGATGATCGATATCAACTCGGTTATACGAAGGACTAAATTATAAAAGAAAATTCCATTATACTTTCTACGAGACTGATGTAGAGTAATTTAATGATGCAGATATTTTTGGAATTTGGTAATGAACAGAAAGCCAAAAAACTTGTACGCTTTATATACGAAATATGTTCTTGAAAGGTCATTTTACAATTAATCATTACTTTAAAACAAAGTCTGCCCGTGGAACGACATTGTATCGTAGCGATTGAGAAATAATTGATTTTTTATAATAGAAAATAATAATATAGAACTATAAATTAAATTAAGGCACGACTCGATACATGTGAATAATATTCGCGTATACTAAGGTCTAATTAGTAAACATTTTCAAAATTCTTACGAACATTATCAACTTTTATAATAATTTATAATTACCTCAAATTTTCAGTATATTTTTTTTTCATATATCAACCCGGAAGATTGCCAGAGCTTAAACGAAAGTTAATTTTATATAATCCGAAAATTTAAAAAGTGTTGCAATATAAAATGGTAATCTACATCGCGACTATTGACTTTTTTTGAATAGACACATTTTACTTATGTATAAAACCATCTATTTATGTGTAGATAGTCTACACGTTTGAATACGTTTTCCTATACAATTTCCATAAAGCTAGGAACAATATATTCGTGCTGTGGCGTCCGTTATATCTAGCTTTATGATTATTTCATATTCACAAACGCGGTTATCGCAGCGGGCCGACTAACATGCCACTCATTAACCCGCAGCGCCCTCCGCGGTCCTGCGCGCCGCTCCCCGGACATCTGACGAGGTCCGGCTCGAAAGGTAAACAGACCATGGCATAAGAGACTCTCCACTGAATAGAACAAAGGGCGAGGACTCTAATCAGATTGGATATTCTATTATTGCGACTCAGCCATGTTGGAATTTAATAAGAGATTGCCTTTAGGTGCAGTTTAGCGCCATGGACGCTACTTTTAGAGATTGCATGTGGAGAGAAGAAAACATATTCCCCTTATTTTAATGTAACTTTATTTTTTTTACTTTATCTACAATTATATGTAATAACAGTTATTTTGAGCTTCAGTTTATGCACTTAAGGTAAGCGTTTAAGGTTGAACTGAAACGCGTAAAAAAGAGAGATAGTACGTACTGTATCCATGAGAACCACCACTTTCACATCTCCGTATGAGCGTAGATGAGGTAAATATTTACACATACATACCTACACACTGACGAATCGCCTTCAAAGTATATCTTTATTTGCCCTAGACCATACATACATACATACATTTGAGTCAAACCCTGTTATAAACAGATAACATATTATATTGGATGTTAATAACTATTATCTTTTTTAAATTTATTTATAACTAAACAATATTCGTATGAAGGTTGGCTTTGATTGTCATAAATGTTAAGAAGTACGAGGTTTATTTTGTTGTACGATGTGTATTTCTAATAACCCTGTATATTTATCATTTCCTACATAACATTATGAAAAAAAAACACCAATTGACTAAAGAAACATTTTTTTCTATAATATATTATAGAAAAAAATCATCATTATCATCATGATCATTATAATGATCTCTTGGCTTGGGCCGTGAAGAATCTAATCGATCTTATGACATTTATTATTTAATTATTTTGATCTACAAAAAGTAGGTTATGTTTGAAATTATACATCTAAAGACCCAGACTTAACTTTTACATGATTTTTACGGTTTGAGTTTTTCTCAGAATTTCTAATAATCACACTAATATTAAACTTCCCGAGAAAATTTTTACTTTCCTGTAATATTTACCTCTATCTTAATTTGCCTAATTTGATTTTCTTATGAATACATAAGTAAAACGATACCGAAAAAAAAATTAAAAGCCTTCATGAATAAGAAAAATAATTTTTTTTTGTGAATTTTAGTTTCAGAAAATTTAGTTTCTGTATTTAAGAAAATTTAAAATTAGAATATTTAGATGGATTTAAATTTCCATGGGGAAACATCCTGCATCCTGCTTCTTTTTGCATCTTCATCAGGTTTTTCTATTTCGCCCGCCAAATGTTTTTATGTTTATAAATAATATTATGTACCTAATACACTTATGTCAAATGCATACACATATCTAAATAAATACTTTCCCCACAGAAAAGGAAGGAAATAGTATTTGGGTGAGGGAGGAGGGTAAAGAAGGTCTGCGATTAACATTTACATCTCGTAATTTGTCTAAATGAGAAGACTTTAATTTTATGTGAATCGTTAAAAAATAAAGTAGAATGAGGGTATTACTATTCGAATTTAAGTAGATAAAATACAGCTATGTTGTAGTTTCATAGGAGGTAGGCGTAAGTCTGATTTAGAATGTTCTAAAGTTTGGCCTTTGTAGACAACAATGGCTATTAATTAAAGGAGCTTTTCGCTATTGATAGAGGTTGATTAATAGTTATGCTTGTATCCCGATAAATGGAAAAGTTGCCCCAAAGTGATCGGTCTACTGAAAGTCTACAGGAAATTCGGCTCGGAACGAAGATTAAAGCGTGTAAACCTGCGGCAATATTTTAATAAACTGTATTTTTCAACGGGTTTTGTTTTTGGTATTAGTAATCAAACCGATATACTTATTGTTCACTCACTTATTTTTTTACCAAATACATAATATATGTCATTGCGCTTGTATACCCGCCCTATAGTTATAGTTGTAGGTAGTTAGTTATATCAAAACCCCTTCACCATTAGTTACGCCACTGCCATGTAGTCTTCAGGAAATGTAACCGATTCGGTTGTCCAACAACTATAATTATCGTAATAAAGTGGGAGCCACTTAACCGCAGACTTATAAAATGATTAAGGATGTAGATAATGGCCTGACTTGGTTTAAAATTAGCTAGATTTAACTTTCCAAGCCACATACGTCAGGCGGCGGCATTCAGCTAAAAATTAAATTGAATCACTTTTTAAGAAAAACAATATCGGGTGAAAATAATTCTACCCTCCTCAAGCTTAAGATGTGTAAACATCAGCGTTCATTTGTGAATTACATTACATTACAATTTCATTCGGATATTCGCAATTTTATGTTTCCTCACACTGGCTGGTTAGTCGCGTATTCCGTTTATAAAGTTCAATCTCGAATTCAATCCGAAATGTCAAACTGACAGCGCATTGCATGAAGCAAACGGTTGCTAACTGGATTAGGCATCGGTTGCTTAGGTTTGCAGATAATCTAAATTAAATCATAAACAAGAAATTATCGTAAGTTTGACCTATTGACTATTTTTATACATAATATATCACGAAAAAGTATGTCACGAAGTTCGACTAACACATGGAAAGTAAAATATGCGTGTATAAATATGCGTGTATAGGCATTCGCATACCTTTTTAATAAATATCTTTTATATGTTTGGGTAAAACAACCATCCTTGCATTTATATAAAGATTGAAGTTTCGCTACAAAGCTCGGTAGTATTATTAAACGACCAAGACCTAAAACGCTGAGCGTCATAAGCAAAGCGAACAATACCTTCGTGGAATTGTCCGCGACAAAGCACTCCGCGCACTGGTTTACAACTCCACGGCGCGGCGGGCGCGCTGGTCGACCCGTGCGCGTGCAGCCTTCATTATATTTTCAGACAATAATTTCACAATGAAACGTTGAAACAGAAAGAACGCTTCAGCCGTGAATTGTTCTAAAGATTGCATGAAACTCCATTTGTCCGGCGTAGAGCGCGAGGCTACGACAAAGGGGTTGCGCTCGCTCGTAACCGTGGAACGCAGTCGCGGGTGGAATTGCACCCGTTTCAGTGGGACATCTCGCTCTTAATAGCCGACTTAAATACCCCTAGGAAATTTCACTTATCGTCATGCATTTAGTTAGTTAGTTAGTTTATTCATTAAATTGACAATTATTTTATTTTATGTACCAGCTAAGCCCAAGGCTTATCTGCTGGAAACCAGGTGTGTAAAATACAGATAAATTATTAATTGTGAAATATTTCCAAATTATTTCATTATTCATTTGGGTAACTTTACATCGTAAAAAAATGCAATGGTTTTTAACAATCGCTTGTGCCTTGCGTTTTAGTTATTGGTATTTATTTAATCTTTATTGTTTTATTCTGCATAATATCATATTTTCAGTTTTTTAATAGTATTGAATGAACCATGGATGTGGTAGAATTTATTGAGGGTAAGACAATTTGAAAATAGAATTTCTGTGTGAATATAAACAAACGAATAACACCTGACTTCAACAATTGAACATCATTAAACTGTTGAACATCATGATACTCACTTAATTAAAGAAGTATTTTAAAGACTTTATGTACTATAAAATATATTTTGTGCAGGTTAGTGTTTAATCTTACACCTATAACTTTTATATAGTATAAAGAAGGTTTTATTGGAATGCCGTATATATTTTATAGAATAAGAAGCAGGCATTTTCGAAAATCTTGATGTTTCTCGAGTTAGCGAGAACATAGGTCATTTATATTCTATAACAATAGGTAATATCTACTTATTAATGTGACTGTATATTTTTATAATAAATAAAAAATATTTATTAGTTATTAACGGTACATTTATGTATTATTATTATTATTGTTTATATATTATTATTATTATTATGTATGTATTATTATTTATATATTACATTATATTATGGAGTGCATATAATTTAATTGTATTTGTATGTTGCGCAGTGAGATGGTTAGGTATACTTATAAGACCGATGCTTCTAGTAAAGTCTACTTTAGTACGAGCATTGCCTAGTTAGGTAGTACTTTGCATAATGTGAAATTAATGTTAAGTTACTGTCAAAAAATAATTTCAATAATGACATTATCATTGAAAAATTGACCAAGGGTTGTTGTTGAGTTTTGTATTTATTCGGATTTGATTTTATTTTGATTTGATTTGATTTTTTAAGTAGATACTTCCAGTACTAAATGAGTTAAGCATTGAAAAAAAAATGTGGGGTTAAGTTTCATATCTTGTTTCCATTTGAAGTTGTATTTGGTGTAAAAAAATAAAGGAAAATGTATTAATATAATATATCTTCCCCAATAGCTGCTGTTGTAAGCAAAATGTTAAGCATCTGTAGGCACTCGAATGGAAAGCGAACGTGACCGGCTCAATACCGCCGATAGACGGAGTGCTGCTGCTGACCTCTGCACTGAATGGAAATAACCGAACAAAAAAGCGAAACTTGGTCTTTTGTTTCATCTGTAACAGGGAGGGGGCGTAAAATATAACTTAGGGTTCACAGACAGTGCACGGGTCCACAGACCGCTATGTGGAACGCATATGCAACGCCCCGGGGATTATTGGGCGAAGGATAATAACACACTGACTTTACAATTTAAGGCCCATAGATATCAAAGGTCTCCGCTTTGCATAGACTAGATGCCCGTCCGCATATTAAAAGTATGACTCTTGTAACTACATTTAATGCATAAAAACACTCGCTTTGCGCACACCGTTCTGAATTTTGGCATATTTTTGAAAGCATTGTTCTGAAGCAGGTAAAGTAGGTAAGCAACGTGCTTTATTAGTCCAAGGCCAGTCTGTCTTCAACTCTTGGGACAGCCTGTATAAAAGATTTCTTAAATATCATTAATAATTAATCACTATGGTTATAATCAAATGTACGTTTCGTTCCCCATCTCTAGACCCGTCATTACGTGCCTACCATCAAAGCCGCCCGCATATACTATGCGGGCGGCTTTGACGATTGTTTCGTCTATTTAGAATATCTTTCAGTTTTTTTCCGGCTTTTCCGGGCAACTTTTCTAATTTCATTTTTTTACCTCAAAAACTATTATGAATATTAAAAAAAAAAATAGACAAATAAGCCGATTAGTTTCTGAAATCTGATTCTTCAGACTCACACCCATAGCAGTTGATCAGTCCCTACTAACGAAAATATGTTAATATTAACAGTTAAAGTTTAAACAGCATTTAAATTACACATTTAGTTGACAGTTTAATAAAAAAAATCAAGGTGATAATTAAACATTAAAAACAAAATGAAATACGAAAGAGTCCATATTTAGATATAAAATCACAAACTCAAATACTAAATATTAAATAATAAATCAAAGGCGTGCGTTATTTAGTAGGTCTGCACTATGCGTGTAGTGTAAATAATAATGAAATGTTTTCGTTTGTTTGCGTATTTGCGTGTGTTTGAGAGTGAAAGATACAGATCAGTACATAAAAGAGGTGTTAGTTTTATGTGAATTCTAGAATTCGTGTATGCCTAATGAATTCCCTAATGTAATTTATAAATTATTTGTCTGTTAGGTACAATATATTTGTCTTTAAAATGAATGTGCATGCTCATTACACTGGGCAAACAGAATTTCTTAGCGTAATTGGTTTTCGATTTGGTATTTCAAATGTACGCAATTTACTCTTTACTCGATTTTAGACAATTAATGGGGACAGTCTACAATGCCACGTAGACGTTAATTTAAAAAAAGTTGTATAGGTCACACGCATAATAACCGGCAACTGTCATCTAATAACTAAATTAAATGTCGGGCTGCCTTGTATCTGAGCGGAATTGGCCCATCTGACCCATCTGACCCATCTGACCACGGTCCGTCCTGGAGCTGGAGAGTGGAAGGGGTTGGTTTGGAGACAAGAGCAAGGCTGGCAACGCTTGCCCATTGTTTCAGTCTTTTGTTCGACGCACGTTCTCAGCGAAAGAGAGGTCGCGTTGCGCAGGCACCGAAAGTGATTGCGGTCACCTTTTTATTCCGCTAAATTCCCATTTGAATCGTTTGACTTAAACAAAAATCTAAAGACAAAAGCAACCGTGAACATAATTAGTCCATTCACCAGTTTCACAATTGTTTAAAAATATCTTAAAAACTAACCATAATAAAATCAATATCATAAATAAACAACAAAATTTCGCTGACTTTATAATATATAGCGGATAACACTTAAGAAGGGGTTATTTAAAACAAAAAAGTTTCAAACAATATTTGATCGATTCTCAACCATTATGCAATTATGCGGGTAACACCGCATAAGATTTTTTTTTTTTAATTTATATTTTGTCTTATCGGTTTGATATCCATTTAATAATAATAACACATAACACAATAACATATGAAAATAATTAGCTTAAAATTGTGCGTAAGTGACATACCTGCAATTTTTTTCTGATTTTTGAGAAAGTTATAAAAAAAATACTTTTGTATAAAATACACAAAGATTGTGACCAATATCTTAAAAAGTGTCATATTTAATAAAATAAAAAAAAATCTTTTGTTAAAACCACTTCCGATTTAAGACCGAATTCTACACCCAAGATTGGCTCCAAACGAAGAAACTCTTCAACGGTCAACAGCACAGACACGAAATTTAGTATAGCATTTAAAAGATTGTATTAGAAATATTTTTTTACATATTTATTTACAATATGAAAGTTACAGAAATTAGTTCGGTTTGACGTTTATTTATCAAAAATCATCGGTTATTATTAAAAATAAAACTTTTCAAATGTTCAATAAAATAAATAGCGGTTTGATTTTAACCAGTAGATACATACCTCATACTTAAATCTAAAGTCATCGCGTCAATTTTCTATTATTTCATTTTACCGAAATATATTTAGAATTTCTAAACTATTTTTTAATATTTTCATAAAGATTGAAATTATTCAAACAAATTACTAGAATGTTTTATAGAAAATTAATACCGAACGCACAAATAGTTGCATCGCTTGAGTCAATGCAAGCTGGTTTAAATACAGCGCTGTATTTTTGCAAGCTCTCAACTCTAACCTAGCTATGTGGTGATATATATGCAAATCGCTTGAAAAAACATATTACACAATCTTTAACAATATTGAAAAATAGCTATAATAATAATAATAATAATATAAGACAATAAGGATAATATTTAACAATATTTTACACTAAAGATAGTATAAAATATTGTCAAATATTATAAATATAAAAATAATGGATATGTAATTAAGATGAGGTCAATACCTTTACAACTCAAATATAGGGTGATGATTTTAGAGGCGTGGTTTTCAAGAAGAGATAAAACGCATATAATTTGATGTTATGGCTAAGAATTTAGTTTTATTATAAAGATAAGGGTTTGCCATTATGTTTTAAAAATGATTTCGGGTAAGTGGCCGCCGCGGCTGACTCGAACAAATTCCAGCCGAGAGGCCCAATTTTCTATATATATACTATACATAATATGACATACATATTTTCTTTTTTTCGTACGATTGTCATAGTCCTTCTTATTTTTTTTTAAATAACCAATAAAAAGTCAAATACCACGTAAAAATATTTTTATTATAATAATAGAGAGGTCTCATAATAATAGAGAAGTATCAGCGATTTATGATATGCCATATACTAAATAAATAAAATATGTTTACTCTTCATATGTCCCGAGCAAGTATTAATCTACTAGGTAATTTTCAACTTAGCGTTTAACTTTTCAGCCTTGTTTCAGATGGACAGATAAACTGAGAGGCTGTTTTTTTTTTCACAAAGAAAGGGTTCTCTATTCTAAAGGATGAGTTTTAATACCATTATTTACTAGATCAATTTCAAAGTGACAAAAATATACACCTATAAGTAGTTGGTATTGCAATTTTTCCATTTCACAATTTGTCTCTTCTTAACATTAGAATTATTTATTAAGTGCGAGTAATTTATAAGCGAAAATACCCAATTTCGAAAATTGGTAGGGCAAGGAAATTATGGCTTTCGATGGCCGGCCGAAACACAATTTCAGGAAAATTACAAAATAATGTGTAATGGGTAAACATTAAAACTTTCAAAGAAAGCTGTTTTTTTTATAGCATTTTTGTAGGTAAATAAATAGTTCAATTTTATTTGAACATTGGAATGAAGAGCCATTTCTTTCTTTTCTCATTAACAAAAATATATGCATAGGAATGTTAGGAAAGGATTGCAATCAATGATTTTATTCTAAAAGAAAACAAATTAATATGCGGTGGGAATCGAAGGCGTGGTAATTCAGTTTTTTATTTAATAATAGTTGCTGTGATTGTCTAGAAGAAATTGCTCTCAGCCCATAATGTACGAGTATACAAACAGTTTGTGATTTGCGTACCAAATATTAATTAAATGTTAAAATATCGATTGAAAGTATTGTAAATATCATGGTTGTATTTAATGTTTACATGTTTCTTTGACAACAATGGCGACAAAAGCGCTCGAAACGGCACAATTCAATCTTATTTTGCCATTGAATGCAGATAAATCTTTTTCTATTGTTACAAAGAAAACGTGAATAGAAGGTGGTATGAAAGAAGATTGCATGTCGTCGCCTCTCCTCGCCTCGCCTGTATTCATATTGAACGCGGGTGAAACTCTATTTGCAAAAGTAGAGGAGGGAGGGAGGGAGGGAGGATGCTAACTTCAATGCTTAGCTTTTTCCTCTTGTCCACGAAAACCGTTGAAGTTCTATTTAGGCACCAACTCACGAGAAATATTTACGAATTACGAGTAGCGTACCTGTTTATTAAAATTCAGTCAACCCAAGATGCTTTAAAGGATTTCATGACAATATTTTCCCAAACGACCGACCTGAGAGAAGATATTTTAAGTACACTTTATCCACCCATATGCCTACTGATTTAACATTTATTTTAAGGTCGTTGTTCTATAATTTGTCACCTTTTAAATATAAAATAAATAAACAATATAAAAATAAAGAAAGCACAAATACGTTCTCAAAAAGGGGAGGGAAGAAATGTTATCGAATGGATTGTGCTAGATGTCAAAATATTTGTTGAGATTTTCACCACAAATGTTTCTTTTAAATTAATTAACCGATATTATCCGTATCCTCGTGCCCACTCCCGTATCTTAAAAACTACCGGCTTTATGCGTAGTTTAGTTAGTACCTGTGACTTTAGAAGTTGTATTATATATACCTAATACGTAAAAGTTTTCAAATTATGACATCAAAAACAAATTCAATAATATTGAAATAAATCGCGAGATTTTGTATTTATTTAAAATAGCGGGATGGCAGGTACGTCTCAAGTGTGGTGCTAACTATGGGCTGCTGGTATATGCTGTTGAATATACATAACATAAAGAATTATCATTTACTAGTCGTAATATGTAGGACAGCACATATACAATATTGAAAAAAAAAACAGAATAAAAGTTTTTGCGATAGAAACTGAAGCTAGACGGAATTTTAAGTGCTTCGTTTTAAGGCGCCACCAGTCCCTAAAACGTGTTTTGTAACGTATTTTGGTGCATTTTGTTGAAGTTATTCCCAATAAATGGCTAAAACTAAAAATACCACAATATTCTACACATATTAATTTAGTACTTTGCTTAAAAAAAAAAAACGAAATACACCTTATTATAGTAATGAAAATAAATAAATAAGAAGTGTTGTTTTTTTCTTGCAACGATTTTCTTTTAAGTTGTGTAAGTGACGCGAACCTAATTTTTCTTTCTAAAGATAGACAATATAATAATCTAGGACATTACTTAAAAAAAATCATTTTTTTCAAATGATAATAATTATTTAAATACAAAAAACATGTTTCATCGATTCCAAATGTAACGAATTCGCGTTCGGCGAGTATATCCGTCTCTTTTCTACACGTCAATGTTCGAATAAAGCTTACTCTTTCAAATCTCAAGGTCAAATGCGACCCGGGGCGCCTTAACAGAATTAGAAATGAGATTCTTTCTGGGTGGAAGAAATTTTAGGTTAGGTTGACGAAATCTTAAGTCGATTACTTTGAAATGCTTTAATAAGGTTAACAACAATATAGTTTTTGAAGAAATCAGCACGAGAAGTGGTTTAGTTAAGATACGTTAGCATGTTACTAATGTGCTTGCGTTTTTTTTTAGTTTAGCAGCATACCGTCTCAATGGCATATGGAGTGTGGACTAGATTAGCTGGCAATATTTTTATTTGTTATGGTTAATTAAAATGTAACCACCAACTAAAATTATATATAAAAGTGTCCAAACTGAACCAAATCTAATAAATCGCGATTAAATTCACGTTCTCCTAAAACACCCTTAAGAAACTATAGCTGAACCCCTTCATACCTCGGATTGTCTCAAACAAGCTGTAATAAAACAGTTCAACAAAAAAAATGTGTCAAAAAAGTCAAAATTGGCCTTAAGAAATTATAGCTGAACCCATTCATACCTCGGATTGTCTCAAACAAGCTGTAATAAAACAGTTCAACAAAAAAAATGTGACAAAAAAGTCAAAATTGGTATATTATTAATAATAAACACTTTATTTGACAAGTATACATACGTAACAAAAGGGCGAGCTTATTACCACAAGACAATCTCATCAATCAATTTGGTCTTTACCAACGTATGTTCCTATTCATGTATTCATCGGCCGTGTTCGGGAACAGGGAAAGTCGATCAGAGATTATGTTGTATCTAAGATCTCTGGATTATTCATAGCCAGGACTATTCTTGAAGCTGAGCAAAGTTACCGATCGCGAAGACCAGCCGTTTAAATAACCCGAGAATCTTCATAGACGGGCTGTAATATTAGACGGAAAGAAAGGCGAGATAGAGCAGAAACGAAATTGTTTCTCGCACGGCCAACTTTTAACTTTATGTGGCCCTATTCGTGTTACCCGCAGAAATGTTTATTTTTGTTAGCGCCAGGCATAAAATATCTAAGCAAGTAAGGAGATCCTGTTACAACACAAATCACAATATTTTTCTAAATGCTACCTACATTTACATATAATATACGAGTAGAGTCGACCTCATTCCAACACCTCAGGCATCACGATCTTTACCTTTCTGTATTATATTGTTAGTAAAGATATACAGAATTTTCTATTACAACTAAGAAGGTAACCCTTATAACTTTTTTTGGATATAATGATATTAAATAAATTATTACTGTCTACCATTTTTAATTTTACTTTACATTGTACAACGTTTATTGCTTTTATGTTTCACACGCATGATAGTTTTTGGATTTGACGTATAAACATTTATAACGGGACCCCTAAGATTTTTCGGGGTGGAATAGGGGTGATTTGCTATTTGGTATATTGGCGCATGTGTGAGTAACACTCGTCACGTCAAAGTAAGTCGACAGCATAGTAAGTAAGTGATGCGAGAAAATGCGCTCGCACTATGTAGTTGAAGAGCGCTATAGAGTCATTTTGTTTCTAGATATTAATCAATCGATACACTTAACATGTAGTTGTAATTTAATTTGGATTGGCCAAAGAGCGCTAGTAATTTTATTTCTAGCTATAATAATTGATTAATAAACTTACCATGTGCCTTGATTTGGACTCTAGGAGTGTATTGATTTGCGTCAAACGACTGATGTTATTGTGACATCATTCATTTGACTATTTAAATTACGTTAAACTATTTACGTACTTCAGTTATCACAAACCTAAAATTTCATATATACAAGAGATCGAAAATTCCAATGAATGAAAATCCTACAAAAAGGTTCTTTGTTTCCCAAGAAAAATGTTCTCTGTTTCATTTTCAATTTTGAAAATCCTCCCATTATATTTACAGGCGAACACTCATTTTGTTTTTCTTTCATTTCATAGCCAGCCTGCTTACTGAAAAGCTATTTCAATATGGCTTTTACAGCGCTGTCTGTATTTTTTTTTAATAAATTGATATAAATATTAAATACATTAGAATTTTTCAATTAAAGTAAGGTGTCAGAGCGACGTGACGCCCTGGCACATACGTTCGGTGCTGGAGAGTTCGCTTTTGAAAATGCCCTGAATGAGAGCTAAATTGTAGCCACAATGATGTCTTTCAAAATCGGCATGAATAGCGTTAATTTTGAACGGCAAAATGGCGAAGTGGCGAGGCTGCGAGGCGTCAATAAGCCTCGACTCTTCATTCGTAAGCCGAAACTTCTCTCTCAGAAGTAGGCATGCTTATTTCGATGCACTTGTCGACGAATTTCCCTAATATAATATATGTGTTTGGTCATAATGGAAGGTGTCCAATTAGCAGAAATGCGTGTGCGTATGCATTTAGAAGGTATTTTTTTTTTAGACTCAAGCGTTTAAAAAGTCAGCCTCCGCTTTGTAACGTATCTACCGATATATCGTTTTATCGAAAATATAGCGATTGCGCCGACATAGCAAACAAAACAGACCGTTCATTGCACCCTTCAGAAGTTAAACTTATTTACGAAAAATCTGAATACACACGGAGTAGGAAACAGGTTAAGCGTATGAGGCAAATTTGGGAATTTACCTTGCAAACCTATCGTAATTACACAATTTATTGAATATTTCCATTTATTATTACGACATTTACATAGATTAATGTACTGTAACTTAACTAATATATGAAATGTATCTTACAAACACAGTGCTAATTTAGTTACCCAACCACGCTGAGCTAAATTTTTTGGGTTAGCTTCTGTATTTTATCGCTCGCGAAGTCTTCGGTCGCTCACTTGATGTTTTCTTTCGCAACAATACTCTCTAACCATATCAGATACAATATATAGACATCAATATGTCTTTCTCAATAAAAAGAAGTAATGTTGAAACACAAATGGGAATACGTTATAACGAATGCTGGGTGCAATGATTTTCAGCAGCAATGTCTTTCCAGCTCCTAAGGAGTGTTTCGATACGCGTTCAATTACATGAATCCAAGTTATTCTATCGTGCATAGAAAATTTCTTCTTTGAATAATTATTTAAAAATATGTCTATCACCTCCGTTATTTGTAAAACTATTTTATAAAAAAGTGGGGTCTATAGAATAGATACCCGATAAAGATTACAGGAAAATTGCGACAACCTTTATCAGTTTTATTAATTATAAAAAATGCGTCATATAACGAAACAACTTCTGAACTTTTGTTTTCGAAAAATGTTTTTGTACTAAATATCAATACATTTGGAAATAAAAGAAGTGTAGGCATTTTATCCGTTTATCCAAATTACTTATTTTTTATTAAAAAATTGAGATACGTCCATTTCACCCAGAAAATTTTAAATTGTCCTAAGGTAATTGATATTTTGAAAGGACTTGCATTAAATTTCTTTACTTTATTTTTAACTCTAAGCAGTACCACATTAAAAGCAATAACTAGGCATATACTAGTCAGTCTGCTTGAGTTCTAATCGTACATGTCACACTCACAAGGCTACGAGATCTTCGACCAAACAGAAGCAGGATCCGCAAATAAAACATATTTAGCACTTATGACACTTTCTTTATATTACTGATCGCAAGCTTGTCTACTGCATTTTACGTAAATTTAATCTAAAATGTTTTGACCACATTTTTCGGCCAAAACAATTAATTAATAAGTATAACATTTACAAATGTCAGCTTCACAAAAAGTCATAGGCCTCGGGTTGGGTGTGTTTTTGCTACATGCATGCTATCTGTACTTTTATTTTTTCAATGAAATTTGTAGAATCGCATGCTTAATCGTATTTCTCTGAAAATCAAACGTTTTCCTCGATTCTCTCTCCTAGCATTCATTTTGAATAGTGGGTAAATTGACAAGCATTCATGATATTTTCATTATTATTTGTCGTCCGCATCGTTCCAATTCACTGATTGTATTCACTCGAATGCAGAATATTTTAAATGGCAATCGGGGCGCTACTGCCGTCGACACATAATCTGCGGCTGTATATAATTTTCTTTGATTTGTTGCCATTGTTTGATTTAGATAAAAGCGACACTTTTTGGTTATGACTCGCGTGTATGAATACAACCATTATTCTCATACTGAATGCTCCAAATGAATACTACAAAAGTACTGAATGCTCCAAACAAAGCAGTGTTGTTTGTCATTATGCTTAAAAAACAAACCAACCGGTCCATTATCATTTCTAACAATAAACTTTCATGTTCCTACTACATACTCGCAATATCACTATTATTCGATCCCTTTTTAAAATCTCTGTACAGATGGCATTCAAATATATTATATTCGCCCCAAAACCCAATATCGATGTAAATCAAAGCGTGGGTTTGGTTGTGTAACAAAAAAACGGTTATTTTTAGGTAGCCTTGGATCATATTTTACTTACAGTGGGTCATAAATTCCAACTTGTCATTGGGTCATATGACAATACAGTGTCAACATGTCAATACAGTGGGTCCAACTTCGTCATAAATTGATGAAAATGTTATTAATTTTGCGAAATTATTTTCATACAAATCAATAATACAATATTCAGCAAGGAAAATCCCGTGTAAACTTATTAATTGCGTAATTTCTAAACATTTACTATAGCAATAATGAATTATGGTAAGATAATCTTAAATGATTTCAAAATGAAGTAGCTCAATATTCGTGCTCGCATAATTGTTTTTATTCGAGTATTCCGGTTTGGATTAGGATTAGGTACTTTCTAGTGTTCATATTCAAAGCATGTTTTTCCAGTTTATATTTTACAATTTAAACTACTAGCATTGATTTTATGAAATCTGCGTGTGTAACATAAAGAGCCTTTACCGCTCGGTGACATTCAACAAACCGCTGGAGCTTTAACCCCTTAATCCTTTTTTTTCATGGACGTATTATTTAAATAGAAATTCGCGTTTACCAAATATTACATAATTGGGATTAAATAAGATTTCACATTGTTACAATAATTTCACATTGTTACATATAATCTAACAATGATTTTAATTTGCTAAAAATGAAAATATATCTGGCATTTTTAAAACCGTCTGCCAATTTTTCTCACAAATTTCACACAGTTAAGTAGGTAGGTTCAGGAAAAGTTTTATTTTAAATAAGCCAATTATTATAAATTAATTACAAATAAATATACATTAATTCGTTTAAAATATAATTGAACTAAAATTAAATTGGTTATATTTATAATGAAATTTATTTTAGTAGGTTTAGCATTAAATAATACTAAAAAGAAAGACCTAAATAAAAAAAAGTCCTAAGATTAAAGTTAAAAAAAAAATCTTAAGCAATATTGAAAAATTTAGGATCGTTTATTAATTTTTTGATAAAGCGTAGGCAATACAAGGTTTACGTATAAGCTACACAAGTTATACATTAGGGCCCCACTTTCTTAGGGCCCTATATAGAATATAATAGAAATTAAACGTGTAAAGTATATACTATTAAGAAAGTATTGTATAGTATAGTAAGTATAGTATAAGTACTATAAACACGGGGATGTCGCTGTGTTACTTCACATATCTCAAATAGCTTAGGCCAGGGCCTTATCAAGTCTAAATCTGGCCCTGAGCCGAATATTTATAAAGGTACTAAAAGAGGTCCTGTGTTTGAGGGCGCAAACGCTGAGTTTTGTCCTCTTTAGCGTAAAATATTATCTAACCATCTATCTAATTAGATGAAATAAGAAAGGGATGATTTTAGAAACAACAGCTGTCATAGAAGTAAAATTACAATAAAAAAAAAACAATGAAAACATAAAGCCAATGAGAGTTTTTTCCAAACTTAATAAAATAGAAAATACATTCGGAAGCGAGGTTATGATTAGGAAGTGGGAGGGGTTTGGGGTTGGGGGAATTTACATAATTACCAGAATATAATATAGAATACGGTATAACTCCTTAAAAATAATTGGTTTACATATACACGTAAATATACTACTCTAGGGCTATATATTAGCTAGAGTAGACACTCTCTTGAATGCCGGGAAGGTAGTGTTGAATATATCGATGTCACTTAACATGCTGTTGTAGTTTACATACTCGATGTATATATGAATTCGTGCATAATTCGTACTCAACCGTAACGGATGGAATGTCTCACTGGCGAGTCGGTCTAGATTCTAGATGGAATCCGGAAATCTATGAGTTTCAGAAGATCAGAGCAGTCAAAGTGAGCATTGACAATTTTATATGATAGTAACATGTCAGCTCGCGATCTTCTGACTCAAAGTCCGTAAAATTTGGCGCATTGAGCATAGTCAGGAAATTTCAAATAATACCGAAAATATAAATGAAATGATTTTATGATTGATTTTTTATTTAATTAAATAATTTATTTATTCTAACAAATGCTCGTGATTACTCTTTATGGATTTTCTTCCGTATCATATATTCGGAAGAAGTTCGGTAATCAGCGCTACCTCTTGGCATGCAATGTTACTAGAATAAAACGGAGAAGCCATATTAGTTTTCAGCATTGCCGCTAGATGGTAGCTTCATAGAAACGTATCGACCGCAAACCAACTAGGTACCAACGCTAACGTATTTATTTATAGATGCTATTTTTATTTTTCTTTACTAATATTTCAACAATATAATCTTTTTTTTTAAACAAATTTATAAAAAAAAATGGTATGAATAAAAACTCGTAGAGTACATATAATATATTTTTCAATATAATTATGTAAAAGCTTGCTTATTACGTTATGCATTTAGCTTCTATTAGCTTTTGGCTTCTAATGATTCTACTATCCCCGTCCTTTGGCCGTTCGTCTGTCGCATCTCCCAACTTGAAAAATACAAATGTGAAAAAGTTGAATTTTTGTGTGTGGAATGTAGGTTGATGCTCTTGAAAAACAACCACAGCTGTCTATCACATCGGATGCTAGGAGGATAATATAAATTATAAGTCGCCATTTTTTTTTACTAATAAATGAAACTGACAGTTCGATAAAAGCCCAAATAATACATTCAAATTTCAAAAATATAACAGAATGGCTGTCGGAATAATTATATTATTACTGGCCAGTTAAAATGAACACAAACACATCTATATGCACAAATAGTAACATGTAAAAGAATGTTCAGTTGCACATTATAATAATCATAAATTGAAATATAGCTATGTTAACTTACTGTCAATAGATAAATAAAAATAAATATTAAAAAAAAAAACTAAAATTGTATTAAAATTTCTGATGAATTGAAAGAATGTCATGACGCCATTTTTTTTTTTAATTTAATCTACTCGGACCTAAAAAATAACCCACTGTCGCTTCTATGACCATCCAAAACTCACATCCACAGTTGAAAGTGCCACAGGTACAATAATTGGAGATAGGAAACCCATCACAAGTTGGTGCCATAGTAGTGAGTAATTTGGGGGGAAGATGCGTTTAGTAACGCGTCTAGGGCTAGCTATAAGGAGTCGCATTCTGGTTAAATAATTAATCAATAACTAACCAATGTATAGAAACAGTCGATATATGAGAGCTACAGGATGCCATGGTCATTCTTGTTTTATTTAATGATAACATATTAACTGGTAAACAGTAAGAGCTTTTATAACAATAAAATAAATTTTGACGGTTTTTTGTATACAATTATAGAACAATATAAAATCCTTTTACAGCAAAATAAACTGGTAATATAAAAAGAAAATAATGTTAGGTAGCCTTTAAAACATCCTTCTCGATAACACTTCATAACCATCATGAATGTTTGAGCCAAGTATTCGCGCAGACCCAAGGTTTGAAACAATCTCTTCATAGTTACAGATTGTCTTCTCTGATCTGTGCAAATTATACCCAAATTTAATAGAGGCATTTTTAATCACCTTTCTTTTATTTCACAAGTAACATTTCTGCCAATATTATTATCTATATTTGGGCACTTGACTCTTGTTTCAGTTTTCAATCCAATCAATGTTTGCAATCACCAGTCATCTAAATTATTAAGCAACATCCATAGTTGCCGCAAGGTCTAACAGATTTTACACTTTTAAATGAGAATATAATAAAAAACAAAGTACATATAAAAATATTTATTAAAAACATTTTGGTAACATTTAATAAGAACACTTAGGTAAAAATAAATTGACGGTAAAATCATTTCAAAAGAACAGCCTGAATTGGAAGTTCGCGGGAGAAGCCGGAACGGAAAAAAATCAACACCCTAGGCAAAGAAATGTCAAATGACAACCAGATTATAAGGCATTGCAATACAATAATATTATTAAGTACCATTAAATAACCTACATATTAATATATTAAAGTTAAATTTCGATTGCCTAACTGTCTATAGATTTATCATTATTGACCAGTATGCTTACAAATGTTCACTCATGAAAGAAACCCTGTCGATGGTTTAAACACTGGAAGATATGATCTGAGGACAGGGCAATTAAAACCAAAAGAATGCTGCAACAGTTAACAGCTGGATATTTAGAAAATGATCAAAACCCTGTGTACGTATTAACTTGGCAGGTGATATAGACGAGTATTATTGCCACAATAATTAATTAAAGAATTCAATCACGAGACAAGACATTTTGTTTGCTTCTTTTTATCTAAGTAATATAATATGACTAAGCACTAAAAACACCCCAATTATATTATGAAGCTAATTAAAATTTAAACTACCTAATATAACATCTTGGGCTAATTTTGATACTAGAGTGATATAACATCTCATATTGTACTCTTAAGATTACTCTGATGTAAAATTATATTGAGGAATATGTGTTTTAATATTGCAGCTTGGTGAGATTGTGCACATTAAATAACTTAAATAATTAATAATTATGACTCGAACAAAAAGAATAACAAAAACAGTTAGTAAAGTAACTTGTACTGAAATTTCACAAGAATGCTAAAATACATTAAGATTTTAACAAACAAGGTTATTACAAAATTAAGAATAGAATACAAGTCTAAAATACGAGCATTGGCACTTCAAATATTAAATATAATAACAATAATTATTATTTTCGAAATAGCACTGTTTATCAATAACCAACTTAAAAACTAAATTCAGATCAGTCGTTTTATGGTATCACATCAAAATAAAAAGGCTAAAAGGGAAAATACATTTATGTAATAATTATGTGATTATCGAGTGAATATTTTTTAGAGTTAAATTTGAACGAGGTATTAATATTTATTAAGATACTAAATCATTGAGCTCAACGTCTTTTCGGCGTTGTTTATCACCACAATTTTCGAGAACAAACCATTTAGATTTACTATTTAGAGATGTTCTCTTTAGTCAAATACCCTATCTCTAGTGCGTAGTAGTACAGGCCATCCAGTGATGGTTATAATACCTTCACGTAAGGTGGGAATACTGTTGAGTTTGAACCACCCCACCCTGGCGGTAATGTTGTGGCGAATCCACTATCCTAAACAAATTACATGGATGACTTGCACCCAAATATATCATAAAGAACTTTTTGGTTTCGCATAAATAATTCTAATTAAGAAGTTTGAAGAATATGTATTTAAATATGCTCATATTTTGTACAATACTTTATAAAGATTACCAGCGAGGTAAATATATTATGAAAATGACATAAAATATATAAAATTACATATAATTTTGATAATTATATATTATACAATAAACATTTTATTTCAAAATAAATAAATATATCAGTTTTGGTCATTATAAATTAATTTGATATTTGAAATGGCACTTTATTGACAACACAACTATAATGCAAATACAAAATAGTGCCAAATTAAAAGAATTGGGAACCAAGCTGATATTTATAACTCATGTCTGTCCCCCATTTAAAATACAAAAAAAAACCATTTAAAATATTCCTTAAAATTAAAAGATACAAGGGGCATTAATAATACATACAATAAGTACATTTAATAACTATTAAGGACATATTTGGATTTGTGTTTCATCAAGGATTCAATTGAATTAATTAGGATTCGCCACTTACTTGAGGTAAATAGAGAAAGTTCAAAACTAGCATTAATCAAAACCCCAAATACAAAAATACTGTTATTTGACTAAGGGTTATAATTTCATTAAAAACAATTATTATACTAAAACTAACTTGTAATTAAAAAAATACAATTTGACTACATAAATAAATAAAATGCAAAATTCTTGTAATATACATAGATCAAACTGTAAAGTCACAAAAAATTAAATTGGAAGTCATTGATGATTCGATAAAATTGACAAAGTTTGATAACAAGAGGGAAAATGTAACTTTTAAAAACATAACATTAATGTCATATTCCCTTGTTGCCGAATTCTTCGGAAAATTAATGGAATGCCGATTTAAGGTCGTACTTTGGCTAAAAAAAATATTAAAATTAAAACAACTGCCAAATACGATGAAAACATTAAATCTGACAAGATTTTGGCGGTGCTAACAAGGACAACAGGGAACGTAATACCTCTAACATTATTAAATAGGTTTAAAAATTTAACAAATCTAAGATCTCACAACGCAGGCCAAGAGTAACTAGGTACATAATTAAATTACTCAAATAATTCACAGATATAAAGTAATCACTTTTTCTTTGATTTAAACATAACAATATACTATTATCATACTAAATAGCTGTCATTTGTGAGCAAGCGTAATTTAGACTTATGTCTTAACTTCCTGCGATACTCCAATGAACAGGAATACCAGAGCGAGCAACATAAGTGAATAAACTAAAGTTATATCCTACAAACGCAAAATAAACAATTAATGTCAGTAAAATTTGGTGTAGTTGGCATGATTGATTAAATTCTAGCAATAATCTTAAGCGAGCCCTTGTCTGTCCGACGAAATGTTAGCAAAATTAATTTACATAAGGAACAACTTTATCATTGGTCCCTCCCTATTAGATATACTCTGTTCAAGCCGAACCGATACAAACTCTTAATGAGTTTTTATAAAAAATATCATTTTCAAAATAGGCCATACTTCAATATCAAAATCCAGACTATGCGCTAACAAAATTACTTCGATGGACAAGAAAGGTCAAATCAGAGTACATACATACATTTAATATCTATTACTGGAGAGACTCTATCCACATGACTAAGATTATAGAGACCATACTTTATGCTGAATGCAAGATATTGCCAGTCTGTCATCATTATAAAATAGAACACTTAATAATATATCGACGGCGGTATCATGTTGGGAATACCGAAAACACACAAAAAGATACTTTGATACACATATATCTAACATTTATATTTTAAGAACTATAATTCACTGTAATGAATCGTGATATGCATCATGATGAAATAATGCTGAAGTAATGGCTATGCATTGGTAGAAACCAAGTGACGTGTTTATGTTTAAGTTACAACATTACGTGCAAACAACCACGAATTTAATTCACATTCATTCATCTTCTTTTTATTCCAGGGACGGTTGTCTCTCACGCATTACACGCACATATATTATTTTATCTTAAATTTAAATCAACCCCAATTCACTGCTAAAGTTGCCACATATCCCAATAAATAAGGAGAAGAATATCACCTTCACCCATCATGCCAGTATTTTTCACATTAAACTTTAGATTATGCATTGTTCAATATGGATCAAAATTAAGCCCTAATTAAATATATTATCCTGTTTCAAAATATTTGTTCTTTGCCTATAAATGCTTAACAGCTATCGGGCTTTCTAAAGATGAATCTTTTGTATTGAAGCAAAAATTACAGGAAATATAAATTGATATCAAAAGATTTTAAAACATAAATACAACTCGAAAGTGTCATGTTTAGACCTCCAATACTTTTCCAAAAGTTTGTGATTTTACTTAGTGAGATTCGTTCAAAGTGAAAAATACTAATGCAAAGGCAGAAGTTGACAGACATTACAATTTGGGTTATCACATCAATTGGGCGACTGCGGAACAACCACATACTGGAAACCGCACAATTTACATTTCTCCATGTCATACTCTGTCTGCATTCCATAAGGACCCAACCTGTGATACTGGGATCTGTTAGCGAAGAAAAGTGCGGGATTACCCTGGGGCAGGAATGTGGGTGTATAGTTCCATCTAGGATCCTCCAACGTTGCCATGAGGTCCAGTATATTTCGACCGCCATACATTATCTTCAACTCATCTTCGTATTTTCCCTGCTTATCGCTATGTTGTAATTCGTGATGGTCATCAGAAAATGGTTTCTGAAAACAAAGACCTTATGAAATAATATAGAAAATAAGTAGGAGTAGGCAAATGAACTAATTTGGATTTAATTCTAGGGCTAAATGGAACAATAGGTACTGTAGACTTGCAGATCAGATCTATAATAGGCACAATGAATAAAGATTTGACTTAATGTCCAGGGGCCACAGCAAAAGTAGAATCCAATATGTGTGATAACTAACAGCGTAGCTGCTAGTGAGGTCATACCTATCTAGTAAGGAATATAAGAATAGATTCATGGCCTTAAAGAATTTAGTGGTGTTAGTTTAGTGTTTAGTGAATTTAGTTATGTTTAGGCAATGTTCGTTATTCATACTGATTTCAAATGAAGGCATGATCGTTCTTTATTTTGTTTTTTGGATTTCTTAATTAGGCAGTTCACGATTCCGTCAAAATGGGCGCTTCTGATTATTATAAAATGAGGTTATTAGACAAGCCTAGAAAGTTTGATGCTAATTCTTGTCAACACATTGATGATTTCTTGTTGGTCATTTACCGCTGTCCTTTTTGGCCTGTGATGCCATATGGTGCAAAAATCACCATTACGTTGTTAGCACGACCACTCTCATAGAACACAATCATCTTTAACAGTGGTAACAAAACCAAATATCAACAATATTTTTGGCCGTATGGCCAAGGTCGCTTTGAAATAAGTAATTGCTTACCTATAAAAAAAAAATCATATGAAGTAGTCATGTTGAGCTGTTACTTTGATATCTCTAACATTTTCATACAAAAATAGACCCATTAAGTACTTATCATATTTCATAGGCTAATTGATTGATGAACATCTAAACTTGTAAATTGGCTCTCGGGAAATATTCTACACTAATTTTAAAATGAAAACTTGCAAAATGACATTTTTAAGATGAGCCGCTGGAGTAATTTGTCGCGAGTATTGAGTTGGTGTTTTGCCAAACAAAGCGTTAATTGATAATAGATCGTAATAATGATGTGTTTATTCAAATGATCGATATAATATAATCAGTAAATAAATATAATTAAATACAAGTATTAAGAGCTGCGATGAAAAATACTTGAGGTCTTACTAAATGCTGGCTGTAAACTAAGTGGCTTTATGCAGTACTAAAACCTTTTATTTTAAACCTTTCTGCTACCTAATAAAATGTAACATTGAAAAATACTTATAATTACACTGCCAACTTGTATATACCAATAAAAAAAAGTAAATATTTATTTTTTAACAAAAGGTCCAAATCTTGCTTAAAATTTAACAAAAAAAACAGAAAGCACACAAGTAAAAGTAACTCTACAGATAAGAGTAGAAGCTTGAAAGATAACAAAACAGTTGCAAGTCGGCAAATACAAACACATATGTTTGATCTGTTTAAATCTAGATTCGCAACCAATCTCACGCAGAGGTCAAGGCCAACACAACACCTACGTAGCGAATATAATTGCAGGAATATTATGTATGGCAAATAAATACCTTTTCGTCGGCTTGGGGACTAGATGGGAGAGACTCGCTGTTGACGGATTCCGACTTGAGCGACCCAAGCGAACCTATACCACTGGACTCACTGGAAACGGATGGACTCGGGCTGGATTGTGATAGGCCCAATATATCAATAAGTCCGAAAGAACTAAACGTCGAAAATGACTCGGTTTCCAGTCCAGACAGTGGTAATGCGACGCTGAGTGCCATATCTGAAAAGGAAGATTAGCGAAACGGCGTCATTCGCATGTGCAACAGTTGCTATATTTTCGAAATGGACGACAGACGAAATTCAGTAATCAAAACGTTGACAGAAAATATACGCGGGAAATCACAATTTCCGCTGTAGACATATTACTTTACAATAAACAAAATTCACCATTAGTCGTAATATGTTATCACAGAAACAATCAAAGAATCACATTTACCGAAAAAATATTTATCCCACAAAAGACGCAGGTCCCGAACCATCAAAAGAGATCGAACATTTACAACGCGAAGTTATCGCATTTCACATTTTCTGTAGTGTTGGACGGTTTCTCACGTAATAGGTCTCTGTCACCTAATACTGGATATTAGAATCAGCTAAATATTATTCGTAGGTTAGATCATATCTTTTATAGCGAGAACATGCTTCATATAAAATTATTCTCAATCAATGTGTTCATACTTTTTAAATTTTTTATTCATAATATTCACAACTGTGTATATTACATAAGTATCACATGTCAGTTGAGTTAATTCAGGTAGCTTTTAATTTTTTGATATTTAAATGACAAAAATAATGTCGTTAACCACAGAATCATTATACATATATGATTACATAAATATTGTATTATTCCAATTAATAATATTCCTTATGTTTATGCATATTACGATCGGATTGGTGGCAGTTATCATTATTTACCATATTATAATTTTAAAATAATTTACGTACGTAAAATAATAATAATAAGGCCTGGAAATACCTCATGAGACACCCACAACATTGCAATTTAGTTCAAACAATTTATTTTTATACTAATTTAAATTAAAACAGTAATAGCTAAAATTAAAAAGGTAATTTATATATTTTTTTGAAAATATACAAAAAACTCAACCAAAAATATTATACTATTAATAATAACTTTTTGATAACCATCTAGTAAGTCGGCAAAATACTTTTATCTAACATAAAATAATTTGGAAAAAAGTAAGTATTATGATATAATATTACTACATTATGTTTCATATATATCATAGTAGCTATTACCTATTATCTATTTAGGTCACTTAATACTTCGGAATATTTAATCAAATGATTCTACTGTCCCAACTCTACTTTTGAGTTTGCGTATGCTTGATCAATGAATTTAGCAACGAGACGGCTGAAAGATAGCATCACCGGATGTTGAGTTAGCGCCATCTATCGATCGACGCGAAAAGTGATGATTTTAATTTTAAATTATCAAATCGTTTTTGATTGTAATTTTTATCAGGTAGGTACCTACCTACTTTAAAAAAAAAAACAAAATTGACAACATTCGCATATACGTAAAACTGACAAGAGCTGTAACGCCTTCTAGTGGCAAACCTTTCAACTAGCAAAACGTTGCGAGAAAACATACCCTTACTCCAGCTCCACAGCATGTGGAACAACATAAATTTAAGTTTTGAAGACCTGGGTTCATAAACATAATAAAACACTCATAAATTAAATCAAAATATTGCTTAGCTAATTATTTCAGGACATTTGGAACTTAATAAAATTACTTTAAACATATATATTTATTTACACTTATCACACAAATACAAAGAAATACCCAAAATGCTGAAGTACCTAAAAAACCAATTATACTTAAGTTAGAAATAATCACTAATAAAGTACTACCTAACTTCAGAAGTTAAGCAACTATCTACGCTCCTTCTATATCTTTATAAATAATGATATTTTTTTTAGTAGGCAATGCTACGGCGATGTTACTACTCTAGATTAAAAATATCGATATCATATGAAAAATCATAAGAGGTATGGGCTGCACTACTTGTTTTCTCGTCTTCGCAACTAGATTTAATTTGTACTAAAGGAGGCAGTGTAACATTCATATTATCACTTTTTTATGCAAATGGCTCAATTTATTAGCAATTACTTTAGATAAAACTAAATAATTTTGAATAAATAATTATTTTGTATAATTTGTAACTATGTAAATACAATATACATAATATTAATATAAATTAAATATATTTAATATTATTGTTTTTACATATATAAATATAGATAAATATTTATTTGACTGTAAAGGTATTTGACCTGATTAAAATGATGTAATTAGGTAATTATATTTTCAATTGGCTTTAAAACCTACGCTCTTTAAAAGATTAAATAAGGCTTTTTAAAAATTATGTCTCATTTGTGAGGCGATTTGTCGTTATTAAAAAATATAATCAACTATATGATATATGTAGTTTAGAATTAAAAAGTATCTATATTGTACATTTTAAAACATCATGATTTACATTGTGAGACATTAATTTTTAGTTATTTGATTTAAATGAATATAATGTATAGTATGCATATGTGAAATAGTATAAATATTTATGAAAACAATAGTTGTCATATGTATTTTAATCTATCTCAGACAAAGCAAAATAAATGTAGCTGGTGTGGATTTTATCAAGTTGCTTGACAAAGTCTGTTTACAAACTAAACAAACACTGATTTAAATGAAATGAAATTAAAATGGGACCACCCCTGAAAATTTTTCTATTATATACAAAAAAATATTAAATCGCTTGAGCTGTTTCGGAGTAATAGCGTAACAAGGATCGATTTGAAAACCTCCTCCTTTTTTTAAAGTCGGTTAAAAAAAAAATGGAGAAGGTTTTCCTATCATAGGGCTCTAATACCACGGACAATAAACATTGAAAAAAAATCACTACACACAAAAATAGTAATACTGAAACCAATTGGCTATTCTTACTGAGAGGTGAATATATGTAAATATTAAAAAATTCACACCACTATTATTATTAATGATAACGTATTTAGTTCGTATTTGTTATGAGTATTCATAAAAGTTGCCAATAGAACCCACCTTACCTTACATATTTCGTGTTATTAATAAAAAAATATATTAAATTACAATTAATTATCACTCGTTTAAAGAACAAATGACGAATGAGTGTATGAGATTAAATTATAGTCGTCGTTTCAGTAATATACCGTATAATATATTTTCAAGAGGGGTTTGAGTAAAAAAAAATTGTCTGAAGTGAGACTAAGCGTATAACCAATTAACTTTATCTGTAAATTATTTTGGTTTTATCTATTGTTTGATAGATAAAACCACTGATAAAACTATTATGACTGAATAATTGCGTCTGGGCTGGACTAAGGTACGTGCGAGAACAAATGGGCATAGAAATTTTCATTCGGAGCTTGCATGGAGGTTTGAAACCTTTCTAGAAGATGGCGCTAAAAGCGTTTTTTTTAATGATTGTTTTATATAGACGTAGACATATTATATTTATCATTCAGTCATGATTGTCATTAAAATATTTTTTTCACAAATTATCAGCTTATCTTCTTGATCCTACACGTACAATGTCAACGAGCAACATCTACTCAACAAATAGAAACAGTTATTTATGTCTGAACTGAGTTTACGCGCCAAGAGATCTATGCCAAAATGACAAAAAAAAAAAAAAAATGAACAAGTCAATTCGTCGGGCAATAAGAACTTAATCTGCGGCCCAAATATGTGAATAGTTGCTGATGTAAATGGTGCGAAATAATTCTGAACTAATCGTACCTACTATACATGTAAAGTATTAGTACGTGCAGAGGTCAAGTATTTGATAGGAAGGTACTTGGTAAATATATTTTTGCATCTGATTGGACTCTCAGCTCAAAATATGTAGATATACGTAATAAAAATTAAAATAAAATTTTATTCTGATCGAAATAAATAAAATCCCAAAATATACTCAATCTCAATTTATAAATTGGAATATACAGGTTGTTCTTTTTAATGGAATATATATTTTTAATTTTCAACGCCTTGTGCATATTTGTCAAAAATAGTTTATATGCAAATTTATATACAAATCGATATCTAAATATATTTAAAATAATAACGAATTTATTTTTCCTCATTAGTTGATATAATACTGCACAAATATTTATTTCTTATCCACCATCTCCCCTGACTCTAGCATGGCCTTTTTGAGTAGGCCCCATATGACCTAGGTCATAACAATTCTTTTACTTTATGTACTTTACATATAAAAAAAAGTACATATTATTGTTTATCGTGCTTCATTAGTTAAATATATATCTATAGGAGTAGATGCTGAGTTAAGGATATGCATGCTATTTCGTACCTAATATAAAATCGGATTTACACATTGTTGTTACTATATGTATGTAGTTTGGAGATCTTTTCCGTTAAATTTGAATTTCATATAACATGTGGGTTATAATATGACATTACTAGGTATTTATTTGAATATGTAATTCACCTTGACCAGTATCTCTATTTAACTATTACGGATTGATTTATGTTTCAACGGATTGGAGCAGACCTAGAATTTGAGATGTTAGAATTCGGTACTATAAATATTTACCGAAGGCCACTTAGGTACTTTACCAAAAGCATGTGGGCTACTTTAGTCTATGAATTGTCATTAAGATTCTCTAAAGTACCTGTGCAATAATCGACTTGAATTTGACGACCACATTGCATTTTAATCGAGGGCTGTACCATCTCAGTATCTCGATAGATCCGACCCATGAATCTCAAAATATACTAGGAAAATTGTGTTGGGTCGAAATATTTTTTTTCACGTTTTGTGTAACTTGTCTAACATAAAGCGTGTTTTAATGTTTCCTTGTCATAAAGCTAGAAAACGGGAATATATTAAATTTATCAAGTAAAAAGACTAACAAGAGAGAACTAATAATGTTCTGGCAAAAAAGCTAACGAGAAGAAGTTTTGAAACTTTACAGTAGGATAAAAACATCGAAAATAATGTTGTTTGTAATTAACTATAACCAAATTAAAATATATGGCAACCTCCGTCTTTTTGGTTATTTGTTACTTGATTACGTCCCATACAAAAATATAAAAACATTAGAACATTAGGTCTACCAAAAATCCAACATCTTGACTCTATAATCATTGGATTTTTGGTAGACCCCTGGGATATCTGTACGGCTACTTAAAGAAAGTTTATTATAAAAAATTATAAGTCTAGGATATGTGGACATTTTAGCCCCATTTACATTTAGTTTTTAAAATAATTCTACGCTTTTGCTTTGTTTTTTGTTTGAGATCTCATTGGTTGTTAAATACTTTCTTCCTAAATTAATCGATATTTATAATGTTGTGGATCGGACGAATGAAGCGTGTAGCTTACTAGATGAAGCATCTCATTGGAACTAAATTCTTTAAAAAATGTGTCCTATAAACAATCTCCGATTTTCGACACGTTTGCGACGCCATCATTTATTAGAGGCAAACAAGATCTTGCAAGACTGTAAGCTTAAAGCTCAGTCGACAGTTTTGAGGAAGGCGCCGTTGAATATTGTTATCGGTTAAAAGTGACCTGACCTGATTTGACTCGCTGCAAAACAAGTTTGACCGTATTGCATTATCGCACAGATAGATAGGTGAGAGTGAAAAGCTTTCATAAAATACATGCCTGTATGTATTTAAACCAGCGTGCAATTAAACGATGCAACTATCTGTGCTTTCGGTATTAATTTTTCTTTGAATATTCTGGCTATATAATTTGTTTGAAAATTTTCAATCTGTAAAAATATTAAAAAACATTCGAATTTTCCAAAAGTCAATATTGTCAGACTTTTACATAAGTAATGCGTAAGTCTAACGGCCTATTATAACGTAAGGAATTATCTAAATACGGTATATAATTTATATGATATATGATTTATATAATTTCTATTAAGTATAATCCGTGTTTGATCTTTAATATGCATCTGGTGTTCTCTTTTTATTTAAATATTTATAAGGTTTTTTTACTTAAGTCTCTAAAATTAATGTAAACATGTTATATGTTCAATATTTTGTTATAGTACCGAATAAAAAAAATAAAATAAATAACACCTATCATATTAAATTTGTCATACGTTACAAAATCGGTTATTGCTCTACTCATTTTCAAAGAATATTCACTTCTTCAAGTTGACCGGAATGACCGAGATCCGGGGTATCGTAGGTATTTATTATTATTAGGTATTTAAGGATTGCGTCCAGAGGTTGCCGGAGGGCGCGAGGCATCGCCCGCCCTTCGCGCCGCGCGAGCAGGACGGCGAGAGGGTCGCGCAAGCGAGAGGGAAGGTGCGGCGGCCGGAACTCTTATTGATTTACTCGTGGGCCGCGCCGCCCCGCGCCCCCGCCCTCTCCCCCCGCCCTCGGCCGGACCGGCAGAAACAAAGTGTATCCTCTCCGCCGGACAAAGCGGGACAGAGACAGAGAGGTCCCTCCCGAGGAGCCGAGAGCTAGCTTTGTTTCTCATCCAGATGACGCGACTCCGCCGCCTCTGCGCCTTCAGGCGCCGGACGACCTGTCGTAGATGCTACCTAATAAAATATGCCGAACTAATTTATGGTAAAGCGTTTAAAAAAAAATGCAAGCGTCTGGGAAGAGTAATAACTAAAAAGCGAAAATCCCATTTGTTACAGTTACAACATCTACGGCGACGCTTTTTCGTTAGATTAAACAAATATCTCGTTTTGGGAAATGTATATAGCTCTTGCGGAATGGATTTGACGAACAAACTTTTTACGATTTTAACTAAGGTTTTTCCATATTTTTTTATGAAAATTATATCATTCCGCTGGTATCCAAATTTCCAATTTTCGAACATTATTAAAACTTTATGTCAAAAACAAATAGAACAGTAAAATATAAAAATATTATTTGAATTGAGTACTAAAATTTTACGTATTTTAAAAGTTCTAGTATAAATTTGACATTTGATACATGTTTTGCGGACAATTGAGAAAGAAAATCAAAAGAAATACAAAATAAAAAAATATTAATTTAATGAATTTGCGGAGTCTTTTTATTTAGCTGACATTAGGCATTCATTATAATTTTGTAATGCAATCCTTTGTCATTGATCTTTGTGGCGAGAACGCACGACCATGTACTTACTGATTGTACTTACGGTTACTTAGTCCCCAAGCTCAGGGGGCCGACGGGTTCGAAATAATGTTTTAAATATCCTTTTGGTGTCCTGGCCAGAAAACCTCGAACGGCTCGAACTAACCTCGCTATAATTTCTTCTCACCTTCAGAACATAACATAACAGGTTATAACATGGCTTTAAGCTTGGCAGCTCAGTTGAAAGAAATTCGAAAGTGGTAGGTAATTCCCCTACACGAATGATCCTTCATCAAAGATAAGTATATATTGACATATAATAGGATGTATTTAGTTTCTTCAGCGTCGCGGCCCCGGCTAAAGTGTGATCTGTAAAGTCTGTTGGATAAAAAGATTATTTACTGCGTTACACATATACTTAGTAAGTAGCTTTGTTTTGTTATGCCCTGCAGTGGGCGATAAAGAGCTGATGATGAAGTAGCTTTGCACCATTAAAGTATTTATATTTTATTTTGATAAAACTTAACTAGTTTAGATAAGGCCCAATTTATTTTTTTTCCGTGGTTATGTATCTGCGCCACTGCAATTATACTATTATTTAGTGCAAGCAGGCCTACGTCCAGTAGAAAGTAGCACAGAAATTCAGTGATTTGCACTTGTTTTACTATTTTGTTGTGATTCTTAATATTGCGCGCATTTCTGCTTGGAATTTTCTTTTTTTTGTGTGGTACACCGGTAATTCATTTAAAGTATAAAATTTATCTTTTAATGTTTTATAGCTCATGATGCATTCATCTAACAGATTTCGCCACTATTTACTGTATCACTCTTTCGGGTGTTGGCTTTTCACAACTTATTTAGGTATTATGTCGACCCGACATACTCGTAATACTTAACCCGTGTTGCCTAATGTTAGTCATTAAAGTTATAATGATGTGATGTGCGTAATATGCTGATGTATTATGTTCTTGCTACATATAAAAGATCTGTCACTCCTAATTCTACGTAACCATATATGTTTGAAGATTTCGTTTTCTATCTGGATAGCTAAAATTCTGTGTTTTTATGCATCTCTACCGCAGGTACATGTTAAACGCTCTAGCAAACACATGTTAATTTTTTTGGGGACAGCTTAAAAGTTATCACTTTTAGGATATCATATCTAGAAACATGGTCTTAGAATAACCCTGCAGATGGCCTCCTGAACTAGGAGGCGCGTAAATCATGCCGGTCTTGCCGTAATGCGTCTCGCGGCGCCGCGACTTACCGCCGGTCGGCCGGTAATTCACGGCGCGCCGCTTACCGGTCATTTGTAGGGCTTATTATTTGATGACGCCTCGGGAAGCGGCAGAGGCCATTAGGCGGCTCTAAGCTAAGCTTGGCTCGGATTCAAACTCAGTGTCTTATTTTATACATAACAAAAAAATAAATATCTTCAAGACCGAATAGATATCTTAAAAATTGTTTATTATTTTAGAATATGCTAAATAACCGAGTCCAAAGGGAATTTTCCATTCCCCTCTGACTTGACATTTTCCCAAGCAATAGCATTGGTCTGATTATAGATCATAATTATTTTATTACTGTGATCTTAATCTTAATGAATTGGGATATTGTTCAAAAAGTACCGAAACTAATCTAAGTAATTAATAAACTTCGTTAAATATAAATTTATTAAAACTGATAACATCAATAAATCATTCAGTAAGACGAGTCAATAGTAATAATCGCATAAATCCAGAAGTAGAGTTTTTAGTATTTTTAGCCTAAATATCATTACTATCATTACTCTTATTTACGCTGTTTTAGATTTTCTGACCATTTTCAATTTCTATTATCATGTTACAAATGAAAATTGATTAAAAATAAGGGGGTGTGTTTCGACTAATGAAATAGGCTCACATTTGAAATCTAAACATACTTAATTTATACCCGTTGATAACTACTAACGTAACTACGTATAGCGTAACTACGTAACGTTGATTTTGTGCATTTTTTAGTAATATTTTTACGATTTTTATGAAACTTATACAGAAAAATTTCTTTGGCATTTAGGGTTGGTAATATTTGCGAGATTACTTAGGGCTAATTATTGCAGTTTGCGCAGTCGACCCTTTAGTTATTGCTTATGCAGCTGTGGGATGGGAATTCTGTAGAAAGTTGAAGATGTTTCTAAAGCAAAATGACAAAATTAGTATTAATATTGACATTCGAAATAAACGCGGTTTAGAATTAATTTGGTGTTCCGGCTGTCTAATTTTTGTTTTTAAATATTATCATAGCATACATATATAAGCGAGACCCTTAAACACGTTGCGGAGATGTTTTTCTCGTGAAAAATTTGGAAATATTCAAATACGAATCACGAGCGTTTAAGCCAGGAAAACCGCCTGTCAAACAGGCATTCGTCGCCCAATAGATTTGTCGTCGATCGCAACGGCAAAAGACGTGACGAACGGCTCAATGCGTTGGCAATCTGCTCCATTTTGTCGCAGCACAGAGCCTGGTGCCTTCCTCTGCTGTACCCAGGAAAACGCACAAGGGACAGATTTCCATATTTCAAATAACGAATTATGCCGTTCGATCTTCACAAAGACTGTAATCTACAGCGGAATTTTCGATATTCCATTCGATATTCAGAACTTTGAAATTTCCATGGACACAGGTCCTGACCTAACCTGGCTCAAATCGAGCACTACGTATTACTTTTAGGGCGACAAATAACGTGGCCATATTTAGTTTTATCATGGTTACCAAGAAAAAAATAAAAAAACTTTACGTGAAAATGGTAAAGGATCATGTCGCCGTACACCGTAACGGTGTCAAGGCCATTTTCGATCGGCGCGGCAACTGAATTCGCGCACTGAACGAATTGACACCGTCTGTTAAAAAATATAATAAAATTGGGCACGATTTTTTTTCGCATTTTTACACAAAACACCACTTATGTTCTCAAGAATGGTCTTGGGACATCTTACATATATATATTTTAGCAGTTTGGCAAAAAATATTTAGCAATGTATAGTTCATATTTAAAATAACTCTTATTTTTTATTATTTTTATTATTATTATATTTAAAAAAAAGGTTTTTTTTACTAAAACAACTTTTAAAAAAAATATTCGTGTTTCTTTAAATATTCAAAGAAATATCAATTTTTTTTAGGACTAGACCCTCGGTATGTAAACTCAGTTTACATCGAAGCAGTTTTTAATTCAAAACAATTCGCTGCAGCCAGTTCTCAGCATTGCTTGTGATCAAGGGACAATTTACATAATCACGCTATACGAAAATGGTAAAATATAAAGCGAAAACGTTTACGAATATTATAAACAGTTATTTAACTCGTTGCTGCAGCTTCATTCGAATAACCGAATGTAAGGATGTTGCTTACGCGCGTCGAGGGAAATGTGTGGTGGGTGATATTTCCACTACGCCGACGAAGAAAAAAAATCACCATACCAGTCTGACCGTAGTGGGGATTAAATTGGTGGATTGGTTGTGAATATGCATCTTCTATACGTGATCACAGGTCACCATCATGAAGTCCTCGTTCTAACCTGCCGAATAAGAAAATTCGATCGTAAGAAAATTAACAATATCATTATTTATTCTTAGTGTTTGCTAACAATATATTAATAAAACCAAACATATTCTAAAACATCATGTTATATTATAAAACGAATGTTAAAAAAAATATATACGTATTAATACACGAATACATTTTATAATAATTTACCTGACATTTCATGCTTCTTGCATTATTTTTTCAATATGTCATATGTCAAACACAGACTAATGAAGCGCGGTAAAGTTTAAAGACCGCTGAAACAAAACAGTTTTTACAATCAAAGCGACCCATCCCGAGAGCCGTAATCCTTAAGTCGTATGGGCCTCTAAGTTCTTTATAACCGATTTTAAACTCTCTTGTCGTCATTCATTATAAACATAAATGTTTCTGATTTTTAAACACCGTGCATACAAGAAAATAAAATAAAATCCAGCATTTCGACAATTCCCTTACACAGACTGCCATTAGTTCGCATCGAAGGGACTTGTCATTTCTCTCCTGAGGACGGAATGTGTGATCATTCCCGAGACGTCAAGGTTAATAATAATTCTTGTAATTTTTTAGAATATTCAAATGTTTAGTAAAACTTGTTTATAATAACAACCTAATAAAAAAAAATAGGTTTGTGAATTACCGTTATAGGAACGCGTTAGGAACAAAGTATATTTATATTATGTAAGTATATAATATTTTTCTTGAAGGTAGGTAAAGGTTTAATAATCAGTTATTTTACAGTCAAATACAATTATTTGGGACACTACTCAAGTAAACTAAATGTGCATGTGCTAGAGTCAGGGTAGATGGTCATCCACTTTAATCAGGACATTCATGGATTCAGGTGGATATTCATCCACTTTAATATCCTTTTTAATTTTGGTACAAATTATATTAATGGCTTTTTAAAATGTTTTGTTTTAAAAGACTTTGTTTGATACACACATAAGCAAAATTGCAGCGTCACTAAGTGGTAATGTGTATAACAAGCATATACATATATTTACAATTTTGGGTTTGCGTAAAAGGGCCGCAGGCCGGCTGCCGGGGCGCAGTAGGCACCTTCTTCCTTTTCGTAGCAACAGACCGCGCTACGCACGCATGCGTAGACATGCTGTGGGAATGAAATATAATCGAATATAAGAATTATAATTAGTTCAATACTTCATTTGAGAAAATTCACGAAACCTTTTTTGAGAAACCGATGCACTCTCTTTAGTTCGTTTTTTATTTACCAATGAAGCGATTATATTGTTTAGATTATCGTAAAATACTGGGTGGTACCTAGCTGCCTGCTTATAGAAATATAAATCTCAGGCAATACAAACCCCATAGGGTGGACATTCTGGAAATAAAATAGCGGATGTACACCGGACGTTCATCGTAATTTGTATAAAAACGTTTTTGCCCTCGTTCTGGGAGGCTTGCAGAGGGCGACTGGCGGTGAGCATGGGCGGGGATGGCGACGGGAGGGAGCCATACTGCTGATGAGCGATTTTGGTATTATTTAGGTATTTATTACGGAACAGGATTCGGCAGATATGTCGTTTGTTTCAGCCACTTATTTCAAAGGGAACACGAAACGAATGCGTTTTGTGTCGTGCGAACGCATTGACATTGTGGTCTAGTGGTTGTTTGTTTGATTCACGAACCGGAGGTTTCAGTTTATAATCTAAATTAAGTTTTATTTAACTTTTATATAATGGTTATTTTTTTCTCTACGAGTGTTTCTACACAGAATAAATAATTGACTAGAAGTCTTTGACTTTTTAAGCGAAACAGTCTTTTACGCCTCATCACATGGAATAACGGAAGCCACAAGTGGAGCACCTACCTGTATAATATAAGATGTATATGTAATTATTTATTTATTTATTTTATCCATATAACAATACAGTACGAATTACTAAGTATATACGTAATTCCCCTTTTTTTTAATATAAATTTCAAGGTCTTAAATATAATGAGCTATAGGAAAGACGTTCAGGCATATTGGATTATAATCACTTCACTAGGCGTAATGCCTGTATCGAAGTGATAAATATTCGAGGCACTCAATAATTTTATGTGGAGGTGCTATATTATATACATATGTACACATATTCATATACATATAAATATATATGAATACATATATATACATATTTATTTATTTCGTTAATGTTATATTACTATTAGATGCTTAGAAATTATAGCAGATTTGTATAACATACTAATACATACTATTACAAAAGATATTTATTTTCATAATGTAAACATACTAAAAATATATAAATACAAATAATAAATACATATAATATAATATAATATAATATAATATTAATATACACACAATATAATAGACACAGAATATAATATGTCCAGATTTATGTGTTCAGGTCAAAATTGATGTAAGTTGATCTTCACATACCTGCCTTGTTTTATTAAGCAGCCAATATGACATTATTTGCTTATGTTTATAATCAGTGACAATGTTCAATCAGCTTTGACTGGATTGGTCAATTTCAGCAAAGAATATATTAAGCATCCTGGGTGATAGAAACATGTAATGCCTCTCTGCCCGTATGTGGTCTGCATTACATATCCTTTGTGCTGAAATCTTTGCCTCGTTTCGTGGCTATGCTGAGCAATTGTGTGCAATGTTGAGTCCTTTCGGTAATACACTAGGATTGCTTTATTGTAGAGCTGACGGACGTCAAGTACCTTAAAGTATCGATATGGTTTATGGATTATTGTTTATTGATTTGCTGTACTTATCTTACGTTATATTTATATAACATTTAGATGTTTTTATACCATCGATCATGTGACGTAAGTGGCACATTAAGCAAACAAAACCAAGCTGCTTCCCTTAGTACAGATTCGTCTAGTTAGGGAGGCAGAAAACATCTGTAACAGTGTAACAGTCGCTTGTCGCTTTAATAAGCTATTTAATAATACTTATATGTTACATAGTTATATTTTACTACTTAAGAGTTTTAATATATATATGAAATAAATAAATAAATAATATGTGAAGTGGTGGCACTGACTCAAACATATGCGGAAACATTTCGTTTTTGGCAATTATCTGTTCTGTGGGTGAGCATAATCTGAAAAAAAAAATTACACTATTACTTATTGTGACGGCAACTAGGAAACTCACGCTTTCGGTGATTTCTAAAGGTAGTTATAGTTTCATTTATATCCAAATGGCGCTATTCGGACTTATTCGTACTTGCAGACTATGTTTTTTATATGGTTAAAGTTTGCTCATGTAAAATGTTGAGAATTAATTACGATATAACATAGGAGGTGTATATCCAAAAATTTTTTGACCGACTTTGTCGGAGTAAAGCAATTACTGTTTGCAAAAACAAACAACTCCACCAGCCTGAAACAGGTAATTCTAATAATGTTATGCCTAAATAGTATAGTATATTGCATATTTTTGCTTTGCTACGGTACTGACTGTTTATTAAAAAAAAAGTTCGTGTGTGGTCCACTACGCGCGTTAAAAGTAAAACTTCTGTAAGAAAATTGATTAATTTTGTCAACTGCCTAATAATGTATTAGCCTATATGTCAAAATTATCGTCACTGACAATTGTCGTACTTAACAATGTTTTCGCACGCCTATTCATTTCATTCATTTAAGAAAATCAACCTGACAGATAACCAAAAATCAATGTGACAGCACTGACCGCTGGGTGACTTAGCCGAATGAGCGTGTCGCGTTAGATTCGTTCACTGCCTAAGAAAAATTATGCAAGGAACGCTGTTTTAGTTAAAAAAAATAAGGAGTTAATATTCTTGTTATACTTGAAGGAGGAATCAACAGCAGGAAGGTAGTCATGAATTTAGGTAAGAAGGCGAACTATCTCATAAGCTCTGAAGGCTGCTTTGATCTCGTTCGCAATAAATAAGCCCTGAAGAGAGCAAGAATTATCGCGGCATCGCTTTTCGTGTGACTGGCGAATTTATTTGGCTGAAAGGAATTTTATAATGAACTGTGGGAGCGTCGTCAGATGCGTCGCGCCAAGCCGAGACGTTTTTTGCCGCCCCTCCCGACCCTCCCCCGGCCGGCCGCCCGCCCGCCCACGCTAATCCCTGGCGCGCTAAGTCATACGCTCCAAGCCGGCGGATTTTCGGCAAATATTGGCAAATATTGCTTGTCATCCTCCAACTCTTGTCCCTTTGTCAAAATAGCGATATAAACATAGTTGTATAAATAAATACTTACCTGAAGGCACTTACAAACTACGCACAAATACTATGTAACTGTTTTATTTGAAATAATAATCACAATTATTTATCGTACTGCAAATATAAATTACTTTGTGTTACCATGTCAAAAAAAAAAACACTAACGGTATTCAAAATTTTCAAGATTTGTACCTATATATCACATATTTATTTATAAAATACTATACTTTTAACAAAATAGAATACAATAAAAACGTGTGGAAAATACTACTTATTATTATGGGAATCTAAGTAGGTATGTACCGAATACAATTTCTAACATAAAAAAAATAGTAAAAAAAAACAAAATCGATAAGAATTGTGTTAAAATCAAATTCAGAAACTTACAACACGTAACATTTATATCAGATAGATTAGCTAAAATAAAAATAACTAGGAATGCATTGAAATGTTTTAATTTATAAAATAATGTTTATAAAAAATGCTTCAAACTAAAGAAAACTAATGAAATGAAATTAAAAACAATATTCTTTTGTTTGGAATTTAGTGGTTCAACCAATTCAACATTTTGTTTTTATTTTTTCTAATTTATTTTTTAAAGAATTTCGATAATTTAAACGTTCTAAACATAGCTGCCGCCAGCCATTTAATCATTCTTATGCGCTGACGTGTTTATTCTACTTCTGAAAATAGAATAGATTATACTATTCAGTTTTTGAACAAAATAATATTCTGTATAATATAATAACATACTGAAAATAATTTAGATAGGATCTTAACGATTAGGTACTCGTAAATTGACACTGTAATAATAATATAAACATTATTTACAAAGCAAACGTCTCTTGAGTATTGAACGTATTTCTTTTTAGCATGTCAAGAATATTAAAATGAAGATTTTTGGCAAGATAAACACACTTGTATCTACAAATTCAAGGATTAGGACAACGAATCATATTTTAAAAATGAAATAAATGTTGATTAAAGTTGTTATTATTATTCGCTTGAACTAACTGATAAAAAATGTTCCCAAAATATCAAAAATTTATTAAAAGAATAAAAGGTCCCATAGAATACCGATTTCCAGGTTTAGTCTAAGTAAGACAAAAATAAAATTGCTAGGAACAGCTTAGTCAAAGTAATGAAACTATGGATCTATGGATGTATACACATATTATTATCACTAATTTAATGTGAGCATAATATATACACACTATAATAAAAATATGCCATACTTTTCATATTTTTAATCGGATTTTGGAATGAAAGTAATGCCATAACAAGTAAGAAAAGACGATTCTGAAGACCTCACTAGCTGAAGAGTAAAACTTAGGATTATATTACACGAAATATCTACTTATAACAGTTGGAAAAAGTATGGCCGAGTGATTATTTTATTTTATAATAACCAGGAACACAAAATATTTAGCACTAACTGAAACTGACCATACAATGAGGTCATGGTAGATTTGTTGATTCAGACGCTACGAGTTCGAATTTCCGTATATATATATTTATGTACGCCTTTTTTGAAGTTTAATAATTAAAAACTCCCATGAACAAAATTAGTTTGGTTGGCCAAGGCTCAAAACAACACTATACCAATATATGACCTTGGTAAATACAATTCAGCAAAGATCGGGTAGCATGCGCTTTGTTTGCGTTGGGTTTTAAACCTCCACTTAATACTACCATTTATTTCGATTATTTTTTTTTTAAGATTTTACATTTTTTTTTTACTTTCTGTGTCGTGATGGTTTTTAATCAAAGTAGGTGCTGGCCAGCGGGGGTGGGTTTCGGTTGTCATTGCCAGTTCCAGGTGCTTCGTTGTCGAACGATTGTCACGCATGCATTGTTCGCACCCCCGCCCTCGCCCCTTTGCCCCTATGGACGGCAGGGTTTAGTAGAAACGAGACCGATTATGCATAAGACGTAATGCAATTACAATTTTTGCATTATGCATTGGAAAACGCTAAATTGGAATATATAGAAGAAAATACCGTAATCCCCTGAATTTATTATGGAATTTTATTAAAGTACTTACTCTTAGCAGGTTTAATAAAGTATGATACGAGCAATTACTTAGCATATGTTCATAAAAAATACACAGATTTCCTTTGTATTTTTTAAAATATAGAATTTTAACATTATTGGTTCGAAATATATTACAAATAATTGTAATAAATTTTAGAAAGGTGATGTGATAAACGTGTCTTCAATTACCTTTTTTATTACATTATTTTCGCATAAAGACGTAGATCGTCTTATTATTCTATTTCTATATATTATTATACTATCCGTAATGATGACTAAAATGGCATCTCGTTTATTACCACATACTAAGCTTGAAACGTGAATACAAAGTGTTAAGAAAATTTGTACGTAAATCGTGTAATTACTCGTATCAATATTATTACCACAACTGGGTCTAATCATAATATGTATAATTAAAGTAGCCATAAGTGTTTGTATCTACATAAATATAACGAATAACAAAGATAAAGAATGTGTTTTTTATTTTTGCATTTTAATTGAATTAACTACTCGTATAGAACGCGGATGTTGACGTTGATATTCTTGAAATGTTTCCGTTGCCAATTGTTTGTCAAGTAGCCAAGTTGTGATGATTCCTACCGGCCTGGCAGCTGCATTCAATTGCGAAATTCTTAAAAACATATTAGTAGTGGTTATTATTAATTATTTAATTTTTGTAATAGATATGTGGATGCATACATTTCCCTTTGTATAGGTTCTTTCCAATACTAAACTTATTATGGTTTACCACTTACATTAATGTAATCGGAAACGAATGGAAATCACACCCGCGGGCCTTAGAATTTTTGCAATGCTCAAGATAGTCTGCAAAGAAGAGTATAAATCCTTACACTTTCGATATAACTATTATAGATGATTAAAGCTTTATAATTTGATCAATAATACAAATATTTTTTTTTTATTATAAATATTGAAACAGATCATTTACCTAAAAATAAATAATTTTAAACTTTTATCACTACAAAAGAAGTGATAGTATAATTTTACCTAAATGTTGTTTTCAACAGCCAAATCAAAATTTACTAAAGGAAAAATATTATACCATATTTTTTTAAAGTTTTTTTAGTAGACCTATATATTTTTTTTAATAAAAAAATGTGTTTTTTAAATATTTAATATAGCATGACAGCCTAGAGTAGATTGCCTTTCTGGGGAGGAGATGGAAGCTTATTCATCCGTGAAGGCCCTTTCTTATTGCGCCTCAAAACCAGATTGCTATTTGATCTCACGATTTTACCCTTAAATTCCAAAATATAACGCATAACTGCTAGGCCAACTTGTACGAAGCAACCAACTTTTCTGGTGGTTTTTTAAATAAAACATTTTAGATTAATTTGAAGAGGGTAATATGGCGGTTCAAACTAACCACATCACGAATCTCCAACACGGTTTTGGCCTTTCATTATTAGGTTTTGATAACTTTGTTTATCGTTTCCTGGGCGAAATACACACGGTGATTTTTATACTTTATACATTTAAAAAAGCCTTTCGACCGTGTCGAGGCGGACAAGGAAACTTTACTGCGAATTTCTTCTGGTCACTTGTTTCCTTGCTTTTTATATTGCGATCTCAGACAGTATTTTGTGGTCAAGTGCTGTGGCTCCTCTTTTTTTCATTCACCTATGCAAGGTTTTGATTTCCAACCCATTCTCCAGTTATATTTCATTAAATTGTTTTATTTTTTTGCAGATGAATAAAATTTACATCTGAATTAAATCCGAGTATTACTGTCAGCTACTGCAAAATAATTTGAATAGTTTGGGCTAGTGATAAAATAGTAATAATATAGTTCATTATATCCAAATGCTACGTATTTTTTACTCGTTTTACTTCTCTAATACACTAAATACATTCTAATTTCCCGTTTCGATGTTGCATATGTTATATGCGATATGTCAAATGTTATTGCTTGTAATATGGCGGCAAAGAGTAATTTTTAGGACACGCTTGAATATTCGTAAAATGTCAATTAATGTATGTAATCGTACATTTTGAATTTTCATTAGTTCTTAGTACTTTTGAAGTTATTAGCTTTATTTAGATTCAAGCTAGAGCGTGTTTTAAAAGTAATTTTATCCATTTTCATTATTACATTCACCTTACCCTGTGTGTAAATAATATCCTATAAATTACTTTCACTAATAACTCTCTTTGACTACGTTTGAATGTTACCCTCTTAAGGTATTTATTTGTATTCTTATTGAACGGATTATTTTCAATCCGGCGTTTCTGGAACACTGAATTTAATAGCCTTGTGTCATAACATTACCCTGTTAAGTTTACCTCGATGCAGGGCAAATTAAATGTTCTCGCTGAAATGCCATAATCAGAGCTTTGTGGTTTTAAAACAATTTATCTGTGGAAGTCGATATTTTTTTATGTGGGATTAAGTAGAATAGGCGGGGGGGGGGGGGGGGGGTGGGATAGGCGAATTTATTTATTTATGAATACTGTTTTTATGATAAAACAGTCGATTTATGGTTTCTTCTAAAGTTTTTATATACCCAATAGATACTTACTTCGTGCTACAAATAAAAATGTAGAATACACTTAAACAAATACATATAATCAAAGTACATACCAATAATGAGATGATCTTGTGTGTGGTGTTTAACCACATTATACTTATAAGTTGAATTGAATACTTTTCATGTTAAACAGGTGTTTCTCACCTCCATGCACTATAACTCCCTAGATTGTCAAAAAGATTACCAAGATAATCAAATCAAATAAGGATGTAATAAAACATTATTGAAACTATTAAAATGATATCTGATTTGTGATAAGTGATTTGGAAGTTTGCCAACATAAATGAGTGGCGCTGCACACGTGTGTTTGCATGCTGGCTCCATTTCGTCCCGGCGCTGAGCTGCTCGGCGGCGCTAGAAGAGGCTGGCGGCTGTGGGAGCGAGAGAGAGCGAGAGGGAGCGAGTGGGAGCGAGTGGGAGCGAGTGGGAGCGAGCGCTCCGCCGCTATTAACATTCAAGTACGTAAGTCATGTCATGTGCACCTTTGTGCCATACGAATTCAGCCATTATTATCTACAAACGGAATGGAATACGAGCACTTATGCGAGACATTTTATTGGCCAGGTAAGCTCAGCCTCAACCTCGCCAACCCCGCTCCGTGCCGCTTAGGCCTTAGACGATGCCTCCGCCTGCCTCTGCATTGTGCCGAGGATAACGTACGCGCCATGCCCAATTTCGCGACGGGAGCATTTTTGAGCACTTCTTGATATTCCCTAACGTCGCATAATAATTATTGTTATGTTATTTTCCTATTGGTATATTATATACATTTCTAACTGGCTGCCTCGCACCAAGAAGAGTTTTTATCAGCTTATTTACATGCGCTATAACCGCTATAAATGTTATCGTATTTTAAAAATAATGTAATTCCTCCTCTGCTATCATTCATAGTTTTGCTATTATTTTTATTATTATTATTCAATCCAACTTAACAATAACGAATACAAAAAAAAACGTTAATTTGGGACATATTCTATGCAGTAGTCTATTGGTATTTTTGCATACAGCTTATTTAATAGCAATATTAATTTGCCTGAAATGAAAGAGCGACACATCAATAGAAAATTAGAACCAGGAATGAGGAGGGAAAGAAGACGGGAATCAGAAAAATCGACCAGCACGGAGTATTAAAATAAAAGGACAGAACACAATAACAGCATCCCGCGACCTGATCCAATTTCCCATATTCTCCGGCGCTAATTACGATGTGCAAAACCGGGCACGCTTTCATGTTCCTTCTATCCAAATCCTCACACATGTGTATGCATCTATTTCCACCTAAAACTCCACCTGGTATGGCTCTGCTCACAGAGGTCAAGCGCAATGCCTGGGTGGGTGCTGCTTGTAACGGATGACGGAGCAATATTTATTTACATACAAATTTTAAGTAAGTTAGATTTTTATGCCCCGATTAACAATTTATTAGCATTCCTAGAAGAAAGCTGGTGTTTACACGTCTTCCGTGAGTCCCGGCCTAAATATATTTCAGTTTCCGATAGGGCATTTAAAATATATACATAATAACAATCACCCTTTTGTGGAAAAATCTCTTAACGATCACATCAACATGGAGACCAGATTTCATTACGATTTTATTGAACTTTTTTTGAACGAAGACTGAAATGATAGACCATCCGCGTATTTAGATTGAAATCACCGAATGAAAATCGTTCGTAGAATTGGAATAATTTTCCATCAGCGTCGAACCGATACAGACGATGTCCGCCGATGTCCGCCTGTTATACTCGGGGCCGTTGGAATGCGATAAATAATCCAGTAGTGGAATGAGTGAATGCCAAAAAGCGTAGAGGAGCGCATTCCAGATCTCTACATACCTATCAGCCGCAGCCGGGGAATGTGCATTTAGAATCGGCAAATGGCCAGATACCTATCTATCTACATTTATTTCGCAGCATTTACTTTAAATTTGAAATTATTTACCGATTTTAAAAATTAGGTACTGGTGTGTATGCTATTTATACAGGGATGTCTATAAATAGCATACACAATTTAGATATTGGAGGGTAAATTATATCCTGTGCTGATGACACTACTCTGATTTTTGCACGAGGGCCTTTTATGAATCCGGAATAACAAAAAGAAGCAAACATATATCATTTTTATATATCATTAACATATATCATGGTCGTGTACAATTCCGAATTAACCGTTTTACGCTTTTCTAGTGGCATTGTAGCCATTTATAAAAAAAAAAACAGGCACCATTTGCTTCAAAGTGCTTTTTGCACGAATAACTTTTGTAGGGTCCGGCTTATTTTGGAACACCCACACCGCTGACTGTTGTTTAGTTTCGGGGTCCAAGACAGATCCAAAACAGATCCAAGATTCATAACCTGTGTAGATATTATAAACAGCTTTTGACGCACATCGATTGTATTTTTTTAACATTTTTTTTGCACCAATCGATACGAGCCTGTTTTTGATCAATTCTCAGGTTGTGCGGAATCCAACACGAGCTTTTTTTTTTTACAGCTAAATGTTCGGGTAATATCTTGTGTATGCTCGTCATACTTACGCCCACGGACGCCTCTATCTCGCGATAAATCCCACACCGAACATTGAAATAAATCATCACGCGAATGTTAAATCCATGGCGATGAAGACACGCAATTTTCAAAATGTTGCCACAATGGAAAAAGCAATTGACAGTTATATGAAACAAAATGCATTTCACAGCCAAAGAGTTTCATTTTTAAATGTAGTATTGACTTTTTCAATAAATGTTGCTCTGTAAGTGGCCCGTTCCGGATTCATAAATAGCAGCCCCCGGTATCAACAGATGGGAATAAGTTAATAGGAAAGCATTAAATGACCTTAATGTTAGCCAAGACTGACTTGTTAGCAACTCACTAACTTTGAATGCTGATGAAACTAAATAATGTTGCATTCGGCATTCATTGACTTTCGTCAGCAACCTTCGCTTATAATCGTCTCATCCTACATGACTGCTCCGATGAATCACGTTGCGTTTGCAAACCCATAGAGAAAGTCTCCTTTATTAAATACTTAGGCGTTTATATAGATCAACTTCTAAAATGGCACATTCAAACTGAATAGGTTGCAGAGAAAATATGTGAATTAATATACATTTTTAGGAATATATGAAACATCCTTAACATGGTAAGAGGAGTTTACTGTGCACTATTAAACGGCCTGGTGGTGTAGTGGTATAAGGGCCTGCTTCTAAAAATCAGAGGTCCCGGGTTCGAATCCCCAGTGGGTCAATCCGGCAAAATCATTTTTTGCCATTGAAAATATTCAACGGCTCTTTTCTCAACACTATCGACCGAGTTAAGTAATAATACATACCTACACAAAAAAACTCATTCAGTTACAGACTTGCGAGATCTTGTTTGTCTGTAATGAATGGCCTCGCATCTTAGATATCATGAAAGCAACATTAAGGCAGTCGGAACTGCGCCCAATAGCGCCTCCCCGACAATATAAACCATACGAATGAAGAAGAAGATCAGTCACTAATTTCGTACGGTCAAATAGGCTGTGGAGGCACTGCGAAAGCATCTGAATTGTGTGATAAAGCCGTTATCCGAGTTATCAATAGGAAGCCATACTACTATCCATCTGATCAACTCTTCGCGTTTTTTAAAGTATTAGACGTGAAGCAGTTGTATATGATCAAGACCATCACGGCATACTTTCATGGGGACTCAGGATGTCACACAAATATAGAACACTAGGTATAGGCGAAATATACAGCCACGTATGAATACAGCCTTCGGCCAACGGTACTATATATTCTTTGTTCCAAAAATATACAACACCTTTTGCTCTTCGGTAGATGACGTTCCAGTGCGGCACGATTTTTTCAAGCGCAAAATATGCGATTGGCTAATGACGTCTACAAAAAGCGAATGTGAAACATTACCCTTAAATATTGTACCCTTACTGTACCTAGACTTACTATATAATAACATATATCTTGCACGATTATTGATTTTTAACACTTTTTAATATGTTTATTTCATAGGCATTTAAATAACAAAACAATATATTAACGTAATAATATTTGTACTAATTATCAAAATAATAAAAAAATAAGTATATATATACAGTAAATATGTATGTTAAGTGTAAAAAAAACAAATTGGAGCAGGTATCACCCCAGAACAGACCTTGTCTAGTGGGGTGATAAAATCCACACCACCTATCTATTTTGCTTTGTATGAGATAGTTTTAGATTGCCTTAATAACGAGATATCTCCATATTGTTTCGGATTCAATAAAAAAAAAAAATCATCCTGGTGTCCGAGGAAATAAAGTCACCTGAAGTCTTCGAGAATGGTCTCGGGATATCCTGTGTACGAATAATTAGCCTATGAATGATTAACAATCTATAAAATTTCCTTGCCTAATACTGAATGTCTAAAAGTATCTCGTAGCTAGAGTCATCAAGGAACAACTTCTGGAGTATGTACATTTAGAGTAAATGTAGCCTCTGAATAATTTGACCGTACTAAATAACTCCATACTGGGATGAAGTCAATAGGAGAATCAGGCAAACCCGAAGTAGCCTGCGACGTCTACGAGCAGGGATGACCGCCATCAAAGACAACTCTGCTAATTGGATATGTGTGCCTGCCTATTAAATAAACGGTGGTTACTATGCGAGTGTGACAGTTCGTAAACTATGAAACATGTATTTTGCTCAACCAATAACGCATATATTTTGCCAATTTCTGGGAAAATACGGGTTGACTTTACGATACGAAAAGAAGGAAAATAGATCCGGTCTACGCGGCGTGATGATAATCTATTTTTAAAATCTGAAACGGTTTTCTACAAGTTTGCACAACTATTTCCATTCGAGCGTTACAGCTATTCTCGAGTGTATAAATAGCTCGGCGATGTTAAACTTTTGAATTGAGTTGACTGACGCCATTCACCTTTTAGCTTCCTTCGCGATCCTTTCACAACTTAACCTAACCTTGCCTGACGTCACATTTTGGAAATATAATTTTTCATAATAAATATTCACTTAATACACTGTCATCAAAATCTCTCTTTTCATCACACACACGCACCCTCAAACACAAATACACACCCTCATCCACACACACACACACACATACATCACATGCTCCTCATACGAATGTAATCTGCGTGTTTGTATTTTAATAAATTGATTTGCATCAATTTAGTTTGAAATCTGTATACCTACTGTATAAAACTATATAATGTTTGTGAATATGTAGGAAATCCATAATCGGTTTTGTTATCTACTTAATTCTAAATTGTTAATGTTACTGTTTTACTGTGTGTTTTCCCTTAAGAAAATAAATAAATAAATAAATTATTCAGTCACTATTATAACATTTGGTATACATAGTCTTAAACAATTAAGTTAAGGGTTTAAAACAGAATATTTTAAATAACTCATTTATTGTACACGATACATATATATACATATATAGTACACGAGTATTTGGATGCGTATATATACAAATAAAATAAGTAACATAATAAATATATAATTGTTTAGTTTAGTTTAGTTTAATAATTCTATTCTATAGTATTTATATAATAAAATATGTGTACTCGTATATATGTAGCAATGTATTTATTGTGTAAACACTATTTTGCTGTTATATATAGGGTGTTTTTTTTAGAGGCGTGGTTTTCAATCTGTCACTACTTTTTTCGTAGTTAGTGTTTTTGACAGCTGTCACTTGATTTATGCTCAGTTTGGTTTGCCATTTTATAATGAATAGACTTACTCCTGAACAACGGCCTAGTTGAGTAGGTTAGGTTAGGTTAGCCCAAAATAATTGTATATGACCTAGGTCATAGCAATTATTTAAAAAAAAAAAAAATACATAGTAAAAAACTTGCTTGTGACACACAAGTAAGAACGTTTTTAAATAAGTAAGATTTAAGGGCGAAACAGAACAGAATACTGCCTTCTTTAGCACAATAGCAAAGTTATAGTACTGTCAAGGGCTTGTATTTTCAGTTACTATATTTTTACTAATATTTTTGAACCTCAATAACAAAATATAAATAAAAGTTCTGCAATTGGTCGCTGGCGCCCTTGCCTATTTGTATACAAATTTGAGCCTTCGGTTTAGTGCTAAAATATGTTAACGAGCCAAGGTTAAACAATAAATAGGACGATAGGTTAGTAGTGTTTGGTGAAAACGGTACACGTTTTAAATCGATTGCATTATTATTTAGAATAATATTATTGGCTCTTTTTCAATTTTTACCGAAGTTTCTGATTTAAAAGCAAAACCCTCAATCAAAGATTCCATTGTTGTCACTTTGATGGTGTTTCCGTCTCTTTGGTTTGGTCACGTGTCCGCAGGTGATGATGCCTTCGAATTTAGGCGCACGCGCACATCTGCTGTATTATTTACGAGTATCTTTTGTCCGCTCTGTTTCTGACTTCTTGCTATGGCGCAAATCTTCCGCGTCGCGCCGCGCATCTTCCTTCGATTTAGATCTGACAAAGTACACTTCGACTGAATCTCTCCATGTTCCCTTGTATGATATAATTTATTCAAAAAATTAATTATTTCAAATTCTCCGCTTAACTGAAATATATGAGTAATCTGTTAGTGCTGTGTGTAGTGTGACATGTGGAAGCAAACATAGACGTTATACCGCGATTAAAGATATTACTATAGGTAATTAATGTTTTTAGGTACTATTTATGTGATATAAATTATTTGAAAATAAACAGCTCTTTTTATCTAGATACGTCAGAAAACTGTGAGCTTCTCGCGTTGTAACTCCACTCCTACAAAATCACTAAATAGATTCGAATGGAGTTTTACTGTTGGCCAGGTTTGGATCTTCGGCGAGGTTGGGTAAAAGTAACGCAATAAAGTCGTACAACATCAGGTGCAAGATATCCCTGGCCATAGATTTTTTTATGAAGCTAACTATTAAAAATTCAAAAAAGCCTTACAACTGACGGCATGGGCTTTTTGGCAAATATTTACTGATTATGCCCTCTGCTTAATATTGTAAATCTACTGAAATGAATCAGTTATACCCAAAATTATTAACTTTATTAACCCACTGGCTCTGACTCTCGAAGAGCCTGTACAAATATTTCATCATCATAGTTGCTGGTGGGTTCTTGCTTGTGGTTTTAAGTACCTGTCAAAATTAATTAGAAAAACATTTTTGGAAGAAAATAAGTGGGGGACTAATAGTTTAGGTTTTCTAAAGTATGATAAGTATTTCGTATTAGGTATTAATAACATTACAATATTTAACCATCGTTGTTGCGACTTTTAGCTTAAAGCTGAAAAAATTTTTTTTATAAAATATAAAAACATAGCTTGTTTATACGGTTACGGTTATGCCAGAAGCTGCACATTCATATAACGATTAACGATCTTTAGAATCTGTCGGGTATATAACCATTATATACTACATACAATTAGGACGAAAGCTAATTGTATGTAGTATGTGTTTATTTATTTATTTACAATAATAAAAAAAATCTAAAACTAAAATCCAATTTCTTATAAGGCACCATAAAATTTTTAGCTTTTTCCTGAACTCAGCACATTAGTTAGAAATTAACGCCACCCTACCGCAGTTACCAACGTATGTGCATTTTGTTGTTATTATATTTTGCGGGACTATTTCCAATTTTGTGTTCTTTCGCTACATTCGACGTTAGCAAAAAATTTCCAGGTGTTAAAATCATATTTTGAAGGTTTCAAGACAAGATTAATTACAAGATTTCAAATTTCAAGAAGACGCTATCCAAATACTATCAAATTCCTATTGTATCTCGTAAACAAATGCAACATTTATAATTTATAGTATTCTGAATGGTGATATAACCACTACTCAAGAGCACGATATTTCCTTGGTAACGAGATAACTATATTATCACCGCGAAAACAAAAATGTAGTCATATAATACAAACATTAACAATAAAGATTATGTATTATGTAAGGATTATTTTTTGTTTTTAAAACTCTTAACACTCGTGAAATTAAGAAATTGTTTTTATAAAAAAACCTTTTAACTCATTCATAATTAATTTACTGCAACATTGTTGTATTAGAACCGTGTCTAGAGAGGCAGTAATTATGTGGCTACTCTAAATCTATAAGTATTAAATTAAATTTGACTGCCTGTTCATTCGTCCGTTCATCCGTATGATTAAACTACAAAAACACATTTGTACGTTTGGTGATAAATATTTATTAAAAAATAAAGAATATAATTCCTTTATAAAATATTTATTATAATTTATTGACCGTTATTTTTCATGATCACACATGTTCTATAAGTCTTGATTAATTGCGTGCATGCTTATACGTGTATATTTATTGCGATTCAGGATCTAAGCCATAAGGTTCTATATGTAGGGTCAGTTCTTGCAATACCATGCTTTTACGATTTTTCGATTAAGCGCTTTAGTTTAATAGGTATGTCGTAAAAATTGCAACCGCAAGGACGAAGCCAAGTCGACGTTACATATGCAATTACATTTTTATATTGCTCGTATAGTTTCGGTGCGGAATGCGTCGCTCGCAAACTGTAAACATATAAAAATGGCCGCTGAATGGAGATGGCGGACGTCAAAGGGAGGAAAAAACGCGACCGGCCGTAAAAGTTTACCGGTCATTAAAAGCGGCCCGGAGAGGGTGACATCTTGTCTGACGAGGATTTTTTTGCGCGCCAACAGCGGGGAGCCGATTTCTCGCACGAAAATTGTAAAATATCCGTCCGCACCGCCTTTTCGTTCGCGGGACGCTTTATTTGTGCCTGTATCGTTCCTCTCATTGACATTCTGCGCTGCGGCGTTTCGGTCATCGCCATTGTCGCCGCGGCGGCTGGGGCGGCTGGGGCGGCTGGGGCGGCCGGGGCGGCTGCGGGCAAACAGCGAAAATCTGCTCTCGCGTGTCGCTAACGACGTTCGAGTATCGCTTGACGAAGTGCGTATTGTGTTGGCGTTACGACCGAGAGAGGGCCCTCGGCAACATTAGCACAAGTCGCTCGACTTTTTCACACGAGAAAATGTTCACATTCGCGTTTCAGACCGAAGAGAATACACATGGAGTGTACGTAGAACTGGAGCTGACACGAAGTTATTGTTTTTTGGCTTATTCCTTGGTAGTCTAATGATTTTTGTAGCTCTTACGTGAACTTTACGTATCATTCCTATGTGGTCTGAATCATACGCATTGTTTCGTAGCCACAACCTTTGCCTTTTGACAAGGCTTTTACCTGGGCAGCGATCGTCCTCCGATAAGAGTTTTGGGACCGTCCATGTTGACGGAACCTTATGGGTTTGTGGTGCGGAATCAGTTCTTAAAGTAAAACTTCTTTAGTAGCCATACACATTTTTTCCTAGGCAGTTAATTTGTCTAAACTTGGGAGGACGCTCAGAGGCGACGTGTTGTCACGTTATTTTCTTTTTATGCTAGTACAAATAGACGTGAGGAAATATTGTTAAATGAGAATGCCAGTATATGGTGATAATATTGAAATTTAGATTAATACATCATTATGCAGTTAATGACATGACTTGAAAATATGGAGATGACTTCTTAGCGTGGAACAGTTATGGGGCACCTATAGTTTTTGTGAAATTCCTCCCCCACGTACCATGTTTCAACCCTATCCATATAGCAGGGCTGCCTTTAAGAAGTTTTGTCTTGCGGAATAGATATGCAATGATTACCTTACATTGTAGTGAAGCGTTTTGAGTTTTTGATATTAGAGGTCTCTGACAGGCCTCCATCGCGAAGGCCTATTTACAAGCATTACTGCAAAGGATAATTTGTACTTACTATATTTCGATCGAGTAGGTCAATTGTTCAATGCGGGCAATTGTGCCAGTACCTAATCGAGCCTATAACTAGAACCTCTCGATCGGCCAACAATAGTTTCAAAATTACGACTCTAACATACCGATTGCCGCAGGGATTTTTTTTTATATACAAAATAGTAAAATTAACCATTCTTGTGGTTATCTGAGCTGGACCAAGCCTTAAAAAAATAATTAGGACACATATGTATTAACAATTATTATTATTGTCATAACAGATTACTTATCTTGACTATACGTATTTTTGAAGTGAGCTCCAAATCCACTGAACTATTTTTTATAAAACATACACTAAAATATTCCTACAGATTTTGTAATAGTTGGTATAATGTATGTGTTATCCGTTATCTCATATTTAAACCACAAAAGACAGCCATTATCACACAATATTTAAAGGATTACAATTGTATAATAATAATTTTAATAACATAAATTTATATTTGTCTAGGTATTTTTGCATCACAAAATGTCATTGACATTCTCACAAATACATTCTATGATAAAGGGTTAATTATTGATTTATCCATTTTTATTATTACGATTAACATGCCAGTTACGATTTAAAACCGAACCCAGATTATTGGTAATTTTAGTCTACTCTATGTCCTACTTTACAACGGTAACGTCGCTTAGAAACTTCAGTTAAAATTGAGGTATAGGCCGATAATAAGTAGACACTTTTTGAAACTTTATTAGGATTAAACTTGATTATTGAATAAGGAACCTCCACCATTAATTTATTTTTGCTATATAACCTTCTTAAAATTCCTAGGAAGTAATTACCCGCCGACTTTCAATAAATTAGTATAAACGTTTACGCTCGGAAAACGGATCAAAAGTTAGCATGTCCAAAGAAACAAGACGCCATCAATCTTCACAAAATGTCTCATAAACATTTAAGAATGGTAACAGAAACGCCAAAATTCACAATGAATTCGTCGAAGAAAGGTAAGAAGAGCGTGCCATTCATTGTTTCACGCCATTGTAAAGAAGGGCTCGCACTGGGCGCGATTTAACCTGACTCCGTCCGGTTGAAGCAAACATTTTTAAAAAGGAATGCTATATCATTGGCTCATTTAACTTTTTTAACATGCGGTTCCATTCCACCTGGTTTTAATCCATCAGAGGTGCAGTGATCCAACAGGAGTAATTTTACCAACATTCAATAATGCCCTATTGTATTGTTAAATGTACCTAAAATATATATTTAGATTTGTAGGAAATATAATGTATATTGTATTTATATTGTTTTGATATGTAAATCTAATCAAAAATAATATTAATATTAATATTTAATAATATTTGATTTAATGTAAATAATATTTATATTTAAGTTTTTGTTTTAAACTCAATAATTTAGTGTCGTTCTTACATGTTTTAGGAAATCATATTTTAGGAAAAATCTAAATGCTGATATAATGAATGGCGCACTTAACAACCGAACCTAAAACTAAATTCAAAAACAAATATCTTTTTTGATATATTTTTTTAAATTAAGCTTATTCAATAATATCTATACCGTTAATGCCATATACCAAATATGACTAAACCAAATAGGTAATACCAATAATTTTGAGTAAGATACATAAAAAGCAAGCAAAAGCAAAAGCAAAAAACAAAAGCAAAGCAAAGCAAAGTATAGCAAAATACATTTTCATAAGCTTTGGGATTGCTTTCAGTGCTCAGTGCACAATTATCGATTGTTTTAGGGTTATCTGTGTAAAAATTGTGTTTTGTAGTAAATCTATGTGAAGTAATTTTTAAAGTAGATATACATTTTATGTCATATTTTTTTAATCGGCTACTATGGAAACGGTAGCGTCAGAAACGACACCGGTTATAGCGGCCTTGGTACATGGTGCATCACTAAAAATAAGTCAATACTCTTCAATGAGAAGCAATGCTATTTACGAATTATCATAATTAATATATAATTTATATCGCATAGTAAACCTGCGTAGTGAGTTCTAGTTATTTATTTATTTTTTATTGTTATTGTTTTTTGTTTTTAATGTTGTTTTTTCTTTTAGTAGTTTCATTTTTTACTTTAATTGTAATCTGTACATGGGAAAACCTGTTTAATAAATAAATAAATAACTCTGCTTTAATTTCTTGTGGCCTTTATCTGTAAAACATTTTCTTGGCTTTGAACCACCTTTCTGAGTCAATCACACACCTATACATCTAAAACACAGCAAATGAGTTGTGTTTTAGATGTATAGGTGTGATTTTACATAGGCTTAGAGGGGTAGGGGGTAAGTGATTACAATAAGAAAAATGCATGCGTCTTGTTAGTTGCCATTTTCTAATGTAGTACTGACATAGGGGGATTTGTACTTGTGGTAAAAGATACAAAGTGGACACAAGAAATAATATATTTAATATAAAGTTGCCTTAGGACATGTAAAGTTGCCTTAATATAATGAAGTGTCCCGCGGACGGGCAGGTAGAAACGCGCAAGTGAACCAGAAAAGCATCGCAAAATGATCAGGTGCGCTTTGTGCCATTTGTGGCAAAAAAAGTGGACAAAGCGCGGGCCCTTTCGCAGAAGCGGCCTTTGCGGAGGTGGGTTCGGGTCCATGCCAGGTCCACCCCCATCAATCAAGGCCGAAAAACGATTGGACCCCCACCTACTCATTTCCGACCAGGTGCAATGTTGACATGACTATTTTGAGCACGACAAACGATCAAACTAGTCTTCTCGCCAGTCACACATAAAACCCAACTCAAAACCTACCTCCTTTTAAAAATATTTTATTTTTGAAAAATGCTGAATTTTATAATAATGTTTTAACCCCTTTGGCAACTGTAAATATATCTTTCTTTCGTTTTTAAAAAATGAATTATCATCGATTTGTTTACTATATTATTTTATTTCATTTTAAAATTAGTATATTTAATATGAATTATCAAACATTAAAATATTTTTAATCCTAGCTCAGTGTTTGGTATTTGTAAGATCTACATAGCGGAGATGTCCTTAGGTCCATCATTGATTAAAACTTTCATTTCGATTTCATCGACTGATATGGTAATGCAGTATTCTGTTTTATGCAATTCTCTTTAAAAATAACAATTTAATGCGTAGAATTTTTATGGCGGATGTGAAAAAAATTTTTTATTTATATTAAAAAAGAACTGGTAAAATTGGTACACCTACGAGTATGTGTAAAAGATCAGATAAAATAAGGGTAATAATAAAGGTTTTTTTCTATAGTAAGGGCCTATAGAAGCAATCGTAATACCTCGTTCGCTAAAGGAGGTTTCATGTAATAATTTCGATAAAATATTTGCTTGTTGATGTGTTCATTTAACTGTTTGAACCAGAGGTGCCTACATTTTAAATGTGTATTGAATTATCATTTGTTTTATCGCCATAAAATAACTTATTATTTTTGTTACAGGTGAGTACTGGCTGTGCGAATGAAATCATAAGAGGTCATAAGAGGCTCAACTGGTATGATATTTTTATATATATATATATATATATATATAAGATGATTTCTATGTTAAAATAGGTAAACACCTTTAGTTTAACATATATAAAAGTTTGACAGTACTGACATTTGGAAAATACGAATGCTTTTTAATATTTTAAGGATTGAAATTTTTTGCAAATAAAATATATAGCCAGAATGTTCAAAGAAAAATTAATACCGAAAGCACAGATAGTTGCATCGCTTGAGGTAATGCACGCTGGTTTAAATACAGGCCTGTATTTTATGAAAGTCTTTCACTCTCACCTACCTATCTGTGCGATATGCAATACGGTCAAACTTTCATTAAAGTAGTGAATAAATGATTTAAAAATTAAACAATAATTATGAAAAAAAATGTGAAAATGTAACGAATATGACGTATAATGAATGAGAAGTGAATGGTTTAATGGATATTTACAAGAAATTATTGTAAATATTCTTGTAAATATCCATTAAACCATTCACTTCTCATTCATTATACGTCATATTCGTTACATTTTCACATTTTTTTTCATAATTATTGTTTAATTTTTAAATCATTTATTCACTACTTTAATGAAAGTTTGACCGTATTGCATATCGCACAGATAGGTGAGAGTGAAAAGCTTTCATGAAATACAGGCCTGTATTTAAACCAGCGTGCATTACCTCAAGCGATGCAACTATCTGTGCTTTCGGTATTAATTTTTCTTTGAACATTCTGGCTATATATTTTATTTGCAAAAAATTTCAATCCTTAAAATATTAAAAAGCATTCGTATTTTCCAAATGTCAGTACTGTCAAACTTTTATATATGTTAAACTAAAGGTGTTTACCTATTTTAACATAGAAATCATCTAATTAACGGTATTTAAACAATACATTTTACTATTTTACTATATATATATATATATATATATATATGTTGGTACTCCTACTTGTACAATACTTGTATAATATAATATCATTTTCAAAAGAAACATACAAAAATAACCAAATCACAGTGACCGACATTATTCTTTTCTACCTAATGAAAAGCTAGTGGCCGGTTAGTGTAATGCCGCGCTAAAATAATATATGTACTAAATATATGATTATCTTAATGCTATTTTAATTACTTTACTGTAAATAATTTATTTAATTGCAAAAAAACATATAAATATTTCTTATAATGTGATAGTTGTATCAACAAATTATATACAGGAGTCCGCATGGTCTTAATGTTAAACGAAAAAAACATTCTATAAATAAACTTAATTCAAATGATACCCATAAAGGTGGTAATAATCACAAATGTCCCAAAAATGCTTTCAATTTTCAAACATTGTGTAATCTGTTAAGGAATTATTTTCTCATTCGCTTGGTTTAATTTGGATTCATTTTAAGCCACCCGATTTATAAAATATAATAAAAACTAATATAATTTAAGACCGTACAAAGATATGAGTTATAAGACTATGAAATTTGTAAATGTCAATCTTCCTTTGTTTGAAACGTTTTGCCATATTATGATTTTTGGTTGTATGGACGTATATAGGGAGGGTTTGTAACATTTATATTTACTTACTACCCATCGCAAACGGCATCGCAATATGAGGGGGCGTAGACAGTTGCGCTAGTAACTTTAATTCCTGATACAATAATCATGTTTTTGCAATTTATATTTTAAGTATGATTATTAAAAGCGAATCTATTTTATTATTATATTTATTTTATTATTATTAAATCTAATTAATATCTATAATTTTGTGCGTACGCATAATTCGTACCTTATTTAATTTAAATCGGGTTCCAACGAGCGAAATAGGACCACAGGACCAGTACACCCAGTACCCAGGGCCCAGGTCCTAGTATGTGCTAGGCTCACCGGAAGGCTGGAGTGACCCCGACTCATCCTGAAACGCATAATTATTTAGCATATCGTTAAAAATAATCTTCTGAAACGGTTTTATAGGTTATTTTATTTAAAAAAAACACATAGGCAACCACTGAGGACTGCCGACAGAAGTGAAAACTTTAAAAACGGTTTTCGACAGGGATAGAACCGGGGGCCCATAGTGGCAAACATCATAACTGCTGGACTACTAGAATCTGATAAGGGCGGTGACAGGATAATGTATTGAAATGAATACTGTTAGCATTAGCATGTCGTGATGCCAACTCATTAGGTTTTCCCCATCCAAAATTCGCTCGACCAATAGAAGTTTCCACTTCAAAAATTGGCCAAAAAACACAACCTCTCTACCTTTTCTATATCTAAATTATCAATACGGTAGGTTAGTACGTTTTAAGAAAAAATGCATTTAACATAGGCATTACATACTCGTAATGTTCTTTATTTTATATGAGAAAATGAGAGATGAACATATATTGCTTACTGTTATTATTCAATGTGTTTGTTGATCATACATAGTGAAGGTTGTGAAAAAGGTTTTTTTTTTGTTTGAAGATACTGGCAATTTTTGCAAAACGGTCTCGAATTGATGGTTAAGCCGTCCTAAGTCTTATTGGGGCTGATGAGAGCGGGATGTCGCCAAGGAAAAGGGAGAAAGGCGCTTGTATCCTTTTCGGCGGCAAATTGAATAGTTGGATTAGGAAGCGAGCGAGGCTAGAGGGGAGGGACGGGAGGGGTCAGGGAGGGGCGGCGCGGAAGGCTAACATTTTCCAATTGGTTGCGGCACTTTCTTTGACCTAAAGACTACAAAAACATAGTTTAATAGACTTATCTATCTTATTTACTCTCTATTATCTTACTTTAATTATTGTATTAAATAATTTCACTGTGTTTAATATTTGATTAATTACTCTTGCAATACCCAATTTATACATTACTTTTATAAGGAGGTTATATTTTATATCCCTAATCCGTTAAATGTAATCGTTCTTGTGTTATAAGAGTATTTTCCAATAAAGAAATAAAGTAATCTGATATATTATGTTCAAATAGCGTTTTGGGGCGACAAAGCCGATGTTACATAAAATATATAATGTTTAAAAACGAACTTATCAATGGTATTTATTGATTTATTGTTTTAATGTTATTTTTTTGTTGTTATTTATTATTAATTTTATTTAATGTTATGTTGTTTTGATGTTTTATTATTGTGATAAGATTTGTATAGGAATGTATTTTTTTTAATAATAGTGAATTATATATATAATCCTATAATCACGGAAAAGCAGCGTCTATCATGAAAACAATAATATTATTTTGTGTTTTTTTTATTGTAATATTTGTACATTTATAAATGGTAATAAATATTACACACGCTTAAAATATAATTTTGTTGCTTTTATAGCAGGCGATTAGTATTATAGGTCTTCAACCTAATTTACGTTAGCATTTTTCGGAGTGCAATAATCCGAGATAAATATTTTTAGTAGTGTTACATTAACGGCAGACGATGGTAGATTCCAGGACAACAGTTGGTCACTCTTGCGGCACGTGGCTTCTTAAAGAATTATACACCTAATAAGATAAATACCTAATTGGGTGTTTTTGCACCGTTAGAAGAGTACTACATAGAAGATTTCATTAGCGCACGGTTTAAAGCGTGGAACACAATATTCATTCGTCTTTTTAGGGTACCTTTTTTAGACCAGACATATATTTTTAGACATTTTGAAATGTACCCATTTTAAGTTACGATTTCTAACAACAGACATCTTTTCGTAGACGTTAGAAATTTACAAATAAATAAATACTATGTAATAATATTAGAAAGGCCGACGGAGCCGTGCCCCAACATAGAATGTTAGCACAGCCCTGATACAGCGCTTATGAGCTTTGCGACGTCGCCATTGTGGTACCGCCCCAACAATGGACCCAGGCCCAGGTCTTACAGCCAGGGATAAGCATATGGAGAAAATGAGAGTATGATTAGATCATACGCTGGTCCGGCGGAAGGGCAATGGATTTAGAGGGGATTTGATGGGACCCTAGGATGATACTTGAGTTTTTAGAAAATGGTGGATGTCTTTTAAGTACTTCGGGCCTATATTACATCTCACAGTATTTTAATTGCTTTGTCGTATCTTTTTAGGAAAAAAAAATAATTACTTTTATAATCAAATAAATATTAAATAAACAAGTTTCGTTTCCACTAATTATACAAACCATGAGTGATATTATATTATTTAATACGTTTGTAGGACCGAAACTTAAATAGTGTCATTGGAAGTGAAGCTTGAAACTACCTTCTATAAAGTTCTGATAAATAAGCTACCCGCATTTGGCTGAAAACTTGTAATGATTGTAAATTACGAATTTAAATTACGAATCTTAAATTAGGTATACCTAATAAAATATTACAAATAAGAAATATACTAGGTAATTGCCCTTTTTACGAACCTAATTTATTTTTTTTTTTCTTGGATAGTGAATTGTGTTAATGTTATTTTATGTTAAGCTTTTTTTATTTTTTATGTTTTTTTTTTTGTTGTTAAATATTTTTTTTCTTTTATATTTAACTCTAATATTTTATGTATATTTGGTACGCAGCCTTATAAAACTTGGCATAAAGTTGAATGTCGGGCAGCCAAAACCATGTTTTTGCCAGAACCTATTTAATGCAATGCGTCTTTTTTTTAATAAATACTTTAAAAAAAAAGTAATAATTTACATAAATAGTAATTTATTATATGTGTCACCTACAGATTTCTATTATAAAAATAAAATATATTTCAACATATTTATCTCTATATCCAAATAACGTTTTAGGATCGAGTTCGTCAAAACGACTTATTTGAACGTCATAACTAATATAGTATGCATTAAAAATGCATTCGTCTATACGCGGACCTTCCCAGTGTGGAGTGAATATCGATTTGGTCGATCTGTCAGTGACGCTCGTCGTGTCCTTAGGAGTTTTCACGATGTAACCTGATGCGTCTGAAAGGTTGCATTGATTTTCAATTATAAAGCAATCTGGCATTTATTATTAAATAGGGCGTTCTTTTGTTGCGAAAAGAGAGGTCGGTATGTATTACTTAGTAACTGACATTCGTGAGCATACAATGAAAATCAGATAACTACACAAACGATTATTCTGAGATAATTGCATTTAAAGGTTTTGGCTAGTAATAAAAGCATATTAAAAATAAACATTTACTGTGTAATAACGATTTTATAAGGCAACGGAAAAAAAATTAGGCAAACATGGAAAAGTAATATTAAAATTCAAAATTTTTAAACATATAAACAGTTAAATATAAAAAATATAAAATCATTACAAGTTTTCATCCAAATGCGCGTAGCTTATTTATCAGGACTTTATAGAAGGTAGTTTCAAGCTTCACTTCCAATGACACTATTTAAGTTTCGGTCCTACAAACATATTAGATAATATATTATCACTCATTGTTTGAATGTTCCTGTGTCTTACTCCTCACCATTTTTATGCACCAAAGTAAATTTACATTCATACATATATAAGAGAAAATATACGCTCAGCGTTTAAACTCAGTTTATACTTGCCAGTTTTGTTTTTAAATAATCGATTAATATTGATACATATTGATTCCATTTAATTCATGTTATTTTAACCATAATAATATGTGCACAGATTTAAAACATAAATATTAGAAAGCCCTTACAATTTGTCTCATCTTTTTCATTAAAGCAAGTAGGTACATTTAAACACTATTTAAAATAAATATCTTCAATCCAATTTCAAATGTTATAAATTGTTGAATACGTTGAATCGTGTAAATTCTCAAGTATAGATATCTCACAATTTATCTTTTAGCCATGTATAAATAATTATAATAACTTGTTCGGCTGGTAAGCTTATTCCTACGAACAGCGGGGATATATGACAGTGTAGGTTCAGACGTCTTATGACTGCGGCACTTGGCTTGGGGAGCATTTTGGGTCTCTCACGTGGCCGCTTTTAGCCGCTGTTATCTAAATGAGACGAGATGAATGTTAGTTCATTGTAATCTTAATATTCTTGATTATATACACCATTTGAGTCAGGCGATTCTGCAACCGCAAAAAGTATTTAAAGTCAATTGCTTAACGCAAGTAGGTATTTATTTTAAAGAGATTGTATTGCTGATGGTAGGCGCAGCAGGTACAGGCGAGGAGAATAGGTGACCCCGATTTTCCGCGAAGATAAACGATATGTCTCTCCATCAATGATATCGAAGACATCTGAAGCTAAATGAGCGTTACCGCCCACTTCACCCTATTTTGTTGCATTTTGTGTGTCAAAGTGCAGAATCATTGCGGTGTATCGAAAATGAGTAGGACGGCAGAGGGAGCGGGAGCGGTAGAGGGAGAGAAGGAGATGTGCGGTATTCGTACTGACTAGCGGAGCGACAAAAAACTGGATGACACTTATGAAAAATGCTCCGCGGATATTGACAGCGAGGCATTCGTTCAAACATCGTGGATATTTACGACATATTGCGATAATTTTCGATTTGTCAATTCATTTTGGATATTTTAACAAGGAACATCGTGAACACGTGCAAATTCTAGGATTGTAAGAAAAACCATACCATTTATTATTACAAGTCACGTAGGCCATTGGGTCACGTGTGTCATAAGGTCTCTGTTCAATCTTACGTGATTGTATGAAACTCCCGATAATCTGAAATTACGAATTACTAAAGATTTTTATTGGTTACATACGTAAGTGTGTAATATGTTGTAAAGTTAGAATTTGATTAATACCTAATCATTCTTACGCATAATGACCCACATTATACGAGCTTATTACTATAGCGAGATAAAAGTGGTAAAATGAAAGAATTTAAGATATTTTGGCACCTAAATGTTATGATTTATTGTTTACAAATAACAATAATTTGTGTACGGAATCTAAATAGTGGATCAAATAGGTAATCAAATATAGTTTATCTTAAAAATGGTCCGTAATTCTGAATTATGATTTTATTAGGGTTCAGGATCAAAATAATAAAAAAAAGAAAGACTTTATTGTCCGTACTGAACCTACATCCTCTAAATGGTTTACCTACAATGTTGTAACATGCCTCGGATATTCCATGGATTATGTATAAGTAAGTGGGAAAATTATGTAATTGTAGCTAATTTCACAATCCTGAAAACGAATTTTCCCTTTTGGAAAAGGATGTTTGAAACTTGCGATAGTGTAAATAAGTTTCGGAGTAAACTATAATTAATTCTAATTTTAATCTTTCATGGTAACATAGTTTCAAATAAATTATCTTTATTTCTGAATATTGACTAAACAAAACAAACTCTTGTTTAGGCGGGTGTATTAAATAATTACTTGTAGAATTATTTTAAAATAGGAGTATTTGGATATCAGGACGAAATAACTACTGGAGAATGTCTTAAAGATTTTTATCAAGTTTTGAAAGTAATTTTTGAAACGGTATAAAAAAAAAAAAAGACATGTCCGAAACGAATGAAGAATCAGTATGTCTCCCACTATCGTGTCTGACACAGTCACGTGTGACGGCGCTTTAAATACGGAGATCGGTCTTGACCACTATGAACCCACCGCTATGAACTCAGACGAGAAACCATACGAAACAGTGCATCAGTCTCATCAGTAATTCGTATCGGACGGATAAGTGGAACTCTCTCCTGAGGACAGGACGTAACACGCAGTAGATAAAATCCGAAAAACTAGATGTTTTATAATGAATATATTTTTGTTAAAAAGTGTTTGAAAGAGCCGACAGAGACAATAAGTAAACAAATTTTTATCAACAATGGTTGTCTAATTAGATAATAACTGAATTTCTATCTTGTGCACTGTTTTAAATTACTTTATAATAAAAAAAAAATGTGCAAGTAAATTCAGTTTAGTAATGCATTTCAGAATAGTTAGAGGATACTTTTAAGTTTAGCAGCACACTAACGCGATAGCGATGGAGCAGTAATCAAGTAGGACTTTTTTCTTATCTTCACAATTTCAGGCGAAACACTGGACCTATAACAGTTGGAAAAGGTATACTAAAATAATATATAGAGAGTTGAAATAGCTTAACATATTCTAAAATAAATTGTGGCGTTATATCTTGAATATTAATAATTTACCTATAATTAGATTTTCTACAACCAATTTAAAAGATTACCTATTTAGATGACAATAAAGTACTGAACATGAGCCACCGTAAGCGTAGAAGACCTCTAATCTGTTCGTTGTGAATATTTAATTTAATCTCGATTTTTTAATAATTTGGATGACTCGAAATGGGTTTCTTTTCTAATTGTACCTTGCATTCCATCATTAAATGTGAACTAAGATCTATTCGCTTTACTATTTAAAGGATTGTTCATTTTTGCATCCTAAATTCATGAGGCGTAATTTAAGTACAACCTTAGCGTCTAGCGTCGATAGAGGCGACAGTGAATGTAGCTTTACCTATGTACATAAGTGGCTATGTAAATGATAAGCCAAAGAGCGCCATAACCTCCACGTCTCCTCCAAGATATTGCCTCCCGAGGAGTCTGTGTCCCTCCCACTTCGCTCCCTCAACCCCTCCCTCCACACCCCTGTCAGGCGACTGGCTAATGGACGCATTAGGCAGTGAAGCATTTGTTTTGCCAACGACTCGACTGAAAGGGGAATTTCACTGAGCAACAGTTGACGGCCACCTAAAGAGTTAATGAAAATATCGCACAATAAAGAGATTTTAATAGGAAATACCTTAATACTACTACTATAGCAACTTAATATTAACTATGGCGACTTCAAACCATATAATGTATTAGAATATTATTTTTTTGAAATTTTGATTTTAATATATTTTATTTTATTTTGCATTAGAATTCTTAGGTTAAATTCCAACGTTTCCGAGGTGCCCATATATAGGTATATCCTTACTTCTGCCTCTTGTCAGTTGGTCTAAAGTAGTAAATAAGGGTTGGTGTATAAAATAAATATTACTAAATTACTAAAATTCTTACGGCTCTTTGATATTACAATTGAATTGAGAACTTCTGGAATACAGACGAATTGCATCACATCTAACAGCCAATTCGTATAATTTGCACTGAGTAGGTTTTATTGGGAGATTAATAAAAAACGAAAAATACTTAAGCGATGAAGAAAAATTTAGTTTAGATTAAAAACTATCGAGGATTATAATTTATAATTAATATAAAATAATTTTAAAAAAAAATGAACACGAACTACATACTCGTATATGCATTTGTTTATTGATGGAATTTCTGTTTTATTAAATGTGTGTTTTTTTTTTAAATTTCAACCAAAATAAATAATTGTTAAAATAAAAACTGTTATGCGCATCTGGCAGTGCCTAGCGCCATCTACCCGTCCGTCGAAGTAACTGCGCGTAGTCAGCAGAGTAGCGGCTGCGAGCGCCTCGGTGGATGTGTTCGCAACTAACGTGTGATGAATCGCAGCTTGATGGTGAATAATTACCAAGGCAATTTATTCGTGCATACTACTGGCTGGTACCCCATGATAGATGTGGGTAGGTACGTTCCGCGGGGCGCGTGTAGGTAGGTACCCATAGCTTAATATCCATTATATTAGAACAAGTCAAAAGAATGATGATCCTGCTTATTTTATATGTTACGCATAAAATTATGTAAATCAAAATACTTATATTAAAATCGATCAATTACCAAAATGAAGAGGTACTAAAATACACAGTGGTATGAACGCCTGCTTTTATCTAGACGTCCGGGTTCGATCCCCAGTGGTTCAAACCTGGCCATTAAAATTTAATTTTAACGGCGTTTTCTCAACACCGTCGATTAAATTTAGTAACACTTACACTCATCCAATTCAGAATTGTGAGATTTTGTCTGCCTGTAATGTGACCATGAATACCGACAAGGCTGTCTGAACTCTGCTGAACTGTGCCTTCCCATACAATATAATGGGTGATTGTTTAAAGAACATAAGTAACAAGAAATATTTTTACGAGCGACACAAAACACCACAAGGTTTAATAAAGAGGAACATATCTCTGTATATACTCTATCTATTTATATGTGTTCCTTTGGCACACATTAAAGATCTACTCATAGAAATCTCACATAAAAAATATGTATTTACAGAGTCGTTACTTATGTTCTTTTAACAACCTATTCTAAGCCATAGAATAAATAATTAAATTTAAGCTCATTGTTTTAGCCATCCTAATGGTCTGGAAATCGCACCACACATAATACAGCCTCTGTTTAAAATACCTTCTCAATTCGAATTTACGGGTCATGTATCTCAAAATTTTAATAAAAAAAAGGTTATTTTTAAATAGCATTGTCATCAGTGAAAGTGTGCATAGTTTATTTTTTAATAAGATATTTTTTTGTGTACGCGTATTTATTAATATCGCTATCAGTGTTTATTAATATGGCAATAGTGGCTACTCGTAATTTACATAGACCCTGTAGTGAGTTTAGGCATTTCAAAATCATTTCGGGAATATTTTATTTTTTGTATTTTGCTATTATAACAGTTTAACCATAACTTTTTTACAACTTTGGTGCAAACAGATTAACATTAATAACAGCGGAGCTCAAAAAAATGCGAAATCCGACGGCGCCATTGAACGTTTGCTTTCGGAGACAAACAACGCGCCGGCCGGGAGCATTTCCGAGCTTTTTTCTCGTTTACACAGAAACCAATAGCCAATAGATAAAGAGAGGAATATATAGGTACGCCTTGCCATGGAAAAATAATAATATGGCGTTCGGAGCGGACGGACATATTTTAATCAAGTCGATTAATGCGGGCGCCGCACGCCGACGCGTAATTTCAAATATTTCCCGGAAGCGAAATTCATTGCTCCCCCCCCCCGCTGGGAAAAACATTCGTTTTCCTCTGTCCCGGGCATTTGCAATTTCGAATTTTCATTTTATTTATTTCGCGCGTACAATTTTCTTCGCGCCTTTGTTTTATGACTATTCTAGGTGCATAAATAATTAAATGTAAATAAATATGTTCTTTTTTAATAGCGAAAAGCCTGAATTAGTAACTATAATAATATTAATAGAGATGATTATCATTCAATATTACCATTTTTTGAACGTCGCCCAAAGAACATCTTGCTAATACCTAATTCTATATATTTATCTTTTCTATCGTTGCCTGAGAACATTAAATGACTAATTTATTAATCAATTAATTACAATTTTACTATTTTTTTTCAGCGAAAGTGATTATTATTAATTGTTATATATATATATAAATATTTTGAATACGTCATACGTAATATTATCAGTTAATATTAACGGGAGTATCTACAAAGCTCAAGGACGAATACCTACCATTAATAAGTTCTATTTAACATTCGCTTCTAACTTTTCAGAAGAAGGTAGCCGCGCGTCGGCTGAGCTAAGCAGCATTTTCAGATGAGAGCGCTCTGGACGGGAGCCGAGCTGGTCGTGCCAGTCGCTCCATGTTTTCGTCGGCATTTTGGATTCTTTCTTAGTAAAAGCTACCATATAGGCAATAGCGCCAGTCATCGGCAGAACATAAATATTGCTGTTGTGGCGGGGGGCGGGGAGGGGGGGGGGGAAGGGGGGGGGGGGGGGATGATTGGAGACTTCCCCAATTTAGAAATAGGCAGTGCCAAGCTAGGATGTTCTATTCGAACACTTACATTTTATATATATACTATTGAGCACTTCTTATATTATGTATGTACTAAAATGTATGTAGTTTTTTAATTTTCTTGTTATTAGTATTTAAGATATATTTTTATTAAATTGAGGTTTGGAAGCTTCTATACATTCACGGTATTTCAAGAATCCCCGGTTTACCTAAGTTGATGATAAGTCTAATATTCGGCCTTACTCATAGCACAGGAAATATATAAGCTTGTTGTTAATCATGGTCATGATAATATGCTAGCTGATCGACCGCTAGCGAAACCGAGTCATTGATCGCGCACCGGTCGAGGCCACGAATAACGATCGCGTGTCGCCTCGTTAAAGGCAATGTACACCAGTGCTTAAATAAAAATAATAAATTTGGGGATGAAATATTTTTTTATATAATTTCTTACTCGTTATAGGGAAAATTTCCATAAGCGTGTGGCCTACAATCAGCCGGCGCAATCAGCTGGCGAACGCATGACAACAATGTTCTTGAGAAAAGGTGTATACAGGTTGTCCCGAGATCATTCTCGATAGAATAAATATCCAGCTGATTGGCCTTGCGATTTTAAATATGAATTGTAAAGACGACATATTAAAATTCTTACTTCTTCTTTTGAATAGTTTTGCTAAAGTGAAATATGCTTATATGAGTACTTTATAAATAACCCCTTTATACATTTTTTTAACGGAAAATAACTTCTACCAAAGAGTAAAAGAATGGTATTTTATTGTGAATCAACCCGTTATTTACTTCACACCTATTAACTGCTACATTTCTTAAGTCCTACTTATACATCATGTTCATCATAAGGAAAAAATGCCTTCTTGAGCGAGTGACCTTTAAAGTCTAACCAATTTCTTTAAGAAGTTCGATAGCATGTTTTTTAAAACAAACATTCATTTCATATGAGACAAAACGAGAAAGAAAAACTGAGGAACGGGGGGTGTCGCGGAAGCTTCAAGTCACGTGGCTAACAAATCTACAGCGTGTTCTCGTTTTAATTCAAACGATTATTATAATTTATTTAATATTTTAGGAAATCATACATCGTAACTTCAATATATTATAACAACAAAAACACAAATACAATAATTTAGGAATCAACAATAAACAATGAAAACAATAATTACACATAAAGATGTAAATGATAAAATAGATAAATGATAAATGATGTAATTTACCATATTTCCACTGACAAAATAATCTGAGCAAATCATAATTTTTAAAATTTATATGAAAAACAGAAATGTGATTTGTTTACGGAATTATAAAGAATATAGTACCACAGTAACTTTAATACCTATACCATGTAATAACATTTTATTGCGACATTATGAAATATTTGTATTTCTAATACCTCATTTTTGAATTAATTCACCTCCAATAATAATATTATATTATATAAGAAAAAAAAAACGCTTTAATAATAATAACGGACGTATAATAAATACATTTTTAACTTACCGAATAAAGAAAGAATTATATTTATGTAAATATTTTTTGCACAGGTAATATCGTGAATGCTCGGTTAAAAATTAAGTCTTCATGTTAGGTAGGATAGGGTTCATTCCAGATATTTGGTGTTATTAAGTAGGTCCTACTAACTGTAGTACCTAGATACTATCTACCGAAGGTACCAGTGCGAACATTGCCTCTTACAATCCCAAATGACAACGTGAGCTGTTTGTTTAGCTTATAATACAGGTGGCGTGCCACTCTTTGTCTGACAGTTCATATTTTTATGTCGATACTTAACTTTTGCTAGCTTTTTGCGGTCTTCCATCCTTCTTCAATTTATTTTAATATTATTAACCCTCTTTATTTGATTTCATTGATTTTATTTATTGCACTGTACTATCGAGGGCAATTAAGCTTTACCTTGAAAGGCGATTCGACAGAGTGTGTTACATATAACTATATGTAAATATTAACCTCATCTACGCTCATACGGAGATCGAAAGCGGTGGTTCTCATAGATACGTACTATTTCTTTTTTTGCGCGTTTCAGTTCAACTGCTCGGGGTAAGCTTCGAGTAGCTTTGACTGTAGCTGAATGTTCCCTGAAAAAATAAAATTAAGGAAAATTGGGCAAAGCTGTATTATGTTGCAATTATAGTAAGTATTTTGTTGCATGACCTCCTACAAATATATCACGTATTTTTTTACAGCATAGGTTATATATAATTCTGTGATTCTGTTAATATATTAATGTGCGAACATTTTATAGAAAAACTATGATAACAAATCATTCCTTTTTGTATAGAGCCACCATATTAATAGGGCTAAATTATTAATCGACGGAATATGAGACGATGTATCGTTTTTTTACCTTAAGTACGGAACCCTCGGTGTATACATAAAACCTGTTTTAAATCTATATAAATAAATCACGCCGTATAATTTTCCGGCCTTTAAGGCGGACACAAAGAATTTGCAAAGTAATGACGTGTATTGATGCGATATTCTTCCTTCTTTTGCGCTTTATATTATATTCCTTCTTAGATTATTTCCCTTCTTTTATTTTCTTTTTGTGATGCTCACCTGTCGTCCTATTTATTATTTTTCAATTTCATCTCGCTATTTTTCATCAGCCGCGCTTCCAATGAAAAGGGTTCGCTTTATTCGCTCACAAAAGACTGAAATGAAAAACAGTTAAAAAATAAAGTTTTTTTTCGTGCATATTCTTTACAAAAATAAGAAATTAAGAATGGGAAGAATTATTTTTACAAAAAAGCTCAGCGCAATTGCATGTAACCAATCTATTAAATAACTATTAAAATTAGCCTACCTTAGTACGGGCAATGTCCAGTTAGGTATGGTTATGTTATTCATTATCTAAGAAATATGTAAAAACAAAAATTAATAAATAAAAATAAGTAAATAAATAAATTTATACTTTTTGTGCGTGTATAGCCTAAAATCAGGCTACAAAATGAACACACTTTAGGGTTCTTTATTAACAACGCTGACTATACCATTCGTCCAGCAAGTTCTTAGAGTTTCTTTTATATATTTTTTAAACTTTGCCAGACTAATAAAACTTACCGAATAAAATACGGCGCCCTTGGTCAGGACCAAATCTACTAGGAAGGTTCGACAACATTACAAGAAAAGGTTTGAGGGTTTTCGGATAGAAGAGGACCATTCTAATGGTTATGCCGGGGATGTCTAGGGTCCAGGATGAGTAGAAATGACGAACTCAGTTGATTATTAAACCGCTAAAGGCTGGCGGTATTATTAATTTCCGTGATTCCCAATAGGGAATCACTTCAACAATTGCGTCGTATAACAAGAATAAAAACTAAATAACAAGTGTAAAAACGACGGAAATTAAGATGTAACAATGAATAAAATATAAATTAGGAATGGAAAAGTCGTCGGCGCAAATGCGCGCGGTGGCTTGCAAGCCCAATTTTTCGACTGACTGCCTGCGTCGCTGGCGGATCGCCCGTGCGCCGTTCCAATGCGCGCCTGCGCAGGTGCCGACCAATCGGATACGCCCGGCGGCGATCGTACGTCGCCGGCCAAAACGACGCTGCCAGTTGCAGTCCAAATATATAGCGTCGCTACATGGTAAAATGTAGCATTTTCGAAATTGATGAAGGTTCGAAAAATGGTCGGAAAATGGGAACAGTTCAATCACGTTTTTTCCCAATTCTAGTAAGATTTTTGTGGTCTGGAGGTTATTTTTTTATTTATTTTTAAGCGGTTGACTTTATTTGAAGTTTATTTATTTATTTTTATTTATTTTATTTATTTTATATGTATAATAACGAATATTTCGTACCACAGCAACTTTGTTCACCTAACTAGACAATATATACATATGTGTACTAAAGAAGAAGTTAAATGTGTCTATGCATGTTACTTAGGTTACTTTTGTACATCATAGTTATTTGTATTTTTGTCTCTGCATAGCAAGGAACAGACCCGGGAAATGCTGATGAGTGATGATAATCTATTTGCTAAGGCATTCCTTAAGGTAGAGAAACTCTTACGATTGAAAAGTATTTGGTGAAAATTATTTCCATTAGCCGATAATTCTGCGTATATTTTGTTCCCGTTATACTTATAATTTGTACCTTTTATAAATATGTTCAGAGTGCATATAATCAATGTCATAACCATTATTCTCGTACCGTCCATGAACCAATCTAAATTAGCAGTATATCGTCATAATTACTACACTGAAAATTTGTTAAGGTTTTAAATATCACACTGGAGGTTGGGAATCAGACTTATGCGTTTTAGTGGTTGGTATTTTAACGAAGAAGAGCATCTGCGGAACTCTTATTTGTTTTACTCTCGTTATTAGAAATTAAGGAATGAAGGAAATCGCTAAGGACTTTTCCGAGGTCTGGAAGACCCAAAGACATCTGTAAAATTACCGGCAGGGGTAAACTAATGGCACAACGAGCTTATTTTAATATTTCATTCAAGAGAAATTTCGAGTGTAACTTAACGCTCTAAGTTTTGAAAGACTGAACTCGTATTTGAAGAAGACCAAAAGAAGGAAAGCTATGGAAGCAATTTATTAAGATTGCCGCTTCGCCAGTTAAATGGGCGCCAAAGACACTTGCTATGCTGCAGGGCTGAATCACATCAACTAATCTGTTAAATAAAGAAATTAAGTTCCGTAATGTGGTCTAGTTACGAGAACAAGATGCTAATGCGTGTTTTCCCGTATTAAATATCAAATGATCGATTTGTATGTCATTGTCCCGTTTCATTTGTTAATTAAGTCATTTTCTATGTAAAAAGTTCTCTGCGCAAAAAAAAAAACTCTTCGGCTGTGGTTTGAGGCGTTTGTGTAATTAGCGCGCATAGCCTCCCCCCTTCCCTGCCCCCGCCAATTCTCGTCCTATTTGACGCTGTCCTTGTCTCTCGGCGTCGCTAATTGGCTACTCGATGGGTCGGCAGACGACATACACTCGTGCACAAAAAAGAAAAACGAATCACCAAGCACGTTTTAGGCATTAAAACATTGCCCTATTTTGGCGAGCGAGTAATTGGAAAATAATTAAAGAAAAAAAATATAAATAATTGGTGTCCCAAGAATATTCCCGATTTAAAATCCAGCTAACGAGCCCTGCGATTTCAAACATGATTTGTTTTGACGTCATATCAAAATTCATTATGGTTTCCAAGAAAAAAATCTGTAAACTTTACGTGATAATATTAAATCTTTCTTGTCGGCCTTGGGGGAGCGCGAGCGAGCAAACGAAAGAGCGAAATACAAAAATAAAATTTTCACGAGCGCTTTGATAGAAAATAATAAATTTAGGCATGAATTATTTTCACCCTTTTTTTATACAGTTTATACACGTATAGGGAACATAAACACTTCCTTAAGTGTTGCAGCCGCCTATACTGTTTCAGCTACCTCGATGCAGCCGTACCAGATTGATGTGATGTGAGTAAAGAGTTGCAAGAGTTGCCTGTCCGAACTGTCTGGGTGCTGTAAGCGCTGTCAAATAAGGCCAAAAGACCAATCAAGAACTTGGAGGGCATAGTGACCATGAGCTAATGAATTACAGAAAATAAACAAAGGAAATTACTGAACGAACAAATTATATAATATAACATAGCCATCAACAAACATAAGTAAATGGTCTCGTTCTAAGATCTTGTTTTTTTTTTAATCTAAACATAGTTTGTCCGTTACACTTAGAGTTTAACTTTTTACACCAGAAATGCTATGCAGATGCACGCCACGGTCACGTGGCACGAATATGAAAAAAGTATATAAGACTCTTTCAACAATATATTTTATCTATTGACAATATCCGGATAAATAAAATACCAGCATTTCGGTCCGTCCTACTAAGCTCAAACAGTTTTGAAATAAATATTTCTTTTTCTTTTTTTAGAGTCTTTGCCCAACACACTTTGCTCATTCTACCTTATTGAAAGGTTATGTTGGAGTCACTCAATGCATGTGCTTGTTTTTAATAATAAAAATATATCCTATAATAACACAAATGTGTCGCTTTAAACCCTAAATTACAGAGATCGAGAGATTATACCTTACCTCCCATTATAATTACCTTAATTTGTTATTTAGATTATTGCATTATCATTGATATACACTTGAACAAAAATATAGAGACTTTTTAAAGTATTTATTTTAAGACATCACAATGGTGAGAGCACATTTTTTTATGAACACCACTTTATGTAAACATAGTTTAGACATTCCTATATTTCCGTATCTAGTCATCTTTTTTTTTAATGTTATTAATGTTTTCTTTAAAACTGCGGTTAATGGGTCCCATACATTGCCTTCGTTTTTTAGTCTATAACATAATGTTAGAATACCCAAAAAATTAACCATTTAGGACTATTGTAATGACATGACCATTACTCCTCGTCCAGAATGTACGCCTTAGGAAACTTAGCCCCTAAACCTGCCCGGGCAGGCCTAGTACGCCATTTTAAGGCAGACGCATTCATTTACGCACGTAGCGATGATATATATCTCGTGTTTATTACCGCAATTACTTAAAGTAAATCTCGTATCCTTCCTTCCTTCTCTTGGGGTAACCTCCATTCCCTCCCCCTCCACCCCTCCCCCCCACGCCTCGTTATGTGGCCAATCTCGCAAGACATTCCCCTTCTTGAAATGAGCAAAGTTGTTTTCTCAACCCGAGCCATTTTGGGAGGACGCAAGGGTTGTACTATGTAAATGTTATGAAAAAACAATAAAATCACTAACGAGATCTAAAAAGTATGATAGTACCATAAATGATTAAATAAAATAATAATTTAAAAAATACAAGTAGGCAGATAACGTAAATAAAGATAAGCTTTAGATTATTATATAAAGCTATATATACACTATAAAAGTTTTTAAAACTTTTATTTGATCTTTAAGTGCATTTACACAATTCATAACATAAATATATTTTTCCAAACTAAATATAAAACGAACAAGATAGATTTTATAAGCTTTTTATACTGTAATTTCACTTCCTATGATAATGAAAAATTGTTGTTCTGTTAGATTACATATCAAAAATTACATGGAATAAATTTTTTACCATTAAATACCAATTTACCATTTTTTCTCATTCTTTTTCTCATATAGTCTATTAACTGTACTTTGCAAACGAATTTTCAATCTTATTTGGTTTCATTTGGTATTTGGTAGATTGACATTTTTATTTTCTTCCATTTTCTTTTTTCCGGTTTTTGCCAGGCTTTATCTACAGCCAGGCTACTGAGCATGCGTAGTAATGAAAAACTAAGTTTCACAATAAAGTCATTAAATAATTAAAAAGTGCTTCAAATACGATGAGAGATGAGGCATCAAAGTCGACGATCGAAGTGCCGACATGAGGCCCAAATAAAGTGGGGCCGGGCCGTCACATGAGGCACTGAAGATCCAGAGAGCTGCCTACAGGTTGTCAACCCGAGCCAGCCAGTAATAAATTCTTAAAAGTCGTATTATGACAGGAACCAGCTTCTCAGCATTGCAAAGCTCTACTTTCATAATCATGCATGTATGCAATACTATGAAATGAAATACTATGAAATCATTGCAGTAGAGTACGAAAGAAGTCTAACAATCTACGCTTGCATTATAAACACCAAAACCAAGGGAAAGACTATTATGGTCTTGTCGTTGTATCACATCCTATCACCAATGTTAAATCCTAGATGTATTACGAGTACTTACCTACTCGCTACCACTACATGTTTAGGATTGAAGTATTTTTGAGTAAAAAACCTCATATTGAATATGTGTTTAACACCCGTATGAGCTACTTTTAGACTTCGGTAACAAGTCATCGCTAGGTCTAGAGTAATCTCGGCGAATTAGCGCCCCCGCGCCTGCCCCCACGCCCCCTCGCCGCCCCACGCCATCATTTGTCGCAATGGTAGTCGCGTGGCAAAGTTTCCTGCTGCCGAATTTCCCGAGTTAAGCTTCCCCATCCCGCGCTTCCTGTGCGTTTCTTGGAATCCCGAAGGAACGGAAAGACGTTGCTCCCCTCTCGGCCGGATCGTTCCTCCCTACTGCCATAACTTTTAAACTAAGCTTTCTAATTAATTATGAAACATCGCTACAGCGTAAGCTGGATCGCTACAGACCTGCGCAGTGCGCACGAGCGAGCCTGGGCAAAAGTTGCTCCTGCATTGTTGGAATTACAACGAACTTAAACTTAAATAAATGGCTGAGCGGAGGGCGGGCGGGCGCGGGGATCGGGGGGCGGGAGAGCGCGTCAGGGCGGTAACTTGACGCCCCGCAGTAAACTTTGTTCGCGTAGAAAGATTTCGCATGAGAGTTTTGAATAAATTACTTTTAGGCACGTAAAACCCAATCTCCGAATCGAGTCGACATCACAGAATTGCGTAAATTCGGAATTACTCTAAGAAAATGAGTTTGAGCGAATTTCGTCAACTTGCTACATTTGATAACACCAACTTTTCGCCTTAGGTTCTAACTACGAAGTATTGAAACGTTGCAAAATAAAATTATATAACTACAGAGAGCAACAAATGGAATTCAAATCAAAATCAAATTGAGAATTCTCTTTATTAATTATACTATGCAGAGGAAATATTTCACAATACAATATGACCAATATAGTTATCTTTAATTAGGGTTGATGGTTATTTAACTAGACTTTAATATGTTCTAGAGTGACCATCGTTTTGTTTCAGTTTAAGTTTATATTTCTGATAAATAGCTTCTTTCTGGCGTCAATCCTAAGGATTCTCTTAATCGATACCTAAAATAACTCTAAAATGGTTGATTTAACTTTAACTTTCTTACGGTAATCCGATCTCACAAAAAAAAACTACATATAGATAATAGAATCCTTCAGTAAAAAAAAATCCTAATGAACATTTTAACGAGAGACATATAATGCAGCAGTGTCGGGTATCTTGACCGCATTAAGGGCGCACGGCGACATTACAGCTGTGCACTCACAACAAAGACGTTATTACAAGACACATTGAATATTATCACGTAAAGTTTATTTTTTTTCAATAACTCTGATTTTTTTATATACTTTCTTACTAATTAAAAATACTTTAAATCGTAAATCCAATTAAGTGGGTACATCCAAGTGATCGTGGTAGTCTAGCGGTTAAGGTGTTGATCCAAAGGTCGCTTCATTACCACCATCTACCCTGACTCTAGGAAAGGCACATTTGGCCTAGATGAGTGGGGCCCAAAATAATTGTATATAACCTAGATTATAGCAAATAAAAAAAAAAACGGTGATTTTTTTGCGGAAATGGTTTTGGAAAACGGCTATCTTCGACTTCATTCATTTTCACCTAATTCCCATTTCATTTAATAACCTAAAAAAATAATGTCAAATTGTGTATATATTTTTACTACGGCGGAATTTTTGTTACTATTTACTATTTTAATTAGGTCCATGTGGCGGCGATCTTTAATTCATCAAATTATATAATCGAGCTATGAACTACTTTCCATAGTCCCTTTTTTTTATACAGATTTGCTTTCGGTGATAATACACGTGGGGCCCAAAATTATAAAGTAAACAAAAATTAAATATAACAATAATTTAACCCACACCATTAGGCGGTACAGCGCTTCTACCGCCGGAGGAACTTAACCAAGACAAAATGTGAATGTTTAATTTATGTACATAGTATCGTCATATTTCGATTTTAATAAAAGCATAGTTATTAAAATGTTTTTTTAATAGCGCTAGATATAAATCTTAAAATAGACTTAGACGCACTAATTGGCTATATGCTGGGAATGAGATCACAAGAGATTGGTTTGACACCATCTATTTCGGATAGAGGAAAAGGTGAACCAAGGCTCCTCGGGAAAGTTTACTCAGAGAATCACAAAACAAGTAATTATATAAAATCGCGATTAAAAATAATATATACTTAGTTCAGTGTCTGGTATTTCAACATTCTAATGGTCGTAACCAGCGCCGACACGAAGGACTCACGTTCTGTTGAAGGATAATACCCCTTCCCCACCTCTCCCCCTCCCCCGCTACTACGTACTTAGCTTATTATGAAAGAGAAGGGCGTGCCGCTGCTAGATTTTCCACTCTATCTTTTTAGTGAAAGCGTCCCAGTAACTACTACATTCTACATGTCGTTTATTAACTGTATTGCATTTTTTAAAATGTAAAACAAACCCGAAAGTTTATATTATTAGTGCACATGTAACATGTAGATCATTAAAGTTAGTATTAGCTCATGCGTAAAACCTAAGATGTATTAAATCTCGGTAAATCCATGTGATCAGTCAACCTAACGACGGAAATGGCTGAAATGTGTATGGGATACACATTTTACGTGGTGTAGTTAATACTACACCACGTAACTCCCACGTACACCCTGTCCCCACAGACCCCACAACTGAACTGGCAATCATAAATTGAGAGCAGGCAAGCTACTGAGAACGTTTTTCGATTTATGATGCTAGTATTTTTCCAGGAGGTAGAGCCGTAAAATTAAAATAAAATTATTTTAAAATAACAAAGGGTAGGTTTACACGGGTATAAGAATCACTTCAAAAATAAGTATATCTGTGTTTGAAATACTGAGGTTAGATGCCAAGAGTCTTTTTTAAGAATATAAATGTTACTTAAGTTCTTTTATTCAATTGTTAGGATTTTTATAATTTATTTTGTTAAAAAAATTATAACCCTAACTAAATATAACATTTTATAAACAGAAATAAAACATTGCATATAAAAGGGACAAAGGTGGTTAAAGCAAAATAAAGTATTTTTATATTCACCTATAGACAAAGTATTACCAATATAGCAACTTATGGGTGGAAGATATTAAAGGTTGTTAAAAACAAAAGAAGGTTGGCCAAGGAATCAAAAGGTTTCAATATAAGCTACCCCCTCCCCACCCTTGGCAACTTCAAAATATTCCAAATGCGTTTTTTCAACAATTTAACGTTTAGTTAAGAGGTTAGTGTTTTTTTTATTAAAAAAAATATATATTTATATTATTTCCGAAAAACGCGTAGCCCTAGCCTTGCGCGATGCGTGGAGTGTAAGAACAGGAGTGGAGTGTGAGTGGAAGCAAAGGATGTAGGTACCTTCAGCTTCAGCTACACGTGTATAAAGTAAGCTCCGTCAGCCACCTGCCCGGCGTCTGACTCGCCAGCTTCCGAGTTCGAGTGCCTGCCTTCTACACATATTTCCACGCGCGATCTACCCGCGAGATGCCGTCGTACACTATGATCGTTATACACGGAGCACGGGAAGGAAAATATGTCCGGCGGTCAAAGGAAATTTGTAATTTCGATGAAAATTCTTATGTAGTTACTATGAATGCTAACAATAAAAGCATGATAAGAAAAAAAAATACGGCGCACATATCCTTTTTTTAATGTACTGATAAGGTTAATAATTATAACACCTAAAATTGTATAGGTACATGCAACTTTTGAAGCTGTGTAGGCAATTTATGAGAGCTTAGACCTCGTTAAACGTACTTAAAATAATATGTTGACATGATCCGATTTCGTATAAGTTTATTAAATATGATAATAGCGATAATGTGTATTTTTTCCAGCGATAATGTGTATTTTTTCATACACCTAGTCCTTTTTTTATTTACGAAACAAAGTAAGCTAGGTATCTTTTAATACCTTTAGGTACCTTTTAATTGAAATATTATTAACGTATAGTTTGTATGCTCAGTAGCCTTTTTCGTCCACTCACTTTTTTGTACCACTAATTTTAAACCAAATGAGGTTGTAATTTTTACCACAACAGATTGTTTTTTTACAGTCCCTTTTCCTTTCAGGTTATTTTCTTTTGGAAATTAATTTTATTTATTGATTTCGGGACAACAACAACTATTACATATATAAAATTACAATAAAAAAAATTTTGAATATTTTAATAATTTACAATAAAGCAGATTTAAAGCGTCTGTTGTTAGATCCGTCGTCGAATGCGTCGTACAGTGTGAGATCACCGCAGGGGCGCTAGGCGCAATGCGAGACAAGAGCAACGCGCGAAGATTTTGAAATCTACATGATAACAAAGCGAGACAGCGGGCCTCAGGCAAAGAGATTTGTAACAGCTAAAATATGAAGGATATTATTGAAATATGAGGCTTTAAAGGCAACGTGACGTCACGACTACGGGTTTATCTGCGCTTATTCCCGTCTTCAAATTCGACACTCGTCGTCCCGAGGCTTATTTTCGCATTTTATTATGTGTCTCAATTCGCCGTGCAAGGAGGGGTTTACTTGTGTCTGTGATTGGCGGTACGTAGGCCCCTAAGTGAAGGCCCCCTTTTCCGCGACGCAAAAACCGCAAAATACATCAACAACAATCAAACATTCTAATATTAGCTAATGCCCAAGCCAAAACCATATTTAATGACAATTTCCAGACCTTAACGTGTGAATGTTACCGTAAGTGTCGTAAATAGAGATATTCAAAATAATCGATGTTTCCCTAATGAGGTTGACAGTAACTTTTTTTTTTAAATTTCATCTTCATTTTTTTTTTTAAATCTGCTCTATATCCCTTGGAAAAAGATTAGTCTTAATAATATTAGGTATTAACTTTCAACCTTGTGCCAGAACGCTTGAAATGCAGAATCCTCATAAACTCCCCACAATTAGCTCTGGATTTTGTCTATAATGTTTCGTATATATATCCAATGATTTGTTATTAAATATATATATTAAATATTATATATATTCATATATAGTAAAATTGTATAATGTATTGCTTAAATATCGTAATTTGTTTGAAAATTTGAAATCTGTAAAAATATTAAAAAGCATTAGAATTTTCTAAATGTCAATACTGTCAGACTTTTATATAAGTAGTGTAAACTAACGGCGAACGCCTATTATAACGTAATGAATCATCTAAATACGGTATTTAGCAATACATTAACCAATTTAAAAATATTTTTTGTTCGGGACTAAAATGATGTACCTATACGGAACCCGCAGCGTGTTTTGATTTTCAAAGCTGAAATGTTTCACCCTTAATCATTTTTCTACTTAAAAAATGTTGCCACTTACATTAGCGAATTCGTGTTTTTAGCGAAGTGAGTTTTTCGTGTTTATAATCAGTGTGATATTGTTTTCATAATACCTAAATAAAAATGTATCAATTAAAACTATAAAATGGCTGAATAAATGATATATATCATTACAAATATTAATACGATAGAATAGTGAACTTGAAGGTTTTATTTTAAATCAGCGCTCATGAAGGGTGGATCGGTTCCCTTTTCTCTTCTCCCGCCCACCCCTCTGCCCCACCCTCAGCTGTCTTCTGGTGTCTTGGATGACAGGAAGCCGTATCAAATTCATTTGCTTCTAATGGTTTTCCTGCGGCGCGGCGCGGCGGGCCCGGCGGTACCACGCACGCCTCTCCCAGCGCCTTCCACAGTAGTGAAATATTTCTCCACGAAAAAGGCCTTTTCAGGGCGATTCATTGTTGAAATAAAAGATTAATGTTGGTGACTCTGAGAATTTTGTCTGATTACATTGGCTTGGAAAAGCTAATATCAGTTCAATGCAGTTTAAAAGTATCCACTGTCGAGTTTTATTTATTTATTCATCATAAAATACTGACAATAATAATTAATACTATAAATAGCCAAACCTAACTAGGCTATCGCTTATTCCAAGGCAGATATTGTTTGTATTTATATATAGCTAACTAATCCAAAAAATATTTAAAACTTTGAGTTATGATTATAAATATTATCTTTATAAACAATAGTATTAAAAAAGTATGTTTAATATTTCACTACTTGTGGCGTGTAATTTAATAAAATATTCACTGGGTAAGTAGGTATCTCCATTAAAAGTACCCCTAAGTCGGTTGTGTTTTTTTTCGTTTTACATCTTAAATAGAAGGAAACCTTTCGTCGAAAGTCGACCTTTCGGTTGTTTTTACGTCGATTCTCGAAGTCAAACAAATTTCAATCATTTACGTGTCGAGCATGCATATTTTGAAAATTCGTTAATTAGTAACGGTTTCAGTTACGGGCGTAACTAACGCGCTTATGCACGCCGGCTATTATGTATGGATGTGTGCGTATTTATTTGTTTCGTTGTGTACTGTAGAGGTGTGTGCGTAATATGTAATATGTAATTTGAGAAGATTTAATATTGAATTTTAGACGCCCGGTTACTTAATTATTAAATTAGACATGATCATATATATACTATATTCGAGATTGTGTCCGTCCGTTAGGGTTGACTTTTTTGTCACTCAAGTGACTTGTACACTTGAGGATATAGTGGTAATATTTTCCTCGCGTTTATGGACGTATTTCATCTCCGTCACTAATATAAATGGATTTCATTGAATTCTTTAAAATAGAGCTTTGAAAACTATTACAAATGAAAGTGAGGTTTTCCCAAAAATTTAATCAATCGTTTCGCCATTATTAAAAATTCTAATTAAAGTAAATTAAGATCAGTAAAGGATCAAACATTTTTTTTCCTTATTAACGTATTAATATTATATAAATAGATCTGGTAATTCATGATTCGCAAGTTAAGGAGCCTTTAAGGCCCGCGGCCTCCTCCGGGGTCCCCTTGGCCCGTGGACCTTCGGCAATTGCCGACTTGCCAATATGGCCAGTCCGGCACTTCAAATACTAGATGTATACTAAATTATTAATAGTTTAATATACAATTATTTATATATACTATTAAACTGAGATTAGACATGACTAGATTATTTTCTGATTATTTACTTTTAAATTGTTAAGATGCATATTAAGAAGCGTAGAGAGTCTAAGTATTTTTTTTACACATATTGTATAATGTGTAGCTATACATATAAGGTAATAAAACTTGTCTAAACTCTGTTAGACTAGGCATGTTACTTGTATTATTTTACCAGTTCCTATCCGTGAAAGCGTTCCGTGAATCAGGTTTAAATTTATTTGAGTGTTAAATGGCGCATTTCCAAGTTTTCAATGAATGAAGTCGACTTGTCACTCGCTATTCAAGCTGTTCCCTGAACTTTTCATTTCGTCTCGTAATATAACTTATTTACTTTCAATTTACGTCAAACGTCGAACTCGTTCGGCAGAAATTATTATTTTGTAAATTCAAATCTTTAGGCAATAGCTTGAAGCTTTAGTGTATATTTTATAAAGCGACCTACTTTCGAAGCCTAAGTAAGTCAATCATTGTAGACCAAGAAATGAAAGAGTATTTTTAAATGGTTATTTAGTACTTGCTTTGTCCAGGTATCTTTTGCTCCTTGCTTATGCTCATAAATTACCCGTTTGGAGCACTCGGCAAACTCGAATGATGCTTTTCGCCTTCGAAAAGCTACTCGTTCTTTAAATTATTTTTTCTAGCTTAGAAGCACGACCCATTGTCACACGTATTCTGTAATAAAGAGAGTTTATAGCGAGTATATTTTCATAAAAACATATGAACTCGCTTTAACTAATCAACACATACATAGAAAAGACATAAGTGTATCGTAATAAAACAATTCATCATAGAAATAATATAAATCGTTAGGAGAGTAGATAAAAAATCATTCTAATTGCTCGTAAAAAGCAGGACGCAGATTTATTTATTTTTTCAAATTAGAATATACATACGTGATTTATATTAAACTTATTAATCTCCCGATACATTATTAGTCATTCTTAAGAATTAATTAAAAACAAATCTTTAATCAAAAAAATAATATTGGTTTATAAGAGTTAAAGTCAGCAATCGACAACCCTATGATATTAGAGTAGAACTCTTTGCAATGCCCATTTCCTAAGGAAAAATTTCATGTTATGATTGAGAGTACAGATAATCGGAATAGAAAAGGTGTAACTACCTTTCATTACTTATCGTTAAAATTACAATTAAGTTTCTTTATGTCTTATATTAGTGTAGACACAATAATTGCAGTCATTTGTTAAATTATAAGAATGGTCCAGTCATTTTCATAAAAAAATACCGTATTAATTTTATTAAACACTATTTTGTAATTTTTGACATGATTAGTGACCAACATGTTAAATAAATTATCGGTAAAATATATACCGTTGTAATCGATAGTTAATTCGACATAAAAATAGTAAGGTAATGTATAAAGAACATGCATTTCTTAACGACGTCCTTTTAATAAAGGACTCTGACTATATACTACTACTACTGACTATACAATGTAAAAAAGTAATTTGGTTTTGCAGAATTGTGGCAGTGCATTTCCTATGCAGAAGTTTAAGATGCAATAGGAGAACATTTTTACAAGATTGCACCCATGTATTAGAGCAGGGGGGAAACATTTTGAGCACTTATTGTAAAACGGTCAATGTAATAAATATTGTAATATAAAACTTGAAGTTTGGTTTTTATTTACTCAGTTTTGTTTTATTCCAATCCCTTATCTAGTAAATTATTTTTTTGCATTTACTCAAGAATGTGGTTCCATTAAAAAACTTTGAAGCACAATTTCACTAAAAATGTATTAATTAATAATAAAAGAACCCTGTTTCATTGGAACATCTATATAGTTTTGCTAAAAATATAAATTGAATGTTTTATACACTTTTGGTTTCATACAATCACGTGGTGTCACTATTTTTTATAAATTAAACATCTTGAAATAATTCCTATTAATACGGCAAATGATTTCGAATATATCCGGCCGCTTAACAATAGATTTAATACCGCATTGATGTCAGCTCTGTTCGGGATGTATCGGGAATAAAAATTGGTAGATTTGAAAGACTTACAGCCACAGTAAATCTGAAGCGAAGTAAGAAGAGCATCTTCTTCAGGCGCGGAGACTACATTTCGGTCTCAGCGGGGCGCGAAACGACATGCCGAGCGCACATCCAAAATAAATAAATATTTTGATTTGAAAGTGGCAGTTTCCTTTTCCTCGCGCTCTCGTAAATGCCTTCCCGAGTATTTTCCTACCGACTTATATGCGTTGCGCACATGTGCGGTGCGGGCGTCCGCTCGCGCCGTATGGAGCTTTCAGCTACAGGAAAAGAGTTTTTCAAATGAAAATAGCAGCAGGGCGTTTGAAGGGAGTGTTATCAAATTATGCAACAAAAAAAAAAACGGATGACAGTAACGAGATGCAAAATCGAAGAATTGAGTTGAATACATTCCAATCTAGCATCGTTTGTGTGAGCAAGGTTAAATCAACCTTTTGGTGTCTTCTGGCCGCCTCTTAGCAACCAACTATGTATTATCATTGTAGATATTTCCGATGCTATGCGTATTTAATACTTCGTGATTTTTGGCCGGCATTTAAAATTTTATTTTCTCGTTTAAATATTTTTCTTACTAAAACTGATTAGATGTTTCAAATTAAACTTGTAATGCGTAGACCTAATTGAGATCTATCGTTCGATATCAAAATAAGCATCATAGCTGCTCAAAGTTTTGATACTGTTGTAACGAAATCGCGGTCACTGAGAGGTAGCTCGGATTTTTGTTTTTCGTTTCGGATGGGCGATGGTGAACGGCTCTCGAATGGCGGCCGCTGGTTTATTATAAATTTTGCTGTGCGATTGCATATTTAAAAGAATAATAAAAGAAACCCAGCTAGGACTGCGCTATCCATACACCCGTTCTCCCGATGGAAACGGTAAGTAGTAATTCGGTTTACTATTGATTTAGTTCTCTATCTTTTGATGTCGAGTTAATAGCTTTTTTTTGCTCGCATTTCAGGGTACTATGGGCTACTATAAGCTACTATAGGCTACTATAGGCTACTATGTTGTTGTGGGTTACTTATCCCTAATTTAAAGGGAAAAAAACATATGTTTTGTTTCGGGAAAGTCCCTTACGCTTTTGGGTTCGCGATGGCATTCCAAGAGATTTTTGGAATAACGGGATTTTGCTACTAATGGCATCGACCAGGCGGCCTGGAACCTTTTTTCTTTTATTTAGATACGTTGTGTTTTTTAAATTTATTTATAAGTTTACCAGAATCGCATTATTTACTCGTATTGTTCTTTTGATAATAGTTTTTTTATTAAATGTTTTCATTTCTTTTTGGAATTGCAAACCAGATTTTTTTTTAATTTTTACCTCGATCCTGAGGGAGCTCCGTTGCTCTCCATGAAGTCCTAGTCGGTGTGTTACCTTTGGGTTTATGGTTCATTATTTAAAAATTTGTTTTCTGTGGCTTAGTGCACAGTGGCGCCCTAATTTGTTGAATGAAGAACTTAAACTTATTTTGAGGGTTATACTGTTTTGAAATTTGCGATTTGTTTCGTTAACCGAACAAGACCTCAGGGTTTATTTTCACATTTTTGGAGTATCATCTGAAAAAGGTAATGATCCTATATTAAAAGTGTGCATGACTTATTTTTCACTTTTTATTAGGAAAAAGTACTTGCGATATGTGAAATCACCCAAAAACTATATACTTGACCGATTTTATTTAGACTTTTTTGTATGATTTGTTATGTTTTTAGGAAGGTTTAAATATGTGGTGGTGTGGTGTGTGCAGAGGTTGCAGTGGTACCAAACGCTCACGGATACATTACTATTTATAATTAATGTTTCTTTTGTCTCATGGATTAAAGTTGTTCCCTTCGTGTTTAAAGTATTCCCTTTTATTAAGTCGTAACATAGTGGACCGTCTGTTAAGTGAGTGAACAAATAAAGATAATCGAATATGTCGCATTGCCCTGTATCGAGAGAATTGGCTTTGGGGGCCCTCCCTATTCCCTATTCCCTAGCCTCGAGCGGAGGCCTAATAGATTTTAAAGGATTGATTCAATTGTACAAACATTGCGACCGGCCGTGCTCTGAATTCAAGATGAAACAAGGGGATTTTTGCCGCGCAGTGCACCCTAAGTTAGGTAAGCTACAGAGATTTCTTATACAGCAAGCTTTCTCATATGGGACAAATCAATTGAATTTGAATTGTATGATACCTTATTTGAAGTAATAAAAACTATTTTCCTAATTGGAACTCGTCTTAAACCTAAAGCTAAAAAGTATAATTTAGTATCTCATATTAACATTCAATATTGGATATATTTGTTTATACATCCTTTCAAAAAATAAAGGTAAGATAGCTTCAAGGAACTGTCATAAATTATCTTTATCAAACGCACGGAATCGGGATTAGATGATCATATTTATAAGTGCCCTAAAGTCATTTTAAGTATTTTTGGAAAGATTGACGTTTTTATTGTATTAACAAACAAAAATTGGTCTAAAAGTATCTGTTGGGATGCATTCGGTCTCGCTCTTTTGGACGCACCGAGCTTTTGCTCATTAAAATTGCTTCTGTTTTGCTTATTTTTTGATGTGGTATTCAAACCCCTGTCATGTGCCTCAAGGTTTTTGAAGGTAATCTTTCCATATCAATTTTACACTCTAGACCACGTCAAATCTGGTGCAGGAGCATTGGACGAATTTCAATCTCATGGTTCACCATCCGTTTTTTCGTTTTTCGTCTTTTGTTCATCATAGTAATTTAAAAAACCTTGTTTTTTTGGCTTGGGTGCGAAAATCTTAGACAAAAGTAGCCCAGGTACCAAATATCACTCGTAGGGCCTGGCTGCACCCTATAAATCTATAAAATCACTTTGGTCAATTTGGGCTACAAATCATTTTGGACGGGTAGTGAAACATTAAGAAATATACATTTTTTTTCATAAAATGAGTGATAAAAATATATTTAAAGATGTGCAATATCTGAGAGCATTATTCTTTAAAAGTTAATACATACCTAATAATCATTTAAAATACTAAAATTAGAGATGGCCCCTCTCCTAGTGGCTGGTTTCAGCCAGTATGATATGTTTCACAACTTCAAGCATATTTAATGTTATTTATATGTGAAGGTGTCTCCAAATGTATTCCACCTTCTCCGTTCTGCCCCTCTACGATTCTCGTTTTGGTACAGTGAACACAGGCCCGCTTTACAATATGCCAGTTCAAACCAGGCCACTAATACTTATTTTTTATGCGTGTAGATATATTCTATCAATTTTCTCCTTATAACAAAGATTATTTATATACAAATATATTTAACAAATTAAAAAAACTCACCTTTAAATTTCCCCAAAGTGCTTTTTCTGTGGGCGTTGTTTCGCCGCTTCAATCTGCTGTAAATATACACATAAGTTTTTGTTTCGTTCCCATTTAATTACGTGCCTATGAACTACTATTTCGTGACTGGTGAGTGATTTTTAAACAAAAGATATTTAGAAAAAACTTTTAGCTTTATAGAAAAAATATAGTTTTTTATAAAAAAAATAAATCAACAGGGTTTTTGGTTAGATACTTCTTCATATTATAAAACGCGGTGTTTCCTCATTGCCATTAAATTGAAAATTTAATTGAAAAAACTATACCGTGTTGGTTATTTATGTGACTTTTGTTATATTATATAATAGTATTTTTATATTTTGCTACATGCTGTATAGTCCATCTATTTGCACCCGTTTTGTAGACGATTACACGACATCTGCCAAATATTTAGATATTTGTTTGTGTCTCATAGTTATACATAATTTGTTCTTCTATATAATAAGTAATAAATAACTTCAACTTTTTCCAAATGGAGTGTTTTTACGGCTCCGCTCCGGTGTGGATCGGTCGCTTCCTCCCCCTGTCGACTTAATGGCGGGATAACCAGCCGCGACTTGGTGCCTAATGAAATTGTTCCCATACATTTAGCTCCACATTTGTCCCTCGGAGTGACATAGCAGCGTCGAGCGTGTTGCTCAGGGTAGGAGAGAACGAATATTTTCTTTATTAAGTAGCTCTGCACGTCCGCCTAACACTCACTTTTATGCGGTGATAGTAGGAGTGGCGCATGCTAGAGATACTCGACTGTTACTCTGTACGTTCAAGTAATAATGATTATTTATTTATTCATAACATAATTTTTAAGTAATTTCGCTGATGTACTACGCGTACTAATCAATCTATGTTTAATTATGGTAGGGACATATGTAAATATATTACTGATACCTAGAACTCATTCCTAGAACTTTTAAGAAGAGGAAAATATGTATGGTTATAGAATCGCTACAAAAAAATGTTTGTTTTTTTGCCATGGTCTACGTAGAGCATAAGTACTTTAAGAATTTGTGGCATAGTTGGCAACACACTAAAACGCGTGTTGTCTATTTGGCAAGTTTGTTCTACGATTAAAGGCAAACACGTGCATCGATTTTATTAATGGCTGAGATTTAAAACATAACTTAAAGTTATTAAAAATAAAACTGAATTTGGTATTTGCGCAATTTCACTCACATTTTAGTACTATAAGATCTTGTTTTTTTATGAAAGTATGCGTGAGCCTTCCTAAGTACCTATTTATTTATAATGTATGTACTCTGGATGACGTAAAAAATCTAGTAGATTTTTTTAATGATTTTCTGTGAAAACTTAAGTTTTTTTTTCTATGATTGAAAAAAATGTAATATGTTTAACCGACAGTTTCTTTTAATTTTGTATATTATCCTATATACAAAATAAAAAAATAATATAATGATTCAAGTTGATGTAAATAGCTGATTAGGTTAATCGTGTATCTCATACAATGTGTATGTTCCATTTATTACTAATTGTGTTCAAATATCTATAACCATAATTGTTTCACTGTATACAGGATGTACCAAGACCAATCCCACAAACTTTAGTTGGTGTTTGAGTTCCCTATTAAGAGTAAGAAATTATGTAAAACAAAATTTATTATTTTTGTAATAAAATTGGTGTAAATCGATCTTATCAATCGATAAATCAATATTATCTGTCGACCAATAGCATCCCTCTTACAACCCCAGAGAAGGGGAAAGGAATTACCCCTTCTTCTTAGACCGACCTCTGTTCGACCAGTGGCATCTGCTAGCAATCATTTAGCTCCGCCCTAATATGGCGTTTCGAACAACGCGGCAGGTCATTAACCTCGATCTTGACTGACCGCGGCCTAGTGACCCAGTGACGTAGTTATCCGAGGGAGGAGCCATAGAAAAATATCTGTTTTACATGATTTTGAATAGAAACTTCAACATTTTTTTTCTCGAATACCATAATGAATTTTGATATAGTTTCTTAACAAATAAAACTAGGAATCGTAGGACCTATTAGCTGTTTTTTTATTGGGATTGACCTTGGGACAACCTGTATGTACAAGTTATCACAGGACGAGTGTCATTGTTAAAGGAGTAACTTCAGAGTGGTAACTTCAAATATGCAGACTGTTTTACTATTACAAAAATATAAATATCTTTGTATAGCCGCGTGGCGAACGCGCGATCGAAAACTGTTCTCACTTCATTTTTAACTCCCGTTAAATCTGCAAAGTTGATGTAGTCACTGGCTGTATCTTCACTTATAAATGGAAGACTATCCTTCTCAATATTATTATATTTTCGAATTTTCCTATATTTTTGCTGGAGGTAGAGACTCTTTTTTAAGAATGCTCCTTACGTGCAAATCGTGCGTGTGAAATAATTCCCCCTTCCCGTGCCCCCTCGCAGCAATGCAGAGGGATCGAATACCCCCAAAGATGTATGTGCAGGAGGGGAAAGGGGAAGTAAATCACGTGTTCGATCTCAGGCTGGCAGATAAGTCGCACCATGGCCGTCTGCACCTATGAGGAACGTATGTGCCCTGCACCGATTGAGGGTGGCTATGCTACCCCTTTAGTTTAAGAGCACTCGATTTAATAAAAAAATCTGAATAAACTATATTATTATTAGGTCATCTTTCCTCTATTAGTCACTGGCTCATTATTTAGGATTGCGATCTTTTAGTCAGCTTGATGTTTTACAAACTTCATCTTTCGCTACAATGAGCAATCCACAGAAAATCTAGTCAATAATTTAACCTGCCCTCCAAGACTTGTACTACAAGACCTTTGCAGGTTGTTGTCGTCATCTCTACAGGCAAAGAAGCCGAAAAATAGAGCAGATTGCTGAGAGACTGCACTTGATTCTCAGCTGGTGCAAAATGGAAGCATTTATACGTTTCGCAGTCCATGGTGTTCGTAACATCTTCCCATCAGATTTTAAGAGCATCTACCTTTCGCTTATCTCTTCATCTTCGAGTGTCCATATTTCGGCACCATAGAGGCAGATCATACATAATGACTAAAATATTTTTGATAAAGATATTATTAGGCATATTAAATGAAAAATAAATGATAATTTTTATTAAGAATAATGATAGTTCATTAATAAGGCTGCTTTGACTTCTCTGAATGACAGATGAGTAATGAGAATTTTACGTCCAAGTCTACCATAGTGACCTCTTAATCAGCCTATATCGTCTGCATTTATAAAATTTATAAAACTACCACCGAATAAAACGTCGGCATAAGATAAATCGTTGCTGGCTCTCAGGTTCATATATAGCGTTCGCGGGTATTTTTCGAATTTGATCTCTCCCCTCCGATTGGGACGCTTCCAGTTTTATAACTTTGACCGCGGACACCCCTTAAAAATCCGTATTAACGCCGGCTATTATTAAATTTAGAAGTACTGCTGTGGTAGAAAAAAAAATAGTTATTGCACGTTTTGAATATTATTTAAATCAATACATATTTTCTCATTTCGTGTTGTTTTTATTTGCCTTGACCGCTCAGACTGATAACTCAGTTCACACTTTACCACTTAGTTTGAAAACTGACAACTCAGTTTGAACAAAATTTTTCAAAACGCTCAGCATTTCTTTTATTCTTTTAACGGCATAAATAAACGAGATTAACTTCTCTCTGTGTTTAGCCGAATTAAAAAAGAGGAGGTTCTGAATTCGAAGTGCTTGCTTCTTTTAATGTTACTCCGGATTCCAATTTAAGTTTATTTACGTAACATACAAAGTAGGAAAATTAAAAACTAAATTTTCCGCACAAATTGTTTTCATATCTAATTGATCGATATTGATACGATTAATATTTTGAAAATATTGAAGTACCTTAATACTTAAAATGTTAAATTAGCAAACTTTTGTGGCCGTAACGCCGGAAGAATATAACAACTATTAGACTTTCATGTTTTTTCCCCTTCATCAGTAAAATGTAGGTATTTAATCAATACAATATACAATTTTACTATATCTAAACGATTTGCACGTAATGTGCATTTATTTTCACTTTTCTTTTTCTTTTAAGCCATGACGATTCATTTTCATATAAACTACGTTGAACGTAAGTTATTCTTGTAAATATCCATTAAACCATTCACTTCTCATTCATTATACGTCATATTCGTTACATTTTCACCATTTTCCATAATTATAATTTAATAATTATAATTTTCCATATTTTCCATAATCTGTATAATATATATATATAGTAAAATTGTATATTGTATTGATTAAATACCTTATTTAGATGATTATTACGTTAAAATAGGTAAACACCGTTAGGTTACCTTATATAAAAGTTTGACAGTATTGATTTTTGGAAAATTAGAATGCTTTAAAATATTTTATGGATTGAAATTTTCATAATTGTTGATTTTCACTTCTTTTCATAATTATTGTTTCTTTTTTAAATAATTTATTCACTACTTTAATGAAAGTCAGATTAAAATAATAGTTTTTAACAAACTACATTCGTCACTACAGTCTTTGTAACAAAACAATGAAACTAGAATTGGATATGAAAGAAAAAGGTCGGTTTTTTCAATTAAATTATAATTTTAAACTAAAAATATATTATTATCTACTATTTTACTATCGTAAATAAAGTTAATGGAGGGGTAACCTAAATAGTTAATCGAGCAACTTAAGTTGTCTCTTGACCGGTGGCTGCATTATGCGTTCATCTTATGTGGGAGCCGCGATTAAAGTCGTCCTGGATTGGGATGCTGAGCTAGACTATAAATCCAGTTAAGGATACAACACGAGCGAACGCAAGATGCCCAGATAACCAGTAGGACCTTTAATTTTAGGCAAGTACGATACTTTATCCACATCAAAATAAAATTTCCAATAATATTTCAAAATAAATATAGTTGCGTATCTATTTCTCCCATAAAATCAAGGGCTGTCTTTAAATATTGATACAATACATAACATAAGTTGTGTTTTGATAATTGGCCCTTTATTTAAACTTTATCTTTATAATCTAAATATAAATCTTTTTCAAAATAGTGGTCAATAAAACAATTTTGAATAAAAAATAAATAATTAGAAGCTAAAAATTTTTATTTATTGCCTTATTTTTAAATTTAGATCAAAAAGCCTATGCTGTTAATACGTAGAGTGTACACACTCTACGATAGTACCTACCTATTATAAAACCTTTTGACCGATATTTGGTAATCATAGTGTAGTATAAAAAAATAGTTTTTGTACTTGTATATAATAATATTATAATTAAAAATACTTTTATTTTTATTTAAATATTGTTGTACCTATGATCGTTAGAATTTTCTAATATAATTTTTTTAATTGAGTAAGACTTTTTTATTGAAATTGACATCATAGATAAATTGAATCATGAGCGGTGTCGAATTAAATTGTGCTTTTTTCGTGCTACTTTTGTGCCTTTTGTGCTACTTTGTGCTACTTGTGCTACTTAGCAAAAAATGTGCGTCGATCCCAGTCCGCCCAGGACGTAGCGATTCGCCCACGGGAGCTAATTTGAATGGTGTCATGGGCGCAGATCGTAAATACGCATCGCGCGCATTAATGTTAAGCCTGCGCCACAAAACAGTAGATGTCGCCTCCTTTTATTCAATATAATATAAATATTTAAATTTCTTGTAATATTGATAGGAGGTTTGAATAAACCAGACAGCGGATTCAATCTATCGTTAAGCAAAATATTATTCAATCAAGACATCGTAACACAGTTTTTGTGCACGCTAATATGAACAAAAAACAAACACCTTAGCCGTAAAAGTGTCGATCGATAGTTGCCGCGGCGTGCGTGCGAGTGATGATTTTACGGTTTGGTCGAAATATATTGTCTGATTTTAGTAATTTTTAATTATCTCAAAAACAAGACTAAAATTTAAAAGTGTGGGTTTGCTAAGAATTATTATTATTTTGCCTACGATATGTACTATTTTTTGGGTAAATGGTATGCTGCATTATCGAAAGCAAAGCCAAAAATAAAAGTGAACAATTTTTTTATTTAATTTATATTTCAATAACGAAATCAATTTAAAAAAATCAGCTTCCAAGAAGTATAAGATAAGGCTTCAATGTACATAATTCTATAAACCACTCGTCTAAATACTTAGCCGTTGAGTGGTGCATCACCAAAAATGTCGATCTTTAGAAGATTTTCCAATGTTATCCCTTTGCTGCGCCGTAGTGTATTTTCGTTCAATACCTCAAACAGAAATTCCGTAAATATGAACTATAAACTTCCATCGTTATCTTAAAAATAAAATTCTAAAAAAGCTTTAAAAAATCAAACACTAATACTTTTTGATTCTAGACATATTTCATTTTAATACTCTATATTCTTCGGAATATTGAAAGTATGAAATAGACTTTTCCTGGAATAACCTTGATTACTTAAAACTGAGGTTATACTACTCCTGAGAACACAAGGAATAAAAAAAAAACTAAAATTGTACTCGATGTTTTGGAGTTTATGTTCCTCACACATAATACTTTGAGTAAATATGCATTGTAAGAGTAGGTGGGTAATTCATAGAAATATGAAACATAAGTTTTAGTAAAATAGTAGTTTATCATCCGAAATGAAAAATTATAATTTTTGTTATTTGATGTAAATTCATATTAGGAGATAAAATCATTAAACTTTTATTTATTTTTCGGTAATCGTTTTTATTATTTTTTGAGTGGCTTCAAGGCACGTCTTTCCGGTGTGGCAGGGGGTGTGGTAGTGGGTTGCTGGCGTTATTGGAAGCCAGACAGTGTGATGCATAGCAGCGCTCTCGCGATTGCCTACCGGTCGAGTTGCGGGCGACACAACTTTGCCACTGCGCTAACACTTTATGGGACCGTCTGGTGCGGCATTCGAGTGCCTTATTTCGAGTTACAAGCTTACAGGCACAGCATCGCAACTCTTATCAAACGGTTAGCAAATAATATCAAATATGCTTTAATAAAAAAAAACTATTCACTTTATTAATGTAACTTTTTGTCACATGTGAAAAATACCTAATCGTTGTAGTGATATTTTTGACGACCGTTTTATTGGGTTTGGGTGTTATTTTTTATTTTATATCTGTTTTGCATGTATGATTGTGCACACATTTACATTCTAACAAATACATATATTATCATATTTTTGTTATTACGCAATATACTCGTACTTACTCAAACTAACTAATCAAAATAGGTTACAAAATGTACATTTAAAGGACATTTTGTCAAGAAGTTAAATTAGTAATTAAGAAACACTTAATTATAAAGAAACTCTTATTCAACACTGAAAAATTAAAATCATGTAGGATAACGCTAACACGCCAAGATATCATGTCTATCGCAGAGAATCCTTTAGTTTAAACAAATGCGTGATCATTTAATAGAGACGTGCTCTTCTAGAGCCGAGCTCAGAAAGTACGATAGGACTTGAAAAATACTTGAGTAGTGTGTGTTGAAAAATGAATTAAAATGCAATATTTTTCACCCAGTTTGATGGCAACTGGTTGTATACGGGAAAAAATATACAATTAGATCATCTTAGAGTGCTTCCGTGTTTATATACATACTATATTAAAATGCGTTAGAATCACAAAATATTTTTAAAACAGTTTTCTAAAATCTGAACTGAAGTTCGGATTTCCCTTCGTTTGCGATGACCCATAAACACAAGTAATTTACATTTAAACTCGTACTAAACTCACATGAATTCTACAAAAAGATTTACTTTCTTAAAAAAAAAAAATAATTTAACCGTGTTTAACCACTTACTAGTGTTTTTCACTGAACCACTAAATAATTGATACAACAATGTAGCCGCGTCCAAGGGTGTGAATATCAAATAAGTTTGTATTTGAAACTCTTTGATGGCAGGCTTATGTCGACTTATAGGATAATCTGTTGGCTGCAATGTATTCTCGCCAGTTAACGATGCCCACATAATACATATTCAATTTCATTTTATCTACACAATAGATGCATTTAATGGACTTCGGTCACAAGTTTAAAATTAACTAATCAATTTAGTTATTTATATATACAAATAACCAGTATATATTTGAATTTACATTACTGTCAACTAAGTACTCTAAGTATCAAATGGTTTTTTTTTTATTAATATAAGTAAACATATAGGTATCTAACAGATAATTGGTATATACATACTTGTATTACGGCACAGTGGTAAGTATTAACGCTTGCTTTTGATCCTGATCGCAGGTTCGAACCCAGTGGTACTAACCCGACGAGGTCATTGTCTTCTCTGCTGTCTCTTGTGGTCAGAGTCCTGCAACAGCACGCACGCGGACACTTATTCAATTACAGATTTACGAATCTGAGAACAGAGTCTGCCTAGGTAAAATCCATTTTAGAAATAATCATAAAAAAATGTTATGTTGTAGGTAATGGCTACGTTTCTCGTACATTTCAAAAAATATATTCAATTCAGGGAATATCCCATTCAAAGGAATATAAAAAAATACATTGCAGATAATTTCAAAATGTACAAGAATGATTAATTTGACGATCAACTATTGTTATGCAGGCTTGAATCCGACCTAATCATACGTACCCGTTTTAATGCTTCTACTTTTGTTACCTTTCCTATTATAGGAGAATATCTTTTAACATACTTGCATTTTCAAAATATTTTTTGAATGAAAAAAAAAACCAAAAAACTTAAATAGCACCGATGTAGTAAAGTAAGTTACTTACGTAGAGTGGTACTTTACCTCAACTGTTTTAATAGCCAAATATATACACACGTTCAACCTATTACTCAAAGTGAGTTGCTCCCCTTATGCGTAAACCACGCCTTTAAAAAGCGAAATACACGAAATAATTGTTCCTCGTGTCTATATTAAAGTCCATTATGTTAAATGCCTTCCAGAACCCTTGGAGAGCCTTAAATTCAGCCATGAATGCGTGCGTGTCAGCCACTAATGCCAACTACTGAATCTGGCGACAGATTTATCGTACCCATAAATATCATTAACAATCTCATGTAGGTTCGGGCGAAGAGGCGGTGCGGGTGGCAGCACTGCCAACGCAAGTAAACAACCTCAAGCGAGACAGAATACTGGCAAGCATGTATTAAAGATATTACTTAGGGAATAGGTAAGTCAATAGTTTATTTTTTCCAAAATTTACTTTTTGTCGAAAATAACATCTTACAGGATAAAAACATATTTTTTTTTAGTTTTACACACCGAAACATTGGTATTAAATAGGTAGGTACACGCGCGGTATGTAAAATCTCCTAAAAAAATCCTTTTCTGACAGGTTGCAAAAAAAATAATAATGCATTGAGTCATGTAGTTTTAAAATCTGCTAAGTTAAAAGAAGTACTAAAAAGACAAACAAAGAATATTTTTATTCTGTAAACATTTCACCTATGTATGTCGGAGCTATTCCGGACAGAGAGTCTTTCAGATAAATGGCCAATATTGAAATGCCGTCTTTCACATTTTTACAGACACGTCCCCATACATCCCTATGAACTTTGAAATCTACAATTCTAATTTCTTATATTTTTAATACTGAAAACGATATTTGTTTTATTTCCACCTTTCTTTTGTCAAACTGCCATTTCAGAGTTCATGTTCGATATTCTTTTGTAATAAAAAAATCTCCTTAAAATTCCACCTTTCAGCCTGAAATTCCCATAAACAATCCAAATATATTTTTTTACCCCTCACCAAACCAAAAACTAAAATGCTCAATCTTATTCTTTTGAATATAGGTTTTCTATTATTGCAAGATACTTTCATCGACTATTACTTCGTTATTTTTTTATTCATCTGAGAATAAATAAGAAAAAAACATTTTAATACAAGATTTTAAATGCATATACAAAATTTTAGGAGCTCCTTCTTCTAGATCCAATCCAGGGTATAGAATCAGGTCATGCATTATCATAAAAATGCATTGTCATCGGAACTAAACTAACATGTCAAATTTAAACCGTATATAAGATAAGTGTAAGTGGTTCTAATTCAGTTTGCAAAATGTGACCTAAATAGACTAAGACACATTGCAAGCTAAATAAAAGCCTGTAATAACACGTGTAATAACTGTGCGTAAACGAATATCTAGCGGGTTTATTTTATAACGGTAAACCGTTATAAAGGTAGGTGCGAAAAACTTTATTTCTTTCATCCATGGTCGCATTTTAAGTTTCGTGAAAATGTAATTATGATAGAACTGTGTTCGCTATAACGACGCAGTGCCTCAATTGTAGTATCTGCCTTTTGTGGTCCCGAAGGCCCCATCGCCAGGATTGGCGGGTTCCCCCGGGTCGAAGTCGAGTATCGTTCTACCGCCAGCTAGAAAACCTATTTAGATAAGGCCGGCAGATGGCTTCGGCTCTCGAACGGATGGCGAATGTCGCCGAGGGCGCCTCGAGAAATATCGCGGATATTTTAAAGTTACGCGATAGTGGAGGGGCGGTCGAGGGCAGAGACTCCAAATAGCGGGCCATTGCGCAAATACCAACCCTTTATTTGAAGAGATTCTGGCCTCGTGACTTCGCGTTCTAAACGACAAACATATTGGGTGGCTTGCTTCGGCGATGCTATTAGCATTTCCGCACTAAACAAACATTTTCCGAGATGTTTCGTATGAATGAATATTAGATTTACATGAGTATATTTTATTTTCAACGCGCCTTCATAACAAGGCAGGCAACGCCTCTCCAGCAAACTAAGCTAAAGAAAGCAAAAATAATTATATACGATTATTATACATTAAAGACTACTTAACAATAAAAATGAGATTATTTATTGCACTCTAAACAACAATAATAAGTTAAAAGCCACGTAAAAACATTTTTTTATAAAAACAATGGTATGTACCATTCTTTTTTTATATATTTTATTGTTGGTTTTCCGAATAAACGATAAATAAATAAAAATATATAAGTGAACGATGTAGCTGTAACTCAATTTCAATTTCAATTTATTTATTTTCCATGAATACATAATGTATATAAGAATTACATTTAAATAAGATTAACTCACTATTTAAATAGACAAGACGCAGTATAGACAAACAGTAAAAGCAGAAAGAAAAAAAAACTAAAGTAAACATATCAAATCCTGCAAATGCAGAAGAAAATATAAACATAAAACTAGAGAAAATAAAAGAAATAATAAAATAAACAAAAACCTAAAGACATACGATAATATACATAGGATAGGTGATAACTATAATGTATTTTGTGAACTATAAGTGCCCCGTTTATTAAAAAATAAATACTATGTTTAATTAGGTGTACCTACTCATTTCTTTTCGTTTTCAAAAAAAATATTTGAACAAAATTAAACAAAGATTCATAGATCAAACTGCAAAACAGTTTGTTGGCAAAAAAAACTCCTATTAGAGGCGAGTATTATCACCTTATATTTATTCGGGTAGAGGACCTATATTATTAGAATTCTAGAAACCAATAACCCCACCCCAAAGATAGTCCTTATTCTATCGCAACTTTGTTTTCCTCGACACAAACCTCGTTGAAATGAAAATCCACCTAATTGTATAAAATAAGCATCGAAGCGTTCGCTCGTTTTGCCGGATAATCGTCGACAATCCGTCACGAGATCTCCATTGCGATTGTCACTTTCCTTTCTACCCGCTTTAAAATCACTTTATTTCCCTTTTTGCGTCGCTCTAATGACGTCATTTAAAAGCGCATTTTTATACGCGAGAGAGGAGAGAAGAGAAAAAATGTTTTCCTAGTATTGCGGCCGGCGGGGGGCGGGGGCGCGGGGGATGGGGGGGGGGGGGGGAGTCGACTTGTTGAGATTTCGTTTGCGCCGAGAAGGAAGAGAGGAGTCGCTCGGTTGGAGGAGCGTCGCTTCGGGTGCTGAAAATGACGCGAGAAATAATGAGAGACGCCGCACGCCGTTTCGACTTGCGGGCAAACCTCAAAGTATCAGCTCCCATGCAAATAAGGAGTCTTTAGTTTTATATTCATTAAAGTGTGAAGCGTTTACTTTCTTCGCTACGACGTGGGCTTCGAAGATCGAGGGGAGTGGAAAAAACTAAAATGCCGTTATTTTTTGCCTACATAGCCATTTTTTAACAATAGACCTCAAAACAAGAAGCGGATCTCAACTCGATCCGTATTTTGTTTTTTCCATCCAAAATATCCAAAATAATTGTATATGACTTGGCCACGGCGAAGAATAAAGAAAAAGAATGGCTATGACACCCTGTAGCTATCATATAATTTCAATTGCTTCTATACATTGTTTAGTAGTAGTAAATGATTTACCTAGAACCTGACGTTTTACAGCTAGGCCCTACAGACGTCACTAACGGCATCTTATCCTCGACTACACGCGCCTGTGGTACTAACTAGCTATGGGTTGTTCATTTCCTATCTCCACTTGAGCCTGCGGCACTTTTAGCCCATTCGATGTGCGTTTTGGATAGCCATAAAGACGAAAGTGAGTTATTTCTTAGTTCTGAGTAAAAAAACGTAGGTACCATGGTATCATTACATTCTTTCAATTCATCATTAATTCATCATCATTTCAGTTCTTTTTTGTGAATGTTGACTCACGGCTAGTAATGAAACCCTCCCCCCACCCTTCCATTCCTATTTACTAATATTTTTTTGTTTTTTTAATTATAATCGTTCTTTTTTATTAATTTTATCGTATTTAATAACATTAATATATTTAAATATTATTCTTACTTTATTACCTGAATTGTATACAATTTCTGTTGTGTAACCACGATAAATTAATAAACACGGACATAACTTTTTAATTTATAATAATTATAACATGGCACCAAACATTCTTTTACATTTTTCTATTTGCGCTCATAGATGAATTAATATTAATTTATACTGGCCACTAATAATTAATACGTCCCATCAGCCATGCTGTCATATTTTTGAAATTCGTATTGATATAAATACTGCCTGCGCAGCGCTTTATCGAAGTGTCAATCTTCGGTGGAAACATGTGTTGAGTTTAATGTTAAATATCTATATGTTCGACCAGCTTTCGATGTGATCTAAACGGCTATGGTTGTTTTTCTTGGGTCTCTCAATCTATAAAAAAAAAAAAATAACCCTTATTTATTTATTTATTTATCTTTATTGGAGAAACCAACAATTTTACACAGTACATATAAAATAAAAAATACATTTGATGGAACGATAAAAAACTATGTAAAACTAAAAATAGGATTCTACTTATGCAGTTGTCTTTTTCGAGTTGAAAGTTGCAATAGACGGACGGACGGACAGTCGGCCACAGGACGGGGGATAGAAGCTTCTTATATATTAATGAATGTATAGAAGTTAAAAAATATATCGAGATATATAAATATAAAGCAATTTCAACGCATAGTATTAATATCAAAGGCAAATCGATATATTTTTTTCTAAAATCTTTTATTGATTGCAGAAAGACAGTAGCTAAATAAAAAAAAAAAGTTATAGCTCCGTGCGCAGCATAATTTTTATTTTTATTTAACATCATTAATTTTTTAAAGTATAAGTATTACTACTTGATTAACACATTTAAAAATACATCTAAATCTATGATAGCTTATTTTAAATACATCTGATTACGTTGATACGCTGAAAGATATTAATAGATATTTATTTAAAACAAAAAATTATTCAAACATATGAATGTTTCTTCTAACCACAGTAGGTTTGAGTAGGCAAAACTATGATGAGATTAATGCAGTGAAGTTACCCTCTCAAACAATATGCGTTCATCTTAAATCTGGAATAATATTTGCACATTGTCAGCGACTGGGGATGAAGAAGATGGCAGGGGAATAAAGGGGTCGCGGGGGCGGTGGGGGTCGGGGGGAGGCCGGGACATTACGGCCATTAGTAGCATGCAAATAGCGCGACACCGCGTTTTTTATTTCGCATCTCAAGTTTTGCCACTTTTCCTCTCCTCTCAGGGCCGATCTTTATCTCGTCTGTATAAGATAATGTGACATTAGGCCGCGGGACAATTGGCGAGCTTTTCCGTCCCTCCGCGAGAGGGCGGAAAACTTGGCGTTGACTTAATGTCGCCGATCTTATGCTTAAAATATTGTGTTTCATTTGGTTTATCGACAAACATTTTTTTTAAAATTATTATTTCAATTATTATGTTTTGGATAACAACGTTTGCATGCATTTTTCTGTTGCATGTTTTCTATTTTTCTATTGGTGTTCTTGTGTCAAGAAATAAAATAAATGTATTTTTTTTATTTGAAAATAATAACTTTAGAGTAATAAAATATATATAAGTCTCAATTTGTAGTATCTTATCATCTCATCTTATAGTCTTGTGTCATCAGTAAGCAAATTCAATATCCACCCTAAAAAATTGAGAAGCGAGTAATTTTGCCGAAAATACATATTATGCTTGATGAAATATTAAATATAAATTACATATTGTTAAACGAATATTTTATTAGGTAAACTTACAGACTCGTTAGGTATATATTTCGTAACTTATTCGGATCCTCAAACTTCATTTCGAAAAACCGGAAAAGGATATTTTCTATCCAAAAGGGTCTAAGGATATTTCATCGAATTTCGTAAGCATTCTTGTTTCTGAGGCATATGTGAGAAATGGGGGTGAGCGTTTTGTACATCCAAATTTTAGTTTTTCTTGATAATATTTGGGATTTTTATTGGCTTAGTTAAAGTAGCATCTATTGGCAGAAAGTATTCGCCGCTTGACTTCGAAGACCTGAATTAGTCCTGGTGATTACAGATCTAATTTATGTTAAATTTTCGAGTGTCTCGAAAGTATGATCTGAGGGCGTCTCTGAGGGCTGCTGAATTTATTTTATTTTATTTTATTTTTTTTAATTTGTACGACAATATTGGCAGGAAAATAGGGATTGGAGCGAGTAATCCTCTCTTGATAATATTTAATTTAATTCTTTTAAATTATTATTTATTTAATTCAAATAATTTTCTAGGTTGTCTGGTAAGTTTGGAACCGAATTTTAAAAAGTATAGAGCTTTTAAATTGAAAAAGAACGAAAAACACAAAAATGTTTATTGAAAAATTGTTTATATACTAGTAAATTGGTGACATCACGCTTATATAGTACGAATTTACATTCGGATAAATAATGCCTTTAATATAATCAAAGTGCATTTATGTAAATTAATTCGGTGACTATTTAACTATCATGCACAATTGAATAAGGAAATGACTATTATGGTCGCCGCCAGTGCGCAATAAAGAAATTTAGCGCTGGGCACTACCTATATCTTGTCATTTCATAGAACGGCAACCCCAATATACTTTTCTTTTTATTTGAATATTGATAAGATTTTTCTTTTTACTTTAGTATCTAAGACTAATGTTAAAATGATATGTATTTCAATATTTTGTTAGAGTACCGTCTAAAAATAAATAAGTAAAGGGATTTCTTTTACGTATTCATATGTAGAATAGTTTGCAATATAAAAAGCCACTCCTAAGGTGAGTCCAGCCGCTGTGCAAATCCCGCCAAAAGGGAATGCCACCAATCCCTTAGCGAATATTTATCGGGCATTGTGGCGCGCTCTATATCTGCGTCTCCCTCGCTCGCATAGTTGATTCCGTCCGCCCGCTTTCCTCGCAAATAAAAGATGCTCAAATTAATAGTCTCTTGCGGGATTTTATCCGCGCCGTCCTCATAAATTTCTCGTATATTTCCAATTAATGCAGTGGCGAGAGGGAAGCGAGAGGGGAAGCCGCCATATGCTTTCGAGAGGTCCTATCTCTCCTCTCTTTCCCTCGCGGCGATTAATCAATTGTGTTATTACGGCGAATGTGATTTCCACTCCTCACGCGATTCCTAATGTCTGATTACCTCTGAGTAATACGTTCTATTTCGTTGATGCTGTGGCGGTTATTTTGTGTATAAAATGAAAGTTTTCGTATTCGTAGACCTCTTGTTCGGAATAGAAAAGACCTCAGCTCCATTTTAAGAAAGTATGTCGTGCTTTTATGTCGTTTTGGGTAAAATATTGATTGCTTTAGTCTTTTTCTCCTACATCATCAGATAAAGCATTCATCGTCCATTACTAAAATTTACAACGCATATATTTGATATATATTTGATTTGGAAAATGAACACTCAAAGCCGACAATATCATCTTCCTCGACAAATAATACCCCGATATTTTGCGTCTCATATTAAGACAACATCCAAAAATACCACCTACGAATATTTAAGTCAAATGAGAATTCAATTACCCTTTAAACATAAAGTCTTTAAAATGCTTGGTTTCAGTATAAGAGTATCTAAACAATTTAATGATTTTCTCTTGTTAAAGTTCTATAACTCTTTTATTTGTTATCATTTAAAATATGTATCCTCTATATTTTGTTGTCCATAACATGCACAAAAATAAGCCACTTACACATTTACACAACCTAAAAATTAACCGTAGGATCAACAGATTCTATATTATAACTAATTTATAAATTTTCTATGCCATTGTAATATCCATAATTGGTTTTAAGTATATCTTAAAATTATAAAGTCTGACCTAACTAAGTCTAATGTAAGTTTTATTTTAATAAATCATTCTATTAAGCCGATATTCCCTAAGTGATAAATGTTACAATGCCGATGCTATTGAGTTCGGTACGAAGATTAAAGATGGGCGCAGGATTTATCAGGAACTAATTTGGCAATGATTTAGTGAGGTGGTGATTATCACTAAATCAGCTCGGTATGGACAAAAGAACCACATTTGGCGAGTGTCCACACACCGCGCGCTCCATACTCATTATAACACTACCAGCTTAGACTAGGGATGTATAAAGTAAATTATCGATAGTTTTTAATCAAATCAATTTTTAAAAAAATACCGATGGTAAATCTCCTCTCCCACTAATAATGAGTTACTGAACAGATTTCAGTATTATCACACACTTGAAAAACCCGTTTAATATATTTTGTTTTTTTTAAACTACCAATCGCAATAATAGGTATCTATTTCAATTTAAATATATATTAAAATGTATAAAAAAAATATATTATAGTTTTACATATAAAAATAAGGGTATTAGGAGCACCTATGCGTATACAAATACTTTTTTGTATTTTCTGCCATTTCTTAGTAATAAAACGTACTTGCTGCCAACTTTCTATGAAACCGAGACAATTTAATTAAATTACCTTTTTAAGTTTTGTCTGTGTAAATGCTGTATTTTTTGTTAAATATATAGAAAGTACACGAATTTCTCTACAACACGGTATTACTAACTCAATACTGTTATTTTTTGCATTTGCTTTCTTCTTTTTTAGAAGGGTTTTAGTATTTCTAAAAACCCGTGATATACGAAGGGACATTCAGGCATCTAAGCGAGGACAAGTAATTTTATTCTGTAAGTACCAACGTAGTTTTATTATCTTAAGTAATACTTTTTTTTTGGTAATGCTATATATATAAATATTTATCGCTGTCGATGTATGAAGTTTCGACATACCTCCCCATTTGGAACCGTTTTCCCTCATTCATCCATGTAATAAATTTATACTCTCCTGTCCCTTTCACACTTTATCAATCCGCATTGTGGTGATGTGTATTAGAGAGAGAGAGAACGTGAGACAGGCGATGTAGTATTCGGACATGATCCGATTAATGTGATGCCGTGTGTCGACTTCATTATTGCCGTAATACCTAGTGAAGGCAAACGCTCAAAGAACTTCGTGCGACCGAAATTTGATTTAATTTAATTGAGGCGCACATTAATTTTAATTAAATAATTTCACCGCAGGAATCCTCATTTTAATTTTGGTGACAGATTGAAGAAGTGGAAAAGGCTTCATTATGTGTATTTTTTTGTATTATTTAAAGGTACCAAGGATAGGTATTATAGAAATAACTTCTAAGATTTTAAACTCGTACCAAATTTTTCTATCTAAACTTTGTGTCTGAAAAAAAAATCGGTGAAAGAGAAACGATGACGACGGGGAAGAAATGACGGTTTAATACAACCTAAATAGTAAGAGGAATGTGATGTGATTACAATAGATATCATAATTCGTGATAGTGGTGATTTTTGACTATTAACCGAGCGAGCGGTCGAAGGTTCAAATTCACACTCAGTCATACCATTTTTAACGCTTCATTACCAACATCTCACCTGATTGAGTTGAAAAGGGCCCAAAATAATTGTATACAACTAGGTCTTTTCGTATACAACAGGTAATTTCTAGCAAATGGTAAAATAGTTAGATGATAAATTGAAAATTATATTAAATTAATAAAAATCAAACATACACACGGCAACAGGGAAATCTAAATAATTTTATAACTTAATTTCCGTTAAAAAAAAACGGTCACGTGTAAACTGAGTTTGAGAGATCTGTCGAAATAGTTTTTTTTTGTTTTACGATAAAATATTTTTTCCAAATGTTTTTTCTAATATTAATTATAATAGAAAATTATTTTATCGTTTTAAAAGTATTTTTTTCATTTATTTACTTCCGTTAAAAGATAGATATGTACAAAACATAGGTATAAGTTTACATAGGTAACGTACCTGTTCTGAGATGTACTAATTTTCATTTCATGGATAAAAAAATATAATAGTTTTTTTTCTGAAATAGGTATGAAAAAGGATGTATACATGCTTTATCTGCATGAGATGGAAAGAGAGAGGGTTAGTTAAGTACTTATAGTGTATCTGTATGAAAAACACATAGATATATAAATGTAAAAATATATATTGTTGGTATATTTTCTTTAAATTTGTTTTTGGTAATTATATACTTTTTTGTTGCTGTGTATTTACTCCTTTTGCATTTTATTATCTTATTTTTTTTCTTTCTCAAATCTATGTTAACCTATTAAAACTATTGTGTCATTATATAGAATGTTTTTTTTACACACATAGAAAAGACACCGTCACTGTGGGGAAATGTAAAGGTGTTATGTTAAATAAATTATATATTAATAAAATATATATATATATATATCTAGTCTAATTGGTCATGCATTCTTAAATCAATTACGAAATTAGTTTGAACATTCGCTATCCTGCCTATTCACGATGGGTCCTCAACTAAACTTGACGTAATTCAGTCATTGGTCAGATTGGTTCATATTTGGGATAGTTTCTATTTGGGACGCGCCACGTTTGATAAAATTTTATATCAGTTTCTCTTAATTTTAATTTTTTTTCTGATTAATGTTTGATTGTAGATATAGATCAAATTCGTAAAAGGACAAAAGTGGTTTTAATTATACCTTTTATATATTTACAATATTTTAATAATGAACATGCAATAATGCAATAGCCGACATTCTGAAAAAAAACAGTTTTACACAAACAGTGTAATATGGTATTATGTAGTTGGTAGAAGTGTTTAGCACAGACGTTCAATTTCGGGGAGGTCAATGGGATGTTTGCAGCTTGCCTCATGTTTAAAACATGAAGGCGTCGGATCGTCCGCCCTATCCACCGCTATCCGCCCTGCCTCGAAACCCAACCTATAAAAACAAATAAACCTACGAAAGCAATTTATTTCCTAGACTGACCCCAACACAAACGGTGGCAGCGGCTAATACATCCTGTACACTGCGCCAGGGTTTTGTTTTCCGGTCAGTAGGTATAGCCTACACATATATTTGATCTCACTAAATTTTATATTTTTATAATAGCCGCAAATCGCCTGATAAAACGAAAAACATTTTTTTTGATAATATTGAAAATTTTTAATGGTTATGTTTTTAAATAACGTATTCTTCTTCGTCTTTAAAGGAACAATCTAATTAATTGCTATAAAAAATAAATAAATAAAATATAAATCAGAAAGTCGAATGCATAAAGGGATATATTCCTAAATTTCGTTGACCGGTTTAGGGCAGCCGGTTTGAGCCGATTATATTTTAACACTTTTGTTAGTAAAAGAATGCTTACCTCCAATATAGGGTAAAGCAACTTACACGGTTTTAACTACAGAAATGTGTTGTTTTATACCTATGACCAAAAATGTAAACAAAATGTAATAAAAAAAAAAATATGACGAAAACTAGCAGAATTGTACTTCTTATAAGTAAAAAATAATTTACGGCGGTAATTTATTCATCGTTAATTTGTGATTATAAATGTGATTCTTTCGTTAAAATAGAAATTTGAAGGATACTTTTGAACGATCTTTTGATTGTCTCTTGGATTTTAACCTCTGTCTTCGCTTCATGTGCGTCTCAAATGTTCCGAGAAATGTGTCGTCATAAAATATTGACGGGTCAAGCAAGAGTGGCCTGCGGCAGGACGGCAAACAGCACTTGCCCCATGAATGCAGCATACTAAAGCAAAGGCCGCCCTGGTCGGAGCGGAGCGCTGCGGTCGCACTGCAATTTCAGTTGACGTTCGTTTGAACGCGAATGGCGGTTTACAGTTTGATGCTTTACTCTATGTTTGTTTAAATATTTTTACCGTGTCGTATACTTAGGATAGTGTTTTTAAAATTATAGTTGGTTTGGTTGGTTGGTTGGTTGGTTGGATGGATTGGTTAGTGGTGTAGTGATTCTTTAAATATTATAATAATTATTATTAATGATAATATTTATTTATTTTATTCATAAAAATCAGTACAAAGTATAAAATATTATAATAACTGAAAACTGAGTCTATTTTTGGACTTTGTATAAATATGCGATGCTCCACACACTAAGGAATTCCTGTTCTGCATCCATTTGTTATTTATCTGGCTGATAGCAGCACTAATTTAGATAAATAAAAAAAGAAAATGAAGCAAAAACAACCGAAAATACATCTTAACAACTAAAATGTGATAACTAAACGGTCGTGATTGAATTGTCTACTACCAAAGTAGTTATGTCGCTTTTTATCCAACACTGGTTAATATGCACATCTTAATAACAAAACATAACAATATATTTTTTTTATATTTTTGCTTTTTATTCTTCCATTTTCCGCAACTCGTGCTGAAAAAACGTTCGTCAAGTAATTTAGCCAAGTCGGGCTCCACATCAAATATTTAACGCCGAATCTAGCGTGTTTGCCAGGCCTTGAGCGACGGAGGGCGGGCGGGGGGAGGGGGGGGGCGGGCGGGTTGACGGAGTAGGAGGACGTTTCAAAATTGAAATAGCCGACGATAATAGAATGCCTAACTAGACTGCAGATTTCTTTTTTACAGATGCCTGAAGGTACGACCCGCTGTTGCGGGCCTGTTGTAAATTGAAACCTATAGGTAATTATGTATTTTTTGACATTTCGAACGATTTTAGCAATTTGGTTGCTGGTAATTGTTTGAAGTTTGAATATTTTTTATTATTTCAAGTACCAGGTAATTTTTTTTTACTAAAACCTAAAACTTTCGTAAACAAATGTCTCGAAGTCAATGGGTCCCCCTAATCTTTCATATTATACAGTTATAAATAACTATTGTGAGTTAATTTTCCTATTATATTTCTAGGTTTTCATTTTTTTTCAAAGTAAAAATGTTTTTGCCTTTGACTTACAATCGCTCACTATATCCATATATTATTCAATATGATATGATCGACCTGCACGATTAATAATCAATCGCTTCAATAAAATTGTTGAGAATAAACAAGAACAATGAGAGAGAATGAAAGAAGTCTTTAGAACAAAGACTTCCTAATGATATATATATAGGAGTAAATACTCCACCCTTGCGTCGATTCCTTTTTACGTGTTCATCGATGACCCCACATATTATTAAGTTTCATATTCGTTCACGGTTCAGAATGTGTTAGCATCGCTTACATCACGCTGGATATTGCATGTTAAAGCGTGACCGAGTTGCTTAGAGTACCCTCAACCCCACATATCGTGAATCAGCTCAACGCGTTTGGTTACTTCTTTGTGTCATACACGTATAAATGCATCATAGGCACCGTCTACTCATCACATAGTTAATACTTTCAATTGCAGTTTAAGCTGAATTTTATTGACTATTTAAACACATCCTTATCGGGTAGTACCTATACCTACATACTAATACATAATATTATGATATTTCTGTAACCTTTTTTGCCTCTCTTGGAATAGGTTTTTTTAAGTAGATAAGAGTGTTCATATTTTACTCTAAAATCAACGAAAAATTACTGGTATATAATTTTTCATCACGATTAAAGTTCTTGTTTAATTTAATTATCCATTTCTTTCTTATGGTATCGTAATGAGCCATTAATGTGATTAATGATTAAGGTGATAAATTAATAATACAATAGGTAAAGTATTCCACGTGCATTAAATTCACAAGATATATTTATAACAATGGATAATCTGATTGCATTTTACGCCGGTATAAAAACCTCAGTAAATACACGTGTTTATTGATACTAATGATAAACTACCCTAATTGGAATGTTCATATAAACCGCCCGCAATCACGATTTTTTTAGACATAGGTATAGCGTTTACTCAGCCCAACCTGCTAGGGATTTTCCCTTTGCCTTGACCACTCAAGTCTGCAACGCACAATTATTATTACACTATTTTTTTTACAGAATTCGTATAATGTATACGCATTCATTTTTTATACATAAAATACGCGCGAAAAAAAAGTTTTTCTACCAAAATATCTTACCAAATTAGAAAAAAGAACGACATGCGGTAGTTAGTAGTTAGTTGTGGCTAACTGTAAAATAAATGTTGTAGGTATTTTTTTTATGATTATTTATTTATTACTGTTTTAATAGGTAAAAATACAGCGTATTAACATGAACTTAAATAAAAAAAACAATAATGGAATGATGTTATGAAAGTTTTTTACATACATAGAGTGAATGAGAAAAGAAAAATATATGTAGTATATATAATAAATAAAACGTTAATAGTGAACTATGAGTGTGTGAGAAAGTGAGAGCGATTAATAAATAAATAAATTATAGCTTTTATATCGTACTACCATTTTCTCTGTGTGGATTTTAATAAAGAATGCATAGAAAATTAAGTTATTTTAGCTTAAAAATTAAGAAAAAAACCGTTATGTCATTGGTTAAAAGATCTTCGAATATATAAAACAGTTTTCATATCGAATGCATCAGTGAAACAGCACCCTCTATCGGCGAAGCTTCCCGTCAATTTGGCGTTACCGCATAAGGCACTCGGCCGGGCTTTAAATAAAAATAATAAAAAGTTGGGCTCGCTACCCTCCTCCGCGATAGTCGAAATCGATGTTAGGGGCACACTAGTGGATGCGTGACGAATCTCGAAATCCGGCATCTCGAGTGGTGTGTACGACCCCTTAGCACCGCACCGCGAACACGTGTTTTGGTTGAGGGGTGGAACCACTAATGAATAGTAATTTTTAAGATAGTACAACCAAAGGGATTTTTTAAGAAAAAAAACTATCAAAAACATATTGTTTTTAAATGAGGTTTAGATTAATCGCCCGTTGAAATTCCTGCCTGACTATTGAATGAGTTGCCACAGGAAGAGCTTGTAGAATATAACACAACTAGGTCGTCAAGGTACGGTAATACATTTACATACATTTACTGTGTGGATAAGATAAAGCAGTCCTTACCACTTCTTCGATGATTCTCAAATTCATGTTTCTATTTACAAATCTTTTTTTCCTTTCTTATTCTTTACTGTTTTATTTAATAAGCTCGAATATCGTGATTTTAAGACCACAATATTCGTAAAATTGATTGTTTTTTTTTGATTGATTGTTTTGTGCTGATTGTGTACGGATTGACGGAAACCCATTTTTTCAGACAAAAGTTGGTCTACAGATTTTTTTTAAAAAACTGTCTAGTAATATTCTTCAGGTAATTAATTGAGTTAGAGCTGTAATCACTAAGAATATTTTAGTTAGCATGATCGCCATGATGTATTTTATTGATATTCAAGAGAAGAAATTAGAAAGATAATTAAAAATGACTGCCTCCTCACGAACACAATAGTATTGTTAATTAATTCTATGTTATAAATTATATTCGTCACATAAAATAAACTGCTTCATATTATAAAATAAATCAGGAAAGTATTTTGTTAAGCTAATTACGCTGTGTCCTATTTTACAGGATTAATAAGGATTATAAAATGCTCTCTAAAATATTCTTTTTTTAAATATTTAAGAGCCTTGAGCTTTGCGTGAAATTCAATAAAGAAGCCTTCTTTATGGAATTATCTCTAAATAAATAAAACAGGGTTTAACTTTTTTTTCAATTTTCATAGTCTTGATCGTAATTTAGAGCCTAGATCAGTTTCCCAGGAGACTTTTACGTACGGTTTTTTGTTTTTAATTTTTAACTATTCTATTTCTTTTATTTCTCTGTTTAGTCAGTTTTCCTACTTTTTCTTAAATATCATATATAAAAGGCCTATTGATGTCCAACAAATTACGTGTGTAATTTTAAATGCCCCAAATGAGAGGAGGTCGCGCCGCGCTGCAGCCGTTCGCCGCGACGAATCCTTACGATTGACAAACAGGGGTGCTTTGATCTAGAGGCGCGGAAACATCTGCATTGTCGTTGATCAAAGAAAATCCCTACTAAGTAAGTGCTGGCGACCACCCGACTGGAGATTCGCTGTGTGATTGTGTGGGTTCCGTCATCTTTTGACCAGATGGGGTGGGTTTGATACAAAAAAGTGAAACCCTGCAAGACCCACAAGCCCAACATCAAAGTGATTTAAAAAAAAGTAATTCGGAGATTGATTCTATAGTAAAATGTATAATTTATCACAATGTTTATTTACCTACATACTTAACAAATAACTTACAACGTGATATAGGTATGTACCTACACACAAGAAGGTTATAGGTAAGTTACTACAAAAACATAATAAAAATATCAAACTCTGATATCCACTCCGATATTAGAGATCGTGGTAGTTGAACCGAAAGTTCGCAGGTTCGAATCGGCTTATGGTCATACCATTTTTAACGTTTCATTCCTACTGTCTCTCCTGACACACCTCCTAGCACAGGCATATTTGGCCTATTTGGGTAGGGCCCCAAAATAATTGTATATGACCTAAATCATTGCAATTAATAAAAAAAATATATATAGTTTAAGTTTAATTAAAAATAAATAATTTCGATCCACCTATCTTTTTAGAATACTTACAAACAAAAACAAAAAAATATATTTATTCAGATACAATTAGCGTTTACACTGATAGGTTACTGATACTCATACTCATACTGATACTGATACTCACAATGTTGCGAAATAAAATTATAATAAAAAATATTAAATTCAATCTGCGTTTTCTTTTTAAAATGTAATAGGTATGTATACTTTTCTTGGTACCCATTTACTTATAATATGGACACACTATATCTAATTACACTTTCACACTTTCACACCTTCACCAACAACTTCATTAGTGTGTAAATGCAACTGCGATGTTTTCCACACAGAAATGGGCGCGTAAACTCCCAAAGTGGCGGTATATACGAGTATATTTATTTAAATAGTGTTTACAATTTTCAGATATTTTAGTATCACTTTTCTTCATTCTTTTTAAAACTAGAAAACTACTTTACGTCTAATAACGGCGCCATAAAATATTTAGTATTTTATATTCAGTATGTAAATAATGACAAAAACCAAACCAAAGTACCAAATACCTACATATATATAATAAAATAATTGTGGTTACCTAGGTCATATACAATTATTTAAGCCCTACTCAACTAAGCTAAATTTAAAAATGACTTGATAAAAACGAAAAAATATATATATATTGTGCGTTAAAACCCACAATAACAACTAGACTATCACAATCTTTGATACAAATTCAAAGCGACACTGATGCATGAAACTAACATAATAATAATATTGTTTTAATGCGAAAGTCTGTCTGTCAGTTACGTTTTCACAACTAAGCTGCTATATTGTATATGTATTGTATTGTATTGTATTGTATTGTATGTAAAGGACGTGTAAAATACAGAACAAAATTGTTTGAACATATTTCACAAATATTAATATCTGTATTTTACACACCTGGTTTCCAGCAGATGTGTAAAAAGCTTGGCTGGTACATAAAAGAAAGGAATTGTAAATTTGTTGAATAAACCAAATAAAACAAATAAATAAACGGATTTTGATGATATTCAATATAAAGATAGCTTGAACTCTAGGGAAAGACGGGTAAGATGTTTTGGGTGTTTTGGAAAGCTCTCGGAATTTCTAGGTGAACCCAAATAAAGTGCCGCAGAGCGCCGTTAAAGCCGCCTGCAGGGCCTGGCTACCAACCCGTGGTGTAGGCCGGAGTGAAACGGCCAGGAATAATGTAATTTAGCTTCAACCATGCCTTACTCAGTGGTAAGACAGATTACAAGACAGCATATTTGAAGCTGGCATTCCACGCCCTTCGAGGATGCTTAATCGTTCTGCGACAACCCGTATACATATACCCGTATGTAGAGACTCTGAACTTATTCCTATGATATCTCAATGTCTTTTTTATCACTCTATTACAATACATATATTTGCGTACGTACGTAGAGATTTTATTGTTTTTATTGTTTTAAAGTAAAACGTTAAATATACATAGTAGTGTTATGTGTCACAACAATCATAAAAAACGTTGTAAATTACAGGTACAACTTGTTTGACAAGGTTGTCTAGTGCGTTGTCGTTTTCCCGTGTCGAATGTAATGGCGAAGGTCCTCGAGAGCGATGTGTTCACAAGCCTCGAATGCGAAATTAAAAAGCGAAAGTTTTGCGGTCGCACAGCCGCTTTTTAACCCCGCAAAGCGGAGGGCGGACGCGTGCCGCGCCCAAGGGCTTTCGCCGACGCCGACGACTTTAAGGGCTTCGGAGCTCGACGCACCGCCATTTTTTATGTTTTTGGCCCAATTCCGTTTATGCGAAAACCTTTTTATAATTTAACATAATGACATATTTTTTCAAATTCAAACTAATTGAAAAATATTTAGTTAATTTAAAAGAAAAACGAGCGATTGAGTAATTTATTCATACAGACGCTGTAGTGTTGTGACTCTTATTTGTAGAAATAGATGAAAAGTATTGTAGACATCGTTTTATCTCATAATTACCTAGGCTTATATAGAAATAAAAAGTGTAATTTATACTTAATCAAAAAGTTAAGTCACAAAATGTATAATTTTTTGTACATTTTTGTCAAAACTGTAGACGTAAATATCTTACTAATTTAATACCAGACTCTAGAAAATAAAAATACGATGGCATAATTGATTTCATTATGATGCAAATTGATACATTGATACTGTTTTTAATGATTACTAATTGCGGCAGTGATTCTCTTTTTATAAGCCGTTAGATCTAAGACTACGCGTAAGACAGAGATAGCATTTTCAGGAAGAGGTTCCTTAAGTATATGATATAGTATAACAGATTCTTTCTTTTAAAAATACTTTCAAATAACTAAAAAATAACAATATTAATAGTGAAAAAGAAATAATATAATATACTGAAAAAAAAATGATAATTTGGATATACTACTAAAACTTTTCCTTTTTTATGTGCTAATATTTCTAATTATTAATAATAAAATATTAAACTTATTAGGACGCTTTCTTATTAAAAAGGGTTTAGAATGCACTGAACACAATTATATATTAATTACTTGGTGTTATATAAAGTAACTTTTAAGTATTTATAGTTCTAAAAAATATAAATTTTAATAAAACAACGAATAAAAAACATATTTAAATTAAAAATAATGAGTTAAGTAATTTACTCATGATTTTAATTCGTCTTTTATATTTTATGATTTTTAATTTTTTATATTTTTTGTTAGCCGTGAAAAGATGTCCTATGATTTCTTTTCGATGTTATGGTTTTTAAACGGGTATTTTCATAATATAAGTACTTGAAAGATTCATACCAGTGTTAATTATTATAGAGGTGCGATCACAAAATTGGTTTTAAAATAGGTTACATTACGTATTTAATAGGAAAAAATACATCATTATGAATATGTGCATTGAAATTAATAAATTATTCCGGAAAAAACATTTGATCGTTATCTATTAGAATTCAACAAAATAAAGGAAGAAAAATCAAAACACATTTTGAAATCACTTAAAAATCGATATAAGAACGCGAGCGAGTTTTTATTGTTCGAGTTTATGTTTATAATGGTGTCATAGACGGTCAAAAATATATTTTAATATAATCTTACCTAAATAGCAATCACTTCTACCCTATATTTATTATTCCTTACACATGAAAGCTTAAAAGATAATAACTTTTAATATTTTATTTCAATTAATTTAAAATCTAGTCGCTAGAATTTGGTGATATTATTTAAATTTTGTTTATTTTCTAAATATACAGATATGTAATACATTTGAATTTCAATAACCAAACTAAACTCAGAAAATAAATTTGTATATATATCTACTCAAAAATTGTTTGAAATCAAAGCCGAGAACTTGTTTCAATTGCAGGGTTTCGCTGAAAATAGTGCTATACCTAGCTGCGAACTTAGAATAAATCAAAGTTGAACAATCCAATCGAATATGCAAATGAGTGATGCGAGGGCAATACGGCGTGCAAAGGGAGAGAGAAGGAGAGAGAGATGTAGAGTGGTCCCGCCCGTAATTACCACCTTCTGGGCCGCGCGCGTCGCACGCCGCGGCGCCGCGTGCCGCGAATATTCAAATTCGGCGCCACGCGACCGGAGACCGATGTTGGATAAATAAGTGAGCCCGGCGACCGCCCACGAGGCCCTGGGCCAACCAGGCCTAGCTGCCCTAGCTAGGAAATTACGTCCGCTAGACAGAGCTAATGGTGGTCCTGCACTAAACCCATATTGATTTTTTCCGATTATACAAGACTCATCCTTTTTCAGAATAAACAAAGGCTATAACAACCCGAATATCCGTGTATCAGAGACGGGGTTCTAATAACCATCCCTGCCGCACATTCCCTCACGCCTCTTAAAAGATTAGCCCAATTTAATCAGATACATTTGTCATTGTTAATAGAAGACTGCAATCTATAATAGACTGCAATATAGGGTGTTTTTTTTAGAGGCGTGGTTTTCAATCTGGCACTACTTTTTTCGTAGTTGGTGTTTTTGACAGCTGTCACTTGATTTATGCTTAGTTTGGTTTGCCATTTCATAATGAATAGACTTACTCCTGAACAACGTTTGCAAATAGTGCAAATTTAGAAAAAATCACTCTAAATTTTTTTAAAATCACTCTAAAATAAAGTAAAAATCGCGTCGTGGGCCTGTGGCGTGGCCTCCAAGATCGTGCGATTCAACACCGATGGACTATTTTTTGTGGGGTTATGTGAAGTCGCTTGTCTACGCAGATAAGCCGGACACGATTAACGCCTTGGAAGAGAATATTCGGCGCGTTATTGCTGACATACTTGCTGCAAAAAGTGTTAGAACAATGCTACAATACGCAAAGATAATAAGTAAAAAAATAGCGTTAAGCTCAACAAAGTCCTAAATATTTTTGTAGATAGGCGCAAACTTTAATTGGCCTTATTATTAACGTTTTGAAAAATGTATATACTATTATTACGCTGTATGTTATTATTACCTGTTAATAAATAAAATAAATTGAATCCAAAAAAAAATAATATCTCTTAGTCCACATAGGTTAGTTCTATTCTTTAATAGGTTTTATGTAATTATTTAAAGAGGAAATGAGTATCGTACTAGTATTGTTTACGGGTTAAAAATGTCACGTCGCGTCGCGTCACTTCAACAATAGCATCGCCATTGACATGATAATAAAACGTCAGAATAAACGAATCAATATAATACCACACGCAAGACAGTATCGTCGATCGACACTGCCCTAAAATAAGAAGCGCCCCATTGTAGTGGCCCACCAAGATGGCCGTCGACAATGGCGGGCGGCAATGAGATGCGCTCACTGACGGAGATATCACACAGAGAACTATTTATCACCGGCGGTGCATTATGCGCGTACACCCCCTTCAGGCCAAGATGACAATCAGATTAGGCCAATCGCATTCATGAATAAATAACTCCGCGCCGCGCCGACATCGCGCGACAGTTGAAATATTGCCAGCGAGAAATAATCATCACGGGGCTCATGCGCTTGGTCCGGTTGGCAACGTGACCGGCAACCCCTTCTTTGGACCCCCCTTTAACCAAAATAGATGATTGATATTTTCGGACATTCGTCGTGATTTTTATTATATCATTAAATTACCTGATTGCATTCGACGGAATTTTACCTTTGTATAGGCCTCTGTGTCTTTAAACGGTAAATAGGAAACATATTGATTTCACTTTTGTAATTTTCCTCACTTTGACAGGAGGATAAACGAAGGAAAGACTTACATACTTCACTTCACTTATTCGTTATAAATCATAACCATAACAATTACACCATTATTTAAATTATTGATTTTTTTTTATAATTTATTTACTTCTATAATTAAAGTTTGAACTTATTGCATAAGATTCACAAATGGGATAGGTGAGAGTTAGAAAGTATTCATAAAATTAAACGTTGTTTTTAAACCAGAATGCGATGCATTTACACTCAAGCGATGTAACCATTTGTGCGTGGTATTAATTTTCCATCAAGCATTCTGGCTGTATAGTATGTTTGAAAAATTTTCATCCCCATAAAAATATTAAAAAGTTCATTTGAAATTTCTAAATGTCAGTAATGTCAGGCTTTTATGTATATGTTAAATTATACATATACGATTTCTTCGTGCTTTATCGGCACCGTTAAAGGTTTGTCTCGCGTTGAAACGTCTGGCATTAACTAAATAGTTAATCTTCTAGTTCCTTTACCTCAGTTTAAAAATAAATAATCATAATAACAATGTAGTGATTCTATACTACGTTATCTACGTGTATCTATAATATGTTACTAGTTTATATATGTACCTATAACTTTGCTAATGCTTTTTCACATGTTTTAACCGCTGTACTGTTTTCAATTGCCTATACAATTATATATAACAATTATATATTCAATTGCCTATATATATAATAATGTCATTCCTATACAATTTATGTTTGTTTTTGGAAATATAATTATCTTATCTTATCTTATCTTATATATAATGATTATTAGGATCCTGAATCTTTTAGACCTATACACATTTTAGTAAATATATATATTTTGACGTTGCTTTATTTTATTGCATTTTTTTTAATGTTAAAAATGTGAGTAATTTTGGTTTTTAAGCCCTGTGTGATTTATTATGAATATAAAAGAAATTTTGGATTTTTAATATTTCCTAAAATATTCAAAATGTTTTTGTTTATAACTTGTAATATGAAAATAGTTTAATTAGCTAACGTTTCAAAAAATTGTAATAATTGTATATTTAGCAATACAAGTAATACTTTTGTGACAAAAAAAATAATAGTTTTATTATTTTCATTCATAATGTGTTCATATTAGACGATAAGTTTAATAGGCTTTTCAGTTTAGCAAAGTAATCCGCGCAAGCGCACGCAGTTATGCGCACGTGAATGAAAGGGTAGTCCCGACACGCGGCGCTGAAGCAGTCCTGACTGCGCAGGCGTGCTGGACCAACGCGTGTAAGCCACGTGACTACATGACAACCAATATGTTGGTGCAAAAAAAAAAAATCAGTATTAACCATATTTACTAAACAATCACTTAAAATCTATAGTCAACTTAAAAATAATGTTAGAGATTAGACGAGTTTCTCAAACAAAATATGAAACGTAAAAAAACTCATACAAAAATGTCCTGTGTATATTATTTGATGCTCATTGTGTCATTAAATTCATTAATATCTCAAACTAGGTTAATACTATTTTCACTAGTACGGTTTTCTCAGTGCTACAGACATGAGCTAAAGATGGCAGAGTCGTCTGGACGCCAAAGGTGCCATTAATCCACCCGCAGGCCTAGTTGTCAACCCGAGGCGTGGTAGTAAGATCAAATATACCCATAACTTGTAATCTCACTCACACTTGCTATTTTCCTCACACATTATAAACACACGATTCACAAGACGCGGTGAAGATTTACTTACGGTGAAATATGCCCTTACATACCTACGAGTAGTAAAAGCGCTTTTAAAGAGGGCTTTTAATTTTAATTCATTCTAACGATTAGTTTTTATTTTTAATCGAAAGTACGTCTTATAACAATACTTATAACTTGTTTATCAAACAAATTTTATGTGTGTTTTTGTTTCACATTTTCTGATCGGGTAATAATCACTAAAAGGTGAGTTTTTTTTTAAAACATTAAAGACAGTGTTAAATATCATAGCTTGATGTTATTATCGTGAATGTCAAATTTATTAAGTCATTAGAAATAGGTTTAAATAATATCTAATAGAAAAAAGATTTTATTCCTAAAATCTAACTGATTTCAATTAATGAATCTAATTGATAATCTAATTTATTAATGAATGTAACCTAATACATAATAAGTTTTTTTTTAATAAAATATGTACGTTTATATAAGTAGTTACTATATATATATTACAATACAAATATTTGAGCGGCTCTCTCTCACTAACTAACAAACACTCTTGTTAACACTTTCATTGCCCCCCTCCCCCCCACCAGAACCAAATATGTACAGCAACACCCAACATGGGCAACATGGATATAATAAAACTAAACTAGTGGTAAAACTAGTTAAACCTAGCCTAGATAAAATGCGAGAAAATAGCAAATCGCTTTGGCTTCAATATGAGATAGGCAATTAATTCATGCGGCCATGCAGTCTCCGATGAAAAGCAAGAGTATTGATGCGGTGCGGTGGTCCACGTCATGTTGCTAATGTGGTGGTGGGGTGGGTTGGGGGGGGGGGGGGGAGGAGGGGGGGGGGGGAGGGGGGGGTACTTCTCGTCATCATCGCATCAATATGATTCAACGCGTTCAACAGTCCAGTGACTGCGTTGGAGCCCCATCATGGCTATCACGACTGCCACGTTTGGTCATCGAATATCGGCTAGGCCGCCAGCTAATGGAAAAATAATAAAATATCAATTATAAAACTATTTTCTTATGCGCTATAGACTATATTTATTTAACAATTGAACAAACTTAACGTTGCCATCATATTAACGGCTCCTTTAATTAACCCTTATAAATAGACGTGCGTATTATTTTAGTAATAAATTTTAATCGATTAACATTCCAAGCATAGCAAAATACCATGTTTTATCCCTCATTTGCCTGATGTATTTCTAACACTCAATTGAAGGTATCTATGTTTTTATTAATTAATATGTTCATAAAAGAATAAAAATTAGCCTACCTAACCAGGCCACTAGTTCTAAAGTACACTAAAATTGCTATTTTAGAAATATATAATAAACTAATAATTAGGTTTAATATTCTATTTACATATGCACGAAAACATAAATAATGTTAGTAGAGGAGTAGAAGGAGTTTTTTTTAAGATCTGAAAACATTCAACATGCATTATGTTAATGTTTTGATATCTGTAAGTGAATTGTAATTTAAGAAGATTTAAATACTGGGATTACTTCCGTGCGGCAAATCCTACAATAAGACTTACAACTTTGCTAGATTTACCCTAAACAACTTTATTTTTGTAAGGAGTTAATTGAATAATTTAATAGAAATCCAGATTTACTGCATAATTATATGTTTATTGGTCTGCACCTTATAATCGTCTAGGTTTTGTCGATAAACAAAGTTTCAGTTACAGAATAGCCATATTGGTAACATCACCGACTTTTGTTATAGTGAAGTATATCAGTTTTTAAAATTATTGACCATGCTTCTTGAACAGTCATAATAAACATAATATTATTTGTGAATATATTTGTTTAATTATGAAAACGTTATATAAAATATGGTTCCAATAACATTCAATTCTTTTTATTCTATTTTATATATTTGGCCAGATTCTCTTAGTCAGATGCCCTTGCTTATTTTTATTTGGAATTTTAATGCCAAAAGTGTAGCATAAAACATACGAATAGTTTATATAGACCTAATTATTAACATTATTACCTTAAACTACATTTAAATATTTGGTAAGCATAAAAATTGTGCTTGGTTTTGTTTAATTTTTCATTTAGTATTTAGTTTTGGTACAGAAGCATTATTATAATCCTGCGCATATTTGTAATATGTAGATATTTACATTTAGATCATCATACCACAGTGATATACTGAAACACTAGTTCTTATAAACGTTGCTGTATTATTGGTCAAGCATTTATTAAGTCATAATACATTAAAACAACCTATAAGTATATAATATTTACACTTAAAACTTACCAACAATATTTCTTGGATACATAAAATTATCACACATCCTGCAACATGGAAAGAAATAATCACAAATGATAAACCCTTTTAAATATTATTAGGTTATTTGAAACATTATTATTTTATTAGTACATTATATTTTTAAAACAGACGCGTCTGGCAGCTCTTCGAGCGATCATTGCGAGGGCTGCACATATTTGATATTTCCCATAAATTATACCGCGCGTGCGCTTTGCTCGGCGAAACAAAAATCCCAGTGTATTAATTCGACAGTTACCATCCGATAATGCATTGGGGGATTCATCATATTTTTTGGCAAGCGATGCAACGCGCCGCGACCTTTGCGCTTCGGGGATGAAATTCCCAGAGGCGGCGCCCTCTTTTAATATTGCGCAAACGAAGGATGTGTTTTCCGAACAATTTTATTCCTTTATTTTTATTGAAAGGTAATCGGATAAACCTCGTGAAACTTTATTATCCGCTGCCTTGGTAAATTATTGTGTACAAAGCTAAGCATCAACATACCTACCAGGTATATAGGTAAGTATGTTGCTATAGGTAGGTACCTATAGCACCTATTTACCTGTTAGTTTCGAAATTTAAAAAATCATTTCTTTTAGTTTGAAAAAGTATTTTTTTTTTATCCGAAATGTTATTTTTTCTTATATATTTTTATAGAATATTAAAAATATCGTCATGCTTTTGTGATAAGGATATAGGATACATTTTTAGAAAGGTATTTGGTTGAAAAAATAACATATTAGAAAACAGCTAATAAATATTTAATACCTAGTATTGTATTTAATACCTATATTTAATACCTCCAATAATTTCATTTTTATTTTTACAGTAAGAGGGTTGAGACTCCTAACCTAAAAAAACAATTTAATTTTTATTTTTACAGTAAGAGGTTTGAGACTCCTAACCTAAAAAAAACGGTTTTTTAAATTTAATGCATTAACTATTTTGAGGTCTTCAATAGTGTACAAAATTATGCCACTTCATATCTTTATGTATGTCCTTTATATGATTCAAAATTCGAGGGTTTTTTTTTTAAATATACGATTTTAGAGCCAGAAGTTTGTAAACCTAAGATAGATGGTCACGCGATAATTCTTCAGTTGTACGGCACGGAGCCCTAAAGTGAGCCACGCAGTTTTGTGTTTAAACCATTCCCCCGATTGCATTAAATGTGGCGATATTTGATTTTTCAATCGGTCAGCGTGCTCGGGTGGGCGGAAACCCCGCGAGGATCGTAGGGTTGAGCCCTGGAGGAGGTGTAGGGGTTGGCGAATGGTGTGGCTCGTGGGCTCGGCAGGCTTGAGAGCCCTGGATTTACCAAGCATATGCTTGTCTTCATTATCTACACGTGAGAGTTAATCAACATACATGTTTTTCATTATCTATATACATAATCTCCTTAGTAAACAATTGTTTGAATGGAAAGAAGGTAAAAAAAGAATGGCCATGACACTTTATTATAATTATAATGAACAATTTATAATCATTATAATGCTACACTGAAAATACTTGAAAATACTGAAAATACTGTGCACATAGATTTGATAGAATTTGATAGATTTGAGTTTGATAGAATTGGCCAGTAATAAATAATACGTTTTAACAGCCTTGCTATCTTATCTTTGAAATTTGTATATGATATTTGGGTTTTTTGTCGAACTTTCATTTATTAGTACCTACAAAAATTTGTTGATTTTAATGTTATATATTTATATTATAAAGTTTAAATGTTTACATATTAAAAATTTATGAAGAGCTTTATTTTGAGCTTTTTTTCTCTGGTATATTTTTAATCCTGAACTACATACAAATTGTTTAAGTCTTAATTATTAAGGGATCGAACAGGGAGGGGCAGGTATCGCTAAAAGATACAATGGTGTCATGGTTTCGTTACAGCCTACCGTTACACTTCACTTTCTCGAATGTAATCGAAAACGTGGTTCTACGTTAAAGAAATCCAAAAAATGTACTCCATAAAGTTCCTACTAGTACTTCCGGTGTGCGTCTATTCTAGCGGTTACGTCAACACCCTGCAAGTGCTCTTTCTGGCTGGTCCTTTTGAAGGCTTCTGAAATGTCTTCTTTCCACACCTACTGTAGTTATATATTTATGAAGGAATAATCAAAAAAATAAAAGGTCAATATGTCAAAACGACATCTAAAAAATATAAATACAATTTTTGAACATTATACATATTTACAAAACTTACTTTTTCATCAACTTTGGATTACGGTATAATATAGTTTTTATACATCCTTTATAATCATTGCCGATACTTTTGTTCTAAGTTAATTCTCTCCAATAACCATTGGCATTATTAGTATCATCTAATTTTATGACAACAATTTTAGGACATAATTATATTAACGAATTAATTCATTATTAAATAAATATACTCTATACTCTTTAGGAACTCTATGGATCTTAAAGTTTTACAAGGATACACTGAAGAAAATAGATAATCTTGAAAATAGAGCCATGTATTAGATATACTAAAATAGTTAATAGTTTTAGAGAACTCTCACCGCATGCATAGGAAACATTTTGCCCTCATTCATTTTTGTTGTGTACCAGAATAGTCCCTTGCGGGACGCCCCCGTTAATGACGGAGTTTAAAAGTCGACCGATTCGCACGGCGACTGTTACGAAATATTATTGCATTTTCAGATGGGGTTCATTCCACCCTCGTGCCCTTCCCTCGTTGGGTTGAGGCGGTTGAGGGTTGAACCGCCTGTCAGATTACGACGGCTTGATGGATGTCAAGGCGGAGACGCGGTCTTGTCAGCGGTTTTTGGGGTTCGACTCTGTTCCTCCGAATGAGTGGAACTTTTGTTGGAGTTAGTAATTAGAAACCAGATCTATACGCACAAATAAAAATAAATTTACAAATTATTGTGTATTTGTGAGTTAAAACCTCTCAAAGTAATTACACGAGTATAAATTGTGTTATTGTTATTTATTATTATAGGGTTTATTATGATCGTAAGTTTGCTTAAAGCCACTTTTGCTTTCTATCGCCATGAAGTACCACTAGTTACTACATACCTGGCTTATTCAGCTGGGTATAAAAGAGACTTTGAAAACAGAATATTCAATAATCAATAGAGAATGCTAGCATAGTGAATGCGAGACGTTTCGGTGGCGATGTAGCCACAGGTTTCAATGCTAAATCGCTAACAATAAAGGCAGCATTACCCACCGAATCGTCTATAATTTACAAAAATAAAAAGAAACAGTCGACACTCTCGTCAAATAAAATTTCGACTATTTATTGTTTAACCAACCTCCTGTTTTAAAAGTATATAAACTGTAAGTGATCAACTTCAATGAAAACCAATTATATATTACAATCTGTGTATTGATTTGAATATTAGAACTCACAATAAGGTAATACTCTAACTGATTTACTCTAAAATCATCTACAAAAAAAAACGAATTAATTAATCTTGTAACGGGTAATACCCCGTTCCCAATACCCAATACCCAATCTGCCCCGTGTTCTTCCAAGGTTTTGCGTTTTGTGGTCCGCTCTCTAGCAAAACGCTTTCTACGCTGTAGACATAGTGGTGTGGTCTAATTCATTGCAATGGCCTTGTTTTGTAAAAGAATAAATACATATTTGAATATTATTTACTTATTTTTTAGAAGTCATGTCCGTAAAGTAGCATTTGTACCAACGAACAATCAGAAAAGGCAGTTAGGTATATGAAGTAGTAGACGATCCCCATCCATTGTCGGCAGTGCTGGGTACTGGGTACGGAGGTAGCGTACCTATTCTATAATACCTTCGAAGACCGTCGCGTCGCGTCGGTTATCTGTCGGGGTACAGAGTGGTTCGACCCCAAAATTCGGCGCGGCCGCGCGGACGTAAGCCCTAATCGCATCGCATATTGTGAAACTCATATTAGCGCGCTCGGGACGGCCGGACGATTATCGCACGTATAATTCACACATGGCAGACCTATTTGGACGCTCACGCGATTCTCGACCCAATGTGCGTCGCGGGCTTATAGTGGTGTATTTATTTGCAATATCTAAACAATATGCAATATCTTATTTGTTGTAACAGCACAGACGAAAAGCAGGCAAACAATTTCATACATATTTATTACTAGCTGTACACAACGGCGAATTCGGCGCGCGCCAGCTCGTACCTGCGGCAATCGGGATGGGTCACGTCGCTTCCCATCTCTAGGGCCTTTGGGCCAATACGTGCCTGCCTAATTAATCATTATTCAGCATTTTCGACGCCTTTTGAATATTTATGGCTTTACTACCCCCAAATTTTGGCCATAATTTCTACATTTTTTTCAATTTCTACACAGGAACCCTGAATATCACCGCAGTTAGAGTGGGATGAACCGTGGCTGCGACCCTCGGGAGAACTGAAAATGTTGCGTTGACCTAGAAATGCCCAGACCTTTTCAAAATACCCAAAAAAACACCTTACTACCACCTAAATGAATTATTATTATCATTAATAACTTACCTAAAATATGCCATTCAATCTTCCATCACCTATTTATTAAAAAATTGTGTAAAATACGTTAGTGCGCCTATTCCAATGCCACGCCGATCGATAATGGCCTTGACACCGATACGGCCTAGCAACAAATACATTATTACATAATCCTTTTACTATTTTCACGTAAAGTCTACCTTTTTTTTCGATCACCATGATGAATTTTGATATAGTTTCTTAACACCAGAAATCGCAGGACCAATTATCTATTTTTTTTTATTGGGAATATTTTTGGGACACGGTGTATAGTTTGGAAGAGCCAAACGAACCATACATACCATTTATCGAAATATCTCGAACCCTGCGTCACCTTCTGAGTCCAAAAAAAAAGACAAACTTATCGAAGGATTGAACGGACATATCGTATGAATATGGTTTCGATACATCCAGTGGTTTAGGTGTGATGACGTTTCATACAATCGCACCAATGTTTTTATACATATATTAATATATATATATTTTTTTACTTAATATTCAAATACTTGTATCCGCACTGTAATATTCTAATAAACGTGTTTTAGTTTTTAAAACAAGCATTATTAAATATTAAAAATAACAATAACAACTATTTTAATAGAATATGGAAAATATCGTTTTTAATTCAGAGATCCCTCTGTTAATAAGCTATTTTGCTACTTAATAAACTTTTTTTACAATTACCTTTTTTCTTTATAAAATTCTTTCTTTTTAACTTTCTTTATTTTCTTAGTTTCTGTGGTTTTTAATTTTGAAACATGAAATAATGAACTATAGACTTCCAATGCAATATATGAACTATAGACTTTCGATACAGTAAATAAATATGATAGTTTTGTAACGAATGGTGATACTTATTATGGCGTTATCAGCGGCAAAAGAATTAGCAGATAATAACAAAGCTTTAGTCGAGATCCACGTAATGGTATTTGAAAAATATCAAAAGTTGAGAAATTCTGTGCCGCTCTATCTGTTTCCCCGCCAGCGCTGCTTATGTAGTCCGCCCGCCCGCCCCCCCCCCCCCCCCGCCACCGCCCCCGCCCACGATTCGTATTGTTCCGCACTTCCGCTTTTAGTATGATTATTTCCCATCCTGCGTTAAACAATGCCCCCCCCCCCCCCCACGGCTCCTTGCTTCGTTTCCAAGTAGGCTGATGCAGAAAAATGCTACTATTTTAGCTACGGACACTTGCGTACTTAAATACGTATACCTTCTTTCTTTTCAACACAACAGTTTTCAAAAATAAAGTTTCGTTTTGTCCTACGTGACTATTATTAAATTTATTTATTAAAATATCCAATATACGGTTTGTATTATTACTCACTTTGTAATATTTTATTGATTTTCAAGAAAAGAAAAATACAGTTTGTGTGGATTACTAACATCTCGCTAAGCCTGTATCGAGGTTACCTATTTCAAATATATAAGGGGATAATAAGAGCGCGAGGAACCTAACCTACAATATTTTACTTACTTGTTTTAGCACTATAGAATGTATAGCATTATTTTATCTCTTTTAACTCGAAAACACAAAGTCATAAATATACGTTTTGAAACACTAAAATATTTTATGTGTTTTCTTACACATATAACTCTAAACTATCTAAATAATATATTCAGGTTATCCCGAAGACTTAATGACGGGTTTAAATTTTACTAGTAATAAGCAATTATTTAAAAAAAATAGGAAAATAATTCATCCCCAAATTTATTCTGTTTATTAAAGCGCCTTTGGCCGGAGTCCAATTAAAACCCGACGTCGCGAGCGGACGATCAGCTGGCGCTGATATTACAACAACGGTTTATATTATGACCTAAAGTTTACTTTTTTTTCTTGGAAACCACAATGAATATTGATATGAAGTATTTACAAATCATATTTTAAATCGCATGGCCAATTACCTGGATTTTTTTTATCGGGATTGGTCTCGGAATACTCTACATACAGGTTGTCCCAGATTGAAGAAGGTGAAATAGTGGATTTATATATCCACAGAAGATATCTTTTAAAATTCAATTAATCCTAATGGAAAACGTAATTTATAAGCATTTTTATCAAGTCCAATGTCAGTATCCCTCTCACTCAATTCGTATTGAGGTGTGTAAGTGAGAAACAGGATGTTTAGGGACAACTTGTATATTTTAAATACTTAGTTTATTGGCCCGAGTGGATGCAAACAAAAAAAAAAAACCAAAGTCATGGAATATCTGCGACACTCAACACTCTATCTGCATGCCCTATTACAACTTTTCATAGCCAACCATCATCTTAAATATTGTTTGTAAATTTGTTATGCAATTTTGTTAATCTTGCCATAAAGTTGAGTGTCTGGCAGCCAAAACCAGAACATATTTAATGTAATCGTATATAAAAGAAAAAGTAGATTCAGAGTTAATCACACCACTTTCACATACCTTTTTTTGTCTCCAGCTGTTATTAAAACACACTAACACCTATAAACTTGGTAATAAAAAAATAAACAAACTATAAAATTTACCCTATTACATCCTAGGGGAGACCGGGGAAGATTGAATTTTAGTTTAGACGCGTGTATTATTTTTGTTTTAGGACGTATTAAAATAAAGATTAATTCATTTGATAGATAAACTATTAAGATTTTGAAAAAAATAATAAAAAGCTCGAAATTCGTTCAGGTATTGTTTAAAAGCTTCATTTTGTAGAACCCGAACTATGAGTCAATCTACCCCTTGCCTGGGGTTGGTTGACCTAATGCTGGGGGTACGTTGACCTATGAAGTAACTAGTGCACAATAAAACGAAAAATCGGATTTAAAGAAACATATTTACAATAGTATTTTTTTCTATTGGAAAATAGTCAATCTTGACAGTTAAAACATAATTAACTTCTAATAAGATTAAACAATCAATTCTTAAACGTTTGACACAACTTAATATTTAAGCCTAATAAGTTAAGAGTGTTGACAGAGAGTCTACCTACCCCTATAGCTAACCATCCTCGGTCTTCCCTATATTACATTTCATTACATATTATTTTTTATTTCCATTGTTATTTCGAATAAAATAAAATGACATTTTTGCACCTTTCTTTTGCGTTAATATTCCGAAAGCAACAAAGCAGATGAAGGTACTTTCTGAAATTAATTTCGAGGAAGCGATCGAACGGAAGTACTCATAAAACGAACAAAAGCATTTGCTTCGTTCGTTAATTTCTGAATATTTGAGAGAGTCAGCAAGACATTTATTTATCAGGAAGATATTATTTTTAGCAATCGATATTTAAATAGATTTTTTTGTGCATCCAGTTAGTATTTAAAAAATATATAATATTATTAATTTATTGACATAGGATTTAGAATGGACAGTAAATATTTCTTTTTCGCCTATTATATAAACACACTATTACAAATGCTTGTATAAGTGTAATCTTTATATATTTTTAACATTAAAACTACAAAAATTTATGAATTATCTTTATAATAAAGTGTAAATTTGCATCAAACATTTTTCATAAATCTGATTACCTTCGATTTTAACGAACGGAGTTAAAATGAAATCAAGGGATGATCATTATTTAGTTCTTTGTCTTAGAGTTCATGCTGTATATTTTGTTTAAAAGAAGTTTTTTATTCATTTATTTTATAATAGGTGCAAACCAAACTATTAAATTACAGTAAACTCTACCAAATTGCTATGCAATTTGTTTGAAGGAAAAAGCTCTCTACATAAATTTCTATTTTTCTAGTTTCTATAATTATTAACATGTTTCATCTTTTTTTTTATAAATTCAGGTAATGATTTATTATTTACTTAGTATTGTCACATCTATTTTTTTTAGTTCACTTAATTATATACATGCATTAAATCACTCTGGTCTATATTATATACTATATTGTAAATACAATGCATGCTTACTTGTTTTTATTTAATCTAATTTGTTTATTGTTGTTGTTTTTTTTTTTTGAAATATGATATAAGGAATTTTGAATTAGGTATTCTTTTGTTCAGTTTCCATAATTTTTACTCACTTTAAAACAGTAAATACATTTTTTTTTGCTTGTCGAGTCGACTGTACATAATTTAACGGTGAATGTGTAAACTGTGTATTTTTCTAAAAATACTTCTTTCTTAACAAAAAATAAATATGGGAAAATCATTTTCGTTGTAATAAACATTCGCGAATAATTCAATAATGAAATGGTACTTTTTTCACCTGCCCTCACCTCGTTTTAGCGAGTGACGAACGCGGCAGAGGCGCTCGGCGGGCGGTCGCAAGCGAGCCGAGCTGAGCCGAGCTGAGCGGACGGCACAATGCATGTCCTGAACTGCCGTCAACGGGTTAATTAAGAAAGCAATTTGACGGATATCTTACTGCGTGTGACTGCTTCCGTTCTATCGATTGAGAGCCAACTTCGACATATGCCCGTGATTACTTCATCAATAATTAATTACAATCGTATAGAAGGTATAAACGAAGGGCTTCGCAGAAGCTCTGAAATATAGTTATAATTACATTACATTTACAATACTACCTACTACTTTACTACTAGCCTACTTCTGACTTATTTTTTTATTTTTTTTTGTCTATCTGCAACGTAAGTATGAATGATCTGCCTTAACATGAAAAATGCCTTATATAATTGATAAAAAGACGATATAGGTAAACAGACACAGATAATAGGCTATTTTATATATGACAACTTTATGGTGGCTTTGTAACTTTCTAAGAGGTTTTTGCTTTTTTTTCATTTAGCGTTTTAACCTCTGAGAAATGCGTTATGGTACGTTATAATGCTAACAGAAACTTTGAAATGTGTTTAAAAAATTTATTCTTTTTTTTTCCGAATCATGTGCGCCAAAATTAAAATTATTTTTTTCGTTAATAAAAATTATTTTTTTCGTTAAATAGTAGTCATTGTATTTAAGAGGCCCAGTTAAAAGACTCTGCAACCTCATCCTTGTATGCTGCCGGATAGCAAGTCTAATAATATTAAACTTAATAAATAAGATATTTATCAATCAAATTTAACCCAATGACGAAATTGTTTTTCATTAGAAATTGAGTATAAAAAAATCCTTCACAAACATGTATTCAATAGTAAAACAGTCTATGTACGTATATATAAAGCTGTCGTTTAACCCCTCACAAAGGTGCTTAATTGTTCTACAGCAGTATTCTGTATTTGCAAACAGCTATGCAGAAAAACGAATAAAGCCGAAAAAAAAACTGACATGATGCCTTTCGAATAGAAAGTATATTTCTATATTCACCATGGGTATTTTATTTATTTAATTATTTATTACATCAACATTTCTTATTAATCTAGGTGAAGTATAACAACTGTTAGACAAAACATATTCGCATGTAAAAAAAGGTTCCTTATTATGTGCCATGTTGTTGCGGTTTGCTTGAATTTTATCACCTTACTAGGCTGGTGCCTGTCTTAAAGTGATAATCAAATTACGAGCTTCAATAAGGACGTTTAATACCTATGTATTTTAAATATATCTACGAAATTTTCAATCCAACCATGTTTCAAAAAGACTAAAATAGCACGCACTCGCTAACAAAACCTAAATTAAACATTTGGTTAGCCTCGGATCGCTAAAAGTTAGTTTCTTAAATGATTGTATGTAGGTATTAATCAAACGCAAATTGGCCCGCCACAAATATACATAGCTACCTACCCACCTACCTCAGCGGATTGGCTCGTGTTTATCGGTTATATTCCCTATTGTGATCGGAGGAGACTCATGCTTCAGGCTCTACTCAGACTGCTTGCAATGACAACGTTATTAATTTCCATTATAAATTTCCGCCTCTGTCTGTGGGCGTCGTATCGCTTCCTCCCTAAATAATCCTCATCTCCTAGGAAGGAAGATGCAAACACCCTTAGAATTTTGAAGGTTTGGGAATTATGTAGCTATTACCCACCACTAGTAATATTATTTTAATTGATCAAACAGTAATCAGAACGATTATTCTGTACCTATATAAATACTATTTTTTTTTAAAGATATAAGATAAACCTCCAAAAACCAATTATATGTGAACTGAGTTGCGCATGCGAATGTTATTGTTTTTTATTTCAAAAAAAAATGTAAAATCTAATATCTTTCTGTCAACTTGAGGCGCGTAACATTTATGTTTTATCAAGAGTAATATTATAAATTATAAAATGTTCATACAAAATAATCTGTATTTAAATAGTAAACCAGACGTGGTGTCTTTAATACGTAACTTTTCGTGCAACTCTCTTTAATTTACCACGCTGTATGTCTAATTATAATGCATTGCCTTGTCATTGTTGTAATATTGATGAATTTGACAAATATTTAGATATTTGGTTGTAAGAGAACCATCAGAAAAGTATTTAAAAACTCACACGGTTTCAAATAGTTAATTGATATTAAGCGCTGTGTGTATGTTTCTCGATGTGTTTATGTGTGTATTATAAATTATTTTTTTTAATTCAATCTCTGTGATCAGCCGCTCTATTCAACCGCATCGCAATTTAGTTTCGTAAAGTGAGAATTAAACATTAAAAAAAATATATATTTATTTTTTAATTGTTCGGTTATATTTTTATTTTAAGCTATTTTTCGTACTTTAGTTTTTACATGGTTTTTTTACAAGACAACATTTAAAAAAAAACAAGCTTTTATTTTACTTTTAAATACTGAAAAACACGTGGGTGTTTTTGTCGTTTTGCACCATCATCATACATTCATGGATTTTGCTGGGGTAATGGCAAACTGTCTAAATAACTATTTCCTAATGACGAATTTGGTGTAAATTGTTTGCCAGGAAAAGTGAGCCAGTCAAGCGAGCACTTGGCGCAATAACACTCGTCCAATAGCCGCCAACGGCCATGACGCCGAGAAGCGGCGAAAGAGAGATGGAGAGTGTGTGAATGTTTTATCTGGTGCTTCTGCTTCATTACCCTGGACTATCAGTCACCGGTTCCGCTGGGCTGCGGGGCTGGGCCCAGGGGGTGGATGCGAGGGGGTGGCAGCCCGCTGGTGATGACGTTTCGAGCCCTAAATGCCACGTCAATTAAGCAAATGACGTCATCTGGTCGGGCAAGGAGACTTGCGTCTTCTTCCTGCCTATTATGGGCCAATCTCGATGATTAATATTACGATTTTAGGTGACGTCCTACGCAAAATCACGCTAACGTTATTTTTAGTAATCTAATACATCACAACATTTGCAAGATACATCGATTTGTTGTATGAAGAAACAAAATAAAAAGTACTCAAATAAGACTTTAACGCCTATATATCTTAAAAGGGTGTAATTGAATTATATCCTATGTGAAACTGCCCGTAGCAACATGGTTGTGATTGAAGTCGTTTTCAAATGGTTGTTGGTGAGTGGGAACTTAGTTGGATGATGAATGCATACCTCGTATTTTGCAATCGCGTCAATCACCAAGTTTCTCAATATGTGTCCCAAAACATAAAAGTTTCAATAGGTTTACATACATAAGAGAAAGAAAAAAAAAAACAATACAATAAAATGCAAAAGCAGTAAATAAATAACAACCAAAAAAGTGAATAACTACTAAAAGCAAATTTAAGAAAATAGACCGAAGTAGGTCATCACACGTGGGGAACTGCATTTTAAGTTGCTCAATGGCGGTGGAAATTTGTACAGACAGTTATAATAAGTAATTATGCATGACTAAGAAATATGAAATAAAATAGTATTTAACTCTGTTTTTTGCGCAAAATAAATTATTTAATATATATTATAATAATGATAATGTAAATGAAATAATATATTTGAAGTATAATTATATCTAATGAAGTTCGAGTACAGTTCGATATTATAGTAAAGCAGCATTAGGTAATTGTTTTTTACAATTTACATTTTATTGTTTTCAATTAGTCAATTATTTTACGCATGGGGTTGACTTGATTCATGCGACTGAACGTGTGTGTGTTAATGAAACACTGCACCACACAGTAATAATGATCGAAATGTATTCACCATTACCGCCGTTTTTGTTAGATACTTAGCTTAGATATATTACAGTAAAAAGCATTCATTTCAAAGCCAAAACCTCTAATCTTGAATACGCATATATCATGAAAAATCAATCATTTTAAGTCGAATTATGTATACATACTCATTAAGAATTACCTTACAAACCTAACATCTAGACTTATTTGTGCGTATGTCGATTTTGCGTATATAAGTTTTACTTCTATATATTTAGTCCCTTTTGTTTACCAATATTGAGTTTAATATAAAGCTAAAAGGCTGTATTTTAAAGTGTAAAGCAAGATTTATTCACCCGAAATGATTTAAATGCAATATTTTGGAAGCAATATAACTTCCATTCCTACTTATTCATGAGATATCGAAGCCAATCTCACGGCTGATTAGAGACGTGCCGCCCGGTGCGGCACGAAGGGCCACGGACGCCGAGCAAGTTGAGAGCTCTGCCTCTGTCAGCGGCGGCTACTCTCGCGGCTCGTCAATTCCACGATGGCCCGGAACTCGGACAATTATTTTAAAAGGCATTCGCCGGGCGGACGATTTCCAATCATACTAATTGCTTTTGCCCGTGCCTTTTCCAAGTCCACTCGCTATACGACGAAAGATACTTATACGTACCTACGTATAGCATTTGATCCTTCGCTTCATTTCGCTAAATACTTATTCGGGAGTTTCACGGTACCTAGCTAGCTTCAAAGTAAGTTAAAACATCTGAAAGACTAGGAAATTTCACGAAATCGTTGATGGAAAAATGAATTTATTTTGTTGTAACATCGGTGAAAGATACATATACTTACATATGTATTAACATATTTTTCAAAATAATATATTTAAAATAGTCAAACTTGAATTACGATACCATTAACCAATAAACTGAAATAAAGTATAAAGTATTCACTGAAATAAATTTTGTTAACTTTTGTTTTAAATATATAGTTTCTGCGCGTTTCAGTGTTGTTGATATTTTCCAGTTCAGTTTCTGTTCAGTTTCAATGCTGTCAACAACGGGGTTTATTTTATTTTATTTTTTTATTATAATGAAAAGAAGCAAGGACTCGTTAGTTAAAGACTGTGGATAGGTCCTTTTAATAAATGACCTAAATAATAGTATTACATAACAAACAGGTATAAAAATAAGCATTTTTAGACAGGTAGATTCCACAATCAGGGACCAGGGACCAGAGTAGACAGGGAGTTTAAGAAAATACTACTAGGTATACTTCCGAATGTATACTACTAGGGGGACTTTTGTATAATAAAATATACAAAAAAACTTTTTTCTTTAAAAGTAAAGGAGTCGCTACCTTTTGGTCATATGTTGTCGAGGAGGCGTCCTGGAGCCTTAATACTATGGCTAATAAAGCCTTGTATTCGTATTTATTACATGCACACAATGCATTAAATGAGTGAGATTGTATGGCTGTTGTGTGTCATTTTATGTACTTAATGCAGTCAACAGTGCCGAGAAACACCGTCGAATATCCTCGGTGATTCTCGGGTTGGTTTGTGGTTTCGAACCAGCGACCTTTGGGTCAGAAGCAGTCGTTCGAATAAATGCTTCTACTGATCGTTATAAGTTATCATTCATACCAAGTCATATTTCGTGCGTGTATCAATATATGTATTTGTTTTGCTCATTAATAAAATTCTTCAACAACTTAATTTAAACGAATATGCAAACATAAAAGAAGTAATAATGTCTATTGTGATAGTTGTCTTTCATCCCCATATACATGGGGTGCATGAAACTCTCTCATAGGGAAGCTGATCTGTTCCCAGGAGCATTCCGTCTGACGGTGATTGAATCTCCAAACATGATCGCGGAGGTTTATTAAAATTGCATCAGCGCCACCAGAGGCACCAACGCCCCCATCCCCGGTCGCGGATCCAGATTTATGTAAATCCCAAATGGAGTTTGACTTAACCCTATTACGCTGTGTAAATTTGGGGGGCGGCCGTGTCACCGGCGAGTCGCGGTGACGGGTATGCCCGACCCCATCGAGACAAGCCAACGCCCTCGTTCGCTCGAGGGTCAAAAATTACCGAAAGTCGACGGAATTCGCGCAACTATTGCGCGTCTAGTTCGTTCATGGTGTACGAAAGATTACTTGCGGAATGTTTCGGTTAGATATGATTTATGATTTTTTATGATTTTGTGTTTTATCGAATGCTCATAAACCTAGGCTACAGTTAATAACTTCAGATGTAATCAAGGGCGGCATGCAATGTTTTATTTCTTTCTATAATATTATTATCTAAAAAACGTGAATAATTTTCACATCACATATGATTTTACCTAAATGTAAATTTTGATTATTAGGTATAAACATTTTTTGAATAACTTTAAATACGAGTTATACCTATCTGCATTAAATTTATTATAAATGGTTTGGGTAGAGTATTGCTTGAGCGCATCTGGGTTACTGAAAATTGCATTTTATTTGTTGCATCGCTGCCGCCCAGAATTCTATTAACATGCTATTATACAGTTTTAGGTAATTATGTAGTTATCTATTGGAAATATTTCGTTGAAGCAGGAACTTGACGCCAATACTTAATTGGCAATCGAACCTGGTTTGAGGTTTGAGGTCAAAACAATTTTGACGCAATTATGAATATGTAAACGGCTCGCGGCACGACACGGCACCCGTTTCATTCTCACATTGATTATCGTTAGTGTTACAAATCGCTTGTAATGTTGCAAGCCCGTTATAATCCAACTATTTGTAAAGAAATTATTATATTATTATATAAAAAAGACATTATTATATTTTTGTCATGCAGAAACATAATTTCAAATCGCTAAATTGAATGTGAATTATGCGAATGAAATAAATAGATCGCAGGTAATAAAAATATATGTATTCCAAACATAACAGCGTTCAAAAGATTTTAATCGCATGTTAATATTAATCGTTAATCGCATCTTTTCGGAAACGATCGCACATTCGTCTTCGGGGGATTGTTCTACGGGTCCGTCCTCTCGATGCCATCTAATGACGGCATCTGATTACTTTCTCACGACCGGCCTCAGTATTTAGGACCCGTCACACATGATTTAAAAATCGCGACATTAATACGTACTCACTCTTTTAGAGATAATAGTGGGAGCGAATTTCAAATTAACGTCAATTTATTATTATTTAAATAATTTGAGTGTTTGAAGGTTTCGATCGCTTTCATGTGGTTTTATTTTATACATGCTTCGTGTTATAATAATCCGTAAAATATACCTATATTCTATTCGATTAATAAATGAAGCCCTCAAAGCTTAAAAATCAGTTAGAGTGGATCTTACTTCCATTGCAATGAAATTAGAATAATTTTTCTGTTTATTTTTTCCCAATTGACCAATTTTCCATACGTAATTTTAGTGCAATTTTAGTAGTTTTAGGTTAAGCTTTAATAAGATTTTACAAGGTACGCCGTAGGTACTGCGCTTTTATTTAAAGTACGTCTCGAAAGCTAAAGCCCAATCACCAATACCGTATGAAGTTAAAATTTACTAATTTTTTTTTTAACTTTTGGTATGAAAGATGGATATTTTTTTTATAGAACAAAACGGTTCAGTACTGCGCAGTAAGTAGAATTATTATTATTTTATTCGTAAAAACATTCGACAATATGAGCGTCAAGTGATCTTTCCATATGAAGCTCTTTGTTTGTGAGTTAGTATGCGGATATTAGATTTGCTGTTTGCCTTTTTGTTATTTCAACTTTATAAAAACAGTTTATCCCTTCATTATACGTAGAGCACCTTACCACAAATCGTCTAGGTGCGGTTTTAAGCATTTTTGTGTAGAGCATGTAGCCTTTATTCTTCGGTGTAGCGTTTAACAACAGCCATTTGTTGTTACTACACGCTCTTGTTTTATGCATTAAGACAAAAATTAAAGTACGCTTATGTAATAAATAATTTTAAAACATGTTTATAGTGAAAATAAAAGTGCGATATTGTTTTAAAAGCACTTAAAACATTTGCAACTTTAACATTCAAACATTTACGTGCACAGGTGGCTTTAGCGTCACGTGGTCGATAGTTTCGCGTGTTTGATTCGATGATGGAATTGCGACCAACTACCCAAACCAGCCGAACGGATGGAGGATGTGAATGTAAAGAGAGATTGTGATTTGGGGTAAAATTAATTGGAATGTATGGCGGAGTCACTGATACGTCCCGTCATTGAAATTGAAGTCTGCATAGACAATATTTAATGGAAAAATAATTGCTTAATATCGTAACAATTGACCCTCTCAAAGCAAACTAAATAATTTATTTATGTCAGAAGAAAGAACAAGACATGGCCACAATTTAGATTAGTGCATTTCGGATACATCACATTTTTGGTAGTTTGTATCAAATATTTTGTATAATTTGAAACAAATTTATTAATCTGCTTTGAAACATACATAATACGTTTGTAGAGTACAAAAATCGAAGATGTTTTATGTGCTCCTCGCAGGACCTCTGCGTCATTAGTTCTGTATTAGTTCTGTTGATCGAGGCACAATTATGCACTCCAAATCGAACACTTCAAACCTTCGCAAAATCACTCAATCCATTCCAGTGGCAACATCTGTTTTAATTCAAATTCAATGTTTTTATTTTACAAAATAAGGTATCGGCAACATAATGTTTCATTCTACTTTAAGTAAGTATTAAAATTATATACAAATATCCATTAGTTAACTATAAAACAACAAAAAAAAAAGTACCTCGGTACTAGTCATGTTGGCCGATTTGATAAGGAGTTACCTATTTTAAGAAGGGTTATTTATTAAGTGCTATAGTGTGAGTATACAAGAACTACCCAAAACACTGAAAAATAATAAAAATTAAGTTGTACAACACTCACTAACGATTAATACAAATTAATGCAAATTAAGTGTCTATTATAATAATTAATGTACATAATATACTTTTTAAATAAATCAATAAATTTTTAGCATAATACAAGAAGTACAACTTAAGTAAATACAGAGAAGAACTTGAATATTGTTTGAAATGTTTATCCTAAATACACAGGAATTTCTTTATTTATTCAAAGTCTAGTGAATGCAACACAAACATTTTATGATACGTAACATAGATACATCAACAGCTAAATTACTAAATCAGCTGAGTAGGAAATAAGATTTAAAAAGCATTTAGATATTGTAAAATTTCTTAAAAATATAAGAAATAATTTAGATGGCCAGCAGCTTAAGTAAATGATATTAATATATTTTTTTTCGTAAAACATACAACAATTTGAACATATCGTCTACATATTTTTTGTTTTTTTAAAAACAAAAAAATCATCAAATTTCTTGCAACATCCTTGCGGTACTAAGATACATATTTAATGACATCTAAACATCTTGCATTTATATAAGTCCACATTATAGTGATATATTGTTTTGTATGTACATTTGACCACATAATTGGTAAATATAGCTATCATCTAAGTGCTTTTTGTACTCGAAATAATAGGACCTATTATAAAGTTAAGATTAAAAGCAATTGTAAAAGCTTTACTTAAACTTATTTTGAACACGCAACATTTAGCTAACTTAAAGTTCTAGACACCCGGTTTTATTGAAATGTATTTCTTATTTCGTCAAAAAAAAAAGCAAAATTAACTATTATACGCGCATTTACATCAAATTTTAAACTTGTCTGTTATCAGTAAAAAACTTATTCTTGTAAAATTGAATTAGGAATAAATGATAAGAATAAGTGATTATAGCAAATACGTAATTATAAAAAGTATAATATTTATATTTTTAAGTTATTCATTGGAGCATTTGAAAGGTCCTAGAAACTACAATAGTGAGTATTTTGGTTCCGTCGCTATAAAAAGGTCAGAAATATCATAACGCGTAACATATCAGTATAATAGTAGCGTAATAACATACCGCGTGGGCCAATTGCCCAAATGTTATCTTTTTTCAACCTATCCTTTAGTTTTTTTAAACAAACTGCAACTATAATTGAAATAGCCCAGATCCGTTAGTGCATTACCTTTATAGCTGCCAAATCGAAAAAAGTAACGAATTAAGTGCAGTTGAACTTAATCGCATTTGATTTGAGTAAAAGCTAACAAAATTAAACATCCGCCGTGACTATTATGTGAAAAGCACTAATTACAAAGTATATGGAAAAAATATTGATAAAATCAGTTAAATTGACAAACCTCCATTAAATATTTTAAACTTGTAGATCAGTTGTCTCCATTATGAAAGCATTTAGCATTATTTTGGTTGTATTTATTAAAAATATTGATACCAATAACTTTCACCGTTGAAATAGATACTCGAAAAGGTTGAAGTTTGAGGAGAGGGGAGGAGTGCGGAGAAAGCGCAAGGAATCGTCCGCGCCGGTCCATTCATTCGGAATTCCGTAAGCAAAATCCTCAACCGTTTCGAATTGTATAGGAGCTGTTGTGGAGGTGGAGGTGGGGGAAGGGGGGGGGGATTCTCTCCAAAGCGTGTGTAACTTCCACAAAGTTTGCATGTAAAATGGACCGTCCGGCTTTTTATTACGGCAGATAGCCCAAGTGGCCGTGCCGTGAATGGAAGGACTTACATAAATAAAGAAGTGCGAGATGAGAAAATGGGAATTTTTCCGTCAGCTTTGCGCGGAATTTCTTCTTTTCTTTTTATCCTCCGAGTCCTACCTTACTGAAAGGGTCGGCTCCCCGCCCTGAGGTATTCACCTAATTAGAGCCATTTTGCTTATTATATTGGGTGAACATTTTAGAACGTGGTCGCTTTTTACTCGGAGGACATTAAGTACCGATGAGTAGGGGATTTTTAAAAATCAAATCGAATTGCATCACCGAAATACCGATTTTCCATTTAAATCACTGAATACTAATTTTAATTTTAATCTCATCTTTAGGTTGTATAGCTTCTAAATTCAGTATTTATATGGTTCTTTTGTAAAAAGATTAACCGTATAAGTCAAATGAAGTAAAAATGATATATATTGAATGTTGATTACATATTTTATTCGGGTAACCGTATCATGATGATATAGTCATCTTATGAAAACTATATATAGTTTTACTAAGATTTATTTTACTTTAAATTGGTAAAAGGTAAAAAACCTTTTATTTTATTTTATTTTTTTAGTAAAAATACAACATTTAAACGTTTCTTAGTACTTGTGTGGAAATATATGCAAGTATATATTTATACAAGTCGTATACATTTATATTTTAGTACAATATACATTTTCTTATATTAGTGAATAAATTTATAGTCTGATACATTTAAACATTGTGTAGCTGTATTCCCTGTGTACCCCAAATATGTATATTTACTAACCCAGTTTGTGGTACTAGTTTGGTCCAAGTTTGCGGTCCAAACTGATTTAACTGCTGAAATATTGATGATATACCTATATTTCAAAATAGCCGCCATAAAATCCAAGATGGCGGACAGAGGAGTTGGTTCCTATCAAAAATTGAAAGCTAACTATCCAACTAGTTCCTGGAAAAAACTTTGGTCCGGTGTATCACTAGTATAGTCGTATACGATACTTTCTACTCCCTCTTGACCACTGTCTCTGGAATAACCTGTATATCCACACATTAGAAAAATAAAAAAACGACATTTAAATGGCAAAAAGAAAAAAAAATTGTATTCCTCATTTACAAAACAAATAAACAAACAAAATATACTTTATTCCTAATTTGAGCTCGTATTTACGTAAGTAGGTTTTCTTGAAAATATTCATTAAATTTGCCTCAGTATAAATTCTGATATTATCTTCATTATGATTTTAATAAATAATTTAACCATTAGATACTTTAAGTTACTGTTAAGATGTTTTAGCATTTTTTAAGATATTTGTTTTTCCTCCTATAAGGCAGCTTTTAGGGTTGGTGAAGAGGGTATAAAACAGGTTAAAAAATACCACTTTAAATAATATATGTAAAAATAATACGTTTAATAAAAAAAATAAAATTTAATTTATTATCAACGGAAGTAGAAAAAAACGAAAATGCAATTAACCACCACAAACATGTTACCACCATCAGATCAAACAAGTTCTCATTCATTTCGGTTGACGGTGAAATAAATCAAAGATTGCATATTCCTTGCAATTCTGTTCGTAACAGGTTTTTGAGATTAACTCCTGAAAATCTGAGAACCATTTCCGATGCCGTTATTATGTTAATGAAGTTTTATTTTTATTTGAGTTATGTTGCGTCTTTTTCTTCGGCTATTATGGCAATCAGGTTTCGCGGTACAAAAACATCCATCGTTTTGTATTCAGACGAAACCAGTTAACGCCGTAAATTTTCCCTTATATTTTTAAGAGTTGCCAACAAGCGATTCGACGTGGTTGCCATTTTGCACGGATGAAGTAATCTTGAATGGGATATCGTCGCTACACACAAGTTTTGATTTGTCTCAGCCCTGAATATAATGAATATTAAATCCAAGCGATTTCAATCAATGCATATCTGGAAGTATAAAGGTAGGTAATATAATATATATATATATATATTTATTTCTAAATATTTGTATATTTCTTTAACTAGGCGAACTAAACTTTTAAACCCTATATAAACGGTAAAGTAAGTGTCAAATGCAACCACTGAGTAGTATCTTATGTGCTAAATACTACGTCTATATTTAAAGCAATAAGCTTTCCCCGAAAGAGTCAAACAATATTAGCACTCAAAGATTTTCTCCGCGCTTTGGTCCAGTTGGTCCAGTATGATAAATTTTATAATTTCTTTTTTATAAATTTCAATGGTAGACAAACTTTTGTTCTCGATTATAACCGTGGACCTCTTTGGCCCTCACGTGTTCCTTAAAAATAACGTTTTAAGTAAAGCCCCATAACCATAAGATTTAGGTTTTTGTAGTCGCAAAATTCCAACTAAAAAGGTTCACACGTTTCACAGTTTAACCTGCTTACGATACACACCAATCACATTTTCCGAACATAGTCATATTAGTTCAAGATATTCCGTAGGATAGGTATTTCCGTCGAAATCTCGATTTCAAATAAACAAACAAACAAACCTCAAATATTCTTGACAACAAGCCCACTGCTGATGTCCTGAAGTAATTTGCAGTAGGTAGATACTAGTTGCGATGACTTCAAGACGCGGAATAATCTCAAATTACCCAGACCCACCGTAGGATGGGTTATAAGGTTTTTCAATGTGACTTTATTAGAAGCAAAATAAATATATATACGTGTGTATTTTTTTTTCACTTAGCTCCTTTCAGGTCATTTCTATATCGAGAATTGAACCGGTCTCACGGAAAATAAAATAAATTTGAAAAATTAAAATAATGATATTATCTATGTGCCCAGGTGTGTAGCCAGTTCGTAAGTATTTAAATGATATCAATAAATTTTAAAGTAGTTTTTCTCGTAAATGAGAAAAAAAATCCAATATTTATTGCTGATTAAGGTTTGATTGTCGATAAAGATCAATCTCATGAAAGGAGCACAGCGAAAAAATACAATCTGTGTTTTGAGTATTTAGAGGAAAAACATACGATACAGCAGATTGTTAAAAAACCATAGAAAGAAACCGTTGTTTTAATGCTACCAGGGCCAATGTTGTAAATCTTTTCCAAAGTCAGCGTAAATTCATTCCAATATCGCGGTTGCATCCGTGAAGTTCCTCTGAGCCATAAAAAAGTGCTCAATAATATTTCTGCCAAGTTTGTGGCTTGTCTTGTTTGCGGATAATATATATTATCCATGCATTTAGTAATGCATGGCTTTGTCGGCGCTTGAAAGTGATTATGGTCACGCGTACTTACGGCCATTCACATGGCATATAAGTTATACGAGTATAGCTATAACCTAGGATTGGCTGGTCAATGTACCAAGCCAATAACCAAGGGTAAGGTATAAATCACCATGTCCCGAGACTATTCCCGATAAAAAAATCGTCTAATTGGCCCTGCAATTTCAAATATGATTTGTATAGATGACATATCAAATTTCATTAGGGTTTCCGAGAAAAAAAAGTAAACTATGTGATAATATTAAACGGCTTTTATAATACTTACTCAGCTGATCGTCCACTTTAATAAAAATAATAAATTTGGGCATGGATTATTTTCGTATTTTTTATACAGAACATAAATACTTTTAAGTCTTCCTGTACAGTCCCGGAATACCATAGATATGCTTAAATGTTAGAAAATGGCGCTGTGGAAATCATAAATATATTGTTATCCTTGAGATTTTATTACCCGACAAGCAAACTTAGTCGAAAGTTAATTTTAGTGCTGAGCCGTTTTGGAAAGAATCTACATATTTGCATAAATAAATTGAAGCATTCGCAGTTTCACATTTAAAAACAAAATTAGGCATTCTTCTTGCCAAATTCTTCAAATTCTTGTTGCCGGTTTTGGTGGGATTAGATACATCAAAAAAAAAAAAACGATTGATCGTAATAAAAGTTTCGCAACTAAATATTAAATTTATTAAGTATAGGTTTGTAAAATTAATGTAATAAAGTGAGAAATATAAACTCCGAAAGGTAAACCACAAAAATTGTGATAAAACATTGGTTTAGGTCAGGTAACCTATATTAAAAATTAAATTATATATATTTATAAAATAACGATAGTTTTTTTATGTAGATATTTCAACATTTTATGTAGATACTAGGATTATGTAGTTTAGTGAGTAATTATCATGCTCAGAAAAATACCCATACAAAAAATAATACTTCAAAATTATTAACAAATGCATAGCTACTCTTCTTGAATGATCTTTTAAATTCTATCTAAAATGAAATTCTTTAATATTAGACTCTAAGTTGGACAAATCTTATGAATTATTGCCCATTATCTGTAAAATTGTAATTCGAAACTTGTCCGAAAAATGACGATCACTTCTCTGTAATCGAGGGATATTTAGGATTACGAATCATAGTGCAATGATGTGAATGCACGTCCGATCTAATACGGCGTGAAGATGTGTAGCCACGCTCCAAATATTCCAGGAAGACTTCGCGTCGCGTCGCGTCGAGACAGAGAAGCGACGAGGAACAGACTCCGAGGACAGCGAAGGAACTCTCAACAGAATATTATGGTCCGTTACGTTAATTTATAGATACCTCATGTGTTTACATAAAAATATCGTTTTACCCTCACAAAAAGTATCAAACTATGAGGAAAGTTTTCTTTCCCCTTGATTTCTGTTGTAGATCAAAGGATAACAACCACGCTTTTCGACGATATGCATTTTTCTTAAAAATATTGTTCATTTAAGATAAGCAAGTGAATGTAGTAAGCTATTCATTGCAAGACTCTTTAAATGAAATTTAGTTTAATTAAGACAGTAGCCATTTTGTGTAAGCATTTATGGTGGCAGTATCCCAGGAAGGGTAATTTTGTGACAGGATATCTCCATCCAAATTAAAGATGCATTCACTATTGCATGCAGCTAAGCCCGAGCTTTCCGGGCTTCCGTTGGCATTAGAAGACCACATGGGCCTTGTGCGGGCGGCCAGTGAATCAAACAAAAAAAAATCCTACCTTCCTCAGTACTTTAGATTGATAATTTAAAAGGACTTATGTTTTCATTGAATGCAAGATACATCTTTAACCAGCTTCTAGTTTGTATTATATGTTTCGTACAGAGTTAGGTCGCATAACTAAGCACAGAGAGCATCTCGATGATTCTACGGAAACGCAAAGGCGGCAAGTAATTATTAATGTTGCCTGAAATCGGTCGTAAACGGAGGCATCCATTGTAGTGACGAAGTTTATCTCGTTGTGTGGTGGACGTAAGAACCAGTTTGCAAAAATATAAAAAGATAGGCTAGATTTTATTATTCTTAAAAAAATTAGAAAAGTTTTATCTATTTTTTTTATTTAAATATTAAAAATAAAAAATAAAAGGCAAATCAAAATAATTATAACGTTACCTAACGTAACCGTATTCGAATTAATTATGTTCGATCACTTATAGTATTTTAATAATGCCAAAATAGCATTGAAATTAATTTATTATTATTTTTAAATCGAGTATTTTACATGTAATAAGATTATTTGCTAGGAATTTTAAAAATATCTATAATGTTTTTTTAATCTTTGCAAGTGCTAATAGTTGTAGGAGTTTCATTTAATAGATGAATACTTTTAAAAACTCTACAGCTAGCGATAATAGTTTATAAACTGAATGGTTTAATATGTTAGTAAACTTAAATTTAAAAGCATATTGGTCAGTACGAACCGGCGTAAACTTGGAGGTTCGATTGTCTGAGGTGGTTGTATGTTTTTCCATTAAAAGTTCGTAATTCTCTAAAAAATCACCAAATTAAAATTAATAATATTATTTGTTTATCATTAACTGAGTACTTGTTTCTGGCGACCCGACAAAGGGGGGAGGGGGGGTTCGCGAGAAGCAGCGGGAAGAAGGAATCAGATGCCGCCACCGTCATTTAAGACCTTATGAGTCGCAGACTATGTAGATGAGTGTCTTTTGATAAAAACACGATCCTCAGAATGGAGAAGTTTGCATGTGAATAGGACGCCCTCGCCTGACCGTAAAAGGGCGGGAGGGGGTTGCGACGCTGAGGGTGAGGAGGCGTTTCTTGCCCAGGTGTAGCCCTTGATCTTCTTACGGGCGCCTGAATATATTAAAATAGGGCGCTGCTAGATATAAGCGATAAAATGACGTTGTAGAAATATAGTTAAGTAAACAGGCAACTGATGGTAACTTGGTTACGCAGTTTATTTGGTGGTTTTGAATGTCGTCATCTATGATATGTGATCATAAGTCCGAAATCTATTTTGAAAAAGTTATACCAAAAATTAAATTCTAGAAGAAAATTACACATTATACCTATCCTTAATTATTTTTATGTCTGTTATATTTGAATACAATTATAATACTTCTTTACCTTGATACAATTGATGATAAATGAAAATTAGGCTAATGTATTATTATTATAGTACTATGTATTTTTTAAGGCGTCAATATGTTTTGCGGTACGCATCGTCTCCGTCCAACCACTCGTATATATGCCGTATTACATTGAATTTTTTTTCAACCGTTTAATATCCGTGCGAGTCTAATAAACGAAGAGATACCTAAATGACAGGAAAATATTTATACATAATCTATAGTGTGTTTCAATTACCAAAATATCAGGTTTTGAGCATAGGTACGGGTAAGAGCATTTTTTAGTTCAAGCGCTTCAGGTAATATTATTAAAATGCTGCGGAAGGTGGGAATTACCTTTTTTTATAGGTTATGGTCTCTGTGGCAACACCATTTTGTCATCACTGCGACTGCGCGGCCGCAAAAAAAACATGTAGACTACACCGATAAGATCGCGGCGGGAAGGGCCTCGTTTTGTCTCTATACGCCGACGACACTCGATACTCACGACCGGGATGAATTTTGATATTTTCTTTTCTGCTCGATTTGGGAACCATTGCGCTTTTGATCGCTATCCCTTTGTGGGGCATTTTTTTCGTTCTCTGCTGCGGTTTCAACCTTGCCTGCTGATCAGGACACCGAGAAGCTCTGAGCGGGAGCTGCTTCCATCATTTAGCCTTGCTTGATGCGGGATCGTTTTGACAGCTTTCTCTGTTGACATGACAAGTGTCATTTTTATTATTTTTTTTTTATAGCCAACCTCTTTATAATATAATAAATAATTTGCTTGTTTCAAATGTACGACTTATTTATGTATTTATTTAAACCTAGCATAGCATAAACTTTCAATCATATATGTTATTACTTTTGATTGATTTATTTTATTTTTTAAGATAATAATATTCTATACAATTATAAAGAAAATTCACTACCTTTCGTACCCCGGTGGAGTCGACAATTTTTTTCTAATGGAGCGGGAGAGCGTTGGAAGGGACTTTTAAAGTACAATCAAATGTGGATGTTGTTTACTTTGACCCTTTAGTAGCGAGCAATACGTATCCAAACATTGATTTTAAAATCTAAAATAAATCTAATAAGCAGCAGAGAAAATAGGTAGGTAGGTACTCATAATAAAAAATATTACAGTCAAATAAATACGTCTTGAAACATACAAGAAAAACGGTTTATTTATCATTGATTATGTACGACAATAATGTTTCTATTACATGTACCTACTTACATATATGAAGAATTTGCAGATGAGAAATCTGGTAAGTATGTAATTAGTGTAGTACAGATTTTTTTCCAGAAAGTTTAAATTGCTATGATAACAATTCGTGCTTAGAAATGATTAAATTACATCACGTTGAAGCGTCCAGGGATGTACCGATTTGGAATGTAAAAAAAACGAGTTTTTCAGCGAACAGAACGGAGCGACGCGCGCCAGAGGTGAAACTTGTTGAAACTTGTTTCGGTCGCTAATGATGCAAGCGATGCCCGCTCGGAGCGCTGTCTGCGGCTCGAGAGGCGGCCGGTTCGTTTCCTCGCTAATGCGCCGTGGCTCACTTTTTCCCGCGTTTTATTTTCTATAATATCTCTCCAGCGGGCTTTATTTTCATTTGCAGAAAAGTCTTCAAGTGGTTGTGAAAATGAGCATAGCATCGCACCATTCGAACCCTCGCCGCCGCCCGCCCTAGCCCACACTTTTGTTGCCTCTCTGATTAATGAGCAAAACCCTACTTCAACCTACACCATGGAAATGTTAGATAAATCTCATTATCGCCGCGCACATTGTGTGGTTAAACCTAAATGTCATATATATATAATATTAAAACGGTTAATGCACATTATTATCACTGTGAAAACGACAAACATTTACCTAGTCGAAACTAACAATTAACGCAAGATTTAGCTTGTTTTTACAATTTTTATTGGCATTTTAGTGGGTTGATTTATGTCGCCAACTAAACCGATCTAACCAAAAAAAAAATAATTTTGAATAAAATATAGAATGTAATTCCATTTGTAGAATATGTTGCATTCGAAATAAATTGTGCCTCCTCACCCACCTCACCTCTTCCGCGATTCGTTATTCGATTCAGCAACTCGATTTTTCAAACATGTTTATATATAGGTAAAATAGGTTTTGATTAAATTTTAAATTGGTTTTTCTCGTAACAGGAAACATATTTACAATATTTTTTACTGCCTTATGCTTCATTTTACTTTAGAGTTCAGCCGGTTTATACATTCTGTATAATATAATCAAGTATATATTACTAGTTTATCAAAAAAAAAAAAGAAATCTCGGGTACCTTACCTAACTAAATCCAAACATTATAATAAACTGCGATAATTGTTATAGGTAAAATATTTACGTACCTAATGATTTTATTTATTTAATGGTTCGCATTATTCTCTAGTAATAGTTTCACCTTAGGAATAATTTAGTTTTTGTACAAAAGATGTGTTATTTTAATAGGGTATCCTTATACGTATATCCAGATTGTGTCTGTATTTGAATTAACATGAATAAGATCAGTGTTACATACGCGTAGGTACTATTATATTAAGAAATATTACAACCTATCTAGGATTAATGTAATTTTATTTTTTAAATTTTCTCTGTTTATCGTTATTTGTTATATTTTTTAAAATGAAAGGGTGATGCAATTCTTTTACTTTTTTATTCTGAGCGGCGGCAAGTGAAGGATAAAATATACATTTTACTGTAACTTAAATATTTACAGGAAGCTGTCAAAATCTGAACGGTGTTTGGTTTTAGTTTCTGATGCCAAAATAGCTGTCATTTTTACGGGCGCATTATTTTGTTTCGAACTGATGATGCAGTCATCCAGTTCGAAGCAAAGCGTCCCGCATATTTGGGTTTTAGTTTAGAGCCTTTAATATTTGCCACTGAAGTCTTATCGTAGATGACAAACATTGCTGATGCAATATTGACCGAAGGGACTATCGGTAGGATTTGTCAAGAAGTGGGTTTAGCGCACGCAATATTGAACCCACCGCGGTGCCGCCCGCGCCACCCCCGTAATCCGTATACTCGTCAATCTAGCTGCCAATATTAGAAGGAAAACCTCGTCGAAGTGGTAGACTTTCAGATAATATTCGTTCGTCTTCGACAATTGCACACAAAAACGTCCTGACTCCACTTGCAGATAAAATCTTAGAGAAAGAAGCAATCGATTCTTTATAGGATTTGCAAAATATACATCTAATAATCAACTACCCTAACAACGTCAAAACGTATTTTTTTGCAAAATTTTAAAAGGCAATGAATTAAAAATTGCATTTAACAACATTTAGCATAATTATTGTTTTTTTTTGTCTCGACATTCAACGTCACACCAACAAACACACATCTATTGATTTTTAACGTTCGTACTAACTATATCTAATACTGAACCAGACAAGTGCGTCTAGTTATAGAAAATAAATTATCAGATAAGATCCACAAGGTTTCGCAACAAACATTCATATTAGTTGTATTACTTTCTAGTTACTACTTCCATAGCGACGGGCGTCTCTTCCAATTTAGGTACTTTGAAAACCCTATTTCTTAATTTTTCATCCTAATTAATTAGATCCATTTCATTAAAAGAGTCATACCAAATCAGTCAGAATGAATTATAAAAAATAGTTAAACATATTTCGTACCAAGACTATTCCCGATAAGAAATCCAGCTTATTGTCCCTGCGATTTCAAACATGATTTGTATTGACGTCATATCAAAATTCATCATGGTTTACGAGAAAAAATGTAAAGTTTACGTGAAAATAATAAGCCGTTTGTTGTCATGCGTGCTGGGTCATTGATCGGTCGGAGCCTTGACCAAGCGTGGCAAAACGCGATCGATAACTTGTTTCGCCACGCTAAAGGGAATTCACACCAGTGCTTTAATAAAATTAATAAATGTGGGGATGATTTTTTTTCACATTTTTTTAATATAATTTCTTACTCGTAATAGGGAAACATGAACACTTCCTTAAGACTTCGGTATGGTCTCGAGACACTCTGTTTTTATCGTCGTCACATTATAACATAAATAATTAAGTATACTATACTGAAAGGATATATGTTATGGAAAATATTTTATTTAGAAATATTTTTCGAATATTTGCTTTTTATTATTATCTGAACGTTGATACATCCGTTTCGTGATTAATTGCTGATTTTACTGACACCCTTTGAGGAACGCTCATAACTAACGGAATGCTAATCTTAATTGATACTGGTATAGGTATATATAATTCTCTAAGGGAATGTAATTGTATCAAGCATTCTTATTTGTGTCCACTTATTTTTGTGGTATTACGCACTCATTTACCTAGCCGGTAAATGAGTGCGTAATAACAAGAAGAAAAATATAGACACGTTGAGAAGAAACCAAGAGTTTCCAAGCAAGTTAGATAGAATAGAGTTATTTCCACTTGTGTCACAAATCAAATTGAATTGGAAGAAATAAAAAAAGAGTTCGAGAAAAAGGTACCATTTTCGAAAAACCTTTAGGTACAAGTAGAAACTCAAATTTAATATACATTTTTGAATTGTGAAAATTATTACTACCTACTTAAAGAACACTTTAGGAATTCATTGGTGGTAATACTATAGATAATATCGATAAAAACGGGTCAATCGAAAGGCGAAATCTTACCAAAATAAAAATACTTACACGCAACAGGAATTAAATGACGGATCACACATCGTAGACAGCACTGATGCAGACAGTTGCTGATTATTAATATGGTATAATTTACGTTTAATTAAAAGCAACAACGTAAAACTATTTATTGCGTAAAAAATACAATTTTGAGGTGTAACCTTTTTAAACTTAAACAATGTGATCTTCAAAGGTACATATTATATGTAATGTATTTGCAGTAGCATTAACAGGAACAAATCGAAGTGACCCAGTGGTCCGAGTGGCCGCGGGGTCATTACATTGTGTTGTCATTTCAAGCCGAAGTGCGCAAAACCCTTACAACTTTTGCTGTTGAACATCTAAATAATCCTCTGAGCGCAGGACTCGCTCAATGCAGTCTGGAACTTAAACCGCCCCGCTCCGTGACTAATGAACGACGCCCACGCCCACGGCAGCTAACGGCTTCCAGGAGTCGCGATGTGGGCGTCGAGGACCACAAAGTAAATTATTATTATTATGGTATATCTAAAATGCACTGCATTTCTGACTCCCTCGTTTCATGATGCGTGGGCAACATCTGCACAGACTGGTATGTATGTTACTTGGTGTAATTCAATAATAATATTTAAACATTATATTTGTTCGTACTTCTACAAAAAAAAAACCTATCTCAAGTCTCATTAGTTCTTCCCGATGGCTTGGCATGTAGTTATGTTCGGGTGGCAGCCGAGAGGTTTTTTATAATCTATTTACATCCTCTTTAGAATGTTATCTTCCTACGGACAGGTATTAAAGATTTTACTTTCTGCGACTATGTTTCTGTTCTTATGAGGATCGTATTTGTGAAAAGAGTAAAGTAAATATTTTTTACTTTTCAAAATCCCTGTGTATGTTATATGAATTGTATTTTTAATTCTGACACCCATAGGTAAGGTTAGTATTCTTAATAGGCGAAATTTAACCGCCTACTTTTTCTACAGATATTCATGTTTTAAGGTCATCTAATCCATTTTAGACTTAAGTTTACATATTAATTAAATAAAAAAAAATATAACTAAATATATTTTAAAAACAAAAAACCAAACATTTTATGTACATAAAAAAAAATATTATTTCAACCAATATCAACAAATCACACCAAAAATACATAATAATGCTATGTAAAAATATGACCATAATTTAAATAAATTTATAAAAAATATTTTTGGTTTTTTGGACTATGATTAAACTTTTGCATGTGCATCGTATATAGATCGCGGTAGTCTAGTGGTAAGGCGTTGGATTATTGACCCAAAGGTCGCGGGTTCGAATCCGCACTTGTCATACCATTTTTAACGCTTCATTACCACCATCTCCCCTGACTGTAGGACAGGCAAATTTGGCTTAGTTGAGTAGGGCCCAAAATAATTGTGACCTAGGTTATAGCAATTATTTTACAAAAAAAAATATATAATTATCTTTCTGTTATAAACTTGTGAATAATGTCCACATTTGGAATCCATTTACTATACCATATATACTTTTTTATAAATCAGTGCTATACGCTTATCAAACCAACGAAGAAACGAAGACACCTTTTGTGAGGGACATTTATCTCAGCAAGTCTCATCGCGATCCACGACTATTATACGGCGGACTCGAGCAATGGCTATTATGTTCTGAGTTTAGTATTCAAACAGAGCGACACGGCGGCCCCGCTAGACCCATTGGGATTCAGCTGGTGTTTCGGTGACCAGCGGAGAGTAGCCACTCTCCAGAGTGGCTTGGCTATAGTACCTGAATCTGGAATTAGATAGGTAGATAATTAGGTACTCCTTGAGTTATGCATTCGTAATACTTTTACAAGAAATGCTCAGCAGATATTTCGATAGAACTCCATCAAACTTAAACTTTGATAACAATACATTTATTTAGTCGAGGTCAAATAAGCTTTTAACAATCGACTTTGAGAAGACAAAAAAAAAACATAAATATATTAAAGCTCAATTATTCCTTAAAAGTAAGTTTTCCAGCATGGTTTATAACCACTTGTGGCTTTATTTTAAATGTCAAAAAATGAACAATAATACCATAAATATATGGTTACGTTATTGAATTTTTGTTATTTATATTATTAGTATCTATGTTACGTATACGTATCACCTGCACAAAAAAACAGTAACTATTATATTTACGTATTGTTTCATATACATATTACCTAAATAAAAAATCATTAAAAAGATATTTAAATATTTTTTAATGGCCTAATTCAATTTCAAATAATTTTATATCTCTACCTATTTAGTAATGTACTTTATTAAAATTATAGGATTCTACAGAACTTTTACAACAGTATTTGAACTACATAAATTTAACTCCTTATAAAGCGAAAAAAAGTAATATTTAAATGTTTACTACACAATAGAATATGCCTATATAAAATTAAATATATATGCATATACGAGATATATAAAATCGTATAATAAGAAATTATATAATAGAGTTGTAAAGGTATTTGATGATTGTTTTTTAATAGCGGAAAATCGCCTGAATAGATAAATGACACACACTTTATGAATGGGGAAGTAACACAAACGTGTCAATTCGCCATTGATAAAGGCAGCACCTTCGTGCCGAAACGTCTGGAAATTTATCAAATAATATATGTAATGAAAGTACGGAATTTTTAAATTATCACATATTATTTTCATGAAATATTATTTTTTCATGACAGGTAAGTATCTAATTTAAAGTCAAAAGAAAAAACCATGAAGTTATGAACGGATAACGCTAACGGTGGCAAAATTAGGTTAGCTACTAAATCCTTCCAATTATTTTTAAATATGAGTTGTGCGAGGACACGTATCTGTCAGGTTATAAATGTACAAGAGACTAAATGACGCATGACGCACACAATCCACGGGGCTTTGGTTCACCGCCGAGCCGCAAGAGGGCAGCGGTGCCTTTGCTTTACCCGACCGCCATCTTACAAAATGGCCGTCGACGGACAGAGATCAATCAAACGAACGCATGATGACACGGGAAAATTTACATCTGTGCCATGCTGGCGGTAATAGCGAAAATAAAGATTTCATGAAATCAATTTTGGTAACTCTCTAATTGGATTAAAATGATCAGTTCATTATGCCAACCTAATTTTTGTTCAAGGTTTGGCCGAAACGAAATATGATGCAGGTAATTTCCACCTTTTTCTGCGCATTACCGTACCGCTTCAAGCAGGCTACTACAAAGGCTGCACGGGGAAGGCGCGCCCCATCTTTTTGTTCATTCGTGCTTCTTTTTCCTCCGCCGCTGCCTGGCAACAGGACAGGGGACGCCAGGCCCGAAGACCCAGCCTAATTTTCCCGCGTTCAGAAGCAGGTCGTTTACTCTGGCGGTCGTATAACCAAAGTCTACAACTAACTAGATCATACCAACAGATGCTTTTACTGATTCATATATTTCATTTTTTAACTTTTTAAGAACGAATGACGAAAGACGGCGTTTTTTTATTTTAATTCAATTTATTTACTTATTCAATATCCATAAAACATTATAAAAAAAAATTACAATAACAATAATAATATATCGGAACTAAGTAGGTACAATGGTGGCAACTGGTTAAAAATATAAGATAAATTATGAATATTTTCTCACCATAGGTGCTGCCTGTGTCGAGGTGTCATGTAGAGTTTCTTTTTCATTAGAAGAAATATATTTGCATACCAAACATCTATTCAGTTTTTAGTTTCGTAAATATCAATCTACCGTCGTAATATTTAATGCTAATGTAATTTTGAATTCAGTAATATTTTCTTGATTGTCTAAATTTGTTATTAATTTAGGAGATAAGTATCGGTGAAAGGACAATAATCATCCTAGTAGATTACTTTAAACTACTTTAAAACCAAGCAAATAACACTTTCCATGTGAAAACGCAGTATTTAAAAAGTGATAGGCTTTTTAAAGAAATTATCTTTTCTTTTTTGAGAAATTATTTAAAAGTAGAGAAATGGGTATTTCCCAATCCAAAACACATTTAATACATTTTGATGTGCCAATATCCTTTTTTAAAAAGTTTTTTATTTTATGATTACCGATAGATATTTCATTTGAAGGCAATTATACCTACCTAAGTGTTTCGATGTATTACTATAGATTTAATGATTTATTGCAAATAAACTTACTGTGTTTTGTAAAGTTACCGTCAAATGTGTAATATTTTTCAAAACATACATGGTTTTGACTCTAAAAGTATATTAAAATCAATACCTAGACGATATTTTTCCAATATTATATACAGAAATATGACAATAAAAATAAGAACTATTAAAAACAAAAAAAAAACCTAGAACTTCTTGTAACATTTTGTGAAAACCTTTACTGCATGGCGCTGTACTCTGGCGTAATATACACTTTATAACTATGATTCCTTTTCTTCTCCCTTGCTTTTCGTACCGGTTTCGAGGGCAATCTTTGCGTGTGATTTCTGTTTTTAATTACTCTCCCTTATCTGTGGCGCCGGCGGGGCTGGGATGGCCGCGGAATAGAGGGGTGGGGCGGGCGGGGGTTGAGGAAAGATTCTTCCACCTTCTGATTTCCTATTTAGCGACGCGGACGCCAATGGACGCCACCGGACGTGTACTGAATACGTCCGCTGACGTCGAGACGCTTCAGCGTTAACTTTTGCCATTTAGCCGAAACGTTTCTTTGTGCTTTCTGCTACGGCGACGACGAGGACTAACTTCGATTGCTTCTAAATCGGCGCGCTGTTTCATCTACCTTTCGCTGGGTTTATCTACCTACAGGGTGGGTTGGGTACCTATCTATCTTACGAACGTAAGACGATAGCTTCATTTCGCTTCGATAGCTTCAGCTTTTATTGTTTTTAAAATTGTGTTCATAAATACCGTCCCTACTTGCTTTGTGATTATTGTCTATTTTCGAATGTACTATTATTGTTTGACTTGTTGACAAAAAGTAGCAGATTTTACTAATTAATAATTAGCACAATTTATAGGATTTTTTTTTCTGTAGAGATTTACATTTTATATAAGTAGTTTTTTTGTACGTAAATAATTTTTATAATTAGTAATTAATTTAGATTAATAAACGAAGAAAAATGATTAGCAACTAAGCAAGCTTTAACATATAATTGGCTTAAAACAAATATCGTGCGTCTAAAATGTAAGTAAAAAGTATATCATTTTAAAAAAAAACCACCTTAAAAATATGTTTTTGCGGTTAACGAAAATATTCGGCCTCACTGCATTGGGTCCTCGGCTAATTCCTCCTCACCTCGCCACAATACTATGCCTTTGTGAGAATGACCCGGTGCTTAATTACTGCCGGAAAGAAGGAAAGTTTCCGGAGCATATGGACGAGGGTCGGAGTCTTGGGTTCCGTCCTGTGTAGGGTCTTGCGGAGGAATAGGGCTCTCATTTCTACGAAGCGACCCCTTTTGCCACTAACGACTTGGTTGGTCTCTCACTAGCTTTTAAATTAACATTAAAGGTATGAAGATACTTAATCAAAATTTAAAATATTTATATATTTTATTACAATAATAAAAAATCTAATCTCATAGTTTGATTATTGTTATTAACAATACGTTTGAAAACATATATATACCTTCATGTTTGCAAACAAACGTACTCGTATATGTCGTGTTTTACAGGTTCTAAATACCTGTTTATTTCTATAATGATTGTTTTTTAAGGGTTTTTTTTATAATTATATGGCCAAGGCAGGTCAAATACAATTATTTTAGGCCTTTTCATGGTAATGACTGCTGATTTGAACCAGCGACCGTTAATCACGCCGGTGACCGGGTATCAACTAGACTACCATAAATTCAGAAAATATTAAAACACAAATGTATATGTGTGAAAGTTTAATTAAAAATGTGTATGTTTATTTCCAAGAATACAAACTAGTCTTTACCAAGGAAATTACACAAATGTTGCAAACCATTGTTTAAATTTATTCCCAAATGTTGCAAGCCCCAATTTATCAATAATTTTATTATACATTTTGTGTAATAATTTAAAAAAAAAACAGGCAAATATCGACTGAGAGTGTACGCGCAGGATGGTGTAATTAGGCATTCTGCCGAAGACGACCTCTCTCTCTTAGTGAGGTAACTACCCCCTCCAACTATTTCATTTTCACAGCTCATTATCTCTGATTGAATAATTTATTCGATTTTCGTTACGAGCTCAGTTCACGACACGCGCTCTCAACGCTCAACCCTAAACCCCACCCTAACACACCCCCTCACCCTCTTAACTACATACCACCCACTCTGATATCCGAGCCGCGGGAAAGAAGAAGATTTAAACTAGCTAGAGGGTAGACTATTAATAAATGTAACATAATGTTAATAAATGTAATATTAAATTTGGCGTAGGTTGTTATTATAACTACATTGTTTATAATAAACAAAAAATACATTTTTTCAAAATGATAATTCTACTTCATCAAAAAAGAATAGCAAACTCCAACAATAATACAAAGTACATTAAGTCTACTGCCGGATTTTGCAAATTGTAGTAATTCGATGTAACTGGATAAAATTGTTGTAATGGACCGATTGTGGTTTGGTGGGCCAGAGTTATTATATACATTTTTGTATACATTTTGAGGACATTATTTTGTAATATTTGCTGTTACTATTTTCTGCTTTATTTAGGTTCTGTAAATTTGCACTTGAATAATGTGCCATTAATCAAAAGGCAGATACATGCAAGCGTTTTATAGAATTAGAGCCAAAAAACTTGTGAATGAAAAATAACTTCTTTCAAAACTATCCGGTAAAGATTTTATTTTTCACGATACCTACACTAAATCAAATACTATTGAACTAACCATAAATAATCATATAATCATCAAATAATCATATCGACCGTTATGATTGTTTGGTACTTGTGCAAAAAAAAAGAGTATATTAAATAACAGTTTGAGCGCCACTGACATCAGTGGCTCCCAAACACCACAAATTTATTGATGAGATGCTTCTCGGGCTCAGGACTAGGCGTAAAACAAACATATATTATTATTCTTTATGTCGTATCAATTCTCGTAGCTATTTTTTTTTTATTATTATTTATATTGGACTACACTTACTTAATACTTACTAAAAATAGTTACTTGTGTTAAAAAATTAGATTATACTTTTATAATTAAACCGATGTCATAATATGAGGTACATAAATGTGGCTATGAAATGTTTATGCAAAATTTTAAAATATTCGTTTGTGCGTATTTTGACGTTTTAATTATGGATGGATTAATATTTAGGTAAGGGTCGATCATTTCGTTTTTATGTTTATATCAGAAATCTTTCGTTAAAATCATATATTTTACCAAAGTTGGCATACCTGGCTGACACTATTCGTACACTAGAAGTAGAAGCACCCCTCGCACCCCTCGCACCCCTCGCGGCCCTCATCCCGCTGCGGAGGCGATTTAATGAAGCACGAATGTGAATTATCGCGCCGCTCGCCGTCGCGTCGGATAGCCCGGCTCGGGTCGGGTAATGACGGCGAAAACAAAGGAGATTGCACTCCCAATTAATTACGCCTCGCCTCGCCTCGCCTCGCCAGAGATGCGTCTTTACATTCGGTCCTTTGCTCGCATCCTCGATCGACTTTATTCGCTTTCGATCGCTTCATTGATTGGCTAAGCACCTCTTAAGGCTATTTTACTTTCCCTAATGAGCTATTTTATTCATAGGCTAATCGAATTAATCTTTTGAGAAGATTGTTTCGATTAAATTATAATAAAATAAACTAAAATTGCCTTTTACGCAAACTTAATTCGCTTACTTTTCGATAATTTAACCTTATTTAGGTGCTTGACAGTTTAGCTATTATATAACAGACCATAGTTATTTTTTAACAAAATCCACAACGCATTTACAAGAATCTCGACCAACCAACCAGTCTACTTTCTACTCTCAACCAAACCAATCTACCTTCATTAGCAATCAGTATATGCCGGTTTGTTCATCCACCGCATGCCAATTTACTCTTAGAAAATTCAGCTTAAGGAACTTCTGTTTGTCTGTTTTGTTAATGTACTATAAAGGTAGGTAAGTACACCTTGTTAAAAAAACAATGATTTGTTGTTTTTGTTTTATTAAAATTAAAACAAAAGGTGGTTCATTTTTTTTATTTAAAATATTCTTAGCCAATTGCCGTCAATATACGGATGCAAGTAATTGTAGTTTTCTTATGATCATTTTATTGGTTTTTTTTAAATATAAACATAATTGTTTTTAAAAGTAATGTGTAGATGTTAAGTAAATAAATAAAAGGCCTAATACGCACCCGAGCCGCTTGAACTGCGCCGCCCAGGCGCCCAGCGCCGCGACGCCCGCGTCGGCACCCGCTGCTTTGCCGCCCAATTGAACGCAATCAGAAACAATGAGAGCGGAAAATTTAACGATGATAATTTCGCCATTAAGTTTTAGATTGTTACGGCGCATCGTGATTTATAAAGGACACCCCCATCCCGCCCGCGCGCTCTTCCGAGCAGGGCGGCGATTATCGGCGTCTATATACTGATTCCGCCCACCGGCGCGCCCGCCAGCTCTGGCGACGATCCGGATAATACCTAGCAACGAATGGGAATCCGATGCTTTTTAATTATCTTCAACTGAATGTGTTTTTTTTTGTGTATGCCTTACTTAATCCAGTCGACAGTGTTGAGAAAAAAGTAACCTGGCCGGATTTGACCCACTGGGGATTCGACCCGCGACCTCTGGATTTAGAAACAGGCGGTTATACCACTGCGCCACCAGGCCGTTTAACCAGTACCTATACATATGTATAGGTTAATGTTTTGTTAGTTATCCATATTAACATATAAAACCGCAGCAAGCATTAAAGTAATTACCAATTATAAGTAATATTAGAGAATATCAATTCCATCGAATTTAGTAAACGATACAAAATAGAGTTGCGCGTATAATTAGTCTTGCGTTTGTGCACCTGGAATAGATTCGACTTACGTGTTACGCGGGGAGGTACTGCCAGAGTGATGCCTGCAACCAAATCGGGACAATCTTCTCTGTTGTGGACGACGTCGTGCAGAAGTCCCATATCCGCTGCAATACGTCGATTCTCAAGAGTTTGCAGGCTGAAGTGGTCGACTCCCTCTTTGTGGGTGTCAAGACCGAGATGCAAGGCGCACAAATCGACGCTGTTTGCGCACAACTCTGTTCTCATATCATACTGTGGAGACCAAAATAGGCGAGGCAAACTTTGTATAGAGATGAGCAATCGTTAGAACCAGAAAAACGCTCACATACTCGACATAGAAAACTGAGCATCTTGTAAGCTTAGTCAGTGATTAGAGCTAGTATATGAAGGTCACCGATAAATTTGTGGTCTAGCGCATATCCAAATCTAGAACAAATGCAGTTTCGCCAATTATGCTTAGACCATAGCGTCGACAATGGTATTCTCAATCAGACGTTTAATCTAGTATTGTTTCTTGTAATAGATATCTCGTTACATTTTGCGCTTTTATATCAATGTTATTATGGGCACATTTAAACGGTGAAGATCTTCCTGGATACTCTTGCAGTAATCGATATCAGACGCTGCTAAGTAAATTAAAAATATAATGGTTCGTTATCACCTATAAAACCTCAAATTAAATTTTAACACAACCTTATTTTCGACGGATTATAGTGATTTGGGTTTTGCCTAATATACACTGTGTTCCAAGACCATTCTCGATAAAAACACAGCTAATAGATCCTGTGATTCCTAGTGTTATATGACAAAAAACTATATATCAAAATTCTACATGGTTACTGATAAAAAATGTAAACTTCACGTGAAAATAGTAAAAGGATTATGTAATAATTAATGTATTTGTTGTAAGCGCTCAGTTATCGCTGTATGCCGTAACCGTATCAATTTACACCATCAGTTAAAAATTATATTAAATTTGTGGATGTTTTCTTATATCATTGTTTACACAAAAGTCTTCGGGAATGATGTTGGCAAATCTTGTATATTATGTTAGATCTCTATTCTGTTGCAAAATATACAACTAAAGCCAGATCTGAGATTTAATTAGACTTCGATGATCTTAATGTCATTTACTTAATTTGAATGTAGTTTATTATCTATGGTGTTAATAACACTAATAAAACAAGTCAATCCGATGTTTGTGTCTTATCAGCTCATTACAGAATGCATTAATATTTTTATAGACATTAAAATAAGGTACCTGGAATAACTGCTTTGGAATAATGCTAATACATACATATATTATTTTGAACTAATATTTAAGTTTATATACATAGGGTATATTCGTTAAAAGATAGGTGTCAACTTTTATAACAAACAATTTTTCAGACTTTTTTAGACTATTGCGGCTACTTACTATGCGTTAGGTAACTGTGTATATAGTGTAGTAGGTGCTACTGTGTAGTACTGTGTAGTAGGTGCTACTAATAATAAGGGCTTATATAACACCAATTTATAAGTCTGATTCGTGGCATGATGTGATTAATTATAGGCCTATTTCAAAGCTAGGATGTATCACCAAACTTCTAGAAAGAATTGTTCACATGCAGCTGACAACAGTTACAAAAAAAAAAAAAACAGTTTGAAACAGCACGGTTTTTTAGCTAGTCCCTCCACTATTTCAACAATTTTCGCTAATTTTCAATTTTTCATATGTGGTAAATTGCTCATAAACTGATTTCAGTAAAGCGTTCGATAAAGTAAACCATTCCATATTAATTTCTAAGGTACAAAAAATTGGAATTCATGGAGACTTGCTTCGATGGTTAAAATCGTATATAGCAAATAGAAGTCAAGCGGTCGTAATAGGGGGCTTTAAATCTAACTGGATTTCTATTCCATCAGGGGTTCCTCAAGTTAGTCGGTTGGGCCCATTAATATTTTTATTTTATATTAATGATATTGATAGTGGTTTTCACCATGCGCAACACTTATCATATGCTGACGACACTTATCATATGCTTACTTGAAAAGCATGTTGACCTAATTACTAATAACGCTTTCCGCATGTTAGTATTTATTCTCAGAATGTGTAAGCAATTCAATTCAATCTTTTGTTTCAAGACCCTATACCTATCATTCGTCCGAAGTCAGCTTGAATATGTGTCTCAAATATGGAATCCACATTACAAGGTATATATTGATAGGTTGAAACGTATTCAAATAAAATGCATTGATTATTTGAATTATCGTACATTTTCTCTTCTTGACAGTTACCCAATTTCATAAGAAAAATATAATATGACCAGGCTTTCAGATAGAAGAATTATCTCTGACTTATTGTATTAGATTGCATGGAACTGCTTTGATTAAATATCGTGTACACTCTCGATTTACTAGACATAAAGAGCTTTTTCGTCTGCCCATATTCAAGAGTAATTACTCCCAAAACTCCTACACATACAGAGTATGTAATGTGCATAATTAACTTTCTAATAATAATAATGATGAGATTGATATATTTAGTTTAATGAGCGAGTTTAATGTCTAATTTCCTCTTGTCTATCTACCTTTTGTTAAAAAGTATATGTTGAAATTTTGTTTCTTTAGTTCTAATTTTGGCGAATTACTAATTTTTGTTGTTAATTAATTATATTTTTAATAGTGCAAATATTTAAAGGTTAACATAGTATTTTTTTAATGTATATGTTTCTATGTATATACTAACTGTTTATTTGCCAAATAAAGTCAATTAAAATTAAATTCTTTAAATTAATAAATTTTGGTATGATGTCTATTGTTATATTGGGAATCGTAGCTGGGTTTTTTAACAGGAATGGTCTCAGGACACATGTAGGTAGGTATAGGAATTAATACTATATAATATTGAAATTTGTTTTGGACTTATAAGGAAACCAATTTTTATTATCTTTATTTAGCTAAAAAATATTAAAACTACACAAAATAGGCTCCCGAATAAATAATGGAAAATATGGTCAACCGCGAAAATAGGAGCGCTAGCAAACGTTTCGACCGAAGAAACTTGTTTTCCTCGATGATATCTAAGTAATTTTGTCTTTTTAATCGGAGGACATTTAAAAGCGGAATTAGGTGGAGCATGCGAACCTCGCCTCTGCCCGCCCCCCCTTCCCCACCACTTCTCACCGAGCGGTTGCTTCGCAGGAGATCGAATAGAGTAGATAAGATACGGTCCACCCTGTTTTTTCGCTGGCATTTTTTTTATTTTCCTTACTTTACATGTCTACCTACGTACAGTGTACAATGTACATGCATAAAAATACTCACTCATGTAATGCGCCATATACAACCTAACCCAGCTGCTGATCTCATTATGAAGATAGTTTAATTAGTACCTTTGAGGTACTATTACTAAATTCACCACAATAAATGTTTAAATATTTGATTTTTGCAATATAAATGTGCTAAATATGTGATTTTAAGAATAAAAATGGAATTTAAAAGTATTTCATTGCTACCTAATCATCTGTATTTAGAATTTCGTATGTCATGAAATTTAAAATAATATAAAGATCCGTTCAAGATCCGCCAAAAAGTAATACGGAAAAGAACGGTTATCTTTCGTCCTTCTCGGATATCCGCGGATACGGATACAGATCCCCGGCACATCACTATGCTGTACCTACTATTTGAAACTATTAGCTGAAGATATTTGCGTACCTTATAATACTGGACGGATGATTCATATTGAGGCTACCATAAGGTTATTCGTTACTTTTAGGTAGATATGTTTTTAGAACTGTATTTGGGATTATTGTTATTTTCCTTTTACCTACATCTTATTATTTCTAATACTTATCTATTTCATATAAATATGTTGAGCCTTTTCTTGACACCTTTCGTCCAGTGCAAATTCCTTTGTCAAGTGGGTGCAAAATTGTTCGTCTGGCGAGCCCTCAAAATGTGTAATGAAACACTTAACACCAAACAATACTTTTAATATAGAGTTAACATTCTTATATTCTTAACATTCTTATATGACTTCCAATAATGTTGGAGTTCTGTCTAGGTGTCGATCTTAAAGTAGTCCAGCGGTTAGCAAGCAGACATGTATTAAGGCCATTTTGGAGATTTAACATTCTGTTTTGACGTTTAACCAAAAACTAACCTCAGCTACAATCCAGCTATACCTACCACATACGACAAAAGTAAAACCTCTAAAGTGCGTGATAAAAACTCATGCAAACTCATGTTTAACAGCTCTGCCATCCTTGACAGAAGTAGGTAATTATTATTTGTAATATATATATAAACATATATCTTTGTATGGAGATTGTTTTTTGACCTATTTTATTATTAGATTATAGTGGCAGAATATAATAGAAGAAGCTTACTATTGTGGTGCGAAGGTGCTGCCTTTATATATAGATACTGATGATGATGATGGTGAATCGAGACTGATAAAGCCAATCACCATCAGTGGGTAGATTCTTCTCCGCCCGCTGAGAAAGACGTCAATGACATCGAAACGTCTGGAGCTTTATCCTTGTATTAGTTAGTTATCTCCCATCTGTTTTTGAGTATATGAGTGTATATAAGATATAAGTATACGGAATTGTTATTTATTTTATCCTTCTATGTGTATTTTAATTTTATGTGCCTATAGCTATAGTTTCTTTAATTTAATAATGGTAGTTAATAAAGTTAAACTATTATATAGGCCCTGAATAAAGGGAGTAGGCGAAGATGACTACAGGGCCAGCAGCCACCCAGCCCTCCACGACATAGAGAAGCATTAGATCTCTTATAATGGGTAAACTATTAATTTTGTAATTAATTCTGCCCTCTAGTTTATTAAGGGACGATAAGTCGGTTTATCTTTTCATACATTAGAAATTATAGGAAGAAATTGCGTTATACGAGTATATAGAAACGTTGCGTTATATCTAGATTGGTCTGTGCACGTTATACACATAATCGCATTATCCGGCCGAACATATTCATTTACATAAGAGATACGAAAATTAATATAGTTAAAAGAAAAGGATTATTTATATTAATAAACCCTAATTCATCTGAGGTATATTTGCTTTCAGCGTATGACATATTCTCTTGAACAAAGCGCTCGCCATAAAGGACGACCGCTAATCTACTTTTTTTTCTGCGCACTCGAAGATTGTTTGAATCGCTTATCCTTAGGTACAGCCGGCTTGCGATGTGAGCTTTGAGCCGCAGCCAAAATAAAAGCTGTGCAGATCATATATTGTTTTGCTTCCACGAAGTCTACCTTGGCGGGATCGGCCTTATTTTCTGTTTTTTTTTTCACCTCGAACCGGATTACGCTGAAATTTTGCTAGATGCACACTTAATATAGCCTCTATCATACTATGTATTACGTAGGTGTCTTCGTAAGAGAGACAAAGTTCGCTCGGTTACCTACATACCCTGTATCTTATTTTTATCGTTAAAATTGGGCAAAAACATATTTAATATAGAGACTTCATTAAAATCAATGATTCCATTTTTTTTAATGCTTTGAATAATGATTAATAAGCCTTTGAGAATTTTTCTTTTTATTTATGTGCGTTTGCATGAATTATTGACCTAAAATGATCAAAGTTAAATTATAATATGTGAAATTACATTTCTCAGCATGGCCTTAACGCTACTAAAATATTGCTTTTATCGATTGATACCAATACTTTTTATTAATATTAAAAAACTAAAACTTCATCTTAATCACGTATCCATTATTTTTATATTTTTTGTTAAAATGTCACCTTTTCTTATTTCATCTAATTAGATAGTTCTCTCACCGAAACGTCCGACATTCACTCAGTTAAGCCCTCTTTATTTTCTACATCTGTATTAACAATTAAAAAGTGTAAATCAGAAAAACAATATAGTGCCTGCAAGAGTATGCATCTTTTTTGTGCGTAGTTACGAGTACATAAGCGACCAGCGAGCGCAGGAAGTGTGTCCTATCAATGTGCCCTATTGAGTGTCGTTCGTGAAAGTGTCGTATCTATTTATAGGCACTCGTAGAGACGTATCTAGAGATACGTACTACGAAGGGTAAGGCAAGGGAAGTTCCATTGTTGGCTCGGGGAGCCATTGTTACAGAAGACGGAGGGAAGATGACTGAACCGTCCGTCAAAAATACGCGCCGCTCAATCGATAGCATCGTCACTGTTCCACAGATTAAATGAGGTCACAACATCGAAAACGTTACTTCTAATAACGGTTATATTCGACGTTGTCATTTTATTTTTCGGAAGTCATTCACAAAACAAATCAATTTCAATGATTTCAAATGACGTTTAAAACCACTGATCAACAAATCGTCATTGGTAACATATTTTACTTGAACTGGCAACTTTAGAATAAAAGTGTAATGTTTCCGCGTTTGAATAAAAAGTCGAAGTGACATCTCGCTTTCTTAGGCGATGCTGCCATTATCCAATAAGCGTATTTTGCGCTTAACAATGTAGTGATGAACGCACTGATAGTGTAGGTACCGAGTTCGTTTTTACCATTTCCCGTTAGGTCGATTAGTTGCAAGTTAATATCGAAGAAATACAAACAATCGAAGAAGCTGTATTATAAGAAATTGGATTTTAGTTTAAGATTTTTTTCTGAGGAAGTGATTTTCAATTACCGTGAAATTATTATTTATTTATTTTTATTTATTCAATATGGTACAATAAGAAGTACAAAAATAAATGATATAATAACACTGAACAAGGAATTAAATTAATATAATATAAACAAATTAAATACCAGTCATTTATTTTTGCTCTGAAGTAATATAGCTACTCTAACTAGGTTAAAATACCTGTTCTAAGAGCAGCCAGAAGAAGGTTGCAGAAAAAATACAATACTTATTACGTATGCGAGACGTTACTATTAACAAAGGGGATCATAGGATAAATATCATAAATGCAAAATATAATATATATAATAAATAATCCATAATATTATATATATAAATATATATATTACATACAATATACATTTATTAAATATATAATTTTAATACTGGTGTTACCTGTGATTTATAGGATAAATATACAGAAAAAACTAAACATAAAGAAATTATATATAATTAATTAAATCAAATAAATTATTAATTAAATTGTAAATTGTAATTAATTAAATAAATACATGTGGTTACAAAATCTCTCTCTCTCTCTCTCTCTTTCTGATTTCACAAACCTCTGACGCGATTACTTTTAGGTGAAATAATATTAGGCTATATTTAGCTTTATTATGCAAGAGAAAACATTATGCAGCGGATCTTTAGTTTTAATTTTTTATCATTTTGGATTCATATATAATGCCATTAAAATGTTACAGAAATTATGAAATATTGTACGCATTATTGCATTGTATTGTAATAGAGGTTGTGTTTCTCTGTCCACGTGTATAATAGACAAATTAACATATACGTTCATTACCAAATATTTATTTAGAGACTTAACTGGCAAGCGTTGCATATAATCATGGCACAGTATGCCCTTGCGCAATGCCACCCGCCCATTCCGTTATTCCGTTTAGTTTGAGTTGTCGCAATTGAGAAAACACGAGTCTTTGTTGGCCGATAAACTATAGCAGATTCGGTTGAATGTGAAGCGGCGAAACTAATCAATAATGCATTGATTTGGGATCGAACAATACTAAAAGTGGCATTATAGAGTGACATGCGTAGCAGGCAGGAAGCCGGCCAGTTATAAAGACCGCATTAGTCCGGAGCGGGAATACATTTCGGAAGATAAATAAAACCAACAAAACAATGTTATAACTTGAACAAAATAATACAATAAACTTCTTAGCGTTAGTAAACTATAAAAAACCCATTCACCAAAACATGAAGTCAGTCTTTACACAATGTCAATATCGATTTATAAAATAATATTTATTCATTTTTAATTTACCATGAAAATTCTCTTAAACAAATAATATTTTTATGACAAAGTTCCTTATTATGCCGGTTTCACACAATAGACAAACGTTGCATCGCCAATATTTGCCTATTTGACAAAATCTTGCCTTATAAAATTTGTTTGGCATTAAAACGGCACACACTTGTGGTGAATGTTTTCTAGTTGGCATTTACGACGGGAAACTCCACAACAATTGAGGTCAATGACGTTTTAATTGCTGATATATTATTATTATTTAACGTGTTCGTATAACTTATTAGTTGTAAAGAATAGAATCACGGAGTAAAAGATGGTGGATAGTGTCCACGAATAGAAGTAAAAAAAAGTTTAAATATAATGATGTATTGTTTAATGTTTAATTATTTTTTTTCTACATATTATTAAGAATTTTTAAAATATAATTTCTAGCGGTGGTGGTACACGCTTGGTTGCCGATTTATCAAAAGAACTTTAGAAGAGTTCGAAAACAAAATAGAATGCTACCAGAGGATTTTGAAAATTTTCTTTAATTAGGTACATTAAAAAAACACAGAAAAACCCCATTCTAGCAAAAAGAAAAACCTAGCTGTTGCACTTAGCTTTTTGGCATTGTCTTTTTAAAATATCCAATCAGGGTATATCAATATATCAATTTAATCCGCACTCTAGTTATGAATCAGCGACTGCTATCCTATTTTTATGTAGGTGATAGGCTGGATTCCATAATCTTTCCTCACTTTTATGACCTCAAACTCAAAGGCGTCGTTATTTGACCGCTTATTTTAAAAAAAATGCAGTGCTCTTGCGGCATAAACATCCGCGCGGTGAGAACGCCATGCGGCGAATGAAGGTGGTAATTTACCGACTCCAAACGGGAAACTGTTTGCCATTGGTGATCAATGCAAACATTAAAATAAGAATTTGGGGAACATAGCTTAATTTGAGACTAGATCGGAAGAAGTATTGTTGAAAAAAATGCCCATCAGATAATTAGATGACGCGAAACAAACTACCGATTTTCAATGGTCTAGGATAACTGAATGCAGAGTACGTATAGTGAAAAATAATGGAGAGAGCTATCGATCACTATAATTTAAAGGACAAGACTTGACGGGTCTAAATCGACTTCAATATGTTTTTATTAAAATAACCAAAAAAACGAATTTCACCTTTTCGGATACTTTTCTTTCCGTCATACGAGTATAGCTGAGTATGCTTATATCGTTACTACATTTTATATTTATTTTAGACCACATTTTTTATTTTATTTAGAATATACCATCTAAAATTAAATATGAACGCAAATTTATGTAATTTAAAAATACGAGAGGTAATCTACCTAATGATTATTGTATGTGGATGCCCGTGAAGAAGCATTGAAACAATTTTAAGAGTTTTAGGCGGTAAAACAGAACCATCCTAAAATCACTCAAGTTACCGTCTGTCTGTGTACCCATAGCCATTAATAAAATGCTAAATATTATGGTCTAAATCCTTTTGTTAAGTTAAAATCATTTACAATTAGCTATCTTAAAACAAAAATAACCACTGTCTGATCCAATTTTGCAAAAATTAAAAAATTGGGCACAACGATTTGTCCGAAAACATTCTCGGGTAAAAGTTCACACTACCTCAGATGTTCTCAATGTCCCGTGTACATCCGGGTCTTAATTTCCTCTTTGGCACTGGGAAACGTGGCAACATGTAAAACGCGCCGGCATAGCGTTTGCTTGCTTCATGCGGGAGGAGTGACAGCGCAGCGGCGCCGCGCGTTGGAGCGAGCGAATCGGAAATAGCGCTGATCTTCGCCATGCTATTGTCACGGTCCATTCGTTGTGATCTACTACCATACATTAGTTATATGATCCGGGTGTGTCATGTATCTCTTACAATTATATCTCTTACATAATTCTATTCAAAATAACACGAAAAAAAAAATATATTGGAATAATTATATCAAAAGTACTTTCAAAAATGATAACCATTACACCAAACGCTAAGAATGCATATTTGTGTCATTTTTTTTCAATGATTTGAATTTCAATGATATGTAAGGATTTTTTTACAATTTTTGTTTAACATGACCTAGAATTTTATCATCTAATTTCTCTTCGCCCACAATATTTTGTTCCGATAGAACGTTTATACTCAAACATCGCAAATTTGAATCATTCAGATTTTTTTTTTAAGATTAACTTACAAAGATAAAACAAAAAAAATGGTTTTGTAAAATATGGATACCTAAGCAACGAAGTTCACAAATCACGATTTATTTATTTATTTATTGGAATTACAATATGCAGATACAAACACAATAAATTACTATACCTAAGGCTGATTAAAAGTAATTACATATTAATAAGGCATATAAAAACGAAGGAGTAAGTTAGGAAAATAAAGGAAAAGAAAACCTATTACCTAATAATATTTAAAAAAAAAATCAGGAAACAGGAAGAACATGTATGAGTGTATGTAATAAAGTATGCATGAGTGCACTGAGAGGTTGAGGGAGGATGTGTATTTGATGTGTTTAAACCAACGTGCTAACTCTCTCAGACTTCACAAAACTATCTAGACTTCGGTGAAAAATGTCAATTTCACCAAAATTATAATTGCACGTATTTAAAATTAAAGTAGAGCATTTTAAGCATAATCTGTGTAACACTTAGAAACATGGAAAATTTAAGTCTGACGAGTGCAAGATGGCACACGGAAGAAAATTTTAGATAAAATATTCGGTGCGTCTAGGCGATTGTGAAAAATGTGTAAAATATAGAAATACCATATCAAAAACAGTTTCCCTGACAGTGGGAGGCATTAAGTTATGATGCTTTAAACTTTGTCTTCATAATTAACAAAATGCACATGAAGTTATTTCCTAAAAAGACATTGAATTCTTTCAATACGATTAGAATAAAAAGTATATTTAAGAAACCATATTGAAGATGCAACCTTTATATTTTAGCTACTGGTAGTCATTTAAATTAGGTGAAAATGAAATTCTTTATTCGATAAAGCGGTATTAATTACATCTAGATTTATGAAAAAATCAATGACAGTATTCATCAGTGGTTATTTTGCCTGACTCCTTAAGAATGGAATTCATCCGAGACCATCAGGCCAAGACCGTTCTAATCAAACGACCATTATGGGATTCTCTTCTTTGCCTAATAAACATTTTCCTTTGTGAGCCCTCGGAACCGGATAGCGCGCATTGCACGTGCGCGCCGCGCCGAGCACGGCGAACGCGCATGCACGCACACACGCGTATTCTCGTGTACTCACACATGCGCTCGTCATCGCAAAACTATTGTACTCATGTCCACATTACCTTAGGTTTGCCAGTATAAAGCTCAGTAATAATAATATGCTACTCACCGCGCGGTACATCCAGGGGTCGCAAACTTCACTTTTAGTTTCGCAATGCAAATAAAAAAATGTTATATTTAGATCTAAGATAACTGACTTTTCTTGAAGTAAATGTTTGCGTCTGGTCCAAAATTAGGTGCATACAAACAGGTAATACGAGAATACATAAACTTCATCATACACATGCTATGTAGTTCAATACACCTGCCCAAAGAAATAATTTAACGTAAGGTATAAGACCTTTATGTCACCAAATGCATGTGCGTTTTACTAGATACAAACAAATATTTTGTGTTTCATCAGGATTAAAATGCTAGAATATTTAAAATTCATGAGATATTTTCCCGTGTGCAAAGTCCTTTTGAGAACGCGGTTAAACGCATGGTGCGAGGTCAAGCGACGACAGCTCCTACTACTTAAAAGATAAACATTTTTTTTTATAATATAATGATTTTAGTGCGATTTTGTTCTTTCGAAATAAGTATTTTTTTCGTGAGACCGATTTTGTTATCCATATAGATCAACCTCCTAAAAGGTGTGCCCTAAATTTAAGAACAGCCTGTAAATTTAAGGATAGCATGATTAAAATAAATTTAATTAAGTACCTAAATACGTAAGTTTTCAGCTATTATAGGCAAGTGCCTGTTAAGGATCATTGTTTGGGTAAAACATCGTCTAAAAAAATAGTTTTCAGGCAAATTTGTAACAGTAATCGAATGATGCGTCAATAATATGTAGGCAATACCTACAGATTCAATTGATTTAAAAATATTTTATGCGTGAGGGTGGTCGATCGCTGCAAATGGTCGCCCTCGTGTGCGTTTAGGGGCACACAAAGGGAATGGAAGAGCGGCTGGCCAGGTGTGCAAAATCAGCGCTGCCGACGAATCACGTAAAAAATCGAGGTCCACATACCGACGCGTACCTACCCCCTAAATTTGGCCTTCGTATATTTCCAGGGCCGCCTTCAAGCAAAAGCGACAAAGAAACACATACATTCAAATATTGATGACATTTATTTATTGAAGTTACGAAATTCAATTGTTTTGAAATATAAACTAATGAAATTTATTTATTTGCAATATATACTGTTAATACGTTATACTTTATCTATAAATATTTAGTCTCTAACATTTTTACAATAAAAAATGTAAATAATCAATAATATAAAGCAGTCAAAACCACGCCTAAAAGAGCTCCTCTCGACAGCAGGTGCCAAGTTATAGACTGCAAGCGGTATTCCAATTGATTCCAATCTGCTAGAGGAATCCTAATAACGCTAAATTGTTCCGTAAATCATTTAGGTACTTATGTATTAGGTGGTAGTTTAGAAAATGTATGAGTTGTTATATTTATTTTGTATTTCTCTTGGACTTACGCGTTGGCAATAAATCCTTTTTACTCATCTTGCAATATTTTTCAATCTTTCATCTGCAAAGTTTTGCTCATACTTAATTAACAGCGGTTATTGATAAATTTCTGGATCCTAGAATGCGATGCTTGGAAGGGACTAGACGCTTTGGACGTGTTATAAACAATTAAATAACTTTGTTGACAAAGAGCATTTAACATTGGACGACATTCTTCAAAAACTGTCTAGCTAATGTTAGTGAGAACACGACTATTACCTACATTTTTTTTTTATAAATTATTTTAGAATCACTTTGTTTCACATATAAGCTTATAATAATTTACTAAAAGTGGTCTCAGCATTAAAATACTTTTCTTTTTACCGACTGTAAAACTTCTCTATATCGCAAAAAAAAGTGTCAAATCGCCACCGAAAACAGTAGTCATTCTGTATATATTATTTAGCCTTGTGTTAAATTTATAAATATGTATTATATCAACATATTTATTACGATAAACAGTATTAATCGATAAGCTATATATGTATGGGGCTGGTTACCAAAGTGTCATTTAGAATTTGCGTAAATTGTACAATGCTAAAATATTTTTTATTTGTAAAAAAAATGTACTAGAAATAGAAGTACTTGAAAACATAATTATAAATGTGCATTCATAATAGCAAACCCCCACAAACGTTTTTGTTGGATTATTTTCAAAAGGATGTGATTGAAGCATTAGTAGTTTTATTAAGTTTTATAATATTTATTTATCTTCTGCAATTACCAAAAAGATAATAGATTTTTAACCATAAATAACATAACTTGTTTTATTATTTAAAATTAACACTTTAATATGCAGTTGTAGAATAATAATTGTAACTACGCGGGAAAAATGTTCTCCGAAAAAAAATATGGTATTGGCAGCAATAATATGGTATTGGCGACCATAAAGTATGGTTGATAGATATAGTGACAGCAATATTTTTTGTTGGAGTTACACTTTTTGGAGTTAATTGAATTTACTTGGTTGCAAGTACCATATTTATTAATATACCATAATTTTTGGTTACCTTTATCATAAATATCTATCGATACTAGTAACAACAGTTAACTGTAAATTTCACGATCATCTGTTCAGTCAGACCGCCATTTTGATTTGAATCACAGCAAAATGAAATGGTAACAAAATATTATGGTAACGACTACCATATTTTCAGGTAACGTCGTTTTATTTCGTCAGCTGTTAACCCACGACGCCATATTGTTTTCTAACCACATCTCTTGCCGCCATAGCAGAAATATGGAAAATCTAACCAAAAATTATTTAACAAGTACGCGGTACAACTATGCGATTTACTTACACTCGATTACTCGATTAGCAAATTTCTTGCTGCGCGTGCAATATTTTAGTCAACCAAAAGTGTTTCTAAAATATTTTTTTCAGTGTAAAGATATTAAATAAAATTTAATTAGCTAAAAGAGGGTCTGAAAAACGTGTGAGGGGGGAGGGGGGGTATGTGCGTGAAAGTGCGTCATTGTGTGTGTTTCTATATTTCGTTAAATGTGTGATCTATTTAAATATATGTATACTGTAGGTAGGTAGATGTATATGCGTGTAAGATGCCTATACCATAAAACATTCTATAATATGGTTGAATATCCTAATATAATTTAAATAATAAATATTATTCTAGACACAAATAAGAGATGTATCCAATCAAATAATAACAGCCAATTGAAACACCTAAAGAACTAATAAACTATGGCTACAGAATAAATAAAAGTAGGTAATCGTACTAACCTAAGTACTGTAGCGTATTCTACATGTTCAAAATTCCTTTCACTGTATCAAAATACGCTCAAATTGTAATGGCAGGTAATTTCTATAACTATAAAAATATTTTCATTTATTCAAAATCAGATAAAAACTCAGATATGTGAAGAGACAACTGTGTACCCCTTTATTAAGCATATCGCGCATGGAAAAAAATGTCCATAATATGTATCATAAATACGTTAAATTAAATAAAATAAAACGTTCATAACACTGATAGAGCTTTGAATTTTGTATGATTTTGGAATGTTTTTTTTCAATAATCTGTCAATGTCAATGTCTGTCAATCTCTGTCAATGTCTGTCGAATAAAGTAATGTCAAACAAAAATAGTTATTAATGGCAATTTATACTTGTACTGACAATGAATTGTACAAGCTGTAATTGTGTTTTTTTTTCAACTGTTACTAATATTAAATTTTAAATTTCATAGGAATTGCAGGGAATTAAAGTGAATAACACACGCTCGCAGCTGAAATAATTAAAAAAATATATGCAATGATTATATAGAGGTATACTCACTCATTATATAGAAGAATCTTAGTAAAGCTCAAATTAAAAAAAATGAATTACCACTAGTATACATAAAAGAACAAAAAAAAAAAAAAGATAACGAAAAACGAAATAATAAAAATAATACCAAAATTAGGAGTAGAATACGGGCGGGCAGACAATATAACATTCGAGGCCAACTGAGTAACAAAACTTATGAAAATATAATTCAAATGTTAATAAACAAAATAAGGTATCGGTAACTAATATTCAGTTTTACTTAAATTATATATTAAAATAAAATGCAAATATTCATTCTTAGATTATAAAAAAATTATAACATTTGGGTCTATGAAAGTTTATTTAGAAACAGCTTAATTACGGAGTAAAGTATGTAATATATGTTGCGGGGCTGCAGTGTATATTTTATATTAATTAAACCAGTAATTAATATCTATATTATTTAGTGTTATCGCAGTGAGGTGTTCCTATCTTCTTTTCGTATTAAATACCTAAATAGTCAAAGTCGGAATTGAAACTAATTTAACTATTCAAGGGTAGAGTAACGAGTCTTAAAGTATTTTATTTTCTTATGAAATGGAGCGGACATAGTCCTGGTCCATGATAATATTGTTTTTTTTTATATCGTAATATAATATTAGTATTATTTGAACATTAATGCCTAGTAGTTTATATCGCACCATTACCTGTGATTAACGCCTAGGTACTATTTTTACAAGCTTTTATTGTATGTCGGTTTAGGTCAAATCTTGCAAGCTGAATTAGAACCACTTTCTCTGTAGGGTTACGGAGTTAAAATTTATCACGTTGATTCAGTTTCGATCACAACGCATTTTTATCGTAAGCATGACCTGATTCTACACCCAGCAATGGCTTCAGACAAAGGAACTTCTGAACAGTCAACAGCGCAGCGACGAAATTTGGTATACGCATTCAAGCACTTAAATAAAATTGTAATATATTGTAATATAAATTAATTTTTGTAATATAAATTACGACTTCTGATCGCGGACTTCTGGGTGGAGCGAATTGCGATTTGGCTCGCTCGTAGCTGCGGCGGTCGAACGACCGTTCACGATGCGAGCCGATGCGTCTGAACTCAGAGACTAATTACTAAGCAACGCAAATCATCATCATCATCTAAATAGAGCGTTGTCAGCTGCGTTTTAATTGGGGTTAGAGGAGGTTGGTAATTAATGCTTAGTAACTGACATTTATTCATTCGAATCAAAATAAATGCTTACATTCACAGGCGAAAACTGACCTTAACAACACATCACAATTTTTTAATTATGCATTATTATCGTGCATTTCTTTTTGGGTTATTTTGCCTCGCTTTTAACCTTAGTAGATATTGAATAATATTTATTTATCAATAGATACCTAACCTGTGAAAAACCAAATATTCTGAAATGCTCCGTCCGGGGAGAGAGCATTTCAAGCGCGCTGATCGCTCTTATAAATGAAGAAGAAATAGACCAAAGCTCCAAAGCAGATTGCCGACGAGGTTCGCGGGTGTGGAAGGATGGAAGGGGGCGGGGTCGGTGGGGGTCCCGCCCCCTCGACCGACCGGGGGGGGGGGGTTCTCGCTGCAATGTTATTCCGCTTTCCGCGCGACGCTACGCACAACCACTCGCCTCGTGAATTTCAGCTCCTCGTTATATATATATAATATGTGACAGGCCTAATTGTGTCCATAGAGCCGTTTGCTAAATAATAAAAAAAAAAAAATAATAATTATCGAGCATTTTCGTCTCGGGCACAAACGCTTCCCAGGCAGAGTGAATTGGTACAAATATCTCAAAACTGGAACTGCTGCAGCAATATAAACTCATGACGCTAGAGGAGGAGAGGGAGACTATTTTTAATGACGTGGTAATCAGAGGTTAAGGTGTTTGACTATTAACCCAGCGGTCGCTGGTTCGAATCCACACTCAGCCATACCATTTTAACAACTTCATTACCACCATCTCTCCCGACTCTAGCACAACCACATTTAGCTCGGTGAGAAGAGCCAAAATAATTGTATATGACCTAGATCATAGCGATTCTTTAAAAAATAAAAAAAGTAATTTCGCTCATGTCTCGGAATAAAGATCCCCCCGTTCCTACACATATACACGCACCATATCCACATATACACACATACTACACATACCATAAAAATATTTTAAAATGTTTCTAACGATACATAAACCCGTCTCTATCCCTTAAAAATATTTTTCTACTTGGCACGCATAAATATTTATCAATTTAATGAGTTTTTTTTTACCGTAAGACAATTTATGGGATAATGCGAAGAGGTCACGTAAAAAAAATATATTTTGTGATGGTGAACATACGTCCTAAATAAAAATTTAAATACACAGATTTAAATAAACAGATTTAAATAATAAGTAAACAGATTTAAATAATTTAAATACAAATTATTTACACCTTTAAGTTGCCATTTAATATGCCGAAGCAAGCAGATAAGGAAAAAGCTATAAAGGTGGTCTTTGAGAGGACGACGCATTGAAAATGGCAATATTTTGAGATTCTCACGTTCATTACTCAGTCTAGCCGCAGAGACTTGATTGATTTGCGCTCCGAATATAGGCCAAACATACATTTGTTCCTTCTCTATCTGCTTTTATATTAAATCCTAAAATTCTGGATGTAAGAATGGGTCACCATTCTTCAAAAAACAGTATATAGCAGAGCATTAAAATAGGAGAAACTTCCGTTATGTTTTCTCCTGTGAGGTACTCAAACCAAATTGAAAAGTTAGAGTACACCTGGGAGAGCCAAACAAAGATAAATATTAAAAAGCAAACGTGGCATATTAATACTTATCTGATTGATTGATACTAATTTTTAGTTTAAAAAAGAATTTATTATTAATAATTTATTGATTTTTTAAATTTAAGATTTTGCATATTTACAAATTCAACCTAATTAGGCAGGGCCTGTACTAAGGCAGGCTTAGGATTTACAGTGAACTGAAATTATTGCGTATTGCAAGGCTATTCATTACAGGCAGAAGCCATTAATTTTAAGTGTTTAAGCCCTGTTTCTTAACGCAGTTAGTGTCAGTGTAACAGCGTCAAAAAAGTGCTGTTGAGTATTTTCGTCCTACCATGGTCGGATTTGACACCCTAGGGCTCTGGACCTCTTGATCAAAAGCAGGCCTTCATGCCGGGCCGTAGGGTAAAAATGATAGATAGGAACAAGGTGGAAAAAATATACGAAAGATTTTAGTAGATTTAGCTAGCTCCATGCAATTGTGGCATTTAAGCTCTTCCACGAATGGGCGGATAGCTAATCTGCTCTGGACGAGCGTCCTACCGAGTTTACACGAATGTATCCGATTAGATTCAATCGAAGTCCAGAACAAATCGCGTAAGAAATTTGACTTCAAAATAATTATTGTAATTGGCACTACGAGATAAAGTAGGTAGCTGGCAACACCGCACTTGGTGCGATAACCCCCTCCCCCCGATCGATTCAAAATCCACGAGAAAGAACAGAGAAAGAGTCGTAGACGAATGCCTTCAAGGCTGCGAGGGTGAGAAAGAGTGAGCGAGTGCGACAGATATAAAAAGAGCTGTTGTTTGCACAGATGCACTACTAATCCTTCTTTGTGACAGCCGTTCGGACGGCCGGCGATGTTTGTAAATATTGTCTTTTCGAAATAATAAAACCTTTATAAAGAAATGCGACGGCAACACGGCACAGATCTTAAACATGGCCCCTGGCAGTTCGGAAATATTTTAAAAATAAAAAAAGATATCTATAGGTAGGTCCCTACAGCTATTTGATAAAAGACGCACAAAGGGTTGCTACCCTTTGATTAAACGTTGATTATTTTATGGGTGGTCGCCGTTATTGAAAACATTCTAAATCACATCCTTACTTTTATTGTTGATAACCATAATATTTTATAAAACTGTACTAACACGTTTTTAATGTATAAATAAAGTAGTTATGCATGTACCTTGAAAGGCGATTCAGCAGTGTGTATGTAAATATTAACCTCATATGGAGATGCGAAAGCTGTGGTTCTCATAGATACAGTACTGCCTTTTTTTTGCGCGTTTCAGTTCAAATTTAAATCTTCGGAGTAAAACTCCGAGTGCCTTTGACTGTACGCGCACTTCATTATTTATCGAACAATACATTTACAAGTCGACAAATATTTAATAAGTTCACAAACACAGATTTATTATATTGATTATAACAACATTTAAATTGCTCTTACTGAAGAACTACGACTCTTCTTATATTTATTTATTTATTTAAATATTTATACATACATTTTTATATAGTGGTGTGTGGCAATTGTTAATTGTGGAATTACATAATTATTTGTATAATATAGAATCTCTTCGTCCGCAGCGAAGATAGCGTTAGGTGCTCGTATTTTGGTACATATTTAAACTAACATACTTAAATAATGAATAGCTATATGAATGTCTATTAATAATATTATACGTAGATGTTATAAATTATAATAATGAGAACTGTGGAGTGTGATAATTAAACGAAACATGGAGTATGATAAAATGACAGTATAGGCTTTATACTGTGGTATAGGAAAATGACAGTAGGATAGGAACATAGAAAAACCTATATATATATATAAATAACTATCATTATTTCTTACGAATTGCAATGCTATTTTTTGGTTTATATGCGTTTGTAATACACAATTAACCAATTAAAGGGATCCAAGAAATATTTATCTCACAATATAAAATAACATAAAAGAGGATTAATATGGGTGTGTTAGTTTACATATTTTAGTTTATTTCTCTCTAGAAAAACTATTTATTTGGTTTACTTCGCATTTATTTGGTTTCTTTATTTATTTTATTTATTCCTGATACTAAGTTACAAAGTAGAAAACTAAACACTGGTCATTTATAGCTACCACCTTTGTTTCGAAAATAAATGTAATTTATATGACAGCAATAATATATAAATTTTAAAATAGGAAAGACATATGTGTAATGTGAATTTCATATGTGTAAATTCGTGCGTGTAGGTGATGGCAGCTATATAAAATTAGGGTTTGGTGCACAGATTAAAAATGAAAGAATGTATATAGGTGTTAAGTAATGTCATTTGCATGGGTGTAATTTGTTGCTGTAGGTTTAATTCTCGTAAAACATTGTATTAAACATTTTATGTAAGGCATGGTTTAGTTTAGTCTTCACAATAATTCACAGATTGGTACAATTTATAATATAGATTGTTAAAGCACACTCAACAAGTTAGTATTGGAGTAATACGTTCGGTGAATATCTGTGAAAATATTTAGACGAATGTGGGTGTTTGCTCTTAACCACCAAATGCATGCCGAAAGTGGTTTCGCGACTGCAATAAAAATGTTTTTAAACATCCAAAGTATAATAGACCAAATAGGACAATCCTAGCATATTTCTAAACGTATTTTTGTCTATCCAAGATTTTTTATCTTTAAGAAGAGTGATTAAAAAAGATTGTTATATGGCACGAACTCAGTAATATTTAAATGCAAGAACAGTCATGTTTTTTCAATGAATTAGCCGTTTAAGTTTTAAGCACTGGCTAACTGTTATATTGTTCGTTTTTAGCGATTTTGTAATTTGATTTGAGTATGCACGCGATTTCCACCTCTTTGTAAGTATAAAATGTACTTATATCTTTTTGATAAGTAGATATCTATACTTTTTGTTCAGGGACCTTAAAACAACCTCATTAAAATCCCCTTTACACATATTTAGAAAAATCTTCTGTTATAATTAATATCGCAATACTAATAATTTAGGTAGCTTTAATGATAGGAAAAATTTCTATTGTTTTGTAGTTAATAATTAATGAAATATAAAAAAAAAAGCAAAAAAGTTTATATGCATGACCTACAAGTGCTGTCGGTTAATCTATAGGTATAGATAGGTAGAATATTTTGATTATACCGAGGCCCTTATTTTAAGAATTTTATAAAATTCATACTAAAATAATAAAAAAAAAATAATACCCAAATATATTTACTAACTCGCTGTATGAGAGCAGTTAGTTTTTTATATTTGACTATTTAACCTAGTTTCAGTTACTTATATTTTATGATTTTCAGCAGCTGAACCGATATAACTATTTCAATGTCACTAGAGCATGCACTGCGTAAACATGTTTCAGGTAAACAGCGTGGATTTGTTTAATGTCTGTTATTATTGAAACCAAAGCACACGCTTGTACACACAACCCAACGCGAAGTTCGACGCCTCTGCTGTACTCGAGGTTGAACACATCAGGCGACGGCCTCCGAAGGAAGGGTTAATGGACATGTGTTCAACGTGGTCGACATCAAGAGGTCATTGAACTACGCTAATATATCGCACTAAACACCTGAAGGAAATTGGGAAAATGTGTTTTTTAGTTGAGGTAGGGGCTCTGCTCTGAACAAAATACAAATTAGTCACATTGAAGATTGTACCGTATATAACCGTACCGTGTATTGTAACGTTTTATTACGTTAATTTTTGTTTTTCTTGTATATCCTTGTTAACATAGCGTATTCAAGACATAATTGTAATGCATTGTATTTCGTCTCCAAAATAAATAACAGAAATACGTATACACTTTCTGAAACAAGCAATATTTTTATAATAAGTGCTGCATTTAAACCGACAAGATTCTTGCGTTTTCAAGCTAGGAACTCTTTAGTGGGTAGTCCTGTAAATTAATTTTCCATTTCGCTAAATCTGGATTACATTCGCTTATATTTTACATATTACGTAAGTCACTGAATAAGTAAATCATCTCATTTATTGACTATTTTTTTTTTATTTCCAATTACACATTAATGGGATGACGTATAGGAATGACAATATGTATTGATATGCTAAAAAAAATATATTATTAAAAAACTTTGTTTTTCGTCGCCCGATCTGGCGCTATGAGTTCAACCACGTCCTCAAACATTAAAACGATTTCTATTAAATTTCTAATTTTTATTCTCGTAATTAGAACATTTTTCTAATATTTTTTGCTGAATAATGTTTGATTTTTGATATAAATAAATTATCCTCTAAAAGGACGTCAATGAATTTAAATATATTCATTATATTTGATGATTGTTTTTTAATAGCAGCAAAGAGCCTGAAAAGATGAATGATACAATCTTTGACCATATTAAAATTTAATAAATAAATATTTTTGATAAAGATATATAAACATTAAGCCGTTTTATAGTTTCTTTCTTTACTATCTTCCCCCTCTCGGTGACGCATTCTATCGCAATTTTTTTGCCTCCGATAAATGTTACAACTCCTCCGTAACAGCCAAGGAATGCAAAATTGCTGGAAGGAAATAGTCTGCATTAAATATTTATGGTGGCATGTTTTAGGGTCCAAGAAATTCCTGTCTCCGTAGAGGGGACGTCGCCTGACCACGCTCACCCCAAAAAATAGACGACCAAAACAAGTTCTGCCGAGGTTTTCAGCTTAAATTCCCAATGCATTTATCTGCGAGAAGCGTAGCTGTCCTTGAAATAATTTAGATAAACTTTTCATAATTTAAAAATTATATTTAACAAAAAACATATGCCTTTTCTCTGAACGATTATTTTAAAAGATTAGAAAGGTGTACATTATATATTTCTTTGGGTATCGTTTAATCAGGCTAAATTGCCTGAATTAAAATAATTGTTAATAGAGGTGTTAAAGCTTTAAAAACTATTTTTGGATTGAAACTCGCGACATCTGAGTTAGTTAGTAAAACGCCAAAACAACCACTAAGGTTTCCAAAATTTGCTACGATAGTATTTTAAAGCGATTACATCAATCATTATCTAAAGGTCCGTTCTCCGCGAGATTCTTTTAGGAGTTGATTAGAATAATACAGTTGAGGTAACGTTACTATTATTAGTTATCTGTGGAACTTGAATATGTCGTAATGAATGTTTCGAATTGATGTTGAAATGGTTTACAGTTTTACATATTAATTATAATTACTTTAAAGGACGGATAATAAATTATAAAAAAAAACATTTTGTAGTTAGAGAATCTAATTCGTTAACTAATTAATTAATATCACACAGCCTAACGTTAGTATGTAGATACCTATCTTGTTAAAATAACATAAAAATTCTGTTGTTTTGACTATAATCTATTAGAGTAGTCGGCAGTTGCGTATGCACAGACTCAATCTTTAAACATAATTTTTTTTCCTGAAATATCTTTTTTTACGTTAGGTATCAGCTAAATTTCTCATATTAAATTTTAAAACGTAAAATATATTTTATTTAAAAAGATCTTGATGAAGGTGGATGTTTAATTTTACTATTAAATATTTACGGGGAAATTTGCGTTTAAAAATCAAGATTATTTTAATGCAGATGAAACATATTTATTTATTTATTTATTTATTTATTTATTTATTTATTTATTTATTTTCTTAAGGGAAAACACACAGTAAAACATTAACATTAACAATTTAGAATTAAGTAGATAACAAAACCGATTATGGATTTCCTACATATTCACAAACATTATATAGTTTTATACAGTAGGTATGCAGATTTCAAACTAAATTGATGCAAATCAATTTATTAAAATACAAACACGCAGATTACATTCGTATGAGGAGCATGTGATGTATGTGTGTGTGTGTGTGTGGATGAGGGTGTGTGTTTGTGTTTGAGGGTGCGTGTGTGTGATGAAAAGAGAGATTTTGATGACAGTGTATTAAGTTTAATGTAGGTATGAAAATGACGTTTTATTTGCGTTAGATAGATTTATTTGATATATATAAATATAGGTATTAAATATCCACAAGACTGTAATAGAAAATAAAATATATATATTATATACAATTAGGTACCTAGATACTAATTATGTCACCTGCAGCTATGAACAGCATTTTTAAACTGTTTTAGTGTATTATTAAAAATGTCAACATCCGATAATTTGTTGTTATAAAACGAACATATTCGCGGTATAATTCCATTTTTACATGCATTCGTATTGCACCTGGCTACTTTAAATAACTTGTAATTCCTAGTATTCCTATTTAATTTATTTAATTTATTATAAGAGTAAAAATTTCAGTCGGTCCCTAATGATTATCTTATGTTGTGGTCCCTCACATTTGTAAATTTGCCAGTTTTTCCGAGTTCAGGACGTCCTATGTGTAAGCCAGTGAACGCAGTCGCTATGGGTACTGCCTCGTACTGCCTCGTACTGCGATGTTTCTCCGCTCATCCGTTCTTTCGGCCGACCGGAAACGTATTACTCGCCGGCGATGACCTCCGCGCCGGTTCCGACCGGATATTGATAATATATTTCGTGCGATACAAATCGTCGGCGATAAATAAACTTTATTGCTTGGACTAGCGGCTGCGGCGGTCCGGACCGGATGTCAATTGCGGACAATATGCAGTGAAACGCATTTTCTTGTTTCTGCCAGTGCAATATTGTTTGTGGCTATGTTTTCCCCTTACAATGGTAGTTCAATCCTAATGGTAGTTTTTAGTTGAGATATTATACGTGTTTGATGTGTACACATCTATAGTGATATTTTTCAATGTAGTGTGAAATCTGAAAAATATAGGGTAATTCAGTAGAACGGATATTATGACATACACAATTAAATGGGTTCTTTTTACTATTTTGTCAGTAGCGCCCCAAGTCACAAATGATCCTAGTTTTTGCCGGCTAAGGCACTATGTTTATTGTAAAATGCTTCTACTTTCCTAAAATGCTTTTTTTAGATTCAGGGAGACGGTGATATAGTCAGTGATAGTACTTTTTTTTTAAAACAGGTAACTAATGCGCAAGCACACGCACATGCCGCATTAAGTAATAATACGGCATGATATCATACCCATCTCGAATACACATGAATGTACCCCAGAGTTTATCACTATACGTTTATCTTTTATGCACATCACTAGATATCATAGCATATCATATCTATTCGATTTAAATAAATCTCTACCTGCAATCTGATTGAACGCATTCTGGTACTTACAGGTATTATCTTTCATTTCCCCCTTGGGTATTATTATTTTTTCCCAGATTCTAAATAATGTTAACAATTATAAAAAACTAAAATCAAATGTATTAATACACATACATGTTTTGTAAATATGACATCGAAAAGTATCGAGTACTGGTAACCTGTGTATCAAATATTTGAAAATGAATACTGTTACTCTCTCTATGTTTATTTTATAAAATAAATAAATAAATACACCCATACATACGATAATGATAGTTAATAATATTAATGAGATCGTTAAATAAAATAAATTCATTTTAGACCAAAAGACCAAAACTATGTAAAATGTTTTACCACTTCTAAGTTTTACCACTCTTGTATCTGCTTTGTTACTGCTGCAGTCGCGCAAAGTATTTCTCATAAAACGCTTTTTTACTATGTTAAAATAGATAGAAATCTCTTGTAGTTCATTGACATAACAATGTTTTTAAACACCTACGTAAATATTATCTGGTATGAAGGTTCGTAGCCTCAGAAAAGCAAATTTTATTGAGTTTGGCGTTTTGTTTACAATAATTTGTACACAAATTTCTTTTGTTCTGAATGGTTTTTATAAAATTGCTTGTACGAAAAACAAATATATATGAATATGGTTAAAATAGATGACACATTTGTTGACTTTGCGTGGTCATCCGTGAGATTGACCGATGCAACCAACGCCTGTATTTCGAATCTCGTTGAGTAAATTAAATATTGCTTTGATTGTCCCATGAATTGTATAGCAAACAATGACAGCACACCGTGAAAAGAGACCATATTCGATTTTTCCCCATACTTTTACGATTTACTTGGCCTTAGAATGTTATCACGAGGAACATGCACACACAAGAAAATGAACTAGATTTCAACGCACATAATATAGGCCATAGGGTGATGATTTTAGAGGCCTGGTTTTCAAGAAGAGATAAAACGCATATAATTTGATGTTATGGCTAAGAATTTAGTTTTATTATAAAGATAAGGGTTTGCCATTATGTTTTAAAAATGATTTCGGGTAAGTGGCCGCCGCGGCCGACTCGAACAAATTCCAGCCGAGAGGCCCAATTTTCAACCACTTTTTGCAGCAAGTTGGGCCGTATGTCAGCAATAACGCGCCGAATATTCTCTTCCAAGGTGTTAATCGTGTCCGGCTTATCTGCGTAGACAAGCGACTTCACATAAACCCACAAAAAATAGTCCAACGGTGTTAAATCGCACGATCTTGGAGGCCACGCCACATGCCCACGACGCGATTTTTACTTTATTTAAGAGTGTTTTTTCTAAATTTGCACTATTTGCAAACGTTGTTCAGGAGTAAGTCTATTCATTATGAAATGACAAACCAAACTGAGCATAAATCAAGTGACAGCTGTCAAAAACACCAACTACGAAAAAAGTAGTGGCAGATTGAAAACCACGCCTCTAAAAAAAAGACACCCATAAAATATAAGTTTGAATTTTAAATGCACGACACGACAACTACGAAAAAAGTAGTGGCAGATTGAAAACCACGCCTCTAAAAAAAAGACACCCATAAAATATAAGTTTGAATTTTAAATGCACGACACGACAGAGTATTTTATTTCTCTTGCCTAAGCCCAGTGCCTTCAATAAGATTAATAATAATATAACAACACTACATACATACATATAATATGTTTATAAAGAAATGTTCTTGTCCACATTAAAATGGCAACTAAGGATCGTGAATAAATGTAATTAAGCACTCTAACAAGCACGCCCTTACACAGCCTTCTCTTTTTATATTTACTCACCAATTAGTCGTGCACGTCTTCAATAATATCTACACACAAACACACAAAACTTCTAAACGATGTTTAGTAGTAGTAAATTATTTAGTCAGAATCTGACGTCTCAATTAGGCCCTACAGGCGTCATTAACGGCATCTTCCCCCAGACTTCTTGCGCCTGTGCCACCAACTTGTGATGGGTTGCTTCATTTCCTATTTCCATGTGTGCCTGCGGGACTTTTAGCCCACTCGATGTGCGTTTTGAATGGCCATAGAGACGAGAGTGGGTTATTTTTAGGTCTGAGTAGATTAAAATAAAAAAACATACAATGGTACCATGACATTCTTTCAATTCATCGTCGTTAATATTAACACCATGTTAGTTTAACACGGACATAAATTTTAATTTATAATATGGCAAAGAAAATTCTTTTATATGTTTCTATTTGCGCACATAGATGCAGTTTGTATTAATTTTAACTAGCCAGTAATAAATAATACGTCCTCAAGTTTCCAACAAGCAGGTCTGCCATATTTGGGATTTCTATCGAACTGTCAATGTTTCATTTATTAGAACTAAAAAAACGTTGACTTTAATATTATATATCCATATTATCAGACCTGCCTTATGCCTTATGCCTTATGGTGGTTTTTCAAGAGCATCGATCTACACATAAAAATTCAACTCGTTCACATTTGCACTTTTAAGTTGAAATATGCAACAGTCGGACGGGCAGACGACTAAAGGACGGAGATAGTAGGGTCTTACATATGAATGTATTTATAGAAGCTAAAAAATATCAAATATTATTAGAATGTGCCAAAGGCGATCTCTTTCTGCAAACAACTAATTTAATAGGATCCATAGAGAGGGTGGGTGCATTGGGTAGCTATCCGTGTTAATTTAAGGGTAGTTTTCATGGGTTATAATTAAGACCACTCGAGGCGGCCGTACGTCGGCTGCCTTTAAGTGGACCGGGCCGCCACTCATTGTGGCCTCGGAGCTCTCATTATAACCCTCCGACTTCCCCACTCCTGGGTCATCAGCTTCGTAAGCTTCAGGTCTTTCGGTGTTATTTGCAGATTCTATTAAAATTGAATAAAATATTGAAACAGTTTTGAACTCGATGGGCTGCCAGATTGGAGCTTATAATTTAACATACTTAACCAATTTTACAAAAATATGCGATCGATTCAATTATTCTAAAATGAACGACCGGGGTAAACGACCTAGTGAGTAATTACATAATGATTTTTTTTTTGCTCAATAAAATTGCTTTGACCTGATGATGATTATGAATGAAGGACAGCCAGGTGACGCTACACTTAGGCCATTGTATGCAGCTTCAAATCTAGAGCTCCTGTAACCCGTCCGTCTCCAATATTAATTAAAAGGTAATTTCTTCGTTTTGCACGGTCGTGCTACCATTTTTTCAAATAATAATTAGGAGACTAAATGACGGTCCCTTAATACCTTAGAATTGTCTATTCTCGGATTCTAACTAAACTGTTTAAAAGTTTTGTTAGACTAAAACCTCTTTTAGGGCTTGTTTAATTTTGTTAAATTAACTCTTACCATTTTATTGGTTTCGATGATGTAGCAGAGAATCAGTAATAAATAACTAAAGAAAAAGAAGTTAAAAACAATAATATTTTTAATATTAAATAAAAAAAAATGAAGGTAATGAAATAGTATAACCGATTCTTCGTGTGGAAAGATACTTGCTTAAAAACTTGGCTTAAAAATATTATTAACTTAGGTGTAACCAGACACAGAAACATGTAATGAAAAGTATATTGTCGAAAGATATAGAAACACGTATGGATATCGGCAATTAAAATATGTAATACCCAGCCTATTTAATAATATACCGCTCGAAGTTAGACAACTTAAAAGAAAATCGGTAATAAAACTTAAATTAAAAGAATTTATGGGAAATAACATAGTAAAAATTATTTAGGTTTAGTTAAATTAAGTTAATTTTGTTTGTAAATCACAAAATGAGTTTGAATAACTAATTTTTAAGTATTTTGTATTATATTTTATGCATGTTTAAATAAATTGTTCTTAATTAAGATTAAGAAACCGGCCATGTTTTTGCCAGAACCCATTTATTGTATTATGTATCTTTTTTTTGAATAAAAATAAAATAATAAAAAAAAAGATAAGACAATGTCTTAGATGGATCTATAAATTGTAATTGTATATATGTGAGTAATAAAAGGTGCTTCTGGCAACATTGAAACTGAATTGAATTGAATGGGACTGCTGGGAAAGAAGCGTCTACTCTCAAACAGAATGTCATGAAATATTTTAATTTTTGGTTAAAATTGTACTAAAGTGTATTTTTAGACAAAAAATATTGAAATATTTAGGACGTTATGTTATAAATTGAAGATTTGTCTCTATTGCGCTTGGTTGATTATTAATTCCTAACAAAAAGTCCCTCAGCGACGCCGAGCGCTGCGATTCAACTAAACCTGCAATCGGAATGAACCGCACAGCAATTAACGCGATGTCGATGGTAATGGTTGTCTCGCGCCGAGGGATTCCAGATCATTCCAGGCCGAATGTATCAGCGGACGGAGGGGAGCCTCTCGATATGGAGCCGGCAATTCGCCGGAGGACTTATTAATGTCTCTTATGATTCCCGTACAGGGATATCGCCATTTAATGCCAACAGCCATTGCGCGGATTCGCAGTACCTAATCGACGACATTTCCTCCCATTTTTCCGGTTACTTCGCCGCATTGTGGATGGGAAATTGTGGCATTAGTAAATATTACCATATTACTTACATATATTGTTTCCTCTTGTTAAGATATTCGTAGATACAATAAAAATACTTGATAACTGGTTTGTTGAACCATTCGACGAAGTAAATAGATCGTGGTGCGGATACACGCGGATACAGAGATACGCGGATACGCACGTGGTGTTCTTATACCAAGATCATTCCCGAAGACTTAAGCGGGTGTTTATGTTCCCTATTACGTGTAAGATCGTATAAAAAAAGCGAAAATATTTCATGTCCAAATGTTTTAATTTTATCAAAGCATTCGAGTAAATTCCCTTTTTGCTCGCGGGCGGCCTTAAGATTGGAGCAATTCCATATTATCATGAAAAGGTGTATTAGTGTCACAAAAAAATGTAAACTTTAAGTGATACTAACAACCGTTTTTTTTTTAATGCGTCGCCAGCTGTAATTCGGGATCGTCGACCACGTACTGGCTGAGCGCATTCAAGGATATCCATCGTCGCGTGTCGCGACGTAGGAATTCCACCAGCGCTTTAAGAAAAATTAATCAATTTCGTGATGGATTATTTTCGTATTTTTTTATATAATTATATAACTCGTATTAGGGAACATAAACACCCCAATAAGCTTTCGAGAGTGGTCTTGGGACACTCTGTATACGGACCTTTTCCCCAGTGGTTTTTATCTTTAATAAAAATTGTGTTCATAAAAAACATTTTAGAACCATTACTCATGACTCCTTCCAAGAAAAAATGATTCCAGAACTCCTCCGAATGACCTTCGTCGATTCAAGCATTAAAAATAATCCTACAGGATGAATAGCCGTTATGTTGGTGCCACTCGGAAATTCACCTTTCGGGCCTAGTCGAGATCATCAAACATCCAGCGTCGGATCTATCGGAGGCCAAATTAATGACCTGGGTCCGTGAAAGGAAAGGGATGGCATGATGGCGTGTATCGCGCGTCGGGCGGAGGGAAAAAACGCACGATAAAGATTAGCGCGGGTAAAAAGAGCGCCAAGGAGAAACGCTCATCCGCGCGACTAGGAACGCAACACGTTTCAGGCCGCCCGCCCGCCTCCATTCAAAGCACTTTATTTATTATACCCATACTTGACATCTGAAAATAATGATGGGATGCTACACAGCGCGCCATACACACATACAAAATATTTGTATTTGTAGTTGTGTGGTGGGTACTAATAAAATTAGTAGGTAGTGGTATGAGATTATAAACTGCTTTCTATCAGATCTAGCAAGTTAATTTTCCAATCTCTTTCGAATGGTGGATTGTGTTGTCGATAAATATATGTTCCAGTAGTCTCATTGTTGCGTTCATGATGCGATCCTATCCACTGCAACCAGCAACAGATCCGTAGAAAAAGCGCCGTTGAAATATATTTCTATGATTTGCTGTGCATTAGTCGCCATTATATGCTCTTGCCACTAAGTGTGTATACAATGAAAATATACCATCTGGATATTGCCTGAATTCTGCCTTTTATTAACGTTTCAAAATGCTATCTACATTAAGGGGGTTTAATGGTCTTGTATCATATTTAAAAAAAATTTTACTTCTATTCATTATAGCTGTGCCCATAGTGCGAATAGACAACTGTTACTCGGACGTAGCTAACTTCAGTGCGGAAATTCGTAGCGTGTTTTTTTGTATAATTTGTGGCAGCCCTTCATGAATGTCGCTATTTTGCATAAGAAGACCAGATCACTGTAACAACCTCTTTATAATGTGGGTTAGTATGCCAGAGTATTCACATCGCTTTAGAATGGTTATATCGAATCGCGCCGCCGAGCAACAAGTATTCAAAGCCGAACCAAAGAACAAGTGTAACCACACAAAGGTGATTCACTAAAATACACATTACATAACAATGGTTTCGCTTTTATCGCATTCTTTTGTGGTCTCCCCCGAAGAGTGAGTTCGTGAATATGGGTGCGTGCTTATATCAAGAGATAAAACATTATCAGCCTCATTGTCTCTGCGGCCCGATTAAAGAACACAAAAGGCAACAATGTCGCCTTCCACAATAACTATTGGGGCGGCCGCAACCTACGGCAACGTTTGGCGCGTTGCGATCGCCGGGAACGACATCAATGACAATACGAATTTTAGCCATTGTGCGTGTTAAACACCTTTTTATGGCCGAACTCTTTGAATGGCGCTAAAGAAGCAACAGACACACGCAGACGGCGCAAAAGTGAAAGTGAGAGAGAGATGGACATAGGAAAATGACGATTTAGAGATTAAAAAACCGTCACAATTATTGATTCGTGCTTGTGTGAATATGCGCTGTTATTTAATAGGACACTATTATACTTAAATGTTTTTTAAAACGTAAAACAAGTTCACAAATATTAATCAAGCTACACTACGTGGCGGGAGGGAAGGGAAAATAAATCGTATCGTAATTATCTACTAATTACATTACTAAAAACATTAATCATTGCAAAAATAATAAAGATCTTTATTCACTGACCCTTTATATCAATGGTTTGCTGTCTTATAACGTACTGCTTAGTTTTGAAAATTATTTTGAAATAAATACAATTTGATCACACATGAATGTATGGAAGTTAGGAAGGTTTAGTTTTCACATGTGAAGATGTGCTGATTTCACTTTACTACCTAATTTCTCGAAGCCAATTAGTATTTGACGAACTAATTAATGCTTGACTAACCCCCTGATAAATTGTACATAGAATCCGTGAAATGGATAACTTTGAAACTGCACCTGAACACCTATTTTATTTATTTATTGACAAGAAAACAGGTATTAGTGAAAACAATAATTTTAAATAACATTATAACCTTTACACATTTGCACGGTTAAACATGGTGAGTACAGTCAGCGTATCAACTGCAGTCATTTGTTGCGCCGCACATAATAATGTAATGTCCCAATTTCTGATTCAATTAAAATCCTAGGATTGTCCGATCGGCTGTACCACCTGGGTAACAAAGGCCCTTTGGGTATTGTGCCTTTGATCCGGTTTTTCTTAACATTGTATTTTCATTTATACTTTATTCGCCATTATGTGAATTATAATCGCGCGTGACAAGGGTGCGGGTTTCGAATGTCAAGTGCGTCGTTTGTGATGTTATTCTTTTGACGATGTTGCGTTATAGTTTTCTTTAGTTTGGTGTTTTTTTTTAATAACAGTTTATCTTTCCATTCGCGGAATTTAAGTGGAAAAATAATATATTTAGGTAAATATATATTATTTGTTTTTGTATATATTATGTTACCTAAACCTATAATATTTCAGATTTTTTAAAATATAACAAAAATATTTAATCCCGACGATACGCCAATGACACACATCCCATTTTCAGAGGACACAACATCAAGTCCTTCCTATATACGAACAGATGTAACGGGACAGATGCATTATTTCGTTTTGTAAAATCGCGGAAAGTGAAAGTGAAAGTTTAAAATTACTTATGATTTAATATTATCATAAATAACACGTATTATGCGGATTTTCTTTTGTATTTTATATTTTTAATCAAAATATCAAAAACTCTATTTAGAATGATTTTTTAATATGGGGTCGTATGGTTACCTCAGCCAGCTGTCATTTTTAAATACTGTTCATAATTACCACTCAGGACCTGGTTGTGAGACCTACTCGTTATATACAGAACATAATAGAAGTATTAATCTACCAACTTTGAGGGTGTGAAATAACTGGTTTTCCGTTTTATCCTTCGGAATTTATTTATTATAATCAATAATAAAAGCTCACAAACTCGTCATTACACTGAACATACGTTCATTTTTCGTATTCATCACTTTTATTGTCTCCGAGTGTTTATTTTAATCGAAGTCCGTTTAGCTAATGTTTAGAAAGTCCTCGTGAAGCGCAGCATCATTACAATATCTACCCTCACGAAGGGCGGACGGGATCCCAAATCATAAATATTTAATTGTATGTTGTGCGAGGTCGATGGTCCGTGCATATGTTTGACTTCATCTCTAGCCGCGTATTAAGTGTTTAGTTGGACTCAGTAGGGAATTAGGATTGCTTGAATTTACACAACGAGCGCCGATCAAAAATATTAATTATAGTCGATTTATAAATAAAAATTCTACTAAATATTTTTTACTATTTTATTGGTACGTGACCAGCGATGGCTAGTAACTGGACATCTATCTGCAATCAAATACAATAATTATTTATATCATCCATGGAGCGACGAATACACACCCTCACACACACTCAACCTCCAATGCGTGCACAATGACTCATACACGTGCTTCATTGCAATTTCGTTTGAATATTATCGTTTTATTTTCCTAACTTACTTTTCCTAACTGGCAACTCATTCGTTCATATATATCTTCTTATTATTTAATCACTTTTAATCGGCTTTACTAATGGTATTTTTTTGTGTTTGTACCTGTATATTGTAATACTGTTTTGTAATCCAAATAAATAAATCTGCCATAGAAGCTGAAAAGCCGGCATATTAAAAGATATTAAAAGAAAACCCGCAATTATACGAGTAGGTACGCGTTTTTTATTTTAAATTTACAGCAAGATTTTTCGCTAGTCGCTTTCGAGATTCACCATCTATGATTGAAGTAGTAACTAACAGGCGCCTGGAACCAACCAACCTTCTAAAGTAGCACCGCCCCCCGCGATAGGGCTTGCCTACTATACAAATTCTGGCACGCCACTGCCATCCTCCTGAAATATAAATAAATAAAAAAAATTAAACAACTATATATTTTATCATTATTATGTTTTAAAATTATACATATAATAAACTGCTATTTGGATATGTTTTCGTTACTTTTTACAAGGTTATTAAATATTTTATAAAATGAAAAACAAAATAAATTTCACTTTTAAGTGGTGAATGGAGTATACTGGAGTATAATGGAGTATGTTGAGTGGATCCAATGGGAGTATACTGAGTGAAGCCACCGATCCTGAGTTCCGTTAACCCAAGTTGTATGTTCGTCCTTGATGCGACTTACCATTAGGTAGGTACGTAACAAGTAGAAATATTTTAAACAAATATTACATGTACTGAATTTCTGCAGCTGATTCTGAAGATCAATCAGCATCCTCCTCTTCTAGCTGTGCGACATACGGGCATTGAACATACGCATATATTCACTAACAGAATTCAGTGCTTGCCTTTGTATTGCGAATAGGGGCTCGAAGATCGATTTTAAAAACAAAATAAATATTATATTCTAAAATAGAAATTTCGGCATTTCAGGTGTTGTATAATTTATTAAATATAAATGAATAATATATACCTATATATACGAGTTTATACCTAATTTTCTCAATTATTTTTACATATTCAGATAATTGATAACTAATATTAGAGGAAGGATACTTCTTCTAGAACTAGTTTTATCACTATTTATTAGTTTTAGTGGTAATCACTCAAAATTAGGATTAACAAAATTATAATAAATATACCTTGAAATATTAAACATATATTTTTTTAAATTAATATTTTCAATTTCTACCTAATATTTAATTTCCTGATCTTGAACAACTTCGCATCTATGATTCAGGGCCGTGCCAAAAGGGGCACAAAGAATTAATACATTTTCCGCCCTCGCTTGCTCGATCCCTGTGGCGAATGGGCGCTTGCAGGGCGGCATCGACGCCAACTTAATGCATTATTAATACAGTTCATTACGCGTGCAATTGAAAAGCGTTTGTCCGACATTCCCCGGGGCGGGCGGGCGGGCGGCGACGCGACGGCGACGCTAAAGTCAAACATCCTCAAAAATTCTCCGGTCGCATCGCTCGGCGTCGAGTTAAGCCTAGCTGCGAATCCAGAGGCGGCGATTATAAATCCTTAATAAGCTTTTTTTTATGTTTCCGTGCAATAAAACAGTAAAATGTATTTAAATTACTCTGATGATTGTTTGTCTATCTACGTCGTACTTTTAAAGTTAAGTGAATTCGCTCGTATAAAGGATAAAATAATGGTCAAAAAAAAAAAAGATTTATATTGTTGAAAAATATTATCACGGTACACCCTTAAACACACATCCTTATTTTATTGATAATTTAAAACTCTGATATTCAACTATACCTATACCGTAACATACAAACATATTGTTTTCACAAGTAGTAGTAGAAGTATGGTAGTAATAGGGAGGGGGGATGGGGTTGGGAGGTTACTAGCAGATGACAATCAAGTGAATCCAGTGTGGTTTGTTTTGACCATTGTTGTAAAAATAAAAATTGAGTCTAGATTAAGAAAACGGGATGAAGTTCTTACAGAAATCACAGCAAAAATAAATTTTGCGTTTAATAGGGCCATTAAATGAAGTTGGTTTTACACTATAAAATTATTCGCATCTTTTAGCTATAAGTAATAATAATTCTTTAATATGGGCCATGTGCGCCGAAAACACCTTGGCTAAACGAATGGGAAGGATACCTACCGGCGTGAGATGTGACACGAATCGCTACATTTTCCTAGCACGTTTCTTGCCTATTGTGCAAGGAAACTTAGTAGTCTACCTTCGTCCAGAACTGTTGTTCCCCGGGACCCTGGAGGGCTCCTGTCTAGGGCCGCCGACTGCGGCGCGGAATTCCTAATGAGCATTGGATGGCCAGGGGCGCTCCGTTCCAGGAGTGGAGGGCTGTCATGCTCGTATGTCGCGATTCGAGTGTGATTGTGAGTATTCGCTTTCTTCTGTGGAGTACCTAGATATGTGTTGGTAGAAGTGTTCCAGAAATAATGTAACATTTTCAATTAAACGTTTCTGATTTCCTTGCAATCATTCGTATATTTTTTTGAACAGAACCACATTCGCTTTTTATGTACATAAATAAGTATATATTTTGAGAATGTAAAGGATAGATTAAATATTACGGGTGAATTAATGGTTGAATATTTTATTAGTTATATTATAATAATACTTACAATTATATGAAAGCATTATCATGTTTTTGCAAAAAAAAGTGATTACAAATATCATCTTTTATAATAAAAACCTAATTCAGAATAACAACAATTTCAATATATTATATTTTTTTTACTTATGGATAAATAGAGGTATTACTATATTAACATAAGCCGACAGACAGGCATTTAGAAGCGTATCATGTTTAACGTTTATTAAGTTTAAGCTTCCGTTGCAATTTTCGGTTATCATGACAACCGATGGCTCCATTTTGCTATTTTTTGTAGTTTATATCATACTTTTGGCTATTCCAGTATGAGGAAAGATACTACCTGAATGACGTGTATTAGATATTTAATGGTAGAATAAAGTTACCACAAGCTTCTATTAGGTACTCACATTCTAATAACTAGGCGGCAGCGGCAATGTTTGTAGATGGAAACTCCGCCCGGCCGAGTCGGCGACTTACACGGGACGCGGTCATATTGCTCGTCAACTGTCAAATTGTATCGAGTGGCTCGAAAAAATACCAAATTTTTTCAAATGGCACGAAAGAGTTGTTTACAAATTAACTGCGTGATTTCAATCGATTTTCCATATTAACGAATATAAAATATTTCTATGTCCATATTTGTAGTGTATGTATTATATAATATGTAATTTATGTAGATTCTATTTTGTAGATCTATGTTCTATCTTTCATATGCATGTGGTGTTTTATTTTTATTTGAATATTGGTAAGGTTTTTCTTTTTAGTTTAGTGTCTAAGACTAATGTTATTTATTTCAATATTTTGTTAGAGTACCATCTAAAAATAAATAAATTAATATATTCATACGTCTAATTAACGCTAATTAGTGTATGTGGACGAAAGTTCACCCGTTTTCCCGCCGTACGTAAAAGAGATCTCTAAAAAAAGTATACACTGTTTAAACAATCTATACATTTTAAGTTCTATAATTTATCTTTAATTTTTACAAGTTTAATTTTTAGCTTTGTACGTAAGCCACTTATAAAAATACAATATATATTTACAGCCCTCACACACATAACCCTTCATCAATGATAACAATTTTCATAAGTTTGATTTTTTACTTTGATCCATTATTCTTATACTCAAGGTTTTGATATCATCTTTTACTTAACTCATCGTAATAAATAGATATGTAATATTTGCCAAAATTTTATATACAGAGGATACGTAAAAGTTAAAAATGATTTTTTATAAAATTTGAGGCGCTGGCTTTAAACCGGTATACTGGGATATTCAGCACTCTTTTTACAAGATTTTATTTAGCTTGTAGTCTTTGTATGCCGGTTTAGGTCAAATCTTGCGAGCTGAATTAGAACCACTTCGTGTTATTCTACGGAGTTGAAATTTGACAAATTGGTTCAGCTCTGATGATAATGCATTTTTATAGTAAGGATGACCTGATTCTACACTCAGGAATGGCTCCAGAGGAAGGAACTCCTCAACTATTAACAGTGCAGACACATAATTTTCAGACAGGAAGTTTGATTTTTACTATTTTTACTATTAATTTATTTAACTCTATATTTATTTCTTCATCATTTTCAAAGCTATAAAAATTAAATGTCTTATGTATATATTTTTTTTATATATTCAAAATGTTTCATCTATGTAAATGTAGATTAATAACGCTGCTCTTGTTTACCATAAAAAAATCGAATTAGCAAAAATTATTTGAAATATCGAAGCTTGCGTTTTTCCAGGCCATTGATTACGCAACGCCAGTCGGGCTTGGCTTTATATATTATTTACAGTGTTTAAGGTGCGGAGGCGGACCTCATACATATTCAATGCGACTGAGACGGGGCCTCCGCTTCGACCGACTGTACCTACACACAATCTAAAATATGAGAGAGACAGCTATAATACTATATAAACCTACATAGTCCGAGCATTGGCTCCAACATATTTTTTTCTCGGGTCGCCCAAAAAATACTGAAATCTTTTTCGAAATGTTCTTCGAACAGAAACAACATATGGTTTACGGTAAACTACCCAGTCAACTGGGTGATCGATGGCTCACATAGATATAAATAAAAAAATGCAATGGAATCGATTGCTTTTTATTTAGACATATAAACCATCTGAATTTGAATACAAGAATCAGTAGGTACCTAATTAAAACTATAGTGATATCTTGATTTTATAAAAATGTAAATTCAAGTTTCTTAACATACAATAATTCTGTTTTTCAAGATTATCATATAAAGAGACGTTGGGTTATCATATTGTTTAAAAATATCGCGATGTCATCAAACTTAGCTAAATTAAAACCTTTAGATGAAATACAGGATTTATGACCACACAACTCTGACACAGACAACTCTGTTCACGAGGAAGAAGGTCCTTAATTAAACATGTTGGTATTTTTTTTTGGTAAAAATCCCAAGACTCAAAATGAATGCCGTCATCTGCACATTTTTATTATAAAATATAGATATTAATATGGAAAATGAAAACCACAATGGCTTACTTAGTTGTTACACTACCAAACCAATAAAAACATATGCTAATATAATAATTAGGTGATGTAAATATATACAAAAACAAGTCCTATATCACTACCACTGTAATACTCCGACTTCAAAATAAGCAATCTAGGTTAGTTTCTCTTATAATAAATTAGATATGTGTAGAATAAACTGTATTTAATTAGGTGTGTGTAGTCAATCAGCTTTTCTTAATTAATTGATCTAATATAAGTACTTAACACTCTAAAAACAACACTATTACTTCTCTGACTATAGAACAATAAGTTTAGGTTAGTTTCTCCTAATTGGGTAATATATTTACGGTATAATTATTGCACTTTTTACTTCCAGAACCAGAAATATAGGTTACTTTTTTCTATTGGGTAATGTAAATATATTAACGAGATATTCCACTGCACTTTACGATTCCAGAACAAGAAATTTAGGTTAATTTCTTCTATAATTGTGGTTGTATGGCAGCAATACCCAAAGGGACGAAATAAACTCTATGTAAGTAGCTTTAGTATTATTGTGAATTGATTGTCGGGCGGACTTGAGTTGGTTACCCCTGCGTAATGGCGGGGTGGTCCGGCGCGGCGGGGCGATAGCAGTAGCCCATCCATCCTCGCTCTCGAATAAACAGCTCTTTTACTTTATACTTTTATGCCGTGAATGAAACGATATGGAAAGATGGCCGACACGTCATTTATCTTACTTGGCGGCGATACACACACCTAGCCGCCCGCCCCCGACGCGCGCGACCGTGCATCACCTTCAGGGCGCGTATCACACGCCCGTCCGCCTAGAATCCTTTTCGTGTTCGCCGACCGCCGACGCCAATCGCGCGCGCATGTATTTATTTTGCGACCCTGGCAAATGGCTGCCAGGTTATCGACCAGATAACCTGGCAGCCATTTATTTGCCAGGGTCTACAATTAATGTGTTTTTTATTTCAGTTATTTACGTATAAGATGTTGTCCAAATTACTGCTTAAGCAACATTGTAAGCTTTTGATTTTTAAATCAATTATTAGGATAATAAAATGAAACTATTTTTTATTATTTGTAAGTAGATAAATAAAAAATATTTTTAATATTTAATCACTCTAATAACTTTATTTAAGCTAAATATTGGCTATGGCAGACAGTTTAGTTATAATATATCGATCCTTAACCCTTATAATCAGTAGATTGCATGTTTAGGTATGGTAAATTGTGAATGCATACAATATTTCATGTTTTTTTAAATATGTAGGTAAACATACGAAACAAAAAATTAAAAACTAATTTAAAAGCTTCCTGCTTAACGTTATGGAATAACAATGCTACATTATATTAATGTTATGTTATGTGTTTGTTAAAAGATAAAATATCATGAGTAGCCGTTGCTACCTAAATTAATCGATCGCTAACAAACCGTGCTATAAAAAACACAATTAACCAGCATGGAGGTAGATAAACATGAACAAAATAAATGTCCCTTACCAAATAATGTTTTTAAAGTAATTGCTATGAAGACTTGAAATGTTTAAAAACGGCCTACCTTACCTAGGTCATTAAAAAAAAATGCCTAATGAGGACGTAACAAGTTGATTTATAAGAGAAAAAAAAAGATAAAATTGAATCTTTTGAACGCTTGAAAGAGAAATGGTATAAATAACGATAGGATTAATGGCTATATTTAGATTAAAAACAGTTATTATTAAATTAACCAAACTAAGCAAATTTGCTGGTGATAAATAATATGATAAAGTTATGAAACAAATATTTAAATTTTATTAATAGCAAATTTTATATTTTTTTACACATTTGTAACATGGGATATTTGATTAATAAAATATATTTTTACTTAAAACATACTCGTAAGTCTCTCTACTCGCAAATGCGTATATAAAATTATTTAGTATTATCAAGGTTCCCTCTAATGAATGTTGAAAATATACTTAAAATAGGTAACTAAAATTAATAGGTACTCTCTATGTACATATCTACTATCTTTTCGATGTAAAAAATATATTTGTAAAAATAAATGTGTGTACAATAAAACGAGATGTCTAATATTTTAGAACAGAGGTTCGCCAAAGGTTCGAACACTATTTTTTATTTGTATTTAAAAAAATAATAGAATAGAATATTTATTTAGTTTATTCTATTAATTGTTCATAGAATGTATTGAATCTTTAATAAGGTAATATTCAATAGGGCAAGCTATTCCTGCCCGAAAACAAAGGTAAGCCATCGTTTATTCATTTCTAAGTTATCTAAATAATGTATTATATATATGTTAAACAATATAATTTCTAAAATCTTAGGAGGCATACGGATAAAAATTACTACAGACTGATTAAATCCAATAAAAAAGCCATTATTTGATTACTAGATCGTGGTTAATGTAATATTGAAAGCAAAGGACGTGCCCTCGAAAAGTAGCCCCAAAAAGCGAGCAACATTAGGCTATGAGATGAATATGTAATAATGTGTACTGTCAGATAAACGTAATTATAGATGACTTTCCCATTAAAAGAAACCTTTCGTAATATACTTTTTCAGTGACGCACTAAGAAGATATGCAAGTCTATCTCTACGGGTATTTATCGGCGTGTCCTGTCGTTGGCAGGCTGGCAACTCTGCCGTGTCGTGAAATAGATCACGTGTTGTCTCCGGGTGCCTGTGACACCAGCAGACATCCGCAGATGCCCGTAGACACACATATATAACCACAGACAACGCAACCATAGGCACATCGAATGTTCTAGCGTGTGCTCCCTTGAGTCCTACCTATTGTCATTCATAACTTATATCCTATATTTGAAGTACCTACCCTTTGAAGGGTTGCTGAATATCTATCAATCCACTTGACTATAGGCATATGTATAACATGCGGGTACGTTACAGAATCATCTTAATTACAATAAACTTTTATGTAATTTAATAGTCTACAAAGTATACCTAGTATGTTAATAAAATTTTGTTATTTTTTTTTTGTAAATATTACAAAGTTTATTGGGGTTTTAATACCTGAAAAACAATTTTAATCAGAAAAAATGTTCACAATGATAGTAGGTAAGTTTTTTATTTTAAAAGTACCTACCCCTATTAACTATATTTGGATATATTTATGATGTATTTTTACCTACTTGATACCCTTGACGAATTATCTTAAGATAAGATCATTTATTTTCAAAAACAAAGAAGTTGTAATATTGTGTAACATTTCCAATTTAAAACAGTAAACACAATTTCCACCGGTTAAAACATGTGAAAAGCGTTAGCAAAGATATTGATAAAGGAACGTATATAAACTAGTTACACACATATATATATTATATATATAAATTTAAACAAACAATACTAAATTAAACTTAGTGAAAAGGACAATAATAAAATAATGTAAAAAGTAAGGAAAATAAACAGAAACAGTTTATAATTTAAATAAATTCGCCTATTCTATTTTTTTAAATAAATGATTTTCTTTAATAATACCATTAAGTTTTTTGGAAGTTTATTTTATAGAGTTAAACCTATAGAAAGACTTGTTTTAATAAATTTAGTCTTTAATCATTTTTATTTTTAGGTTTGTGCAAATGAACCGTATCCCGTTTTATTGCACTTTCTTTATACGCCCACTCCTCCAACATCTCAATACATACAAAATCTCATAATTGCACGCTTTTAATTTTGGACATGCTTTTAGATTTATGTATATTTTATACAATAATTATTAATTTTCTGTGTTTAATGTTCTTTCCTAAATAACATTTTCATTTGATTTATCAACTTAATGCAAGTTTAAAATTATATATAACTTTAACATAACAATATGTGTGTATATGCCATGTGTAACCGTTTCCCAAACACGATGTCGCCGCCGTTCTATCTATATACACTTCATCCCCGTGCTTATGACTCTGTATTGAGTCCTTTGTTCTAACAGCTGATTGGCCGGGCTAGAGGGGGTGCGTGAGTCTACTCCACCCCTTCATTGGCCGCTTTCATTTTCTTAGTGGGAAAGAGACAGGATCAGGAAATCGCTTGCGCCTTCTCGCTCGCTCAAAAGGAAAAAGTCGTAAGGCGTCTTGGACTAATATAATCTACGATGGCGCTGTCAGCACAAGAAACGATAGTGCAAGTTCACAAAAGTTGCATTTTTATCTCATATTTGGAAACATGGCCAAATTGCTTGTTATGAATATTTAAAATATTACGTACATTGTCATACATATAAATACTCCTTATCCTATTTAGTGATCATTTTTAAATATTACATTTTAATTAATTAAATGGTCCCAATAAGTAACTATGGCGGTAACTGTAACATAATACAAAATGTTCTTCTAATCGAATTTAGTAAGAAATCATAAATTAAAAATATTTATTTACCTTTTTTATTAATTTTAATTATTTTCAATTTCGGCTAATAAAAATAACTCAGATAGATAAACGCATAGCTAAAATATTTAAATATTGCTTTTACTAAGCATTTACTACATCTGCTGATTAAAATTGATAAAAACATAATTTTATAAGTAGGTGTATTTTTTATATAGTTTTTTAAAATATTTTTTTTAGGAATCCTTGCCCTCTTATCTAATAGAGTGCTTTATAATATTTTAAAATCACAGTAAGATTTATAAAATTTAAAGACGCCAAATAATATTAAATTCTAATATTTTAACAACAAATATTATTAATAATGTATTATTAAATGAGAGTATTTATTCTGTTAGTGTATTTTAACCGATTACAAAAAAGGAGAATCTGTATGTTTTTTTTTCATTCGAAATGGCTTAAGCGATTGAATTTTTTCGCATATGCATTGCGGTTTCGTTAAGTTAAAAAGTGTAAATTAGCAAAAAATTAAAAGCTAAGTTTTCATGTCAAATTGGTTTCAGCGATTTAGGTTATTATTTTGTACCGGAATATAGTTAATTTTATCGAAGTTACTTCTAGTGTAAGGTAGCTTGAAAAAATAGGTAGGTAAAAAAATAAATTTACAAAAGACTAAAGTCTAAATATATAATCAAAAAACTAAGAAATAATACAATAAACTTCCTTTTGTAAACAATAAAATAACCGAACTACAGAAACGTTGGAGTTAACGCAGAACCACATAGTATAAAGCATGTCTCTGCGGTAGGATTTTACTGTATTTCATAACCGGATTGGCAGAGTTTGGACTTCCGCCTCCGAGGACTTGGAGATGTTGAAGGTTCGAACTTCGCAACCTCTCAATCGAAATACTTCGAAACAATGTAAATAAAAATAATATCTATAGACCTTATAGCATATAATGTGTATGCTTCCAACAGCGACCTTAAATGAAATCTAAAACCAAAGGTTGTGGATGTAGAGGGTTACAAGAGGATCGCATTACGCTGTGAGCTCCTTGCCATGTCTCCAGATCTTGGCAGCTGCTTTTCATCTCCCGTTTCGTAACTGCTTCCTGTCGTTCGCTCCGCCCTCTGTGGCAGGCCAGGATGGCGACGCTAACATACACTCTCCAATAGTACAAGTATGTTAATATGGATTTATTATAATTATTACAAGTGACAATAGTTGAATTTTACTAAACCTACTGATTTTAAGTTTTAGCGAATTTTATAAATTTAAGCGCTCATAATATTTAGTAAAATGTTTATTATAATTTATTATGGTTGAATTTCTTTATATACAGTTAGAATGTGTCTGCAATAGATGGTATGTAATACCCGGAAACATATGGGTACATGCGGTTGTTTGACTTGAGTCACTTTGCAAAATGTTCAATTTTATTAGTTCTGAGATTTCTCGGTGGTTCTTTTTTTTTCTATTTGTTAGACTTTCTTTTGGTTTCCTATAGTTATTGCGAGTTCCATTCCGTGCATATTGACTTAGTTTTAATAATTCGTAGCTACCTTTTTTTTAAATTAAGATAGTCTTTTACCTAAATGCTATTAATTTTTTGAAGGTCCCTTAAATATTAATGTGCTTTTTGTTTTCATTGGCAGTCAAACGTGCGGGTTGGCCTTTGCCTTTGACCGAATTGATGATTCTTGAATTATTGCCACTAAAATGGGAGCTACTTTAGTATATGATACGTTCCGAGGCAACGCACAAATTTATTGGAAGACGTAACTGACGAACCTTTCGGGTTTGAAGTTACCCAACTCGTGGAGCCTATGCGTACTCGTATAAGATCATTCATAACTTGATTTTTAAATTTAAATTGGCATCTTTGCCTTTTCATCATCTCTTCATCTCTTTGTCATCTTTGACATTATCTCTTATAAATAAATCTAACTTTTACTATTGGATTATTTTAGATTTTTGGTTGATATTTTGATATGTACTGAAAATAAATTAGGTTATTCATGTCTCTATTATTAAATTTAGGAATATTATCACATTTAATGATATTATTTTCCATAAAACTTATCTTCGATATTTATATATTTAGTATAATATTTTTGTTTATTTAATGTCTTTAATTTACATAAAAAATTAAGTCATAGATTAAATTTAACTCAAAAATAAATAGGAAACACCTCTAACTGAAAACTGTTTCTTATCCATTAAAACGTGTGCGCAATTGAATACTTATAAACTAACGCAGTGGTAAGTTTTCGTAATAAAAATCGGCGTATGACTTTTTAACGTAGATTATGTGCCTTTGAAGTTCTTATGCTCAAAAAGTTGAACGCGGTTATAATATAATCCGTCCCACATTTCTTAAAAATTGATGTAATTGAAAGCGAGCTGCCAATACAAAAAAAAAACATTTCTAATCTCTACACTCGGACGGGAGACGGACATTACCGGCGATTTTCGAGATATTTTGATTGACAGTTCGGGCCGCGTACCTTGTACTCACAAACCAATCATTAAACGCGATGATTCCACAAAAGATTAGACCACTTTTTATCGAATCAAAATATGTCGGGGCGACCCACCGTTTGAATAGTATGCTGGTGCCTCTCTTTCACACATCCCACGTGCACACACACACACACTTTATAAGAATGCTGATATTGAAAAGTTTCACTAACAATTCATTTTTTACTATGATCGTTTATACATAAGTGCATATCTCCATCTTCCTCAGCCTGTCGCCATCCACTCCTAGATGTAAGCCTCCTCCATTTCCTTCCACCAATTTCTATTTAATGCGGTTTGGAGCCAACTGTTTCCCCCTGCAGTCCTACGGATGTCATCCATCCACCTTAGATGTAGTCTTTCGACATTCCGTTTCGTTGAACTTGGTCTCCGCTGGATGATATTCTTAGGGCACCCTGTGTCCAGTTAGATACAAGGTGGCCAAATAATCTTACCTAAATGTCTTGCCACGTGACCTGCCCAGCGTGCGTTTTCGATTTACTCATTGCGCACTCGGTCTCTGAGACTGATGCCCAACATTTCCCTTCCCATGGTTCTCTGAAAAATCCTTAGCCGATTGGCGCTCGCTTTTGTCAGACCGTATGTCGCTACTAGTGGCAAGCAGGACTCATATACCTTGCACTTCAGATTGATGGGCATTGTTGGGTTCTTGAGGATAAACCCTAGCTTCCCGAATGCCCTCTTTGTCCCACCCTCCTGGTTACCTATGTGGTCTGTTTATTATTTTCTAGCTTCACACTGTGGCCTAGGTAGAAATAGTGGTCCACTAGTTCCAGGGGCTGGTTAGGTTAGGGTTTGGGGAAATAATATCGTTTGATTTAAAAAAAAAGTTTATAAATCAACTAACTTTAAGCTACCTAATTTGCAGCAATATGATTCTCATTTATTTATCATACGGTTTGTGTGAGAAAAAGCGTCACAACGCATTTCCAACTGCTAAGTGATCGATCCCAAATAAAATATGCTTAATTAAAGATTTCTACTAAATTTTCGTACGATATCAAGTCATAAAATACCTGCATATATTTGCGGGCCGCAAATTGAATTTAATGTTTTTTAAATATTTTGCTTATTTTTCCATAATTCAAAGGTTCATGCGTTGCTTGCTAGTCTATGTTGTGGGGTGTTTAAATAAATATTTATTACGTACTATAAAATGAAGTGTACAATTCTTTATACCGTCGATATATTATGTTTGTGCTGAAAGATGTAATCATTAGTCAGATTCAGAAATATACATTACTTTATAATTATAATTATATTTCACATAACCGTATAGAATACGAGATAATCTGTTGGGTGACAATGCCAATTTGCACAGAATATCAGCGGATGCAAGGATCCATTGTCGCGTACGGTGTAGCAATTAGTTGGCAATCATATTTACGGGACCCTTAGCACCTCCGCCGCTTAAATCACGCCTGATACCGTCTTGCTCGCTCCGTTTGCCTATCTCTATCCTCCCACGTCCCACGTGACGGCAGGCGCTGCAACCTCGGCAATATGGCAATATGGCGCATAACGGACTGATCCCGGCAATAAGGAAGCTACAAATAGGGCAATTTAAGATAGCTGTTGAGCGCTGTTGAGCGCAATACATCTGCGGGGTGTCCGGACATTGATCTCGTAGTAGGATAGAACGTGTCTACCTTATCTTCATAGGTTCGAAAGCAGACACGTGGATTTGTGTGGCTATTTGACGACCACATACTTTTACATTTTTTTTGCGGAATTATATTTTATGGAAAATATATTTCCCATATAATAAAAGATACGCCTTCGATTTTCAATATTAAAAATAATGTATATCTATATATACTTACACTACTGATTTTAAACTTTCACTGTCATCCAACATATAATATAGCGGATTTTTTAAATATTTTTTTTTATTATTTTAAATAGTCTAGTAGGTACACACGTTGCATAGAACAAATCTGAAAAATCATATGTTTATAATAAACACAATATATATTTTTATTTTGTGCTTAAATTCTTAATTTTAAAAAATAATCGCCATAAAATAACGCATTCGTTGAAAGTTAGCATTGTAATTAGCTTAATTACTAATATTTGGTGTATTAACGAGAAACGCTTTTATGATTTGAAAAGTTTAATAATTATATTGCTGAAGAAGGGATCTGTACGTGTACCTATTATAAGGAAGAAAATAAAAACAATTTATGTTTTTGAAGGTTCTGAAGGTGAAGGTTCTGTATAGATTCTATGAAGAACCTTATCAGACATAAAGGTCATCGGTTAATTTTACAAACAATTGTATGTACCATTTTTTCATATTATACTGTTGGTTTTCCAAATAAACGATAAATAAATAAATAAATAAAGTTTCAAGTTTCAGAAATCATTTTTCCTTATGTCATGGAAATGAAAATGATACAATTTTAACATTTCTGATATTCATTATTAGGTCAATCCATACATGAATGTGTGCATGAAAATATCTGAAAAATTATTTTATTCATAAAAATAAAAGAAGATGTTATACAGAAAACTATAGTAGAAGATTTTATATATTTTACAAACATAATAACATAAACAAATATTATAATAACTTGAATTTAAGATTAATTTTCAAGGACTTTGTTTATGGGCTTTGTTTGCGGTGTTCCTCACACTAGGAAATTCCTGTTCTGTAACCATCAGTTTGTTATTTAACTGGCTGAAAACTGCACTAATTTAGAAGTATTCAAAAAAATAAATAATGTTTAAAACAACCACAAAAAACATACTACATTTTTTTATCTAACTTTATCCAATAAAATGTGATTCGTCCCTGTACCCAGATTGATATTATAACTATATCTAATTATTAAAAACAATTAAGAAAAACATTTAAAGAATCCTGTCTAAATTTTGAGTTGCTTTATATACCTATTTTATATTTTAAAACCCTCCATTTATGTATGCGTCGACATGGTAGTCAGATAGACGTGAGAACGGGGTTTAAAGTTTTATAGTAGATATTAGACGTTTAAATGAAATAAAGTATAGTAAAACTACACCCATAGGAAAGGGGAGATGCGATCATTGGGTAGATATGAGTGATATTAGTTATAGTACTTGGTACCGCGCGAGGCGAGACTCGGCGCCGGCGAGATGGAAGTCCCGGGTTGGGTGAACCTAATCCAGTTTATCCCCGAAAAGTAATTTCATCTCCTGGCGCGCTGCTTCCCCCGCCCCCCGCCTCCCCCACCCACCTTGCCGATCCCCTCGCGCGACGTATTTGCGTCTTTTGTGTTTACGAAATCCCTTACTATCTACTTCCTGCCATTCCACTCTTTCGTTATGTCCCCCACGTCCTTATGCCCTCCATAATGCGTACAATTTCTGGTGCAATACCTACTCGGCACTCGGCTCCAAGAGTGCGGGAACGGGAAGTGGCTGACACCAATAGGTACCTACTCTCGACGCGGTTTGAAAATATTGCATACAAAAAACCAGTCGTGCGCGTTTAGACATCACAACAAAATAAGATATTTATTTATAAAGTGCACAATAAAATATACTTTCACTGCATTTGTGCACTAATTTACACATAGTTCGATTTACAATATTACTTTTCTATATACGTATATGAATGTTTAATAATTTGCATAAACAGCTGATTAACTTTCAACTGAATCAATGTAATGTCAATATTTATCAATGAAAGATAGCACATACTAGAATCACAGAATAAAGAATGAAATAAATAAATATCTACTTATAGGTACACTGTGAATGTATATGTAATATTAATATGGTATGAGTTAATATGCATTGAGATTTCGTAATATTTTGTAATCAGCCTATCCAAAAATACGACTTTTTGATGGTCTACAACAGACACAAGGCCGCAGAGCCGAATTCGATGAATTCGATGAAGGTTTTGAGAGTTTTATAGCTGGTTTTAATGTCTTCGGATACTAGAACCCATAGGCAAACAGCATCAAACACTTTCCTTCTGATATCCAAACTGGGAATTTGGTAGAAATCTTCAGCTTTGTGGTAAGTGTCAAATGAGTTTTGACAACACCAATTTAGGTTATTCTAAGTGGCTCCTGACAAATAAGAAATACAAAAGCTTCAGTGTGTGTGGGCTTTGAAATAGATTGCACATGCAAGTCCTGAATAGAAACCCAAGCAATATGAAATCGCTCTTGTCATAATAAGTTCGGTCAAGAGCGAGGCCGCGCCGCGCCGGGTCATTACCGGCCTTGGCCGAGCGCCTGCTAGCAAAAAAAGGAATTTACAGACATGAATTCGTATTTTTATATACAATTTCTTACACGTGATAGAAAACATAAACACCCCTTAAGTCTTCGGAAATGCTCTTGAAAAACTCGGGCGGGATCAAACACAAGTAAAAATAGAGTTGGACGCAGCAGCGAGAAGATCTGGCAACGCCGAGTTGCTAACCAGATTGAAATGAAATCTAAGAGTAGGAGCGATGATGGCCGATGACAATCAGCGTTAAAAATCAACCCGCTTAGCAATTTCGGAAGCGGAATTTCCGCGACTTGGGTTTGCTGATGACAACCTGTCGTTATTTCTATGTTGTCGTGTTTCTCCTTTTATGCGGGTAGGCCTTTGTTCCTCTCGACTGACGTCGGCCGACGTCGCGTCGCTTCGTGGCGACTCCAATATCGCAGCTCGTAAAATAATAATAATCGCTACCACTACCCGCATAGCGCTTACTTACCTGCCGACAAAACCGGGGCTGCACTGCGATAGCTTAAGCTGCTTGGCCACTACACTAAAGAAACATAATTGCAAATAATATAATACGTATTTTATCGGGAGCATGAATAACTAAACAGATCTTTTAAACCATGACAGCAGATAAAAATACTAGAGTTTAAAGCTGACATCCATCATGGGACCAATCCGGGATGGCCGGTACGCAGCGAGACTTCAACTACAAAACGATAATTCTGAACCACTAGAGATATTCTGCGCAAACTAATTGCAGGATATTGAATTTGGATTTTGTCGCATTTTAAAACGTGCGTTCTTGAGATTGCAGGCGATATTTATCTATTACAAATTACCTAAAAACATTAAAATAAATATTGGTGTAGATCAATCGACATTCATTTATTGCTTATATTTGGTTTTTAAAAATGGCAAAATACTAAAATTTTATGACCACCTAAATATCCAATTTCAACCTTATTTATTTAATTCTTGCTATATAGACATTTATGCAATATATTATATATATACACTACATACAGTAAAATTGTATAATGTATTGCTCAAATATATATACAATTACACAATATACAATTATATTACATACATTATATACATATATAATATAATATATATATTATATACATTATATATATATATATATATATATTAATTTACAATTAATTTAATGTTCTAATGGCGTATTGGTAAAAAAAAATCTTACACATTCAATTATTGCAAGATGCTTCCGCCAGTAGTTATGTATGGCCTCGCATCATGAAGACAACATCAAGGCAGTCGAAACTGCGCTTATTACCGACTTATTAGAACGTAAGCCACAAGTTTACTAAAATACTCGTATATTTTGAAAAGAAGTTAGATCCGAATTAATTGAGCACGAATGGAATGTCAAAAGAAATTAATATTTCGTGCGTATTGCACCAAATGTAAAAATATGTCAAAACTAAGCAGAGATGGTAGTAGGTAGTTTGATATGATAGGTTCGGTTTTATTGGACCCTGGAATTGAATCTCAGTTAAATTAAAAGGCTTTCCATGGTAAAGAGTTATAAGTAACAATGATATTTATATTAAGTTTTTTGAGTTTTATCTAATATTTCTGACTCCACATGTTTTGGTATTAACGGTACATGACACAGATCGAAAGCCTTCCACTGATTCTATAGATTTTAGTAGTTTTAATAAAAATTTTGGAAATCAGTGCCTTACCGATTTGAGTCCCCCTTTAGGCTGCGATTCGATGACAGCCTAATTGAAAGGGTTCATTTCTAATAAACATGTAGGGGTAAATAATTTGTTTGTACTGATTTATAGGACCATAAATACTACGCAAGTGATTCGGTTCCAGTTTTAGTTTTAATACCCTTATCTTATTGATTGTTATCAATCCATTATTAGAATCAATCATTAAAAGTATAAATACTAATAAGTAATTAATGATTGCACGTTGGCCGCTTTAAAAGATTACCGAAAATGAATATTCAAGAAATAATGTTTTTTTTACATAATTACTAAAAATGCCTGAACAATAACATTTAGAACTTCCCGATTAATAAACATGTAATATCTCCTGTCGTTGGTTTTTTATTTTTTGTAATTTGGGTACGTCCTTTATTACAAATTTCCCCTTCCTGAATCGAAGGTATAAACGTATAAAATGCCTCTACTGAGAGCGACGAGATGGAGCAATGAGCGACCAATAGCGCTTGTCAAATTCTTATTGATGACGTCACAGGCGAGGAGTCGTCTCGGCATATTTTATTTTTACAACAAATACGACGTCATTTTCCGTCTCATTAGCGAGCGATTCTGGGCGTTACGGGGACTACCAAACGACCACCTTTCCACGGCACGCCGCGCCGCGCGGATGAAGAGCTAGCTCTGTGGTCGTCGACATTATACTTGATCATTTTCAAATATTAATTTCACATTAATAAGTATTACAATATTGACAATTTATCATCTTGCGGATCGACTTAACTACTTATCGATGTTTCGAAGAGATCTTACAATGCTTTAAATAATTCACGATTTTGTTGGTTGTTTTTTTCATTTTGAGATTTTAAAGATATTAAAAGTTTAACATAGTTATTTTATATATTTTTGTCAATTAGGCTTAAATAAGTAAATCTGTTTTATGCAAAAAAATATAATAAGTGTGCACTAGCATATCGCTAGTGCACACTTATTATATTTTGAATTATATATACACAAAAATTGAATTATATCTGTAACATTTTCTTTTTGTTAGTTAATTACATTACGCTCCAAGCCGACGATACCTTTATTCCATAAATAAAATAACATATACCTATAGAGGAGTGCAGTTATGCACATCTCTCGAAGAGTTGTATCGCGTTCCCTCCGACTGCATAACAAAAACAACTTAAACATAGAATGATGGGACGCGAGCAGCGACGCTTTTATTAATTATTAAAATTGATATAACTAAAAGTTATATTCCGAAGAAAAAAATTACGGAATGGCTCCTTCAACTGAGAAGAAATGAAATGTATGCAATGGAATGTATTATCCTATAAATAACTTGAAAAATATATATTCATGACATAACAAAAGTGTATGCTGCTCAGCACATACGTATATGGATAAAAATTGAAAATTTTAAAATAGAAAAGTCTATCTTAGGACGGGCATTGCCTAGTTAACTTAACCTTGCATTTAGTATATCAATTATATTTTATACTTGTTACTAAGTTAATAAATAAATAACAAAAAACTTTTTAAGATAGGCTTCGATTTCAACGACTTTAAACTTTTTTTCTATCTTTTTTTAATATCTTTCATTGAATATCCCCCCCCCCCCTCACTACCAAAGTTCGTAATGAAAGAAATCCAGCCTGAATTATCAGGAAATTTCATTACTAGTAATAAGTTTAGTGGTTTATTTAGTCAAAATTAGATGTGACCATTGATCATGAGGTGGTATACATATTTTTTTTTATATGATCGCATTACTTATATCTTTTAAAGATCTAAAAATATACCACCTATTTTTTCTGAATGCCTCTGTCACCTCTTCTTCGTCACTGTGCAACGTATGGTGTAAAGAAATGCATTTTATAATATGTTTAATTTTACAAAAAAAACAGAAACATATTAAGATACAGTTATTAGCGTTATTTAAATAATACGAAAATATATTTATCTGAAAAGTACCTACACATTTTAGGAGCAATGAAATTGATATTAATTTCCATTACGCTTAAATGCTCATGTAGTTTTCCTCCGGCGATAGGATATTCGGAGTGTATTTTTTATAGGGCATTATGCAATCATCGAACCCTGGCACAGTCGGATGAACGGAATGATCCCTCTCTTTTACTGGAGATTGCAGAGACGTTAAGCAGTTTATCTCCCGCGCACCGCCGCCTGCCCGGGATCGACGAAACTCCGGACGGATGGAAAATTCACTTTAGCGCGACATTTTTGCATGTGACGGCACAATCTTTACTTTTCTATATTACTTGTATTTCACTAACAATATTATAAAAGATTTCTAAAATGACGAAACAAACTGTGTATAAATTACTATTTATTCTACAACCTAACCTAACTCTTGCCACTATGCTATTTACTGCGATTCAAATCCCAGACACCTAGGTAAAACCTCTAGACTCTGCCATACTCAACCTGTGGCCCGCCTAGCTTTTTTGTATGGCCCTAAACACATTTATTATCAAAATCATGATTTACAAAATCTGGCATTCTGTATTTCGTATATCTTGAGATTAATTTTGACTTTGGCGTACAAATAGTGACACCCAAAGAGGATTGTCGTTTCATATTTGTTTGTCATACCAGTATAGTGTTGCGGCCCACGAGGCTTTACAAATATATGTATGTGAAGACAAAAAAGGTTGAGTATCGTTGCTCTAGACCCACATTATTAAGCGCTATTTATATTTTTATTTAGTGAAATATATTTTGTGAAAGCCTTATGACCAAATAAAGTATTGGTATTATTATTTGTCTATAATCTATACCGCTGGGTTCCCTAATAAAATAAAATAAATAAATAAAATACGAAATTAAATACTTGAAGAAATATTAAATATTGATCAAATTATTAACGAAATATTGAAATGTACGTCATATCTACTTTTTTTTTGAAGTTACATGAGTAAAAATTACACTTAATATGAGTTAAGTGATCATATATGGTATGTATGTATGTACGACAAAAAAAAACTACAGTTACTAAAACGCCGCTGATAATATTCTGTTGCTTTTTTTATCACTGTTATATTGCGCTACAGAGGCACACCATATACTCATATTTAATTAAAAACTTTGCGAGATATGGTATACCTGTATAAAATAACTGTTTATGCATATTTTTTTTATTGTTTCAGAGTCTTCCTGCTTACCAAATTACCAATGGTGATTCTTTGTGAGTTCAATTCAAAGGTAATAGTTTTTTTTAGTAATAACTTATTTTAGTGCCATTTATTTTACGAAGTTTTTTCTATTATTAATAGTTTTATTATAAATAAAATTTAAAAATATTTACTGTAAATATTAAAAAATCATAAAATAAAAAAAAATACCCGTATTAACTTACAAAACATTGGTTCTTCCTATATCCTCGTCGATTTGGGATCCTTACACCCAAATGTAATAAGACGAACTAGAAGCAATTCAAAAGAAGTCTGAATTAAATTCAGTTCTTATTTGGGACTAGAAGACGTTTTGAATTCGGATTATCTAATTTATACAAGAGTATAACGAATGAAACCGCCTGGTCTGATTTAAGTTCCAACTTTCTAAGCCTCCTTATATTGGTCGTAAATAGCTTTCTTTTAGGACGAAAGTTATATTGAGAAAACCAAACATTAATTTACATACATTAATTTTTCCCCATCTACTAAACTCAAATCAACGGAACTAGTTCCAAAATATAGTATCGAATTAATAATTATAATTATTTTTCATCTTCTATAAGGCTTACTAGATGATTATGTAAATGAATATTATTTAAGATGCGTATAGATTGGAGATTACTTTTATAAAAGCAACGCGATAAAGTCTTCTCGGCCAAATACCAATTAGCGAAAAGTTTATAAAGAATCTGGCCAAATCTGAATGCCGCTGATGAAACGACGGTCTGAAAAAAAAATAATGTCAGACAATGGCCTTTTATTCGTTCATAATTTGCATATTAACTGATCGTTTTTATTTCGTCTTGGCGGGCTGCTGAGATACCTCCGGGCTGAAAAGCGAGGGAAAAATGCTGGCCAAGACAATATTGGACTTTTTATGGCTGAACGAGACGGAAGATCCGCGAGCTGTTGTTGCTCTTGTCGCTCTTGTTATTGCTATAACGTCGTCACTTTTTTGCATATCAATTTAATTTGAAGGAAAAGACGAGATTATTAGCTGGCATCGTTTGACGCCGCGGGCAAGGAAACTGACGGACACGCCATTGGCGTCTTTATTGCTAATATAAAATCTCTCCAAAAAGCTGCGAATGACACCAAAAGTAATTAAATCTTTACAAACATAAAAAAAACTTTAGGGTAAAGATAAATTACGTTGCTGTAATATAATTTTAAATGTAATTTATTTAAAATAGAGCATTCTATTCTATTCGACGGTTTAGAAAGAGTATATTTAGATAAGAAACTGTGTTTGATGCTGTGAAAGAGTACATTCCTATGTGTGTGTGCATGCAGGGTGTGTACAGTATCTATGTATGCGTCCGTTTTAGGACAAATATACTGAAATTCGAAACTATTTCTGCTTCCTGAGCGATATTTCTGCTTAACCATTTTGATATATTCAATTTGTTGTTGCTCATAACGGATTGGCTTCCTGTAATGTTATGTGATAAATATAAGAACGTATTATACTTATTTTCTTGTTTATTTTATAAGACAGTTTGGAAAACTTCTCTCAGAAAAATATACTAGTATAAAATCGATGTGGTCTTCATATTACTAAAAGTAAACAACAAAAATACGCAGACCTTTGACTTCGATTTTCATAACCAAAACGTCACACTCGTATGCAAGCGCGCGGTTGGATTTTGGTAGGACGTACTACCGTTTTAACTTATATTAAAATATAAGATTAGTATCTTCCGATGTACTTATGCCTAAAAATTTAAACTAACTCTTAGGAGTGATAATATATTCTTTAATTAAACGTTTAGATAAAATTACGATATCACAGCGTATTGTCGAAGCTTGCGTATTGCTTGCCTGTGGCCGTTCTGACAGATCGTATCGCCTGCGGGTCCACATAAAACACTTCGTACTTATGTTGCGGCGTTCGTATCTTCAAAAAAAATCACGCGCGGGAAGACAGAAGAAAATTGTCGAGCAGATCGGAGTCGTTTTTTATAGGGGTGGGGGTGAATGGGGAAGGGTCGCAGGCGAAATGAATCCAGCGGTTTACCGGTTTCATTAGTAAGCCTGTCTCGAACCCCTAAATCGACCCAGGGTTGGAATCGTTGAACGCAATAGAGATGAATTTATTAAAAATCTGTACGCTCTTTGATCAATGTTAATTTCGATATTTTCTTTAAACCACCAATGTTTTTTTTTTTAGCAAAACGTTGATTGTTTCGTACTTACAGACTGATTATTGTAAAAAAAATTTTGGTTAGATTTACCATATTTCTTACTATGGCAGCGAGAGAAAACATTTTGCTATGATTACAAAACAAAATGGTGTCGTGGGTGAACAGCTGACGAAATGACGTTAGATGAAAATTTGGTAGCAGCAACCATAATAATTTGTTGTTATTACTTGTTACCATTTTATTTTGCTGTGATTCACAAGCTGATCGTTAAATTTGCAGTTTGCAATGTAGCAATAGCTAGGTTAGATATTATTTTAAAGCCAACCAAAATTTATGGTACTTAGATTGAGAAATATGTTAGCAAATTATGGTACTTGCAACCAAGTAAGTTTAATAATAATCGATGTCGAACTCCGACAAAAAAAAAACTGTCATTATATCAACCCAACCATATATTACCATATTTTTTTTTCAGTGAATGTGATAAAAATACTCTGAACCTTTTAAAAATATTGGTAACTTTTTTTAAAATTATAACCGTTATCATGAATAAACTATGCTTATCGCTTTTACTTTAATGTAATTTGCCTTGTTTTATTACATTATCAACATGAGGTTCCCAATGAAGTATTTTAAATACTCACTGTGTATATATACCTAATAATATTTTGTATTAAAATAAAAAATATTTTTTTGTTTAGAAAAAATATATATTTCGTAATTCTATTGACATTAATATTGCTTATTTAATGTAGAAGCAAAATACATTAAAATACAAATAAAAAACATCCATTTACGAATAAATAGTAGTATTTTCTGTTCCTCGGTTACTATTTTTTTTCAATAATGCTTTTAAGGTATCCAATATTTAATCTTTATGATTTTCCGTTCAGCTTCCCTAGCCAATCTTAGCTAGTGTCTTCTTCGTTCCCCTTTCCCGTCACACCTGCCCTAGCCCTTACCCGCTCCGGGACGTCGGCCAAGGAAGCTACAAAATGGCGGCTGGCGTCCGCTTCCACTGGCGCGAAAGAAGCCTCCGATAAGCGACGATGCCGCGAAAATGCGTTCGGCGCTTTGCGTTGCGTATAACTTATTTATCATACTCGCATAGGGCGCGCACAATGGCGGCAAAATACGCTTGAAATTATTTATATTTCGTGTTTAAGGTTTCCGCCTGAACAAAAAACAGCCACGCGTAGATGCGAATATATCAAGGAATATATATCCAAACAAGCAAAGGTTTAAAAGATAATCCAAAAGAAAATTACAGTAATCAGAAATAAACACTACAAAAAACCACATTTGTAAATAAGGTTATTCACGAGATAATTAAAGTGACTCAATGAGTGATTTAGTTACTCTTTGGGGAAACTATTATAATCAATAGTTGTGTAAAACTACTAAAATATAAAAAAATATTTAAACTATTAAAATCAATGTGAAATAAAATCAGTGGTAAAAAAAGAAGCAACAAATGTTTTAACTGATTAATTAATATCCCATATTTATAAATATTGCAATATGCTGTCAAGAGCAAAGGGTATTTTTTTATGTGATTCAACATTTATCTTGCAAAATTTACCCTTGTCTAGAGAGGTAAGTTGCATATATTATCTCTATAGCTACTCTCTTCACTAGTGTATTCCATGGTTCATCATTGCTTAATGGTAATTGATCCTGCGATTTCTAGTATTATTTGTTAAGAAACTATATAAAAATTCATCTTGGTTGCTAAGAAAAAATAATGTAAACATTACGTAAAGGATCATGTAATAATGTCTTTGTCGTGAGCGGTCAGCTGTCGGCGTTCGCCGTAATGGTGTCAAGGCCATTATCGATCGGTGCGGCATCAGAATTTGCCAGCTGACCGAATTGACCCCATCTGTTAAAAAATATAATAAATTTGAAGATGATTTTTCCATGATCTATGGGTAATCTGTATAATTGATCTGACCATATGATTTTTCGTACAGACCGTCCAATAAGCGTGCATGAATTTAACATAATATTTATACTATATTACTATTTAACGTATTCCTTGGTTCATCAAGATTGTGATCGTCACGTATTGAATAGAGTAGTAATGCAGTGACGATATTAATGTTAAAGAAGTTGGAAAAACCCGTTGATTGAATCGTTACGATACATCAAATTATTATAAGACAGAATTGCCGACAACGTTAAAATCTGATTTTTTAATATTATGTTTAGCCTTAACTCAGCGACCTGCGGGCACGGAACACACAAAAACATACGACACACACACACACACATGCACACATGTTTAATCGCTAATTATAATTATTAGGTAGATAAAAAAAAAATAGAAAATGATTAGGCAATACATACTCTGCTGGACGTTTCAGAGCTCCGTATGAGGAATAGTGTAGCCATTTCATCTATCTCCTGAAGGACCTACCTGTCGACTTATGTGTGAGGAGGTGAGATTGTGTTGAAATACATTTAATATAAGTATAATATATAATGATTTATAAAGCGCACTGAAGATTTCAACATTGTCAAAAACGGTTTTATTCATCTTTTTATGCGATTTTTCGCTAATAAAAAACAAATATCAAGTATGATAAATAAATCAAATACCTTTATTTTATATTTATCTAAATAATACACACACTAATCATGTGATTTTTTTACATTTCCAATATTTTTATTTTCATTAAGATACAAATCACTGAACTCATCGTCTTTATATAATATATTCCTATATACTATATTTCATTACAGCCTTCACTCGTAATTTCTCTAGTATGAGCTAAGACGCATGCCAGACGATTACTGATAGATACGTAAACCACACTCGGAAGCTGTTAAATAAAATAAATATTAATTTTATTATTTATGAATTTGTTTTCAACTCAAGTTATTAATTTTCTCATTCCCATTCGAAACGTCATTTCCCGAAAAGCGGCCACTATTACAAAAGAGATAGCTATAATAAAACCCTATTCGTACAAATCTGAAAGACAAGGCGAGGAAAGGAAGACACCGCCCGTCCACATAAAAAATCTAATCTGGACATTTTTTTCGCCGCCACAAAGAATTTCATTTCGCACTGTTCATTCGTCTCCGTTACTCGCGCGTAGCACTCTTCCCTTTCTCTCTCTCCACTGCCTCATCCTATCTTTCTTCCTTTCTCCACTCTGCTCGCCCTCCTACTCTGGGGTAGACGTTGAAAGATTATCGTGTCATTCGGCAAAACGTCTATCTATTGCATCGATTGTAACGTTTTGACAGCAGTTTTTAGCTCGCGAATCGCGGAATGACATGTTGACAATGAAGAGTTTTGATTTCGTCTCACATGCTCTGGAGCTTATTTGTAACAAATATTAATAGGTTTTATAGTTCACTTTTATGACCAGCCGTGTGTGTTGTGGTCAATCGATTTAGCATCTTCTAAACCGACAGCACATGCGTTTTAGTATGACTGGCAGCAGACTAATCCTATACTGCTAACGTCAGAGATATTTAAAAACGGCTGACTACGAACTTTATCTGGTAAAAACCCATGTAACTAAAACAAGGAAACTCCAAAATCTCTTTCGGATTTACCCTGCATTTGAAAACACTCTCAAGTGGCCCACAATTCTTCAAAAATTATTGTGTGATACAGATTTGTGCTCCAAAGGTCATTTCACTTTATATTGATTTATATCCCCCTCCCACCCCCCCCTCCCTCCTTTTTACGGTATGTTTTTATTCGCATTGCGTCTGACATTTAACAAAAAATAACTTGTTTAACAAATCAAAAACAGAAATCCGATCGATTGTATCAGATAGCAGCGTCTGTGTTCCGGCCCCCATACTTACAACGATGTCGCGTGTGAAGATCGCTATCAGTCGATCGGTGACATTCCCTTCGTCTCCTCTCCTCTCCTCTCCTCTCCTCTCCTCTTCCTATGACACTTAGTGGCGCAATCATTACATTTCCACATTTTGGTCCTTTTTCGTGGTCCTTCATTTCGACACGAGCGACTGCAGGCATACGGGTGCCCGTTTTTTTCAGTCTTTTTCTCCGGCAACTTCTCACCGCAATTACATCGCCGTTACAATGGCCGCATTCTCCTTTGAGGCTGCGGGGTGAATTGTGACTATTTCGAGTGACATGTTGTCGCAATTGGCAGCTAAACACTTGATTATCTGACTATAATGGCACATTCACAGCCAACATAAATCGAGCCCAATTTGTGACGCCGCCGCCGCGACATACCGACCCCATTCAATGACGTCCTACCGCAAAGATTACGATCGATTAATTCTCGTTATTGATTGTTGTCTAATAGTATGACTTCCGGTTAACTTTTATTAAGTTGATCTCAGTATTAATGTAATACATATTTACCCAAACTACAAAGAGATCATGATCATAGTGCTGCTGGTTAATTATAGATACCTCGTCGCTTTAAAACGATGATCAAAAAACCGTACCAAAAAGTTTACTTTGTGAAATTTATTAATTTATGTATTAAATTAATCTTATTTGAAATAATGTGATCAATTTAATAATTTATGATAAAACGAAACATTATTATCAACTACTTTAAAACAGAGTAGTAAAATGCAATACATTTTTTGACGTGTGTTATCGATATAATACTCCATCGAATAATAATTATTTTCAAGAAATTTATTTTAGGCTATGACACAAATGTTTTCACGATCAGAGCCGAATAATTTCTTACAAGAAAATTGGACGGTAAATGACCAAGATGTTTTTTTCAGAGTCTGGAGACAGAGTAAAAGTAAAGCATTATACAAACGGTGATAGATGACAACCACTTTAAATATCCTTTAACGGGGATGAAGCAATTTAGATAGATACAAATTAAACGACCACAATTTAATTGAAGACCATTTAAAAGAAGATAAATAAATAAACACATTTTAAAAAGGACAGTTTTAGTATAGAGCAACTTTTAAATAAAGACTATTCAATCGAAACTATTAAAATTATAAGGATTTAAAAATAAGACATTGACACTAAACAGCTTTTGTGAATATCGACAATTTATATGAGAAAAATATTAATTAAGGCAATTTAAAGAAAGACAATTTAAAAATGGAAAACAATTTAAACGTAGACAGAGATGCCATGAGAGACAGAGTATGTATATGTATACCTATAGGTAGTAGACAATAGTAGGAATCGATACAAGCCGCGGACCGACTTACAAATTGATCGTTACGCTTTGTGGAAAGTATGACAGTATGCCGTAGCCAAATACATTACCGAGCGATGTTTGGCCGGCAAACAAAGCCTTCGACTTACATCACTTGTGCGCTGTGTAAATACACCCCCCCTCCCCCCACCCTCCACCACTTCTGCCTTCCCTGCCCTGCCGCTGAGCACGGGTCCTCTATTGTTCGACCGAAACGTCTGGGTCGTTGCACGGCGAATCCTTATTACGTCACGCCGCGACTTCGACGACAATAGTTAATACAAGTAAATCGATACATTCATCTAGAAGCTATAATCTACGTACGCTCACAGGTTTTCACGGTCAACGAAAAAGAAAAATTAAGTAGGTACCTATTTTGGGGACAAAATTACTACTGATTAATATAATCATTATTCCAATTATTTTCTATTTTAGTAAGTTTTATACATTTATTTTTTATTTTTTGTTTTCAAGTGATTTCAAGCTGGTATGCAAATTATAGGGTATACATCCGGGGGGGATATTACTATTAGTATTTGTCATAACGGTTTCTACTCGCCACTGGGTTTTTATAATTATTTTTATAATGATAAAAGTAATGGTGCAGGTACTTAGTAAATTAGTTGTTTTTTTTCATTTTAAATCTGCTAAATATTTTTATAATGTACGCTCATGTAAAACAAATATGTTGCAAAAGAAATCTTTCTATCATAATTTATACCCGATACGAAAATGTAAACATTTTTTTAAAAAATTGTAAAAAACACATTGAATGTTCCTCGTATTAACAATTACTATGAATCACGTACTTTACGTTACTTAATCCCTAAACTTTTTAATGAGCTAGAAAATGTGAAAACATTTAAAACGAGACTACTATAAAAAACGACATTAAAATTACACTTATGTCAAAATTATAATTTATAATTTATATTTTTTTACGTATGCTGTTACGTTTATTATATTGAGTGATTACTCAACGACTTTAGTATATATATACATTTGTATACGCATTTTATTATATAAAGGAAGGATTACTTGAGATTGCTGTCAGTGCGCAGTGTTTTAATTTTAATTATTATTATTATTATTAATAATAATTTAATTAAGGTGTCGTGAAAAGTGTCACCATTGTCATAAGAACAATGTGTCATTATATTGAGACGTTTAATTGTTGAATTGTATGCTAAGATACCTAGGCGTACCATAGCCTTTGTGGGGTTGTTTAAGGTGAATTACTCAAAAAAAAATGATAATAAAGAACTAAATAATAATAAAATAAAAAAAATGAACACGTCAAAATTAAAGCATACTCAAATATTATTTTTACTTACCTAATGGACTAAAATAATTTATTATCCGTTGAAAAGACAAAATAGCCAACTATAGCCCCCAAAGCTGTCCTACTCGCTCACGAGTCAACATTTCAATATTCGAACACAAGCGAACGTTTCGGAATATTGTTTTCGTTGTCAACGCGGCCCTTATCTCCCGGCGTGATCGGGTCGCGGGAGGGGATAGGATAGGTCGGGCGGGACTTCGAAGCGGGCCGCGGGACACGTGCCCGATGGAATCATGCGATGGACACAACTGTCAGACGTCAATCCGACGACGGGCACTGCCTAAGTCTGCCCGAGAGAGAAGAATCACATTTTGGCTTTCAGCAATTGTCGCGAGGATCTCCCAACCGGAGCAACGGTTGAAAACTTCGAGCCGAGGATACTCATCTCGTTTTCTGAATATTTTCTCGGCCCTCGAATCTGAAAACATATTTCAACATACAAGGAAGGAGATGATAAAAAAGCGGTAGAATTTCTAAAAATTCTGATAAAACGCTATATTTTTTAATATCCTCGACAAGTTTTAATATCAGAATTTAAAAACAAAACTTTTTTCAGCTTCTAATTTCCAGAAATAAAAAAAAAATGCCACGTTCAAAAGCTTTCGAGAAAAAAATCATCTGAGAACTAATTACTAATTACCTGTCATCGAGAGACGAGAAAAAGATGGACTGTAATGAGTAGCCACTGTTTACAGTCCATATTTTTCTCTTCCCTCGATGACAGCTAATTAGTAATGACTTCTCTCAGATAAGCGAAAATGTATGTAAAAATAGTACTATAAAAAAAGGAAGTAAACTCAATCTTTCGAAGAGTTGTTTATTTCACGATTTTAGCAGAATTTTCGTGTTTTTTTTTTATATTTTCCCAGTACATTTTGGACGCGTAGATGTTTTTTACTTTAGCAAAAGAAAAAGACCGCTGTCATCACAATCGATTTATATAAATATCTTGATATGTTTGTAAACGAACCTACAATATAGAATAGGAATCGCAGCTTTATTTGTCACCGGAGCGGCAGGTTCTCCTCTATCCAGCCAAACGTCATCCCCATCAGAAATTCAAGAGGCGAATGCAAAAGAAGACTGACTGATGCTGATGAAAGAGGGAGAGGGGAGATGTCAGAGGGAGATAAGTTCAACTCAGTCTTCCATCTAACTCCATAAACATCCGAAAACGTAAACAGACTTTTTAAATATTTTTTACTATCGACCTAATAATTATCATGTTAACGGCTCAGTAACGAAGTTAGTTATGTTAGTATACGAAGGCCTGCTTCTGGTCTATATAAATATGCCGGGTTTGATCTAAAGCTTTTCAATACTATCCACTATACCACACTAATAACACATATATACCCAAAATATTCATTAAATAACAGTAGCTAACGCTATGTTATGAAGACTGATTTGAAAATAAATTAAATGAATAGTTTTCCCTAGTTACAAATTTTAGCAAAAAACTGACGCGTGAAATCGGAAATAAATCTGACGAAGGAACGTCGCAATCCCTAATAAACCTAACCTACAAAGCCAAACGGAAAATAAGCGAAACCGTCGAATTTCATACTTTTTTAAGATAAGATAAGATAAGATTTATTATCCGAGATATACAAAAATGTACATTGGAATGGCATAATAACTTACAACTTACAACAATGTAGATAAAAAACGCGATGATTATAATAAATTAAAATAAAATAGCACTAATAGATTATCTAAACATAAAATAAAACAATTTTAATTTAACAAATCAGAAAAATAAATATTTAAAGGGATCTAATAAAGTACCTACACAGGAAATAACAGAAACAAAATTTACATAAATATATTTAAAACTAAAAAGAGAATACTATTAATTAAAACTCTTCAAAACTGTATATATTATTTTCTAAAAGTAATAACTTAACCTCTCTTTTAAAAATGCTAAATTTAGAAATAAGTTTTATTTTTTTCTGGTAATTTGTTATAGAAATGAGCGGCTAGATAATTTTTATAATGTGATAGCTGTGTATGGATATTGCGTTTGCATAGATATACTTTCATTAATGAAACTAATACACATATTTGACATAGCCGCAAGTACTTAAACCTATACATAATATTATTTTCTCATAAAACAAAAAATGAAATGATGATTTCACTTTTTCGTCTAAGCTTACCCCTTGAGTGGAAAGCTAGGACTTGTTTCGACGGTTTCAATTCCCTTCTCACATGCCGTCAAACTCCCCCATGGCTTTACATTTTAATCAGCAATCAACAATCTTTTGCCTGATTGTCTGTTGCACCACCGCGGGGAACGCGAATAGCTTCAATTCCTATACATCTATCTCTCTCTATTAATATAGTCAGAGCTACTTTTGTACATATGACATCTTTACCGCGTTATATAGATACAAATTACGATAATAATCATAGAATTGTTTTATAGTAGCTTTAATGCGAATTTAGATAAATAGTGATTTCGCTAATTATGACATTATTATTCCAAGGAAAAATAATATTATTTCCAGAGTATAGTGTTACCTGTAAAGTGCTGTACATCTGTAAGGGTACGATATACCTACTCCTCTTTAAGGATGGTAGCTCACCAAATACGCCGGTAGGCACTTGCCCGGTAAAACTCTACCTACATAAATTCAGGTGACTCAAAGCTTTGTAACTCTTATTTATTTGTAGGTACTCAAAAGATTACTAGGAATTGCCATAATTGATGTGCCTATATGCTAATATTTTTTATCATTGAAGTATTACAAGTATTATTACCATTTACAATTTTTTTCCACATGACGTGTAAAGAATATGTTCAAAGGTTTGAAATATTTGTACATATCTAGGTATATGTTTTATAAATGTTATGAAATTGTCACAGGCACGAGTATGAAACTGATACAATATTATTTTTAATTTTAGATGATACATGATTACTATAACATTAATACAAGAAAAGACGAAAGAAAGGTCTACTCCATTGTCTGAGAATCTGGGTACGAGAGGTGGGTGAATGTTATGCTGGGCACAGCTAGTACCTATATACCTATGGATTGGATTAGATTGGAGAGTAACCGGGTGGCAGGCTACACTTTCGCCACATTCTTAGAGGCTCGTTATGTATACCTTCGTAGTCTGTAACTGAATAAGTGTTTTTGTGTATGTGTTACTTAACCCAGTCGACAGTGCTGAGATAAGCGCCGTTAAATATTCTCAGCCGCTGTGCTGTCTTTCGGATGCCGGAAAGACATTAATAATATCCTGCTGACCTAGAAAATAAAATAAATAGGTCATGAAGTAAAATTGGTAATATATTTAAATAAAAAATATTACTAATTATTCATATTTAATATGCCCATTCATTGATATTAGAACGAGGATTACGAAGAATCATGCAATAAATGGGGATCGAGGCAACGCATTGCGACTACCAGAGGCTGAAATTATGGTGCTGTAGACTCAACAGGCGTTGCGGACGAGTTGGTACCATTTTTAGTTTTGTCAATAACTTTATGAGTTTGAGAGAAACAAAGACGTCAAATTCTACCTCAGCGTGTCATAAATCTATCATACAAAAAAAAATGCTATGACCAGCCGTATAGTTATAGTGTATACAATATAACTATGAGAAAAATAAAATTTTCTCTACCCTACTGAGAAAATAGATAACAGTTTCGTTGAGAAAACGAGCGAGAAAAGGGGAGTCGGCGCTGCGCAGCCTAGATTTGAGAGAGCACATACTCATCAGCTAATGGGCCGTGCGTGGACGGCGAAAGGTATACCTACATACGCATTTGGATATCTATCCGTCTATACGTCTAAACGTTCAACGGCCGTACATCTTAGCAGTAAATGCAAACAAACTGCATACGTATAAGGGATTATGAGAAAGTTAGCATTTTTTAAACGAAGGCACATAATACGACGATGAAAATTTCTAATTTCATAATACCTAATTTTAAAATTTGCGTCTTTTCAAAGCTTCATATTTTGTTAATTATATTATATATACATTTATATTTTTATTCTTTTATCAAATTATAAAAAAACAGTTTTCTCATATTATATTATTTTCTTGTTTGCAAATGCGTCCATTACTAATATTGTACAAGTCTTCCTTGGAGCATGTAATACCTAGTCAGAGAATACTATTTTAATGTATTGCGTATTTGTTATATTTGTAATTTTGAAATTGTAAAACATTATATTAAATTTATACTACATTATTTATACTAATTATTTACGTAAAAAGTATACAGTAAACTTAAAAATAAAAAAAAACGTGTAACAAAATTCGAGCAAATATCACCCCAGAGCAGACCTTGTCTAGTAGGTGATAAAATTCACACCAGCCTAATCAGTTTTGCTTTGTATGAGATAACTTTAAATATGGTATACTATTTTACTATTAATAGTCAAAACTAATATATTCATTGTATTATGCAATTAATTTCACATTTATTGTTTTGGATTTACAAAATTATATTTTTTTTAAATACTTTCTATAACAATCAAATAGGTCGACAGTGTTGAGAAAAGCTTCGTTAAATAAGAGTGAAAATAACATGCTTAGATTGGAATTCGATACCCGTGCCAATAGATCGGTAGTAAGCTTTCATCACTACGCTACCGGGCCAGTACTTTAGTGTAAGTTAAAAATGTACGAATAGGTTACCTACTTATATTAACGGAATGCTACATTTTGGAGATGGTGGTATATGGTAGATTTGAAACTTTTCAAAAAACGTAGATAAAAGGAATGCTTGCAGAACAAAATTTTAGTTGCTTTCACCCAACTATAATAGCAGTGTAAACATCCGTACGGTGTTTGCGGCGCTGCGCTGATCCAAAATAGCGCTGGTGGTTATTTTGCGCGCAACGAAGGCTGAAGGCCATGCCTATACAAGCACCAGCGCCGAGAACCTCGCCCGCGCCGCGGACGGCACGGCATATGCAAATGCTGGTCGATCACAGAGCCTCAACGAACTGTGACGGTGATGGTTCCAATTTAATTTCCTATATTATTCAGCATATCAAAGCTTTCAAGTCAAATAATTTTAAAATATTACTTTAGTTATTTACGTATATATCTACATATGTACAATAAAAAAAAATAGAAAAATTCTATTAGTTTATTTAAAGTAGTGTACTTTTTAATATATTCATTTTTTAATAATGCCAAAAAACGTGTACTTATAAATTAATAAAAATTACGATCACTGTTTTTTGGTACAAACGGGAAGAATGCAGGGAACATTACGGCAGTAGTGTCAGTCGCTAGTTGGTTATATTAATGAAACTATACTACTGCTTTGTAAATGTAGGTATGTGTTTTGGTAGTCAAAATAAAATTATTAAGTGGAATAAATATTATTATAAATTCATTAATTTCTAATATTAAATAATTTTGTAATATTTTATAATATTATTATATTATTTTGTAATAATATTATTTTGTCCTATTTTGCATGGTAAAACTCAAATTTGAATGATTATCTATACAATAGGTAGATAAGCCCTTATACCAGTGTCGTGTGTCCTCTACTTCCCCGCCCCCTTTCCTTCCCTAAAACATTCCTATACTTAGGTACATTATAGACATTTACGACACATCATTAAGTCCAATTTTACGATTTTTTACAATATAGACATATGAATATTTATAAAATTATATTTATATAAAAAGTTATTGCTAAAGAATACTAAAAAAGCCTCAAAAAAGGCCTTTCCTTAAGGATAACCGTATGTGAAATGTAGTTTTCAATCTTCATGGAGAGCAGACGACTGAAGGAGGCAAATCGCAGCAAAAGTTACATTCATATTCTTTTCTTTATGTCCCGATATTTGGCGTTTGCATCTTGTCACCGAATAATTATTCATAGTAATTAAATAAATATAAAAAATAACAGTCCATTGAAATTATATCGTAGAGGAATATTTTGACATTTAAGATGAATTTTATGTCGGCTTGAGGTGATATGATGAATCCACCTTGTTTCCGAACACAATCAATCTTTCAACATAATCCCAAATACAGGCAAGCATTAATGAGGGATGTTTTAACGGTTGACTTATTTATTAGTGTTTTGTACAACCAAACAACGATTGAACGTCTAAATGTGTGTCAGTTTTTTGAGTTTCCTACTTTCCCGTGTCCGACGCAACATTGAAATTGAAGGCAAATTGTGGCTCGGCTCGTTTGTTTGACCATTTCGCAAATCAAACATGGCCGCACGGCGCGGTGAAATGGCGGGAAATTGAAAACTGCGGCAAAAAGCTGCGAGTAAGTTGCCGTGTAATGACAGCCGGTTCACTTGACGACGCAGCCTCGCGGGGGAGGGGGATTGCGACTGACCGTGGGTTGTGAATATGCATTTATGAAAAGCTTGACATGGGCGATCTGGGAAGATTCCCTTGAGTTCCTCCTCAATCCTTAAGTTTGGTTCCGAATTTCAGTTTTATACATCGCTTAACTTTACATTTTAGGGTACTTCGGGTCCTCGCAAGAACAGCGTTTTGCGTTGGCTTCATTGAGTCCATTTTTACCCAACTTTTAATACCTACTAGAATACTAAAGTGAGATAGTTTATTGTACCAAATTATGGGTCGATTAGAGCTTTAAAAAAACTCTAAAAGGGCCTCGCTGAGTGACACAAGAGACGACAATCCCTGGATATATTTATTGTGTTTAGCAGGGTTAATTCCTCCTCCCCCCTCCCGCCCCGTCCTCCCACCAACAGGCATTTAAATGCCAGAGCGGGATAGAAAATAGGAAAATAGAATGCCGGCGATTCATTATATATATAGTTCAAGGAAAACATACAGACAAATACAGGGATTTTTGCAATATTACCTTTTATCAGCTAAATGAAATGGCTAAGTAGATCACCTACCCCTTCTGGCCTCAACTAATGAACATTATCCCTCATTTTCAGAAATTTTCAGATCTTGTTTTTGTGCTCTATCTAAGAAGAGAGTCAATGTAAGATGAATGCATATCGCCACTTTATAAATCAATAGTATCTAATAATTACAGTCTCGGCGATTGGTAATATAAAAAACGGCTGCGATAATTCTGTGCTTCAAAATTGCTAGCAATAGCAATCCGGTTCCACGCTACGACGCAATTTTCCCCGTTGATTTTGTCGGGAAGCCGGGAGAGCCGAGCCGGGAGAGCCGGGGCGCCAGAATTGCCGATGTGGAAATGTGGAAATGGCCCTGACGACAAACGACGAATGGCGGGAAACCAATTGGGGACGTTTTTAATAATGAATTCTCTACTCCGCAATCTGTCCTTTGTGTACCTCATTATTATATACGAACTACGTCTCCATTTATTGCTGATTTATAGGTAGATAGGTGCCAAAATTGTAAAATTTGTATTTATTAACAAAAAACCAAAGACGTTAGATTCAATGTCGCCAGCGTGAACTTTATTGCACGATATATACTCGTATTATATAAAGTCTACATGTTTGTGAATAGTTTGCCGACTCGTCAACAGAAATACTTACTAATATTATTTATTTATTTCATAGATGTACAAAATGGACTATGCTTAACCATATTCACGTCTAATTATATATTTTAATAAAACAATTTAAAAATACATTACGATATTTATATTTCAAACTAAATAGAAAATTTCGTCGAGAACGTGCCGAAGACACTGGTTGCGCATTGTATTTTATATATAAAAAAAACGTCCTATGGAATGTACATACAATTACCTAATTATAAGGTTTTAAAATGTGAAAAACATTAAAAACACTATTCCCGTTTCAAATAAAGTGTTTGTTTAAGAGTGTGTTAAGAGTATGCTGGGAGTGTAAAGTGTAGGTGTACATAATTGTGCGTCTGGAAGAAAACCTGGTGTTTGTGTGATTCTGGGGGTTTATCTTTGCGGGTGAGAGATAATAATAATTATGGATGTTATATTTTTTCCCTGATTTCTTTAGTAAATAAAGCCTTACTTAAATGAAATTCGTCAGCATTACTATACACACATACTATCTAGTAATATTTTCAATTAGTTATTAAAATTACACACCTTACCTGTTATCATCTATGTTACTGTACGAGTATACAAGAAGTGTTCCTTTTTAATGAACCACGTTTTTATTTTTAATAGACCTTTCTCTGCCTTTCTCTCTATAGATTTATAAAATTTGGTATAATTAAATTGAATATTGGAAATATGTAAATTGTAGCAAACCTTTAAAAAAAATCTAAAGGATATTTTTAGAGATAATAATTAAATAATTAATAATCAAATTACTGAACTATTAAAAGTTTAATGTTTCTGCATCTGTATTAATTACTTTCATTAATTTTCCAGCTTAACAACGAATCTGTATGTATCTATTTGCAATAGCTAATTAGGAGCTTAGGTGGAGGAGTAAGAGTTTAGTATTCGAACCTCCGCTGGAATCAGATGCACTATTGAGACAGAGACACCCACCCGACACACCCCTTTGTGGGAAGCCAAATGAATGACGATTCGAATCGTAGCAGCGACAGATACGCCAAATTATTGCATATTCCAAGCCGTTTCTGTCCGTACCGATTCAATCGAATGCTTATACCTTTACGTCTGTTAATTAAATACAAACATATAATAGATCAATAAAAAACATTATTTTTAAATGTATCGCTATTTATGAAAAACAAAAAAATATTTTCAAGAGTAAGGAAAGGGTTAATAAACTATTTTTTATACCCATGTACCATTATTAAACTTTTAATATAAAAGCTAAAAAATCGATTCGGTTTATTAAATAGCATGTATCATATGGTTGTAATAAATGGCCTCGTATCATGAAGACAATTCGTGCTGGCATGATTATTAACATAATAAGGTACCTGTAGGAATTAAAAAATGTAAAAAAATGTGATGCAAAAAAAGAGCTAAAAACATACTTTCATTCTTCATTTCATACTTCTTGTGCTAATAGGTTAAGGTATGTAATTTATAAAAATTCAACATGAAAACCTTAAATAAAATTCGAGACAACGATATTGAATTTTAAGATACCTTCTGTTCTTTTAAATTTATTTAAGTCAATTTTATTATAAATGATCCTTCATGATATGAAATTATAGCTCCTAACTAGCCAAACCAATCTATTTTGGTTGTAAATATTTGCCAGCTAAAAAGCGTCAGGTTCAATTTATTTTTTCCTAGAACTATTCGCGAATGGATTTTTTTAAGTAGATCTATTTTTAGCCGCCTTCCCCAAACAAAGACTATTTTGAAATATAGATTGTTGACTAAGAAAACAAAATCACCTGCCGATACCAGCAATATCACTAAAAGCAATATCCAAAATATTGTAACTAATAATAATTGATATTATGGCAATGGTACTATAATTAGTACCAAATCACAAATGAGTATTAATATACTCATTTGTGATTGGGTAGTAACGAATAGTACCAACCTACCTACAATGGTGGTGCAAAGTAATTAGCAGTTGGTGTATAGCGCCCTCTGTTGGCCATCGCTTTAATCTGCCGATGGTTTCTCCTACTCTGCTAGGATAGATCGGGTTGTCCTGCACAATAGCGTCCCATAGGGTCCCATTGGTGTTTCGTCGACCATATCGATTGCTGATGCGTGATACAATTTGCCAATATGCGTAACCCGACAAAGCCGCTACTGAAATGGGAGTACATGTTGTTTCTTTTTTTAATATGCTAAAATCGTTTTAAATATATTGCGTTTCAATTAGGTAAATAGCTATAAATAGTCAAAATATTATAATCTTTAAATTTAAATATTATTTATAGCAAACTGGGTCAGTTCGTCAAATCTGTAAGCTTAATTTTTGTGCGTTTTTTTTTAATGCGACTTACCAAAAACTCATCCTAAAACACATTAAATAAAATTTGAACAAATTTTTAATTAAGTATCTAACATTTATCACAATTGTGTTTCACTATATATTTATTTATTTATTAGTGAAAGTATAAGATAGCGTCAAATTTGAATATATGTATATTTTAATAATATAATGTAGATGGAGAAATACTAACTTATTTTTATTACGGGTCGAAACATTAATATTAATAATCATTTATTTATTGGTTGTTAAAGTGAACGAACATATTTTCAAAACTCTACCTAACTAGGTAGCGCCCGTACTAAGGTAGGCTTTATTTGTTGTAGATTATTAAATGTTTCAGGCCGAAGAACGAACTTATTATTTATTGTTTTTATTTGATATCAACTAACAATATATAATTTAAATTTATGGTATAAATTTAAATTTAAAGTTAAACATATGTACGCGTGGTGTATTCTCTAAGAACCTACCAAAAACAGAAGTTTATTGTGGCATTTACTAGTACTTTATAATTGAGAAACTTATGTATTTCAGACGTTTCGTTTAATTTATGATATAAGGAACACTGTATTACAAGTAAGAGAAAGAGGAGGCATTTTATTTAGTAAAAGATATAATTGTGTCGATATTTGAACCACACTGTAGCTGTTACTTTGAACCACACTTTAGCTGTTACTACCTACTCTTTGGAAATCGGTCTGTCATCCGTATTTAAATCGAATTGTCTATATAATACTATAATATTGTAGGTATATCCCTATAAAGTTATGATCCCAGGTATCTAGGCCCTGCAAACAACTTTCAAACGCCTTCAGCTCCTCATGGCTCGGTACAGCGGTATTGAAGAAGCCAAAGAACAATTATTTTCAAAAAACGGTATTTTTTTTAAAGTAGAAGGTAGAAGGACCTTCTCGTATATTTTTTGTCGTTGTTTTAAAACAAACCTAAGATTAGGTACCAAAATATTTAAGTAATATTATAATATAAAGGATTTTTTTTTTGAAACTCTTGTAAAAGTTAGTTTATATTAATTTTTCTTTTACTACATATATTATTTTTATTTCATTTTACTATTTTTTTTTAATGTTACTAAACTTTTATCTGTTATTAGGGAAACCTGTGAAATAAAATTAAATAATAAATAATTTGGTGTAGAAAGTATACCCATACCCATGGCGTTTTTTTTATAAATAAATAAGTAATAACACATGGCTATGATTTATACGGTGAACGAAATATGAGTTTTTTATTCAGCAATAAAAAACATTTAGCGGCGACTCATAAACGGCAAGTAAAACAAAAATTATTTGCATTCAATGTCTTTATGAGTAGTTTTAAAACGATATTAACTGCACAATATAAAAACATACTTCTAAATAAATACCTATACCTATGTAATTGTCACAATGTAATCTGCATTTTATTTCTACTCTGTCAAGCTCTTAATTTAAGTAAAGTACTAAAATTTTGAGAGTATTCATTTCAAAAATTGAGAGTATGAAATCCATAGAATAGCCAGAATGTAAAAAATGTTAGTTCATTAAAAAATTTAAAAAAAATAACTGAATAATAATAATTAATAAATTATTAAGAGTAATATTTAACACGGACCGCGTCGATCACTTAGATAAATTGTCAACTGCGAAATCTTGGTCACTTTAATACCTTGTTTATTTGTAGTCTTTGGATTCATGTTAAACTCAAATATTTTTTTTATTTAAAAATAGGCGCAAGTGAATCGGAGACTTATCGTTCATTTAAACAATTTAGCACACAACTAATGATTTTGTTTCTCGAAGAAATTAATTTCGTTAAAAAAATCCTAATAATTAGTGGGCGCCCTAAGGATCATATTAAAATTAATTCTTTTGCCAACTTATTCCTTCGCCTTGCTAAGTTAGCAGTTTACGATGAAAAGAGCTTAAAGCATCCGTGATAAATTAGCCAAGATACAAAACGTAAGGAGCGGAAAATGTCTAGGCGTTCTCTTTCTATCGCGGAGGTCTCTTTCATAACGGCCATACGGCCGGGCGAAGGAACAGCTTCAGGTGCCGAAGCAGGGCTGCAGCGCACCGGCGGAAGCCAGTTTGCACACCCTGCAGCCCTGGCTCGCCTTCAGACGCATTCAGAACATCCTATCATCATATCAGCTGCCTTAAGCCAAAAGGGTAAACTATTTTTTATCGATTTTTGTTTTGGGTGGACTTGATGTGGTTCGTTGTATACAAATTATGAGCGTTTGTAAAGATTTAAGCCACGGTTTAGGAAATAAGCTTCTGTGATGAAACTACGATGGTGGATAGTTTATCTTTTATTTTTTATGCAAACTTTACTACTCAATAAATTAATGCATATTATTATGACCAATTAAAATTTTCGTAAATAAACGCTAATACCGACCGACCCGTCGTCTCTCTCCCTCTCTCTGCGCGCACGCCGCCGAACGTTGCCGAGCGCCCTCTCGTCGATCCTCGGCTGTCCTCGTCCACTAGCGCCCGCTGCCAAATATTTTCTCTTTGGAAAATCTCTTCAATTTATGATAACAACTTAACTTAACTTAATCCAATATCAGGAGTTTTGTGTATATAAATATATAACATCAACGATAAAAATATATTTCTCTGCCATTTCAAATCTTTTTTAATGAGCTTCCCCACATAATTTATGAGCGCCAGCTTTACAATGAAAAATAACGAGAAGAAAAAGATGCGGCCCATCATACTACTGGTTTATGGAAGTAAGCTAAATATTTATTTTTTCTGCGGAAATTTGCTGCATTTTACGTACTATCGTTGTACGGCGCGGCCTACGCGAGCGTCTTGCGGAGGAGGGTTGGAAGGGGGGGGGGGGGGTGGTGGTGGTGGTGCTCGACCATTGTTGTTGGCTACGATGCACATCTTTAATATTTTTTACTCCCTTTTTTGAGTGCGCAAGGGAAGGTACACCGCATGCAATTCACGATGTAATATTCTCCATTATACTCGCCCACTGTTGGAGCATGGAAAGGGCTAGAATTATTCTAATAAATACCACTTCCCTTTTACTAAAAACAGAATGCACCTTAGACATATATACATTAATACCAAGAATACCTCAAATTCCTTTAAATAAAGCACATGTTCATAACCCTTAATGTTCCTATAAATAAATGTTGGCTTAAAGGATAATACAAAATCATAATACAAAATCTAGATGTTATCTGAACTATCAGTTTTAGGATTGTACCTACTCCAGTGACAAAAAAGTTACACAGCAGGCAGTACTTTCCAAAATATCCAAGGTGGCACACCCAGAAAATTCCTCAGAGAATACCTCCTACTACTGCAACGTAATGTTATCAAATTATGCCAACTTTGCCATCGAAATACCCACCCTCTGCCAAGGAAAACCACTTTTTATTTTGTAAATAGTTTCAAGTTTTACCAATTCGCTCAAGAGAAATACGCTAGAAATTTCCGATTTTCCTGATTGACGTAAACCTTTTCCGAAAGTAGCAAATCATTTTATAAACGAACAGCCGGCTCTCTCTCCTTCGGCGCGCGCCGTCCCGCTCGCTCTTAGTCCCTAGCTATTAGTCATCCTAACGGGCAAAGAGAGCTAACGCAAAGAAAAGCATGAATTGAATAAATTTGAATACACTTTCTTCTGGCGTCGAAAGGATGTACGAGGTTGGATTTGTTACCTTATTATATCTATTCAACCCTTTCTGTAAGTTGGTAAGTTTTTCCGTGATTCGTGGATGGGGCGCTGGGGGCGGGGGGGGGGGAGGCGTATGCGCTATCTAACCTCTCAAAGATTTATTGGATCTAAAAGAGCTATTTCCTATTCGTGGCATTGAATGCGAAGGAATCTCAGGGAAACTTAGATAAGTCACGTATGCGTTCTTCAATGAAAATGATAGCAACTTAAATTTGTTGCTTTTTTTATAAATTTGAATTTCAGGGAGGCGAGCGTATAATTAAGTTTTCCCGAGATGTATTCGATCGTGATGTATTCTTTTAGGAAGATAGGTATGTGTGAATATATCTGAAATGAATGTCAATAACCAATACACAGTATTATCAATACTGTGTATACGAGTACTGAATTGTAACAGACAGCTATTCTATGAATGTAGTTCCGAGAAAATGGCTATCTTGTGTTTTTTTTAAAATGTGTGGATATAAAGGTGCCGTATAAAATATATAACTTGTCAGATTATATCGGTATGTTTCCAGATATGTTTTATAATGAATGACGACCGTGATAGTTTTAAATCAGTTATAAAAATAACCTATTAATTAATAGGGTCATTTATATTTTTTGTTGTGTTGTATAGCTCCGAAATGTTGGTTATTTATTTTAAAATTTATTTGCAAAAATTCAATATTTTTGCTTCACAAAGGAAACATTTTGAATAACGACGTATAGAATTTATTAAAGGAAATATTTTCAGTACCGACAGAAAAATTGAATAGGTAATTTAGTTAAAAAATGTTTTCTACTGAAACTAATAAAGATCATTTTGTAAACCTTCTCTTAAAGATATTTTATTATATCACACCGATTGAAGAGCAAAAAACTAAACTATAATATTAACAATAGGAATGTAATTACAATTAAATAATTGAAATTAAATTAATTTATTGAATTTTTAATTGATTTATTAAAAAAAAATAATTTAAATCTCGCATAATATCGGTAGAATCATAAATCAGTTATGTGTACCTAAGTTCACATCCATGCGGAGTGTGTAGGTGAGTGTACAAGTGTGGTTATGTGTACTATGCACACTAAAAATAGAACTGCTACAATTGTTTTATTTTACGAACCCCATAGGTAACGAAATTATTGTTTTTTAGGTGTTTAAATTTAGGATCTACAAGTCAAGTTCGGATAACCAATTAGGCAGCCATTTTCGAAGAGTGTTGCAACGAACAGCCAAAATCAAGCTGGTAGAGCAAAAACGAGAAGTTTCTAAATATCTACATGAGATAGGCCTTTTTCAATGTTTGAGGGGATGAAGGGGATTCGATAGGTACTTAGGATTACAAAGATATGAGCGAATAACTAAATTCAACGTAGCCAAATGGAGGAATGAATCACATCAGAATCGGTTGCCTGTCGACTGAAACCTTAATATAGAAAAGTTGTTGAAAAAACGCTTTTCGTCGATATATGATACAGACTGTGACGAGTTCGATAGGATCTTTGTGGCTATTTTTATTTACCGAAAGAAATCTTAAGCAGAGAGCGTAACTTGGCAAAGAATACCAAATAAATTTATTGTTTCGGTCCGTTCGTTCCTTGGCAAGAGGAAAACTTCCTAAACAGAGGGGAATCTTGGCCCGCAAAGATCTATTTTCTCATGAGCAGATATAATCATAACAAATATGGAGAACAAAAGTGTTTGACACTATTCGTACATGTTGATAATTTTTTTTACTATTATTAATTTTCGCTACATTTTTAAGGATATTTCTCTTAAGCTTTGTAGGTAAATGGTTTTTTATTTTTTTGTTTAGATGTTATGTGACTGGCCAAATTGATAAATTTTAATCAGTACTACTATGATATTAATGTTATAGTTAATTTCATACAGAATTTATAAGGGCGATTATATGACTGATATGATAGACTGTGGAGTTTTTAATTTTTTACAACCTTTTTGGTTGACAGGAAGTAAATTATATATTTTGGGACTATATTATATTATACTTGCATATATTAGAAATTTACAATCACAAGATAGTATTTCTTTATAAAACTACACTTGTCCGTATCATATTTTTCGTTTTATGACATGATTTAATATCTGACCTGATTAATTTACAAGTAATCAATTGTTTGATCATAATGACTCTTATTTGATTAGACCTGCGTCGAGTGTAAATGGGTCCTTACCGTACATGAGTTATGAAAGAAACGTTCTGCTTTGAAAACCAAATATCAAAGGCTAAGCCGAATCCTTTATCAAGATTCATTTATTTTATTTAAATCTTCTATCAAAACACGATTCTCGCAATTCTAAAACATGACATTGAAGAAATGTGAGCAAAATCGAATTAGTGTTATAAAATAGTAAAAGGTGTCGTGTCATGTAAGTTTACAGGTTCAGATAAAAAAAAAATAGCAAAAAAAAGTATATTACCGTAAGAAAAAAAAATATTTTGATAAATCTATATAGGTACATACCTATAATCGAATAAAAGCATTAAAAAACCTTAAAAAACCGTATATCCTTATAGTAGTCGTACGCGTATAGTAGTGGCAGTCGGTACGCGGACGGCGTCGTCTATACAGATCATAGAAGCGGACAAAATGCACAAATTTGTCCATTGATGCATTTTTGATGCTTTTATTGTGTAACCAAGTTTATTATGCGTGCTCAGACAGACGACAGACTGCTTCCTACGCTCAGGGTAGTTTCCGTTCTGCCTAACCCACTCCCAAAGGGGGTTTGACATTTGTTTGGGGTTGCCACTTCAACTGTTTCGCGGTATGAGTTGTACAATGATTTATTCGTCGAGAGTTCGAGAGGTTGGTTTGAATGCGTCAGGGGAAACTAGTTATATCGCGAACGTACGAACTAACGAAGATAACTTAAATTTCCGCGGTAAAGTAAAAACAACATAAAGGTTCATGTTGAAATACTATTTGTTATCGAGAGACGGCCTCCGAGTGCTTGATAAAACCTCAAGAACGAGGCGTCATGATTTAAACTAATGAAAAAGGCATTTTAATGGTGGTTCAATGAATGATCAACAAAATGCTCAAAAATATATTTACGTTAAAAAGTACTATTTATATTCATTTATTAATCACTAGAAACTGAAATAACTAACAATTTATGCATTTATAATTCACTCGGTTATCAAAAATCACAAGTGTATTATTAATTAATCAAAGTAAATGAACTACTTAGATATCTGTAATAAGATCATTTAAAATTGTTTGGCCATGCCTCACGTTCAGGGCCGTGCCACCTGTAGCATAAACGCAATTGCCTGCCCTGTAAAATATAATTAATTTATAATCATGATATCAAATTATAAAGTAGATTAAACTATATTGTTCATAATAACTGGATAAAATAATAAAAACAAACTCACCAATAATATTTCGTGACGGAGCCACGAAAAGCGCAAGCGCCGAAAGCCTTTTTATTTTTTATACAATAACGGGAGGTATGAAACGTCAAAAGTTTGTTGGCTCAAGTTATTGGCTTAAAACAATGGGTGTGAATGATAACTAACTACGAACTATGTACGACCTTTTTAGGTTATGTCTATCTCATATATATTAATTATTAAAGACCATTATCGAGACAAACATTTAATAATGATAATAACAAATGATAGTATAAAAAGGTTTGGTACTTTTTAAAATATAATTAAAATAAAAAAACCATCTATAGGGGGTATACTAAATATTGTCATACCTATAAACAACATATTTAACTGACATTAAACATTGAACAATTTTTACCCAATAGCAAAAAAATATTTTGCCTGCGGTGTGAGCAGAATTGCCACCGCACATCACTGATAACGTTGGTAGAGCCATAAGATGATAATACAGACTTATAACACGATTAAAAACTAGAAATTAAGATATATTTTGATCCGTTTTAGTCATGGTTTAAATTTATCGTGAACTTCGTTATTAACGTTTCTCTAGCATGAAAGTTTTTATTTTCGCTAGCATTTCAGTTATAGAGATGCAGAATGATATCTAATTAAAAGCATCTGACATAACCAGATTGCGTTGAATATTCATTTCACACTATCGATATTAATTAATTGTTTGTATAGGCGTATGTGTGTGTGTGGCGGTGTGGAGGTGTGGGTGCGGCGCGTCATTCAGGCACAAAGCCTTTTAATTAAGACGATGATCGGACGAGATAGGAGGGCACTCACACAGACGCAGACGCGCTCACGCACACGCCCCCGATCGCCGTTTTAATTCCGGTCGCTACATCTGACTACATCGCCTGCCTCGCTCTATACCTACCTAGCTACCTATCTAGGTACCCTATCTAGGTAGAGAAACAGGCCGGCGTAGATAAGTACTTCCTGGTCTTATAGGGAATCGAATTGAAATAATTGCATGCAGGATCACGCCTCTCTATAGACGATAATACCCAAGACCATTTTTAATGACTTAAAAAATATGGATAAAAATCATTTCCAAATTTATTATTTTTATTCACAACACATCTTTATAACACAACTTTTCAATATAAACTCATTACCTAACTCATCAACCACCTAAATTTTGAAACCATAATAAAATAAACATTTCAAAAACTTTTGATTGGCGACTACAGGTAAAAGGGTGCCAATATTGTCTGCAGGTATCTTATACAATATAATATCACAATAGATGTAATATGAATTCGACTCTGAGTTTAAGTCAATATCTTTCAATCCTTTGCTTTCTATTAATATTATCTTTTTAAAAATCCTTATTTCCGTAAATTTTCTCTTATTATAAAGCTTGTATGATGTCATTATGTAAGTAGGTAAAACAGGTCAACAGGTAATATCAAAAATTCTTAGAGTAAGCAAATAGAATTTGTATTTAAATTTATTTTTCTTTATTCTATTTCTTCATACTATATCATATACAAAATGGGAACTTAACATATATTTCAAAATATGTATTATTATACTAATTTATAAGCATATTAGATACATTATATTATTTTATCTATAATTATTGTTGCAAATAGAACACTTTTTAGGTTCCTCCTCACACACACACATCACACATCCATATACGCATTATGAAATTTTTTGTCTTTTTTAGTTAATGAAATGTCAGCTGAGGATCTATGTTTCTACAATTGATTATACACCACCTTAGAACACGCTATAAAGGTGATGTAAAATTAAATGTATTGTTTTTTATAAAAAAATAATAAATAAATGAAATTAAAGTATAGCATCCAGAGAAAAAAATCTTGCGACATAATTATTCTTTAAAATAAAAAAAAACTCTACTAATATTCAGCCCCTCAGTATTCAGTTAATATGATGAGTATGAGGTAGGTACATCTGGCAAATAAGGCCTACCCGTGAAATCTTCCAATCTGTGCATCTTTTAAAACAAAAATGCCTATGAGACCCAGTCGCTATCATATAATATCAATAATTATTTAACCTTAACATGCTCAGAGTTCACAGCTAGGCACAACAGGAGTCATTAACGACATATTCCCTTGTGATTGGTTGTCTTATTTTCTTATTCCGTTTTGTAGTTGTATGTACATGTCCTGGGCCCTATTAGCACCAATTGATGGAATTAAAACCAACTTGACACTGCTATCGGCGCTATATATTCGGACTGCGGCTAGCAGCGTCGTTTTGGCCGGCAACGTGCGATCGCTACCGGGTGCATCGGATTGGCCGGCATCTACGCAGGCGCGTATTGGGACGGGCGCACGAGCGATCCGCCAGCGGCGCAGGCAGTTAGGCGGCACTACAAGCTTGCATTATACGCCGACAACATTTCAATTGTACCCGACTAAATAATTTACTCTCCGTTCATTGAGCATCACGTTTTCATCATCCCTTCACCAGGAGTTAGAACCTTTGCATCCAACAGGATAACATCTTCCTGGCCCCATAGACTTTTAACCAGTTTAATGTTTTTTTCAAAAGTATGACTGCAAATTCAAATTTATACTTTTATAATGAAAGATCATGAATTAACTGTTTTTCCTAAGGTTTTTTTGTAGGAATTTTCTCTATTGTAAATAGGATGAAATAAATATTGGATACGTTAGGTGGGCCTTATTAACCACACATCTACCTTGCTATGTTGAACTACTGCGATGTTACTAAGGGTAAAAAGTGAGAGTAGAGCTGCACTCGAGAAGAAGGAAAAAAAAGAGAAGGGCATATATATTTTCCGGGTGCAAGCGGATGCATTAGTCTCACTTCCGGCTGCGTTCGTTCCCACTCGTTGCGTCCGAGGGCGTTACCAGAAAGCTACCCTACAAACATAAATAACTACATAACATGTTAAATGATATGGATTTTTCGAATTGTTCCGATTGTGAAATTATCCACACTCCCGCATAATTCAGTAAGAGATACCGAGAAGCTATCTATATGTTATTAGTAAGGCTTGGCTATCCTTATTATGTAACAAGATACGTTATAATACAATATTTATAGTAGGCACAATGGATATAGATAGAAACAATACTTGCTTGAAATGTTAATATTCGTTTTGATTTGACGCAAAAATTTTACCTAGTGGCATCAGAATGAGAAAAACGTTTCGAGCGTGCAGCGAACTAAAAGTAAAACAAACGCCTACGGCTAAGAGTGATCACATATTTACCAGATCACTTAAACTGTAAATTAGTATAAAATAAATTTTCGATAAACGTATGTTCGCGCTATAATATCTCGGGAACCAATGGGTGAATTTCAATAGAGTTTTCACTATTTTAATAAAGCGTCGTTCTAGGGAAGCTTTAAAGCTTCCCTAGGACGACGAATTCGATCGAATCAGTGATGCATTTAAATGCATCACTGATTCGATCAAATTCGTCGTTAATTTTCAAACGAGTCCAAATTTCAATTAGAGTCGCCTTGGGTCAGAATCCTAGCTTGTACGGGTGAAATTGAACTAAGCGGAAAAAGTTATTATCGGCAAAACTCAAAATCTTGAACCTCATTGTATTAAAAAATAAAAAAAAAAGGACTAGGTTTAAAAAAAAAATTTAGGTTAAAAAACATCCCCGAGACTGAAACAAGACAGCTATTGTGCTGATAAGAAACAAGTCAGTAAAGTGGTTTTACAATCTTTTACAATTCTGTCTTTTACTTTTAATTTTTTAATTCTGTGTCTTTTACAATCAAATACGATTAAGGTACTTAAATATTGATAAAATATATTTCGTATGTTTTTTTATGAGTGAACGAAAAATTATTAGTGTTTCTGAGATTTCCTGACTTTTTACCTGATATTCCAGCATTTATTTAAATGTTCTCATCGTAGGTATATGCGCGATCATTTGCCTTTAGAGTATGTGACTAAAAGCAGAAAATTGTAAGTGTAAGTGGTGTGTGTGCTAGAAAAAGAGGGGTAGTATATCCGTTTCCGGTAGCCAGAGCCGGTCCACCCTTCAGCCGGTCGATACGCGGACTCCGGATCTTGAGGGAGTACCTACTACTTTGTGTTGCTTACGAGCGGGTTTAAAAAAAACTCTCAGTCAAACTTGAACTCTGGAAACAATTTGAGTAGGTTAATTTTAATGTTAAACATCCGGATTGTACCGATTTAATGCACGAAGACTCGCTATTTCGAACGTGTTACAATATTTGTTTTTTTTTTAATTTTGTTTATAGTTTTTTACATTATAGGTAAACATATTCTTAATTTATGATGAAAGTAAAATATGGGGCAAAATTATTTATTTAATTTTAAAGAAATCTACCAATAAGGGATACGTAGTGGTAAAATAGTGACATGCTTAGAAAAATAAAGGAAATCTAGAAACAGATTCCTATTTTACACTAATTAGATAATAATAATAACAAATACCACATTTACAATACTACATTTACTTGGCTATTTCTTACGTATAGATTTTTTTTATTTATAATTATATTTTCACTATTATTCACGCATTACCACCTACCTACTAAAACAATGTAACCAATACATATAGCAGAATTATAAGTTAATATAATACAGCAAATATAGTATAATATAGTAAAAAATAAAAGTGATAAAGTAAATTTTTGTTCTATATTCATTGTATTCTACCAGCCTCCAAAATGATCTAAACGGCTATGGTTTTCAAGACATCAATCTACACACAAAAATTCAACTTTTTCGCATTTGTAGTTTTCGATTTAAAAGATGCAACAGACGGTCGGCCAGAGGACGGGGATACATTAGTGTATAGAATGGACATAACATGGCACTGGAAAATATGTAGTTTATTACTAAAAATAGTTATTTTATTTTCATATTTTTTTTATTAAATATTTAACTGGTATATTTATAAAAAAAACAAAGCACGAAAAAAATTGTTTCCATAAGAAATTTGTGAATTATTTTGGATATTTTAACAAAACAAAAAATAAAATGTTTGTTTAAAATTTAGTAAGACCAACTTTTATAAAACACAGACGAAAATAAAAAAGCATGGTTTGCGTCATGATTGTAATTCCGATACTTAAAATACAAATGATATTTTTTTAGTTTTACAAATGATACAGATTTATATACGAACTTAGTACCTAATGAATGAGAGTCTGTAATGCTTTTAAATATAATTAATTTAAATACCTACATTCAATTTAACAATGCTTTAAAATCAAAGGAAATTTTGATCCGCCACTCCATGTCCCTTAATCATTATTTTACACACTATAATAAATATGTATCTCCTGTTTTCATTTAGCGCCATAAGAACTGACAAATAAATAAATAATTTCCCGCGGAAGCCTCATAATAAAATAATAATACAATAAAAATGTGCGGGTTGAGAGGGTGAGAGGGGCGCGTTCAACCCCTTCGCCGGCGCCTATTTGTTTCAGTGAAAAATTACGTTTTCGTCGCTCATAAATTTTTGATGCTCGCTATGATTCTCGCTTCGCGTGGCTTGTTCACGGCTGTATGGGCCAGTACGTCCTCCCTCCTCCCCACCTAACCCCCTTGCAGAACCCTTCGTTTTTTGGAGGGAAAAACATCATAAAGGAACCCTTCCTCGAGTGACGATTATTACGAAAGTGTGGATGTTTTTGCGCCTCTATAGGAATTTAATTCACTTTCTTACAACTTACCTTATATAAAAGACATGCTTGTATACTATACTAACTTCGACGATAACCTTATCTGTTGTAGGTAGATTCTATACAAAAAAAACAGGTAGTTTTTTTTATATAATTTAAAATACCATTTTTTTACTGCCTGATTACTTTGAAATTGAATGAAAATTTAATGTAATAATACCCAAATGTTCTTGGTAGAATAACTTAGCCTTAGGAGTCAAGCTATTTAACACATCACTATAAAATGCTTTACAACCTACTTTATTTTGACATACAGGTTTATTGGATTTTAATTTGTTTCTCCTTTGGTAATAATTTTGCACCTACTTGAGAGCCTAATTTGAGCCTAGTTTAACTAGTTTGTGTGTTTTAGACAAGTTTTCTAGCCGGTGCAATATGGTAGTCGTTATGTCGTTATTATCCCTGCGATGTATGACGTCACTTGTTGCCGTCACAGATTTTAATATTGAACTTCGTGAATCTCATCGGAATTCGTCCCTGAAACCTTTTATCAGCCTTACCTAAGGCGCTATTCATGGCAACCCTCATATTAGGCGTTGGTTGTATCGTGGAAATAGCTATTACATTATAGGGATTGTAGCATCAGGGCCGTGTTTTAAAGTCCAATTAGTCAGTCACCTGTTATTTCGTTCAGCTGTTTAGTAAGTTATTTATAATGTTATTATATGACGTTTAAATATAACATTAATCGACATAAGCCTCTTTAGTTCTATTATTTTTATTATCCTATCCCCATGCCTTCCGAAATTATGACAATTAATATCTTCAAATTTTAGCTGATTTACCGTAAAATAAACACCAAAACCCTGTTTTATTTCTTTCTACTCAATGAAATGGTTAATAATCTAATTTCCAGTTTATGTAATTGGTATTACCCTGCCTTGGTATTTATTTCTTTTTGGCTTTTTCCTACTAATTTCGGCTTGTGTTTGGGTGTGATGGATTTAATTTTATGTATATCTCTCGTAATATTTTAACCAGTTCCATATATTGCACGTGATTCTACATCTCATTCGGTGAAAGCATTTTCGCAATGATATTGCGTTCGGTCACACGGTGATGTGCGATTTAGTAAGGGAACTTACTCAAGTAATTTTTGATAATAGCGTGAGACCACCTGCATTTGGTTTCAGGTAATCCCCAAATGAAAATTGTTATATATATTTATGAATTTATGAAAGTTGCATTTTAAACGTCATCTGTTATATATATTCTAAACAAAACTTGTTCAATTTTTTGCCCAGAATCATTCCTTAAAAGGATACTGCTGATTTTAAGTTCTCTCTAAATATTATATCTGCTAGTTTTTAAAGTCCTACCTATATTATAGGGGCTTCTTATTGAGTATTTGTGTTGCGAGTTGCGTAGTCCACCTCCACGCTGATCCATCTTTATTAATTAATAAATAGATTTAATACAATTTTATTAAATAATTGTATTATTCTTACCTCGAAAAACGTGCGTGTTAATATCGGATTTTCCTCTCGAGCGGCGCGATGCGGCGATCATTTACATATAATTTACCTACATATTATCGAAATATTTAATATCGGCATACATTTATATTACGGGAAAATGTAACAATTATGCATTTAAGTTGGAAGAAGCCATTCACACGCCGTCACTTGTCCAAAGTTGCCGAGCAACTCGCACCAGTCTTCGGGCGGACTAGCAACAGAGGGAGCAAGGCGGAACTCGCCTCGACATGCAATCTTGACAGATTGGCGCACTTCCCTCTATAATGCTGTGACATTTGCCTTAAGGGCGTCTCGAACCGGCGCCATTCAATTGGAACAACCTTCATTTATTTCCTTTTGAGGCATTCTTCCACTATTGGCGACGTTTGGCGACTTTTGGACGCTTTCTTGCATACCTTCTGATCGCAGTCACGTTGTACAGAAGGTTTCGTTGATTTATTTATTGTTTGTCATTCTACAAACAAATGTTATTATTTTTGCTTTATTTCATTTTAATAAATTTATTAAAGTAAAACTTCTTTTCGCGCACCTCACATAATTTTTCCTGGACAGTGAATGAATCTAATGCGACACGCTATTCGGCCACATTCGTGTAAACTCAGTAGAACGCTTCCGATAACGGAACACGTTTTTTGGACGACTTTGGCTAACTCAATTCAATGAAATTATAATATATAAAATATTAGCACACACCCGCTAAGGGACCCTAGTAAAGACTTAGTAAAACTTAAGGTAAACTCGGGTAAAACTAACGCCACTATGCATAAGGCCGCTAGTAATTGATATAATAGAAATGCACGAAGCAAACTACCTAAACAAAACAGTCGACTCTGATGTGCACAGAACGATTGCGAGCAATTCTGTTTCGACGTCTGTTCTTAGATACGTAATACATAGATCATTCATTATTTCAGATTGTATTTAATTAGTTATTTATAGATATTCATTTATTTATTAATTTATCAAACATAAAATAATAAATATATTGAAACATACTTACAATAAATATATTGATATTAGCCATACCTAACTAGGCTACCACCTGTGTCAAGGTAAAGTATAAAAGTACATATTTACTATATTATGAATTTATAATACAGATACAAAAATACAAGGTTACGTAAATATTGTACAAATTAGGTTATATCTTGTACTTGTAAATCTTATATTTACGATAAAATATGTATATAAAGTAGTAAATAAATAAATTACTTACAGTTTAATTCATAATAATATGTTACATATCAATCAAATGTTATTCTTCGCTATTATTCACTTTTTGGAAAGTACCGTATTTCAAAAGGGCACAGATGGATGGGTAAGAGTGAAAGCCTTTCATAAAATACAGGCCTGTATTTAAACCAGCTTGCATTACACTCAAGCGATGCAACTATTTGCGTGTTTCGGTATTATTTTTTCTTTAATCATTCTGGCTATGTAATTTCTTTGAAAAATTTTGATCTTAAAAGTATTAAAAAGAATTCTAATTTTCCAAATGTCAATATACTGTCAGACTTTTATATAAGTAATGTAAACTAACGGCGAACGCCTATTATCACAATCATCAGTAAAACAATCATCTAAATACGGTATTTAAGAAATACATTAAACAATTTTACGATATATATATATATCTACTTCTACCTACACATGTAAATCTAAGTAACCTACATTTTAAGTAACATTCCAGTTTAAAAAAGTATTTTAAATTGTTTTGGTGTTGTAGATATTTAAGAAAGGAACTGTAGGAAATTTGGCAAATTTAAAAAAACATTTTTTTTCGTACATTATTTTGAAAAATCCGCCGACGCACATAGCACTCTCATTCCTTCAGAGAATTAGGTTTTATATCGATATTTGTCGTTGCTTTTGGGCATCCGCTTCCTTTACTCGCCATTGTATAGATAGGGTGTGAACGAGATAAACGAAAGGTTGAGTTAAATATGTAGCTCACATAAAGCAGGACGATATATGCTCGTTAAAGTTGACGATTGTGAAATTAATTTAACTATTTTACTATTTCCATATTTGACTTGTACAAAAAATAAATTTTACATATCGGTTTTATTTTCATTGTACTGTTAGGTTTTCCTGGCGAATGGTACACACCATTTTGCGTGAAATATATTTCAGTTGAATGTGTATGTTTTTAGTCAGGTGAGTGTGCTTACCCGAGGGTTGGGGGGGGGGGGGGGGGGTTATGGTGTTCGCCTCGCTTCTCATGATTATTCATCAGGACGTGAAAAATTATTCCGAGTGCAGCTTCGAAAATGTTGCTGATTCGTCGCGCCATTCGTGATTTGAACGCGGGGTCCGTGCGATGCGATTCAAACGAAACCACAGCGCGACTTTGGACACACTGAAAGCGGAATTTATTTAAACATTTATCAATGCAAATCATTACATAACAATATCTCTGTACTTTTGCGAAAACCTGTCATCGGTTAATTTTACAAACAATTGTATGTACCATTTTTTCATATTATACTGTTGGTTTTCCTAATAAACGATAAATAAATAAATAAATATTTAACAGCTTAGACTACCACGCACCGCTTCAGAGCAAAGCAGTTATAATAAACGAATTTTCTAACGAAGAGAAGCATACTACGGTAATATTATTGGGGAGTATTGATTGTTTTATAAAAAAAAATATAGTGGTAAGAAAGTCAACCTAAATCTGCAAATACTTCAGGCCAGGCAAATACTTCAGCGACAAATCTCTCTATACGAATGTATTCCAGGCGCCTAAACCTAAAACTAATTATGCTAACTCTGTTATGTACCTACTTATCGTTTAGTAGATAAATTCCCACTCGCCTTTGGCCTAGCGTTTTAGCGGCAAGGATGGTTTCGATACTAATGCCATACTTGGCATAAGAGAACTAAGAAAATTCTCTGACTTTCATTTGAATTGTTATATTTTATGTTACTAATCGTAGATGTGACACAGATAAAGCAAGTAAAAAGTTAAAACGCAAAATCTCAAATTAATATTAGAAAAATGTAAAATCAATCCGTTGTCAGTGTGAACCCACCATCTCGTCTTGGTTTTGCGACTCGCCACGAGTGCAGACGTCGACACGTGACGTCACTGCCTTTTATCTACATTTCGAATTGTTTTCCTTACAAGCGACACGGACGCTTATCGATGCGTGGAATTTACAAATTCATAATGCAAATGACTAACGCTGGTAAATATTATGAGAGGAACGAGGATAAAGAATCACACCACAGCTATAAAACAATATTAATATAAAACTGAAACACTAAATAAATACTTGTAATTAAAATAAAAGAGCGCTTATATTACTGTTAAAAAATATTATATATAGGTTATATTATAGGTCGTGTCTTTATTGTCACTTTTGAGGAGTTTTAAAAAGTTAATTTTTGACGCATTTTTCGAATAGCAGTGGGCGTTAACGCGATAATCATATAACTGTGGTTACGTTATACGCGATATCAAAATAGCCTAATACTCAGCTCGTCATCGTGCTTCATTGTCACGGTGTCACTTCTAATGCAGGTCTGGCCGGACTCTATGGCTGTGAAAGAACGCGATTTCGTCACCGTTATGAGTCAGCTTCAGTAACGCAGCTATTCGTTGCGCTAGATTAATAGGGTGATTTAAACGGTGTCGCCTTATAACGCGCACGTCTCATTTCGAATCTCAATTTGAGTAAAAAGGTAACTTTTAAAGTAATTTAATGTTTCCAAAATACATTTACATCGAGTTGCAACGTTTGTCGTGTGAGAATTATCGCGGCCGCGTTAGTTTCATGACAAAAAGTCATTAAGAGGCTCACTCATAATGTTTTTGATTGATGATCGGATTATTCAATTAAGTAGGCTAGCGAAGGGAGACGGAACTCTAAAGGGGTGCCAATGGGTTGGGGGGTTGTGGGGTTGTGGGGTTGGGGGACTGTGCCGTTGGGGGATTGTCTTGGTCGCCGCGCCGCCCGGCGAAGTCTCCAGCCAAAATATTTCTTGGCGGTTGACTAATAAAGTCTTCCAAACACTTACGTCTTACAATCTAACGAAATTATTTAAAGTAATAGCAAATAAACTACACATATCATCGCTATTAATTGGCCTGGGTCTAATGAAGTACTAATTGTTTAGGTTGTATTAAAAGACAATAACATAAAATCTATTTTATATTGAAATAGATATTTTTGTTCTATTTCAAAGTAATTTAGAACTTAATTTTCGATGTATACGAGGATGTATGTTATAGTACTAATGTGCATTATTGCAAAATAAATTTATTTATTTTTCTTATATTACTTGCTAATGATTCGAGTAGGCCGTTATAAGGACACTGTTATACCTGCGTTGGAAGTATAAATCCTAGCACGAAATATTTTATACTTGTTTATTTCAATTATTTGTTAATATTCTTACTGATTTTATTATTAAACTTAATTTAAAAAAATATTTTATTAATAAAGAAATACCTTTTAATAACTAAGTTATCTAAATGCAGTGGTAGGTAGGTAGTATCTGCATTACATTAGATTAGATTAAAAAACTTCTGTTTTTATGGATATTAAAATTATACCCACCAATTTAAAATAAAAAAATATTATTGTGATATTTTTGATAAAAGCGTGTGCACGCATGCATGTGGATCATGACAAATTTTAGTTTTGTTTAGTTAATGCTAGATACCTTTATACCTACAAGTTGTCCCGAGACCATTTCCGAAGCCTTCAGTGGATGTTTATGTTTCCTAAAATGCGAAAATATATCATCACGGTTTGCTACGCTACATCCTTGACCTATGGGAGTCATTCACCTGCCTTGCAGCATGCGGACGCATGACAACAAAGGGTATATTATTAACACTTAAAATTTACATTTTTTTTCCCGGAAACCATGACACATTTTGATATGACGTCAATAAAAATCATGTGTGAAATCGTAGGGTTAATTATCTGGTTTTTTTTTGTCTTGGGACAGTGTAAAGATATATTTTTCATAAACAGAAAATATAATTATGGCGAAGGATTTTGGTAAGGTTAACAGGATGACTTTTCTGCGTTGAAACAGTTTCAAAGTTTCAGTACGTAGTAACAGGCATATTTCTCATAGGAATTGTATGCCCGTTAATTATATTCTAAATATCTTTTGAGATTTTTTTGATACAATTGAATTGATGAAATATGTTTATATTGTGCGTACCAGCCATAGCCAGTAAAGATAGGTGGATAGGCAAGCTCCACGTGGTCCAGACGTCATCCCGTCATCCCGTCAGCCGCTAGCCAATGCACTCCTGGCTTTGTTCCGCTCTCCCGCCGGCCCTGGCCTTTTTCGGCCAATGGCGTGCGGCGGCGCCTCGCGCACTTATTGGTCGATTGTCTTAGCGGGGGCGGCGGGTCTTTTGTTTTTATTGGTTGTCACATTCGCGGGCGAAGATGTGCCACATGACCTCACTTCTTCACCGCTTCATGGAGTAGTAGGATAATATTATTTACGGAAATTACGTAGATAATTTTTCATACATATTTTATAAGCACCGCGTTGTTATAAGGATGTTAGATGAGAAGGATTACATACTTACAATGATCTGAAAACCCTGCAAAAACTACGAATAATGACGGAAGCTATTTATAACTAAACATAGTTAAATGTGTAGATCATGATAATACTAAAAAACGGCGCGGCAAATTATTTAAAAAAAGATATAAAAAAACAATAGTATAATTAACAATTCATAGTAAATATCACGTTTTTTATAACACTTCCACGTTATCAAACATTCCATCTAATATAATTAACCCTAAAACACGAGATTTTCCGAGATTTGTTTTCTTAATTTACTTATTTCACGGACGCATTTATCGCTTTGTCTCTAATTACAATTTTGTTTATTTTAAATCTTCTTAATTATATGTTGCCATTTTTTTTTTATTTTGACGTGTTTTCATATTAAAATGACTATGGTTTGTTTATTTTTGGTTAAATACGGCATCGCTCATATTTTTTTTTTATGGTATATAAATTGGCCGATGAGTACAAGTCTATAACCTTCCTAACTAGGTAAGAGTTACCTGTTCTAAGGAAGGTTATATATGAAGTGTTACAGTGAGCATACAAGAGACCAGCGCATTCTTTAGGTATTCCCAATATTTTAATAATTATTTATATAATCATATAAATAAGATGAAGTAATGACGTTTCAAACATGTTTAAAAATTAATATATCATTTTTATCTTTTCTGAGCAATAAATAGTTTAGCATTTACTATTATCATGAATTATTCATTATATTTTTGCAACCTAAAGGTACACATTGACTTCTCAAATTGGAAGTACCTAAGTGTCACTTATTCATCTTATTAAAATTTTGTATTTATGTAAGTGACATACCCATTACATATTATTATATTCACTATACAACTGCTTATTTAGATCAATTCTTCGAAATAGTAATTACACAAATAAATAAAATTGAATATAGGATAGGTATAGGTATACTAGCACACACACACACACACACTAGATCTAACACATCGGTACCGACACGTATAATATACCGTGGTATTTATTTCGATTTGGAGATCACTCGCATTAGTAAATTGCATTTTTGGGAGTATAAAAAAAAACCGCTTTAATAAGTCGTTATTGCTAGATACTTACCTAATACTACATAACTTTTTTGTTCTTATATAACCTAACCTACTTATAATGTTTTGTTAATTACATCATATTTATATTTGCATATATTTAATAAATGCTACGTTCTTATCGAATTTATTTTCATTGCAACATTCGCGTTTTTTTTTATTTAGGTTAGGTATATAATTTAATCAATTCACGTTTTTCCGACTTTTCTAAATTTTACTCTTTATAAGAAGTAGTTACTTAGTAATATAATTTGGTACATACCTATTAATAAAAAACAGTAACAACAAACCTACCTACGAAAATAATAAATAATATTACTTATAGGAATGCGGAATATTTATATATAATATCAACGTTTCTGGTAGGTTAGGTTAGCAATACCGTGTTGATAGTACCTTTACACTGCTGAAAAAATAAATACACCCAACCATTACACGTACACGTTATACATTCGTACCTATAGGTATGTAGCCAGCGCAACACGCTCACATGCAAGACGTCGGTCGTGTATGTACACACGCCACACTGGTGTGTTGGTGCAACCAAGAACGTCGGGGTCATTTATCATTCATATCGTCTTCGTTCCATTTCTCCCCCTCCCCCCCCCCCCCCTCTTTCCACCTCAGCGACGAGCTCTTTCGACTGAGGCTCGGTACACAGCTATTAATATGCACACACACACACGCAGGAGGCGCGTGTGTGTGTGTGTGTGCGCACGACGTGTGTTGCATACATTTCGTTACCGCCGACGAGGGTTCCATGGTGAAATCGCGCGGTCCGCCTCTTACATGGCCATGTCAAATAATAATAATTAGCTTCCCTTTGAATGCCTTGCTAAATTAATAGTTAACGGAGAAACCTTCGCTGTCAGGTAATTACCTGTATAGGTTATGATTTTTCTCTGTAAAGCCACCCACTGCGTCGGGTACCATATAACGACATCCGGAAAATTCCGACATACCGTCGCGTTTCACATCCTCCAGGACCCAAAACTACCCTCAGTTTAAAAGTTTATGTATAACATTATCTATCTACGTCACTTTCTTGTGGACACGATAACTGCTGTTATTTTACACCAATCACTTTCAAATTGATACATAAAAGTTAAGGGCACAAAATATGGGTCAAGTTCGCTACTGCGCAAAATCAGACCAGTTATAACTTTCTTAGTAAATAAGACATCGAGTTCATTAAAATATTATATTATTTCTCAGATAAGGGCCTAAAATTTATCTAAGTAAACTAGGGGTCGCAGGTGTGGGAAAAATGGTTTTTCGAAATTCAAAAAATCACACCTGCCTCAATCAACCAACCACAGGATCAAATCTGTTCAAAATGTAGGTCTATAATTTGACATAATTTGACATAATTTTTGACATGAGCAACCCTTACGGCACAGTATAAAGAGGGAGGGTTTCAGATACGCACTCTCGCTGCGCAAGGGTACGACGCGACGGTGGGTTGAAAATTGGAGTTAGCCTATGCCCTACTTTGATCCGGTGAAATCTACATCCGCCTTCCGAGTTTTTTATTAAATAAGTACAAAACATTTTACTATTAACTGACCATCTCTTAAATGTGAAAACCATCTTCGTCAAACAATTTGAGGAACTCGAGTCGATCACAACCCAGCAATCGCTTCCGAAATGATCCGGGTCCAACGGGAACAAAATATGAATCAAACGACTGCTATACAGAATCGATCATTGCGACGACCTCCGGAAGGACCCCGGCTATCGCGGCCAGGGCCTTACTTTTGTGTCAATTACTGTTATGTATAGGAAAATAGCAATTATCACGTAATTAACAGTAATTATTATAATGAAATGGCTGTCGGCTGGTCACCCTTCGGTCGAGCCAAGTGCGTCGCAGGCGAATCCATTCGCTGAGCGAAATAATTTAGGTAGAAACACCATTTCGTAAGAAAAAGAAATCAAATTTAATACAATGTCTGTCAATTAATATAATATAATAATAAAAATTTGGCCATAACAATTTTATTCAAAATCATACCTAGAACAGTGAATAAAAACACCAGTTTAAATTTCGTAAAACATCGCTATAGACGGTTTAAGTATAGTTAACTAACTACTTACTAATCTTATAAGTTAAAAATACAACAAATTAAAAATATTATAATAATAAATAAATTATTATTCTAATATTCACATATTATTTAAACAAATATACATTAATTTGCATACAGAGAATACATTCCTATATAGTTTTACGTATTATAGGTCAAATTTTATTAATGAATAAATAAAATTTTACTTGCATGCCATAAAAACGTATTATTGACTAGGTTATAATGGGAGTTTTGAAGATATTATTGGTACCTTGAATAGGCAATGTTTTAAACTGCAATCGAACCCAGTACTCTAAAGAACTATTCACAGGTTTTATTTACTATATGTGTATTTTTTATCTTATAAAACTGGTCAATTATTTGTAAATTTTACTTCCTATATGCTTATTGATTATTATTATTCTCATATTCCACAAGAAATGTAGTAATGTGTGTAATTGGCGGTATTTATGTGTTCTTTTCAGAGATTTGCAACCTAATTTATCATATAAATCTATGTAAATAATAATTAACAAATAAGGAAAAAGAGAAAAAATAATTTTAATAATATGCAAATATAGGTAAGTATAATTATTACTCTTTATATAAGTAGATAGGCACTTAAAACGCAAACATAATTAAAGTAAACGTCTCTCCCTGACTCTAGCACAAGCAATTTTTTCTCGGTTGAGTATGGCCCAAAACATTTAAATATGACCTAGACCAAAGCAATCAAAAAAAAATATACAAATGTAATTATTTCACGATAAGATATTTAGATATTTCATTATAATAGACCTAAGTATAATGTTTGTAAAATTTATATGAGTTTTTATTGTATTTGTTTTACCGAACACTTTTTTAATTTTATCAGATATTTTAGAACATTTTTGAGTTGTTTCTTATATTTGATTTTTATAAAGATCTTGACTAAGTTCCGGTAATAAACGGAACCCCGTATAGAAGATCTTTTGGTTTTCTTCTTCAGCAGGCGGTGGACCTTCCTCTTTCTTTAGCTTCTTTATAAAGGATCTGTGTTAAACAGGCGTTCGCAATTCGGTGATAGTCGTAATGTAATTTCCAACGGTGTCAATCACGATTCGCTTCGCTTCCAAAAAAGAAATCGATTTTGTAAAATCGCTCGTCCCGATCTCGGCCGATGTATGAAACTCCGCGTAAAATTCCCTCGATAAATAATTTTTGTGTAGTTATGCAAAATGGCCAAAACAGAATATAAGGACTTACTTTGGACACTGCTCGGCTCTTTCGCGTAACTTTGAAGTCCCACACACTCGCGTACGGCTAGCGGCACACTATTCACTCCGTTTGATGTAAATGTTAGAATTTAAAATATAGTAACTTAAAAGATAGACAATATTGGTCGACTGATCGGCGCGTGGAGAGCCGTCACTCGTTTTGTAATTAACGTACTGTACTTCACTCGACTCAGTCGGCAGTAGCGAGCGCATCACTCAATAGTGCTCTCTAGCGGAGGTGGTTGCGACTGGCAGTCGATATATAAGTCGAGCGGGAAGTTTGAATGACACAAGGAAGGATTATGAATGGATTATTTGGGTGGGGAACGTTTTGGCCGTAACATACCCCCCACCGAAATCAGCAATCTGATTTCCCAGTTTGAGGCAACTAAGCACTTCGCGAAATCCTTCTTAGTTTGAACAAAAATGTAGTTGTATGGTGTTGGGAAAAAAAAAAAAGAATGAAATGAACTAGTTGGTTAAATGATACATAAATAAATACAAAATATTACAATAAATACTATGATTATAAGTATATACATGTTGAAAAATAATGAAAGTTATAATGGAAGAGGGCAAACATTCACGACGTGACGACGAAGCGTACCTTGCGAGGTCCGAAGAGTGACGACTCTTACTACGTTGTCATGTCCCGAATGTGTTGCTTGCACTCTCGCTAAAGGCCATTGCATGGGAGGTGTTCCCTTTTCCTTTAGTAAGACTAGGTCTCCGATCTTAATATTCGGTTGTGATTTCGTCCACTTCGAACGCTGTTGTAGCGTATGAAGGTAATCAGAGCTCCATCTTTTCCAAAACTCTTGGGATATTTTCCTTAGAAGTTGCCAGCGGGACAACGTGTTCATCGGAACATCGCAGTAACTATGTTCCGGAACTGCGACCATAGGAGCTCCTATCAAGAAATGACCAGCTGTCAATGCGTCAATCTCTGAAGGGTCTGATGATGACTGGACTAACGGTCGAGAGTTGAGAATTGCCTCTATTTTTACGAATACCGTTGTCAGTTCTTCAAACGTCAAAACTTGATCTCCTATCACACGTTTTAAGTGGTACTTCGCTGATTTAATTCCTGCTTCAAAAATACCGCCACAATGCGGGGAAGCTGGAGGGTTGAAGTGCCATGTAATGTTTCTATTGGCAAGAGATTGTGTTAGAAAATGTCTTTCTTTTTGTGAATGAAGTAAAGTGAATAAATCATTTAATAATCTACTCGCCTTTTGAAAATTTGTACCATTATCGGAGTATATATTTGAACATATACCTCTGCGACCTACAAAACGATCTAAAGCTGCAAGGAAAGCTTCTCCTGTGAGTTCAGAGACTATTTCTAGATGAACTGCTTTAACACTTAAGCAAACAAACAGACAGAGATAAGCCTTGAACTGTTTTGAGTTTCGTTTACGACTCTCTTTTATCAAAAAAGGTCCTCCAAAATCCAAACCTACATTGACGAAGGGACGACCTTGTTCGAATCTACACGACGGAAGATCACCCATTAGAGGTTCGAGATGAACTGGTTTAGCTTTAAAGCATGTTATGCATTTACTGAGTGTTGATCGTATGAGACTACGTATTGCTAGAATCCAATATTTACGTTGTAATAGTGATTGAAGTCCTCGTGGTCCAATATGTAGATAAGTTCGGTGATAATGGTCAATTAGTAAATTGGTGAGATGACTCTTTTTGGGCAGCAGAAATGGATGCTGCGTGCATGCCGGAAGAGGAGAATTGCGTAGTCTACCCCCCACCCTCAGACATCCTAGGGGATCAAAAAATGGACGTAGTTTGCGAAGTTTCATTGAAGGCTGCAAACCTTTTGCCATTCTGTCCATGTCATCTTTAAAATGAACTTGTTGTGTTTCCTTAACCCATGTTTCTAGGGCACTCTGAAGTTCATTTGTTGTTAATGTACCTGTCAGACGCGTAGAATCTCTGTTGCGGGCATTCGCTGCAAAACGTAAACACCAAGCAGTGACTCTTTGCAATTTGAGCAACGACGAAAATCTGCTGAGAATTTCTGATATCACTGGTGGTTCTTGAGTGACCACTAATGTAACGTCTGCATTTTTCAACTCTGGTAGATTAATTGAAGTTTGAATGTTCCTTTTTGGAGGCCATTGTTCCTGCGGTAAATTCCACCAGATCGGTCCATGCCACCATAAGTGATGGTTTAATAGCTGGCTGGGAAGAAAACCACGTGAGGCACAATCGGCTGGGTTATCCAATGTGGATATGTAATGCCACCATTCTGGTGCTAACATATCAACGATTTGATTGACACGATTAGCGACAAAAATCTTCAATTTGTATGTGGGTGTTCTCAACCAAGACAATACTGTTGTTGAATCTGTGAATGCTGAGATTTTATCAATATTGACAATGGGTGAGTACATGGTATGTACGACTTTTAAAGTTTTCGCAAGAAGAAGAGCTCCACAAAGTTCCAATTTGGGAATTGTTAGCGTTTTTAGAGGAGCAACCTTTGATTTTGCTATAATGAAGTGAGTGTTGATGCAAGATTTCGCATCAATTACCCTTAAGTATACCGAACAGGCATAACCCTTTTCTGAAGCGTCACAGCAACCAATTAACTGTGCGCTCAAATAGTTGTGAGAAAGTATAAATCTTTGAATCTTAACTTGAGATAAAAGCGGGAGTTCTGTTACAAATGAACGCCATTCCTTTTGATTTGAAAGTGGAACAGGTTCATCCCAGGTCAGACCTAGCTGCCATAGTCGTTGCATAATACATTTGGCAAAAAATACGACGGGTGACAGAAATCCAACAGGATCAAATAATTTGGCGATGTTTGATAGAATGGACCTTTTTGTAAATGCCATTTCTATTGCTGAAATGTGATAGGTGAATGTATCTGTTGCTGCACACCATTGCAAACCTAAAATTTTAATTGAAACCTGATCTTCATCTTGAAATGACAATGGAATTTCTCGATGTTCCTCTGGAATTTGAGATAGTAAATCAGGATGATTTGAGGACCATTTACGAAGCTCAAAGCCACCACTTCGAAGTAATTGAACAACTTCCTCTTTTAGTCGAGTTGCGTCTGCCAAGCTGGACGCGCCTGTGACGATATCATCGACATAAATGTCTGTTTTGATTACCTGTGCAGCTTGATGAAAATTAGCTCCTTCATCTTCAGCCAATTGATGTAAAGTACGGATGGCTAGGTACGGTGCTGAATTTACTCCGTATGTCACTGTATTTAGTTCAAACTCTTTGATGTTATCAGAAGGGTTTTCTCTCCAGAGAATTCGCTGATATTTCCGTTGTTCAGGACGAATCAGTGTTTGTCTGTACATTTTGCAAATATCTGAGGTGAAAACTACTGCATGAAGTCTGAATCGAGAAATAACATCGACGATGTTGGTTTGAAGTTTAGGACCACTTAATAGTATATCGTTGAGAGACATACCATTTGTAGTTTTTGCGGAAGCATCGAACACTACCCTTAATTTGGTAGTAGAACTAGATTCTTTTGTTACACAATGATGTGGGATTATGTAACTGGATTTGGACGAATCTGATGTCACAGGCTGCATGTGTCCAAGTGACTCATATTCTCTCATGAATTTGATGTAATCCTCCTTGATGGAAGGCACTTGACTGAGGCGACTTTCTAAACTCAAGAATCTTCTTTTTGCTGCGTCAATTGAATTTCCAAGAAGAGATTTTGTATTCTTGAACGGCAACGGTACTATATACCTACCTGTTTCATCGCGGTAGTGATTGTTTACAAATGTCTTCTCGCATTGTGCATCCTCCTGGCTGACCGCCACTGTATGTGGAGGTTCCTCAATTTCCCAGAATCGACGAATTGAGTCTTCGTGTGTGGTATCAAATGTTGATACTAAACTTGATAAGGTCGATATCACGTGCGATGAATTAGTAATTTTTCCAGTGATCACCCACCCGAATATACTATGCATTGCCATTGGGCCATTAGGATTAAGTAAAATGGTACGACCGTCATAGATTTCCGGGAAAATGTCTGCGCCGATTAAAAATTCAATGCGAGCCGGTATATCGAATTGAGGATCAGCTAGTGTCAAATGTTTACATTGAAGTCGTACTGAAGACGCTATTGCCATCGTTGGCATGTTTGTTGTGATATGAGACATCACTATTGCATTTGTAGTGAAGTGCTGATGTTCACTGTCGCGAGGTCGGAAGGTGCAATTTGTTATTCCTTTGGTTTGTTGAACCAGATTTTCACCTAAACCAGCAACTTGAGTGTTACATTTTTGCATTTTTAAACCGAGCCGCTGTACACATGCTGATGTTAAAAATGATGTTTGGGCTGCAGAATCGATGAGTGCACGTACGGGTTGATATTGCTCCAAATTGTCGCGCATGTAAACGACGGCGGTTCCCAAAACAACAGTACCTTGACCATTCTCTAGATGGCTCGAAGTATGGCAGGTTGATGTGTCCGTAGTTTGTGCAACATGCGTCACTGTATCTTGCGTTTTGAGCTCCTTCGCGTCATAGTGCAATAATGTGTTATGACGTCCACCACATGTGAGGCAGTTGGTTTTGGAAGGGCAATCAGGCAACAAATGCGAATCTCGAAGACAATTAAAACACATCTTGAGTGATTTTATTCGTTCCTTGCGCTGCATGGGCGTAAGACGTCGAAACTCGGTGCATTGATAGATTTTGTGAAATGCCTTGTTGCAACCACCGCACTGTTTGGAATTAGATTCTGAAGAAGATACGAAAGCCTTTTTTATATTTGACTTGCGCTCAGAAAATGATTGTTTTTCTACACTCAATTTATTGTTCGTATTTTTGTTAGTAATTTGTGTATGTGAATTTTGCGAAACTTCCAAAATACGAATTTGTTTTTGAATAAAATTAATTAATTCAGTGAAAGTTGGTAGTTCTGTTCCAGTAAATTCATCCTCGAATTTATGTCGAGTTTCCGACGACAAATTTCTTGAAGCCATAAAAAATAATAAAAACTCACATAAATCAGGAATATTTAAAGCTTTTAGTCCGTTAACACACTCATAAAATGTTTGAAGAAAATGATTGAGATCCGAAAGCGAATTGTGTGTAAGGGCTTTAAAACAGAACATTTTATCTAAATACCCCGACGCTAAAATACGTGTGTTTTGGTATTTTTCAGTAAGCATACACCACACTATCGGATAATTAATTTCAGTCACCTGCAAGCTCCTGGCAATACTTAGCGGAGCTCCCGATAGGGACGATAAAAGATAGTGAAATTTCTCCACATTTGACAGTGACTTATTGTTTTGAATTAGAGACATATATGTGTCATAAAAAACAGACCATTGACTTAGTTGACCATCGAAAGTTTTTAGTTGTATTTTCGGTAGTTGAACTCTCATGCTAACAGAGTTGTTTGCATCCGAAATACTGTTAGGTGCGCTCGAATTGGGTAAATTTGGACAATTTAAACAGTCAGCATTTATTTTAATTTTAAAATATAAACTCTCGAAAGAATTAACTGACTGATCATCGATGTTATATTCTGGATCGATCGATAAAGAGACCGAAGAAATGTCATCCGTAGCTTCTACAAATTCTGTGTAAACTGTCTCAATTTGTTGAAATCGAACTTTGAACTCGGCGACCTTGTCTGGATCGGTGGCTATCTTTTTAGATAAGTCATATAATATTTGTACCTTTTGAAACAGTCGCTTCCTCCGAGCAACCAACACCTTAAGACGAAGTTCGTTTGCCTCGGCAGTAGGCATATTGTATAGATATTTATTAATTTACAATTATACTTTGATATATAAATTTTAAATATACACGTAAATAAAATTATATAGGTATATAGTGAAGCAATATTAATTTGTAGATGTGACTCGTTAGCGTGAATAGTAACGTGTAAGTACGATAACAATGCCAATCGGATCGTTATGTTTGTGATAACAAAAAGATGTAAATAATATTATAAAATAAATAAATATACTTTCGATATTTTTATTACTTACAATATTACACTAAGCATAATACAATGTGATATGTATGCTACTTGTATGTTTGTTGTTTTTCAGCAATAGCCTGGATTGCATAAATAAAATGATAAGTTACTCTAAATAACAAATTGACAGAGTGAATTTAATTTTACGTACGTAGGTACTACCGTATATATCTGTAACAGCCTGGGTTAATGCGATACCGGTAGGTACCCGCTTAAAAGAAGGTAATCGCGAATAACTTAATTGCCTGACGCGATAGAAATAATGTATTTCTAGGCGTAACAATTAATAAGATTCGGCTTCGAAAAGGACCAAAAATATGTATGAAACTCCGCGTAAAATTCCCTCGATAAATAATTTTTGTGTAGTTATGCAAAATGGCCAAAACAGAATATAAGGACTTACTTTGGACACTGCTCGGCTCTTTCGCGTAACTTTGAAGTCCCACACACTCGCGTACGGCTAGCGGCACACTATTCACTCCGTTTGATGTAAATGTTAGAATTTAAAATATAGTAACTTAAAAGATAGACAATATTGGTCGACTGATCGGCGCGTGGAGAGCCGTCACTCGTTTTGTAATTAACGTACTGTACTTCACTCGACTCAGTCGGCAGTAGCGAGCGCATCACTCAATAGTGCTCTCTAGCGGAGGTGGTTGCGACTGGCAGTCGATATATAAGTCGAGCGGGAAGTTTGAATGACACAAGGAAGGATTATGAATGGATTATTTGGGTGGGGAACGTTTTGGCCGTAACAGCCGATGATGTCCGAAAATTAACGAACCGGCAATCAGATATGCCTACGAGAGTTTCGCATGCTAATGTTGTCTATATATTCGATGATTGTTTTTTAATAGTGGCAAATCGCCTGAAAAATAAATGACACAATCCTTTAAAAATATTATTTTTTCATAAGGAAAATTATTATAAAGGTATGAAAGAGGTCCTGTAATTGCGAGCGCAGAATGTCGGTTTAACCGACAATATTTTACACGGAGGGATTTTTAAATCCCTCCGTGTAAAATATTGTCTTTTCTTATATACCCATCTATTTAGATGAATTATGAAAAGGATCATATTTTAACAAAAAATATCAAAATAATATAATTATGTTGCCTATAACTTATTTTGTTTGATAAAAACTTTAAATTTGAATGTATATGTGATTAATATAAAGGATTATGCTTGAATGAAATTATTTTATTAGTGACTAAATTCAGTGAAAATTGACAGTTATTTGTCTGAATGAAATTTATATATAGATTATTTTAAAACAAAAATGTTTATACAAGAGAGCATAAGTAATCTATATGACTGAGCACTACTCTAAGGTATATAGGTAGCCTTAGTATTATGGTGTTGAAACGCCTTCACGTGCCATAATATTAGGAGAAATTCAAGTATTGCTTGACCGATTTAGAAATTATGTGCATAAAATATCGTCGCTCCTTTAAAATAGGAGGCTCGTTACGTTACGTTACGCCGATCGACTCCGACGGCGTTCATTTCAATATCAATTCGTGTTTCATCCGAAAAGATGATTGATCAGTTTTTGATACTCGGCTCGGGGCAAAATGCCTACATTCAGAAATATCTACTAGGTGAATCTAGGTACATATTCACCATACATATTTGAATATGCATATTTATATTTGAATATTTATATTATAAGTATACGTGTAATCACTATGATCAGTACCCGTTTAAATGTAATACAATTTCTCACAGGTAGACGGAAAATAAAAGCTGGAAAGTAGGTCGCTCTCGCTCAACTAAACTAAATTTCTTATAAATAGATACTAGGGTCAAACGTTGAGTGCTGACGTTTAAGGCTCCTTTTCCCGAAAGCACTCTTCGTTCTTTGTCTTGCGCGTGGTTTAGATCATTCTATATCATCTAACTAACGGCTTGTAAAAACGCCAACGCTCTGTGCCGCTATTGGTTAAAAATGGAAAAGAGAATCACTGTATTTTAAAAAGCTTACTTGAACTGTCTCTGTAGTTTTATTTTCTCGACTTTTGTATTCAGTGAACAGGTTATTTACATCTACATTTCCACCTTCTAGTGTATGTGTAATATTTTTGGGTTGGAACTGTATTTAATTTTTACGTAAATATTTTTTCTCATTTCCTATTTTAGCAAGACATCGAAATATGTATTGTTCGACCCTCTTGGAGCAAGAATGTAGTTAAGTTGATGTCTATTCTATTACTTACATAATGAGTCCCTTCGTTTCTCAAACTTTTCGATCCGTTGCATCTTTTATTTAAGGGTTGTTTATGAATAGCGCACTAATGAACTGGATTCGGGCTGTGTTACGTCCGCGCGACCTCGAACCTACTATATTATGTAGTTTACTATTAATAGCGACTGCCGACTTGCACTGCTGCCAGAACCGTAATCATGGACTTAGCAGCTACTATCGAACTCATTACTAGAGATGATTCCTGGGTCTTGCCATTCATAATTACTATGTGAATGCGCTATGCATTTTATATAAATAACCGTAGGTTTAGGCATTTGCTCGTGATTTATTTGCAGGTAGGAAAGTATTATTAAAACGGAGAAATTTTATTTAATTTTATTATAATTTTGCTTTATTGTATTATAAAATAACAGTATACAGGGTGTATTAAAATAGCTACTATCATTTTAGGAGGTTGATCTATACCAATAAACATAACAGCGCCTTCACAACGCTTTTAATGCTTTTAAGATATATTATATTTGTATTTTTATTGATTTAAAAATATGAAATTTAATGAAGTATTGTTTTAATATAGAATTTCACTAGGTATCAAAAAAAAATAAATCACTTAACACTTAACGTTTAACTATTGACCTGGCGGTCGCGGGTTTGAATCCCTGTTATATCAATGAAAATGTTTAGTAAAACATTTTCTAAGGGTATAGCCAGTGCTAACGCCTTAACTAATTTAAGCTGACCCCTAATGATCACCTCTAGATTGAGGTGAATTAAATGGGTTGATTCTTTTGCTTGAACTTCGATCATATATCACACACGATAGAAATGTTTATAATTTTAATTTGAACAGAAATAGCGGTTTCTACATGTACAGGTAGATATAGATATAGGTAGGTATAATAAATAAATACATAATATTACCGTACCAGAAGTAAGACGAGTAGATAATTTAACTGATAGATTTCTGGTCCATTTTTGTGACAAAAAACTATTTTATAACATTAGGATATGAATAGTATCAACAGGCCGTACAGTAGGTACAAATCTAATTAGATAGTTTTTTTTTAAAGATAAAACCTAGACCTTATTAATTTTGAATAGTTTGTCTAATTAACCTGTATGGACTGAAATTACACCAAGCCCGTTAGAAGTAACCACATAATATTAAATATAAATTATTTAATGATAATCTATATTTCAAAATTATGACTATATTCATCAATGTTTGTACGCCTATTTATACAGGAAGAAAATCAACGTGGCATCTGGGCGCACCGACTTAGCTCATACAAGTTTAGCCGAATAAGCGTTTCGTATTAGATTGCCCAAAAATGATGCGCCCAAAAAAGTTTTACTTCGAACACCTAAATACATCACGCTGTTATTATAAAGGGGGGGGGGGATGGTACTCAGTTTGGTACGCGTTTGGGTTAGCTGGTTTGGCGAAAGGGTTACATCTGTTAAAACGATTTATTTATTTTTATTTTATTAAATTCTATATTTCGACCGTAATAAATGATTACAATAATGAACCACCAAACTTTTTAGGTGGATGTCGCATTTTACGTTGTTCGTACGTTAAACAAGAAGGTTATATAGTTTGTTATAGGTGTGTTACAGGTCGTTCCGAAAGGTGGGACGCGGATTGGCTGGTCGCTATAGTATGAGCGTGAGACATCTCCCCACCTGTCTCCCCCCATCTCCCGACCGATACCATCCGCTACCCATAGATGCTCCCGCATCCCCGGCCGTCGGTAACGTAAGACTTAGCGCGCCAACGCAATCACCGACCGGGAACACTTCCGTTCCTTTCATACGATATTGAGAACACTCGTTGGCGGCCTCTGCTCCTCCTCTGCTCCTCTGCGACTGACGCGTCTCGAATAAAATCATAAAAAGACGAACACGATACATCCGGTTGGTCATTGAATTATCGGTACAGACTGGCTTCGACGTTTGTTGTCTTATAACGGGGGATGTGAATGATCTTAGGATGAGTCCTCGAGGAATTCATACACGACATCACAAATACCTACACTCACTATACGCCTATATACAAGTCTACAATCACGCTTCAAACAAATAAACATTAAAGTGACACAACACGCACATCTCAGTATAAAAATGAAAATCGCCTTCTGACATGAACTAGAAAAAAAAAACTTTGAATTGTTTAGTGTTTTACAAAATTGTATTTATTTATTTTATTAATCGGGTAAATTATTAGGCAGTAATTGTAATAATAATTGTATGTTTAAATGTAAATATATTTCTGAGTAAAAATAAAATAAATTCCTATATTTTGATGACAAAATAATAGTAAATATGGGGTCAAGTATTAAAGACCGCGGTAGTCAAGTGGTTAAGGCGTTGGACTGTTAACCCAACGATCGCGGTTTCGAATCCGCTAATGATCATACCATTTTTAACGCTTTATTATCACCGTCTTCCCTGACACACATAGCACAGGCACATTTGGCCTAGTTGAGAAGGGCCCAAAAATAATTGTGTATGACCTAGGTTATAGCAATTTTAAAAAAAAAGTCATAATAGGTAATTTACCCCGTTTAATTGTATAACTGTGTAAAGCCAGTATTATGCAACCGAAATATTTAAATATTTTTTCATCGTTCGATTCAAATATTTTTGAATTATCTACATAATAGGTTAGAATCAATATTTAATAACACTAAATATTAGATTTATAGTTAGTGTCCGTTTGTTTTTGGGCACATGTGTATTGTTTGTGTTTCAAATCTAATAATTTTATGCGCAAATACACGAAATTGGAGTATTATTTTTGAACAATTGGTTTTGTTCGTATTATTAGTAAGGTTTTTATTTAATAAATAGTTTTTTTTCCATTAGTCTGGAAGCCGTCCGCCGATCGTAAGACCTGGGCCAACAGCCGCGTTCGCGACTCATCAATTGGATAATGCCTTCGACATGCTCAAACGGTGATTACAAGTCACAAGTGTAACAAACAACAAATGAGACAACAATGCAGCGGCGAATTGTCCTCATTGTGTGGGAACGCTCTTTTGTCGCCGTCGCTTTGGGAACCTCGCCTTTGGCACTCCTCGGCTGGTGGCTGTTAATCGAATGCTGACTGCTGCATGGCCGATCCTCAGATTAAAGGCCCTTAGAATTTATTAGTGTAAACATTAGTTGATTTATCAACCATATAGGTACAACGAATAAGACAAAAATGTTTCCATGTTATTATGCGTGCGGAAGTTTATTATTAAGAGTTTGTATGTGAGGTCAGATATTGCGTTCTGGAAAAAATATCTGCGCAGTCGTTCTTGAAGTTTATACACGCCCATTCAAGACTTAATGCCCATTTAAGACTTAAGACTTTATACACGCCCATTTAAGACTTAATGGTATGTTTGTGTTGGTGTAAATTCGCATGCATAAGTAACACATGGTGTAAATTCTGAAAGCGCGCAACTCCAGCACATCTGGGCGCTCACAAGAAAGATGTTATTATATGATCCGTTTAATAATAATATATTAAACTTTACATTATGTTTATCTCACTACTGATGATGTGAACTACATTTGGTAAAACTTAAAATCCACCTGCTCGCTGCTCGGTAAAATTAAACTTGCTTATATGAGCCGGTTCCTAAACACCTTCACTGAAAACGGAGTATAATTCTTTAGTTCACAGATGCTAATAGCCAGTATTGCACTTTGCCAACATACAAACATAAGTTTTTCGTAAAGTTACAATGACTTAGCTCAAATCGTACGCGACTTTTATGGCTAAATATTATAAAATACGAAGAGTACTTTATAATGTTAATATCGCAGATAAGGGACGCCTCGTTGGGCTAGTTCGCTCAGGCGTCAGTTTAATAATGCATCTCGGAGGCGACATGTAGCTCGCCTCATTACACTTGTATTACCAAGGGGTGAAAAAATGGCAATATATTAAAATTAAACTAAGGAAAACCAGCAACACACAACTAAACAGTGAGAAAAGAAATGGGTTGCATCAAGATTTCTTATAATTATTATTATAGTTTTACACGTGCTGAAGGCATCTTTTAAGTGCCCTTATTGGTTTTAGCTCATTTATACTCATGCGACTTAGCTTAGCTTCTAATCCGGGAATTTCCTTATGATTAACTTTAAAGTGTTTTTTATATGGTTACATGACCAACTAATATAAATATAAATAAATTGTTAATCATTTTTGAGTACCTACACCTATTATTTTTTTAAGGATCGCAGGATTTTTCCTTAAGAAATCAAAATATTAGTCCTCCTCTATTGGGTAAGCCATTATATGTCTATGACGAATATTTGTGGTAACCCTGACTCGGGTATGTGGAAGATCTTCCAAGCGCTAGATGAAGTTAAGTCGGCAACATCTGACGTCGTTGGATCCTCGGGTTTGATCCTTTGATTACGTCGAGGTATAGTCTCATCAGTTAGTAACTAATTTTGACAGGTACACAATTTAAGTTTAGGTAAGATATAAAATTAGTCCTGTTTGTGACATCTATACTTAATTTTTAATTGTCCAAATTTATAGTATTTTTATTAAAAATTACAATTAAAGTTATATACCGTTCATTGTTTTATATTATTTTTTTAAGCAGAGGAAAGAATATAAAAAAAGGGTTCCAGTAGGGAGTTTGGTGTAGAGAACCACTATTATAATTTAATAAAAATAGATACTTTAGTTTTGTTTTGTACTTTGTACTACTTTTTATATAAACAAGTTATTATATAACGATTAAATATAAAGGATATGTACAGGTACCTATTTACGTTTTGTTTTTTATGATATTTGTATATGTATATGATCTATTAATGACAATTTATTTACATACAAAAAACAAAAATAAATAAATTTAATTAATGACACAAAATGACAAAATCTTTACTAAAATTTAAATAAACTACTTAAACTACAAACAATGTTTGCTCAGGATAAAACGTTCAACAAACTGTATAATTTGATTATTAAAATATTAAATAAAAATATTAGAATGATAAATAAATATAAATATTATCTAATATCAGGATGTTATTGGACTTATATTCGTGTATATACATAAATAAACAATTGTATGATGTGAAATAGGGAGCAATGTATAACTATAAATAGCAATATATAACTATCGATATATGTTAGTTTCTAACTGTGATTTATTCATCAGTCATATTACGCATATTAGATGATACTAAATATTAATGATCATCCAGTCTGAACACGAGAGCTAGGCTGTATGCTGTAGGCTGTATATAATACTTCGGTAATGATCTGGTTCTTTCGCTTCTGCTCGGAGGGCGGAGGCACAGAATTGATAAGGCCTTATACATAGAAGGGACACGCCTTTGATCTTTTTTACCTCTGTCTCATTGTTTTATCCATGCAATAAAACAGGCAAAAAAGCCTGTATTCTGTAAGGAAAGAGGTCAGACTTATTTTCTCTTTTCTAAAGAATTAATATTATTGGATACAAAATATTAAGCAGATTCGTCTTACAAAAATAAAAACTCCTACTGGGCGGGTTTTTTCGTTTAAGATGACAAATCAGCCAGTATCGAAGGCGTGTCGCATCTAAATTTCTTCCGTATTATTTAATCTATGGCGAGGGGCATATGCACTCGGCGGGAGGTCTTTTAATACCGTCGGATTATCCTTGGCGCCCCGGTGATAAAGCTTGGCACTCCAAATTGAGTTTTTTGTTGTTTTCGCTACTCGACAGATAACTTGATATTCATTTTACGGTCCATCCAGCCCTGGAGCGAATTTCATAAAAAACTAATAAAAAGGGGTTTTGGAGGGAAATTTTCGGCACCCATATAATACCACCCAATGTCCACTCTTTGTCCCATAGTGTCCATCTGTGCGTCGAAACTATCTATCTCCCAACCCTTTGGGGACAAATCTTCATATTATAATTAAAAATCTACACAATCCAATCTACAAATACAAAAAAAATAACATTTTTAGATAATAAATAAATTAAGTAACTTTGACTGCCTATGTTTGTACTGAAATATAAAGAAAACGTAATTTAACAACCTGCTTAAATATGGAACAAATTAGTCGGGGATTAAATAAGTCCCAATATTTCTGGGATTTCAAATTCAAACACGCACATGACAGTCATACAAATTTGAAAGCTTCAGACAACTAATTCCCTTGACTTTATATAAAAATAAAATTAATCTTAGTCGAGCAATGATTTTTACTGGCCTATTTATTATAGCAGTTATTATAGCATATTTATTATAGCAGTATTTATTATAGTAGTATAGTATAGGTATAGTTTATTATAGTAGTTGTATCAGACTATAACGACACCCCCAACGAATAACATGCTAAGTCATTTTTAGAAACTTTTCAGGAAAGCCAAAACAAATTTTAAAAAAATCTCCATGCATTGTTTTTTTTGATAATTATGTATTATATTGGACTCAGTGAATTAAAACAAATTGAACATAATTTGAGAAAATTATTTAATGTACTTTCGAGGACACGAGCTTACTAATAGAATGTCGATTTTGTTATTTTTTTCATATAATTTTAAACATAATTCAGGCAATACAATCTTAATTAAATATACTCGTAAAATGTTTTTCCATCGTATATTTTAAAAAATCAAGGATCAATATTTCTTCTATTATAAAATGTATCAAAACATAATAAATTTAAGTGGGTATTTACGGTTTTAATTGAATAATAATAGGTTTTTATATTAATATGTTTAATAATACTTAATATTATAACATTGTTATTGTTATAATAACTCGTAATAATAATAAGATCTTTATTCCAACGGAAAAATTGAAACTACAAAATAATGAAACAAGAATATGAATTAAATTAAATTAAATAATATGAGAAAATGAATCTAAAAGTTTTCTATTGTGTTTCTAAGTGTTCCAGCATTGCTGCTACCAAATTATAATTTACACGGAAAAACACCGTAAGTCCGTTTTGAAACGAGAAGATTGTGCATATTTTTATCAAAATATCACCGAAAAACATCCTAACATTACATACGATCATATTCGAATAAAATCAACTAATCCGAATGTTTTTTTTTCACCGAAAAACATCTTATGTCATTTTAAGATTTTATTCCATTGCGAATATTACATATTGAAGTAAAATATTGCTACGAACAAGATTTTAAAGTCAGTTAAGATAAACTGAATATACAGAAAAATAGCCTATTTTTTTCTGACCCGTAATAACATCCTAACTAAAAACCGCCAAAAAGTGACATAGGATGTTATTCGTTGGGGGTGTCGATAACATGAATACAATTTAAAAACAAACAAATGTTTGTTTACGAAACCAAAACTTTTAGCGAACTAATGTTTAAAAAAAAATGCGTTAATAATAATGCTAGGTTTTATTTGTTGTTCACCCTTATATTGAAAAAAATCTTTTCAGGCACTGTAATATATCTTAGTGTTATATCTATTGTCTTTTTGCAGTATCCTTTTCGAACAACCTGTATGTATACCCTAGGTGAATTCCCAATTTAGAAAATTAAACAGTTAAATTGTGTTCATAAAATTTGAAAGGAGTTATAAAATTTGAAATATTCTTTATAAATATATTTAGGAACAATATAATTAATTTACAATAAAAACTATTCCCCAAAGAATTTATCAACGAAACATTTACAATCTCTCCTCCCCCCCCCCCCCCCTTATCTTCTACACCCTTCCTTCATTCTAGAATAAGTCCCTACGCTTTTTTCCAGTGGTATTTGTGCCATGCCAACACCCTCGTAGGCGTTCATCCACTATCAGCACTCCATTCTCGACGCTAAAACTTAATATATCCGGATTAGCGATTAAAATGCAGGCGGGCAGAAGTCAAGCGTGTAATCTCTCACCACTCCCACTAGATATCTACTATATAGGTACCTACTGCTGCAGAGTAGCAGTTGCTAAACATTCGGCATCCATATATATTAAGATATATGGCTAGCAGATACTTATTTATACATATCACATTGATTTGTTATATGGATTTAAGTTTCTGCTTTCTATATCTATAGGTAAGGTTTTAACGTACTTTAAATAAATTTATAATTTTTGAGGTAAAAATATTTTAGGCGTACGTACCTAACAAAATTTATCCTAGGCATTAAATGAATCTATTGCGACACGCTCATTCGGTTAAATTCCGAATGACGCTCAGAGGTGATGTGCTCATTCGGCTTACGTCGGTACGCCTAGCTGTCGTTTTAATTTATTTTATTTATTTATTTAACAGGTTTCCCCATGTACATTATAATTACAGTAAAACAAATTAAATTACCAAAAGAAAAACAAAAAGCATTAAAATCAAAAAACAATAGCATGAAACATACTAAACTAAAAAATTAAAATAATGCCTCCAGGCAAACATTAATGCATAAATAAATCACGCCGATCCTACAACGGCGTAATAGAAAGCAGATTTTTAATCCCATTGGGCGAACAGACAAAAATATCAATTTCCACGGAAATGGAATTTAATAATTCGACTGCTCTCCCAATCGGACTATACTTGTATACGTCGGTACGACACGCTAACCGCTTAAATAACGTGTGCTTCCGCGCTCTAGTACGACGGTCCGGAACAAAGATACCAATATCACCGAGTATTACGGGATTCTCGATGAAACCGCGAATAACCTTATAAAAATAACACAAAGTATGGACTTGCCGCCTAAACTCGAGTGTGTTAAAGCCTAACATCCCTAATACGAATGCTGATGGATACGTATTAGGAAACACTTCTGGATAATATCCATACCTACGGAGATAAAGGTATCTAAGGAACCTCCTCTGAATAACCTCCAGGATATTATCGTAAGTAACCTCATGAGGACTCCAGATAATAGAACTATACTCCAATATGCTCCTCACGAACGTGCAGTATAAAAGCGAGATGGATTTCGGTTTATTCAAAGATCGACTGGTTCGGAGCACGAATCCCAACATTTTATTTGCACGCGTAGCTATGCTCCGCATGTGCAAATGAAATGTTAGACGCGAATCAAACACAACCCCCAAGTCGCGAATTTCGTCGCATCTGCGAATGATCTCATTACCCAGAGAGTACTCACAACTTATTTTTTCACGCACAGCTCTTGAGAAGGATACTGCGATACATTTAGAAGCATTAAATTGTAATTTGTTTATAAATAGGCGTCTATTTATAAATAGGCGTGCGGAAACATTGTTGAGTGTAGATGCCAGTATGGGGTGATAGGTTTGAATTATAGATTAATTCATTATTATGCAATTTATGGCAAATTTAATAAGCTTCCTTACACTGATTCTTTTAAAGAAATTTTTGGATCAACACGCCTTTCTGCCTGTAGTTAAGTAATTTGTATGTACACGATATAATGCCTGTTTGTTTACAAAGAAATGCAATGTTAACATTTTTTTATTAATTCAAATTCATGAAATAAATAAATAATGAGAGTTTTCTTCCTGTATAAAATGTTTTTTTGCATTTGCTTTGTAGGTGGCTATTAGAGTAATAATTAGCTATGTTTGTTACTTAAAAAAAACATAACAATAAAACAATTACGTTGCAATCAATAAAATATAAAGCGAACGAAATCAGTTGTCTTGTTCGCCCCCTCCGAGGGGTGAGGGGTGAGGCGACCGCCGCTGTGGCGACCAAACATGCCGGGGGTATTTTCCGCAAGACATTTTTACTAATGCCACGGTCACACGATATTATTGGCAGGAGGAAGGGAGGACTTTCCACACTTCATTTAGCAAGCACATCAAACAATCATACATTACCGTCAGAGCGAGCGGGAGGGTGCGCAGGAGGGAAGGGGACGGGAAAAAGAAAGCTGTACGAGATGTTGCTTCATCGATCTTTCTCCCGATTATTATAATAAATGTATGTGAAAGCAGGTCTAATGTTTGCAGTGACTGCAGGTCTTGCAATAGGCAAGCTATAACAAACGCTACGATGTGATAAGTACCTAGATACTACATAAGACGGCGCACAATTACAATAAATATTTTTGTTTTATTATAAATCTCCTATATAATACAATAGTATGTATCTTCTTGTTCGAAAACAATGTTTGTGTCATCCCGAGTGCCACAGGTACGAACCGCCTGCAGGGCCTAGCTGCCAAATAGGGTAAAGTTCGGGTTTGAACAGTTATAAGTATTTTATAATGTTCAATTCAAGGCAAACTAACATGTAGGTACATTTATACGTAATCGCTTGTAAAAAGGAGTACACGCCACTTGGTTTGATAGATAACCAGTAGCCATGTAGGTGTATGGAGGTGCAAATGTCTCGTTTGCCAGTTCAGTTATGCTTTTGCCGATATTGGAAGCCCCAATTATTATTTCACCCATATCGGAAACCCCTCTCAAGCGAAATTACGTAAATTACCACTCCTATACACCAAACTCAAATAACTACTCGAGCTCGGCAACGGTGTAATGCACTCTAATAGGCGACCTATCGATCTTCTTGTTTTTTGGGTGTTTTATGAATACACGATATTTGTACAGCAATACTTGTTTGTTTTAGGATAGGCAGGTACTGATATGAGTGATAGTCTGTTGGTGTTATCTGAGGACTACGCCAGATGAGGCCCAAAGATTATTGTATTACGCATATTTTCTCGTGAAGGTTAACCTCCTCCCCTTTATTTCATCCCGCCCATTTATTTACCTTATTAAGATTAACGAATGCAATAAAACGGATGAATGCCGTTTAATGCCGAAAGCAGAAATTCGCTTTGGCGGTAGTCTCATTGGGCCTTATTGTGTATTAATAATTGTTGATTTTTCAAATCCCCCGGGCAAGACCGCCTTGCGGTGAGGGGAGGGGGACCCCTCTTTCAGTGCGAAGAACGCTTAATTTCATCGAGGTACATCACTATTTTTGTAAAAATAGGGCTTTTAATAAAAACTGTTTATACTTTTTACTGAAACTGAAAGAGAAAATGAAACAAATAATGAAATGTGTTTTTCGCGAAATTATTAAGCAAGAAATCAAATACAAGATAGGAGCGTAAGCTTGTCATTAAATTAATTAGTGTAGGACTCTTAAAGACTTACTTTTTACCGACCTTGCTAGCGACCGCGACCCCCCAGGAGGTTGCGACCCACAGGTTAAAAACACCAGGTTTATTTAGATCATTTAGCCGTCGAACGGCGAACAGAGCTTTGTATAGTAGGTTGGTTCTTACAGCGCCCGTCAAGTTTATCCAGATCTACATACCTACATATCAGGCAATAACTTTGAACGGTATTAAAAATTATGTACCATAGATCGTGGTGTTTAGTATGGTTAAAACCTTTTAATTGTTGGTCTAGCGATCGCGGGTTCGAATCCGCTGCCAATATTTCACCAGCATAATATACCTAGGTCATATCAATTCTATTTTTTTCTTTTAAAATTCTTACTAGTTGGTTTATTAATAAGACTTATGACCTATTTTTAAAACATTTCGTCCATGTAAGAAAATTTAGTTTTAATGTATGCGCATTCCTGGTAATGATATTTGGAGATATTTTTTACGTGTAGGGTTGCCATGAAGAGTCAACCGATGAATGCTTGATATTTTTCTGCGGCGAGGCGTTTGTACAGCATTTGAATAGTGCTAAAGATGTGTCTACACACGCCTCGCTCATTCATGACGAATGAGCGATTCTCATTTGGAATTCAAATAGGTTCTGAACGCCTTCCGACGCGTAGCGACGGTTATTATGCCGCGTTTTTTAAAACTACCTCTAGGGACGTGATGTAATGGCCAATCGAGAGCATCGATTGATTGTGTACTACAATTTGCTCTCGTTTTATAGCATTCAAAATATACCTATACTATCTGAAAAATGAGTGATTTGAAACCCTCTTAAGCCGTTTTGATCGATTTTTAGTATGATGTTCGTACGTATGCATGTGTGTCTGTGAAAACCACACGTCTACGCAAAGCAATATAATTATTTTAAAATGTATTTTTGTGACTGCCTTGGTTTATAAAGCCTATTGAAAAGGAATAAAGTGGTTCACTATAAAGATCGAAGGAACTAATACCAATATTTATCGATTTCACGACGTATCGTTTCGATCTGATCGATAAATGAAAGCTGATTTAAAAAAAAATCCTATATAACCCCTTATATTGAATATTCTTTTTTTGTGAATACTGTTTATTTATTTTTTTTTGACATTATATGCTATAGTTCTGTATAAACTTGATCGAATGACAGGATTTTCTATTTTTAAAAGAAATTATTAATATTCGATAATCGCCGATAGTATTAGCATATTTATCATATTGCTTCAGTTTCATCTAGTGTATCTGACACGGCGAGCAATCGATTTATGGTCTGACATAGGTATGCAGTATGCATTTTCTGTAGATTATAGATTTATATACCTACAAATCGTTGACATCCCTATTTTCATGCGTTGTCTCACCGTTCGCGTCGACTTCTCCCGTCTCTGTCCCGCCGATGACAGATTGTGAACGATGTCAGTCCGTTGCTATTCAAACAAAACAGAGCTGGGTCCTAATGTCACCGAAATTAGATTTATGCTCATTCCCGAAAAACGTTTAGTTACGTGTCCGCCCGCGCTTAGACGAAGCGCTACTTTAGATTATACAATAGGTCCAATTTGAATAAATATTTTCGCAAAATACTAAAATTCGATTAATTCAACCAAAACCTTTTTTTAGGTCTAAATATATGTAATAACATTGAAACGGAAAAAAATAGTTCTTTAACCGTTTAAGCACGTGGGTATTAGCAACATTCCATGTACGTATATTATATTAAATATTATCTGATTATAAAATTCAAAGTACGATTAAAGTACCTAGTTAATTTAATTATTTAACTTGAGAAACCTAAATTATCAAAATAATTTGGGTAAAATATTTTTCAATGAAATACGTCATGATTTATTTAAATAAATTTTATTTAACTATAAATTAATGCATAAAACCGATATTTTAAAGGTTGATCGATATATTTATATAATAAGCTAACATAATATTGACTATAATAAGTAAATTTATATATTTTCTTTATGTTTAGTTTTTTCTGTATATTTAGTCTATAAATTATAGGAAATACAATTATAAGAATTAAATATTTAATAAATGTATATTGTATGGGATATATAAATAATAATATACACTATTTATTGTATTTATTATGTTTTGTATTTATCCTATGATCCTTTTGTTTATTAGTAACGTCTCGCGTACGTAAAAAGTATTGTATTTTTTCTGTAACCTTCTTCTGGCCGCTCTTAAAACAGGTTTTTTTAACCTAGTTTGAGTAGCCATGTTACTTCAGAGCAACAATAATTGAGTGGTGTTTAATTTGTCTATATTATAATAATTTAATTCCTTTTTCAGTGTTATTATATCATTTATTGTTGTGATTTCCTATTGTGCCATAATGAATAAATAAATAAATAATATACATTCCTAAGTATAAGTTCATGTTTTTTTCATAATTTACTATTGTACGAAAGTATAACATATGCGGTCATAATATAAGTTTCAGCGATTTTTCACCGCTCATTTATTATTGTGATTCCTATTGTGCCATAATGAATAAATAAATAAATAATATACATTCCTAAGTATAACTTCATGTTTTTTTCATAATTCATTATTGTACGAAAGTATAAAATATGCGGTCATAATATAAGTTTCAGCGATTTTTCACCGCTCATTTATTGTTGTGATTTCCTATTGTGCCATAATAAATAAATAAATAAATAAATAATATACATTCCTAAGTATAACTTCATGTTTTTTTCATAATTTACTATTGTACGAAAGTATAAAATATGCGGTCATAATATAAGTTTCAGCGATTTTTCACCAACGATCTGCGGATAAGTTGGTGCTTGATACAATAATGTCTGAAGCCAACGTAGCGCCTGGCTTATTTCTAAGTTGTCTCATTTATATACAATGTCTCATAGTATATAAATTTGTCACGTCACTGCGAAAGAATTCGTGCATTATGGCGCGTCACGGGGCTGACGGAATCAAATCTATCTAGAATGCCACATTTTAAAGGTAAATCTCCTTTTCAATGTTTTATAGCTCGTCTGCGTTCGTCAACTCGCATTAATAGGGGAGCTTACTTATATTTAGACGTAATAATGTAGGTTCCTATATATTATCCGTTCTAACCCGGGTGGGTAGTAGGGTGGAATATATACCTAAATCTCACAATTTATAATATTAGATTACACATTTTAAGCCAAGAGACAATTTATAATAAGCTTTTACATAATAATCATATACATTGTATTTATAATATGAACAGAGATAGCTATGGTGTTAAAGACACAGGGAAGAAATCCATCTTCAATATAAAATATGATGAAAGTGCTAGCTAGCACACCAAACCGGGGTGGGGTGTAGCAAGATCTCGATAGAATTATTGACGACCTTATCCTCGTGTCAAAACAAGGAAAAATTGGCTCTATAGTTAAATGCTATTTTATCCTACCGATAACACAAAAATGAATAGTAAATAATTCACATTTAAATTTTTATAATATTTTTTTTATTATTGTTATAACGGCCAACGTCCATGGTCTGTTATAATAATTTATTGCTTCGTGAAAGGGTTATTCAAATGATATCGTGTCTAGCCGCCTGATATCATTTCACAGTTAATTATAAAGTATATCAAACGGCTATTCAGATTCAATTAGTCGCATGGTAATCTCACTTTCATAGACAGCGGTCCGCCTTCGTGCCGTGCGATGACGTGGATTGTTATTATGGAGAAGACATTGTGTGAAATTGTGTCAGATTATAAAAACACTTGTTAACACGGGTTTGACGGGCCGCCATTGTGTGGCGCGCGCCGCGGAAAGGATTGTCGAAAACAGCCGTCCGCGAGCCGCAGTTCCTCGCGTCATATTATTATATTCCATTGCGTCATATTTCATATTATTTGTTGTCGTCGTGAGATGCTTCCCGGATTGTTCATTCAGTATCTTTCGCAGGTACCCGGGTACCTACCCGCTATTCTAGATTGAGTGACGTGTTTCATTCATGGAAATATTATGTATGTGCTGTCCATTGCAGTTAAAATGAGATGGCGAATAAAAGGAAAAGAGACGCGAGTGGACAATGCTGTGAATTCGAGTTGATCTTTATTGTCGCTTAACTACGTTTGTTCACTTTTTGTAACATAAAAAGATGGATATTGTTATAAATTTTAAAGTTTAATATATACGAGTAGGTTAAATATTTCAAATAAAACCGACTTCAAAACAAAAAAAAAATATAAGTAAGGTATTTTTTCGTATGTAACATTTTATATTATTTTATTTTTGTTTTAAAATCGACTTTATTTTTTATAAAGATATGTGCTAGGTAGGATATATATATATAAAATACATTTATAATTAAAAATAGATTACATGTTATAACACCATATTATATACGTAATATTATAGCCGGATAGCTCCATGGTAATAAAAAGCTTAAAATCGTTTTGTTTTAAAAGTACCGCGAATGTCTTGTGATAATAATAAACATGATAGATTATTGTCGTCAGTAATATACAAGAATGGCGAAAAAAGAATCCTAAATAAAAATAATAAAACTTGAATTATAATATGTTGTATAATGTTGAAATATCACTCACAAATTACACATAACACATCAAAAAATTCTACTGAATACGTCTATAATATTCATAATATATATATACTTTAGGAACACTGTTTCATTTTCACTGTGGCTTAGCTCAAATAAAATTATTTTGTGAGTTAATCAACTAAGATAGATTTTCTTGTGTTTGCGTCATAAGACCCGTAACTAGACTACAAAGATCTCATAACAGTTGGATATTAGGTATTACATAAAGTACGAGGCGTTCGTAATCATAGCAGGAAATTTAAAATAGACTATTGATTGTCGCCAACTTATGTAAGCTGCCAGAAAATGTGCCGTGAAAAACATGTAACACACGTGATAATCTCACACCGTTACAAAATGCGCGACCTGCTATTTCGCCCCGCTATATTTGCCAAGAGCATACAAACAATGCGTAACACATTTCAATGGCAGATATTGAAACATAAGATTGTCCCCGTAATGGGTGTCAGGAGCAGGCCAGCGAAACACGATATGTCGAACAAAAATAGCTTTTAGCGAAATCTCCTCTTACGTTATCGACACGCTTGTGATCAATAAAACAAGCGAATAAATACTGCGGTTAATGTCTACATACGACAACATCTTCACGACATGTTAGCTACACATTAGTATCTCTTAGCTGAGTGATCTTTTACTACATCCAAATTCGGTTTTCCCTCCAAATATAACAATAAAAGGTTTGGCCATCTTAGATGATTGGCCCGCAACCAACAGAACACATTGGGCAATAATAAAATTAGGTTATACAACTAACCTAGAGATGTTACAATTTATCGGTTTTATTGGAAGTTCCTTTCAAAATTATGCAAATTCGCTAATGTGTTAGAAATGCTTATTAAAAGCTATGTATATAGGAAATGTAAATTTTAAATATATATATAAAAAGTAATGTGGTGGTTATGGGTGTGGTTTGTGTACCTTTTAGGGGTAGTTCTATATCGAAAACTAAACCAGTCTTAAGAAAAAAATATGATTTCGAAAAAATTCATACTAAAGTTATTAGGGTGTTTGAGTTTCGACTTTTTTAATTTTCAGAGCCTTCAGCGCAATAGGCTTCAGAGTAATAGCGATGGCTAAACGGTTGAAGTATGTAACGAATAGTATATTTACTGTTAAGGTTAGAAATTATATTAAAAAATCTTTCTGTTTTATCTATGATATATATATATATATATATATATATATTTTTAATAGGTTTTTCTTCTTATATTTCATAAATTATATGCGATTGATAATATTACTTTGTCTTACTTTAAAATCTTTTGTGGATATCTGGTAATAGTTTATTTACTATATAGTATATACCTATTACCTGTACATAACAGTACAGTCCTTTAGACATTATATATAAAAAATAATCTTAATAAAACATTCCTTCCCCTTCTCTTTACCCTTCCCTTTCTCAAAAAAAGGGTGATCGATTATAATTATAATTGGGGAAACAAACAATTCGTGTACCAACTGAATGTTTTTTTTATTTTTTCAGGCTTATCGAAACCTAGTATTTATCAAATCAAGCCGCCGAATACGGTAATGCCAACATCTGGGTCGTACTCCTGAATAACAATAGGTCACCAATAGGTTAGAGACGTCTTTCGCCAGTGTGAAACGCAATTATATTAAAATGAGTGTTATTTGCGCTCCAGATTTCGTCGAGTAAAAATAATTGTGTTATTTTACCCAGAATGATCCTTGATCATATGGTTGTATCTTAGTTTGAACTTTTCCAAGAACATTTGCATATTCGCGGCGAATCCTACTATAAGACTATCTCCAATTAAGTTTAATTGCAGTGAGATTGTGCATAAACGTGTCGGACCGTCATCGTCACGATGTAGCATTATTATCGTTGAATCCCAGTTGACAGTCGCAGCCGACCAAAAACGACTCACGACGGCACGGACTGACACCTGAGCAGGCCTGAAGCCGCCGACGGCAACTCTTCGGCGAAGAAGGTGATGGTGGGTGAACAGTGCCTTTCACTCACACCCAATCATGACTCAGGATTTAATTTAATTAGTCAAGAGCGAAGCTAGAACCAACCAACTTGTTTCTTAGACCGAGTCCAGGTTAGGTGTGGTGGTCGAAAAAAAATAAGATTTTTCATCCGAACCGTTTCTTGGCTTTTACTAAGCTTAAAACCTTGATACCAAAAAAATCCTCATAAAAAAAACTTGATACTTAGCTTTATTTAAAAAATAAAAATCACACTCCCCTCCCATTACCTAGGAGTAATTTTCGACCCAAAGCTTAGTTTCAATCTACATCTAGACTATATAATTGAAAAATCTCTAAAGCTATTAGGTTTTATTTTACGGGTGACAAAACCCTTCTTAAACTTTAAGGCGGCTATCGTCCTTTTTAATTCATTAATTCGAAGTAAACTCGAATATGGTTCTGTTATTTGGAATCCGGTATATGTATACTCAGATAGAATTGAGAGAGTCCAGCGCCTTTTCTTGCGCGCGTTGACCTATCGATATTTTCGTGGAGTTGAACTAAAATACATCCCTACCGCGATAAAGTTCTACGAATGTACCTCCCTGTACGACAGACGAGCGTTGCTCGATCTGCGCTTCATAAACGCCGTTTTCAACGACACTATTAATTGCCCCGATCTTTTGAAATCCTTCTCGATTAATGTACCGTCATCACATCGTACCCGTCATCACAATGTTTTTAAAATACCTTCATGCTCCTCAAATGACGCTCTACATTCACCGATACCACGGTTGCAAAGTTATTTTAATGAAACTGTTAACTGCTTCGATAAATTGACTCTGAATAAATCGCAATTTAAAGTGTTCAGCAACGATCTTTTGTGTAAAAATTAGCTGTTCTAAATTCGTGTAGTAGATATGTATATATATAGATATAAAATGGTTTTGTTATTAACTTTAATACTTTTTGTTAGTAGAAACCTATTTTTAGTTTTACATAGTTTTTTTATCGATCCATCAAATGTATTTATTTTGTGTATGTACTCTGTAAAATTGTTGGTTTCTCCAATAAAGATAAATAAATAAATAAAATAAATTACTCCCCCATTATTTTTATTAAACCATCGCTTTTAATGAAATCAATATTTCCTTTGCCTCTCATAGCCCGTAGGATTTTCTTGTGAAGGTCATCTTGATAGCTTATAGAATAAACAGAGGCAGGTCGACGAAATTAATATTCGTACAAGTAGCACACACATAATACCCACCCCGAAAATTAGTTTTTTTTTGTCTTCACAGAAATAGTTACTCTTAAATCACCCCTCAGCGTTTAGAAAATTAATTCAAATATAAAAATGCTGTCTGCCCCATAGCAGTCTATATTGCTAATTTATTAGTTTTCAATAAACAAAAATGCTTAGACATCTTTAGCGTTGACCGCCAGGCACTTTTTGGCTTTATGATTTGAAAAAATCATGCGTTTTGGACAGGCCCAAATAATTGGCGAAATATAAAGTGTGTAGCTTTATTTAGAGAAGTGAACGGTTCGTTTAGGATAACAGCTTTGACACGTTACATACATTCCTAAGGCGAGCGGTAGTGATTATATATTATAGTAGGTGACTGCGAAGCAAAGGCCTCGAACGGTTTCGTGTTCTCTAATGGCCTGACAGGCGCATGACGCCCGTTGTGTGGGTTAAATACGCCAACCTTTCGCCATCAAGGTCTGCAGCCTCGTGTGCTCCTGATGAATAGGACTCGTCTCGCGGAACGCCGCTCGCCGCAAACTGAGATATGTAACTTGCAGCAGCTAAAATAACTTACTGTCGTAGCTTTGAGTCGGATAATGTGGCCAATTTAACGTATTGCACCGATTTCGAACCATACTTATTTAGGTATTTAGGTAGGTAATATAGTCCCCCCCCCCCTCCCCCAGTCCTCGCTGCACCACCTCCCTCAGGAAATAGCTGATTTATATTGCTGAACTATTCTTACAACAGAATAGAAAAATAAAGTTTTTTTTTAAATAATTGCTATTTTTTTTAAAATAATTGCTATGACCTAGGTCATATACAATTATTTTGGGATCCTATGTCTAATAAATTTTAATTTTATATAAAAAACATTTTTTTTTTCGTTTACTCAGCCGCCCCCATCTCCCAGGTTGGATGTCTAGTTACGCCTAAGGTTTTAGTTGCAATTTATTTTATCGCTATCGTCGGCAACTTGTTAGTTTTTTTTTATAAAATGTTTAATTTAGCAATCGGCCCTGCATATCTGTGTCCTGATCCGTGACAATACATCTGTCAAAAAGTGTCAATGGCGCACCTTGCTGCGCAGGAAATGACAATTATAATTTCATTCTGGCCTTTTGCGAAAAATAACCAAGTCGAATTCTTTCGCACAGAAGTGATGCGTTCGGCCGCCATTGTGCCCGAAGTAAGGACGGTGAATTCCTTCCATTCATTCATTCATTCACGAAAATAAGGTCGTCCATCTTGTTACTGCGATCTCCCAACAGTGCCTAGCATTTAATGTGGCGAGTTGAAAGGAAATTTTATGAATTGGGCCATCATGTAACCCTGCCAATAATAGGGTATCCGGAAAAAAGTTTGCTAAACGGGTGACATTTTATACTATTTTACCGAAAAAAGTATGAAATCAAATAGGGCATTAGGAAAGTAATAAACCAATAAAGGCGAGTGCACTTAAAAAAAAATACATACCAATTCAAATAAATAATATTATTTGCATGCCAGTCGCTTTGCTAATTATTAGTCCTGGAAATGAACAATGTTCTTAAATTACCTACCCAGGTAATAAACTAAACTAAAACTAAAACTAAATAAATAAAAGTAGACAACATTTTTCAATGAATAGATGAAATTGAATCCTTGAAAGATTATATAAAATCGAGTACTTACGAAAGTAGTTTAAAATGTTATTTAAAATATTTTTTATTGGGTATATTTTATTTTTTTGTAATTAGGAATTTAGAACATTTATATGATTAACTCAGAATATCCAACCAAATTAGATCAAAAGAGCTATTTAAAATAGTAAAGGGTATTAATATATATATCATAACATTAAATAAATAAATAATGAAACGATGATTTTTTATTCTGTGAAGATACTAATATTAAACGTTGTATTATATCAGTAAGTGTTAGTTATCTGCAAAATTAAATAAAATATAAGGTAATTAGAATTCTGAAAATATTTCTAAAATAGTTATTGTGTATGATAAATGGTTACAATTTAGTGTACCTTTGTTTTATGTACCTTTAGTATGTGCGTCTCTTTATTTTAATAATATTCCCTTTCGTTACCAAAGTCAGAAAAGTCCTGTAGGTGAAACACATGCATAACACAAATACAAGCAAACTGTTGAATGGATGTAATGCATTGACTTACGAAACTAACAGAAAAGCATTCAGGTCTTCGCTTAACAGCGCCTCCTTGACAACAAAAGGCATAATTACAGCGTAGTTATGATGATGAAGTAGTAATTAAAATTATACTATCTTCTAACATATTAAATATCTACATATGTAGTTCCAATCATTCAAATCAGTAATAAATGTAATCTTAGTCCTTATTTACAAAATGTCACGCATGCAATGCGATGTCATTTATTGTTCTACCTGAGAATTTGCGAGCGCGGTGACCGGGCAAAGCTAGAAGATCTTCGCCCGGCGGGGGGCCAGGGAGCGACTCCAGACTGCGTGGCTTTTGTTGGCTACGTACCCATTAATGGGTTTATGGCTTCCCACACCGCCATACGTCTACCTATGTACATAGCTATAGTAGGCACACATAATTTATGGACTTCTTTGGGGGTCCCGAAAGCGACTATTTTTTGAGCAGGGATAAAATGCGCTGAAAACGCACCTGATAACACTCTACAGACTGTTGCAATCTAGATTTTAAGCCTCTATTATAATAAAATTCGTATAATTATGTACCATTGCCCTGTGCTCAGTTATTCAGATATCTTTATCTAGAAAGATGCCTATAATCCATACCAGTTTTAAAAGAATCCCAACCTTAGAACCACGTACCTTACGATAACACCATCCTAACCATAATCAGCAAATTTATGCAAAACGTCGTGATATATATATCCTGTGTACCTTTCTCGGGGAAAAAAATAAATAAAAAAGAGCTCTTAAATCAAAGTGTTCAACTATAAACACTTTTACCTTCTAATTACTCTATTTAGCTGTAATAAATAGGTGCGCGAGGAAACGTAATTTTTCAAAAGTTACTTAGTAGTTATAAATTAAACATTTCCGGAAGTTTGTATTATGTATCGAAAAATGGTTATTAAAAAAATATCTTAAAAAGACTAAAATATATGAGTAATAAAAACTTGTATTGTTTTTTAATACCTACAAATATTTATAATTATTCATAAATATTTTGTTTGCATTATTAAAGTTGATACAAAATAACGTATGCAATAAACGTGTGTACGCATGAGATTAAAAATAATAGTACAATACCTATTTTATCATAAAAACAAAGTTTTTTCCTGTTTCTTTAACTAGCAACTAGTGTTTGTTCGCAAGAGGTGACAAACTTTTGTGAGATTTTTGAGTAGACACTTCGTTTCACTTTTATGAGGCCGCTGTAAAGTTTACAATATGTAGGTTCTTGTAGGATAAATTTGATTTACAACCCGCAATTGTCGAAAAGTTCCATTTGAAAATGCTCTTCAGAAAGTTCATTTTATAAAAATGGTCGCGCTTTAACCAAATTTTGAAACCGAATGTACGGTTTTTTTTTAGTTTTTCTAGATCTAAATAGTAACCTAATAATAATATAATACACATTTATTTATGTGGTTATTTCTAAGAATATAATATCTACTTGCATCATTACAGTACCAACTATGTAAGAATGCGTTACGAATGATTGAAAGAAAAATATATCTTATGGTATAGACACACAAAAATGTTTAATCGTATTTTAGAAATGATAAAATATGTTTTTGTATCGGTAAATGCCGTCGAAATATTAAAATTTGACATTAATAATATTTTTGTTACAATATTTAAGTTTATATTGATGAAAATAATACCTCTGTGATAAAAATACATCTAGAATATTTAATAGATACGGATCTACCCATTATACATAAATTTAAACACATAACGTTAAGAAATTTTAGTATCGTGTACTCGAATGTAATTTATATTATATTATCTATATATTGTAATATTATTTCCACAAAACTAATCTAACTTGGAAAAGTTTCGATAAAGTGTCATTTGGTACATTTTAAAACATTTACTTACCAATTAATTCCGTAATTTTGAAAGCAAAAATTCTAATATTAAAATGATTACATAGGAAAACACCTTTTTTTTTTAATAACTTATATGATTAGAGTGACACACCCTTCGGTGGATAAACTCATTTAATGCTAAATCGGTGTTTTAAAAAAATTTACTTTTACGGTCAGTCAAATATAACGCAAAAGTACTCAAGTAGAAAACAGGAATAAAAAGTAATAAGTATAGCTTAATATTTCTATTTCGCTCTCGAGTACTTTTTAGGGCTCCAAAGCAAAACGGTTAAATACAGTGATCCTTGAGGTAAGGTTTGTCTGTCTGCCTGTATTTCCGTTTGTCCTAAGCTTATCTTCTAAACGAAAAATGTTTGGAAAATGCAGGTAAGTAGATTTTATTTATTTAACATGTGGTACCATATATCGATCGAAATAGCCCTGCTGCTGCTGACTGCGGACGGGTGGCGTGATGTCGCGTGCTGCTGATGCCAGCAAACCTGGGTGTGGACGGCATGTGACCTTGTGACCCACAGCCACAGCCCTCTAATATTTTAAATATTATTTTTTTGATGATATTAAGTGTCTATATTTTTCAATTAAAATAAAGGGTAAAGGTGGTTTACATTGGTTTCGTCTGTCCATATTATTATGGTTTAATTCGAATACCTAAAATGCGAGATAGTTTTTTTTTTATATGATTATTGAAACTATCGAGTAAAATTTAAAACCGTAATAATCATGTCAAAGAAAAACCTGTCTCTCGAGTCATGTTACCCCCAAAATTCTACACAATTTTAGAGCAGAAAATGAATAGGTGTAGTTTATAGGGAACGATACATCACATAATTATCATATACCGGTTATGTTTGCATTGCAGTATTATCCTCTATTCTGTCTTTCTATTTTGTGTTTTATGTATAGTATAAGTATATTCTTTTAAATATTAAAGAAATTAAGAATTATGGTTAAACTATACAAGACTTAAATAACGGATAAGATACAAAAGACATTATTTGAGGATCAATGTGTATCAATCAACTTACGCCGTATTATTTCATTGAAGAAATAAAGAGAGATTTTGGGGACGACTAACTCTTCACAAATAATTGTTGTTTTAAGGAATTAAAAGCGTATGCAAAATATTGTAAACGCGTTAACCTATACAAAACCTTTAAATTTAAGAGAAAACAATATAATTATTTCTTTTGTTTTGTTGTCTTGATATTTCGATGCAATTATTTAAAAACAATTACATACATAATATGGGTTCGTTTTTTTTTACTTGTTTCGAGTAAGATTATATTTCTGAGGCTTATTTTTTGTCGTCGCTCGAGAGCAAACGTGCATGTCCAAGAAAACAACCCCTCCTCCGCCTCTCCCCCGCACCCTCGCGCCTGAGTGATTACTCGGGTACAAATAAGTAGGTAGATATGCCACGGATACTTGCTTTTATCCGGTTCAGAACGGTTAGTTGTATCCATTATTCAAATCATTTATGTTATTTATTAGAGTAATAATGTATATATTATTTGGGTATTCCTTAGGCAAAACATGCCGTTATATTTAAAAAAATATTTTTTTAACTTCGCATTCTATGACACACGCTTTAAACTCATCACTATTATCTATGAAACATATTCAGTACTCTAAAATATACTAAGCCGTTATTTTAGAAAACCAAGCTTTGTCTGTGGGAGGGATAATTTAAAGCTTCTATAAAATATTTTATAGCGGCCAGTTCGCCAGGTACCTACTTCTTCCCCGGAAGAATAAATACATTTCTAACCTTTCTAAAATAGATTTAACTTTATTTGAGCCTCATAAAATTAAGTAAATAAACTGGAAAGATGAACATTCAATCAGAAAAACAAAAAATACTCTTAATGTATTTGTGATATACTTTTGTCAGGGGACTTTGAGCCTTTTATGTGCATGGAAAAAGTAACATATTTGCTTGCATGTAGTTATATTGCATGCTTATTGTATAATTTGTATTTGCTTGCTTATATATTATATATGTGGGTTTAACGCCCGCTTTTTTCAGAAAAAAAATCTTTAATAAAAAAAAATCCTATGATCTGGGTTAGGATGCCAAATGTGCTTGTGCTGGAGAGAACACGGGGTACTGTATGCACGTACATATAGTAACATTTGAAATGCATACAAATATTTATTTCTGGTCTAAATCAGGACGATATCGTTAAGTCTCCTGCAGTTTATTTCTGTTTCATCCCAGATTTTTTCTAGTCGCGTGCATATTTCTTACGGGCTCGTTGAGGCGGCTTCTAGCTCTTCCCAGAAAAGCCCTAAATGCTCAGGTGAGATTTGGGGTGTGTTTCGTTTTTTTTTCTAAATTTTGAGTTTCACACACGTGTGAATCTAGATCGCTTCAAATGAAATATGCCGGCAACGAAAAACTAATAATTGTTGATCAATTACAATTTTCTGTATAAATTTGCCTAGCATAACTGTCAATCTTGACAATAATTGCATTTAAAAAAATATATATATAAACTTCTTATTGTACAATAAAAAATAATTATAACATGTAGAAACCAGAAAACCCCATAATAAATGATATATAACATTGGGATTAAGTATTTGAGTATAAACTGTGAGGTATTGACTAAACAAATTGAAATAATATTTGTATATACTAACGTGAACTGTAGTTTAATTATGTTGAAATTGAAAAATGCCTTAAGCACTAGATTACCATGATCTCGACGAGTTAGATAAAAATAAAAGTTTAATATAGTAAATTTTAGGCCTAAGTTAGGCATAGTAAATGGAGCTATTGTTTTTGATTTGAATCCTGAAATCGCGTATTTATTTATTGGTCTGAAGAACTTCTGGTGGTACCTAATTCTCTTCTCCGTAGTCCTCATGTCTCCGGATCGATCACATTCGTCTTCCGCGGAAAGTGTCGGAAGAACAGTCAGATTCGAGATTGCATCTGCGAAGGAGGATTATGCATCCTAAGTCTATGGATAATCTCGCTTTTGTTCTCAGCGAATTGAATTCCTAACATTCGCATTAAGTCGCGCTAAAGCCAGTTGAACACAGACTATGTTGCATTATTGTAATAATTTTCTATGAGTTTTCACTTTTTATAATTGATCGCGGCAAAATACTTGCAATTACTCGGTGTTTCTTTATCTTCCTGCCCTGATAGCTGTTTAATGTAAAATTCCGGTATTATGTAGGTAAAAGATCTGGTGATCTGGTAATTCGTGGTGGTACTCTAAAGTGAATACTTTGTAGAAGCTCTGGATAGTATTAGATTATTGAGTAATTTATATAGGAAGACACATACACACACACACAAACAAACACTTTCCTTCTGGTATTCAAACTGGGAATTTGGTGGAAATCTTCAGCTTCTTGGTAAGTATCAAATGAGATTTGACAGCGCCAATTCAGGTGCCTGAGAAAGTTATGTTGAGTTCTTTCTATTCCGCTTAAATAGACTTTATATGAGGGACTCCAAATGACAGAAGAGTATTCTAAGTGATTCCTGACAAATGAGAAATACAATAGCTTCAGTGTGTGTGGGTTTTGGAATGGCTTGCAAGTCCTGAATAGGAAACCAAGCATTCTATGTGATTTCTCCACAATTAGTTCAATGTGTTTGTTATAGAGCAGCTTAGAGTCTAACTTGATTCCAAGGTCACGTATGCTGTCTGTTTCCGTTATGAAGTTATTATTTATAGAGTATGGGTAATTAACTTATGAAATCAACTATTACTATGCAGTGTTATTTTATCGATTCTTGTATACAGCCAATAAGATATTTACGTCTAAAATTTTGATAAAATATATGAAAAACTTTTGGACAAAATAAAAATTACCCAAACTTTAGAATTTAATTGAGCCCAGATAATTATGAGATGATATTATCGAGTATATTTTTCTTCTGTATCTACAATTACTCTAAATAAGAGAGTCACACCGTTACAAGGTTTGTACGGAGTTTGTTTTTACCGAGTTTATCTTAATAAAAAAAATAGTTTAATCTTATAAAGAATTTTTAAAATGTTCTTTTTTCTTTCTAGGCTTTCTACTCAGCGGGCATTTGCTTTGTGTGCATTTCGGCGTCTACACTTTCCAAAAAGTGGTGCAGTCTAAAATTACAAATGCCGAGATAATCGTGCGAACGAGCGATTTTATTTTGCAGCGTATTGCGTTACAAGCCTAGCTTCGAGCAGGTAAAGATAGTAAGTATAAAGTACCTTAAGGATCTTTTCTCACGAGCCGATTCTTCCTTCGCGTGGGAATAGTTTCCAGAATTTAGGTTCCTCCTCTGACTTATCAATAACCCTGTCACTCCTCTTTTTATAAGGCCACGCCACCGTAGATCCTTTCAAACGTATTTATATATATTTAAAATATTTGTAACTACCTAGGTATGTATGTACTAAAATTAAAATTAATTTTTTCTTGTTAATGGATCGAAACTTTACAAGTTTTTCTTTACAATTACATAAATGGTCATCTCAAAGAAAATCTTTTATCCTTATCCTCGCTCCAATCATTACCTAGTTTAGTCATTTAAACTGCCTAAAGCGAAGACTTTTACACTCACTTTGACTTTTGACACTTTGATTTTAAAACGACCTTGCTAGGTTATCTGTAGAGATTTTCCTACAGAAATGAGCTCGACTTTTGTAGGGCCAAATAAAGTGTTTATTAAATAAAAGCCAGGTGTCGATATAAAGTATTTTTGAGGCTGCGAACTAAAATGTAAGCACACCGTATGCCTATTTAAAATAAAAGTTTATACTCGCAGATAAGCATTGTAAATATTTATTTACCAAAAGTAAGAATAAGACATAAAAAAAAATACAATTTGATGAGTTTCAAGTACCCAGTAGTTACCTTCTTTTCAAGATGTTAAAATATATAGACAAATTAAAAAATTATGACATGACTTCTAGAAGCCCTCCGTATTGTTTTTATATGTTGGATTGTTTTTGTATTTTACTTTGGCTTGACAAGATCAACAATCATTTTGCTTGCTCTTACATAGATTTAATTGAGATGGTGCTAGTATTAATTATTAATTTAAAATTTAATTTATCTTTAGCTTTAAATTAACTCATTTTAGGTTTAAACATAAATACTGTAAATTAAAAAGTAGTTTGTAATACTCAAACTATTAAATAAAGTTTGAAAGCAGTTATTGTTAAATGTATTTTTATTATGGCCACTTTTGTTTTGATGAAATGCGTAGTTTAATATTTTAAATCTTCTTATTTAATAATACATTTACTATGGAGGTGTCAATTCCCTTGGTGGTAGGGTAGGTATAGCGGGTTGGCTGGTTGGCAGGTTAATGAGGTTATTTTTTTTGTCAAATTTTTTTCTTAGCTGCGATGGTTTCTTAGGGAAAGGTTAAAAGACTGCAGTTATTATTATTCTATTCTCTGATATTACGCGAAAGAAAAGAATCAAATCCGACCTCCTTCCTCTTGAAAATTTCCTTAACTTTGTAGGAATGGTCCTTTCGTATAATATAGAAGTGATTCTGAAGTTGTTTCCTAATCGACGATTTTTCTGGAAGTTTTAAGTAGCAACAAGAGCTCTCAAAGCTAAAACGAGATCTCTACTACTCCGCTACAGCAAACTCTACCAATAAAAAAAGCTCTACGACCAAGCTGCAAGAAGCTTCACGACTAAGCTTAGTGGTAGCTCTACTATTGAAGAGAGTTGCATTACCGAGCTATAGGGAGTTCTTTCCTTATTAAGCTTAAAAAAGCTCTACAACTTAGCCTGGTGTAATTTTATTTCATGCGTTTTCTTGTCTTTCAATGGCTGTGAGGTATTTATTTAATATAAACAATATTACCAAAATCACTGAAAATATGCTTCTGTTTTTCCGCCCATTCCAAAACATGGTCCACCATTAGGTCCATTAACGGACCGTTTGGACATATACGGAGGGTTATAAATGCTGTGGGCCATTAATTAAAAATAATAAAGAGCTCACTGCACCATCGCAACGCCAGTGAGTCTGGCCAGGGCCGCTGCGAGAGCGACGCCCGCCGCGACCCACAAATCAACATCGCGCTAATGCATCGGCCGCCCAAAAAAGAGGACCCTGGAATGCAAGGAATCCCCAAAGAAAACAATAAATTACGGATCATTGACACTCCGTCAGAGATCGGGCCTACGAACTTCAGCGTTGCGGTTGAAACAACCAACTATATTAAATTAGCTCAATTAAAGAACCAAAATGTATTATAAGCATAAACACGGACAAAATCATAGTTACTTCCTTTTATTCACACATACATTTTTTAGTAATCGTTGCATTGTGCCGAGAGTCGTATTTTTAACGAATTCAAATTATTTAATAAAAAACTTCCACCTAAAATGTAATAATTGCATTGTAAACATATCGTATTATTGTTGTCGGTAAATTTATTTTTAGGTCGGTTTCATTTTATTTAAAAATAAAAAAATATTTTACAAATAATATTATAGTAAGTATACGTATTTCAGTTAAAGTTAAAAAAAAATACATTTTTGAGATAATTTTTTAATAAACAGATATATATCTGTTCATATTGGTTTAAATGCCAAATATATTTAATATAAAATAAGAGCTAAGTTTGGACTGACTTTAGACGCTGATGAAGCTTCCGCGCCAGAAACGTTCTTATTTTGCATCCAAAGAAAATATGTAGACAAGCCAGCAACATAAAACCATAAGTAAAAAGTCAATTTTAAAAGTGCTATTTTTTTTTTTAATATGTTGGCACTCTTTCGGAAATATAAGGAAGGAAAAGTTATGAATGCAAACATTATTTATTTACACCAATTATTATTATAACCTATCCACGAGGGGGATACATTATACCAAAACCAATCTTAATTTATTTTATGTGTCAACTCTGTATTACATTTGTTTATTGGGAATATTTTATCTTTCGAAAACCTACCTGACATCAAAAGACTCTCCAAATTAAAATAAATATTAAAGTCACTAGCGCGGTGCCTACACGTGATGCCAGGCCCCAGAGTTACATCCTGCAGTACTCCCGTTCCTTTTTGCACCATAACGTGATAGGTATCAAAACTATACATTCTGACGAACATATATAGACATCTCGGAAATCAATGTAGAAAGCTGAACTATATCATATTTTATAAGTAAGCAAGGCAGGCTGAATCTTAATTCATTAGCTATTCATTTCTGTTTTTATTTGGAATATTTGGACAGTAAAACTGCGCACATTTTTAATTCCAGAATACTCTTTTTTTTTAACTTTACGAGCCACGATATTGAATATTTAAATAAAATTAAATTGGTTTCCAAAAATTATAAATGATATTAAATATCCTGGAGAGTTTCTGACTGGTAAATTATTTATGTGAATAAATAATTTATTTGTGAGGTATTTGCTACATCTAATTAAAATGATCTAAATAAAATCTAAAAAGAAACAGAGAAGGGAAACAAAGAAACTTTTAAATTTAAATGACTATAGCTTTACTTAAAACATTTTACAATTAAAATTTGTGCTGTATGGAAAAGTAGAGAAAATTCATATTTTAAGGCTTCGTTCGTAACAAAATGGCGCCGTCCGCGGACGCTTGGCCTCCGATCCAACAGAATACAAGCTATTCAATCATCGCTCAGCTCCAGTAAGTCTACCTGGACCACGAATGGCCCAAAAAAAACAGGTACAAAAAAACCAAGTACCGAGTCATTCGTGACGAAGCCCCTAAACGGCCGGCCCGAGGACGGACCCGACGGGCCGTATTTGGCGGTCTCCGAGGGCCGGTCGACGAATTGGGCCCGATCGGCTGCGACTTGCGATCAGTGGCTCTAGTTACAAAGCCACTCGCGAATCGCTCGCTGGCTCTTTGGTGGTGTTGGCTGGAATCGCCGAGTATTTGGCACCAATACCATCATAAATATACAATATGGATACGTGAACCTCTCGCTCGCGGTCCCGACTAGCCCTGCAGTTCTGTTGATTTGGCCGACCTGAGTAGCCTGTTAATATTTTTATACTTTTGGCTAAATAGTAAGCATACGATAAAATACATATTATTTATCATAACGCACGCGTTTTTATGCTAGGTCCCTAATATACAATAATAATAATTTATTTATTGGTTTTTAGAGTACACAAACAAATTTTACAACAGATTCTACCTAACTAGGTAGCGCCCGTACTAATGTAGGCTTTATTTGTTGCAGATTAAATAATGTTTCAGGTCGAAAAACGAAAAATTTTATTATTTTTTATTTAAAATTAACTTACAGTATTATAAAAAAATATGAATTTATAGTACAATAACACAATATAATATAGCAATAATACATATAAATACACTCATACTTATAAATAGAAATTATTGTTATAGATTATATATGACATAGATAGTGACTATTGTTTTCACATTGTCTATTGTTATTTATTTTTTGAATATAGTGCGATTATATTATATTGTAGTATGGTAGATAAATAATACAAAACAAAATAATTATAAAACGAATAGGTACATATTATTGTCACAAATATTGTTTAGTGCGGTAGAAAACAAATTATCTAGCTATTAGCACTCACTATTATTAATCATAAAATGGATTTATACACAATGACTTATAATTGTCCTTAGATTAACATTATATATATTGCTTATTTTTTTGTGAGATGTTTTTCTCTTAGATAACAGCACATAAAAAAATATGTATTGTAATTATACCTAAGCTGTATTTTTTTCAGTAAAAATATATTATTATTATTATATAAAAAAATATGGAACAATCATTGAGGTATTAGGTTTTATAGACTCGGCATATTGTACCTACTATTTTGGTCAATTCGTTCCGTTCAACCAATCTAGTTTCAGATTCATTGTTTTCTACTCAATTTTGAAATGTATAAAATCAATCGTAAACACCGCATAATTCGTCAAAATTGTTCATAAAAGATTTTGTGCTGCGATTTGACTTATTAACATGTGTCAAATTAGCCTTCTTTTTCGTGAATTACTTTTGAAAGGGTGCTGCAGCGTCTACAAAACTTCATACATAATAATGTTATACAGAATGTATTAAATGGTGTACTCAAGTTTTTCAATAATATTTTGTAATAAATTTTTTTTTCGCGAGACCTGTTCAGTTGTAGATGTATGTCAACCCCATTAAAGGACATCGGTGAATTTAAATACAACTCATATACGCACAGTGAGGATACACTCCGGATACACATTAAATTTCTAAGGATTTAAATAAATCCTTAGAAATTTGTAGTAAATTGCATTGTAACCTCATTCGGCCACGCACGTCCTGTGCTAGACGTTTGTGTTACGCGATCGTGTGATCGAACGGAGTTACGTTTCGAAGTTTCAGCGATACCTACTCACAACGTTACCTTATAACGTTCATATCGTGTTTCGATTAACATAACAACATTAATCATAACAAGTTTTCGTGGGCGGTCTTTTTGTTCGATCTCGCAGAATTACTATTATTGCCCTGGTGTGTATTCAAAGACGTCGTTTAGTTCTGCTTTTAGAATCTATTGATGGGGGCACGTTTTCCCTTGACGGAGATTTGCAGAAAGTTTACGTAATACTTTCCCGCTCTCGCTGGTATTACACAACATCGTTTAACCATTGAGGCAAAGGCTTAAATATGTACTTTATGCGAGCATATGTGTTCTGGTTGGTTCAAACAGAATACTATTATATCTCGATCAGTTGTCTGTACTAACAAAGATGTTAACTTCTAATTCACATAATACTCGTATTATGTGATACCGCGACCTGAAATCGGTCGGGATTTGTCATTCCGTTACACCTAAATGAGCAAAAATTGTGGAGAAAGTCTTAGTTTATCTAAATATGTTAATTTTTATCAACATATACACGATTATATCAAGATTTACTGAAATAGTATGTTTGTATTTTATATTTTTGATATTATTTTACATTTTGATTCATCAAAACTTCGTTTTATGAACATCTTTAAATAAAAACATCGTTTATCGTATTGATTTTTAAATAACGCGTTTTTTTCAGTCAACATTAATTTGTAATTAAGCTTTTTACTATTTATAGACCCTACAATAATTCTTAGTAATAATTTTAATGTTTTTTTTACAGGGGGTTAGACATTAGTGTGTCTGCTTCTAACCCCCCTTTTAATCATTAGGGTAAATGCGTCTAAGTATATAAATTTTTTTTTCTACGCAACCCTAGAATACAATAGAAAATAGTATTTTTTATTTTTATTTTATTTTTGATAGTCAATAATTTCTGCAAATTGGAGGTTGTTATAGGAATTAGAATTGGACTTTACTTGGAATTTGTCACTATTGTCATATGTGCATAATGTTATGGTTTGTGGACAGTGTGTTACGTTATAATATATAGTTGGTATAAGTTTAAAAAAAATCTCCTCTTTACTACTCCTAAATTGGGAGCTTTTCAAATATGATATTTTATATACTGGGTGATATTTTGCAAAAATGTTCGTTTTGTTAATTAGGTTAGATACATTTGTGTTGATTTTATTTGCATACGAACACACACACGACAGTTAGGTTATTTTTTTTTTCTTTCGTTATGTTAAATGAACATATGCATATATAAAACAACGGGGTGAAGCGATCCATTCGCTCAGCCGTGACGCAGGAATTAATTCCCATTTGCTGTTTTATCAGCAGAGCGACAGTCATTCGCGCCGCGACTGCATTGCCGACGAAATTAGACTTTTGTATTTCTTCAAGCATAAACGATTTTTTATGTCGCGTCTACGCGTCTCGCTCGCACCTCTCTTTCGCCGGCGGCGGGAGATTATTTGCCGAGTAAATCCTTCGGGGATTTGCGAGGAACTATTCTCGGTCGTCATACTAGCCGGCGAGTGCTTTCATTCTTTCAGACCTCTTCCGTTCCTCTCTTCTTGCTTGTCTGCCTCTCGCTCTCGCTTATGGGGACTTAGGGCAGGCGGCAGCGCTTTGCACTCTGAAGAACTGCCAACAGCTCGGAGTTCTTAAGCTGCTGGTGTAAACAATTATTAATACCTTCGGCGTGCGTTTACCTGAGGTTTATTCATTACAAATGTGTGTGTGTTTCTACGCGAGAGTGAGTACAATCAAATTATCCGATATCACATAAAGCCTGTAGACACCGCATTACCATTCTAAAGTGTTAGGAAACGGAAAACGCGGAAGCAATGACCACAGAGTTCGGCTTCATATTAAGGAGGTAAATCTTCTGAAAAGCAATTTTATAAACTTTGATATGAAACATAATCCAAATAAAATGTTTTCAAGAGCTACTGAAACGTAGGATGTCGGCTGAATCCCTGCGCTGGTACGAATGAACCCAGTGTAACGGATACATTTTAGTGTTAATAATAAAATATGTATTAACGTATTTTATTAATAAGACTAAAATGTATATATGCATATATATATATATATATGTATATATAGTAAAATAGTAAAATGTATTGCTTAAATACCGTTAATTAGATGATTTTTATGTTAAAATAGGTAAACACCTTTAGTTTAACATATATAAAAGTTTGACAGTATTGACATTTGGAAAATTCGAATGCTTTTTAATATTTTAAGGATTGAATTTTTTTGCAAATAAAATATATATACGATTTGCACGTAATGTGCATTTATTTTACACTTTTTTTTTCTTTTTAGCCATGACGATTCATTTTCATATAAACTACGTTGAACGTAAGTTATTCTTGTAAATATCCATTAAACCATTCACTTCTCATTCACTATACGTCATATTCGTTACATTTTCGCTTTTTTTCATAATTATTGTTTAATTTTTAAATCATTTATTCACTACTTTAATGAAAGTTTGACCGTATTGCATATCGCACAGATAGGTAGGTGAGAGTGAAAAGCTTTCATAAAATACAGGCCTGTATTTTATGAAAGCTTAAAAACCACTGGCTGGTTTAAAAACCAGCGTGCATTACCTCTAGCGATGCCACTATCTATGCGTTCGGTATTAATTTTTCTTTGAACATATTGGTATATATGTATATATGTATATGTGTATGTTATATCCAATTTCATCATTACTTCCGAACTATTTCCGGCTAGAAATAATAGATATATGTACTTACTAGCAAAAGGATGAACAGGGTTCGTGACATTAAATACAAACTCTTTGTAAAATTAATAATAAAACATAAAAATGAATTACCTAAAACATGTTTGTGAAATATTTTCGTAAATAAGTTTAACCATAAATTGGACATGCCTACCAGTCCATTAAACCATCTATCCAGTAAAGTCCTAATACGTAAACTATTAATACCATGTTCGTACCTTTAATTATTTTTTGTGGAAACCACACAGGCGAAGGAATACATCAATAAGTAATAATATAGGTGTACTCTTTTCTTCGCTAGATTTAAATATTGGATTACTACATAAATATATTTTATTATGTGCTATTCAGTAAACATAAATATGTACCTATAGACTCTTTGATTTTAAATGATTAATAATCTTTAAAATATGTAAACAAAAAAGTTATTGACAGACACACTGGTTTTAGAGTAATCTCCTTTTTTTTAATAGTCATAGAAGCATAAACAACTTTGAGTTACGCAAAAAATGTAAATGATCACTTTGAGTACCTATCTTCCTTAGGATTCACGCAAGTAATAGTTAGGATTCAAGCAAATATTAGAGGTAAAGTAATAAAACAAAACAATCTATTACCTACTTATGTAATAATAAAAGCAATATAGAAGTAATAAAAGAAACAAAAACTACAACAACAATGAATTATTATACCTATATGTATATAATATTATTAACAACTATATCGTATGATATATGACGGGGAATACCACTGCACCGCCCTCATGACCTAGCTCTGAGACCCGAATGTGCCGCGTCGAGCCTGCTGGCTATATCTTACTTTATACATAAGTAATTTGTCTTTGCAAATATAAATTACTTTTCAACTTTTTTTATATAATTTGCTCGTAGGTAAGTATCATTTACCCTTATTATTTGTACCACTGTCTTGATTTGATTCCTACGTACCTAAACGTTGACTGAATTCTCGAACCGTTGCTTATTTCAACCAATATCCTAATTCTTGTTATCGAGTCCAGCCGCTAATAGTCATTAGCCTTTAGAGAGATAGCAGATAAGCCAAATGAGAAATTACGCCACACAAAGGCAAAGCCAGCGAAACTGCTATTCAATAGAACTGCCCCGGATGGAAAATACTTAATAAAATCACTACATACTCGTAGCCATGAAAACGTAGAACAGCTACCCACGAGAACACTATTGGTTGCGATATAAAATAAAAAAAAGATAATAGCATTTCCGAGAGATAGAAACGGTTCTATAACTCAACATGTGGTTCAATTTTTAAGGAGTTTGGTTTTGAATGCAACTATCTCGATTTAAATTTACATAGATATAATCAAGATATGATCTAATAGGATTAAAAATCTTATTTCTATTAAATGTTGTGAGATCAACGTCAATTATTTAATTGTTCGCCTATGAGTGTTATTTTTAACTTTTTATTTTTCCTGATTAGTTCTGGGTATTTTTTGTTTATTATTGTTATAGTTTTTGTTTTTTTTTTTGTTCTTTTTAGTACTATATTTTTTTACTTGTATGTTACGAATTTAAATGTGGACACGGGAAACCTGTTAAATAAATAAACAAATGTTAAAAATAAAAACTAAAAGTAAATCGCTAACTGCAGAAACTGCAGACCTTTTGTCATTTTATGCTAAGTATGTTATATTTATTTTTTCGTTCAATTTTAGCATATTACACAAGCTTACTACAAAAATGGCTCCTTTTTGTATCTGTATACCAGACTTTTCCAACCGCAGTTTCAACAATTTACTCCAAAGAGGAAACGTTTTATAAAAATGTGTCTTAGGCTCGCCTCAGCCAGAAATAATTAAACATTATAAAACTTAGGGACCAACATTTTATAAAAAGAGGTGCCTCAGCAACGATTCATAACTTATCTCTCGAAACCAAAAAGTGAGTTTTGGAATCGCCTCTTACGTATTACATTCAAAAATATAATCTAAAATGTTAGGATACCTGGTATGAAGAGAGTTGAGCGGGTTGACGAGTCGCACTTTCAAATTAAGGTTACCGTTAAATTAAATTAAAATATTAAAGTGGCAAATTAAAGTGTACCAGGATTTTCATTTCACTACATTTCAATAGACACTGTTAGATCTATAAACAATAAGAAAATGGAGGACACACTAAAAACTATTCAATACATCCCATATTCAATTTTGGAACCAAATTGGAAAAAATGGGTGGTCAACAGGGGAAAATAAAGATATTTTCTACTGAAATGATATCTATACGTTTTTAATTTTAGTTCGACAGTATTATCACAAGTAATAAACATTGAACATTATATAGAGTGTTTTTATTAGAGTCGTGGTTTTCAATCTGGCACTACTTTTTTCGTAGTTGGTGTTTTTGACAGCTGTTACTTGATTTATGCTCAGTTTGGTTTGCCATTTCATAATGAATAGACTTACTCCTGAACAACGTTTGCAAATAGTGCAAATTTAGAAAAAATCACTCTAAAATAAAGTAAAAATCGCGTCGTGGGCCTGTGGCGTGGCCACCTAGATCGTGCGATTTAACACCGCTGGACTATTTTTTGTGGGGTTATGTGAAGTCGCTTGTCTACGCAGATAAGCCGGACACGATTAAACGCCTTGGAAGAGAATATTCGGCGCGTTATCATCACCCTATATTTTATCTTCAGCTCAAACTGCAAGAATTACTGCAAAAAAAGTCATATTTGTTTACCATTTACCGTTTAACGTTTTTAATCAAAATTAACCAAAATAATGTTCACGTTTTTATTTGTTTTACAAAAATTTTGTAAGAAGAGCAAGGAAAAAGGAAATTTTAGTGATTACTATAAGAGGTCAATAAAAAAAAAAATGACAAATGGTCATCATGAAACTAGTTTTAACATTATTTTCACTACAAAATAAAATCATTTACACATATCATAACTATTCCCTTAGTAATAATTTAATAGGTAAATAATTCCAAACTGTACGTTTTGCAGGGCATATTTATTGTAATATAATTTATGTCAATTAGGTTTTTCATTTAAGGGATCATTAAAGTATAACATTTATTTTCACTACCACATTACAGAATAATATTAATTGCTCTTGCCAAAATTATTCCCATCCTAATAATATACTGTAGGTACTGTTCATTTTGTACCAACATATTTGTTTTATGCCGAAATACATAGGGGAAAATTATAAATCAAATTCAAATTCAAATATTTATTTCCATTAATACAAAACGTATGTAGGAATGACAATACAAAATTAAAAAGATTATAAAAAAAAAAATCTGTAAGCAAAACAAATAAATCATCAACAACAATAAATATTCACAAGAAAGTAAACTAAAAAGTCTATTAAAGAAAGTAAAGAAGTATTAAGAAGTCTTCTCTATATTTTTTACGTAAATCCAATCTAACGAACCAAAAAAGCAAATTCTTGCTTCGTTAAACGTATCGACATACATAATTATTATGGGATAGATTATATTAATAGCATTTCTTGGGGCTCGAGCAGATAAGACAATTTATCGGTGGATTTGGCCATCTTCGGCGTCGTGAGCATAGCTCAGAGTTTAGAACAAATGTATCCATCCATTCATCAATAATAATTATCCGAGGCGATTCCATCATCATCAACACCTCCCGTACTGAGGCGTAATAGCAGACCAACAGCTGACGCTAGTCGGTAATGGTGCGCACACACTACCTTTTACAAAATCTATATATACCCTTTCTATCCTATGCTCTATTTACCCTACTAATGCTTTAAAATACTTTAATTGCACGAAACATAAATTAGCTCATCAAGAGTTTAGAAAGAAACAATGATTTAATTGACAATGAATTAATTCAATATGTATAAATAGCTATGTTCTGGGTTCGATTCGCGCTCCGCTCTTAAAGCTATTTTAAATCAAATTAATTAACCTACTGTATTAATGTTTTAAACAGTTTGTTAATATATTTTTTATGCTGTACGTACCTTTCTATTATTATATAATTTTTTGAAATAATAGACTAAATCGCAAAAATAATAATTTATAAAACGAATTATATGAATAGTCCTGTAATATAATATCTACCTTTTATTTATTTCTTTTTTCTACTTCAAAGGAGATTTTGAAAAAAGAGAATTATTATTTCGACATCGAATTTATTTGGTAAATTTAACAAAAGTTCACAATCGCGTGTTTGTTTATTAGCGTTGTTACGTTTTTATTATATTTGCTTTATTCATATTAATTATTAAACTAAAAAAATAACATAACATATGGTTAACTGATTCTGCCTGGTTTGAGGAACATTTTTGTGATTTTTCTTGTAATAATCAATATTGGTCATAACAATTGACCAACAGAATCATTCAGATAACAACATATAGGGTGCATTAAGTATTATTATAAAAAAAGTATATTTATTTTAAAAAATCTCCAATGATTGTAATATTATTGATTTTAATGATGTGTATTTTTTTTCTGACAATGTTTTAGAAGTTAGGTGCCACTATTGGATATAATATTTTGCTGTAGAATATGTAACAGGTATGTGTGATGTGAGCGCGCCCTAAGTTCGTCGCTGTCCGCGGGTGGTGAGGCCAAATCGAACTCCCGCTGTTCCTCTCTTGAGAGCCGCCGCAGCAGAGTCTTCAATCAACACGCCATCTATTAAATATCTGACTTCATCACCAGCAGATTGCTAGTACAACGTCCGGACCCGAATGCTCTAATAACATAAACCGACCATCCCCAAGGCCTCCGGCTTCAAACTGTAAAACTACTTGACCCATACTATAAAAATATATTTTTAGTAGGTCACGAAAACTATCAACTGGTAGGTATGTCTGAACGTTTTTATTACAAGTGCTAAAATAATGTTTCGGTTTTTACCATATTTTATAAACGCAATGTGTGCGAAATGAAATAATGAATATTATAAAACAACTAGCTATTTAACCCAGGTTTCACCCCGAGTTGGCAGCTAGGCCCTGCAGACGACTCTAACGGTGCCTTCGGCGCGCGGTGACTCGTGACTACGGCACAGGATATAAGTTGCTTCGCGACTAATCTTTAGGCTCTTCAGGCCATTCGCGCGCCTAAATTTGGTATTACGTTACGGCACCTTCAGAACCCAACAACTCGTATATACGGCACTCTGGAGAAATGAAAGTAGTTGCGTTGACCTAGAAATTCCGAGCGCCTTTTAACATGGTCAAAACATCTTTCTCGAATGTTACCTAAATAATTCCCATAAAATCTTCCATTTTCTACTTCATCATCATAGCGTTTTATTAAAAAAAAAGTCATTCTTAGGGTTTAAGCTACCTCGATACCAAATTTCATGAAAATCGATTCAGTGATTTAGCAGTGAAAAAAAAAGACTGTCAGACTTTCGTAATTTATAATACTAGGTTGGATGACCTCTACAATTACAGTCCCTTTTACCAGAGAAACCCGATTAGGGATAAATAGATAATTTTGAGATAAGCTTATTTTAAATGGTATCAAACGAAATGTTTACTGATAGAATTATATTCCTATTAAATGAGTAATTTTCTTATAAAATATACTAACCTCTTATACATAACCCAACTAAGCTTTTACAAAAGTACTTACAGATTGGAGAAAAATATCAAAAGTAAGACGCATATCGATCAAAGACAAACCGGTTCAATGACAACTTTGAACTTTGGAGTAAAGTTTCTTGTTAGATTTGGTAAAAATAAATATTGCGAAATGTCACATATCGTATACAAAGTTTACATTTACCGGACTTCAGCTGAATGTACCACTGCACTGCACGTACCTGCATTGATGATTAACTTAATTTTGCTATTTTGGTTAGTAGCCTTAGGAATGATATGTACCTACTTCGTTCTTGTTCTAAGTAGTCTTGGGTTAGTAGCCTCCAAAATCGATCCGCAATATTTGCATCACACGATAAAGTGACTTATCTGTAAGAAGCATTCTGGTAACATTTCAAAAAATACTAATCGAAGCTTTCTCTTGAAGTCGGTTATTAGTAAAATTTTATACACGGCTGAAAATAATTTTAGTTCATTAAACGAAACTTCGTGGATTTTTGCTTTGGTATGTTAAAACAGTTTAGGTCAAATGAAACGTATTTTTGATATTTTTTAATTTTAAATATGACGTATTATTTATTAATTAAGTATCTATCTCCCAAGGCCGTTTCTTTTCGAACCGTGTTACTTCTCCGTTCATTGAAATTTTATCTCGCCGACAATCTAGTTGTCGATATCATATACTCTAGTTTGTATATAAATTAATATAAAAATTCACTTCCATTTAAGTCAAGCCTTCATACGATTCAAGCCATTTTACAGTCTAAATTTCTTCTATGTCACACACCGCAAATTAGTTATTTTATTTCATCGCAGTAACTGGGACGTATTGCTGTGATTGTCTCTTGATATCTGCCTCGTATGGGTATTTCGCAAGTATTCAACTTGAATAATGTTTTTTTTTAAATTAAATTATAAGGTGACGCATGGCTATTAAATTCTTCATCAATAGTTTAAAATGTGATTAATAACAATTGTTGTAATGTGCTTTTAGTTTATAGGGTAGGTACCTGATAGTTAGACAGGCAATGTGAATGAATACTGTTCTAAATTAACAAGTTTTGTAGCATAAATATCGACTTATTTATCTTTATGCACCTTATTAGTAAATTAGCCCAAGGTTAAAAACTATAGACACATGCCGCCGGCGAGCATTCTCTACCTTGGCCGGCTGTGGCTGTTGGCTTGGTCGACCCCGCCGGCGAGCGGCTGATGACAGGTGCGTGAAATTACTGATGCATCTCGGCGGCTCCGTATTGTTCTTGGTGTCGGTAATTGATGATAGCGCGGCGTTGACAGGCCGATTTTTTCTGACTATCAGACGTATCCGACAAACGCCGCGCGGCCGCGCTGTTATCTTTGATAAATTAAGTTCGGAGTCGAATTAATGACACGCCGCACCGTTAGACGTGCCTCTCCGAAGGCTTATCGGCCCAGTGGATGGGTTTTAATTTGAACCCGGATAGGGTTATGCTCGCAGCTTCATTTCGATTCCCCGACGCGGTATTGCAGATCTTGTAATTCAAAGATTTTGATATTTTTCTATTGGAAATACTAATTCCATAAGTTATTCTCAAATGCAACGTTTTAATAATAAATGATGTTGTTAAAACTATATACGAAAGCAGAATAAGTAAACCCTAAATATAATGAACCCATCTCAACTCGGTAGAGATTCGTTTCTGCGTATAACTATACCGATTAATGAGAAATATGTTGGAAATGTTTATATCCATGATATTATCCTTTTATTACTTTTCCTAATCTAATGACACCATAAAAAAGAAAATGTTGACAATCCATTATTTGACAAATTTGTGCTTCAATTGATAAGATGGTATGTAGTATACCGTTCACCGGATAACCATAAGATTGTACGAATACTTATGGAGGTGTAGAATTGGGTTTGAATCTACGACGAGTTTGTGAGCAGAAAATAATTAATAAGAACATACTTAGTAAGTTGTTACATATTTCGTACTTTTAATGTAGGTAAATGTCGCTTGCAGACATTAAGACAAAGTAAAAACGTAATGCTGTGAATAATCAACATTCTTATACGCTGCTTAGTACCTAAGCGGGAAAAACTTTATTATATTCATGCATCTCTTAAATTCAGGTTCAATCAGTAGGTCAGTGTCATTGACCTATTTCCCTCAACAAAAGGTTATGTTTTTTCGTGCATACGTGTCTATAACGCAGCATAATGGTTGTTTTTATACTGCTTGAAATAATAGCAGAAGCGGTAATGTTTGATTGTCTCTATTCCCGCCGAGCCATAGACACGAGCGAGACGAAGACTCGACATCATAATGGCGTCTTTATTTCTGGCCGACAAAAGGCTTTTGCATGAGTCGAGCGCGGTCCTCCATTATCATTGTAACGAGTGTAATATACGCTCATGTGCTCACAAAGCTTTATACACTTTTTATTATTATCACATCCGACATTGTTGTTATTATTATGATTCTTCGTTGCTTTTCGTTGTCGTCCCGCCATTGTTGGGCGACGGGCCGCACGTTGGCGCGCTTTTTCAAATTCGCCTCTTTAGTCGGAACATAGAGAGCGCCACGGTCGGACGATGTGCTGGATTCGAACTTTTAAACTTATATATCACAGAAATACATCCATTAAATCTAGGGAACCTGTGCATGTGCATGTGTGTGTCATTTTGTAGGAAACGCTGTAGAGCGCTGTGGAAGTGACGAAACTGTCCGTCAGCAGACGCTGCCGCCATCTCTCGGCGGACGCAAGAGGCGCTCGTTTTCACACGCGTTTCGGTAAGTTGGCAAATCTTTTATTATGATGGTTCTTTGTTTTTTTTTTTGCCAAATGTCAGGAAAACGCTGTCTTTCTATACTACTTGTATACATTGGTATTATAACAAATCAGTAAAATAAATTAACAAGCATTTTATTTTTTAAATCGTTTTATTTATTTTATGTATTATATACAAACGATTTCTATTACTATTACTATTAAATTGAATTATTTGAAGTAATTAAATTCGATTATAGTATTTTAATAACGGCCTATAACGATGGCAAGATCGAGGATGTCGGTGTAAACCCAGTTTTATGCAGACGCATTTTCATCTCTCGCCTGTCCTCTATATCGATCTAAAAGAAATATATAAGAAAAGGATGATTTTAAATCTTAAAATATAAGATAAAATTATTAAATTTACCTTTATAAAAAATGTGACTGTAATTGTGTGTAAATGAGATGATTTCAAGACACTTACACACTTGTACACTCATAAAATCATCTCATATACCCACAATCACTCAATCACACCTTCTTAAATTATTTATTCATTTTCTCACTAAATCACATTGTCTATAAATAATTTGATAGATTTTTAGTTTTTTTTATATACCACTATATTTTAACAATTCATAACCCTAATCATCGATACAATAATCGCATGAATAGAACAATTTTTACCGCATAACATTTACGTATCAGTCAGTAGTGGGAACCGTACGGTAAATTTTCCCAGGCAGCGGATGAATCGATTTGGGTAGATTCGCGTAAACTCGGTAGGACGCTCATTTAGCGACACGCTTCCGATAGACACGGTACACGTTCTTCGGGGGGCCTAATGTCGTTGCGCCGAGCGACCACAGCTCGAAGTGACAACGTTGATTTTCTTCTTATTTAAATATGTAAATATGCGTGCGGAAACATTGTTGCATGTTGATTATTTTGAAATATAATATGACAAATTTAATTAACTTCCTTACAGAAGTTTTAGTTCTTATACGCATAACCACACCCACACTGGTTTTTTTTTGTTTCCTCACATTGAAATGTAATACAGCACATATTTTGCCAGTCCCAGTGCATATTACACTGTGTCCCAAGACTATGTCTGATAAAAAATCTAGCTTATACCTTGCGATTGCAAACGTGATTTATTTTGACTTCATATCAAAATTCATCATGATTTCCGGGAAAAAAAAATTAAACAGTACGTGATAATATTAAATCGTTCTTGTCATAAGTTCTTCCGCTCGCGAGGTCGCACCACGCCAAGTCAAACACCCTCTTAAGTAGTCGGGAATGGTCTTAGGACATCTGATGTCCTCTAGTAGCCGTGATAATATGACATTGCATGCTTCGCTGGATTATGCCTTTTTATCAATTGTAACATTTTGACTCGACATAGCTGTGTAAAATCTACCTTGATGCCTTTGGAGAGATATCGACATACAACATAAATATCTCAATTAAACTGTCATAAGGTATTTCGCGAAAAAATGCCAAGATACTTTAATGTATGTTCTAAATGTATTTTTTATATAAATCTCATAAAAAATGATTAATACGGACAACTTAAGTGTAATTTGTATTAATATACAAGATTAACTTTTTCTTGTGCACATCCTTCTATGGGTTTATTCTACACACCAAATTGAACAAATTTTGTTCTACAACTTTTCTTAATTTTGACATATTTTTTTCCATACAAAATTAATAATATCCCAGGAAACGTTTGGTTCGCTCGCCGCCCGAAGGTCAAGATCGCGCGCCGGCCGCCCCAGTCAGAACGAGGTAACAATGCGTTTAAACGCCAATAGGATTTTGTTTTCTACTCTTTTGTACTTGCTTTTTTTGACATATTGAAAGACTCGTTGAACAAAAGTTGATTAGAATGACCCTATAAAAGGATGTCCGTGAGAAAAAGTTCAACCTGTATACACTCTGTATCAAATTGATTACGTTGTTTAATCTGTATTCTAGATTATATCATATCGTTCGTACTTATATGTACCTTCCTTCGTTTGACCCAAACCTCGCCGCGTCCTCTTCTCTCTTTCTCGTCCGCGTTGCCATCCATTTTGCGCCGAGCGCATCAATCATGGCCGTCATTGACGCGCGATACATTCCCGTTTTTATTTCCAACGTTCGCATTCACAAAAAGTGTCACTCTAATCCCGTCATGTTCTTGCATTAGCCACTTTAGGCCCGCAATACATCAATTTAGTATTGATGGTCATCTGCCCGCCGAGCGCCGGTCGCCGCGGCGCGGTGCGGCGCTCAACTTCACGTCCTAAGTGGTCATCGGCCTCTATTGGCCAATATCCGCATTAATCATTCTCAGAGTTAAGGAACATAATACCTACCAATAGGTGCATATTCATCTATATTAAGATGTATTCATTTTTTATATTGAAATTGTCAATGAAAAATGTTTCAATAGTCAAAAACATAATAAATGGGTAAGGTATCTATGGGTCATCCATTTGATACCTGGCACTGATAAGGGAAGGTGGGGGGGAAGGGATGTCACACAAAAAGTAACCATCTGTAGGGATGTAACGATGTGTTTAAATATTGTTTTCTATTACCTACCATTATATTGCTATGACCTAACTCTCAAATATTTTTATTGGGCCCTACTCGACTATGCTTGTCAGTCAATGGATGGGAGCTAATAAAGTATTTAAAATAGTATTCAAAAGAAATAAAGATATTTGAATATAATGCCATACCCTTTTACTTCTTTTACATTTTGTAGGCATAATTACATTTTTAAAATTCAGCATCATGCTGATAACAAAAGTCTAATGTTCCCCTTTTCATCCCATCGTGGCGATCAAATCAGTGGCTCCTAATTCATCATAATTATTTACTAGAATCTGTATGTCTTTTAAGTGTCATTCATTAAACATTTATTATTAAATATCAATACTCTAATCATTTAATAAAGATAGTTAGGTGCTCGTTTGGTCGTCCAGGTCAGAATTATGTTTATTTCGTACTAGAACATGTTTCAGTGTGTATATCGGGACTTATATCGTAGCATCGTCCCACATTCTGTCTTATCTCGCCATAGCATATAAATAAATGCCTAAGCTATGTGCTGTTGGGCTAGTGTGGGACGAGCACATCCGGGCATCGCTCTTCGCGCGGGCATGACCGGATGTCGTCCGGCGGACATCGGAAATGGACCTGACAGCTGCGGCGATGCTTTGGAATTCCGACGGCGCGGCGCTGGTGTCGCTGGCGTCGCGACACTCACTCCGATCAGTCCGTATACGAGTATAAGCCATTAAGTACCTACCTATAATAAGAAAACCATATTTGTATTTGGAAAATTTTACTCGACTCGACAATCATCTATGAAAAAAATTTTGCTGTTAGGAAACCTTTACTTGTACGCATTTCACTGATGATCTTTTAGGATAACTTAAGCTCTTTTTAATTACTGTTAATTTAATCTGTCGTCTTTATAATACCTTACATAGAGATAGTCGCTTAGATTAGTCGAGATAGATTATTTATTAAGTGCTTTAAAATATTTTAGTAGATGTGTAGGTCCACAATATATATAATAGGTCCTATACTAAATTTTGTCTTCTTTGGGAAGATAAGCTATCCCCTCCTCCTCCCTTCTTCCCCTCCTCGTCTTTTATTACTTTTACGGTAGCTCTGGTCAAAAAAAAAAAAAAAAAATTAATGTTGTCTTAATTTCCTTATTTATCGTTCCTGAATTTAACATTATAAAATCATTATATTTTTTTTATTGTTTGGTATGGAGAATTTGGCTAATTGCTACGAACCATAATATACTATAAGTAAATCCTTAATACAGTAAATCGTATTTGAACCTTCTTGTTATTTTTGTGTCAGTCAGTCAGTCAAGGTACATTTACCGTCCAATGTTCATAAGTGGTTAACATGGCCTCGTGTGAGTCGACCTTACTGAAGAACATAAAATATGACAAAGCATCTTGTCACGATTTCAATGCCAACGCAAGTATAAACTTATTTTCTTGATAATGACTGGCTCACAAAAAAAAACTCAATTTTACATACCTTTAAAAATATCCACTAACCACCTCATAATGAAGGACGGTATCTCAAACGAAGTGGTTTATTACCCCCCCCCCCCCACTCTTATAATCTGCTTTGCAATAAAATCTTTGAAATTCCAATATATATCAATATATATCAGCGTTCTTGACAGTCATTTAGATGTGATTATTATTGTTAATACATGTGAAATTCTACCATTGAGTGGACGTAATAAATAGAAACTTGGACATTGACAGAAATTCACGACTTAGTATCAAAACTAAAATACCCTTTTAATGTTTTTGTTAATAACATTTATTAGGGAAATACTTTTAATAAACTTATATTTCAAAAAAAAATGTTTGTTTAAATAACTGTATGAATAAATACAATACAATAAACTTACTTCAGATCAACAATAACTGGTGTTTAATTTGTTTAAATTATATTAATTTAATTCATTCAGTGTTATTATATCATTTATTGTTGTAACATCTTATTGTACCATATTGAATAAAATAAAATAAAATAAATAAATAAATAGCACAAAGAGCAAGGGACCGGTCGGCGCTTGGTATGCCTTTAGAAACAAGGCCCATAATTAATATGCACTGTATGTGATATTATTATGTTTTGTGTAAGGACCTAGAATTTTAAAAATATCCAACGGTTAGAAAATTCATCGGCGCGGATGTGATTACAGGCTTTGACACAAGTTTAAATTAATATATTCAAGGTTGGAAGGAAAAATGTGTGGCTTATTCCATCTGTATCCAAGATGTGCTACTTTTGGCAGATGATGATACATTAATTTTGTTACAAATTTTGAATCTTTCGATTTTTTATAGATCTCTTAATTTGAACTCGCGATCATGTTTCCGACGAAACGCTCGCGTAAAAGATACCAACATTTGAAAGCTTTCACTCAAGCTGCTTATATCTATACCTTTTAGCTAGCTAGACCTACTTTTAGAAAGTCGTATCGCTGCGAAACCGGTCGCCGATAATGAGATGTAGAGCTTAGGCTATTCTCGACTAAATTATTAAGTCTTAATGTGTATTTAATTTAATCAGCTGTATTGACCTATGTATCAGAATTTTAAACTGATACATTACCAACGTGTTATTATATCCCTACATTTGCTATATCCTATTAGAATTCCAAAAATATATTGCAAAATAAATACAATAAAATTATCAAGATTAAAATTTCGTGTGTGTTACATGTTCTGCAAAAATATATTAGAAATATTTAAAAAAACATTGTATTATAAACAACATTATTTTTGTGTTGGTGCAAAAATAGTTTTCTTAGTGCATTTTCTTATATAGAAATTTAAATAAGTATTGAAATTTCTTGAAAATAAGCATTCAACTTAATTGATTTTATTAGGATATTTACATGTAAACTGTTGAAACTTGGAATCAGCCTTACAAACATCGCCTATACCTTCTCTATCAACATGAGATTTTAGTAGACTACAAGTATGTAGTTGCTAATAGGTGTCGTACATAATACTCGTATCTACATAATATATCCCTTATTCTATCCTAAGAGGCACGACCGTGAAATTCACGCGAGTTTCGCGTCGAAGTCGCGCCCGTTGTAGAAATAAATTCATGCCGCCGCTAATGGAATCCTTATACATTTCAGGCGTCCCCGGCGTGGCGTGTTTTTATTTTCATAATCAGGAGTAGTCTGAAATGAAAACAGAAATCGCATAAAAATTGTTAAAAATCATTATTATCATTAGTACTAGCTACTAATGTGTAGGTACCGACTACACTTTTCATTGTGATTTAAGCTTGTTACTTTTAAGCTTAGCAATACTCATTTTTTATTTTGTAGACACTATTGAGTATAAACATCGCTTGTCTAAAAGTTATGATGTGTGACTAGTTCAACGTTCCTTATAAAAACCCTCCTTCCTTCCTAATAATAATAAAATTATTTTGTTTTCTTAACTCGAGATGTGCTCCAAAGTCGCTCTCAGACGCGGAATTGATCTCGAAGCAAAGTCGAGGCCTGTCTCAGAAGAACTTTTCATCTCGGTTCGTTACTTCGTCATTAGTATTCAGACGATTGTCGAGATGGCATTATACGAAAATAACATCATTGTTGCATTTCTGAAATACTTGTTCATATTACATAAACGGTAATATTTTATAGTTCATAAACTTAATGCTTATTTAATATCATTTAGTATAGTTATAATATGAATAATTAAAACAAATTTCAATCAAAACCCTTCAATTCATATTACTAATTTTATACTATATAGAGTAACGTATATATTATTCGTTATCTAATCATTATTATGCGAACTTATACTGTATGAAGACTGCAGATTATTTTTGGAGTTTTAAATTTTATTATTTTTATTATTAACACATTTAGGATTAAATTTAAAAACAAAAGATTTGAAAAGGAATTTCAAAAACCTATATTTTTTGCTCAATAGAAGCAGTGCGGAGCAAAAAGAAAGACGTCATTCATAGCAATTGAAATCCTAAAAGACAAGGATTGATCTATGTTGACAACTAAACAGGCCTCATGATTAAAAGTAATAATTTTCATACTAAAATAATGATATGGGGGGGGGGAGGGTCACTGACCGACCTCATGCCATGTGTTCAACCGCGTTCTCTAACATTAAAACGATTTCTTTTAAATCGCGAATTCGTTTTTCGGGAATGGGGACACATTCTTCCAATATTTTTTGTTGATTATTGATACAGATTAATCCCCTAAAAGGACACCAGTGAATATAAATACACCCTATATAAGCTTTTCATTTTGTACATTAAGTAATAATTTAATATTTTGCATTTGTTAATAAAAACAAGGTCCACCTAATTTTGAATCTTAAAAATTAGAAATATTCATATCGAATGCTCTAAGATTTATCTTAGTACAAGCGCAGCCTAGTTAGGTGTGCATTTTACCTTAATTTTAAATATTGTCTTTTTTACTAAAATAAATAGTTAGATCTTTTCTTGTACTATTTTGTATATTCTCTGATGATTGAGCTATCAAAATTGGTGTACTCATTACCGAACCCCTCCTTCCCCCCTATCCCCCCGTCACCCTCATTTTTATAATACTTTACAGCCCTGAAAGCCTGTGGTCCAGGTAGAGATGTGAGATAAAGAATATAATACCATTGCATGCAGATATATATTTGAAAGAGGCGTAGATAGTCCCAGTTTTCGCTGGTAAAAGACCACTTAAGCCCCCACTTCAATCCTCACCAACTACCTCATTTTAAACATTTATTATATGACTATAAAAGTTAATTATATGTTCTATATATATATTCTCCTTCAGCGACCGATACAAGACATAAAAATCCAATCACCCCTTTCTATTATGGAAATATTGCAAATGTATAGGACTTAAGAATGTTTAAGTACACCTCTTCAGCATCTGAAACACATCTAACCTCATTTGATATCTCAGATACCACAAAGTAGTTACCTACGCTACCGTAAAGAAGCAATTTACTCGTGGCATCATAATTTAAAAATATAGCAACTTAATCACCTCACAAAAGAGATAAAAAAAAACATTCTCAACTAACTTGAAATGTAGGAGCGCGGCCGACATAATTAACCAGCTACGCGGCGGCTTTTTAATTAAATATCCAATTAAGTAAGTGCGAGGCGACGATTGAGTTGCCATCAAATGGAAATTTATCCCATCGTGCATTTATTGGCACGGAGGCAGTCAGCGGTGCAGAAGAAGCTGCGGCGCACCCGAGCCGCCCTAGCCGCCCGGCGCCCCGCCCGCCCCGTAATGAGACCCACTCCAACCTGAAAAGAAGCTGAGAGTGCGATGCGCGCATCGTCTAATCAACTTTCGCACGGTGTCACACGCAAATATAATCCGCGGATGAGTCGCGCGCTGCGGGCCTACAGGCTGTATCTGCTCCTATACCCACAATCACAAGCAGATAACAATATGACAATATAGTAAAGATTATATTTAAACATTTTTTTATAGATAAGGACAATGGATATGTGTTTATCATGGCAGTCTATTGGTTGCCGCGCTGAGAGCGCATTTGACACGAAAAGTGTACTTTTGTCTGCTCTGAAACTATGTTATACTTAAATTACATTACAGTTTTATATCTATTTTATAGGGTGTTTTCTTGGGCTACGACGGATTAGTTTTTTTATTAACTTTATTTTACCAAAAAAAGGTATCCGTAAAAATCAAAAATTGTGCAAATTTGAGGTCAAAAAACATAGGTAAGCATGTATATGAAATTAATTAAGGAAATTAGGAAGTATGCTGATGGCATTTTTAAATTTAAAAATATGCTAAGAACACATTACCTAAGCAATAACTGAGTTTTTGACATTGTAGCCACTTACACTGAAATTATGTTTTTTTATTGTTTAATAACTATTTTGACAATATATGTACCCATATGGAAGCTCTTTCTTGTCAACAAACTGTCTTACAGTTTGGCAAGAACTATGTAATATAATTTATTTTATAATTTTGTTTAAATAAATATATTTAAAAAATAATAAGTAAATAAGTTATAAATTATTTTAATAATCAAATCTTTTTCAGAAGGTGGGGAAAGAAGGCAAACTAAAATTAGATTTTAGACGTCAGTGGGTTTTTGGTGGTACGATCATATTATCATATGCCTTGCGATATTGTAGACCGCGGTAAAAGAAAGAGGAGGTGGTTTGTCTAAAATCGAGGTTATTTTGTAAGGAGTAATAAAAATTCAAACAGAGTTGAAAAAAAGAGCCAGAACGAGACAGAAATATGCAAAAACGAAAAAGAGGATCAAGAAAAGAAGGCACACAGCAATACGACGAAATAAAACTGACATATTATTAAAAAAGAGTTCGTGAAATTGCTCGTCGCAGCGTCATTACGCTGGATATTAAATAGGGTGACCAGGCTCATTCGCTGTTGCCTCATATTTGAAATATGTTTATCTTTCTTTCTGACCTCTAAAGACTTACATTAACACAAAGGCAAACTGAAAATATATACTTTTATAGTTTGATCGTGACTCGTAATATAGCTAGATTAATACCCGATATTAGTTATATTTCATACATTTAATACTATCAAATATTATAGCCCTATAGCTGACTACCATACCTTGGTGCATTTACTGGATTCCGTTTCAAAGAAAAAAAATAGTATAAAATAACAAAACAATAGTTTACATTAACCAAAAATTAAAATTTTCTACATTTACATAATAATTAGAAATTTTATACTAACAAATGTTTAATGAAATTCATGACCAAAAAATATAGCTATCACGTTTAACATAGGTCTACCAATGATAAATTGGTATGGTATAATAAACTATACTTATAGCATATGTATATCTACATTAAACGAATAGCATAATTATGAAGTCATAAGTATTATAAAAAGTTTTTGCAGCCCCTTTTCTCTAAATATATAAGTACCCATATCGTCTCGTTCCGCTTATCCACTATGGAAGCCAAGTTTTTAATTTTGTACGAATTTATTTCCTCTACTGTACCAGCGTAACAAATTACGTCAATTAAAAAAAATATAGGTACATGCATCCAGGCGTCAGCAGCGAATCGCTCGACTCTAGTCTATCGCTTCCCATCGGCAAATTAGTGCTGATTACTCTCACCAGTCAATTGTTCTGTATCGGGTCTCGTCACACTAATAGGCTGAGAGCCACTAGTAATATTGTTAAAAAATAATTAATCAAGTAATAAGCATAGATAACAAAAAGTTATGTTACTCATATTATTGTAATTATATACGTTTGTATTTTTATAGCTAGCATAATTAAAATTGAATAGGAATATTCCATATTTTTCAACATCGTTAACAATCTTTTATTCACCATAGAACCTAAAATAAATAGATTGTAAGAAAATTTACAGTAGTAAAAAATATAAATTCGACTTTTAGGACGAAAAAATTATACTTAAACAAAATATTTATACAACACTAAAAAAAAATGGCATTATAAAATAAAATTACAACAATAAATCTAATTCAAGCTAATATATTTTTTTTTGGTTAGTTTCTCAACTTTTTTTATTTGCCTGTAAAAAATAAGATCAATAAGTCAGTTAACAATCACCAAATAATAAATTAAAAAGAGTAAAATACAAGCTCCTTTATAAAATTTCACACACACACTCCCTAAACTCTTCATACATGTATAATCGACCATAAATCATATTATCATATATATATACACTCACTTACATAAATAAAAAACACACAAAATAAAAAACCTAAGTAAAAAACATTTTTTGTATACCTAATAGTTAAAGTAATATTATATAGATTTTGTTAGTAATAATGACATTTAATTGCTACAGTTTCAATAACGGCGACTAACGAAGTAAAGTTTACCTTAGAACAGATGTTTACATCTACTTAGGTAAACATGGTACCAGGTTCCTTTACACTACCTAGTGTGCTGAATTCACGTTAAAACTAAAAAAAATATTGTGCGTTAGAGGAAACTGTGTTTTAGTTTAAGGAAAATATTTTTTTTCCGAGAGGAAGTGATATTTAATTACCGGGAAATTGGAAATTGTAATTAAATTATTTAAATAAATAAATGAGCAAATATTACAATAAAAACACTTTAGATGTATTAAAATATTATTTACGTGTACAATATTCATTAAATATGTTAAAAAATAATCATAAATAAGACAAAAAAAGACTAGCGTACCAACTTGATATTTTATTTTTTCATTCTTATTTATTTATAACATACTGTTTACGTATATTCATCCTAAAAAATAATTCTTTAAATCTACAAAGAGATTATTTCCATAATATATCGCAGGCTCTTAACCCTGTTGCGCCCGCTAGAACGTCATACATAACCCACGGGATTTTCTCGACAATTGTACGAGGTGTCATCTTTCACACCTCGACCCATTATATTAACCCCCATCAGAAGTGCATACTCTTGACACCAGATTATTCTATTTACAGGTCGGCATTCCACTGGTGTTTTTAAGTAAATAAACCGGCGTAATTGCTGAGAAAAACTTTCCTGTTTAGTATTTAGTTAGGTATGCTTTTGCACTTTTGATAATTTGTTTTATCGAAGATTAAACTACTTCGCATTGAGGCTACAATTTAAAGGTACTGCGCTGAAACTAATATTATTTTTCTAATTGCACTAAATAATAATTAGGTACCTACAATTCGACAAATCTTTTAAGAATATTGCCATTTATTAAAAAAACCTGCTTAATAACCTGTTTGTATACATCCTTACCGCCAAACTAGTAATCACATCATCAGACTAACGTGGTCGTGCATTTAGCAATTATAAATATATATACCTATATTTGTTATAGTTTATTGTTTTGAAAAAAAAAAATATTATTTTGAGATTAAATTACTAAACACTAATCAATTTAATTAATATACAGTATGCATGGCAACATATAAAAGAACTTAATTTCTACAGACCAATACACAACTATGTGTGATTAACACAAAAAATATTGCGTAGAAGAATATAAAGGTTGTATCAGTTATTAATCTTATCAGTAACATTCTAATATATTCTGAAGAAATTGTATTCCTAAGGTTATTTCGTCCAAATGAAAAGTATCTACTTATTTGGGTACCCACCGCTTGTAAGTTTTTTTCCAAAATTATATTGAGTGATAATCGCGAAAATAATTCCAATGTAATACCTGCCTGTCAGGCCGTCGCAGGTATCCTAGCTTCCTGGCGCCGTAAGTGATTCCGTCACCCCGAGTGGGTGAGAACAATGGCCGAGGTGATAGCTCTGTTGCCAGGTGACGCGCTGCGCTACGCTAATGATAAAAGCATCCAAGTGCGAATTTTTAATATTGACTAGGTGAATCGGTGAATCGGTGGATCCTTTGAAAAGATCGGTGATTTTAAATCCCCTGTTACTCGCAGCGTACATCTACTCGTAACACATGTATTAAAGGGAAATCAAGGAACTCACTATGTATGAAATAGCCATATGAATTTATTATGTAGATATCTGTAATATTAGCTTCCTACATATTACATATTTACCAATATATTTGGATAAAATAGTAGGTAGAGAGTTTGGGCAATACGTATATTATTTATTTAACATTGAAACGACTTTACAATATAGGATCAGCAATTAATAGATATTTCATATTTCATAGAAAATACACGGTCATTTAACTTTATTTATTTATAGTTTAGCGGTAACAGGCTAAAAATATTGTGGATCGAACCTTGCCACTATTTTTTTTATACAATATGTTTAAATTGACGTACCTATAGGTACTAGGTACGAATACAGCGCAAAATAAAATAAAATAAAATATATTTTGTGTCAACTTAATATGAAAATTATAACATTGAATAAAGATATATATTATGTTATACTTTAGTTAATCCATAAAGTATATCACTCTAATACGTAATGATGCAGTTACCTACTTACCCACATTATGTTATTCATATTTTTTTTTTTTGAAATACTATATATTTAATATTAATTTTTAATCATATTTTTAATTTTAACCCAACAATATATAATTATTATTGGCATTTTTATCTTTTCAGGTCATACCTCTTGTTCGGCAATATTGTGGTAAGTTTTTTATCGCATGATGATATTAAAAACATATATTATTTTCTAGTTTATCAACAGTAGATATTTTAATACAGCCAAATTGTCAGACAAGATGTCATAAAAAAGTTTAGAAAAAAAAATCATCTTCAACCAAATCGAAAAAAGATAGGTACTAAATGTTTCCTAAAACTAAGATCGCAGAATATCAGTTTTAATAATTCTTATATTTTTCGTTACCACATGGATTTTCCACATGCCTCCCTTCCTTCCTCCCCCGCCCACCTCCTTCCTTATCTTTCCAACTCCCTCCTACACAATCAAACCCCTGTTCATCTTACCATCCGTCATGTTATCATGTGACAGATCTACTTATATTTTGACTAACTCGTCTTTATCGTGAATACACTAGCTGCTGCTGTTTCGCACGAGGATTTTTTATGTACTTAAACCTACCTCAAAAGCTGCTCTATAAAATAGTCAAAGCCCTATGAGAATTTGTACATTTTATACACTCTTCGTACAAAAATCGGTGGTCAGGATATTATGCTCCTGATGAGTAAGTAGTTTTACGACATTATTGCATTATTTGTAGCCTAGAATCTTGCCGAAGAACCAAACTATCCAACAGTGAAAACCCCATTCGAATCCGTTCGGTGATTTAGGTGGAGAAGAGTAAGATTTATAGTAGCAGTACTATTGATTTGGAATCGTTTTATAAATAAACTTAGTTCGATGTAAAAGAAGTATTTATGCATTCAGACACCGTTCCGAGTTGTTAACAACTACCTACACTTTAATAAAATCTAAAATAACCAAATTTAGGTTTATCATCAGAAGACGCTTTCACCGGCGTATGCTAAACTTGACTTATCGCAATCCATTAGTTAATCCATTATCCTAACTAGGCGGTTCATATTGGCTGACGACTAAAGGTTAATTTAATACTATTATCGATTGGGATTAATCAGTTCCCAATTTCGAAATAATCTTCTAATTTCCACTTCCAGCAAGTGAGAATATTCGAAATATACAGGTACAAAATCACAAATAATAACGTAACTTTAACCCTTAAATAGCAGCCAACATAGATAAATCACAGAACAAAATAAAAAATACTTCTATTATTCCCATAATGTAGTAATTTACTACGTATATGATGCACATATAAAAACGCTTTTAATGGTTCTATAAATATTATAAAAGAAAGTAGTTAATTTGATATATTTTTATATTTGCCTATAGATATTTACAATATGAACTTTTTTAAAAATGTAATGAGAACAGATTTTTATTTGAAAAATAGGAATTGAATTTAGTTTAAAAATTGTAAAGTTTAGTTTAATAATGAAACAAAACTTATGTGTGAGTGTTTGAACCGCATAAACCGAACCCGACTCACAAGGATTTTGATAAATGTTGTACCTACGTGTATTGCATAATAAATAGAATATTATAGTTAGTCCCTCTGTGAAGTTTGGACTGTTATATCATATAGTTATTGATGAAGTTACAAAAATAACACGATATTTGTAAAACAATTAAATATAAGTAGGTGCTACCTACTAGATAGATAAGTTCCATGGGATGTTACAACGGCATACAAGAAATATATAAAATAATTGGGTAAAGAAATGGTGAGATAGATCTCGACATCTAACCAACCTGCCAACCGTTCGGTTAGATCTTGACGGAACAGCTGGTCAGCTGCATTCGTCAAATGCCCGCAGACAGCTCATCGCCAAGACAGTTCCAGTGGCCCAGTCACCAGCGAGTAGGTACCTACCGGAGGCAAGCCAGTGCCCTCGGAACGAAAACATTCCGCGCACAATAGTGCACGAGCACAATGCCTGCAACAAAGGCCGCTCCGCGAAGAATACGCGAAACGCTGCGAGCGACGCGACGCGACCGATACCACCAACCAATACTTACCACCACTACCAGCACTACCAGCCAACCGCCGCCGCGCCAATGAAACGTTTTCAATGTCAAGTGGACAGATCCGTTCGTTTGTTTGCTCGGCATATGTGATTTGGATTATTATAATTTGTGAAAGGTTACTGAACGTTGCGATACCAACAACAAGTGTTGTCGCTGGGCAACAAACACCACAACATTCACAGAGTATTTAACATTCTGTAACAAAACCCTACAATTGGAGCAAGGTTTTAGTTGTATAAATGCTTTATAAAATGCAATATTCTATTTTTGGTGGGATTTCTTAATAAACGAAAAAAAAATACACTACCAGCTTCTCATGACTACCGGCGTAAACATGAGACATTTTGAGAAGCGCTGTCGAAATGGCGTTACGATAACGAAATCTCTCTGTAAATTATATTTCTCTTCTGTTTGATTTGTTTTACTTATCAGCAAGCTCTAGTATAAATAGTAATAATATGCTCCTAAATCCAGGAATTACCAGGAAGGGAGTAATATGTATATCTAGAAGCCACTTGCATATGTATTTACCTACCCGGTAAAGTATTCCATAATAATATTATGGAATATTTATGCATGTACCTACCCAAAATTTATTCATTCCATTATCTATGTAATATATAATAATGTAGTGATGTAATATTTCTGTGGGGAGGATCCTCCATCCATTTCTATATGGCCGAGACATTTTCACTTTATCTGGGAAAGTCATATTTATACAATTCTTAAATTAAGAAAACAAAAATATCTACAGTTGATGCAGATACGGCTATTAGGATATCCTAGTAACAAAAAAAAACTATTAAACTTATGAATATTCAAAGTATGAATTGCGTAGAATGTACCTATACGAATACAAAATTCAATAAAGCGCTCACTATTCAATATTAAAATAATAGTTATTAATTACTGTATTACACTGGGAAAAAAACCTGTAAATATAGTGACAGATAAACATTTTGTTGCGCCTACAGTTCGATTCTGGTTAAAGTTATCTGTACGCACAAACGAACGAGTTTTGTAACCTTAACAGACTATTTGGTTACCATTATTTCAAAGTTTTTAGTGGGCTCAACCAACGTTTGGTACGACTAACCAAACTCCGGCACACATAAACAAACTGCTTTGCAAGCGCTTCCGATCTGTTCGGTAGAAAAACAAAATGGTGGAATAGGCGAGAAGCGCGAGGTGTGTTTGCGAGTCTACTACTGATTGTTTCGTTGACGTAACAAAACAGTCTTGTAAGATACACGCAACTTTGCATTTGAAAGCGCATCTACCGATTTTTGGTAGATTTAACAAAACAATATTGTAAGGTGCAAATATTTTTTTATTTGAATGCTGCATCTACAGAGATTGTCTTTAGAGATTCTTATCAATCTACAGGAATTGGTTTTGTACAGCATACAAAATAGATTATACGCTATACTTTCATCCATCTAAAATTCACTAACAACAAAATATATATATATATATATTTTAATTTTTGCTATGACCTACGTACGTCATATATAATTATTTTAGGCCCTACTCAACTAGGCCAAAGGTGCCTGTGCCATGTGCAATGTGTCAGGGCCTTAACCACTATTCTACCACGATTCTACTAAACTTTTCGGTTAAATCAAAGTTCCGTATTTTTTCAGTGTATTTTTGGTAGGTAGGAATTTATATTTACAAAATATAAATAAAGCAGGAAATTAAGTAAAATATTTAACAAAAGCAAAACACCAAAAAAAAACACCGCTAATATTTCTATATTAGATAGGTTGTAAATAGCTCTTCTGAGCTATTTACAATTTATAGGCTGCTTTTACACTTTATAGGCTGCTTTCAAATATTTTTATAATAAAATGTCTTTTAAAAGGGTTATAAATTTTCAACAAAAAAAAAATAGCTTATCGGAGGTAGGTTTATACTATTATTTAATATTGTGTATACTTTTGTTATATAATGACTAATTTTCTGCATCTAAATACCACGGTAGCGACACGGTAACCTTATCTACAAGTCGAAATATTTGCTTATCTAGGTACGTCTGAAAATAGGATATTTTTCGTCTTAACTTTCATGTATTTTAATTTTGTGTATGTATGTATGTTCTTATAAATAAATAAATCAAATGTAATTATAATAAGTGTAAATTATATATTATATATAATAAAACCGGATGTGCTGAAAATCAGCACCCTCCTCTCTCAGAAAGGAGGGCAGCTGAGTACACTCCTTTTATTGGAAAATGCGATTAATTTTTAAGTACATACCATTTATTTTTGTTTTACATTTTTCAATAGAGAAACATTTTCTTTCTTTCTTTCTTTTCTTTCGTATGTGCAAGTAGGTAAGATAGATAGGTAAATATGTGTACGATGTAATGAGAGTTTTGTGTGCTATGTTATTTTGAATAGGTAAAGTAGGTACAGTTATTAGTAACTGTACCTAAAGCGTAAGGGTTAGGGTAATTCCTTAGGGAATTAATTATTTGACCATTTTGAAAAATCCAACAGTACCTAACTTTCTATTGATTATCATTCACACGGTCTTATTTTTAGCCTATAAAACCAAGTATAGATTGTTGTCATTTTTCAATGTAGGTTAGTAAGAAATCAGCCATGTAAAAGTGTAACTTTTTAAAAATATTTATAGGTTATGAATGTTTTAGGATGTGATAGTTTTTTTTAATGCTATGTTTATATGAGCGTATGTAGATGATATGTGTAGGTGGATGTACGATTTGGTAGCTAGGTAATCTAATTGAAACTATATGTGGTTAACGTAAAATTGATTATAAGTATTCATACATCCCAATAAGAAATAAGTAGTTATATACTTTGTGTGTATGATTTATGTTGACAAGTAGCTTATTATATTATATTGTACCTATTTATTGTATTTGTATTTATTATATTGGTTGTTATTTGTGTTTTTTGTCTATATTCTATTGTATTGTATTTATTTTTTGTGTATTTATTGTTTTGTACCTACTAGAGTTTGAAGAATGATTGATAAAATGTTAAAAATGGTACGACTATAATATTCGGTTTTGAATAATTCCTATGAAAAATATTTTATCCAACTGAAAAACAAGCAAAATATATACGCCCTCGATATACACATATGTCGCAGTAATATTGCAACATTACCAAAATTATAATTTTATTTGAAATATTATAATCGTTCGTATTATTGTAATTCTAACTTGAATTTCACAATCTTACCGGTATATTTAACCACAATTATAATTATACTGGACTGCGTTAGAAAGATTGTATAAGATGCGATGATTTCTCGCAATCTTACTGGTTTTTCATGTCGATTATATTTTATAATTATTATTTACCGACTGCGGTTAGTAAGATTATACTTCTGCAGAAATGTACTAATTTAAAGCACAAATAAAATAACAGTTGACAAATAAACAGCACTAACTAAAATGTATGAAAATATTTATTAATTATATAAAAAACATATTTTTTTTAAAAATAAATATTTAAATGTAGTTCGATACTATTTGAAGCATTGCAAAGGTATGCAAAGGTATATAACAAATCATCGTTTTAATGAGCGTAAAGTCTATATTATAAATATTTACATTTATTTATAAAGAATCCATACCATGTTACAAGAAAATGTTATCGTATGTTCCAGCCATGATCCAGGTATGTTGTTCAATACAGTTTTAGGAAATGGTTATTCCTTATACGTATATAAAAGAATTATAATAAAAGGTCCAATTATTTTAAACGTATGAACGTTTACAAAATTTTTAGACATTTTATAAACTTAAATAGGTTGTTAAATTGAAAGTTTTCTGTTTGAACATTTATTTCCCAAGTAAAGTGAACGAAGTCCCCGCGGCCTTTTCCGACGGCATTTAGGCTGGCGCACGACAGCGAGAATTTCGCATAAAGCAGTCCGCGGGAAAGCTCGGCGGTGGGGGAAGTCCCGCCCTACGATCTGCGCGTGCGCAAAGCGCGTCCATTGGACGAGGCGGGAAGGGGGGCGGGGCGTCGGCGGGGCCGGCGCGGGGCGCGCGGGGGCCTGAATAGGAGGTGCGAGCGGGTTTTGTGAAGGCTCACAACGGAAAGGCGCTTCGGCCCGTTCGGTGGTTTGTCTCGCTGATTCGACCTTTGTCCGCTCGCCGATTCGAATCGGTCGCCGCGCGGTCGACCGCTCGCCGCTCGCCGCCGCCCTACAGCCGCCGTAATACCGCCCCGACCCATGTGCCGCGCGAATGCTACCGCGAATCCGCACCAGTGTTTCAGTGCAGTTAGACAATTATTTATTTTGAAATAGGCCACGGCCGCTGTGTCAAGACGCATCGACGGACAACCGCAGGCAAACTGTACGCGCCGAGGGAAGACGACATGCTGACGATGGAGACGGACCTAAAAGGCGGCAGCCTGCACGCCACGGTGCCGCCTCATCATGGTCTGCATCACGCGGCTTACGGCTCGCTGGGTGCGCTCGGGGGCATGATGTCCCTTCAACAGCAGCAAGCGCCCCTGCACCAGCAATTGCAGCATCACGGCGGACCTCATCATCAGCACCCCCATCAACAGCTGCAGCATCCGTCGCACCAGCAGCAGACGCAGTCGCAGCACCAGCCGCCTAACAACAACAACAGTGCAGCTAAGAACCAAAACGTCGACCGCGTCAAGCGACCCATGAATGCCTTCATGGTATGGTCTCGCGGCCAGAGAAGAAAGATGGCTTCCGATAATCCCAAGATGCACAATTCGGAGATCTCCAAGAGGCTCGGCGCCCAGTGGAAAGACCTCTCCGAGACGGAGAAAAGACCTTTTATAGACGAAGCCAAGAGGCTGAGAGCCGTGCACATGAAGGAACATCCCGACTACAAATACAGGCCGAGGAGGAAGACCAAGACCTTGGCTAAAAAGCAGGACAAGTATCCTCTCGGAGTGGGGTCTCTGCTGCCATCGGGAGAATCCCAGCGAGGAGCACCGCCGTCCTCGGCCGCTCAGCAGGCAGCCGCCGCGGCAAACAGAGACATGTACCAGATGCCGAACGGATACATGCCCAACGGCTATATGATGCACGATCCGAGCGCCTATCAGCAGCAAACCTACGGCTATCCGCGGTACGACATGAGCCAGATGCAACACGCGAGCGTCGGCTCCTACATGAACTCGAACTATGGCATGTACGGGTCGGCCGGAGGCGGCGGCGGCGGGTCGCCCTACATGCAGCAGCCGGGCTCTCCCTACGGCCTGCAGCCGCCGTCGCCGGGCGGCTACGCCCTGCCGCCGGGCTCGTGCGCCTCGCACTCGCCGAGCGGCTCGAGCGCCAAGTCGGAAGCCGTTTCTCCCGGCCCTCCGGCGCACCAGCTCAAGCGCGAGTTCCCTCCCCCCGAGCCGCATCAGCTGCTCGGCATGAAGCGGGAGTACGGCCAGCCCGACCTGAGCCACATCATCAACATGTACCACGTCCCGGAGCCCGAGCAGCGAGGCGGCGCGCAGTCGTCGGCGCCTCCGGTGCCGCTGTCGGCGCCGCTGCCCTCGCCCTACGCCGAGCGCGCCTTGTCGCTCATGTGAGACGAGCCCTTCCACTGCGACATCGACATCCCGCCGCTCTGAGCTCTGTGCGGGAGGACCTTCGGACGCTTCCTCGCCGATCGCTCCTATCTTTATAATTGACTTTTATTCAATATTATATAGTTAATAATTATAAATGTTCTGTGAAGTAAAGACTAAGACTTGTTATCGGCCGTGGCTCGGTGAAGTGATAGATAGATGGACTGTTTTGTACCTTTGCTCCTTGTAAATATTCTCCGACGATCCAAAGGTAATGCGTTTTGAGTCTCGCCTAATTTTATTAGTTTTATAGTTGCGAATAAATTTAAGATTGTTTTTGGCCTAAGTGCACTCGTTTTCCAAATAATTATATCTTGCTAGCCGTCACGACGGAAGGCAAATAGTCCTATCGTTCAAATTTGTAGGATTTTATATTTATTAATAATCAAAAGTAGAATGTTAAATATCTATTTTTGTCCTTTTATAAGTTTTTGTTCTCCGAAATTTCGAACTTATTTCCTAATTTTGGCAATGACAATATTTTATATATATTGCGAAAATTTACCGTAAAAATAATAGACAATATTATGAACTTTGCCATTTATTATTAGTTTAAATTGTACTTTTCATTATTTTATATTTTAGTAAGATGTGTACAGCATTTTGTACATCTGTATTTCGTCAATAAACCCAGTGATAGCTTATTGCGTATTCCGTGTATTACACGAACTTTCATGTTCAGTTTAGAAATTTATTTAAAGAAAACATACATTCTAGAATGTTGGAAGTACAGAGTTTTGAAATTACCTACATATAGTAGACTATTTATGTTCTCTTTTAAAATGTTGTCTTCTCGCGCTGACTTTGTTGAAATTTGTTGTAGGTATACTGTAATCGTCTAAGTGATTCTGTTAATATTTTTATTCGTCTTATATTCTTTATGGTTGAAATTGTAGAGTGGTAACAAGAATACCAAAAAAATGCGAACAATTGTAAATAATTTTAGATTGTAACGAAATTCAACAAAAAATATTAGTCTGATAAATAAGTTAAAATTTGATAATATGATTATAATAACGAATAATGTAACGCTGAATGTACACATGATTTCACATTCCTAGAGTACATTTACTCGTCTATGCATATTACAACTGATTAGGATACTGAAATTTCGTTTATAAAATTGTCTATGGATTAAACGAGGCTTCTATGTACAGTGAGTGTTGAATAGTCAGTGGACACAAAATATATGGGAAACGAAGTTGAAACAATAATGTGTTTGATTTTTTTTGCTGAGAAATTCATCAGTGACAACCAAACATTCCAGGTATTTTTTTTTACTTTTTATATTATTACACGTTCATTTTGAAGTAAAGCTCCTTTATTTATAAGCATTAAACCACTTTTAGGTTTATCATTAGGTATTTGTATAGTTTAAATTATGTGCGTATTTGTATAGGGTACGAAAATAATATATACCTATGTTAATATGTAATATATATATCTACCTACTATACTATAATATAAATACCTATAGTAAATATGTAATTGATTGCATTAGTTGAATATAGGTACGATAAACTGAATTCAAGAATAGAAGAATTCAGTGTACCGTAGAAGATGAAGAGGTTATTTTAGTCTCGCTTGAGTTTATATGTTTTAAATATTTTCAAACCATATTATTATTATGATACACACAAATTTTAATGACGTGTAGTAAAAAAATCAACTAGGGAAAAGAAGTTTAGGTAGAGTTTCTTACCAGATTTATGACCAATCAATCTATCAAAACTAATGACCAACTACTAAATTATGTTTGTTTTTCAAATACCGATTATTGTAGTTATATATTTTACTAATATTAGTAAAAGAGTAAACATTTTTTTAGCTACATAGGTAGTTTTGAAGACTAGCTCGTATAAAATCATTCAGTGTGTGCGCTATTTTGGATCATTGCTTCGATACCTAGATACACTTGGAAAGGTAACTGGTATTATTCAAATATAAAAAAATAAACACGATAAGATACTTTCACTTTTCTGTGGAAATTGTTTTGTGTAAACAAACTTTTAGTTTCGATAGGATTTAATCAAAATTTAAATTATTCTCGCATTTATTTTTGATAATATTACAATTTATGAATAACACGAGGGTCTGCTGCATAGTTCCTGGCAGTCATGAGGCAACAAGCAATTTTCCATGGAAACAACTGGATATAGGTAATAAAAGATTTGATTAATTATTTGTTTGTAATCGCAAACATATAATAATATTTAAAAAAAGTGAAACACGCAATTGGAGGTATACATCGCATTAAACTTAGGATAATAAAAAATAGTTTTAAACATGTAATAACATCTAGATAGGGCTGAAGCTGTTTGTGTTTGTATCATTTTGGTTTTTACTTTTGTTTTACACCTCACTGAAACTTTTGTGTGGACGAATATGCTATTAGTAGAAAATGTTAGATTATACACACCATAATGTTTTAAATCGATCTTTAACTGATTTCACCGGACTAGGTATCGCAAAATATTTCAAAAGATACAAACTTCACTAAAATTTACATTACATATTTTGAATCCTATGGAGCATAGCATTAGTTTGTGTTGTACTTCAAAATTTGTAATAATTGCGGAGCAATCGGAAATAGTTTTTGATTATTCGGTATAAAATATTTCAATAAAGTAGTAAAACTACAGGACATCATGTTCACCAAAAGAACACGGCGATTACTAACAGGACCCAAATCTGTGTATTTATGACAAACATTTTATGAGAATATGTTTTTTTTTATTGAAGTAATAAGGAGGTGGTGAAAAAGGTATAGGTAATGGTAACACTCCATACGATACTAATGTGATTTGTTACATATTATATATTTTTAAGGTTTTTGGAAATTCTTTTAAAGTACACACTTTACATTAAAGTAGAATACATGAAACAAGGAATCTAATGAACATAATGCTAAAAAGAAGGAACTGTTTCTAGGTATTATTTATTACTCATATTGAATTTGCAAACGACATCTTACCACATTTAAAGTAAGGTATTCCTATTAGGAATCTTTTGTTTTTTTGCTTTACCTTACTTACTTAGTTAACTTACTGCCTTATTATTTTAAAAAAAATATGAGTGCACATTCTATGTTTCTAATATATTTTTTTCAAGTGACCGCTTAAACTTTAGCTTATAAAATATGCTTTAAAATTAACGTGCGTTGAAATTCAACTATACCTGCATACCTCAACTTTTATATTGTTTGTTTAAATAGATTAAAGATAAAAACTTTGGCTCAATGTGAAGTAAAAAAAAAATCAGATTAATATTAATCAGACACCTTAACTATTCGGTAATAAAAAATGAGATTGGACTTTTATTATATTAGTAGCTTGATGCCATTGTCAGTATTTCATTCGGTTTTTTTTATTTATTTATTCTATTTTTATTTCTTTATTATGTTAGAAATATAGGTATTTATTTATTTATTTATCGTTTATTTGGAAAACCAACAGTATAATATGAAAAAATGGTACATACAATTGTTTGTAAAATTAACCGATGACAGGTTTTCGCAAAAGTACAGAGATACATCTAGAGATTAAAATTAAATTCAATTACACTCGCATTAGCACTCTAAATGCATTTCTCTATTGTGTATTAGGTATACTACAATATAGGTATAAATATAGGTAGGCTACATAATAAATAACACAACTCTTAGACACTCAACTGCAATAGGTACCTAATAATAAAAACGCTAGGTATTTTAGAGGTGTGCCTCCTGCAATTATGCTGCAGTGGTTTCTAACCCAAGATCTAATTAACTGTAAAAAAATTTACTGAATTTAAATTTCGTTTACTGAAGAAACCAATAAGTTATACATACTATGACTCGGTTTGTCAACTAATTAAGATATATATCTTCTTGGTTTACATTATTCCATAGTAAAATATAAACGTCATCATTAACGTTGGCTTTTAATACTAAATGTTTCATTATTATAATATCTTTTATGATATGAATCGAATAACACATAACACAATTTGAAATAAATGTTTTAATACCTACGTGCCTAATTTAGTTATACATAAATAATGATATAAATAAAATATTTATATATAATGAAGTACACGTAAAATTATAATAATAAATACTTTTATTAAAATTAGAAAAAAGTAATTAAGTAATAATACATGCAGTCTAAGTATACTAAAAATCATACCACGTGAAAATTAAATTGTACTGTATTGTGTCAAAATAAGTCGAATTTATAGCAAAGGTTCAAAGTGAAACCGTTTTTAAGTGGCAATGTACCTACCTATAGATATAGCTAAGGACTGTTTAATATGGAATACTAAATCATTAAACTATTCAGAAATAATTTGCATAATATTCAATACTTTCGTATTTCGTATTGATATTAGACTAATCACGATGATGGACGCATAATTAAGTGGCTTACTATTATATAATGCGCATATTCTCAAGAACTCATTAGCATATTATTTAACCACAACAGATATTAATGTGATTATGGCACCTCACTGACACTTTTAGGTTTTGCACTCATAAAGACCAGCGAAATCGCAATCGGATCTCAAAGCCATATTAATAGCATTTCAAGCCAATTTAAAATAATTCGAGTGAGATTTCATATTTGTCATTCTCATTTGTATTTGCATTTTCTGATATTATGACCAGGTGAACCTAAATATTGTTTCCTACCTTAATTTGCCCCGTTTAACTTTACTATAATGGTTTATTTTACTATAAAAAATTGAGCAAATTACTGTATAGTTAAAATATATAATTAAATAACTATAACTAAGTATACCTACCAACATTCATTTATTTTGCAATAAAAAGGAAGTTCGTAAAAAATGGATTAATGAGCAAAATAATCTCATTTTATTTATGTGACTCCTTAAAAGCACAATAATTACAACATTTTAGCACACTCTTATTGTTACTTCTACTGTTCCATAAAGATTTACATATAAAAAAAATAATATATTTTCTAAATTCCTATACTGAGATAAGGAATTAAAATTCGTATAAGCGTTCGTCCCCCACAGTCCTTCGTCAAGTTCACAACTTCGCCTGTGGGTATTTTGAGTGCTATGCAAAAATGCCGGTTTAACCGTAAAATTAAATCCAATCGCCGTAATAACGGTCCACGGAGGCGGTCTTTGCTCGTTGCACGCCTCATTGTTTATATGGTATTAATTTATTGCTCCCCCCACCAGTTATATACATATGCACGATCGCTGGAGGGAGAGATTCGAGCACGCTCCGGCTCCACTCCCTTGTAGAAGCTGTGTCCTGGGGGAACCGGGAGACAGCCGTCGCCTAATGCCAAAATGACACACTGTTCGGCTACAGGCAAAATATGTTTCGGACAATGATTTAGGAAAGGACCCAAAAAAAAGGCACATCTGTGTCACTAAAACAAATAAAATATAGCAAAGATGATTAGACTATGTTACAGTTTTAATGCCATTAAATATACGTTCATATATATATATTTTTAAATCGCACGTCACTACTTGACGCACTAGGTTTTTATGTATCCACACAATACTTTTAATTTAACAAGTAAGTATATAAATTACATAGACGTATTCCAGGATTATCTTCAACGTGCAGGAAAACTCTAAAATCAATTTTTCTCATGTAACACATACGGATCGCGCGAACCGTTTATAGCTTCTTAAGCAATACACATAATTAAATTTATTGTACGACCAATACTTTTTTATATGTTTTTGCTAAATTTGTTTTTTTTTATATAAAAAATATTAAGGTTTTCGTATTTTAGCCTGTATGTGTTTTTATGAAGTTTGATAATATAATTATTACAACCCGGTAATACCTACCTCCATCTTACAATATTTAAAAAGTAAAATTAATCGAATATCGTTTATTATAGAGCGCGAAAAGTATAATTTAATTAACTATAGGTATTCCTTTCATTGTATACTTGCGCAATATACAGATTAGATTAAATTAACATTAAAATAATTAAATAAAAAACATATAATATAAAAATAATAATATTTTTATTATTTTATTTTATAGTATTTTTAGCGAAGGTATATTATTTAAACCTCACCTTTAAATACCTATTGTAAAAAAATAATAATAGGTAGGTATTCGGTGTATCACCTACTAATAAACTATTATGCTTAGTTACATTCCGTGTATAATTAATCTGCAAATACCTACTATAATTTAAAAAAAATATTTAAGTAAGCACTTTTGTTACTTATATAGGTAACTGAAACAATAAAAGTTTTCTTAAAATTGAGATATTTAAAAAAATGCTTGTTAAATATAGAACCATATTTTGTGATTTTTTGTTTGTTTCGGGGACATTATAAATAAATAATAAAACCATGCCATAAACCCAGTAATAATAAGGACTAAAAATAATAAATCAAGTATTTTTTAAATTAGAATGTAGAAAGTATATATATTTTTTTGTACGGTGCAGTATTATATCTAAAAATTAAGTAACATTAATATTTTTATAAGCTGAAAAAAAAATAAGTTAAATATTTTAATCTTCATTTTATTTTCTGTGAAATTGCAAGTCTATTTTTTAAGGAAGATAAAGCAGCTACAATTTTTACTTTTTCATAGATTATATGGCGATTTGGTAGTTGCTAAACGAAAGATGGTTGATTTTGTCACAGACCATGGATTTCCCCTCGACGCTCCGCTCCGCACGGGAACATGCCGCCCCTCCCCCCGCCCGCACTGCGCCACCCATAATTTGGTTACGAGACGGAGCCTGCTTCTTTCGGGTAAATATTTGCGAGATGAAATTAGGCGACGCTGATTCGCTTGCGGACGGAACCTACGGCCCATATTGCCCCTGTCCGCGTTGTGTTGTATTTGCGCTCAGTGTTGGCGCGAGTGCGATTAAATTTGTTAATCATAGGTACGATAATTATGGTCAAATAATGAGGATTACGTACGAATAAATAACAATCTTTTCTATATGAAAACGTTCTTATACACTAAAACAATATCAAACTAGCGTTTTACCATTTATGCAAAAATAATAAAGTAGACTTAATGCATAGATAGTACCATAAATTCATTAATATATCATTATCTAATATCATACGGGTTTTTTTTATTATATTTTTTTTGCATTTGTATCCACAATAGGTACAATAGATAATGTGTATAAAAAATAGGAAACGATTTTTCATTATTTAAGTTTTAAAATTAAAACATATTTACCATTTTGTATGCCTTGCGTTGTTTAGGCTGAGATGCTAAGTCAAAAGCGATGCTACAACTCTACAGCAACGTAGCCTGAAGGGCCTACATATGTTTTACAGTGTGTTATCAATTTAGTACCCCATTTAAATTCGTAAGTATTTATTTTATTTATTTAAACGGGGGATTTATATTCAAGATAAACAGTCAAGAAAAATAGTACCTAAAGAATAATTTACAATTATTTTAGTTATTGCTAAACTTGAAAGAAAAACTCTTTTACTATAATCGTTTGATGGTAATTAGAAAATCAACGCCTATACGAGTAGTTATAAGCCTAACACCCAAGCAGATTAGAAGCCAGAAGCTAAGGGCCGCACAAATTGGCTTGCAAGCTCCTGAAGCTAAAACTTTAATTACTGGAATGCCACAATATTGAATTAATCCTAATCTGCTAAATATCTTAACAAACAAGTAAAAGATATTCATTAGGCAAGTTTGCCAGATGTACTTACTTAGTTGAGGAATATGGTTTACTGAAAAATGATTAGACTTGGTGTATTTATGTGAAAATTGGTCATATGGAATATGTATCTCCTTTTATATACTAAATTTTACATAGATGAATGGCAGTTTTATTAAAAATATTTGCAATATACTCGTACGACTACATTTGTAATATTCGTATCTGACATTTTACTTAGTAAGCAACTGAAAGAAAGTTCACAATTTTATTATGTAAAACATTAGCACATTTATCCCCACCCTACTCTACGATACTTTCAAGAAGGATAAATAAACGTATTCATCCCAACAGCAGAGGCAAACGAACGAATGATTTCGTTGCGTGTGTGGGAACGGGCGTTTGTTTGTTGATTGCTGGACAAATATTTGATTGTATGTGTTGAATTTGAATTCCGATGTCGTTTTATGCAACGAATCGTTGCAAATTCTAGTTCTATCGACTCTTCAGTAGGTAATTTATAATATTAGTTTGCACACACGCAAAAATCATAACCACAAAAAAAAAAACCATCGCTTATATTTATGTACGTATGAATTTTCTGTAGGTTCCATTATTCTTTATTGCTATACTAATGATGTCAAAATTTATTGTGAATTTAATTAAAAAAAAATACTAAAGTTAATTACATAATATTATTGTAATGTTTTTTATATATTTTATTAATTTTTAAAAATGTACCTGTAGGAACACAAAGAAAAACAATATATATTATTAAACAGAAGCTCCTGGACAATAAAAACAACAGCTAAAAGATAAAGTCAAAATGTAATTATCTTAAATTAACCTAAGATTAAATTAATATTAAATTTTGAAATTAGTTTTTTTTATTTATTATGATTATAGTTTTATACGTAATTTTATTTTTACATATTTTTTAACATTTTCTGACATTTTTACTAATATTAGATCTGTGATGTATATATTTACTTATTGTTTTTAATTTAACAGATATATTTTATGTATTTCAAAACAATCCCCCTTCCTCACTACGACCACTTACAGGTAATTCGTCGTGTAGATACTTCGGATGACAGATGAGGTACCTAGAACAGTCTTCTTTAAGCTATTGACGAACCCCCCGCGTAGCGCCGATACGTTCAGCAAAGGTACATAGCTAATCTCTATCTTTTTCTTTATATGTGTAATAATTATAACTGGTGATTAAATTAACAAAAAGTCGTCAAACAGTTTAATATAATTTTGATATACAATTAGCAATTCGCCTGAAATATCAGCAATTAGTCTGAAAAAATAAATGACACAATTTTTGACAAAATTGAAAAATTTATAAAAGTTTTATGATAAAGAGTAGGATTTAAGGCCATATATTAAAATAATTAATAAAGTATTAAAGCGCATGATGTCGGTTTAAACCCAGCCCTGAGTTTTATAAAAATGCATTTTTAACTCTCACTCTCACTTTAGCATAAAATATTGACAAATATTATGTAACTATCTAGATGAAATTATGAGGAGAGGATATTAAAAAAAATGAAAATAATAGCTATGTGATTAAAATAAAGAATCTATATTAAGATCGACCATTTATATACACTATCAATTACTTTAAATGTATCTGTTTATTGTATTACAACTATTTTATATAGTTCTTATTTTTTAATATTTTTGAGATGAAACACTCGTTTATTGTTAGTTAGCAAGCAGTCAAAAAACAAGAACAAATTGAATTACCTCCTTCAGGAACGACATTTAGTCTAGTTAGGAAGGCAGCGAACAGAGGCTGCAGTGCTAACTGATTTTTTTAAAATATGTACACGAATCTGTAATCTAATAAAATGAGTATACAATTGCTTTCAATGAATAAATAAAATATATTATTATATAATCAAAACAGGATGTGCTAAAAAACAGCACTTTCTTATTTCAGGAGAGCAGCTAAGCAGTCTTCGTATTGAAAAAATGCTATTTAAAATACATATACCTATACCATTCATTCATTATAGTTAAATGAGATGTTTTTAATGAGTGAATTTATGAAGATACGAATATAAAAACAAAAAATTAAAATACATTTTGCGTATTATATACTTATTTATATAATTGAGTTACATACATTTTTCGCTTATTTTTTCATTATAATTTGTTTAATAGTGACTGTCTCTTATTTTATTTTATATATAGATATTGATACATTGCAATATTTATAATAGTGTCTTCTTTAATTTAATTAAGTATCATGGAATCATGGGTGCGTTTGCCGTAAAAAAATGTAATCTTAGTAGGTAAGTACCACTAGGGTAGTCCATATTTAAAGAGTTTATAAAAAAAATGACTTGTGTAAGTGTAGGTCTTGTTATCATCAAAATGTGAGGCAAACTGTAGGTAATTGTGTGGTTGTTACATAAAACTTTTTTCTCAACATTTGAAAAGGTGCTGAGGAAAGCACAACTGAATATTTAACGATTACCTGGCTGGCCCCAGTGAAGTTCGTACCCGAGACCAAAGTCATAATACAAATCACAAAATCTTATGTACACAAAAACAATAAATAGCAATAACTTACATGACGGAATAATGCGTAAGCTTTAATATATTTTTTAGCTTATTTTAAATGACGGAAATTAAGGTGTCCAACAAGCACCAAGCTTAGCTTAGCTCGACCAGAAGCAGTAGTTCATACCAACGCGCCACCAGCAGTCAGCACCAGCCAATGAGATATGAATCTTTATTTAACGTACTTTTCGTCTGTTTCTCGTTTAATGGGGTTGTTTTTGTTAAGATTGCGCAGGCAATAAGTATTTAAGCAGTCCGTCCGGTTGCATTAGGGACTTGTTCTGCGACCATACAAAAACTGTGAGCAGTAGATAAGTATAAGGCATGGGTCCAATCGGAGAATATACACTTAATATTCATTATTTATCTATTTATTTATGAGAGTATAATACTGCAATATATAGAAATGATATTTAAACAATATAATTCAGTAGCCTTAATAATTTCATTATGTAGTTAGGTACTTTAAATGTTTCATATTTTATCTATAAAATGAAAAGAGGGTAAACAATTTTAAAACTCAATTTTTATATTCATTTTTTCCTTATAAGCTTTATATCATTTATTTTTTTTATATATAAGAAAGATACAATGTCAATAATTGCTATTGTACTTCAAAAAACGCAGAAGCGCGTTGCAGTGCTGTAACAATTATTTTAAATGTATGTTGACCTTTACTTGTAATTTTAATATTGTAAAATGTAAGTAATTTCATTCCTACAAAAGATAATAATATTATGGAAATAAATATCTAGTATCGTGTATGACTAATTATTATAAATGCTATGTTTATTAGGTTTTATAATATTTCTACAGTTTTTTGTGTAATATTTTTATCTATGCTAGAATCTACATTTTTTTTAAATTGTTGTATTTTTACCTATTTATTATGTAATAATAGTAATTAGGAATCTTAGCCAAAGGACACCGTTGACAATCTCTAACAGTCTTTACTTTTTTTTTATTGCATTCAATACTAAAATAAATAAGCGCCATTGCTTTGAAACTGACACTGAATATACACACTACCTAATATAAGAAACTTTAAATTTGGTAATATTTAAAATCCAATAATTTGTAGTATGTTAAAACTGTAGTACCTATCGTTTAATGTGTGTTAAAGGTGTATGTCTATTTATGTGGCTGTGTAAATGAATATATGAAATTGTGTGTAAAGCACTTATGTAAAAAGTGTGTATTTAAAGTTTGTTGAGGGTTTGATACACACACGCACAGCTCCCTACAGTACTTCGATTAGCAAATAGAAGTAAGCATAATAGAAGGCCACTGATTTTCTGTTAGGTAAATGACTGTTTAGTTTACTAACAGGTAGTAGGGATAGAAATACAAGGATAGTGCGAAATCGTATTCCCAGTATCATGCTGGAAGCCACTATCCTGTCAAATGCTTCGCATAACAATTTATTCCTACACAATTTATTCCTACCCGTATGTAACAAGTTACATATTAATTGAAAATAAAATAATGCTAATATTTTATTATTCCGAAAATATAATAATAAACTAGTAACTTGTAAGTATTTCAAATAACATTTTTAATTAACATTTAAAAATGAAAAAATATCGCATCATGGCAATTTAAAAAGTAGACGACGTAAAAACTCGCGTTTCAAACCATAATAATTAAATCAGTCCGACCATATCGCTTTTTTATAGTTTTGTCCATCATCATCATCATCCAATTGTAATCTGTGTCTTTAATTTAATTTATTTTTAAATGATCTAATCTAATCATAGTGAGTTTCAAATAAATTGTATATTTGATATATATAATAAATATTAAAAAAGGTATCTTCTTATGTAGGTTTATTATATAAATCATACATATTTAATAAACTAAAGGGAAAGTCTAATTAACCAATTATTTGTTTAAAAAACAGCGAAAACCATTTCTAAAACATTATACCGCTGCTACTACTATGTTAATATTAGAAACTGCAAATGCACCTCTGCTCCGGTTTGAACCACGATTAGTTGAAGAAGTCGACTGCGACCACAGAAAAACTACACAAATTTTTACACTGACGGATTAACCATAAAGGCAAACTCGCTGTTAAGACAAAAAAGGGCAGGTCCAGCAGAGGTCCTTCACGTGAAGCGAGCCAGAAAGCAAGTACATACGGGTAACCTTCTGCGAAAACTTTACGACGGTAATTAAGAACCTTCGGTGCTGAGCAAATATTTACAGTTATGCTTCTTTTCGGGACCCGCAGGTCCGAGCTCAGCATGACTTAAGAATCATTTACCTCCGATGGGTAAATTTATGCTTAAAAAATTCTTTCTGAAATGCTACAAATTAATTACTATTATTTCTCGTATAACGAAGAAGTACTCTATATATAAAACAAAAAACAATAATAAAGAAATAAAAAAAGGCCGATATAATACAGAACTAAACTAGGAGTTTTGTCTGTGGTTTTTTGCATTGGTTATAGTATTTAAATACTATAACCAATGCAAAAAACCGGTAAAAGATCTATTTAGGAGATGTATTAAATAAATCCCAATTCAATAAATATGGTGGGGTAGGGGGTCGGTTTCATTACTAGCCTTGCGTCAAAATTCACAAAAAAAGCTAGTGTTAAAATTTATGATGAATTAAAACAATGTCAGGTACTACAGACGCGAGTATCTAGGGGAACATGTTGTTAATGACGCCTGTAGGGTATAGCTGTAGAACGTTAGGTTCTGGTTAAATAATTTACTGCTACTAAACAATATATAGAAGCAATTGGTACTATATGGTAGCTACAGGATCTCATAGTCACATTTATACAATACAAAGGCTTCTTTAAATATAGACAAGTCGGTGCATCTAATTAGTTTATAGATCTAATGTATTAAATCCTAAATTAAAGTATTAAATCCTAAAAGTGGGTATTTCCGTGGATATTGTACGATTACTACACAAAGACTTCCCCCAAATATTTAATTTATATAGAAAAGAAATTTAAATTTTGTCCTAACCCAAATTTTTAAAGTCGTAAAATGATGACTATGTATAAATATTTGTGCGAGATTTTGAGGTGATTTCATAACAGAGATTCACGGGGGGGGGGGTTGTGCGGGTGGCGGGTCCCTCGCAATGGGCCATTATGCAGATAACATCGAATTGACGGGAAGGGCTGCGTTTATGGCATTATTTCGGCGTTTCGTATTAAAAATGACTTAGCGTTGTCACATTACGACCGAAATGTGTCTGACGTAATTTCGGGAAGTTACGATAATGAAATTATAAAGCAATCTGTGATAAACGAGGTTTGATTTTTTTCATTCGATATACTACGAATCTGTCCTATTCGCCATTGTTGTATCAATAGGTAGGTAGCTTACCTATTGTATCGATATAATATAAAAAAAACTGTGGTAGGTGAAAGTAACCATTTATTTTTGTGTAACTTAAGGTATGTAACGTTGGACCTTAGATTGTAATAACTTCTAACCTCCGTGTCGGCTCAAACCGTACGATATTTTTTTATCGTTTGATTTATAATGTGTAAGTCTTAGAATGTGCGTTGTATTTGCGTAGTGGTAGATTCCAGGTATGGATCTCGATAGTTTAGTGTAGGTATATTTTAATAATAAATAAACCTAATAATAAATAATATGTAATATTTGTGAATGTATAGTTTGTAAAAATTTGATTGCAAACTAAAAGGCAGTGGAAGGGGGGGGGGGCTTACGAGGAGCCTGTTAAGAAATAACTTTTTAATTAATGTTTTTTATTTAAACGTAGCGTTTGTCGACTGTTTCGTTTTGCTCTAGTATCTACCTCATTAAGGGAAACGTTACTCAGTAAATTATTGTTATGCTAATATAGGTAGGTAGGTAGGTGAGTATTTTTAATGGTAATAAATAATTATAATAGAAAATAAATATTAAATAATAAATAATTATGAAATAACTAATCGATAAATAAATACATCGCTTACTATTTTTTTTTTTCAATTTAAAAAAAATATATTTACAGTGTGCCCAATAAAAAACCCAGCAAATTGCGATTTCAAACATGATTTGTTTTAACGTCATGTCAAAATTAATCCCAGAAACAAAATATTTAACATTACATGATAATAACAAACCGTTTAAAAACAAACAAGCACCAGCTAATTATTTGGGGTCTTTGAGCGCGCTCTGGCTAACAGGCTTTCAAGGCTATGATGATATCGAGCGCTTTAATAAAATTAATAAATTTGGGGATGGATTCTTTTTGCATTTTTTATACAATTTCTTGCTTGCAATAAGGAACACAAACAACCCCTTAAGTCTTCTGTAATGGTCCTTGGACAGTCTTTATAAGTAAATAATATTAATTATAAAAATAACAATAATAATTAATAATTCAACAACTTCAATTATTATTATTATTTTTATAATTAATATTATTAGCTTGTATATTATTTTACACTACATAGGTACTATATCTACTTTAATTATTCACAATACTCACACACTCTTTGCTTTTTTGTTTTTTTTCTGGTAAAACCGAATACGTCCATCTAAGAGGAATTATATCAATACTAGGAGTCGGTCACAACTAAGTTGCATAATTTTCATTCAACCGTGGTACGAGGAAAAGTTTCATCAGCGAATCGCGAGTCTCTTCGGAGTATGTTCTGAGAAAAATGACACGTCTACAAGGAGGCACAATAGATCAATAGTATTATGTATACAGCGAGTACGGAAAGGTGCTTAATTTTATTTTGATTATAATAAAATAATTTATATAATTTTATAATAAAATTTTAATATTGTGCTTATAAATTTTAATATAAAAGTGCTTAATTTTATAATAAAATAAAAAGCCATCAAAATTGATATCGATAGCTGCAGAAAATAAAAAACTATCTTAAATATGCCAATTATAATGATAAAGTAAGCTTATATCGAAGTTGTATTAAAATAACATTTAATAAAATAGATAACGATACTGTGGCCAAATAAGGGTTAATTTAAAACTTTTGTGTAAAATCATATTGTTTTATAGGCAAGGTATTTTAAAAGTTAAACGATGTTTCTGCGTGGTGGTGAGGTCTTGAGGGGAGGTGGTGAGGGTTATATGTGTGCGGGGGTGATTTTAAGAATAATTTATTTTAGGCTGCCACCTCACTCCTTTTATGTTTCATAATTATAATGTTAAACGAGTAAAATTGTTTCTGTTAAAAAAAATTGGCACTAGAGTGACAGTTTGCCATGCCGTATTATTATAACAAATCGAAGCAATGTTTCGGTTAGAGTGACAGTGCGTGCACGCATTTGGTTCCCGTTTGACTCGAATAATGATGATTTGTACATAATGAACTACGAGAAGTGTGCCGGTGCTATAATCAGGCTGATGGATATTAACCTGTCACGCGTTTTGCCTCATTTTTGCATAATTTCGTTCACAGTCCGAAGCGCGCGCGACGCGGCCACGAGCGTGCAGACCCACCGAGATGTGCTCTTCGAACACAGAGATGTTGACAGACGATTCTAGTCTCAGAAGTGCTTACTCATTTGTGTATTAGATTAAATAGCGTATAAACGCTTTGAATAGCAAATTGAAAAGTGCCATGATTTTTAATAATTCACTTCATTAGGAATTCTTTAGGTGAAATGAAGGTTTGACCACCAGGATATCTGCCGTAAACCACGAAATCATCTCAAAAAAAATTATTTTGTAGCATCTACGAAATCCTTGTTTTGAGATAAATGCTTTTCATTTTTTTCAACTATAATTGATATACATCGCTTTTTTTTATAAATGATTCCATATTGTGATAAAACAGGTTAACGAAATTAGTTTAAAAAAAATATGTTTTTTTAATTCCGAAATTTTCACTTAGGCACGTTAAAATTGCTAAGCATTACATATTTAGTATCATCCTAAAAGCAAAGTCGTTTTGACGTAGCGTTGATAATAGAATCAGTTGCGTGTTTTTCTTAAGTAAAATATATAAATATTGCCAGCGTAGGTAAGTACAACACATATTTAAGCGCATATGTTAAATTTATCAATTGTTGCATAACTTATTTTAAATTAGTATTTTAATGAATATTTCTTACAGATAAGTTGAAACTTATGTTATGCTGGGCCACGTGCTAAGGCATATAAATCACTGGTTCGTCCATCCTTAAAGTATTGTTCATCTGTTTGAGACCCTCATCCTATCTAAATTCTGACCTTGAAGCAATACAGCGGTTAGCAAGCAGACATGTGTTTAGGCGCTTTCGCAGATTTGACATCCCGACGAAATTTTTATCTGACCTTAAATGGGAGCCTTTAAGTTTAAGACGTAAAATATGTCGTCTTAATAACTTATTTAAAACCTACTTGAAGCTCCCAGCATGGTCCTCTATTAGTGAGCAACTTCAGAAACCCGTTTATATTGGACGAAAGGTCCATTCTCTCAAAATAAAAGGAATTTTTAGGAGAAAGAATATCGAGTGCCATTTTTTTCTTCCGCGTACCATAAGAGAGTAATAGTCTCAACTGCAGCGTCTTCAAACCATTCCCTAAGACCTCTTCCCAGCTAAGAAAAAGGATTAAAAATTTGGCTATAAAATAACTCTATTGACCACCTGACAATCATCTATACCACTGGAGGAATAGGTACCTCCAAAGTATATGTATTTTTTAAATAAATAAATAAACGATACATCATATCACATGGAAATCATACATTAGTATTTCCTTTTGTCAATTTTGGCAGTTACGTTAAGTAAAGCATACTTAACGTAACGGACGCTAGATCTATGTATAGGGATATTATGTATATTAATTTTATAACGCAGCTTAGCTTAATTGTTAACTAGATGTAATCTCCGGAACCTATGTGAACAGATTTTGATTACCTCTCACCATTGAGAAGATTAATCTTAGATAAGAACATAGGCTTCATCAGCAAGATCGTCATCATTATTTTATCTTTTTAGAGAGATAATATTTTAAACTTTACCTAGTCAAATTAACTAATGCAGGTTACATTAAATCACGTATTTCCGTTATATAAAACGTTAAAAATATTACTTATACTTTGAGTATTATGATAATTATGACCTGTTGTTACCTAAAATAAATAAATAAATATTAGCCTACAAGTACCTATACCAAATAGTCTTTGGACATAATTTTATCTCTAAATATATTTTGATATAGTTTTATTCTACTCACCAAATAACTGCTCTGTGCTCATTTGCATTTACATTGAAAAGCGAATAAATACCCACTGTCGCTGAGCTCGCCATGCCATTCCGTTGACATCTGATTCCTTCTGCGGTGCGGTATCCTTATTCCGTGTGAGGTATCGTTTGCTGCGTTCTGCTCATCCGGCCCTGGAGAACAACCTGATACACCGCAACCACGACCTGATAGCATCAAAACAGCTTCGACCGGTCCAAGAGGGAAATATCCTATTAGCAGACGCGAGGACTGAATATGTACCGTTCTATATTCCTGGAATACACTAAAACGGCACTATATGCATACTTTTGACGCCCATTATCAAGCTAGCACTTTAAGCTAGGCAACTAAAAAAAGTTATTATATAATATGAAATTATTATAAGGACCGTTTTTTTTTTGTTTGTGTCAATTAATTAAATCATTTCACGCATATTTTGTATGTAGCAGTCCACAAGACATGAGATCTCGTATTTTAAATAACAAATTTGACGTATATATATATAAATATCGCAGGGTCTACAAACATTTAAGAAACATTTTTTAAAAAATATTTCCTCATAATATAAATATAATTATAATCCCGATATTCCTGATTCTATCCCCGAAAATCTTTCTTTTTGGTCCTGCGATTTCAAACATGATTTGTTTTGACCTCACATCAAAACTCATCATGGTTTCAGAGTAAAAAAATTGTAAACTTTACTGATTGTCATTGGCCAAAGCGCCCGGGAGCGCTCTCATAAAATTAATAAATTTGGGCATGAATTATTCTCGAAATGTTTTATAAAATTTCTTACGCCTAATGTTGAACATAAATAAATAAATGAAAAGAAACACCTCCTTAAGTCTTCGGGAATGGTCTTGGAACAACCTGTATATTACACAGTGATTCTATACAAATTTAAAATTTAACACGTGCTCGATCATACTAAAATGTATAAATTGGCATGGGGAAAATTTCGCTTTTGATACAGGGGAATTTAAAAAAATATACTTGTGAAACAATCGTAATCTAAATTTTATTTTTTAGCCTATTATTATAGTTTTTATTATATTAGGCTACATTTTTATGATTACAGATTTTCAAAATTGGATACTCGACTTATGGTCAAAAGTATTTATTGGGGTTCCACGCAATCTGTGATGCACTTAACATATTATTGTAATCTATGTAACGGCAAAGCATAGAAAGAAATTTATATGTAACTTTTAAATTTAAAAAATATAGATTTAATACTCGTAAATATAATGAATTACGTCACCTTAGTATTTGTATACTGATTAGAATATTATTTTCAATGGCGACGTTCTCTTTTTGGAGGTAAACCGTAACAAAAACCATTGCGTAGATAACTTATAAAAAAAAAAATTAGAGCTATGTCGACATTTTAATAACACCAGAGATACGTTTATAATTTTCCGCCATATTAATCGTGATCGAGTAGCTCGCGACGTTCCGACCATTCCTAGTTGGTATCTTACCAATACCAATGTTCGATTGTCCCCCCTAATAAAATTGAGAAAACCCCCAAAAAATCAGAACCATTGAAAGAAATGAAAGAAAAATATAAAGGGTTTGATAGTTTATAAAATTTACATCATATCTATTAAATGTATTTATTAACAAGTTATCAAGTAATTAAAAAATAAACTGTATATTTAAAATATAACAATCAAACACTATATCATATCCTAAAGAAACATACTTAAAATGCCTGAGATAAAGAAGCATCCATGCATAACCGATGTCTTCTATACACTTCTTTGGCTTCGAAAATTTTGAGCTCGTCATCAGATGCATACCTATGTATAATAAGGAATAAAAAAATAAATATATAATAAGCGCAGTCACAAAATGACAGTGGTGACAATTTATTGCCATCTCATTTCATAATTTGTTTTAACTATATTTACGATGGAAAAGGCCTTTTATTGCAACATTAATAATATAAATAACAGTACCACGAACACGAGGCTAATTGTGTAGCCAAATATTAACTTGAAAAAAATTGCTTCGACAACAAGCTCTGAAGTTGCTAAACTTGATCAGCCCACATCCATTGATTCCACTTTTGCGTTGATTTTAAAAAATGATATTTAGATATAAAAAAATCAAGAAGACAATGCTTCAAAAAGTTTTCTCCCAGAAAAAACCCTAAAGATTAAAAGTTCCCTATGTCTGGGGAAAATCCCCAATATATGAACACTGACTAGGTACACCAACTCTACTACCAACTACGTGATTTAAGGCGATCGTGTTGACACCTTTGGCACCGAGTGGGCGCAGACGACGTCGATATAAGAAGTACCTATAACAAGACATTTACCGTTAGCACAACGACAAATTGCACACCCATTCGAGAGCTGTCGTTGTACATTCGTAAACGTCAATAAAATAATTTAAACTAGAAATTGAATAGTGTCTATAAGTATGTAAATATTTTTTTATTTTTTGTAATAATACCAAATATTTTTTTTACAAAAACTACAAGGAAGTTTTTTTGGCACTAAAAGACACTCTTATATATATTATGTATGTTTAAAACAACAAATATATGTACATACATGTACTTAACAATATACGATAAAGTTTAAAAAATACTTGTTTATACAATAATTGTAATAAATTTATAAACCTTCATATTACTTTTTAAATTAAAAATGTAATTTTCTCTAAATTTGAACATAGAGGGTGTCTTTATGTTTCCTATTACGAGTAAGAAATATATAAAAAAATACATAAATATTTCACCATTAAATTTATTAAATTGAATTACCAAATCAAAGCGCTGGTGTGAATTCTCTTAAGCGTCGCAAAACGCGATCGATATCTCATTTCTACGCTACGGCCTTGACTGATACAGGTCATTCATCTGCTTCGCAGCTGGCTGGCGCACGACAAGAAACGCTTTATTTTTAATCACGTAATGTTTACATTTTATTCTCGGAAACCATGATGAATTTTGATAAGATCGCAGGGCCAATTAGCAGGATTTTTTATTTTTTTTATAGTAATATGTACACGTGTATATATTACTGATCGAGTTTGCTGTTTGAAAAGGAGAAAAAAAGATTTAACGATGATGGTGCGAGTTGGCGGAAATCTGTAAGTAAAACCCTCGAAGATGGCATTTTAAATGTATTGAGAAAGAGAAACATAGTGGAAGCACAAAAAAACTATTGCTAAATTAATCTATGGAATATCTGTGCTCCTCGACATTTTATCTGTATACCAAATCACACATTCTTGTCAAAAACCCTAAAGTCGAAAATTAGGGGTGCATGCATAGAAAGTAAGGTTGCAAATGTGGAAAATTAATGAAATTACATTATATTCTAATATAATAGTATATCAAATAGTATATCATAAGATTGAAATTTTCTCGATTCAAATTGAACTGTAGCGCAATTTGGTATCGCGAACGGTGCACAACATCGCTCGTGCACTATTTTTTGTTCCTGTAGATGGCGCTTCGGCGAAATCCTTCGCCCGAACGAAAATCGGTCATCACGAAACCAAGGAGAGACCAGTTCTATCGTGCCATCAAAACGTACTTTATTAAGAGACCGCTCTCTTTTTTAAGAGAAAAAGCCGCACAGGCTATTTGTTATTGTAACTGAACGCTCAAAACTGGAACCCCTATTAGCGGTGATTTACTTGTGTGATGTGCTTGTAAACTTTCCCATACGGGTGCCATAAAAAACAGTTAAACAGTTGCCATACGTCAGAATTTTCAGTATAGAATATACTCCGTTGGTCATTTTATCAAAAGAATTTTATATTTCAATCACTGGGACTAATAAACTAGCATGTGCTTATTAAATAAAATACATTTCTGCTACGGGGAGGCTGTGTGTCGGTGAAAATCCTCTGAGATTCAAGTAAAACGAGCAACATCTCAAGCACTTTCATCTCAAACAGCATCTCAAACAACTGAGGCACTTTCAAAATTATGTATATTATGCTTTTTTTTATTGCATTTTCGTTTTTTTTCATTTTAGAGAGACACCTCCCGGGACTTCCCAGGCAATCTACTTAGATTTTAGACCCAGATATTGCAGCCTATTCATATAAGGTACATGAGAAAAATAATTATTTTGTATGGGTAGTGAATAAATACTTCTAGTAACTGTTATGGATATGTTTCTAAAGTAGTATCCGCTTTGGTAATACATATAAATAATAAATTGTGAGGCGCTTAATTTTAGTTATTAGCAGAATATTGTTTCACCTTCTTTGAAGATATTACTTTTACGTATGTATCATTTGAAAAGTTTCGCTAATGTCGGACTTTCGTTTGTAACAAAATTGATGATATTATTTTTTTTGTAGACCTTTGATACAATCTTAGCTAAATGGCAGAGGCATGAAATAAAATAAATCGATAGTTAATTAGTGCGCTATTATCTTTTAAGTGTTCTATAATATATTTTACAATGGTAACTCTACTACATGCTGCATGTTAGAACGCAAATTCTATTTCAATTAGATAGTTTTTGGGAATGCTGCCTCCTCTTGGGCATACAGCTACAAATACACCTTTATTTGCAGGTGGTAACTATTTCATTATATTTACAAGGGTTTATTACGTTATCTCCTTACCCTGTTGCAGTTTTTAATAATATTTTTTCCATGTAAATGTTTTTGGGTCATTCCTATTTTTTTTGTCTTCGGGGTTTTAATTTCAAATATCTTTCAAAGCTTTTTGGAAGGTGATAGTGTGCGGTCTTATAAATAGACCAGTTTTGAACCTGAAAACACTTAATAGGACGCTCACGCTGCCCGTGCGCACGTTGGCGACGGTGGCCTAACGAACGGTTCGCGTGTCCCAAGTTCGTCCAGGCCTTACTCCCTTATCGCGATTCGGACCCCGCAAACGGACAAAGTGTGTGACGCTTATGACGCGGCCGATATGTACAGCTGTCAAATGGAGTTTTGCTCGATAACAAGATAGCATCTATTCGCAAGAGATATTATATTATGTAGTCAACTGTACGAAAGCAGTGGCTTGTAAGGTCATCGCCCGTCCAAAGCCAATTGAAACTACAAATGTCGCACACTTCCAAAAACTTGATTGCATACATGCTGATCTGTTTTTGATCAGAGTTTTATTAATACGCCTTTAAAACATAAATTGTACATCTATAGAAAGTACAGCTATGTATATAAAAAAGAAACTAAAAGACAAAAAACAAAATAACAAAAGAAACCAAAGTAAAACAAACGAAACAACAAAAACTTATTTAACTGTTTAACTTGTTATATTTAAAAAAAAAGAACTTATTTATGATGCTTTCTGAATAGACAACAACCAAAATATTTCGTTTAATTTCATTTTAAATTTCATTTCATTTCTCACACACTAAGAACATTTATTTTACAAATATTTGTACACGCATTCATCAACTTCTGCCAGGAAGAATTGTAAAATAAGTTGAAAGCGTTCCACTCTCTGATCTCAAATCCAGGAACGTTTTAAGTTTATGTTTTTCAACTTGAAATCATATGTAAAGCTATTAACAAATAATTAAACTAATAAATTAACTAAATAAAAATATTTAAATTTTTGAAATATTTATAAAAATAATATATATAATTATTTAAGTGTTTATTTTAATAAAATAAAATTCAAATAACTATTATAGTATCGCATTCTCAACTGCCATCACTCAAATTAACACACATAAATCTGATAACTCATTGTAAGCTCTAACACCATGTAAATATTATAAAAACGATATAACAATTTTTTTTTTGTTTTGTGTCAAATATATTATACTAATATCGGAAATGACACCAGTTCGACAAATTTGGCCTAGTTGAGTAGGGCCCAAAATAATTGTATATGGTCTATCAGGGGTGCTCAAACTTGAACTGCTGGCGATCTACCTCAATATTTTTAGACTACTTACGATCGACTCTGAGAGACTGCAAGTGTGTGTGATGCAGGGTTGTCGTACATACACGATACACCCTACCTACCTAGGTAGGGTGTATCGTAGCATATATAGATAGATGCGTGTAGCTTTCTGCACAATCATTTCTGCGGTCGATCGCGATCGACCAGTCGATCGCGATCGACCAGTCGATCGCGATCGACCGTTTGAGCACCCCGGGCTAGGTAATAGCAATTATTTTTATAAAAAAAAAAATACAAATCATCAGTGGACGGTATAAAATATACTATAAAATTTAGTTGTATGATCATGTATGCGTGATTTACAAAATAGAGATAGATATTCTTTAAATTTTTTGCAGTTGTCTCTGTTGCCATCATATAGTTTTCGCTACCTTACTTCGTATAAATGTAAATTAAATTGTGATCAAATTAAATGTCGGTCATAAAATCAATAATTCTAGTCAAACCCTTAGGTATATTGTATTACTGGGAATGTCTATTTTTAAGAAAGTATTTGGAAATCTACCTTGTAAATATGAACACAATAACACATTGTTGGCATTGTTGCATTGTTGGCATTGTAGCAATACTTTAAAAATCAATATAAATTATATATGTTATTATAACTTAAAATCGGTGAGTTACCTGTAAATGACCATCACGCATTAATGTGTTATATATTTATTATGAAAAATAAAAGTTCAACCTCGCACCCGCCTCGATTAGTATACCGATAAATTACATTAAAAAGTTGCGCAGCAAATCGGCGGTCGAATGATTGCATTTTTCCATTTGCAATATTCGGGAGCACAGCGAAGCGAGACGTTTCCCTAAAGTCTATACTGGATCGGACCTTATTTCGTGTGCTTTCGACCGTGCAAACTATTTTCCCAACTGACTCATTTGATGACTGAAAAGTAAAAATAAAAATACAATCTTGTAGCCACAGTTTTGTAGACCCAGGGATTCTATAACAAAAATGTATGAACATCATTTGTTCAAATATTTCAACTTAATAACTATGGCTTTAAAATGCGACAGTATATGGTGCTGAACACTTCTACCAAAATCTGCTATAGTTTATTAAAATGAAAAATAGAAGTTTTGCAGTTTAAAACTAAATTGCTTGTGCTAATGCAAGGAAGGGGGGTTGCACATAATTTTCATTTTTCCATTTTTTATCTTTAAATAAGAAATATATTAGTTAATACATGTATTTTTTTATGTAATAATCAAAAAACATATATTTATGAAATATATGTTATCGGAGCAGAGCGAAGCGTAGCTCCTATAGATGAACTCCAATAGTGGTTTAGAATTTTAAAGTTATAATCTGCAATGTCTAAATGAAAAAAACTAAGTCGTGACGGAACCGGAATTTTAAAATTCCGGTCCGGTTAAAATTTAAAATTATTCAAAAAGTTATGTTTAAAAATATTTGCTCTATGGGAAATCCAATCACACATTTTTTCGCCCGCTTTTTGCTCGAACAAGACTTATTTATTCGAAGTTTGCATTGCTCCGCTCCAATATGCTTCTACCTTTGCGACTGCGGCTAAAAGTATTCATAATATGACCGTTTAGCGAATGCTCTGAGTAAGTGTATAGTTTAAATATTTACATATGGTTTTGAGGCGGGTGCGGGGGAATGACATGGGTCCAGCCAGGCGGTGGCAGATGTCTCATTAGCGGCCTAAGCGAGCTAAATATTAATAAATTATCATAAACTACCCTGCGTCGACGAAAGACCAACGACCGCTGACAGGTTTTTTAAAAAATATAGGTACCTAATTATATTAAATGCGCGTTAGGTCGACGTGTTTATTTTGATGTTTCTCGTTTTTTGAAAGATCTATTTAGTAAACCATTTAATAATCATTTTTGGTTGTAAGCTTTTTGAAGACAGTGCACGCATTATAAAATCTTTGCTTTAGTTCGTTTCGTAAATCTTATGAATATTTCTTGTAGTAACGGGTAAAATAAATTTTGATATGGAAAAGTAAAATGCAATTATGATATATGATTGACAATCTATTTCAATCATTGACAGCGAATGAAAGGTCTTAGAAAATATATTTAGAATAATTTCATTAGAAGGCACTTGATCTTCTGAATGATCAGTTAAATACTGAAAGCGAAAAAAACAGTTTTGTCACAGGTTTTGTTTCCATTCAGTATTTTAGAGTTTTGGTTATTGTTTTAATTTTTTAAATAAAGTAAAATATTTTTTTTCTGGTTCTTATTTTATCAAATCTTTTTTAGCCAAATTATATTCTGAATGTCCAGTCAATAATGGATAAAACTGAAGAAGGTGGTAGAAACGATCATTCACGTTTTCAACCATTTTAGAGTTATGGTTTTTTTTAAATATTTTTTGCTGATTTATTTATTCATTATGGTACAATAAGAAGTTACAACAATAAATGATATAATAACACTGAAAAAGGAATTAAATTAATATAATACAGACAAATTGAACACCAGTCATTTATTGTTGCTCTGAATTAACATTACTACTCTAATTAGGTTAAAAAACCTGTTCTAAGAGCGGCCAAAGAAGGTTGCAGAAAAAATACAATACTTATTACGTACGCGAGACGTTACTAATAACAAAAGGGATCATAGGATAAATATCACAAATACAAAATATAATATATGTAAATAATATGTAATTGTAATAATTAATTGTATAATGTAATGTATAATGTATAATGCAATGTATAATAATGTAATTGTAATTGTAAATAACAAATAAGTAAAATTTTAATAAACGATGGCTATATCTTGTTCAGGCAGACATAAAGATTTTAATCATTTTAACTGCCCGCAACAGTGGCTGGTCTGTAAATACAAAATATAATACATATAATAAATAGTGCATAATATATTACCCTAATAATTGTGTTACCAATAATTTATAGGCTTAATATATAGAATAAACTAAACATAAAGAATATATAAAAAAATACTTATTATAGTCTATACAACTTTTTTATTGCAACACACTGCGCAGCATCTTTTCAGATGCGTCTCTGCCTATTGCGAGGAGCCATTTGGAGCTTTTTGCAAGACTGAATTTAGATTGTGCTTTTTTAAACTGCTCATCTGCGCTGTTGAGAAGTTTAGGGCCAAGGAAATTGAGATGCCTTTGCCCAAAGGTGGTACCTATTCATTTTTGGCAGTATCATATTTCCTCGTAGCCTAAGATGATAGGGTACACTTTGTTGATGATGCTATTATAATGGCAACACCACTTTATATTTTATTTATTTTTTTGTATCGCCAGTAAAGTATAGTTTTTTTTAATCAAGAACTACATTTCCACTGATTTAATGAAAATTATAAAATAGAGCATAAGTCACATCCTTGCATTTTTTTTTCTAATACTTTGGGAATAGTTATTTTAAAAAAAATAATACTCAAGTGGCCTTTTTAACAGCCCATTGAAAAATATTTATTTTATGATATAAAATTAGATTTTAGCGAATAGACCATGGTTTACTGAAAATAATTCCAAAGCGACTTTATAAAGTTTTTTTTCTTTTACAATATATTTATTCCGAATTACTTATATTTTTTTGAGTTTCCATAAATATTATGTACTAATTACGGGACATTCTTTATAAGGTACAAATTGCACTATAGAAAGCTTTGAGATCGCTTTCCTCTACTATGGTTTAGAGCCGCGGTTTGCGCAACTACGTTTTCTTATATTTTACGCATTCCTTTATAATTATGATTATAATTATTTTGCGGTGTAAATTTTATAGACTTCACTTGCTATACAGATTATCTGCGAGTCCTCAAATGGCTAGTCAGTCATATATATATTGCCACAAAGGCTGATCCAGAAGTCTCTCTCGGGGAATAGAAGGAAATGAGTCCTAAACACAGTTTTGGCTACCTTTGAGTGTTTTTAGACCCTAGTAAAAATAGTTTGAAATAGTGGGTTGATGAAAAATATTTGTTTGATTGTTTCGTAATTCAGCTACCTAGCCCGCCTGCCTCAAAGCTATGCAAATTTTCTCAATTACGAGCGAGCAAACACTTAGCAAGTTCCATTAGCGCAGTGTGCTCGCGGCACGCAGAGCGTCGCGTCAAACCCAGCGCTGCACAAACACTCGTCCTTCGCGCGTCGCGGCGGAGGCAGGAAGCAGGAGGCAGGAGGCAGGAGGCAGGAGGTCGGCTTGTTTATAGTGAGCAAATAATAAAGTATGACGATTACCCGCTGACCCATCTCCGTGGCGCGCATCGCGTTTCATTAAAATGGCGCAGTGGGTCGAACGGCCATACAGTGGAGTGGTCGCCAGTTCAATTCTCCGAAGGAGATCTATGGAAAATTCCACGATAACTTCGAGGTGATTTTCTGTTTGGCAATTCGAGCTGACGAAATCGGCATGTGCATTAAATAATAATTTTAAAATATTCATAGACTTTAATTACGCATACATCAAAATATGAATTATAACTAAAAGGTTTTTCGCGGAAAAAAAATATTACTAAAATAATTAATTAGTAAATATAACAATTAATTAGTAAAATATGAATGTAATTCGATTTTATTTTTACGTATTTTTGAAAACTTTGTTAAAAGTAGTACCTACTTATTTCATTAAATATAAATTTTATCTGTCAAAACACAGACGACCCAAATATGAATTTAATTAGATAAATGCTGCGTAATGTTGTAAAGACAGTAGGTACACGATTCAAAAAAACAGAGATGTCATTTAAAAACAATGCATATTTATTATACTTAAATCATTTCGATTACCGTACCTTATACATCCAATCACAATAATGATATAGTCAAATGATGACTAGCCTACAAGTATTTGTTAAAACCTCCTAATTATAGAAAAAATGTCAAAAATTAAATTGCATAATTTAGTCTCTTTAAACAAGGGTTACCCAAAACCGTAATTTATTAGATTTGATACACTTACTTGCCCATCAGCAAAGTTTAGTTATCACTAATGCCGAAACTACTCATTATCACAAATTGCCTATTTAGGTTTATTTGGTTGATGAGATTCATACGCATTAAAAAAATATAATAATAAATGATGGCGATGAAGCTGATGATCCAAGATGATTTCCTAGTAGTCGAGAGCATAAGTATATAAATAGGCGGGCTTCGGATCGCACAGAGGTAAAGTTAGCGTTGCGAAAACACTCAATCAAAGGCATCTCTGGCCGACCCGTTATAAGCGAGGCGACTAGCGACAGTTGACTCGACATACAAACGACTGCGCGAGAGTTGCCTCGTCATCGCCTCACTCGCGAGAGTGGCTATTCGATGAGATGAGAACCTACTAACGTACCTACTGTGCCCGATAAATATAATTATATGAGTACTGTGTGAAGCCAGTCCCATTACGGGCACCAACAGCGAACCTTGACAGATAAGTCGAACCTAAATAGTTGATATTTTGGAATCAAGTCGTTACGACATAATAATAGATGTGGTTCTTAGGTGTACAATAAATGCGACAAAACAACTAGTAAATATCACATTTACTAAATGCATGAACACAAAAAAAAAACACCATCTAAAAACAAAATCTATAACTAAGAAATAATAGATAAAATAAACTTCTTATTTTTAATAAACAAGAAAAAACGGATGTCCAAAACGGTACCACGTTGAGGAATTATTTATACTATAAAAAAAATAATCGAAATCGCCTAAGCCATTTTGGAGTAATCGTTGAATATACTCGCATTAAAAAAAAACTTCAGATCAAACCGAGAAACTTCTCTTTTTTTAAGTATATAATACTTACCACGCTGTCCGCGGTACAATATATGAGCTCCGAAGTTCAATTCCTGGTGGATTAGTACCTATTCTGTATAAAGTATTTTGTATGATTTCAAAAGGCCGATTTATCAATAAATTTTCAATGAAATTAAGATCTACTGAAGTTGCACAGAATAAAATGTGCGATCAAGTGCATAATGAACATTAAGTTTTTTTCACGGATGTTTATTTTAAACATACTGTACATTAACATTCTATATCGTGTTCGCTGCCCATCCCTACTAGACAATCGTATACATTTAAAAAAGGACAAAAAAAAACTATTAATTTAAAACTGACACCATTATAAAGCAACACATTATATTATTCGTGTAATACAATAATTTTGATTTTGTATTGTTCTTTATACACCTACGTATATGTTTTACTAACGTATGTTCTAATTTATAAATAAATTAGTTATTACAAAATTTTCTTATATTTTATAAGATAGCAATGAGACTACAGTCAATTTCATTTTTGAGGCAATAGAGTGACTGGTAATAAACTATTTATCGATCACCGGGTGGTAAAACAGATTTAATTGCAAAGCAATTCGAAAATGTTATTGAATTGGTAGTAAAAGTAACTCATCTCAGATCAACAAGATTTTAGGTACAATAAAACAAAAGTTCATGTATGAGTACATAATTTACTTTTAAAAGTAGTTAGATAGGTATTATATTGATATGTTTAATAATGATTTGACGTAATTTACATTTTAACTACAATTTCAACGTAATATCTAATAAAATATCCTAACTTATTGTCATAATTTTCCAAAAAAACTTTGATAAGAGTTCGAACTATTCTACATTTTGTTTAAAACGATGTTGCTATCCTGTTCAAAAATAGACGTGGAGAATACAACGCATATAACTCCAAAAAGAAGAAATATTATATTGCGATTAAGATTAAGTATTTTGGTAAGAAATGAATTATTTTTAATTAACTTTTTATTGGCGCAAACCTACTGCTATTGGCTACATTCAACCCTTTTGATAACACTGTTTTATAATGTTTTACTTGACAAAGTAATTACTAAATATTTACCTACCTAAACAAAAAATCTCTTCTCTTAAAAACCCTATCTGAGGAAACACTTTTGAAATATTTCATGAAAGTATCATCAACGACCTCAAAGTTTCCACTGCATGATTGCATCTGTCTATTTGCCAGACGCTTTTCATAAAAAACAGTTGTGCAATGTCGAAATTGATTTCAGTTTTGATGGACGACATGGCGATCAATAATGGCGAGCGATAATTCTCTTTTACGATCAGAAGTCATTTGGCTTCCAGCCTAAATAAGCGCGTAATTCAAATGTTCACATTCCGGGATGACTACGGGAGTCGTTTGGGTTATATTGCCTCCGTGAATTTATGACTACGTATATTCGTGGACAACAACATATACGTTGTTCTCATTAAATACGCACAAACAGTCTATTTACAACTGCCATATACTTCTTTGTTCATTATTAAAACATGCCAATCTTTTAATTGAGCGTTTTGGTAAAACCATTATCGTGTCAGTGATCATACCAGACCAGAAATTAAAATTGGAAACCATCATGTCGTAGCCATTTAATGTTCATTTCGTTGTTGATTCGTGAAAAGTACAGCCATTTCGCGAAATCAATCTAACTAAGATAAATCATCTTTGAGTCGCAGGCCCTGGCTAGTAGCTACCAATCCGGGACGAAGCCCGGCCTATGTGACGGAAGATCGAAAATAGTAAAACACGCGTTTCTTTATTTTTGAAGAAGAATCTAAATGTCAACTTTCAATCCTATAAGATATTTTGTTTGTGTGATGTACTGTCGTGACCTTGAAAAAATCACCCTCCCCTTTTCACCAACCTTAACTTTAGGAATAATAAGGGGACCACAAAGCTTAGTCGCGTCCAAGAAGACCAAAGTAACTTTCATGCTTCCATTAAAAAGTTAAGACGATCGCAGACATATCCACTACTGACCCTTTAGGGAAACCTGTTTAATTCGATGCCTGTCGCTTGTTGGTTATATTTATTGAAATATATAATATGCTCTATGTATGAATGTATTTTAGTTCTTAAATAATAAATAAATAATAAAAGGCACGAAAATAACGTTGCCATGTGAGGCAATAAGTAAGTAACGAACTCACACGCAATATTATACCTATAAAAAAGGTCTTGAAGCTTGGAGTGGGGGGGGAGGGGAAGTTGTACTGCAATAAGCAAATTGTGGTTAATTAGGATAGAGCTAAATCGTGTGTTTAAATTATCAATAGGTAATAAAAAAAAAGTGGACGGCACATTTTCTGTCGAAGAAAAGTTAGTTAGGTACTGGTACATTTGAAATGACTGATACTTCTTGCGGTTATAATAATTGCTTAGAGGAAGTCAAATTTATAAACGTATTAGTTTTAGTAAGTTTTATTCATTACAAGGAAATGTGAAAATATAAAACAAATAATTTAGAACATACCTGAATTTCCTTCAGTCGGGAATGATGCTGTGATGAACATTAAACATTTACGAAATACAAACATTTTTACAATAGGTATCTATACGAATCTACCTAAGGGCAATTGAGTGCATTTCAGTACGGAATTCCGTAGATTTACTTGAGATTATTGAAAGCATGAAATATGAATATCATTCATATGTAAAATATAATAAAGTTTGATTACAATGATAATAAGTGGGAATAAGAAAGAGTACCTACGATACTTTTGACAAAAGTTACTCTTCAAGCGTTCAACGTTCCTTTGAAAATCTTATTGTTTATTTTAAAAACCAACCAAGAAGTTATTTCTTTTACAGACAAACTGGATTGCCGAGATTTAGTGTGAATATCAATCAAGTTACAAGACAAAAGGAAAATTACAAAAAATATTATTGGCTTATCAACCGCGCTTTAAAGTAAAAGAAACAATTCATTTTATGCTAAAACGCTCATTATTTCTCAAGCTACGGCACGTATTATCGTCGAACACCTGTATTTGCAGTCCTCAAAGGCTGCTTCTGTGGCGATAGCGCTGCTAACATCCGCAACGGATCCGGCATTTTGATTGGCTGGCCAGATCTTTGTCAACGTTGTCGAATGGCCCCGCAAACTGACTCCGACCGCCAACTGCCAAGGATCCGATCCGAGATACCAACCAAGAAAGAAACCGCTCAAAGGGCACCATTGCTCAAAAGGGAATTTACCGTTTTATGAGAAATCAGCGGTCGTACGGAAGATCATACGAACCTAAACCCGTAACTATCGCAATAAATGTTTTAATGCGTAATAAAATACAATCACTATTGATAAAACAAAAAAATATATAAAGTAGGTTTAAATAAGTTATATATTTCTTCTTTGGTGTCTTCATAATAAACCCAACGCTTTATTCAACAATAAGTTAAACTATTCAACATTTTTCAATATTATCAAAAACTTATTCATCTTTTATGTATGCAGAGTGACCCGATACCATTTTCGACGACTTAAGATGGGGAGGGTGATTATGTTACCTATTCGAATGAGAAAGATGAAACGCTCGTCTATTGATAGTTAAGAACAAATTAACTGCCTTCTTTACGACAGATGTTTAGTCTTTTTAAGAAGGCAGCGAACCGAGACTGCAGTGGTACCAAACGCTCACTGATACAATATTATCATTAATTTATGCACGAATCTGTTGTAACCTTATAAAGGTATCATGTAATTGTTGTCAAATAAATAAAATAGTCGCCTTCACAAATCATGTTTGAAATCGCAGGCCCAATTAGCTGAAAAATACTTTATAAAGCAGAATAAAGATGCTTCTGTTTGGAAACAAGCCTATGCTAAAATAGAATGCAATAAATTAAATAAATTCAACCGTAAAATAATCAGAATGATGGTTTTATTATAAAAATCCCTTTGATACTGATTAATATGACACCTCATTTACAATTTATATCCTTGATTTTAATTACAAATATTGTTATTTCGCATGTATAGAAATATTACTAACATAAAAAACACTATAATAGAGCTCATTGCGGACGACTTTCAAACGGACTAATGTACAGAAATATACTGATGGCGCCAGATATATTCCTTAACCTTTTTCTTCTTCAAAAACTACCTACTCCTATCGAGGTGTCCGTTTCTGTCTACCCGCATTTGCATTGCATCTGGCCGCTGGGCTCGCAGGCGCCTCCATTCCGGTCGCGCGCTCAACGGACTCGCGGCCTCCGAACGTCTCGCTTTTCGACTCTAACTTGAGGAGGCCGCGAGTGCTGAAAAGTGCGATATTCTGTGAGATTACGACCAAAAGAGTAGGGTCCATCTTCCGGGAGAGAAAAACCAGACTAATTCGCAGTTGTTCAAGGAGGCAGATCGCAGCCAAAGGTACGTTCCTTTCTGTCTTCAGATATTTGGCACTGCATCTTATCTACAAATAATTATTTTTAATAATAACATTATAAAATTATGTGTCCTTATATCGAACATAAAAAGGTTTTTTATATATTTCATATGTTGAAAAGTTAGCAAGATAATAAATAAACTATTTTTTATTTATAACCATGTTAAAGAGTAGGCATGCATACATGTCCTCTGCCGCAAAGCATCTAGGAATTAACCGTGTGATCTAACAATCTCCATTGGGGAACTCATGTTGGTGCTGTAGTCAAAATGGATCACAGATAATTACGGTTTGCTATGCGAAATCCTAAAGGTGCTGATTTTAAATCGCGGGCATTGGCATACAAAACTTATTGAAGTTTTATTAAATAAAATAAATAAATAAATATTTGAATCATACTTTAAATTATTACACCTACTCTACTTACGCACTTACTGTACACGTATTATCTCTATTCTACTATATACACATTTACAATCTATACATATTTTAAGAAGGGAACACTGCTTCAAATTTCTTATTGTAATTAAATCTTCATATTACTTTGAAAAATGTAGAAATCCATAATTGGTTTTATATAGTAGTAATAAGTTGTTTGTAATCGTGTAAATTATACTGTTGGATTTTTTAATAAAAAGAAAAACGCTGATGTTTCCCTAGAACATATTAAATAGATAAATAAATAACCATGTTTACAATAATTAAGAATTCTTTGTTACTTGCTTTCGAGATTCTTAGATGTGGGAGAAAATTAAACGTAACGCAATAACGTTAATCCAGAGCCAATTAATAATCATGCATTTTCTTGATCATATTTGCAATTATCATGATGTGGTTATTTGCAGTTCGATTCGCGAATGATTTATCCGGGTTTAGCGCCAGAGCTTGAACTTAATTACGGAGGTTAAACCCGGCGAACCTGGCGCCGGGTTGTGCCGTGTCACGGACTCGAACCCGTGCCGTTCAGACGCGACCTTGTGCATCGCGCGTCGCGCACAGCACCATAGATAATTCATTTTATCGATTCTCGATGATTGGGCGCAAATAGAAACAAGCCTTTCTGCGACTGTGAAACACGCGATACCGACTGTCACGTAGCCGCCATCTTGTGTGCGATAAACTTTGATTTATTTTAAAAACGTTGAAGGTTGAAGGAAGATGGAAATGTAATTATTACTTAGAAAACTCATCGAAAGGACATGTCGATAATCTTTGGATAACAGATCCTTGCTTATTTTGCTGCGATAGGTATATAAACACCGTTGCTAACGGTATTAAAAACTGTAACTGAAATAATTTGATGATATTCAGTCTGTGAACCGAAATTATTCGGCGTAAATCACCTTAGGCGACGCGCCAAACTTAAACGGCCATAAACGTAACCTGTGGCCGTGCAGCGTACAGTCGGCTGTCAATGATCTTGGCGACGCAGCAGATAAAGCCGTAAGGCGTACGTATTACAACAACCGTTTAATATTATCACGTAAAGTTTTTTTTCTCTGATACTATGGTAAATTGTAATATGTCGTCTTTACAAATTATATTCAAAACCGCGGTGCTAGTTTGTTTTATCAGGAATGGTATTGGGACGCGGTGTATAAAAAACATAAAAAAAGCGATCATATAAGTGCTTTGAAGGAAATAAATTATCCTATCTTATCTTATTCTCATTCTCGTTTATTTGTACTAGTGGTCGAAATTCGACCGTAATTTATTATTTTTTAAGTTTGAGCGTTATTAAGGTTCTTATACCTAGAATCAGGTAAATATATCTCTATATTCTAATGCCTCCATATTTTTTTTAATTTTGTTCTAATACGACAGCTGCGAGCGTGTAAAAATACGTCATTAGCGTGTGTTGTTCGTTTTAATTCCCTACAATACTTATGAAATATAAATTTTACATAAACACAATTACAGCTTGTATTTGAATTTATTTTTCATAATTTTTTTTTTTTTGATATAATCCATTGTCTATTTTATTTTTTTCATGTAAAAATGATACCTGACATACATAGAAGTAATCATTATTAATCATCATTTTTGCCCTGACTTTACTATGTTGACATTGACAGACTATTGAAAAAGGAAAATTTGAAACCACGTAAAATTCACATATCTGTCAGTAGTATGGACGTAAACAATGTTTTACTAAATTATATTAAATTTATTTGTTATTTTATTAAATTTAATATATCGGTAACACATATTAAAGATAAATTTTAACTTTCTGCACTCCTTTTCTCAATATAAACTTTAACTATGCCAAATCTCACACTTCTCCGTGCGCGCAATGTGCTTAAAAGGGGTACACAGTTTTCTCTTCACGTATCCAATACAGATTGTAATGGAAATTAAAATTCTTTTAGCGGAACCAGCGACATTACTATATGGAGTAACATTATTACTACATGATGGGTTAATTTTGTTTTATGTGCTTCCTTGATAGTAATATCACATTATAAAGAGAGATATTATGTTGCCAGGAAAAAATCTGTCCATGTGTATGTTATGTAGTTTTGTAAATATTAATTAAATTTCTTAATCAGAAACAAATGGTCTCTTTTGGTAACTATCAGCAAAAAAAACAATAATTATTCTACCAAGCGTAAATATTATCAGTACTTACCCTTACCACTTACCTAAGCATGCCTGCCTTCCTTGCGTGACCTGTGACGTGACAAAATGTGATCTGTCCTTAATATTTTATTGTAAATCTATGGGTATCACAACAAATTCTATCGGCAATATCGAAGATAATAATAAACTTCAACCTCGTTGCGCTATTCAAACAAGATGACACAAGATGCGACCCTTGTAATGCCATCTACCTCTAAGCCGATGAACAAATAATTACTTACACACAAATACAGTAATGTTTACAGAGTACCGCCCAAGCACACAGTTATGCGTGTGTCAGTCACCTGGCCACGGCTGAAGAGGATTCTGCCGAGTCGAGGGAGACTTTCGACCTACTCCGGTGCGCTCAATAAAGGTAGCGTGAAACTAAGTGGAAACGAAACTAAGTCTTCAGTCTTCAGAAGGCATACTTCGGGGATTACGAATCGCCAGATATGAAAATCAAAACGGCCAAATTACGGTTATGTTTAATATTAATAACATTTGATATAACACTTCGTTATTTTTTAAAGAAATTTAATCTGGATTTGCGATTTTTAAAAATTGGTCGACAAATATTTTACGCATACTTAAATATATATTTTATATGGCGATAAGTTTCTGATAAGGAATATAATCAAATAATAAACCTCTTTAAAACAATTATTTCTTGTTAGAAACCGATGCATTTTTGAAATATATATTAATATAGCGAAAACGTTGCTGCACATATGAAGCTGTCACTTTGCAAAATTTGAATATATGTAAATGAGCAAGAGCAAGCATATCGATATCGATTTGAGACGTGTCGCAGTCGATTGTTTGCCTGTCGACCTTGGAATATTTTTGCATGTCTTTCACAAGGGACAACATAACGGAGCTATTTTGAGTCAACATAAGTTAAATTATTTATTAAATTAAACATGATTGTTTGATGTATGGGTTCCAACCCGAAATTTACCATGCATTTTCCTGTATTTCAGCAGGAATTTTTTGACTAGAACATTTTATTTGCTGTAATATCGATTTTAATAAATTCATATTATCCCTAATGATAATTTAGTTATCTACAGTTTCTTCGAAGAAATAAATACAGGATTCGAAATATATTTATAATAGTAGGTTTATTAAACGGATAAATGACCATCGATTTACCTAAAAATTAACATTACAATTTCTCAATTTACAATTAACCTTCAAAAATATTTCAGAACAACCAGTTTGGATTGTTTTATTTTTTTAATTCAGTGACTAAAAATATAACAAACTAATAAAAATAATCATCATAAAATTATTTAGTAAATTATCTCGGTACTTTGTGATATTACCCTGTAAATTAAGTAAAAATATGTGTTTACTAGTATATCTGACGCACTCTGATTCCAATCCAAAACTCTTAAAAGCTTCTATAATCTTCCATATCTATTAAATTGAATTAACTAGAAGAAACACTGATCTTTCTTACAGAATTTCTAATTTAAACGGTTATTATAAACTCATTAATATTTTAATTAACGTCCGAGCTATTATTCTAAATTGCTGTCCGGTTCCATGAATCGTCTGTCTTTTTTTATTATTTCGCTTTTGCTTAATGTACATTTATATTATATTATTCATATGTTGTATGTTACAAGCAAACGTCAACTATTTATTAATGATCGTGTATTCTACTCAAAAAACTACTATTATGTGAATAAAGTCTGATCGATGCGAAATTGCTAACTTTTGGGTAAACACAACTAAGTAACTGAAGACGACATCTTATTGCTTACGAGATGTTTTTGCTTAATTATATGTGTTCATTTTGAGTTGATGGAATGCTGTTGAGGGTTGTTAACACTTCAAATAAACAGTTTATTTTTTTCAACTCATTTTCATCCAAAATGTCGTCTTGCTCTAAATAACGCATTCTTAACAACTGTGCAACGATCGCTAACAACAAATAAAACAGATCGATTAAATATGCGTTTGTAAAAATACACAGAACTACTTACTCTTTACTCTTAAGAGTAAAGAGTAGATTTACTAAGTAAGAAGTAAGTATTTACTGGACATATTGCTTTTGTTTTTAGTCTCATTTGACTTCTTTTTTTCTGTGTTTTAAACATATGTACTACATGAAAAAGAAATATATACAAACAAATAAAAAAAAACACATATAAACAAAAGTTTGTAATATTTTATAACCATACGTACGTAAACTACCAACAGGAGCAAATTGGTCAGGTTTTTTCCTTAAAAAATATTGCCCAACAATAAATACCTTTTAGTGTTTTTGAATACGGTCGGATTATTAAGGTGAATATTGTAAATTTGGTTTGATCCCCTTTTCTACATAACTAACTTTACAAATATTTCGCTATAATACAGTAATAAAATAATCAGGATCTAACACTATGCAGTACTGGTTACCTACAGTACTTCCAACTGTTATTGTCGAGCGATTTAATGGTATTATTTTAATAAACTAGGTGCTAGTGAATAGCAATACATTTTTTTTATATAGACTATTTATTAAAAGTTTTTTTGAATCACTTTGAAGGCTGATAAAAATGTCGAAGGGATTCATTTTCTAAACAAGAGAATATGTATTATACGATTAGGAGCTGTGGTGGTTAGTTCCCTTGTCGCCCAGCAGTCTGCTATGTGGTTTGAACGCGTCGCAATTCTCTGCAGGTACGACTGGCAAAGTTTTATTAGATATACAGAACAATTTGCATATGTGTCTTTGCAATATGACAGATAAAACTGTTCGGTAAGCAGATTAATTTATTTGCCCGATATCAAGTCAATATACGACTTAAAATTCATAAGATTCAGTTAGAAGTTATCCCGTCGCCTATTTATTCATTGCGTTTGTTTGAGTTGATTAATTTTGTTTTGAGTACATTTATTCAAACAATGAAGTTAATAATAGGCATGTCGTCATACGTTTGTTACATACGAACTGTTTATTAGACGCCGAGTTGCCGAATTAAAAGGGAAAGTTACGTAAGAGAATTCAAAACATGCCTAAGAATAGATTTGACCGCCACTGAACTTCCGAATACTGGAAATGGATGTACGCCCACTGACCGTAGACTTACAAGTGTTACATTGTTTTTACCTATTAATTGCGTTCCTAAAACGTTATGTGACACAAAATAGAGTGGGCTCCAGTTCCTGGCACGTTATATTCAGAGAAGATATTTCAATGCGGACTTGGAGTGTTTCTTCCTTTTGATTTTGGCGCATTGTTGTTGTTACGATGCTATTTTGTTAGATATCTCAAATGTATAACTTGGTACTTGAACTATACACAACATACTTATATTATATACTACAACATCTTGGTATTTTAATAAAGCTTGGTCTGACGGGCGGTGCCATGAGGTGCCGAAGGCGTTGAAGACCTCACAGGGCACGTCTGTGGATATGTGGCTTCGCCTGAGCGCATCCGATTGTTTAATAGCTTTTTTTTTGATCTATGACTTTCTTACACTGCTGGCCTTTTGACTTTGTGACCTTTTGCTAATGATCTTTATGTACTATATTTTAAGTGGGTACTTAAAATCTAAAAAATGAGCACCTAATTTGAGAGAACTAATGTACTCAACGCGAATCTTATACCGGTTCGTATTTCTACCACATTTTATTTGGTACATTTTGTTAATTTCTTATTTCAAGTAAGCTTGTTCAGCGGCCATCGCGCGGGTAGGCGCGACGACGGATAATTTCGTAATTTGACAAAGTGTGAAAAATGGTCACGCGCGCGCATTACCTGTGCTTTGATCACGTGAACCGTACATTAATTGTACGGTGTGCACAAGATGGTTTCTTGCCGATATGCAAGCCACAGCCCGAAGTAATCTTTTCATTCCGTATCATTATTTAAAACGCCTACGGCGAGGCCTTTCCAGCATTTGAATAAATAGTTCACCTGTGATAGATTTAGCATACCAAAAACTACTCAGTTGTACGGCTTAATAGTACTTGTATTATATCCAAGCAGAGGTTCTGAAAATTGCAGGATTAGGGGATATCTGAAACAAAATAATTATATTTCTGAAAGTAATTAAAAATCGTCACGGTAGAGTGGTTTATTATTCTGGCACGAATGATCATTATTATCGGCGGTATGTGCATTAAAATATGGCTTAAAGTATAGGTACTTACATCAAGTATAGTAGATTAGAATCCCCACACTGTCATCTGCAGATTTAAAGGTGACCTAGGTGTTTATACAAGTTTTATCAGATACCATTTAAATGTTCAATAATCAGGGCCGCACTTGATAAGGCCCTAATCTATTTAAGAGATGGGTCACTTTATAAATCCAGATATTATATGTAAGTGCCAAATATGATTTTCGGATACCGAAAGGGACTGAAATATAATTAAGAAGTATATAGATAGTGAAATAATAAATATTTACTATAAAATCATTTTCATTCTTAACAAACATAAAAATGAAAACTTTCTTGATGTGCAGTTCTTTCAAATATATATTTAATAATAACATGGTTATTATATTAATAAAAACACGTTAAAAATATATGCTTTAATTACAGCTACAGGTGTCTGCATGGGATCGACCTATCTATAAATTTTTAATATTGCATGTAATGTTTTATCACTTAAACCTATTTAGGACAAATATGTCATTAATTTCAATACGTTTTACCAATCTTTATTTACAAAAAAATGTTATCGTGCCAAGTTTAAAATACGATCGCAGAAAAAATATTGCGGCATTGGGACAAATAATGTTGCAGTGTGTTTAAGTATATATGACAATTGCTCACTCGGACAATTTTTTTAAGTAAAATAAAGTTGTAAATAAAAGTTAGCTTATACGTAAATTCTGCACTGTCAATAATACTCACGAAATTAATAGCAGGTCTTTCAATCATCAACCAATTAGTTATTTTAACGATTCTGCACTGGTCGTTGAACTGCAGATCTCGAATAATATTCTTAAAAACATTTAACCAATAAAGATAATCAAGAATTATAATTTATCGATCCCGTCATTGAGGTATCCCGTATCTGATCCTCGTACCGTGAATACACATTACTCGCGGTATACCGTATACCACGTGTATACCGTAGGGCGACACTGGTGAGAGTAATCCATTGGCTATCAATCACGCACTAGTTCTTTTTCGAATCTGACCAGTATATATAACCACGTATGTTTCCATTTTATTATCTTTTTTGATGGATTTACTACATGTCACATAATATAGAAACATAAATATGTTAATTAAAAAAATTAAAGTACTAGATGTATGTGAATCTATATGAATCAGTAGCTCCTCAATTATCCGCAGATAACAGAGAGCTGGTGGTCATTATTGCTCTTTTACTGTAGTCTATAGAATTACGGAGAAACGATCCCACACATGTTGATGATATTTAGTAGTTAATAGAATGAGGAAGTTGTGATAGTATTACTGTTTAGTTAAAATATTAGAAAGCATTCTAATGCAATAGTATACAATTTCGAATTACGTAAATTGTAGTTTTTTTTTTGCATACGTAATTTTTTTGTATTATTCATCATTACTAAAGAATAAACAATTTAATTCTAGCACATTTTAAATAAAATGACAGACAGTCGTACAAGTTATTTAATGCAAGTCTCAGTCAGATTATTTATGAACAATTATTCCCAAAATGTTATGATGCATTTGACTAAGATTTATTAACCAATTTTTTATAATCTCTTAATAAACTTGATTCATCTGTGTGCCCAGCCAAAGATGGCTTAACGGCCTATTTTCTAAGGCAAATAGGGAAAACCAACGTACTCTCGCGTCTGTGGGACGCGATGCTGGATCCAATGTCAAACAGCTTGGAAGTTTCCGTTACAAAAAAAGGTGTGTGTCCACTGTAATGAGACATGACATCAGCTCTATGCGTCCTCTTATAAGAGTGTCCTAACGGCCGCGTGTCTCCATCAGAGCATCCTACCGAGGTAACCCGAAAGGGCGTATCGCGATTAGGTTTATTCTTAGCCTAGGAAATATTCCGCTAGCTGCGCATAAAAAAAAATACCTCATTATATTACCGCCGAAATATGATTATCAAGCCATGACAAAAGCGGTTCGATCCCTAGACGAAATGCGTGTAAAGCGAAGGTTGAGAAATGACGAATGCCCGAAGGACTGTTCGGAGTACAAAGTGGTTGACACGATTTAATTATAGCTCCCCACCGCTCCCACCACCCCCACCACCCCCAACCCTCGAGCACGGCGCGGCACCGCAAACTAAAACTATTTGTCATTTAATTATTTGACACGCGACTTGGCCACTGCCGCCGTCACGCCGCGTCACGCTAGAGTCATCGGGTGCCTATCGGGTATAACCACTCTTAGACAAATTCTACTTTACAATTTAAACTTTAATGAAGGCGAAGTGATAGGATAAATATTAATTTCGATTAATCCCCCCCCCCCCCCTAATCCCTTTTTTCTATGGCTGACATTTTATAGCCATTGAATATTTAATCATTAAAAAATATGTTTAGATACCTTCATCTTCTGAGAAATTTAATAAATTATACACTGCTAATAGTTCTTTATAGCTAAATTACTCTCTTATAAAATTCATTAGGGTCTTAGAAAAAATAATAATTGAAAGGCAAATTGAGAGTCTAACATATAGACAAGTTGGTTTTTTTAAATTTTTATATTATGAAGCTGTAACTAAATAAAAACCAACAATCGCTTAATAACCGCGGAGAGTAAAACAAGACGCACTATAAAAATAAAGCACCTAATATCAAGGTCAATGTGTCGATATCCTTCTCCCGCTTGAGATAATTATAGTGTCAAATTAAAGAACCTAATAATAATAAAAAAATAGCGTGGATTCAGTTACATCACACATTTTAGATGTAAAATGACGGTATGGAAATTGATTAAATTTGTCATCAACTGCCTAATATATGTAATTATTTATATTTCGAAATTATCACACCATAGTGGCGTCGACATTCAACAATGTTTTCGTATGCCTATTTATAGTAGGTACGAAGAAAATCCACTTGATACTCGCAAAGCTCCTCCGAACGATTTCCAGCGGAATGAGCTTGCCGCGTTAGAATAATTAATTATTAAGGTTTGGTAAAAACTATGTTTGATGTCATTACTTTTTAGGTAAGAAAGGGACAATTTTTTTACGGTGAGAAACGAATCATACATTACCTACCTACCGAATACTAAAGTACCTACCTTAAACAAAAAAAGTTTATTTGCTGTCAAACTAAGATAAAATTTAAGGGAAGAGTTTTTTTAATATTATTTTTTTTTATTGAGAAACTGCATGATACATACATATATATTTGAATAGATATATTTTATGCTTCTAAGGTATTTTAGCTACACAGCGTATAAACATATTATTTACATTAGAAATGTTATCCTCATATACTCCTATATACCTATACCAGTGGCACCGTAACGCCATTTATGTAGATATTAAATTGTATTTTACAAACGAATAACGCGAATTACCGAGTTTAAAGAAGATGAAAGGCGTACATTCGCAATTCAGACTAAGAATTACGAGTGTTTGTTGAACATTTATTTATAATAAATAGTTTATTCAAGTTTATTTACACCGACAACGACGCCCTGTAACATACCAATATAATTCGAAGCGGTATACCAAATTTTATTGTCTATTTATAAATCGCGAATAATATTTTTTCGTAAAGAGTAATATTTGAACGGCTCAAGGCGCGAGCGAGATGCGTCGCACGCCACGCAGTGCGTTTTAATTTGTGTAATGGCAAGTTCGCATGTCGCGACGCCATCGGAGCTTTGTTTCGCGGGACGCGGCCGTGGCGTGCGGCGCGGCGCTTTTATGAGCCGCTTAAGCGATCGTAATTTCGATGTTGCGCGTGTTTTGATTCAGGCTCTCCTCCGTCACGCGTCGGACGAGAGCTTCTCTCTCTTGCAGTGGGGGCGGGGTGGCGGGGAAGACAATTTCAGTTCAACAGACTGGACTCCTTAATTGTTGGCTTTCAACTTTTCATACTAGCAATAATTTATATTTAGGATTTTAATTTAATAGTTTTAATTTAATTTTAAAAATATATATTATATATAGGGCTGTTTTTTTTAGAGGCGTGGTTTTCAATCTGGCACTACTTTTTTTGTAGTTGGTGTTTTTGACAGCTGTCACTTGATTTATGCTCAGTTTGATTTGCCATTTCATAATTAATAGACTTACTCCTGAACAACGTTTGCGAATAGTGCAAATTTAGAAAAAATCACTCTAAAATAAAGTAAAAATCGCGTCGTGGGCCTGTGGCGTGGCCTCCAAGATCGTGCGATTTAACACCGCTGGACTATTTTTTGTGGGGTTATGCGAAGTCGCTTATCTACGCAGATAAGCCGGACACGATTAACGCCTTGGAAGAGAATATTCGGCGCGTTATTGCTGACATACGGCCCAACTTGCTGCAAAAAGTGGTTGAAAATTGGGCCTCTCGGCTGGAATTTGTTCGAGTCAGCCGCGGCGGCCACTTACCCGAAATCATTTTTAAAACATAATGGCAAACCCTTATCTTTATAATAAAACTAAATTCTTAGCCATAACATCAAATTATATGCGTTTTATCTCTTCTTGAAAACCACGCCTCTAAAACCATCACCCTAATGCATACAAAAAAAAAATGCATCTATTTATTATGTTAATGCTTTTTATTATAAGAGTGCATGTAAACGACGTTAAATAAATAAATAAAATTATATTAAATCATACACCGTGTCCCATTCCCAATAAAAAAAAAAACAGGTAATTGGTTCTGCGACATCAATCCTGATGCCAAATCAAAATTCATTATGGTTTCCGAGAAAAAAAATATAAACTTTACGTGATAATATTAAATCGTTCTAGTCATAAGTTCGTCCGCTCGCGAGGCCTAGAGCGACGGGCGTTGAACGGCCTTGACCGAGCGCGAGCGAGCATACGAAAGAGCGAAATACAAAAAGGGAATTCATACTAGCGCGTGGATAAAATTAATAAACTTGGTCATGATTTTTTTTTTATACAATTTCTTACGCGTAATAGGGAACATAAACACCCCCTTAACTCTTTGAGAATGGTCTTGGGACACCTGTATATAAAATTGTTTTTTTTTCTACTGTTTATTACTTTATTGTATTGTATTGCATAATTTAAAAACAAAGATAATTAATTGCTATTATGTCACTATTAGTTTATTCACGCCTAATAGAAAAAAAAAACAAAAATTGCTTAAATTCGTCTTTAACCTAAAATCCTTGATTTAATATTGAAAGTCTAAAAATCGCCTAAGGAATTCGCGGTAAACCAACTATTCGACTTTCTATTCGTATGAAATATATTTTTCGTTATTCAATTCAACAATTTACTTAGCAAATGGGTGTGACCTGTACATGGAAACGGCATCTCCACCGCGCTAGCTCTCTCTCATTCACCCTAAAGTGATATGAAAGGGACGCGAAGTGGTCGGCGGGTCAACCGGTTGACAAAACTATCGCACGCGTCGAAAATAACGTGGATTTGCGAAAATTGCTTTCGGGAGAGCGGCCAGCGTCCGGCCACTCCGCCGAAACCTAATAATTTATCGCGGGCCCTAAGCAGGGCCCCCAAATCCCCCCGCGCCCGCCCTCAAAACCCCTGCGCCGCCCTCACGAATCTCCCCCCGCGCCCGCCCTCTAAACCCCCCCCCATGATGCCCGTGGACCCGGCCAAATAATGGTTTTCCACGGTCCACCCGTTGTACGAGTGACATTTCAACACCAGGAAACGTAATTTCGGCCGGGCGAATTTATATCTAGATATCGCGGCCTTTTGTCGTCGTGTTTATAGCTTTCTAGTTAGAAAATTGCCGTCCATTTGGTCTTGCCCTGGTGTGGCCAGGGAGCTAGAAATAAATCTGAGAAGAAGCCGAAGGAAGGCATGCCATTGAGGTGTTACCGCAGTTAAAAGTAAAACCCAATACTCCTTATTCTATTAAAAAAATCAGTGTAATCAGTGTAAAATAGACATCCTTCGACGTCCTAAGTATCTTGCTAGTAAGTTTTACCTTGCTATCATGAGTTATTAAAACCATTGGGTTATTATTCTAAGGGTTATTGTTAATAAGTAGATTACTTTTTTTTTATACTGAGAAATTTGAACAATAAATATCTTATCCTTATATTTCTTATTCATAGAAATACAGCTAATGATGATTTTAATAAAATAATAGAATTTTTCAATAGTCGTTCATACGTAAGTTAAATAGTTCCAAGGAAGCACAGCTTTAAAACCAGACATATTACAGATTTTTGATACATTAACTTTATAATGTGTATCTTTTTGAATCCAGTTTGAAGTTTAAATCAAATAAAAAGATACTAGGTATGTATGTTTTATCCACTTGTTAAAATAAAAGACGCGAGTCTATTCGATGCATGCTGCGATGAAGCGCTGCGATTCCCGCCGAAATTAAACTGCAACTGGCAACTCTGCGGTTCATTATGATATAATTTTGACCAGAAAGACCTCAAGCAGTTTACTTTCCATAGCGCTATTAAATATAAGCCAGGGGCATAAAATTGGAACAGGTATTATCCAGTGGATCGCAAATCCACTACCTGGCTTAGGGCATTCCTCGTGAAAGCTTACGTTTCCTTTGTACACATTAAGCAGGTATACGGATAAATTTAGACCTTAGATTAAAATGCTTATTGTGCGAAGAGGATAGAGCATATAAGAGCCGCCATAGCGGTAAGTTAAAGGTGGGTTAAAGCATTCACCTTTGACATACATTTTGAAACTAATAATCTTTCTCGTTACGTATTTAAAAATTCAGACGTTAATCGTACAGTTTATCTAGGTTGTACAATGAGCTTTTATGAAGCTTTACGGATAATCTGTTTTACGCATTATTTGTTATTCAGAACCCTAAAACCAATAATATTATCAAGTTAAAATTTTGGATTTTAGTATCTTCGCGAAACCGGCAATATCTCGCAAAGTGGCTAGTTGTATGTATACAGTAAGTACTTAAGCTTCGAATGAACGGGGATGAGAAAAGCGCCGATGAGCATTCTCAGCTACGAAAGATGACCTATAACCGCCGTGCTTCCGTGCCGCTTTTTTCTATTGGTTAAAATTATGAACTTATTTATTTTTTATTCTCAGTTCTCAGACAAAGTCCTGTGATAGTTGACAAACCTTCCATAAAACATTCTGAAATATAACTTATAATATAACTTCCATGAAAGCAACTTATTCAAACTATTGCTTGAGTACACATATTATTGTTCATTTACTTTTTATACATTATATATACAACAGAAACATCAGAATAATAATTCTGATGTTAATTGTAGGTATTTAGAAATTTCACATTCATTAACAAACGCTACAGATAAATATTGTATTATTATAGCTAACTAAAAACGATAAGTTTATTTGAATTAAAGTATGTTTCTAATGTATGTATTTACGTATATATATATATATATATATATATATATGTGTGTGTGTGTGTGTAAATGTTATATATTTATTGTGTGTATGTGTATATATATATATAAAATGTTTTATCTATATATATATATATTTATCACGGATCTCTAATATAGACCTCGCGCCCCTATTATCACTCTATTTATATATTTCAAATAGGTAACACCTCGACACAGGCATTTGCCTAGTGAGGTGTTACTAATCCACACAAACTGTACTTTTCTTTTATGGAATATCAATAACATGCGATATATTAATATACATGTAATGATATAATTTTTTATGGATATAATAAATAAATAAATAAATAAAATAAATAAATAACGAATTTGTATTAATTACAAATATATCAGTCGGTAATTTTCCAATTATTAAGGTGACCTTATCGTATAGTAGAATAAAGCATATTCATAAAATAGCTCAATATAATTGATTCTTTTATATATCAAAACAAAAAATAAAACACTGTTATTTTTATAACATAGTATTTACTATATTGCTTTTTATTTATAGTATTTTAACAGTTTATACACACAGGTTAATATTACTCGGAATAATCGTCCCAATTAGCATATAAGTTACCTAAAAATAATTTCTATTTTATAAAAAGAACATGACAAAGAGGTTTTTTTAATAAAAAATATTACCTTCGTGTTACATCTTCGCGACTGTGTACAAAGGTGTTAATTGAATGATTTATTTACACATAAACATTGTGTGAAAAATATTAAATATGCAAATTATACTTTAATTAAGGAAGTGGCCACATTAAAGTATCACAGCTTTATTATATTTTATGTGACGATAAGTTATGTTGACCGCGTAGGTAGATATTTTACTTAGCTAAGGTGTTATTCGGGTAAACAAGAGTATAATATTAATTTTCTCGTACGATATGTGGACAAACACGCTTCCACACTATTAAGGGCTCACACTCTATATAAACAAGCACAACTTTCTCTTATGTAGGTAGATATAAGACGATCTAAAAACCATACGTAATCAAATATACCCATCAAAATTGTACTCTTAAATAAATAATAAATTAAACAAAAAGTTAATTAGTTCGTTGGCCGTCCAGATAAGTGAAACACTCCCTATATGTCGACGGTGTAACCGCGGTACAATTTGCATGTCGGCTTAAACGCACATTCACATTCTCGTCCTTAAGTTTCTAGTTTTATTACCAAAATAAACCCTACGGACTCTTTCGACTCTTTTTGTTTTTTCCTATCATGTTTTACTTTTTCAAACTTCATCGTACGATTTTATTTAAAAATGGTCGCAGCCCGTTCGTTACAATATGTATATGTATACTTAAAGGGAGAGAGAGAGAGAAAGAGAGATGGTACAGAAATTGCATAGCATTCAGCGAATAGCACGCATGCGCGCATCCAAACCTGAAATGTATTTTTCTAGGAAAGATTAAGCGAATGATTGACATCGGCGCACAGCGCGCACAAAGGCCTCCTTATTGGTTCCCGTTACTTGTAATCTCCGGCCGCACATACAAATTGACAGATCGCCATCCATAAAGGCGTTTTTCTACATTTTACCTCTTAATTTTGGCAGACATTATGTCTGGCTGTGAAAGTCCGTGCCGCGAACCTTATTGTAGGCATTGGCAATATTCAACCAATTTCAATTCCAACTTAAGGAATTGCAAATAATATCATACACAATTTTAATGAATGAGTTACTTTTGGCATCTGCATTACCTTAATATTACTCTTTAATATTTCATGTTGTATTGATTAAAAAAATTCTAGATGAATATATTTGTTTACTTTATTGAATTAGAAATTGAGTTACTAATTAAAAAACTAAATCCTAATCCATTTACCGCCTTTCATCTACTAGCAACTCTTGTATTATTATCTTTATTTGTTTTGATCGCTTAGAATATTATCAATTTGGAGAGAACAAAAATATACACATTAATATTAGCAAAATAATTAAAATGAAATCCACGGACGCGTCGTTAACAAATCAATCTGACAAGGCTAGGGATTCAAGGATAGAGGAGGAGAGATTCAAGAATGACAAGGATAGAGAGGATTAGAGAGATATTATGTGCGAATAGCCTATGCTTGATATTATGTGCTTGAAGCTAGGTTAGGTTAGGTTCTAGTGACACTCAGGAAGGAACTGTCATCACCATATTCATTATAAAAATATATATTACAGGGAAGGCCTGTTATTTTAACCAGTTTTTTTTATTCTTTAATAATTTGACGACATTTGACTGTCATTTTTTTGTTGTAAATTAAAAATCAAATTTTCGTCGCGGCAATTAAATATCAACACTTGTGGAAATAATGCTCTTTTACTCGTAAATATGTAAAAATATGTAGTAATTTTTTTTTCCTATTTTTAAACTATATCGGACTATTTTTTATTTTATATGCCTTCTATTGGTTAATAATTGTTAATTTTCGAGTGAACCAACATCACTCAATATTATATCAAATCGGGTAAGCTTATAAGAACTCGTTGTATGCGACCAGAAAACTCTTATTTTTATTTATTCTAGATTAATTTCTGTTTGAATAAATAGCCTGAGTTTTAGCTAACTTTCACCAAGGTAGGGTATATGTCTTGATTCCCTTTTACTTAAAGTTTAATATGAAAATGATATCATCAAACTGGTTTGGTTCTTTTTATACGAAAAAAATAATCATGAAGTCAACAACTAAGTCAATAAACATAACTGTTAATGTTTCAGCCTTGGGCTTAGCTGGTACATAAAATAAAATAAATGTAAATTTGATGAATAAACTAATAATAATAATAATAAACATTAATATATCCTTTAATCACTTTCCAGGATCCAGGACCTGATATGAAAAAAAAGAATACTCATTACTCATTACATGATTAAAATTTACTTAAGCTCAACACTAAAAAGAGAGGGCTAAATTAACTGTGTGCATACTGTGTCATTATGATAAAAAATACTTTTTTATGTAGATTTGTTTAAACAATTTCAAAAATATTTATCTAACCTAAAAATCGAAGTTGAAATGAATAATTTGTAATGTAATCATTTTGGCAAAATAAGCTTATTATTATATTACAAAATCGAAATCAATCGTAAGGGCTATAAATAGTCAAGCATGCACACAAATGTTGAAATTTAATCAAGTAATTGTCCTTGTGTCAAGACTTTTCTGTCCTGTTAAGCGCCCCAAGAACATGATTTAATTAGGCATCACCCACTAGTCCTGGATTTACGATGACCTTTAGCAGCCTCCCCTCCTTCCCTCCCACGCCATCCACTTGCGTAAGTGTGAATTTGATTATCGTGGCGCCGCTATTGGAGTGAAATCGAATTAACTATATCCCTCTTTATTTCTTGTACTCCTCTCGCAAACTATACCCCTTGTTCGTGTAATTTATTTTATTGCGTAATTAGTCACGACCCCTCTGCTTAATTCGGTTGAAAACCAAATAAAAACGCCTAATAGTTGAACTTCCGTTCTGGTAGCATAGTGGTTTAAACATTTGTTTCGATTCAAAGTTCCGAGGTTGATTACCTACCCAATGGCTAAAACTAGAATATCTCTAGTTTTAGCCATTTTAGTTATTATTTATCACTTTTGTACCATCCGATCGTCGAAATTTGGCTACACAAAATAAATAACCAAAACGTGTTACAAATTTAATCCCAAAGAGGATCTAAAATAATTACAAAAAGGTATGAAACCAGCCATTTTAAAAGTCAGAAAAAGCCATCAATATCGGCGTCAGTCGCGAAACCCTCAGGCGGGCGCGGCGGGTCGCGCGAACCCCGGCGCGCGCTTTGTGACCCGCGGAAAAGATTGATTATAATTTAGTGTTGCGTTTGACGTATGTGCCGTATTGATTTATACGCTATTGGCTGTGTTTTTTTTACTCACCGATTCGGGGACAGAGGCACCCTGTCGCCCGCTGTGGGGTTATAAAAATACCAAAGCAGACACCGCCACCGAAAAAATATGAATATTTATTTTAGAAATTATTTTGATAACAAAAGGGGCATGTTTCTAATAAATTAATATGAGAGTAATAATCGTCATTACTTTCTAGTATTATGCTATTAATGGCATTGCTTTGATTCGATTTAAAAGCTGTAGAAATATTAAAAATAAAATAAAATAATACTAAGTTTTAAAATAAAAGAAGTTTATTTATTGAACAACAACCCACTTCACGTAAAAGATTAAATACGACAGATTTTATATTAAATAATCAATGATAAAAAATAAACGCTGCGTGAAAACAAATTCTAAAATTGTTGTCCTATAAGAGATATGCTAACTATAGCCACGTTTGATTACAGCACCATTAACCACAATTAAGTTTTACACGAATTTAGTTAAACTTTTGAAAAAAAAAATCTTTTATTTAATAATCTTTGTAATCAAATATATTTTTTTAAAATGAAAATTACGAAAGATAATTTAATAATAATACGATATTCACATTATTTGATATTTTTTCCAAAATTTCTATTGTGTTCTGAAATTTAGAGACATTAAAAATAACACTAATTAGTCATGTGAATAGTTAAAATTACAATCTAATTTATATAAATCTAGGAAATAATCTATACATAATACAATTATTAGTAATTTATAGCTATTAAATATGTATGTATTACATCGATAATAATATGCATTATTTATCAACGGTATTTTATATGTATGACAGTTATTAACATTAGGAATTTTTTGTCTAAACTGGTCTTACGATATTTTTTTCTGGACTCTCCTAAAACACTATCCCACTAAACATTGTCATTTTGATAGTGCGCTTAAATATTATATTAAATTTTCAAAAATATGACAGCACAGTTGTGTATTTATTACTGGCCAGTTAAAAATAATACAAAATCATATATGTGCGCAAATAGAAACATGTAAAAGAATGTCACATTCAGTGTCACATTATAATTATTATTATTAAATGGAAAAATATGTCAATTTTGTTTTATTACCAGCCGCGCGTCAAAATAAAAAAAAAAACTAAAATAAGTTATGATATTATTGTTTGTTCATTGGGATTACACTAAAATAATAATTGAATAATTTAATTATCTATGAATATAAATTTAAATAATCAATCATATTAAATACGTAGACATTAGTATCCTTTCTTGCATATGTTGACGATATTTAATTAAATATTATAGATCCTCGTAGTTAAAACGCATTTCAACATTATTTCGGTATATCTAACGCGCGAAGGCCCCATGCCCATGCCTATCTAAACCCTTTGCTGGAATTTAATACGCGCAAATTTATTACCGTTCCGCTACACATTTTTGCAATCGGGTTCGCTCGACAGGCACCACAGGCAATGCGGGTTATTTGAAAACGTCATCTGCTATTTTTAACTATTTTTAAGGGGGTGTTTATGTTGCATATTAAGATTTCGAAATAATTTAAAAAAGGGTAAATATTTCATCCTAAGATTTATTAGCGCGATCAGCTGCATGATGAAAATATTTTTTTCGGAAACCATTATGAATTTTGATATCGTGTCTTTACAAACCATATTTGAAATCGCAGGGTTAATTAGCTGGTTTGCTTTGCTGCTGCATTCTTCGGTGGTGATTTGGCCTCCACGCCCTCTCCTTTCACCCCCCCCCCCCCCCTCCCACCCTTCGCAAAAATATACGAAGGCGTTGGTTCGAATTATACCAGTCATTCTTATTTTAATTATTAATGTATTATTTGTACTATGTTAAGTATATCGATTCTGTGTTTATATATATTTTAAATTGACCATCGGTTAAATATCTAAAAATCTCACTTAAAATATTTTAGAAATGCATGTTTCCTACTAAGACCAAATTGAAGAATGTTTCGCAGCGTTTTTAATTTATTTTTAGCCACCTCAAATATACATTTTTCTCCCTGGCAGCTCGGCCTGATTCCGCACTTTCTTGTTTTTAAAATGTCTCCGTTTAAACACACCCCACTCCCTTTTTGTCAAATCACTCGAGGTGAGGTTGTCCTTTCGTTACGCTACCACCGAAGGGTTATTTTTATGGGCATGACATTTTTTTCTTATTATGTATGACAGAGCACATTTTCACGGAAAATTTAAAGTTATTTATTAACCGTTATAACTTCTAATGGGAATATTTTGTACCTGTCACCGTAAGTTTGTATTATTATCCCTACTTTGTTCATTGTGCTTTAAATCAGGGTCGATTATTTTAAACGGTTAACAGATTATTTTAAGTTTATATACAGATTTTGATGACTATCACCATAAAAATGAGTTTCACAGTAAAAACTATATGTTAAATCATAAATTCCAAGTCGTTATACCTCGGTGTAACATTGAGAAAAGATTTAGATATGAGTTTACTTTTATTTATTTGCGAATGCGCATTTGATATATGCAAATGATTTGTTAAAATTCAGCTACTAGTTTTTTTACGCAAAAATCGGCGTTTTTCTATTCTTTCACTCAAATAAAATATACCTACCATATAAATAATCAGACAATTGAAACAAAAAAAAAAGAATAACGGATCTCAAGTCTAACTCGGACAGCGCGTTGAGTTATTACACCATACGCCAAGTTGTGTATAACTTCAATATGGTAACTTTTTTTTTATTTTTTTATTCAACAAGAATTTTTGAAGTAGGTACCTACTCTTGTGTCCTATTTGTAAAGCGGTTAAACGTCGAACAACCTAAAATGAGTAATTTAGAGTGCAGAATGTAACGCGTGATTAGCAACATTTAAAACGGAATTGACCATAAATTACCTTTTCCATGTTAACTGGAAGATATTATATATATAGACAATAATCCTGCCACTGTTCACATTTTATAGTGTTCCAAACATGTGTGCTTTATTTGGTTTTAACATCTTATTTTGGTTTAAATTTATGACATTTTTAAATCCTGCAGAACGTAGTGAACCAACCTACCTGCACCTACTTACATATTTTTTTGAAATATAATATTAACAAGGATATTTATTTTAAAAAAATCTGTTTTATTTACTGTAGGATTTCAACTAAAAATATTGATAACAATTATTGAAACCATCAAAAAGCACATGATTTCTCATTATAATTTCTTTTTATTTTACAAAAATATATTTTTTTATTGTTTTTGGCAATTCATTACTGCATCATTATTATAACCCTTTTTTGGAAAACCTATACTGCTTTTAGAAATTTTGGAAGCTATGAAAGAAGTGTACTTATAAATTATATTATTAAATTATAGATCGTGGTAGTCTAGAGGTTAAGGCGGTGGACTATTGACCCAAAGGTCGCGGGTTCGGATCCGCACATGGTCATACCATTTCTAACGCTTCATTGCCATCATCTCCCTTGACTTTAGGACAGGCACATTGGGCCTAGTTGAGTATGGCCCAAAATAATTGTATATGTCCTAGGTCATAGCAATTATTAAAAAAAAAACAATAATAATACCCCTACCTAATGCTGAAGCCTTTAGTTTAAAAAATATATATGATAATTTACTTTTAACGATTCCTAACGCTGTGTCTGCCCGAAACAAAGTTTAACCATTAAGTCATAGGTATTATATTTTTTATTTAAATCGTTTTGTTGAAGGTGCAACCTGACAATAGTACCTAGAAACTGAAAGACAGAACCTATATTTAATTACCAGAACGTGGCCAAACGAAGAATGAAGCAAAGAAGGAGAAACGAGGACCAAAACATTTAGCTTTGAGGTGCGCATCACACCAGCTCACCGCCTACCGGGAGGGCCACCGGCTGCGGGTTCCTCTGAGCATCTCCTATTTCCCAACCCACGACTCGGCATATCCGAATAACCCGCAGAGCCGAAATCAGGCCCAAATAGAAAATCTGAAAGAACGAAATAGCTGTTATATTAATAATTGGTTATCCTTTGGAAATATCTTGAGAATATTAATATTATTATTGGGAAAACGAAAAAGAACGACTCGGTGACGGCCTACTGGCATGTTTGCTTTGGCTGACGTAAGCCGCGATCGGGCAACTGAGCAACTGAGCAACTGAGCAACTGAGCAACTGAGCAACTGAGCAACTGAGCATCAGAGCAGCCGTGAGATATGATCCGAGGCAGCGCGCCGAGGCGACGCACAGCCTGGCCATTGGCGTGTCAATCACGCGCCTTCGCCGCTGTGTTGGTGTTCATCGGTGCGTGTGTGTGTGTGTGGGCCTCGCAGCTGCGCGCCTGCCCAGGTGTGCCTGGGAGCCATGCGCACTGCGCACTACCGGAAAAATAATGTTGCCATATGACTTTGTATTTTATTATAATATATTAATAAATAGCTGTGATACACAATCGTTTATTCATATTTTTATTTAAACCATTAACAACGGGTATTTCAATTAACATAGGTAACATTGTTTTCATCAAATGTCAATTTACAATAATAGAAAAACATAAATTTAACGATGCGGCGCTAAATGTAGCTGATTTATATGATATTTGCAATTTTATTACATACTGAAACTGCATGATTGCATCGCAATAAATGCCTCCATGTAATTGATTTTGTTTGTTATTGTTAACTGAAAATAAAGAATAACGCAAGTAAATCATGCATAGTAATAAAATTAGTAAAATTACTAATTTTATTACTTGGTTTCTCATAATAAAGTAAAAGTTATGTGAACAGTACATTGAAAAGCGTCTGATAAAGAAGGCATTTTAGGTATAGGTAACCTATAACAATGATGTACAGCACTAGCTTACTTATTTAGGAATTACTAATGCCACTTGCTTAGTAGCAACTGTCTCCATAAACAAAACAAAAATCTTTCCTACAATATGTGACGTACGTTCAAATTATTTGTTGATAAATAGTACCCTGTCATCCCTATAGTCCTTCCAACATCCAGCATCTCTGAATTCCTACCACTGCGTCACTAGGGCGGAAGCGCAGTGCCCGCTTTAGGTTCAGCATATTGAGAATAACATCACCGACGCACATTTAAAAGCTATTACGCATATATTTTTTGCATAATTATTAGATATACCTTAATGTATGATCTATATTGAAGTATTTCTATCACTGTGTTTGTACGAACGTGTGTAGAAAACTATTGGCCTCAATACTTAATGACTGTAAGGTACCATTAATAAAGATTTCAAAAAATAATTTATTTTATTTTAATCATCACAGATACAACGTAATATATGATTAAACAATATTAAATAAAAATAAGTAAGGCCTATAATATGCGGCATTGCAGATATACTAAGTAGTATATTTTTGGAAAAGATGAGGTACAGAGGAGGAATTTTAAAATAAATTTACAATTAAATAATATGTTAACATGGCGGTTAACAAAAATATTTGTGTTTACGTAATATTATGCAAACGATCATTTAATTAAACGACACATCTGGCAGCGCCACATTGGAATCCCCCTCTTGTTGAAATCAGTCTCCAATGATGTTTCTCGTCGTGAGAGGAAATCATCGACCTCGATTGCGATGGGGACATATTATTATCGTTCGTTAAATTACATCCCCCCTCATCTAAATAAAATGAAGCGCGCCTAACAGCAAACGCTGAAAATAAAACAAAACTTATGGGATGGCAGTTTTGTCAGATTTAAGTGTTCGAATGGGAAAATAACATGATTTTATTCGAGTAATAAAAAAATAGCGATTCGTGATAATTATTCTCTTAAAAAAAACATTTTTAAGTATGCATTTTTTTACTATAACTTAACAACAAAATAGGAATATTTCTTGTTTTTAGTAATTGCTGCTCAAGTATTCGTTTTATTATAAATATGATTTCTTGGGGGCGATTGTTAAACGGAGGTAGGTGGATATGTTCGACGATCGTTAACGCAATTTTAAATCTATACATAAATCTGTGAGTTTTAAATTTTTACCATAAATTTCAGTGTTTTATTTTCTTATGAATACAACGCCGCTTAATGCGAAGAATATAGGTAGATCGTGGTACTTTAGTGGTTAAGACGTTTGACTATTGAGCCAATGGTGGCAGGTTCGAATCCGCCCATGGTCCATACCATTTTTAGCGATTCCTCTTTGACTTAGTTGGGGAGGGTCCAAAATAATTGTATATGACTTAGATTATAGTAACTTTATCTCAACAAAAAAAAGAATATATGCTAATTTAAATGAGCCTTTGTCTTCGACTCTTCGTCGACTGCAAATAAAAAATCTGGCGTATTCACATATATTAGTTTATTCAATTGAATGTTGACGGTGTAAAGAGATCGCGATAATTTTGACGTCATTATTGTATGCAATGCGCGTGCTTTGATAGCGAGTCATTCTTTATAAGTACTATAATGTCAACAATAAAACTCACTTGCTACTATGTTTTGTTGAATAAGGAACCTGTGCGCTCAAGTTCTCCCTTTGGAACATACCATAATGCTTAGACGATAATAAATATGCTGATATATTCGGAAAGAATTTCGAAGAGTGCAGTTAAGAGTCCAAATTTAATTTTATAATATTACCGGCGTCAAATAAAAAAGTAGGTTCTCAATTCGATAAGTATAATGTGCGTTTTTTTATATGTATATGTTCAATCATTACTCTGTTGTGGCCTGAGGAATTTCGAATATTTTTTCTGGATTATGATAAATAATTTCCCAAGAATTTTCTCATTTTAGTTTAATTTAGTTACATCTATTTATTTTAAAGTAGAAAAAACAAGTTTTCTATTTAAAACGCTTACATGTCGAATTTTGATTATTATTACATGGAAATTTTACGAAAATACGTGGAGTTAATTTCATCGGATTTTTGTTAAGTTACGTTAAGTATAAGGTAGTTAAATTCGAAAAAAAAACTGATCAACATTTATATTATTGACTATAAATATTTGTGAATATATATATTTTTTAAAATTAAATAAACTTAAAAAAAATAAAATTAGAGCATCTTCAAAATAAACCTACATTCTAAAAACTAAGAAATAGTTTAATTAACTTCTAAATTAGTAAATAATTATAACAACGATCCCCAAAACGTTGAAGTCGCCGCAATGAATGGTTTAAGAGTATGTTGGATAAGCGATGTGTAAAATAATGGGTTGCTTTTTAAGCGCATAGTTTTTTTTATAGACAGCATTTTTTATCACAATTATTAATTCGTTTCTACAAACATAAGTAAATTGAATTTTAATTATTACTACTTATTTTTAAAATAGGTTGCTAAGTATATTTATAAATTTTATAACATCGATTTAGATACAAGCGTACCTACTCATATTTCTATCTATTACGTACATACGAGTATAGTAACGAAATTAGGTGTGAAGAAAGTTATGATATAAATCTTTTGAATTGTGATCCAAACTTATTTTAATATCCTTTTTGTTTAAATATAGTTTGTAAAATCCATGCTTATACAAATAAATTCTAATTAATCACCTTCCAATTATCATTATGAGGGGATATCATATAGGAGTGCATTTTCTGGCTTGTTATAATATATAATATAATAAAATAAATACGAATATTTATTAACAATTCAAGTAAAGGATTGTGTTATACTTAATTCAGAAAACTAAAGTTCAGTTTACACACACGTTTTATACTTCTATAAATATATCAGTAAGTACCTACTCTGTTGATAATATTTTTTAAGTAAATTTACAAGTCACTATAAATTGCATATTGCAAACTAAGATATATTACATTAACAAAATTTAAATGAAATAAAAGATACTGAAATAAAGTTTAAACTTTTAGACCAGGGGTGCTCAAACTTGAACTGCTGGCGATCTACCTCAATATTTTTAGACTACTTACGATCGACTCTGAGAGACTGCAAGTGTGTGTGATGCAGGGTTGTCGTACATACACGATACACCCTACCTACCTAGGTAGGGCGTACCGTAGCATATGTAGATATTAGCTTTCTGCACGGTGCTCAAACGGTCGATCGCGATCGACCGTTTGAGCACCCCTGCTGTACTGTGTACTGTCTATTCTAGAAACAACACGGCTTTTCTTTGAAAAGTGCCGCGCGTTCCTTTGATAAAGCCACCTTTTGTCGCAAGCAGTGTTATTTTATTACGTAATACACTTTTGTAGTTTAGTTACCTACCTACTTATTAAAAAAAAATTTCTTCTCGAGATCTACTCCAAAAGCACTCGCGATCGACCAGTCGATCGCGATCGACCGTTTGAGCACCCCTGTTTTAGACTGTGTGTGTGTGTGAGAGAGAGAGAGAGATCATAAGCAACATGTTAAACCCATCAAAGACGACTACCATTCCATTCCAAAACGCAAACGCATTGCCCAACTGTCAAATATTGCATTTTTTGTGTTAATAAATTACATTTTTTTTTAATACTCTTTCTCTTTATTTTGCTTTTAAGTTTACGAAATTAAATATATCTATCTGGTTCAATGGATCTTTTAGGTACTCTATAATTTTATTTCTTTAAAACATATAGAACATGTTTATTTATCTGTTTTTGAATTTCTTTCTTTGGATTTGACTATTAAAGAAACATAATATTTGACAATAGTTTACACTAAAGAGGACAGGTGAGAGTTAAAAATGCATTTTTATAAAACTCAGCGCTGGGTTTAAACCGACATCCTGCGCTCTCAAGTACAGGACCTCTTTAGAACCTTTATAAATATTATGCTATCCAGCACTTTATCAAATTATTAAAAACTTATTCAAAATTTTTCAATATTGTCAAAGATTGTGTCATTTATCTTTTCAGGCGATTTGCCGATATTAAAAAAAATTTATCAAATATAAGTCAAATAACTTTACAACTCAATTATACAATTTTTATATATATAATTTTTAATTGTTTGATAAAGTGCTGGATAGAATAATATTTATAAATGTATATTTTCTGAAGACGCCGAATGGCGAAAGTTAAAAAATATCGTTTCATCTAACCTATATATATTATATATATATATATATATATATATATATATATATATATATATAGTATCGATATAGATGCAGTTACTTAATATAAATTCAAATATTTTTAAACTATCAAAAAGGCTTAAATTGTCTTACTACAACTACAAACTTTATGAAAAAAGCACATACAATTTCATACCTAGCAAATAAGTCACGAAAGTATTATAATCATCTATAGTGAAAGAAAATAGTAAGTTGTAAATTGAAAATTGTAAATTATACCGAATGTTTGGGTTAAAAATGCAGGTCCACATAATATTATGGTTTTCAGTTAATAATAAAATGATGAATGCGTCTTACATTGTAGGTTATAATCACAATAAGAAGAAATAAACAAGGCAGCTAGTATTGACTCAACTCGTAGATGACCGGCGCGCTAGCAAAAACAAGTAACGTCAATCAAACGCGACGTTACGAACGGGAATATAATTTGTCATTAAAAAAAACTATCAAGAAACGATTAAGTCCATTGACGTAAGACATACAATAACACATTTTTCCTTGTTAGTACACCTTGAACTCCATACCGCAGAGGAGCTTGTGGCATTTAAATTATTACCTAGATAACATTACAATAGAAAATTGTGAAGGCGGATAATGAAATACATTTCCAGTTTTATAAAATATATGTACCTTCCTACCGATATGTTTGCTGTAAATGCTAACGTCCGTACTTATAGCTAACAAAAAAATAATTTTAAATAATCAACGAATGAAACATAAGGCGACCAAAAGCTTCTTGCGATGAACAATTATTTGTTTTTATGGTGCCTATACCAACTCTACTAGGTCTACTAGATGTTAAATTGGGAATAATACAACAAACAAAAATTATAACTCATTTAATTTACAATAATTTTAAATGGAATGTTACCTGTCAGCGAAAAAAAGAAAGATCCGCCTAAACTCTTTTTAAAATGTTCCATACCTTAACTAATTTTAGTAATATTTCATTATATTATTTCAAAATAGTCAAAACTAGTATATATGTTTATTTAATTCAAAATGAAGAAGGTAACGTTTATCTTAAAGTGTCTTTTAGCGCGAACTGTTTGTAGTCTTTATTTTTTGAGCCAGTCAAAATAAAACGTTTTTTAACATGTTTATTGAGATGACGATGTTTGTTGATGTGTATTCCTAATTAGGTGCAAACATTATTATTAGATGATTAATTCTTATCTACTTTTTTTTAACACACACGGCTCACGTTTTGCGGTACAAGGTACATAAGTGCCATTAACCACCTTAGCGTAGCTTTGAAATTTTTTAAAAATCTAGTAACATTTGCACTTGTATAGAGGTACCTATGTAGATAATGTTTAGTGTCTAAAAGTTAAGTTCAGCTGTTTTTATGATAGCATGCGAGATTTGCGTTAAGGAGTAGGCACTCTTAATAGTACACACGGATTTTTCTTGCTAGAGTATAGTATCCCCTTTGACAGAATTTTATTAGCGATATTCACCTCTTTGTACTGATACTGACAATATAATAGTGTCAAATTAGTCACTTTTCAAAATACCTGTCATGTTCCATAAAAATAATGGCACATATGATCTTCAGCTGTTCTACAAAAATAAAAAAATCAGATTTTCTATAAAAGTAATGCGATAGATGTGATTTTCAGAAGCTTTTACTTTACACAAATGATATTTAACTATTGATATTAATGTTATTTATTATTGTTTAAAAGTGCGTTAAATGTAAAACAAAAATGATGCGAAACGGGCGTTACGTATAACATTTAATATGTTCGATATTTGTGTGACCGACAAAACACCTATTTTGTATGCCAAAAATAATTTATTAGCACAGAGAGAAGCTTGCTTCTGATTTGAGAAGCGGTGGAATGGCATTTTTCGGTTGTTTAGAAATACATATATTATATTTCGTCTAAACTATCTGATCTGATTAAAATCGATTTTATTATAAAATAGCCTTTGACACATTTTATTAAAAAAATCTCTATTTACACGTATGACATTATAATAGTATTATGGTATTAATTTGATATAATGTATAATGGTATTAATTTGTTTATAACTTTTTTTATGTGTCAAAGGTAATAGATTTATTTAAAAAATAAAATCGGATTAGGCCTTTCAAATTGCCCGTTTTTGTTTGCAAAGGGAATACCCACTCTTAAGCGAATGATACCTGTGCGTGTAATAAGATTTTTGGTTTTATTCTTAAACGTATTTATTATTCAGTATTTTCTTGGTATAATATCTATACAAAAAAATGCAGGCAAGTCAATGATTTCAAAGAGGAAAACAATTTGCATAAACAATATAAAACCCTGAGTTTTTCCCTCTTATTTGATACTCTACAATTAATTAATAACAATTATATTCATGTCTAATTTTTAAATAAGCTATTTCCACTAGACTAACACGATGGCTCATCGATTACATCAAGTGAACCTTTAATCTAAACGGATCCCAGAAAACATTTAATTCCTTTATTAGCAAATTGCAATAGACTACAAAAAAACTTAAATTGTAAGTTTGTTATATGAATGTACGAAAAGGCCTTTATAGAAGACCAATTTAACGAAGTATTCGAATTTGATAAGTAAATTTATTAAAAATATCAGAAGCTATATTAAATAGGAAAATGAAAAAAGAACATACTGTGTGTGTGGTAACACCATGAGCATTAAAAGTAAATTTATTCTGGTAGGAAGTTGATTAAATTTGTCATATTAAGTATAATTTAAAATTATCACCCTATTCCTATGTTCTAAATTCAGCAATGTTTCCACACACCGATTTAATTATGAAAAAATCAACGTGACATTTAACCAAATAATTATCAACTGCATAATAATGTATTAATCTATATTCTCAATAATCACCCTATACTGACGTCTACACTTAACAATGTTTCCGGGCATTTATTATTACTATTATTATTACATCTATTATTTATATAAGAGAAAATTAACGAGACAGGGTGTTCCGAAGTTGTCGCCGAGTTAAGTCGAATGAGCGTGTCGCGATTAGATTTATTCACTGTCTAGAAAAAATTGTGTAAGGTCGCCTAAAAAAGTTCTCCTTGGTATATATAGATTTAGGTAGATTTTTTTGTATATTTAGTGAGGCAGCAAACAAGAGCACTACAATGTAATATCGGCTTGTTGTTTTAATACATATTTATAATGAACTACGTCTTAAGCGATGTAATATTATACTAGTGGTCGCCCAGTGGTCAAAGCGGTTGAACATTCTGATACCTCTGTAATCATTCCATATTGAGTATACATTTTTTTTTGTTTTGATTTTTAACTCTCGGACAAATGATCTTTCATAGCAATGAATGACCGAATGAAAGGATTAATGCGTCGCAATTCAAGAGAGATTTCGCACATTACATTGTTATTGCATGTTTGATTAGAGTGTTCACGTAATCTATATTATTGACAGCAATTTCGATATCATAAAAATATAATTGCATTGACATATTGAGTAGCATATCCAGGAGTCATTGTACCTAATTTGTGATGTACCACGCGTAACTGTATCTGAAATTTTAGTTTCTGTGCTAACGAATGTTTTCAAAATATTTATTTTACTTTCTTTTTATTGGAGGTTCATGTGAAGTAAGTCCATCATACAACGATTTAAAGTATTTATTTTTACTGGCTATTTTTTATTTATTATTAAGTCCGGTAATTTTACTTTACCCTTATGACAACATTAAGTAAATGCAGTCCTTTCACCTAAAGTGACTTCAAATTCGAAATGTTTTGAATTGTAAATGCATTAATCCACAATCGTATTTAAAATGTATCCCTCAATAGATATTTAAATTTGCATTTTGTATATTATCATTTCGACCTTTAAACAAATATACTTACATATTTTTCTTCTCTCTCACTCCGAATCGTAAAATAGAATTACTGAAATTAAAAATGTAATATTTAAAATGAAATTCCTAAAACTAAGATTAGATAACTAAAATTAATTTTAAAAATAAGATTAATTTTAATATTAAACAGTAGTCACTTTTTTGTAATTTAATAACACTTTTGAACAAGAAACATTTGAACTCACAAAATTCACAGCTGTCAGTAAAAGAATGTATGAACGAATTATGTTTTATTTAACTTAATTTAATATATTTGTAACACATAATTTAGATAATTTTAGCTTTCTGCGCATTCTTCACCATATAACCTTTAACCATACAAAATCTCACTCTCCTCCGTGTGCGCAATATATTTAAAAAGGGGTACAAAGTTTTCCCTTCACGTATATAGATATTCAGTAAATAAAAAAATAATAAATATTAGCGGTGGATTAACATTTGTAATATTGTCCTCAGGTGGTTCGCTCGGTCACGGATGAGCATTCATGATCTCCCAGGCCATGGTCGACGGCTTCCGGCTTCCGGCGCTGGTCATCATCACGTCAGTTGGCGTGATAGTAAGAGGATCTACGCCGACGCACACCAACATCCCGGTACGACAATTTGATATTAATCTCTCCGCTATACCGATATGCTTATTGCCGTTTCCGTCGGCGCCATTTTTACGGTCGGAGGCGCGGTTTTATCGCGATCGTGCCATAGATCACAGAGATCGCAATGATCGCATTGATCGCCGCCCTAAAACCATTTTAAGAATTAGTACAACTGCGACGACAGAATTAAACAATCAAATAAATTTTGAAAGGGGTGAAATCATCATAAAACTGCTAAAAATAATCATATAATAATAGTTATTATTAAGCACGAGCATGTAAAGCATATTTCCTATACTGTGTATGAATCTTACACTATGTAAATACACTAAAATCATAATTTAATTGTACCTTAATTTACACTGTACATACTGTTCTAACTGGACGAATATGTACCAAGGAAGGCATTTAGTTTTCTTTGCTTGATTCACTACTTTTTATTGTTTTTTTACTTTTTACCTTAACAGATGATGCAACTCGTTAAGTTTGTAAATTATATTCATATTTATTTTTATATTTATGATTATAATTATGTCTTTTCTTGTGTGTATATAATATGTTAGCAATTTGTATTAAATACAAGTATTCATGGTTTATTTTTATCTATTTTTTTGTAAACTATAAGTCCATGGCTATTCAATTTGATTAATCAGTTAAATAACTATTAAAATTAGCCTACCTTAGTATGAGCAATGCCCAGTTATGTTTGGTTATTTAAGTCAATTTAAGAGTTTTACATGTTGCCAAAAAAATTTAAACGTCAGTATGTGTAAAAATAGGCAGGCAAGTCTTGACTTACCTGATTCTGCACAAAAACATGTGCGTCAAATATTTTTTTATCTAGTTTGACTTATCTTCTACAATTAAGCTTACTAATACCATGACACTTAGGTAAATTAATCAAGTGATACCATACCAAAATAAACCAAAATAATACGAAAATACCATAATACCAAATAAATGCCAAATACCATACAAATATGAAAAGTCATGTACTGCATAGGTTTACTTATGAGATTATTTTTTATATTTGAGTCTAACAACATATACTTCTTGTTATCGTTTCTTGAGACGTATGGACAATATACTACTCACCACATGCACATGCAGCTAGATACATGATTATTTATCATATTTTATTATTCTGAGACATTTCAAGCATTTTTTTTCAATATATTTATTCCCAAGTCCTGAAACTGCTGGTTTTCGAACCCTCTCCAACCACAAACCATCATCGCAATCATCGCAAAAAACAAAGTTCTTGACTGCAATGCTGTTGAATATTACGACTTTCTTAAAACTACCTTCATCGGCCAAAGGATCTATAAAAAAAGTAAAATACAGCAGCGAATTATTCTAGCCCTTGACAAGTGTAAGCTAATATGTTCATATCCGATATTCACACGGTATTGACCGCACCACTACAAACATACACACACGGACAGGACAGGGATTGACAACGGAAGAGGGGCGAACAGCGGTCATGACCTGTTGCGTTTGCTAGTGTTTGTAATGCCTTTGCAATCTGCGTAATTTACGTCGACGTCTAATTTTATTTTTGTTTTTTAAATAATTGCTATTACTTAGCCCATATACAATTATTTTGGGCTCTACTTAACTAGCTCAAATATACCTGTCTAGAGTCAAGGGAGATGGTGGTAATGAAGCATTAAAAATGGTATGGTAATGGTAACGAACTTTGGTTCAATAGTTCAACGCCTTAACCATTAGACTACCTCCATCTCAATCTCGATCGTAATTATTATCAAAGTGTATTTATCAATAATTAATAATATTCATAAGACATATAAATTCTATTATGGTATTTATATATAATTAGTTCCATATAGGTATGTATACGGAATTAGCCTACGACCATTAAAACTAACAAATAAAACTAGTCAAAATTTGGCATTATGCTTATATAAGTACTAAAATAAATTAATAGCCTGATCTAAAAGCAACGAACACTTTTAAATGTTAACTTAAAATAATATTTTTTGTTATACCTAAATAGTATTTAAACAACTACAAGCTGTGTTTATTATTTATTTTTATTTATTTATTGACAGGTAAGCATACAGCGTAACAATAATATATACATTTTTCAAAGGGTTAAATGCGTGTTTTATTATTTATTTATTTCACTCGCTCACCATGATTCGACCGTGTTGTTTGTGATGCTCGTGATAGCTCAGTCCCGCTGTTTTGCATTGAGTGCACTATTTGACTGGTCGCGCACGCTGCGCTCAAGATGAGTCATTGCAGCTGCATCCCTTCATGGTTCACTCCGTTTCTGATGTAGTTACGAAAATAATCATATCGGAAGTTCTGTCACGCAGAAATCAAACCAATAACACTTTAAGTACAGCGACTGCAAAATTAAATATTTCTAAAGTAATGGTAAGAATGGAATGGTGAATAGGCTTAGAAATAAATATATGGGTAGACAATATAAAGTGCCTGACTACCTATTACCTGCCTGCCTAATGGTAAGGATAGTACCAATGTCGTTGACATTTTTACCACTACTCTAGAAAAACAACCTGAACATTATTCCATTCTCTCATTATCTGTATTATAAATCAGACATTGGTACTTTCTGCTAAAACGTTCATCAAGAGTGGACCACTCTCCGATGAAAACGACGTAATATAGATTTGAAACGATCTCTAAGGATAATAATTAATGTTGGTAAACTCGAGTAACGTTAGTAGCATAAATATGTTAAATCTATCTAAAGGAATTTAAATAGGTATATGTAGACAAAACGTAAAAAAAAGTTTGAAGGTGCAGAGTTTTCAAAAACTACGACCGTTTCTGTCAGCAGTTCTAATCACACAATTGTTACGCGATCATCTCTAAAGCATCTAGGCATCTGCAAATGAATAATTTCGTTTGAAATTGGTGGATGCTTTCAAGGGCTACAACATATCCGTGTAATTATCTAAAAGGTTTATATAAAGTAATACTTAATTCGCACAAAGCGTGAGGTTATCCTCTTCCGTGGGGTCGATTAATAAAATGATTTCGCTCCTTTATAAATATAAAAATTATAAGGTAAAATTGCACCTGCGGCAGCGTTTCTCAATTAGACAAAATATATCTAATAATAAAAGCTCCTTATTAAAAGTGCTATACGGATCAAATTAAAATTAATTTCAAAATCGCAACGCGTGTAGCAAAATCGGCTACAAGCCGTTCATTGTAAATTCCCAAGTAGAGAGTTTTTATTCAACCACAGCCCACAGCAGCAACATTGGTAAAAGATACATTTTATTTGCCACGAACTGTATGTTGGCTAATTAAATTTCGATCAACTGTAATTAAAATTTAATAAAGGTATTGATCAAAATAAAAAAACTATCATTTGAAAAAATCGACATTATTGTCTTAGTACTATAATCGAACCAGTTATTTAACTCTTTTATTTTTATTTAGCTGACAACGTATTAAGCTCTCTCTATACAGAAGAACTCTGTAATAATTTTCAGTTATTTTTGAGATATAAATAAAAAGATTATTTTAAATATTACAATATTTTTTTATTGCGAAAAATTTACAAATTCACCAAGCTTAAAGTTCAAAAAAATATTACATTCCCATAAAATTTATAAAAATAATTACAGATGTTCACGATACCTCAGTCTACGTTCCGAACTGATAACACGTTACGCCTCACCGGTGTTAGAAAAACAGTGGCGCTCTACTCAAATTTGTATATTTGTAGTATATGTTCAGTGTCCACTATCATTGATAATTGGGCATTTTAGCTTAGCCAGTCGAGTTACTCAAATCAAGTGTTGTCATGTCCTGGCGGCACCGTAGTATGAACTCCTACCTGATACCGAGGTCCCAGGTTTGAACCCCGTTGGGTCATAATAGGCGCCTGACTTCTTACACAATCTAGAGAATCGAGTAAAATGATACAAACGATAATAAAGATTAATGACACAGTTTGAAAGACCATTGCCCGAGATTATTAATAATATAATATAATTTAAAATCGTCGTCTGCAAGTACAGTATTGTGCAGTTAAATTTGAGCTGAAGGCTAATCGCTCTGCGTTTTAATCAAGTCTAGTGCACCGCGTTCCTGCAGCAGACTGTACCCACATATAAGCGAGGTTCGGCCACATTCATCCGGTCACAGAGGCGAGATAAGAGAGGAAATGTCAGGTGGGTGACACGCTCGCCGGTGCGTGCGACCGCACTCGGCCGCCGCACTCGGACGCCGCACTCGGACGCCGCATTCGACCGCCGCACGAGGACCGCAGTCCGCAGAGAAATGCAGCCACTGCAACGCACCTCCGAGTCTGTAACGTGTGTTCGATAGCAGCGCTAATATTTATAATAAATATCAACTAAAAATTCCCTCATTTTTACAATGATTTTCCTCATATCATACCTACATAAATTAATGGTAAATACAAAATTATCAACGTATAGTGTAAATACAAAATACAGCTAAGTAAGTAAGTGCAAAATAAGTATAGTTATCGATATATAAGCTTGGTGATTGTTTTCCATAGTATGTATTTGTATAATTTGTGTATTTCCTAATGTGTATAATGACAACTAATTTGAATTTAAATAATAATTGAACTCGTCTGAATATTTCTTGGTGATAAAGCTAATCGAATCGGCGATTTTAAAAAGATGACATTTTTACGGCGCAATCATAAACTCAGGTCTGGACCATGAGATGCAACTTAGTATCTACATCATGAAATAAACAAATTTGTATTCATTAAAAATAAATTTAATAGATAAATTTAAAATAAGTTTATTTCGTAGACTATTCACTATTCTCACAGAGCGTAATCGCATTAGATGTATTCACTTCACATTCACTTAATTATAATTTTTTTAATTTTATATCTTCACAAGTAGGTATGTATGTATGCACATATGATTAGGTTAGTACTATCTACCTATGGATGTATATAGATGGGATGATAAACTATTTTATGCTTGCAATTGACAGTTACCAAACATTATTTTTTTGCACAGTTAATAAACTATCTTCCTTAGTACAAACATAGTCTAGTTAAGAAGTAGCAGTGCTATTTTGCCCAATTTATAAAGATCCTGTAAATTTCATAATATAATAGTATGCTGCTTAAGAGTTGTTAATTTGGTGCATCTCATTATAGTTATGAAAATAAAAAAATAGATTTAAAGAGGATTTTTTTTGACTTTTATAAATTTGAAAATATTTAGTACATCCGACGATGTTGATATGAGTGATGATGTAGGAATACGAGTTGCTAAGTTTTTTACTCTTTTTCTAAAATATTTTGAATACCGCCAAAATTGGTTTAAACGAAATAATCATAAATGTACAAATCAAGTGAAAATATTCATTTTGCACATATGAAGTATAAACGATAAAAAATAAAATAAAGTTTTAAAAATGTTGGAACGATTGAGGGGTTCGATAAAGTTGCCGTCTCTAATCGCTATGTCAAGGTGGCGAAGATGAGGATGGATGAACTGGTCTTGTTTAGAAGCGGTTTCGTCATCACGTGCAATTTGCCCGTCTTCAGACCTGGCTAGGGAGACCCCGATGGGAAACGAACAAAGCTACGGCCTGTCAAAACTCAGCTCCCCTTGCGTCCCACATTACAGGGAACTAACCCCCTCCCCCCTCCCCCTCCCGCCCTCTCCGCCCCTGGCCCTCCGCTGTCAGCCACTTCCGAAGCTGCTTGCGCTCAACTATTTCGTCGGTCTTGCTCTTATTAAAGTGCGTTCTGCGTGGAAACGTGCTTACTTTGTGAGTATTCGGTTCTTATGGACCTAGCGTGGTAATATTGCACGCCTGCTTAGGCCACTTCTTCGTCTGAAGTTATAAACATTAAATAAATTGTTGATTACATGACATAAACCTCATTTATTCAAAATTAATACTATTATATAATGTTTTCCGAAATGTTGACCTCTTACTTTCATATAAATTTTGTTTACTATTTTTGGTCCTGTCTTTTTTAACATCTTGTTTTTATACCTTACAATAAAGTTGTTTCTGCAAGTTTGTGTTTTTAGTGATATAAATAAATAATATTAATAGAAGAATTGTTAAAATACTCATTACACTATCGTCAAACAACCATATTAAAAATTTTGTTAACACATGCATTTTATTTATACATTATTACTGTTTATCAAATTCCAAAATAGGACTTCTCAAAAATCTATTTAAACAAGTTGTTAGACATTTAGAGTTAGGGTACATTTAGTGACATTGTATTATTTTTTAATAACAGGTAGTATTTTTTTTCGTATGAGATTAGAATTTTACAACTAGAATGAAAAAAAAACCTAGAAAAATAATTCTACATAATGTACCACCACCAGCACCACCATAACCACCACTTGTGGTTGTATCAACCTTATCCAACCACCACTAATCCTAATCGCCACTTATCTGTTCTAATTTGAACCTAAAATGCCATATAATTATTTTTTTCCTAAAGTTGGTATTTTTAATTATGGCTAAGACACAAATTTTCTTCTAAATACCGTTTAAGATAGAGTCTAATAAAAACAAACAAGGTGAAAAATATTAAATAATATAAATTTATGTAAATATTAACGTAAAAAATATAGATTAAATTTGAAATAATACCAATTTTTTTCCTTTATACTTTTATCATTTTTAATATAAAACACTAATATTGTTTTAAAATTACCGGGGTACTTAGCATTATGATAAGTAGGTATGTCGTGTCGACACAAGAATAAATAAACTTTATTTATCCACCGTTACAAGTTTTAAACTATACTTAAATAGATCAATAGTTTGTTACTTGTTTATAGCATATAAACGTTATATTAAATAACTTAATTAGTCTAGGTAAGTGCAAACATCTGCTGAACAGATTCGATAAGTTCTGTCGGCCTACTTGAATCCAGAAACAAACCGTCGTAGGTACGGTACATACACGTTTTTACTTTGCTAAAATAATACAGCCTGTTACAAATATTCAAATAAAATTAATAAATATGGATTTGATTTTTGCAACGTAGCTAAAATAAAAATGCTAATTTGAGTTTTAAAACTGTAGTCTTTGCATTGGTACATCACGATGCTATTTAAAAAATAAAAAGATTCGGACCCTTTGAGTCAGCCTTTTATTTCCTTCGCCTTCTTTCCTTCGGTTTCAAGAGTTTAGAAACCGATAGAAATATACTTATTTTTTAAAAATATTCTGATAATCGGTACGTAGTTTCATTACAAATATAAAGTTAACCTAACTATCATCATCCCATACTATGGTAGAATTTTGTTTTTTTGTAGTTTAGTAATATATAAGGGCGCACATTTATACTTCTAAAGCTATCTTAAATAGGCCAAATAGATAGATTCCGTTTATATAAGTATCATAAATTTAGAAATGCCTTGTTGTTTATCTGGTATCTTTGATGGAATAATAATAGAATCGTGTACAACGAAACAATTGTTTTTTTTCCATATATACTTATCATATCATATCATATATACCTATGTTTTCATCTACATACATCTTAAATAAAATTTATATATATATGTATATAATACAAGGACACAATTCATATTTTTACTAGCTTAAAACTATTTAAAATTAATAATTTGGATTTAATCATAATTTTATTAGTCTTTTATTAATTTATTTTAACGGGCATCAACATTTTAATTACAGAAAAACGACTGGGTACGTGGGTTTGAGTGAGCTTTTTAGCTACCAGAATAAGGACTTTTCTTAGGACAGATCATTCTTATCTACTTTTCTGACATGCTTAGAATAAATTACGATTTTTAGGCAATTTTAAAAATGTATATAACTTTATTTTTTTTAACAAATCCTTTAAATTTATCTTCATTTGTCGAACGAAAATCATTGTAATTAATATAAATTTATTTTGCAATTTACCTTTATTAATGTTGGGTACATTAACATTTGTTTTTTTTTATTATATAAGTATTTTTATAGTATATCATAATAGTTGCAAATATGGCACTATAGTTTAATTTTATATTGGTATACATATATCGTTTAATTCTACTACCATACGTGTTTTGTGTATAACAAAAAAAAAATAAGTAGATATTGCTATCTTTAATAATATTATGTTCAAATTTTGCAACATCCTGTATGTGTGCAAGTGGTGTTTTTACACGCACTTAGAGCAGCGGGTAGTGTAGTGGTTGGTAACCTCCTCCGGTGAACTACCGTGATTTGAGTACGCTCGGCACCGCGCACCGTGGGAACAGCGCTGAAGAGGGTTGCTCGGAGCGGGTATCGAATACACCCCATCAGGATATACATAATATATATATGTGTTCATATATCGCAAGGGACGAGACGATGCAGACCTGAGTGACCATGCTATAGGACAAGGTCCTCAGGAAACCAGGAAACCTAAACACCATTATAAAGCAAAAAGAAAAAGTCGTTAATTACTATACCCTTAATGTAAAAACTACATGGACTCCAGTAAGCATCGAAAAAGGTTCCTAAAGACTTTATTTCTGTATGATTAATATATGGTCCTTCTTGCACTGAAACTATAACTAAATATTCTCAATGGCGAAAACGTTTGAATCGACTGGTATATCCTACCATCAGGAACCAGGTATAGGATTGAAGGGACAATTGGTCAGTCAAACTGGACCTTCAGACCAATGCGCCATTATGCTGGTATATATCGGTATGATTAATATTCACAAATAGGTAGGTATACAAACGTCAACCCATGAAATACACAAACGTTAACCAGTCTGCTATTTCATTACTTGCACTATTTGCAAAGCATATTGCATTTGACAACAGTGATGAATAACAATGTTCTTACTTAATCGATTCTACTAATTTGAAGAGGTAAAAAAATGAGTTCGAAGCATGGATGATAAGTTGACTAAAGTACTCAGTAGACATGTGCATGCCTACAAGGTACTCAAACCATCAATGCATACTTAACGCAATATAAATGTGCATACAGATTACAAAAGCACGCTTGCTCACTGAACTACTTCAGACCGGAAAAGCGATGAACGAATTTTATAAATACCTTCAAATCACAGTTGAAGAAGCCAATATTATAGTCAGTGACAGTTTTATCACTTGCGCAACGAACTCCACGACTACACGATCTAGCACCTTTATATCTGTCTCGCTAACGCGTAGGTATAAAGATGGGGGAAATGCGAGATGGACTATTATCCCTCACTACCGCTTCTGTGAGCGGCGCAATCCATCCCGTTGTGTTACCAATTGGTTTCTCCTCGATAAACTATACTAGGTCGCCGCAGTCGCTCGCATTTTGCTTCGCTGCAGCACATATTAGAGCGAAGCGATTTACTAAAATTTTCTAAATAAAATTTAGTCTGTGACAATAACTTTTTAACGACGGGATAGATTTTGATAATTTTCTATAATGAGGTATTTGAAATCTCTTTGATACAAATGCACAAAAAAAATTCGAAATTAGAATAAATCGCTAAGAAAAAAAGTGACGTGACCTTCGAGCGAATTTTGTTTTTTTTTACTATTTTTATGCGTGAAACTTACCTAATTATTTTTTGTATTTTTATTTATTGTTAAAAACGATTTATTATTGTTAAATTGTATTAAATTAATATCAAATTAAATAATTTAAAATAAAATTCGATTAATTATTTTCGAATAAAAAATTTTCAAAAAAGCGCGTGACTTTTTTATAATGGATATTCCCATAGACAATTTTCTTTTGACCCCAAAAATTTTATTTTTGACAATATTTAAAATCAAGCTCCGTCACGACCTTCACTTTTTCATGTAGATTCTCTCAAAATCAAAAATTTTTCAAATCGGTCAAGGAATGACCAAGTTAGCCCGTGACAAAGTTCTAATTGGAGTCGCCTTATGAGAGCTTCGCTCTAATTATTTTTGTGTAAACATTTGTAGCGGTAGAGTAAGTTAAGACCAAAGGTAACATTTTACATGACTAGGTCGCCGCAGTCGCTCGCATTTTGCTTCGCTGCAGCACATATTAGAGCGAAGCGATTTACTAAAATTTTCTAAATAAAATTTAGTCTGTGACAATAACTTTTTAACGACGGGATAGATTTAAAAAGCGCGTGACTTTTTTATAATGGATATTCCCATAGACAATTTTCTTTTGACCCCAAAAATTTTATTTTTGACAATATTTAAAATCAAGCTCCGTCACGACCTTCACTTTTTCATGTAGATTCTCTCAAAATCAAAAATTTTTCAAATCGGTCAAGGAATGACCAAGTTAGCCCGTGACAAAGTTCTAATTGGAGTCTCCTTATGAGAGCTTCGCTCTAATGATATAGATTCACTTTTCACCATCATGTAACGAAGGTGACGACAGAAAAAATACAGCTAGCAACGTTTCCCAAAAAAGTTATTATAGGTTTCCATCCCTATTTTCTTCCTTTTGTGTACCTTTCAATAATCATAACTGAAATTGCCAATATGTGTAATAGTTTTTTTTTTCAGAGAATGCAAGATATTCACGTGTCTCGCTATAGTTCTTCTATATAAGACAACGCACTCAAGTTTTTTGCGTAATTGTATTTGTAATTGTATTTACCTTCATCAAATTGATGTTTCACAGCCTTAGACAGAATCTTTTAAAATGCTGCGGGTTTCTTTGAGATAAAATTGGGCTCTAAAATATTTAAAAAGTCGTATAAATGTTGTTTTTATTTACATTAGTGTTCACTATGTTTTAGGACGTCATTTATTGTAAAGTTAATATTAGACGAATCCAAGACAAGAAAAATATAAGTAATTAATGAGCGCTCCATAATATGGTTAAGTATTTATTATTTCCATTTTATTTCATACTAAATAGCTAGGTATTTTTTGGCAGTTCTGATCAATATATTGTGTTTCTCCAAACACAATATTAATTTATATAAAACGTAGTTTGTTTAATTTACCCCGGTTTGAATCATGTTGATTGGACGTCACTAGATGTCAATCAGGATAAAACTGCACAAATCAATCGTGCTCTGCTGATGGCCCAGCAAAGTTTTTAATTCTGATTCGAATTCGGATCGGCTACGTTTTACAGACTTTTTTGTTCCAGCCACCATCTAAGCCGGCTTTGTTTTTGTAGCAGGAATAATAAAATAAATATGAAGTTTGAATGCCTAATGCTATCAAGCTAGTTCCTATCTTAATATATATAAATCTCGTGTCACAATGTTTGTCCTCAATGGACTCCTAAAACACTTAACCGATTATAATAAAATTTGAACACCATGTGCAGTTCGATGTGCACTTGAGAGATAGGATAGTTTAAATCTCAAATTATAGTCGCAATTTTAATTTATCGCTAATTTTTTGTCCGTTATTATTTGGCAGTCATAAAACTGACAGATGTCGATACCTTTCGACTGGGTTGATGGCGCTAATGTCTGTTATTATTTGACAGTGACAGTTATTCGACGCAAACGTATTAAAAGAGCCCATCAGTTGGCAAAACAAATTGAATCAAGAAATCTAGCTCAAAGAATCAGGACAGCAGGTCATGCACAAGAATCTCAAGAACAGTGTAACGAACGTCTTCAAGAGAATATCATAAGAACAAGAAAATTATTATTTTCAGTCAAATGCCACCGAAAAAATCTAACCTCAACAACGCGAGCGGCAAACGTCAAAACGCAAACGTCAAAACTACGATCGGAATAATATATTCACTTACGAGATGCTGTTGCTGGAAACATCGATGGAAATTTAAATCCCAATGACATCGGTAATGCTTTCATTTTACCTTCAAGCTACATCGGCAGTCCACGGAACATGCAGGAATACATACAAGATGCGATGACTTACGTACGTCATTACGGCCGACCGGATTTATTTATTACATTCACATGTAATCCGAATTGGGAAGAGATACAAACTTTACTATTGCCAGGACAACAAGCCATTCATCGTCATGATTTAACTGCACGTGTGTTTAAACAAAAATTGAAATCCTTAATTGATTTTATTGTAAAATATACAATTTTTGGTATCACACGTTGTTGGCTGAATACGATAGAGTGGCAAAAGCGAGGTTTGCCTCATGCCCACATTTTGGTTTGGCTTAAAGATAGAATCCGTCCTGAAGAAATCGATCAAATAATTTCAGCCGAAATTCCAGACCCATTAATTGATCAAGAATTATTTGATATTGTCACCAAACACATGATCCATGGGCCATGCGGTGTTTTCAACATGACCTCACCGTGCATGGAAAATGGAAAATGTAAAAAAAACTTCCCAAAGCCGCATACGAATGACACGATCACGGATATTGATGGTTATCCAACTAAATCAACTAATTCAATTGATCAAAAGAGTTTCGCCACGACTGCAAAATGACAATTATCAAATCGTCATAAAAGCCGACAAAGTACCATTAGGTGAACATGCTGGTAGATTCAACGCTCCAACTGTTGATGAGGTTGCTGTTATCATGGTTGGTGATCCAGTTGACAAAAGATCTATAAACATTACACGGCGAGACAACACTGTCAGTACGATTTCGGATCTACACCGTTCATATGACGCACTACAATATCCATTGATATTTTGGCAAGGACAAGATGAATATCTCCTTAATATCAATCAGTATGATCCAAATACCGGTAAATTTGACAATTATCTATTTACTTTCTTACTGTATGTATAGATTTTAATTTCGTATTGCATTTTATTTTTTATTTTTTTAGGTGATTACAGAAATAATAAAGTTAGCTCAATGAACTACTACGCACACCGAATAATGGTTAGACAACATCAAGACAATTATATCCTTCGATATCGTCAGCTGTTCCATCAATACATTGTTGATATGTATGCTAAGGTCGAAAGCGAACGCTTGCGATTCCTTCGATTCAACCAGGCAAAACTACGATCGGAAGAATATATTCACTTACGAGATGCTGTTGCTGGAAACATCGATGGAAATTTAAATCCCAATGACATCGGTAATGCTTTCATTTTACCTTCAAGCTACATCGGCAGTCCACGGAACATGCAGGAATACATACAAGATGCGATGACTTACTCACCACTACTTTCAAAAACTTACAAAGCTCATATCAATGTTGAGCTTTGCAGTTCTGTTAAATCAATTAAGTATATTTGTAAATATGTAAACAAAGGCAGTGATTTGGCCATATTTGAAGTAAAAAACATAAATAAAAATGACGAAATAGCACGATACCAAATGGGCAGATACATTAGCAGCAATGAAGCTATTTGGCATATTCTCAGCTTTCCCATCCACGAAAGAGATCCTGCTGTCCAACATCTGGCAATACATCTTGAAAACGGTCAACGTGTATACTTCACTGAAGAAAATGTTCTCCAAAGAGCGTTCGAAGCTCCGAAAACGACTCTAACTGAATTTTTTACATTGTGTCAAAAACCTGATGTTTTTGGCCAATTCGCGAAGACATTGGTGTATGGTGATGTTCCACGTTATTTCACATGGAACAAATCCAGTAAAAAATGGGAGCCACGGAAACAAGGAAAACCACATCCTTCCATTACAGGCATATTCAAAGCTAAGACATTGGGGAGACTTTACACGGTACATCCAAAGCAACGTGAGTGCTTCTATTTACGTTTGTTATTGGTGAATGTTCCCGGACCAACGTCTTTTGAATTTTTACGAACAGCTAATGGTCGAGTATTCAATACATACCAGGATGCATGTCGTGAACTGCAATTGCTAGAAGACGATAACCATTGGGACTTAACGCTTGCTGATGCTGCGTTGACATCAACACCGAATAACATTCGTCAGTTGTTTGCAATTATTTTGGCGACATGTTATCCCTCGCAAGCACAAACTTTGTGGGAAAAATATAAAAATTGTATGACAGAAGACATCTTGCACCGAATTAGACAAACAAATCAATGCCAAAACATAGATTATACACCAGAGATGTACAATGAAGCATTGGTCTTGATCGAGGATTTATGTGTTCTTATTTCAAATTTACCACTTAATCATTATGGTATGCCATCACCTAATCGTCCAGCCACCGACTTAGTCAATACCGATTTACAACGAGAAAATCAATATGACCATGGAAGTTTAGCAACAATTATCATGAACAGTGAACCATTACTGACAGCAGAACAAAAAATTATTTATGATCGGATTATGCTGGCTGTTGCTGCTGAACAAGGCGGTTTTTTTTTCTTGGATTCTATCTTTAAGCCAAACCAAAATGTGGGCATGAGGTTTGGTCATCAAAAAGATCACCGGAAACATTCTTGAAGCAACCATTTTGGCTGGGAAGTTTAAAGGAAAAGTGGTCCTGCTGCCACGTATTCCGATGATACCATCAGATTCTACCATACCCTTCAAAAGGCTACAGTTTCCAATTCGTTTAGCTTTCGCCATGTCTATAAATAAATCTCAAGGTCAAACAATGTTCATTTGTGGTTTAGATTTGGAAAATCCATGTTTTTCTCATGGGCAACTATATGTTGCGTGTTCACGTGTTGGGAAACCGTCGAATCTATTTGTGTTAGCTAAAGACAGGTTAACCAAAAACATTGTGCACCGATTGGTGTTAAATTAAATTGAAATTGAAAGTATTTATAATTCAAAAAAAAAGATATTAATGTTTAAAAGTTTAAGACTGTCTGCCTTGCCTACCTCATTCATGAGTTTAAGCGTCACATGTTATTTACTGTATTATACTGTAATATACTTATATTTGTTATAAAATTAAATGGAAATAATAAATCTGATAAATTTTTATTTTTTACCTATTGATTTCTGCTTAGTATCAAGTGTAAGAACATTTTAATTAATTGTGTTCAACGTACTTCCCCTTCAAATCTCAATCCAGTGAATTTGTATACCGACATCAACATTTTCGTCTTTGTTCGTAAATAATTTCATTGTACTAAAGGGTTATAGTAGTAGAAAGTCAAATAAGGAGATCACCATATTTTTTTACAAATACCATCTGTGTGAAAAAGCATAGTGGACTCCGTGACTGATGTTCTCTTATTGTTCCTCTTAGATTGTTTACTATAATGTAATATAACAAAAACTTTAGCCACAGCAACGCGTGGCCGGGTCAGCTAGTCTTAATATATATAAATCTCGTGTCACAATGTTTGTCCTCAATGGACTCCTAAACCACTTAACCGATTATAATAAAATTTGAACACCATGTGCAGTTCGATGTGCACTTGAGAGATAGGATAGTTTAAATCTCAAATTATAGTCGCAATTTTAATTTATCGCTAATTTTTTGTCCGTTATTATTTGGCAGTCATAAAACTGACAGATGTCGATACCTTTCGACTGGGTTGATGGCGCTAATGTCTGTTATTATTTGACAGTGACAGTTATTCGACGCAAACGTATTAAAAGAGCCCATCAGTTGGCAGAACAAATTGAATCAAGAAATCCAGCTCAAAGAATCAGGACAGCAGAAGGTCATGCACAAAAATCTCAAGAACAGTGTAACGAACGTCTTCAAGAGAATATCATAAGAACAAGAAAATTATTATTTTCAGTCAAATGCCACCGAAAAAATCTAACCTCAACAACGCGAGCGGCAAACGTCAAAACGCAAACGTCAAAACTACGATCGGAATAATATATTCACTTACGAGATGCTGTTGCTGGAAACATCGATGGAAATTTAAATCCCAATGACATCGGTAATGCTTTCATTTTACCTTCAAGCTACATCGGCAGTCCACGGAACATGCAGGAATACATACAAGATGCGATGACTTACGTACGTCATTACGGCCGACCGGATTTATTTATTACATTCACATGTAATCCGAATTGGGAAGAGATACAAACTTTACTATTGCCAGGACAACAAGCCATTCATCGTCATGAACTGCACGTGTGTTTAAACAAAAATTGAAATCCTTAATTGATTTTATTGTAAAATATACAATTTTTGGTATCACACGTTGTTGGCTGAATACGATAGAGTGGCAAAAGCGAGGTTTGCCTCATGCCCACATTTTGGTTTGGCTTAAAGATAGAATCCGTCCTGAAGAAATCGATCAAATAATTTCAGCCGAAATTCCAGACCCATTAATTGATCAAGAATTATTTGATATTGTCACCAAACACATGATCCATGGGCCATGCGGTGTTTTCAACATGACCTCACCGTGCATGGAAAATGGAAAATGTAAAAAAAACTTCCCAAAGCCGCATACGAATGACACGATCACGGATATTGATGGTTATCCAACTAAATCAACTAATTCAATTGATCAAAAGAGTTTCGCCACGACTGCAAAATGACAATTATCAAATCGTCATAAAAGCCGACAAAGTACCATTAGGTGAACATGCTGGTAGATTCAACGCTCCAACTGTTGATGAGGTTGCTGTTATCATGGTTGGTGATCCAGTTGACAAAAGATCTATAAACATTACACGGCGAGACAACACTGTCAGTACGATTTCGGATCTACACCGTTCATATGACGCACTACAATATCCATTGATATTTTGGCAAGGACAAGATGAATATCTCCTTAATATCAATCAGTATGATCCAAATACCGGTAAATTTGACAATTATCTATTTACTTTCTTACTGTATGTATAGATTTTAATTTCGTATTGCATTTTATTTTTTATTTTTTTAGGTGATTACAGAAATAATAAAGTTAGCTCAATGAACTACTACGCACACCGAATAATGGTTAGACAACATCAAGACAATTATATCCTTCGATATCGTCAGCTGTTCCATCAATACATTGTTGATATGTATGCTAAGGTCGAAAGCGAACGCTTGCGATTCCTTCGATTCAACCAGGCAAAACTACGATCGGAAGAATATATTCACTTACGAGATGCTGTTGCTGGAAACATCGATGGAAATTTAAATCCCAATGACATCGGTAATGCTTTCATTTTACCTTCAAGCTACATCGGCAGTCCACGGAACATGCAGGAATACATACAAGATGCGATGACTTACGTACGTCATTACGGCCGACCGGATTTATTTATTACATTCACATGTAATCCGAATTGGGAAGAGATACAAACTTTACTATTGCCAGGACAACAAGCCATTCATCGTCATGATTTAACTGCACGTGTGTTTAAACAAAAATTGAAATCCTTAATTGATTTTATTGTTAAATATACAATTTTTGGTATCACACGTTGTTGGCTGTATACGATAGAGTGGCAAAAGCGAGGTTTGCCTCATGCCCACATTTTGGTTTGGCTTAAAGATAGAATCCGTCCTGAAGAAATCGATCAAATAATTTCAGCCGAAATTCCAGACCCATTAATTGATCAAGAATTATTTGATATTGTCACCAAACACATGATCCATGGGCCATGCGGTGTTTTCAACATGACGTCACCGTGCATGGAAAATGGAAAATGTAAAAAAAACTTCCCAAAGCCGCATACGAATGACACGATCACGGATATTGATGGTTATCCAATGTATCGCCGCAGAAGTACTGAGAATGGTGGCCACACATTTACAATGCGACTGCCGAACTTTCCAAATCAAGTTGAGTTTGATAATCAGTGGGTGGTACCATACTCACCACTACTTTCAAAAACTTACAAAGCTCATATCAATGTTGAGCTTTGCAGTTCTGTTAAATCAATTAAGTATATTTGTAAATATGTAAACAAAGGCAGTGATTTGGCCATATTTGAAGTAAAAAACATAAATAAAAATGACGAAATAGCACGATACCAAATGGGCAGATACATTAGCAGCAATGAAGCTATTTGGCATATTCTCAGCTTTCCCATCCACGAAAGAGATCCTGCTGTCCAACATCTGGCAATACATCTTGAAAACGGTCAACGTGTATACTTCACTGAAGAAAATGTTCTCCAAAGAGCGTTCGAAGCTCCGAAAACGACTCTAACTGAATTTTTTACATTGTGTCAAAAACCTGATGTTTTTGGCCAATTCGCGAAGACATTGGTGTATGGTGATGTTCCACGTTATTTCACATGGAACAAATCCAGTAAAAAATGGGAGCCACGGAAACAAGGAAAACCACATCCTTCCATTACAGGCATATTCAAAGCTAAGACATTGGGGAGACTTTACACGGTACATCCAAAGCAACGTGAGTGCTTCTATTTACGTTTGTTATTGGTGAATGTTCCCGGACCAACGTCTTTTGAATTTTTACGAACAGCTAATGGTCGAGTATTCAATACATACCAGGATGCATGTCGTGAACTGCAATTGCTAGAAGACGATAACCATTGGGACTTAACGCTTGCTGATGCTGCGTTGACATCAACACCGAATAACATTCGTCAGTTGTTTGCAATTATTTTGGCGACATGTTATCCCACGCAAGCACAAACTTTGTGGGAAAAATATAAAAATTGTATGACAGAAGACATCTTGCACCGAATTAGACAAACAAATCAATGCCAAAACATAGATTATACACCAGAGATGTACAATGAAGCATTGGTCTTGATCGAGGATTTATGTGTTCTTATTTCAAATTTACCACTTAATCATTATGGTATGCCATCACCTAATCGTCCAGCCACCGACTTAGTCAATACCGATTTACAACGAGAAAATCAATATGACCATGGAAGTTTAGCAACAATTATCATGAACAGTGAACCATTACTGACAGCAGAACAAAAAATTATTTATGATCGGATTATGCTGGCTGTTGCTGCTGAACAAGGCGGTTTTTTTTTCTTGGATGCACCCGGTGGAACCGGTAAGACATTTTTAATATCGTTGATTCTTGCCAAAATACGGTCGCAACAAAAACATCGCATTAGCATTAGCATCGTCAGGCATTGCGGCTACTTTACTGGATGGTGGGCGAACAGCACATTCAACATTCAAGCTGCCATTGGACGTTCATAATAAACCAGATGCAATGTGTAACATCAAAAAGAATAGTGGAATAGCTGCAGTGTTGCGGAAGAGTTCTATAATAATTTGGGATGAGTGCACAATGGCACACAAATATTCACTTGAAGCATTAAACAGAACTATGCAAGATTTAAACAGCAATAATAAACTTTTCGGTGGTGCTATCTTACTTTTGTCTGGTGACTTCCGGCAGACCTTACCGGTTATACCTCGCTCTACTTTCGCGGATGAGATTAATGCATGTTTGAAACAATCATTCTTATGGCGAAGTGTTGAAACACTTCGATTGACCATAAATATGCGAGTACAATTGCAAAATGATACATCAGCACTAATATTTTCCGAACAACTACTAGATATTGGGAACGGTAAAATAAAACTGCAACCAAATACGCAATGCATTAAACTACCAGACAATTTTTGCACTGTTGTTCAGGATAAAACTGAATTGATTCAGAGTATTTTCCCGGATATACAGAATAATTATTTGAATCATGAATGGCTTAGTCAACGGGCGATTTTGGCAGCCAAAAACGTTGATGTTGACGAAATTAACTTCCAGATACAACAGTTGTTACCAGGCGATCTGATGTCTTTTAAATCAATCGATACTGTTGTTGATGAAAATGAAAGTGTAAATTTTCCGATTGAATTTTTAAATTCATTAGATATCCCTGGAATGCCACCACATAATCTTCGATTAAAGATTGGTTCCCCTATTATTCTCCTCCGTAATTTGAATCCACCTCAATTATGTAACGGTACGCGTTTGGTCATCAAAAAGATCACCGGAAACATTCTTGAAGCAACCATTTTGGCTGGGAAGTTTAAAGGAAAAGTGGTCCTGCTGCCACGTATTCCGATGATACCATCAGATTCTACCATACCCTTCAAAAGGCTACAGTTTCCAATTCGTTTAGCTTTCGCCATGTCTATAAATAAATCTCAAGGTCAAACAATGTCCATTTGTGGTTTAGATTTGGAAAATCCATGTTTTTCTCATGGGCAACTATATGTTGCGTGTTCACGTGTTGGGAAACCGTCGAATCTATTTGTGTTAGCTAAAGACAGGTTAACCAAAAACATTGTGCACCGATTGGTGTTAAATTAAATTGAAATTGAAAGTATTTATAATTCAAAAAAAGATATTAATGTTTAAAAGTTTAAGACTGTCTGCCTTGCCTACCTCATTCATGAGTTTAAGCGTCACATGTTATTTACTGTATTATACTGTAATATACTTATATTTGTTATAAAATTAAATGGAAATAATAAATCTGATAAATTTTTATTTTTTACCTATTGATTTCTGCTTAGTATCAAGTGTAAGAACATTTTAATTAATTGTGTTCAACGTACTTCCCCTTCAAATCTCAATCCAGTGAATTTGTATACCAACATCAACATTTTCGTCTTTGTTCGTAAATAATTTCATTGTACTAAAGGGTTATAGTAGTAGAAAGTCAAATAAGGAGATCACCATATTTTTTTACAAATACCATCTGTGTGAAAAAGCATAGTGGACTCCGTGACTAATGTTCTCTTATTGTTCCTCTTAGATTGTTTACTATAATGTAATATAACAAAAACTTTAGCCACAGCAACGCGTGGCCGGGTCAGCTAGTATATTATAAGTATAGGAATAGAATTATATTTTCAACTTACAGTGAAAAGTATGGTAATTTAAACATAAAATATTTAAGGTAAAAATTAGGGAAAAGAAGTGTCGTCTTAATTTTAAATGATTTTAAACTATTATTAGTATTTATTGCGATTCTTAAACAACAATTTCATTTACATTCTTGGGAAGATTCTTTTTGACTAATCTCGGAGAAATACGTCGCATAAAATAAATGACCTAAAATAATAATATTTTATATAGGTAAGTCTTTCTTTAATATTTTTATACAATTAACTATAAATCATATTATATATTTGTAAAGATGAAAACTACGTATGTGAACGGAAATAAATATATTATATTAAATATACTTTTTATATTGTTTAATAAATGATTAATATTAAATTATTATATACTTTTATATTATTTATTATATTTGTTTATTTTATATCTTAATATATATAAATCTCGTGTCACAATGTTTGTCCTCAATGGACTCCTAAAACACTTAACCGATTATAATAAAATTTGAACACCATGTGCAGTTCGATGTGCACTTGAGAGATAGGATAGTTTAAATCTCAAATTATAGTCGCAATTTTAATTTATCGCTAATTTTTTGTCCGTTATTATTTGGCAGTCATAAAACTGACAGATGTCGATACCTTTCGACTGGGTTGATGGCGCTAATGTCTGTTATTATTTGACAGTGACAGTTATTCGACGCAAACGTATTAAAAGAGCCCATCAGTTGGCAAAACAAATTGAATCAAGAAATCTAGCTCAAAGAATCAGGACAGCAGGTCATGCACAAGAATCTCAAGAACAGTGTAACGAACGTCTTCAAGAGAATATCATAAGAACAAGAAAATTATTATTTTCAGTCAAATGCCACCGAAAAAATCTAACCTCAACAACGCGAGCGGCAAACGTCAAAACGCAAACGTCAAAACTACGATCGGAATAATATATTCACTTACGAGATGCTGTTGCTGGAAACATCGATGGAAATTTAAATCCCAATGACATCGGTAATGCTTTCATTTTACCTTCAAGCTACATCGGCAGTCCACGGAACATGCAGGAATACATACAAGATGCGATGACTTACTCACCACTACTTTCAAAAACTTACAAAGCTCATATCAATGTTGAGCTTTGCAGTTCTGTTAAATCAATTAAGTATATTTGTAAATATGTAAACAAAGGCAGTGATTTGGCCATATTTGAAGTAAAAAACATAAATAAAAATGACGAAATAGCACGATACCAAATGGGCAGATACATTAGCAGCAATGAAGCTATTTGGCATATTCTCAGCTTTCCCATCCACGAAAGAGATCCTGCTGTCCAACATCTGGCAATACATCTTGAAAACGGTCAACGTGTATACTTCACTGAAGAAAATGTTCTCCAAAGAGCGTTCGAAGCTCCGAAAACGACTCTAACTGAATTTTTTACATTGTGTCAAAAACCTGATGTTTTTGGCCAATTCGCGAAGACATTGGTGTATGGTGATGTTCCACGTTATTTCACATGGAACAAATCCAGTAAAAAATGGGAGCCACGGAAACAAGGAAAACCACATCCTTCCATTACAGGCATATTCAAAGCTAAGACATTGGGGAGACTTTACACGGTACATCCAAAGCAACGTGAGTGCTTCTATTTACGTTTGTTATTGGTGAATGTTCCCGGACCAACGTCTTTTGAATTTTTACGAACAGCTAATGGTCGAGTATTCAATACATACCAGGATGCATGTCGTGAACTGCAATTGCTAGAAGACGATAACCATTGGGACTTAACGCTTGCTGATGCTGCGTTGACATCAACACCGAATAACATTCGTCAGTTGTTTGCAATTATTTTGGCGACATGTTATCCCTCGCAAGCACAAACTTTGTGGGAAAAATATAAAAATTGTATGACAGAAGACATCTTGCACCGAATTAGACAAACAAATCAATGCCAAAACATAGATTATACACCAGAGATGTACAATGAAGCATTGGTCTTGATCGAGGATTTATGTGTTCTTATTTCAAATTTACCACTTAATCATTATGGTATGCCATCACCTAATCGTCCAGCCACCGACTTAGTCAATACCGATTTACAACGAGAAAATCAATATGACCATGGAAGTTTAGCAACAATTATCATGAACAGTGAACCATTACTGACAGCAGAACAAAAAATTATTTATGATCGGATTATGCTGGCTGTTGCTGCTGAACAAGGCGGTTTTTTTTTCTTGGATTCTATCTTTAAGCCAAACCAAAATGTGGGCATGAGGTTTGGTCATCAAAAAGATCACCGGAAACATTCTTGAAGCAACCATTTTGGCTGGGAAGTTTAAAGGAAAAGTGGTCCTGCTGCCACGTATTCCGATGATACCATCAGATTCTACCATACCCTTCAAAAGGCTACAGTTTCCAATTCGTTTAGCTTTCGCCATGTCTATAAATAAATCTCAAGGTCAAACAATGTTCATTTGTGGTTTAGATTTGGAAAATCCATGTTTTTCTCATGGGCAACTATATGTTGCGTGTTCACGTGTTGGGAAACCGTCGAATCTATTTGTGTTAGCTAAAGACAGGTTAACCAAAAACATTGTGCACCGATTGGTGTTAAATTAAATTGAAATTGAAAGTATTTATAATTCAAAAAAAAAGATATTAATGTTTAAAAGTTTAAGACTGTCTGCCTTGCCTACCTCATTCATGAGTTTAAGCGTCACATGTTATTTACTGTATTATACTGTAATATACTTATATTTGTTATAAAATTAAATGGAAATAATAAATCTGATAAATTTTTATTTTTTACCTATTGATTTCTGCTTAGTATCAAGTGTAAGAACATTTTAATTAATTGTGTTCAACGTACTTCCCCTTCAAATCTCAATCCAGTGAATTTGTATACCGACATCAACATTTTCGTCTTTGTTCGTAAATAATTTCATTGTACTAAAGGGTTATAGTAGTAGAAAGTCAAATAAGGAGATCACCATATTTTTTTACAAATACCATCTGTGTGAAAAAGCATAGTGGACTCCGTGACTGATGTTCTCTTATTGTTCCTCTTAGATTGTTTACTATAATGTAATATAACAAAAACTTTAGCCACAGCAACGCGTGGCCGGGTCAGCTAGTTTATATATAAATTTATATGTACTTTATAATACACATAACAAATAATACATAACAAATAATATTACATAATAATTATATTACATATACATACATATTATATTACATTATATTACATATTATTATAATATAATATTACATAACAAATAATACACAAATTTATAATATGTGTATGTATTAAATTATATATAGATTTGATGAAAAAAATTTTTAGCTTTCGCCATTAGGCGTCTTCAGAAAATATATGATAGATGACGTTTAAAATGCAACCTTCATAAATTCGAAAATCGTATTTTCAACTAAAAGATAAATATATCCAGCCACTACAATTATTATTATATAATTGCAGTTTTGCTAGATAAATCAATCGGTATTATGAAATGAAACTAATTTCTTAAAAGAATATATTAAGCATCATGCGTTAAATGCTGTTAAGTTAGTTTAATTTGGTCTATTTAGACCTACAGATCTGCAAGCGCCCAAAACCCAAATATGAGAGAGTTCCCATGTCTTTCAATCAATTTCGCGGGCAAAGACTTCAAAACTTTTACATTAAAGCAAGCATCGAAATCCCTGCCGTGAGTTCTCGCGTGAATTGGAACGGGTAAAGCGGAAAGTAATTTGGTACATGTATTAAGTTATATATATATATATATATATAAATTTATTACGCACCATTGTATTATATATATCATAGTATATATGATATGTAATATGTACTATTTATTTAGTATGTATATCTATTATGTATGTATAGTATGTGTGTATGTTTGTTCATAGTATATATGAACATATACATACATACTATATACATAAATACACATACATTTGGGAGAAAACGGAACATTGGGTTCAATTAGTTTCTTTCCAGAACAATTCGGCAGTGGAATTCTTTTCATAGGTCAGTATTTGATCCTTTTCCTTGTTTCAAGGCTGTTTTTAAACGTAGGCTGCGAGTTGTTTTTTTTTTTCATTTCGTTTTATTTGAAGTTTCGCGAGTCCTTAAAATAAAAAAATATAACACCATAAAAATGAAAGGGTGAACAATGTGGTGTGTTCCTACTCCTCCTAACTGAACATTTTCTCATGATCGGCGAAGTGAGAGTATGCTCGTGGGTCGAAGGGCCAAGGCAAGGGTGTCTCCCTACCCTGGCTGACATATTAACTCGCTGCATATTTTATACACCTGCCCAGCGTGCCATGCTCGTTTAGCCGTGACTCCAGAATAAATATTGTAATTATTTTAACCGTGATTACCCGCGGGCGGTTCGACTAAATCATAGAGGGAAGCAAATACGATAAAGTGCGGTCTAGTTTCAAATTACCGTACTTCAATCGTACAAATGACGTTAATAATCTAATAAGCTTAACAGCATTATTTATTTAAACGTGATAGCGTTATTTAGAGTGTATCGGTGTTTATTAATCTTAACGGTGCTTAGGGCACTTAAAACCTAATCTCAAACGTCTTCTCAATTTTTCATAAACATTTTGTTCATTCTTTTGCATGAATACTTTTTATTTCTATAATTTAAAAACACATTTTTAGGGGTGGCATTTATTTTTTAATCGAATGTTAAGATGTCCGAGTAGTTCATTTTTAAAATAAGACACTTAATTTTTCACGTTGACCTCAGAACTCAGAATCTAGAATATAGAGTAAGCCTTACAGTTTTTTTTTAGTTTTTCATCATTTGAGAGCCCTTAACCACCATTAAGAGCCATAACGCACTCGAATTGCATTTTATGCATGTTTTTGAGGTCTACTGCCAAGCTAGCTTTTTATACCAGGCGTATATAAAAAATATAATTAGATTAATTGAACATTTTTCTAGCAAACCTTTAAGCTGGTTTTTTTAATAAATAATCCTATGTTTACATAAAAAAATATTGAAAATGTAAAAAATAAAAAAAAATGTAAAATTTATTTTTTACAATTCTCATAAACCAAACTACATATGTGACGTAAGCCTAATTTATACGTAAAAATGTCCGCAATAAAATTCTACAGAAAACCTTAAACTAAGATTTTTTTTAATTGCCTTATATTGTTAATATAAATAAAAAACTGTCAAACGTTTTTTCTTTGATGTTGTCGATGGACGCTCGAAGTGCACGTGTATAAAGTCATTTTCCATATTAAATATATTTTTGTTCGTATTTTGCTCCAAAGTAGATAATTATTAGTTATCGTTTATATGAGATATTTTACTTTCGTATACAACTTATGTTTTTTATACTTTGTTTGAATTTCTTCAATATTCTTATAAATAAGGTATTTCGGAAATTTTGTATGCATAAACATCACTGTAAAATGTTTAGTGATAATTACTTTCATGATATTTCATGAATGCCTTACATAAATCGACATAGCTTCAATCCTATTATTTAAGTGTCTTCAAATACAGCGTAAAAAAAAAATCTCTAACCATTTTTTATGACTGGAGGTAAAGAAAACCGCATATCGTATGAAATAAAAAATATCGCATTAAAAAAAAAGACACTGTAAATACAACACTATCATTACTTTTGCGCTGTAACGGAAGGGGGGAGGGGGTAGTGCGTTCGTGTTCCGAATTCCGCGGTTGCGCAGGAAACAGAAAGGCAGGAAATGGGACGCAATTAATGCTAAACTAACCTGTTGGTTGCAAGAATTAATTACGCGGGAACAAATTTAGATATTGCTGAAGGGACGCAATGTGACGTATGATTTTTTATTTTTATTTTTTGTTGTTTTAATGGCGCATCGCGTGACCACGACGCGCTTTTCGAAGTTATTAAATCTCGTTCTATAATTTAATAGCGATTTTGATAAATAATAAAGAGGCTAAAGTCACATTAAAGGAAAGGGTGATTTAATATCAAAATATATTTAAGAGGGAGGACAATAGCGTTATTGAATCTCAGGTTAGATCTATCTTTATATATACTCACCAATGCATCTGGAATTTACACTATACAATAAATACTTAATATTTTTTAATCGTCAATTAATTTATTTACCTACTTTGATAAAAAAATAAGAAAAATTATAAATACCCAAAGGTATTTTACATGTCAGCTATTAATGTATTTTTTTTTCCATATTAAATTAATTATACAACTTATAAAGTAGAAGAATAACTTATAAAGTGACATATAAAAAAATAGATAAATATAATAGCTATCAAACCATGAACGTTTTCGCGGCGATCGAAAAGTATTTTTCTAAGTCGCAGTACATCCTGACGTTAACAAAACTAATGTGGCGAAATTACGTTAACCGTCGTGATTTAAGGGAAATGGACAACTTTTTAGTAATTTATTAGTTAAAAGTGGCAACCTATTTTCGCTGATCGAATGGCCCCGTCGCGACTGCCTACGTTCCTCATCAGCGATTGGCCATAGTTCATACCGAGGCCACAATGCAGTTATGACCAACAAGAAATTATTTAAAATCATAATTACATACTCGGATTATTCACGGCGCAGTTGGTGGACTGCAAAGGCAGGCGCTTATGCCCGTCAGCACCGTTCCGTTTCACAATGGCGAAATGGGATTGATAAAAAAATGTTACATTATAATTTACTTTAACAAATTCCTGATATACTTTATTTAAAAAAAACTCGTAGATATCTAATTATAAGAAAAAAAATATTATATAGTTATTTTGCCAAGTGGGCAATTGTTACCACCCATTAAGTATTGAGTGAGGTGTGAGTTTCTGTGTAGTTGTAAAAGTAACATTATTACCTACCTACCGTATTACAAATGATGTGAATTAGTACTTGCAGTTAAATTTATAATACGTGTCGTGCAGTTAATTTAATATATATATGCTTTATACATGTTCAATGAGCCTACCTTAGTACGGGTCTTAGTCCATTTAGGTAAAAAATTAACAATTGTCAAATAAATAATAAGTCAATTTAACGAACTATTATTTAACTATTTATTATCTGTTTAAGACCTTATTCAAATGGCTTGTGTAACTGTTCCATGTTCGACATCCAAATGCCTATAGAATATCCTAAGTAATAGCATAGAGAATCCATTTCTTATAAATAGCGTAAGTCTTTATTATTAGCCGACACTGTTTAATTATAGATTAATTATTATATGATGTAAAATAACATCAAGATTGTTCATTAAATGTGTACATGCTAGGAAGGTGTTTTTGGGCATTTTGGAAACATCTTGAAATCCCTAAGCCTACGTAACTAATATCAGTTCACCCGAGTGCCGCAGGCACGAATTCTTGGGCACCGAAGGCGCCTTTACGAAAAACAAATTTACGTAGATTTTTTAGCTAGGTATTTTTATTTCGAAAGGTACTTTATGTAACCTATTCTAACATTTAGGTTTAAAACGAGCAAGATATGTTTTGGTGCATTAAATTATTTAATATTATTATTTTAAATAACAAAAATAAAAATAAACACACAAAAAAAAATATGGTTTTGCTTCGGTTTAGTTCAAGCCACATGGATCGTAGTCATATAAATGTGACTACACACGCGCGAGGCACGTAAAACTAAACATTTTTCATCGAGTCACCGTGCGTAATTAATTACCAGCAACCGTTCATACCGGCTACCTGCTACCTGCTACTTGTAATATTATATCGAATAGACCATACATTCGCTATTATCACTAGCCAGTTCTCGTTTCATTACGAGAACTAATTATATTCACTACCTACACTTTTAATAGTGCAAATATATAAAGGTTAACATTGTAATCTTTAATTTATGTTTTTCTTATGTAAACATTTCTTATGTTTAGTATGTTTTTCTTTTAATGTATGTTATCTTTAATGTATATACTAACTGTTTATTTGCCAAATGAAAATAAATAAATAAACACAAACTAATAAACCATGGATATAATCAACCTGCACACTAGCTGTCCGGTCGACATATTTTATGTAGCTTTCTAGCTATAAGTTATTTGATACTTATTCTCCTACTTCAAGCATATTTTTTTCTTTTTAAAACGATGCACCCGACTGGCATTTTCCCATATAAGGTGATACCACCAAAAATAACGTGTAATAAAAATGAATGCGTAGTATTTATTTTATAGATATATATTTCGGCTGGTGTAATAATGTGTGTGTGTATAAACTTATACTATTATTTATAATGCATGTAGATACCCATACATTTTCAAATTTATTAGAAATAAAAATGATCATAAACTTAAAATTTGGTTGTAACAAAAAAAAACATTTTAAAAATAATATCAAGATGTTTTGACCGGTAGGTAGGTGAAATAACGATATAAAATTTCATAAAAAATATAGAAAGGAAAAAATCAAAACAAATGTTTAAAATGAATTTATTTTTTTCTTCACCCAACGTTGATTAATGTCAAGTAGTTATAAATACGACCTAACAGTCTCCGAGGTATTTGATGTCTGTACTATAGTTATTAAAACAAACATGTCCTTTATTTGTCCTTTGTTAATTATGGGTATTATTCATCATAGATTTACAATATAGTTGAATAATTTCCAAAGACTTAATTAGGAATGTGAATGTTGTAGATGACAATATCAACATGAGATGTTAATAAATTATGCATGTGTGATCCAATAAAACGATTGTATTATGTATCTGGGGATTTATATTGAAACATTTTGACATTTTGTACACAAAAACTTAGATAACTATTTACTTTGATATTATAGCACAAAGCATATTTATGCACGGACATATTGGATGGGGTGGAATCTCCAAAACAAATTGGTCTCTAGTAACTAAGACGCAAAAAGCATTAGTTCGTGTAATTGCTAGGTAGCCATTCCTGTATCTCCCAACTCGGTGTGCTTGATGTGAGGCAATTGTATAATTTATACATACTTCTTTAGTACCAAATATATCCATCTTAAACCTTACATGTTGCTAGGCAATTACAAAAATCAAAAAAAATAAGAGTAATGCCAACCAATGGACAGCGGCCCTTTAGACATACAGCACCCAAAATTTATAACATTATAAACAAAGATATTAAGGGTGATAATAACATAATGACTTATAAAATATGGTAACTAAATGGATATTAAAAAAAGGAAGAACAGAAAGCGAACTTGACGTAACGTCTAAAACGACTATTTTAGCGTAAAATCTAAAACACTTTTTAACAGTTAATTTTTATCAGTCTCATAATACCCCAAACGCGATCTCCATAATCCCTGATGGAAATCGTGGAATAATAAGCGGTGTAATCATTTGATCTGTTGTCCGTAGGACGGAAGGGTCAGAAAGTCATAAACAGTGCTCCTAATATCACGGAGAATAGAAACACCGAGAATTTTTATACGAATTTGATATTATAAGTAAATTATTAATGAAAATGGAATGTAAATTAAAATATTAGAATATATTAGAATATTGCACGCGCTCCATCCACGTGATCCATCCATTGCACGTGATAATAAATTACTTTAATGCAAGTAATAAACAATGTATTTATGGTGTAAACACTATTTGTTGTTATATATAAGAATGCATGTAAATTACGATATAAATAAATAAATTTTACTGTTTTTCGGTTTTCATTTTTGAGATTTATATATTGCTTTTTAAACAGCTTCCTTTCAAGCAACATGAAAATGCCTATGCTTGGCGATACCGATTATTGATTTTGAAAAGGTATAACTAATAAATGTAATATTAAAAATTCTCTGTGTATATGGAGTCAATATAATGTAAAAGTGTTCTTAATGCCTTGGATGATATTATTCGCGGTCTTATTATTGGGCATTTTAGCCGAGGAGGTGCCGAATAAAATGAAAATATAAACAAGTTAAACTTCGACGAAATGTTAATTTGTTATGCAAGACAAAGACAAAGCCCTCTGAGCGGGCTTAGCTGATGATTGATCGCAGGGGCTAATTACATCTGCCGACTGAGCCGCTCGGCTGCGACCGCAAACATAGTAGAAGCGGTTGCATTGGAACCGAAACCGCCGTAAAAGCAGATATTGGCACCGTATGTCGTTGAATGCCAAGAAACAGAATACCGTATCATTTTTTTCGTTTTAAAACATAATTTCCTTTTTTTAGATTCGGTTATAAAAATAAATAATCGCCTTCATAGTTCGTAATATATGAAGAAGTTCTAATGTACTAATATTAAACAATAAACCTTATGTTATTAAACTTAAAATTAACCGCACCAGGTATTATAATTGCAAAAGAGAAATAATAACATTCGGTACGTAACCCGCGATGTAAAAACTATGTTTTTTTTTTCTATTTTCCTATATTTTAAATTAAGGAATAACGAAATGCCATCAAATGTCACTATTTGATTTTCTTCCTACTCATGTTTCTACAGTTCCGACAACTTTGAAGCTATGATATTTACAAGTAGACAGCATCTAGCAATGTCTGTATTTATTGGCAAATAAAAGCACCGAATACACTTTGGCGAAAGACGACTTTGTCGTGCCAGATTCTCTAGCGTTAGCACTAGAACCCTCTATGTAAAGTCTACGCCAGCAGGCCGGTATTAATATTAATTATGAGTGTATTGTTTAAGTACGATCTAGGGTAAATGAAGCAATACAATTAAAGGTATTTCGACAGAGATTGACTCGAATAGCGCAATTAATGTGTTTTCCTATGTACTCGTATATGTTAATACGAACCTCATCTTCGGTCATAGGCAGCTCCGAGTGCCTTCGCTTGTACATTGTAGATGTGTGAAATTGAATATTTTGTTAGGTATCTGCTTCACGCCCGATGATATACAAGAAGTCTCAGAATGGTTGAGAGTACTTGAAGGAAGTCAAACAGACTGCATGGTTGAAAGAAGTTTTTTTTTTAATTAATTAACCTTCAATTTAAATGTCCATTTATAGACAAATTACAATCATTGTATTATAAAAAAAAGTGCACGCAAACGTACAGCCTTCTTTAGCACAGATTTTTAAGTAAAGTTAAGAAGGCAGCGAACAGAGGTTGCCCACCCATATTTTTTACTTATTTACAAATTGTAATCTGTCCCCTAATTTTGTCAATGTTCAAATATCGAAAAAATAAAATAAAACCTGTTTAAACTACTAAACAACAAAGACGTTACACGTATCAGCAAAATTTCTGTAAATTTAAAAAAAAACCAACATAAGCTATTTTTCCGCATTTCTACACCTTTTAGCAAACAGCGATACTATTCTATCTCCACTATGTTTAGAGTCAGTTACACTTTGTAAGCGAAGACATTTGTAATTTTTTTTAAATCCGTGATGTTGATTTATCATTCAATAGCAACTCGCATCCAACAAACGTCCAGGGATCGTTCTCAGCTCGCATTGTCTTAACGACGAATTAATTAAACAAATTGTTCTATATAGGTAATAGGTAACATATTTAGCAAGACATGTCTAAAACATCTGTTCGAAAGCCTCCGACGACAGGCGATTTAAGCACCGCCCACTTGATTGATCACTTTGTAACTTTCTAGAATAGAAAAATATCTCCTCTACTTTTAATCGTAGGTGCGCAAGATTGCAGTTATCAGGAATATGTTGTAAATTATAAATAGGCTTTAATTCAGCTAAGGTTTACAATTTTTATGTAATTCATTTTATATTTTAAGCAATTCTTGAACAAATTGAAGAAATATAATTATTATAATAATTTATAAAATAACCTGACGTCAGTAACAAACAATTTATTTAAGACAAATTTTGGATTTTTATTTTAAAAGGAACAGTAATTTTGGCAAATATTGTCATAGCAACCTACTTTATTAATTTAGTAATAGCATGCTTAATTAATTTAATTAAGTATCTATTACTATAGCAACATTAGTTTACATAATTATAAAGGTGTATTTAAATAACTACTATCCTTTTAAGGAGGCTGATCTATACTAATACTCAAACATTAACGAGCAAAATATATTAAAAAAATATTTCCCGTTTACGAGAAAAACGAATTTCAAATTGGCTCATGGCTAAGACCTATATATGGTCGACGCGGCGGACAGAATAATCAACCGAAAAAATTAACAAAGTGTATTTTTAATAGGTATCTTTAATTTAATTAATATTTTTTCTCAACTATTTGTTTTTGTAAGATCGGTTTAATTGATAACATAGATCAATCCACTAATTGGACAGTAGTTATTTTAAATACATAAAATATTTATCTTTTTCATAATACTATTAGCACTATTGTTTTATTGACACTCAAAATATTACGTCACATTTTGTATCATTAAATATTTCTAATGTCATATACCTATTCGTTGTTGCTCTTAAATAAACATAACAAAAAACTATCCACCAAAGCGTTGAAGTTGGCTCAGGCCACTGAAATACTATTAAGCTTATTATATATATTTTAGTTGAGATTTTAGCTTTGCGCTTATTTCGAACCTATTCTGTTAGTTTTTATTTTTTTTTTCAGTTACATGTTTCGTGTATGAATAATTTATTTTGCAACTATTTTTTTTAGTCATCATTAAAATAGAGACCATTGTATATTAAAAAATAACCGTTTTTTATTTTATTTTTCAATAGGCCCATTTCTAACTATTTATTGTGATATATTTTTTTATTCGTGTTTCGTTATTTTTCTTTCGTTTATTTACGTTTTATATCTGATATGACTTTCAGTCTCTCGCTGCGGAGATAAAAACTGGAATGACTTGTATCAAGTGTGATATTACGCGATTTGTTTTCGTCGAAACATATGCATATGAGCATATGTGCTAACCAATTTAACTGTTATATTGCGTAAATTATGCAAACATTGCATATTATTCTTGTTATTCGACCAGCATACACCCGTGAAAAATCACGGGAAAACTAAATTCCACAAAAGAAATTAAATTATCTGCAACATAAGTATGCGTCTTATTAGGCGTTTATTAATTTTGGTGTCTTTTGATAGTATTTTTGTACGTACTTTAATTGTAAAAGCATTACTGATATATTTCATTTTATTTAATAATACACAGAAAATTACAAATAACCCCTACAAAATTGTTGGTAGGGAACAAAACACCTATTACATTTAATTTCTACTAATCTAATTTGTATATTTCAAATATTCAAACTCCGGATATTTGAAATCCATGCTGGTTGTTTTGTGTTATAAAGCTCAATTATCGCATTTTCGAAATTGAGCTGGATCATGAGTTTATTGTGGAAGAACCAGTATTTTTTACATTCTTTTAGATGCTTTTAGTATACTGCCCTGCAGATCCAAGCTTGGGCAGGCCAGCTTTTTCTAATTGAATGTGTGAAGTCAAGATAGCCTTTGCCAATTTTTCTTTTCTTTCATTCGCTTTCAGTAAATTTTGCTATTGGGTTCATTGGGTTCCCTACACTGCACGTTGTCCTAAACATTTCCGTTAAAAAAATCAGCTAATTGGCCCTGCGATTTCGAACCCAAACGTACGATTTGACCTCATATCAAAATTCATCATGGTTCCCGGGAAAAAATGTATACTCCACGTGATAATATTAAATCTCACTTATCATAAGTTCGTTGGCTCGTGCGCTGCATCATTGACCGGCCTTGGCGTGTAATTTCATATACATAATAGGGGACATCAATTTAATGTATTTATGTGATAAACACTTCTTCAAAAGTCTTCGGAAATGGTCTTGGGACAAGTTCTATATTCAACTCGGAACCCTATCGGTACTTCCGACAGAGCGCAGATCGCAGGTGTAGGAGGGAACCCATCTGACATTGGCATATCGGCGCCTTTCGATGCAAACGTTTTCCAGTGATCTTTTTGGAAATACCATCTAGGGTGCTACAAAGTCTTCATTACCTCATTGTTGTATCTTATAATGGTAAGCAAATTCTGTCGATATAAATAAACCTGTATACTAAGAAGTACGTCATTCGTGATGGTAGCCAGAGGTCAAGAAGATAAAACGTTCTGGTACACGCCGGTGTTTTTCGTCCCAAATGATCGTGATGATGATGGTTGATGAAATTTGAAAATAATATACATATAGGGCCGGGGTGCTCAAACGGTCGATCGCGATCGACTGGTCGATCGCGATCGACCAGTCGATCAGTTGATGTAGACCAGTCACCAGATGATTGTGCAGAAAGCTAATATCTATATATGCTACGGTACGCCCTACCTAGGTAGGTAGGGTGTATCGTGTATGTACGAAAACCCTGCATCACACACACTTGCAGTCTCTCAGAGTCGATCGTAAATAGGGTCTTACAGTCCGCAAACGCCAACACCAATAGTAAAAGTTCGAGCAGATGCCTCAAAGCAGATTATTTCCTTGACTGCGCGTAATTTTAAACGATAGGCCACAATATTTGTGTAGATGCCGTTAAAAACTTAACGTGTCAATTATGCGGCCTGGTGCTGGTGGACTCGACACTGCCGCACTGTGGGCTCCGTAGCTCGTGGTGACCATAAAAATGGAAAGTTGTCCGGAGGTCCTCAATTAACGGGGCCCGAAGGACACGGACGTCGGACATGTTTACAAGCAGGCAATAAAATAAAATTTATGAAATAGCCATCACTAAATTTCTTGCGCTTTCGAAAATTACAAATTTTTGTTTCCGCGCTGTTTCGTCGCCATTTTGATTTACGAGCCTCGACACAGAGGGAAAATAAAGGCCGGGCTGGACTCTGACGTCAAATAATAAGGGCTTACACACAATAGCTTCATGTTTTGTATTATTATATATAGATTTGATGATAAGATATTTTTTAGCTTTCGCCATTCGGCGTCGTCAGAAAATATATGAAAGATGACATTTAAAATGCAACCTTAATGAATTAAAAAATCGCATTTTCAACTAAAAGATAAATATATCCAGCCACTGCAATTATTATTATATAATTGCAGTTTTGCTAGATAAATCAACCAGTATTATGAAATGAAACTAATTTCTTAAAATAATATATCAAGTATCACGCGTTAAATGCTGTTAAGTTAGTTTAATTTTGTCTATTTAGACCTACAGACCTGCAAGCGCCCAAGACCCAAATATGGGAGAGTTCCCATGTCTTTAAATCAATTTCGCGGGCACCCGCGGGCAAAGACTTCGACATCGAAATCCCTGCCGTGAGTTCTCGCGTGAATTGGAACGGGTAAAGCGGAAAGTAATTTGTTACATGATAATCTATGATTATTATTTCTAGTGTTTAATGGCGTCGTAGTCTCACCAACATAGAACGCATCACAAAACTTACATAGAAGCTGATACACAACGTTTCGTGGTGCACGTAATTTTATATATATTTTTATTGTTTGCGCTTGAAAATTTATCGTCTCTTACAATAATTTTGCATGTTTTACTAAGAGGTCTTTTTCATGGTTCGACCCCGTTTTTTAGAAATATGTTATTTGGTTGGTTATGAAACGTTTTATTTTTATTTAAAATATTACGTAAATTGGAAGGACGTCGGTAAGACAATATAGGGGGACAATCTAGTATATTTTTCCAATTTGGATTATTAGAGACTATTGAATTTGAGTCTTTTAAAATTGGATTTAATTTTTCAACACCAGGAAAATGTGGTGGTGGTGTGGTAATTTTACCTTTTTTCTAAGGAAGGCAATGGTTTATTCTTGATATTTAAGGTAAAATATTTTATTCAATAGTATTGCATGCAGTGTGGTCGTGGCTTTATTAGTCTGGAGAGTAAAAAATCTTCGGACAATTCTCGCTTTGCCGCTGCGGCTGCTAAGTAAATATTTTGTATTTTCTCTCGCCCTAGTAAGGCGTATTTGTATTTGTAGGTTAAAGTTAGGTTATATTGTTAGTTAAAGTTTTAATTTTGCTACTTTTTGTGCAACGCGTACCAACTTACCAACAAAAACAAAAATTAGGAGAGGAGCTTAAAAATCCATATTTTGGTTGGTTAGTAATAAAATAAAATATGTGTACTCTACTGAAATTCATTTTATCTTATACCTAATACTAGAAGAATAAAAAAAAAGGATTTTATGACTAGGGAACGGTATAATTTAAATGTCGAAAACGTATCTAATCTACGTCGTAAAGAGTATCTTTTCGTTTCCCATTTTAGTTTTCCTGTAGCAGTAATATAGTTATGCATGATATATTGTATACTTTCATACTAAATTTGATTGTAGATAACCACAGGGCTGCGTTGTTGCTACTAAAAGATCTGAAAATGGAAAAATGAAAAAATTCGAACTAAACCGGTACCACGAAAAAAAAAAATAATTTGGAAAAAATAAATTCATACAAAAATAATGATATTATTAAAAAACTCGCGAGGTCATTGCCCGATCACGCGCAATGCGCTCAACCGCTTTCTAAACATAAAACAATTTATTTGAAATTTCGAATTCGTTTTTCTCGTACGTAATTGTGAAACATTTTTCCAATTTTTTGTCATTAATGTTTGAGTATTGATCTATATCAACCCCCTAAAAGGACATCAGTGAATATAAATACATCCTATATATGCACATTATCTATACATATTGTGATATTTAAATATTAAAAAAAGTTAAAATATAACGGTAAGGAGCGAAATAAAGTAATGTGCTTGCAACTTATCTCCTGCGCAATTATTGTTTTTTTATTAAATTATGGTTTTTTTTTTATTATTGATTAATGATACTTCCTCTTTATTTCTGACGGTAATCATGTTCACTAGGGATTCCAGCTTAATTAACTCTTTATTTTCTGAAAAATACAAAATCCATATTTCAATTTAGTACGTTCATTAACAATGTGTTAGCGAGACTGGGAATGAATGTTATCATGCGTCGTATATATGTCAAACTATCATCCTATCACCTTATCATATATTATGGATATTTTTGATTAATTGCCATTACCTGTATTGTGTTCAATTTCTGTTGGGGAGCTTCAATAAATAAACATGACATTTATATACTAAATAGTATGATTACAGAATAAATAAAAATATATTATTGATCCGACTACATAACGAATATAGAAGCATGCTATCCTTCGAGGACATATTATATCGTCATATTTAATATAGTGAATGATGAAATTTGATGAAACGCTTCCATAGACTAACAAATTAACCACGTCATTAAACCTAACCTAACTAAACGAACCATGAGCTCTAACCAAATGCGTTTCACATATTTACCAAAAACCACCCTGTGGCAACAATCGGTTTTGTTAAATGGCTTTCAGCGCGTCTTAATTTATTATTACATTATAATGTGATGATTTCTGAAGGACCAATACCGAAAAGAGACCTCATTTGCTAAAGTAATGAAAATATTTGTTCACTTGATAGTATAATAGCTTTAATATCCTATGTTGAAAGTGCTGTGTAAGTTGCTACTTCAGTAGTTATATTCAAATGTAACTACTGAAGTTATAGTAGTTATATTATAAATATTTGAAATAATGAAACTTTTTGGACTATTGTCCAAAAAAAAAAAAAAAAAATCAAAATTGTATTATAAATCAAATAATTCCAAACTGTCAACATTAAATAACCTGTTTTAAAAAAAGCTGCTGAAAGCGATACAAATTTTTAGTTCCATTTAAATCAAAATAATATATTAAAATCCCTGAAAAAATACTATTAAGGAAGTACGATCCTATATTTTAAAAATCATTATCTAAATATAAATATAATAATCACGCTTTATTTTAAAATTTCAGAAAAACCCTGACCAGAACTGTTAATTACGATTACGTAATGTTTTGTGTAAAGTAACCTATATTTTTTTTTTACACAATTTAAAATAAATGAAAACAACCTAAGTACGGTGTACCTAGCATCACCTTGTGCACATTTAGAAAAAATCATTTTTCATTTAATACAGAAAGTAGGTACATATCTACCGATCTAACATCTGTTTTCACAAGTTACTGCGAAAGCAATGGCACTCTGACAATTTGTCTGTGGCGGTGCGCGGACTACGTGACCGCTTGCGACCCGCACATTTGTCGGCCCTGATTGGCTTCCGGCCGCCCCAGCGCCCCCGCCCCCGCCCCAGCATCCGCCCTCGGTGTCGCGTCACGCCGGAAGCTTCCCATGGGCGGGACGCCGAACAGCGCTACGTGCACTAACGCACTTGCTTGCAACTCTTATTCGCAATCGATGGTAAAGGTATGCTGGTAGATTTTATTATATATATATATTTTTAAGTTATAGAAAAACCTACAGCTAAACATACACATATAAAAAAAACATTTTTTTTAATTATTAGCCAATTATACATAAATATTTATTAAACAAAAAATATTCTGAGGGCATTTTTAATTATTATACTGAGGTTTAAATTTGTGAATTACTTTAAGTTTATTTGTTTAAAGTATGAGTGTAGAGATAACTCTACACACACCTATAAAGGTGTGTGTAGAAGGGGCGTTCGTAAATATATGTAATCATTATGAAGTTAGTGTATTTATGATATGCGTGTATGATTATTTTTTTACTAATATGAAATATATGATTTATATTTATTTTTGGTTATAGATTTTACCAATACGATTCAAAACTTAATTCATAGCATAATTTGTGTTGCAATTGGGAACATAAGTATACATAAGTAAGCTCCTAGTTTAGGTTTGGATTTGAATGTAGTTATTCTTTTCTGTATTGTTTATTTTATTTTATTTTTTATATTTTAAAATACTTGATTAAAGTGATATTTTGTTTGCTTTTGTTTACTACAAATACTATTAATTTATTTTAGACATTTCTTTAATGGTGATTCATGTTGGTGTGGCCGTTAAATAAAAAAGAATTGGTATTTGAAGACTGCTCTTTAATAACGGCTTTTACTAATTTTCTTGATTTCGTGATAGGACTCTTGTTTATTTGTAAATTTGATCCTTTTTCTTTGCGAGAGTAGGTCCCCGTCAGAAAAAAAATATTTTAAAAATGTGTCGCCATTTCGAAACGAATAAAACAAAACCGCCATCACGCTCCGTCGTGTTGAGCGGCGGCGACACGTCCATATATCGTGACGATCCGTAAAAGCATTCGCGCGGGAAACACAAAAGCCCAGAATGGCGGGAAAAAATAACAAATTCTCCGATCCCGTTTGAACTTCGAAGTTCGAATGTGAAACGGCCGTTCGTCGATCGGAAACGTGGCCGGACTGAATTTGAATGTTGTGCAGTTGGCTGCCAGCAGCTGTTTTTCTTTTTGTTTCAGTTTTATATACTAAATGAATACCTAACGATTTGTAGGATAGTTGGGACTGTTTTCGGACAACTGATGTTTGTTTTATCGGGGTCTAGTTTCAAAAAATAGTATCGTTTAGCTTAAAAGTGACCACAAGCCATAAGAAAATGGATGCACTTTAACAGCAAACTAACGCGACTGTGCAACACTGTGGCGACTGTGTTGGTTGCGATTCACAGTGGCATTTTTCTCGACGATGTCGAATGAGTTAAGTAGCAAGATGTACAAAAACACTCGCACAGCCTGATCACATTATTTACACACTTTTATAATATTTTTTGCTGATAATGCCCATTTATCGAATATTTTATAAATAAATAAATATACGGAGCGTACAATTTGATCAAACAGTGAATACAATTAACAAGATCCACTGCAAGCAATATATAAATTACAAATTGATGATTTACCTTAAATTTTATGATTTACCTTAAATAAAGTTATACATGTCCTTTGTAGTACACAAAGGACATGTATAACTTTATTTCACACAATACGGTATAAAATCTCGTCGGTGACAGTACCAATACGAAACAAGAATAGCTATGACACCTGTAGCTATCATATAATATAAACTGCTTCTATACATTGCTTAGTAGTAGTAAATTATTTACCCAGAACCTGATGTTTTACGGCTTCATTATCTTTTTTAAATAACTTCACAAAAGATTCGCAACGCTGTCTTAAAATACTACACCACCACGTATTATTCATTACTGACCAGTTAACATTAATTCAAACTTATCTATGTGCGCTAATAGAAACGTAAAATAATGTTCCATACCTTATTATAATCATTCTTTAGTTTGTTGTTTGTTTTGTAACTTAGTATTAAGAATCGCCGTAGTAAACTTTGTAATAATGAATAATAATAATTATTATAAATTGAACTATTATGTCCGTGTTGTTTCATTACTATCCGCGTCAACTAGCGTCGTTACGAGGTACAGATTGTCATATCCATTCTTGTATTTATGTAAGAACATTTAAAATTATACACACTACGGGTATTTTTTTCATTAGACACAGAAGGCGTTGAAGTACGCCAGAAAAGATGGTATCAGAGATAGATCGCTCCATAGCAATCTAGCTACTATAGCTAGCGGTGATCTATAATCGTGGCTGACCATTTGATTGGTTAGGATGGTTCCGAGAAGGCGCGGCGTTGTCGGCGTTGGCCAGAGATGCACGCGCGATTATAATTCTAGTAATTGCGTTGCGCTTCGCTTGTGTAACTTTCTGTGCCACAAGGTAAACTACAATATCGCTTGAGTTTGTAATCTAATTTTAAAAATATACAGCATGTTCAACTGACCTACGGGGGAGGGGGGGAGGGGGGTTGCAAATCGCAGCTATCGTGTTTAAAAAAATAGAATAAATTTTATAAAATGTAAACATCAAAAATAAGTGATGGATAGGGTTTGAGGTTCATTTTAACTACATTTTAAAGTAGCAGCCAACATTTTTTCCAAATTTGTTTTAAACAATATTGCTTCCTTTAAAGGTTTATTTTGGTGGTCGATAGAAATAATTATTACTTATATTCAAAGAAATAATGCAGAAACATACAGGATCCTAATCTAAGTCATATATAGTTATTTAGGTACCTAAGCTAAATGTGATTGTGCTAAGTCACGAGAGATGGTCAGAGTGGAGCGTTAAAAATGGTATGACAGAACGGTTTCGAATGATATAACAACATTGATCTGTAGAGATCAGGGTTATGCAGAAATAATATTAATGCATCAAGCATAACTGGAACAGAGTGACTATACGGATCATATATTGTTTGATTAGATATCCAATATACAACTTATTATTATTACATATATTTTATTAATTTTGAAAGAAAGAAAAATGGAGAGTTTGCGTCCAACTTACATAAATCGATGGTATCCTTCCGCCCGGTAGCGGATGGGCGCGTTTAAAGCTTACCAACCCGTCAATTTAATTTCAATCAGCCAACCAGGCGGCAATCCCTACTAATAGTGTGTGAATCGTACCCACAATTCGATCGAACTCGCCTTAATTTGGGGCTCGGCGTTCTTAATGTGCGGTTTCACGTGCATTGTTTGTCGAACTAATACGTATTCAACGACCTTTTTGGTTTGCTTGATAACGAGTGGCGGTTCCGTAATAGGCCTGCAATCGGGATTTGAAAATGCCCCTTATTTTCACATACATTCACACCTGGAAACGGATGACTATGTTGGTAAATTCACACAATGATATGAAAACCTTTAACTATAAGAAAGTATTATTAATTAACCTGTTGATTAATAATGCATTTATTTTTATTTTATTTGAAAAAAAAGCATTAGTATTAGAATTTGAACCACAGTGTAATCTAAAAATAGTAGCATAATAATGTGATAATTTTTATATGAATAAAATCTTATAAAATTTTCTACTGAAATAATAAAAAATAAATTTCTTAAATCAAGCAAAAAAAATTATTATCATTTTTAAAGTAGAATCATTTTATTTAATTAGCTAAAGTACTAATCTAAGTTATTGCTTTAGTAAGGTTTGAATTGTACTTAAAATTTATTTTATTCTCATTTCTGCTACGTTTTATTAATGGTTAATTAATCAATTTCTAGCAAAAAATAACAACAAATATGACAGACCCTCCAACATTCTTATATTTTAAAACTATTTATGAAAACAAAAATATATTGTTAAAGGACAATCAATTCCCGCCAAGTATACGATAGGTCCTTTGACGATTGTTCAAACAGTTGTTGTCGTAAACATCACAAGGAAAAAACTTTTCCCCTGAACCCTAACCTATAATAAAGCAACGAATTGGATCGTTCAATTTTGACTGATTTAGTCTATAATGGCGGACGGCGTAATCCCTTAATAATGGTGGGGGTGGATGTTTTTAACTTTGGAATCATCCAACGGGGACGAATTTGCCAACGGGGCAGCTTCCCTTCCGTTCCCATTGTTTTCTCGGCGTTCGCGTCACCGAACGATTTGAATTCAGAACCTATTATTTTAAATATTTTTTTCGATCCCATATGGCGCCCATGACACACGAGAGAGGCGAGTCGGGAAAAGTCAATTACTCTGATTATTTATATGTCAGCATAACAATGAGATTTTGTACGAAAAAGTTAAGTGTGAATGCACTTGATTCCGATTTTTCCCGCATTAGGAGGGGATTTTATTTATTGTGTGGATAATAATTATTGGGGCGTGTACCCACCCATTTAAAATAATTGCGCTACGCACTCGGCTACTAATAATATCTCCTACCTTAGGCTACCCTTAAGAACCTTTTCATGCAAATACCGTTCATACAAATATTTAATTTATTTAAACAAATTGATAAACTTTAAAAATTTGCTCAATAATAATTATAAAAGTTCCATAACAACCCTAAAAATACTCCAGTACGTATGTATAAAACGAGGTATTTTATTTTTATCTACTTATACATCTATAAAGATACCTACTCAGTGTGAAGCACATTTATAATACTAAGCTTGTGCAATTCCTATATCAAATATTTAATCATTTTAATGATCTATTGTAATATTTAATTACTTATTATAAATTTGAAAATGTTCATTTATTTTTTCAATAGATTTGCCGTTATTAAAAAACTAACGTCAAACCTTATGACGTCAAACTTATTTACCTATATATTTATATTATTTTTATATAATAATATTTTTTTTATAAAATTAATGTTTAAACTTTTTCAGATCGGTTTTCTTTTCAAATATTTTAAACAGGTGGAACATTAATTTAAGAAATATTACAAAGTGAATGCCAGATGTTTCGACTTTAGATATGGTTTTTATATGCGGCAATTACGATTTATGATTATAAGATATATTATATGCAATTTTATGTAAACATTTATTATATACAAATATACTTGATATATACTCTCATTTCTTTGAACTTCTTTTATTTGTATAAGAAGACTTTTCCATACAAATTTCTTTTCAAATTTCTATTTTATCTATCAGCCCAGTTTTAAATATATTTATATTAATATATTAATATTTAAAACTGGGCTGATAGATAAAATAGAAATCTCGAAAGTAACGGTTTATAATATTATGTTTCTTATTTATAAATATTAGAATATTAATACGTGCGTTGATATTCTCATTTTACTCATTATTGTTTTCTTAATAAATAACTAGTAAATAAATAAATACAACATATGGATAAAAATTTATATGCGTTCACAAAACGTAATAAAAGAACGATGTATGTAGCCTTATTTTTGATTCTAATCATATACATTATAGATACCTAGGATTCCGAATTTAATTTTAATTTATTATGGAAAACGGTAGATAATAAATAATAGAAAATCAATTTCCACTATCAGATTCCAGTTTCCTGTTACAATTAATAACAGTCGATTCTGTCCTGTTTTTTTTAAAGTCTGTAACTTTATTGATGAAAATAGGATTATATTATAAATAGTAACGATTTGATTAAAAAGAAATGCAAAAATGATTTCGCATTCGCATGTTTCAATTTTATGAGAGGAAAAAAAAAGTACGAAAAAAGTGCGTACTGTGAATACTGTTAATATTCGGATTCGCGACTGACTTGGTTAAATAAAAACGTATTTATACAACATCGGAACATAGTTGAAAAACGTAAAAAAAGTTAATAGCAACTTCAAAATAAACCTACAACCATAAAAACTAAAAAATTATAGGTACAATAAACTAAACAAAAAAAAGAATTAATTATAAACCTCAAATGCGGCGCAAAAACAATCCATACTAAGTAACTTCAGTACATACAAACCATATCTCTACGCCGACTTACACGTTTCGGGAGAATCGTTTTTTTAATTGTGATAAATGGAAATTTTTAGTCTTGAATTTTTTTACGTTGCGTGGTTGAGAATTCGGAATACATAAATGCTGTAATATCGAATGTATTCCAAATGAGCATTTATCTTTATAATAACAATGATTTTTATATCTTTTAAGCCATTTCAACGACTGCGCAGGTGTGAAAAAGATATATATATTTTTTTTATTTTTATCTAAAACAATACATATGAAATAGCACAAAACAATTGAATAAAACTAGTTACAAGTAATCTTAAACTATCTCATACAAAGCAAAATAGATAGATGGTGTAGATTTTATCACCCCACTAGACAAGGTCTGTTCTGGGGTGATACCTGCTCCAATTTTACACGTTTGTTTTACTGTGTATATATGCTTTTTAATTATTTTTATTTTATTTTGATAATTAGTATACGTATGGGTATATATATATATATATAAATGATTTCTATGTTAAAATAGGTAAACACCTTTAGTTTAACATATATAAAAGTTTGACAGTACTGACATTTGGAAAATACGAATGCTTTTTAATATTTTAAGGATTGAAATTTTTTGCAAATAAAATATATAGCCAGAATGTTCAAAGAAAAATTAATACCTTTCTTTCACTCTCACCTACCTATCTGTGCTTTCGGTATTAATTTTTCTTTGAACATTCTGGCTATATATTTTATTTGCAAAAAATTTCAATCCTTAAAATATTAAAAAGCATTCGTATTTTCCAAATGTCAGTACTGTCAAACTTTTATATATGTTAAACTAAAGGTGTTTACCTATTTTAACATAGAAATCATCTAATTAACGGTATTTAAACAATACATTTTACTATCTTAATATATATAAATCTCGTGTCACAATGTTTGTCCTCAATGGACTCCTAAACCACTTAACCGATTATAATAAAATTTGCACACCATGTGCAGTTCGATGTGCACTTGAGAGATAGGATAGTTTAAATCTCAAATTATAGTCGCAATTTTAATTTATCGCTAATTTTTTGTCCGTTATTATTTGGCAGTCATAAAACTGACAGATGTCGATACCTTTCGACTGGGTTGATGGCGCTAATGTCTGTTATTATTTGACAGTGACAGTTATTCGACGCAAACGTATTAAAAGAGCCCATCAGTTGGCAGAACAAATTGAATCAAGAAATCCAGCTCAAAGAATCAGGACAGCAGGTCATGCACAAGAATCTCAAGAACAGTGTAACGAACGTCTTCAAGAGAATATCATAAGAACAAGAAAATTATTATTTTCAGTCAAATGCCACCGAAAAAATCTAACCTCAACAACGCGAGCGGCAAACGTCAAAACGCAAACGTCAAAACTACGATCGGAAGAATATATTCACTTACGAGATGCTGTTGCTGGAAACATCGATGGAAATTTAAATCCCAATGACATCGGTAATGCTTTCATTTTACCTTCAAGCTACATCGGCAGTCCACGGAACATGCAGGAATACATACAAGATGCGATGACTTACGTACGTCATTACGGCCGACCGGATTTATTTATTACATTCACATGTAATCCGAATTGGGAAGAGATACACACTTTACTATTGCCAGGACAACAAGCCATTCATCGTCATGATTTAACTGCACGTGTGTTTAAACAAAAATTGAAATCCTTAATTGATTTTATTGTTAAATATACAATTTTTGGTATCACACGTTGTTGGCTGTATACGATAGAGTGGCAAAAGCGAGGTTTGCCTCATGCCCACATTTTGGTTTGGCTTAAAGATAGAATCCGTCCTGAAGAAATCGATCAAATAATTTCAGCCGAAATTCCAGACCCATTAATTGATCAAGAATTATTTGATATTGTCACCAAACACATGATCCATGGGCCATGCGGTGTTTTCAACATGACCTCACCGTGCATGGAAAATGGAAAATGTAAAAAAAACTTCCCAAAGCCGCATACGAATGACACGATCACGGATATTGATGGTTATCCAACTAAATCAACTAATTCAATTGATCAAAAGAGTTTCGCCACGACTGCAAAATGACAATTATCAAATCGTCATAAAAGCCGACAAAGTACCATTAGGTGAACATGCTGGTAGATTCAACGCTCCAACTGTTGATGAGGTTGCTGTTATCATGGTTGGTGATCCAGTTGACAAAAGATCTATAAACATTACACGGCGAGACAACACTGTCAGTACGATTTAGGATCTACACCGTTCATATGACGCACTACAATATCCATTGATATTTTGGCAAGGACAAGATGAATATCACCTTAATATCAAACAGTATGATCCAAATACCGGTAAATTTGACAATTATCTATTTACTTTCTTACTGTATGTATAGATTTTAATTTCGTATTGCATTTTATTTTTTATTTTTTTAGGTGATTACAGAAATAATAAAGTTAGCTCAATGAACTACTACGCACACCGAATAATGGTTAGACAACATCAAGACAATTATATCCTTCGATATCGTCAGCTGTTCCATCAATACATTGTTGATATGTATGCTAAGGTCGAAAGCGAACGCTTGCGATTCCTTCGATTCAACTAGGCAAAACTACGATCGGAATAATATATTCACTTACGAGATGCTGTTGCTGGAAACATCGATGGAAATTTAAATCCCAATGACATCGGTAATGCTTTCATTTTACCTTCAAGCTACATCGGCAGTCCACGGAACATGCAGGAATACATACAAGATGCGATGACTTACGTACGTCATTACGGCCGACCGGATTTATTTATTACATTCACATGTAATCCGAATTGGGAAGAGATACAAACTTTACTATTGCCAGGACAACAAGCCATTCATCGTCATGATTTAACTGCACGTGTGTTTAAACAAAAATTGAAATCCTTAATTGATTTTATTGTTAAATATACAATTTTTGGTATCACACGTTGTTGGCTGTATACGATAGAGTGGCAAAAGCGAGGTTTGCCTCATGCCCACATTTTGGTTTGGCTTAAAGATAGAATCCGTCCTGAAGAAATCGATCAAATAATTTCAGCCGAAATTCCAGACCCATTAATTGATCAAGAATTATTTGATATTGTCACCAAACACATGATCCATGGGCCATGCGGTGTTTTCAACATGACCTCACCGTGCATGGAAAATGGAAAATGTAAAAAAACTTCCCAAAGCCGCATACGAATGACACGATCACGGATATTGATGGTTATCCAATGTATCGCCGCAGAAGTACTGAGAATGGTGGCCACACATTTACAATGCGACTGCCGAACTTTCCAAATCAAGTTGAGTTTGATAATCAGTGGGTGGTACCATACCCACCACTACTTTCAAAAACTTACAAAGCTCATATCAATGTTGAGCTTTGCAGTTCTGTTAAATCAATTAAGTATATTTGTAAATATGTAAACAAAGGCAGTGATTTGGCCATATTTGAAGTAAAAAACATAAATAAAAATGATGAAATAGCACGATACCAAATGGGCAGATACATTAGCAGCAATGAAGCTATTTGGCATATTCTCAGCTTTCCCATCCACGAAAGAGATCCTGCTGTCCAACATCTGGCAATACATCTTGAAAACGGTCAACGTGTATACTTCACTGAAGAAAATGTTCTCCAAAGAGCGTTCGAAGCTCCGAAAACGACTCTAACTGAATTTTTTACATTGTGTCAAAAACCTGATGTTTTTGGCCAATTCGCGAAGACATTGGTGTATGGTGATGTTCCACGTTATTTCACATGGAACAAATCCAGTAAAAAATGGGAGCCACGGAAACAAGGAAAACCACATCCTTCCATTACAGGCATATTCAAAGCTAAGACATTGGGAAGACTTTACACGGTACATCCAAAGCAACGTGAGTGCTTCTATTTACGTTTGTTATTGGTGAATGTTCCCGGACCAACGTCTTTTGAATTTTTACGAACAGCTAATGGTCGAGTATTCAATACATACCAGGATGCATGTCGTGAACTGCAATTGCTAGAAGACGATAACCATTGGGACTTAACGCTTGCTGATGCTGCGTTGACATCAACACCGAATAACATTCGTCAGTTGTTTGCAATTATTTTGGCGACATGTTATCCCTCGCAAGCACAAACTTTGTGGGAAAAATATAAAAATTGTATGACAGAAGACATCTTGCACCGAATTAGACAAACAAATCAATGCCAAAACATAGATTATACACCAGAGATGTACAATGAAGCATTGGTCTTGATCGAGGATTTATGTGTTCTTATTTCAAATTTACCACTTAATCATTATGGTATGCCATCACCTAATCGTCCAGCCACCGACTTAGTCAATACCGATTTACAACGAGAAAATCAATATGACCATGGAAGTTTAGCAACAATTATCATGAACAGTGAACCATTACTGACAGCAGAACAAAAAATTATTTATGATCGGATTATGCTGGCTGTTGCTGCTGAACAAGGCGGTTTTTTTTTCTTGGATGCACCCGGTGGAACCGGAAAGACATTTTTAATATCGTTGATTCTTGCCAAAATACGGTCGCAACAAAAACATCGCATTAGCATTAGCATCGTCAGGCATTGCGGCTACTTTACTGGATGGTGGGCGAACAGCACATTCAACATTCAAGCTGCCATTGGACGTTCATAATAAACCAGATGCAATGTGTAACATCAAAAAGAATAGTGGAATAGCTGCAGTGTTGCGGAAGAGTTCTATAATAATTTGGGATGAGTGCACAATGGCACACAAATATTCACTTGAAGCATTAAACAGAACTATGCAAGATTTAAACAGCAATAATAAACTTTTCGGTGGTGCTATCTTACTTTTGTCTGGTGACTTCCGGCAGACCTTACCGGTTATACCTCGCTCTACTTTCGCGGATGAGATTAATGCATGTTTGAAACAATCATTCTTATGGCGAAGTGTTGAAACACTTCGATTGACCATAAATATGCGAGTACAATTGCAAAATGATCCATCAGCACTAATATTTTCCGAACAACTACTAGATATTGGGAACGGTAAAATAAAACTGCAACCAAATACGCAATGCATTAAACTACCAGACAATTTTTGCACTGTTGTTCAGGATAAAACTGAATTGATTCAGAGTATTTTCCCGGATATACAGAATAATTATTTGAATCATGAATGGCTTAGTCAACGGGCGATTTTGGCAGCCAAAAACGTTGATGTTGACGAAATTAACTTCCAGATACAACAGTTGTTACCAGGCGATCTGATGTCTTTTAAATCAATCGATACTGTTGTTGATGAAAATGAAAGTGTAAATTTTCCGATTGAATTTTTAAATTCATTAGATATCCCTGGAATGCCACCACATAATCTTCGATTAAAGATTGGTTCCCCTATTATTCTCCTCCGTAATTTGAATCCACCTCAATTATGTAACGGTACGCGTTTGGTCATCAAAAAGATCACCGGAAACATTCTTGAAGCAACCATTTTGGCTGGGAAGTTTAAAGGAAAAGTGGTCCTGCTGCCACGTATTCCGATGATACCATCAGATTCTACCATACCCTTCAAAAGGCTACAGTTTCCAATTCGTTTAGCTTTCGCCATGTCTATAAATAAATCTCAAGGTCAAACAATGTCCATTTGTGGTTTAGATTTGGAAAATCCATGTTTTTCTCATGGGCAACTATATGTTGCGTGTTCACGTGTTGGGAAACCGTCGAATCTATTTGTGTTAGCTAAAGACAGGTTAACCAAAAACATTGTGCACCGATTGGTGTTAAATTAAATTGAAATTGAAAGTATTTATAATTCAAAAAAAAAGATATTAATGTTTAAAAGTTTAAGACTGTCTGCCTTGCCTACCTCATTCATGAGTTTAAGCGTCACATGAATCCAGTGAATTTGTATACCAGCATCAACATTTTCGTCTTTGTTCGTAAATAATTTCATTGTACTAAAGGGTTATAGTAGTAGAAAGTCAAATAAGGAGATCACCATATTTTTTTACAAATACCATCTGTGTGAAAAAGCATAGTGGACTCCGTGACTGATGTTCTCTTATTGTTCCTCTTAGATTGTTTACTATAATGTAATATAACAAAAACTTTAGCCACAGCAACGCGTGGCCGGGTCAGCTAGTTTTACTATATCTTAACGATTTGCACGTAATGTGCATATATTTTACACTTTTCTTTTTATTTTTAACCATGACGATTCATTTTCAGATAAACTACGTTGAACGTAAGTTATTCTTGTAAATATCCATTAAACCATTCACTTCTCATTCATTATACGTCATATTCGTTACATTTTCACACTTTTTTTCATAATTATTGTTTAATTTTTAAATCATTTATTCACTACTTTAATGAAAGTTTGACCGTATTGCATATCGCACAGATAGGTAGGTGAGAGTGAAAGACTTTCATAAAATACAGGCCTGTATTTAAACCAGCGTGCATTACCTCAAGCGATGCAACTATCTGTGCTTTCGGTATTAATTTTTCTTTGAACATTCTGGCTATATATTTTATTTGCAAAAAATTTCAATCCTTAAAATATTAAAAAGCATTCGTATTTTCCAAATGTCAGTACTGTCAAACTTTTATATATGTTAAACTAAAGGTGTTTACCTATTTTAACATAGAAATCATCTAATTAACGGTATTTAAACAATACATTTTACTATTTTACTATATCTTAACGATTTGCACGTAATGTGCATATATTTTACACTTTTCTTTTTATTTTTAACCATGACGATTCATTTTCAGATAAACTACGTTGAACGTAAGTTATTCTTGTAAATATCCATTAAACCATTCACTTCTCATTCATTATACGTCATATTCGTTACATTTTCACACTTTTTTTCATAATTATTGTTTAATTTTTAAATCATTTATTCACTACTTTAATGAAAGTTTGACCGTATTGCATATCGCACAGATAGGTAGGTGAGAGTGAAAGACTTTCATAAAATACAGGCCTGTATTTAAACCAGCGTACATTACCTCAAGCGATGCAACTATCTGTGCTTTCGGTATTAATTTTTCTTTGAACATTCTGGCTATATATTTTATTTGCAAAAAATTTCAATCCTTAAAATATTAAAAAGCATTCGTATTTTCCAAATGTCAGTACTGTCAAACTTTTATATATGTTAAACTAAAGGTGTTTACCTATTTTAACATAGAAATCATCTAATTAACGGTATTTAAACAATACATTTTACTATTTTACTATATATATATATAAATATATACATATCATATATTTATTTACATCTGCGATTATAGTACATGACTAGATAGAAATTTATTTAGATCAGTTTACCTTCCATTTTTCATTTCAGATAGTACCTATATTATGGAATATCACACATTTCAAATTATATACACGAACGATTATTAACGATATAATCGAAATTATTTAGTTAACTATTTTTTTAAGGTTTATAAACATGGGTTTTTTTTTTAGGTTTTGAGGGTTTCATACTGTGTAAAATGCAGAAAACCTAGCAGTCGCGCAATGTGGGCGGTTATATAGTGATGACGAGGTCGACCTCTAAGCCCACATACTATTGTGACCACCCGTTGATTCCAATAACGGGTTCAATCTTCAAACCCTAATGACAACTCATTTCTTGACAGCTTAACATGATGTGTTTTTTTTAAATTTACAATTACTCATTTACCACTTTAATGAGTTATTTTTTTTAATTTATTGTCCATACTCTCATTATTAAACAACAATTTAACGTATTTGGAATATAGTTAATATTAAATTAATAGATTAAAATATAAACTGGGCATTTGCAATACAATAAAAAAATCCTGAAGATTAAAATTATCTTATTTTAAATTTAATATGAGTAAAAAACTGCTTTAACTGTCCTTAAACACGTTTGCTAGGAAAATCCATCACCGGATTTTTGTAGCCAACCAAGAGAATGGAGTTAGGAGGAATCGAATAGTGAGCTTTACAAAATATGCGACAAGATTCATTTAGTCAAATTTAATAAATGTGGTGGGTTTTGATGGTTGGGACGATATATTGAAGGAATAAATGATAGAAGTCCGCCTAAAAGCTTACTTAATAAAAAGCCAGACGGTTGTGGGCGGGCATCGAAGTCCTAAACTGCGATAGTTTTATACCGGATTCACCAGTAGACATTTAAAGCCAGATTCTCTTAGCTCTAGACTTGAAGTTGAAATTACGAAGTAAACGTATTTATGTAATTAAACGTAACGTAAAGTAAACGTTTCTGTTTCCACACGTAAAAGATTTAGACCAATAACGATAGGGTTGAAGAAAATTTACGCTATTTTTACTATTTTACTCAACCGTTAGGTCATGCGTATAAAGTCGTATTGAGGTTATCAAATTAGGTTAATTTGACGTGTTTTAATATACCGTTAGTCGATGTTACTAATCGGTTGATATTATGTGTCCCCAAAAGTATTATAACCAAATAATCAATTTATTTATTTATTATACCATCGACCTGGTTGTAGATTTTTTAACATAAATGATACACACCTAATTTCAACTAATAAATCATAACTTGCTTGTCTCTGGCAACACCATTAAGTCCCTGTCAGTACAGCTTAAACTAGGTAACTTTATGGTCAGCTTTACTCAGATATGAAACCAATAAGTCGTAGCTACATTAAAGTTAATTATCAATTGAGGCGCCATTTTCATTTCTAAGGCTAAATATGCAAATAAACTATATTGTTATTTTTTTTACCTCACATATTCAATTGACAAAACTAAGATAAAACATAATTACATAATAATGTCAAGCAGAAAATATTACTAAAATTTTACCTAAATAATTTAATATTACTTATATTTTACTTAAATAATTACTATTACTTAAATTTTACTTAAATAATTTAATATTACTTATTTTTTTTTATAAAAAGAAAATATTCCTATTTCAAAATATTAAATATTATTAAAGCCAATTGGTATTTTTTGAACTACACTATGATAATATACGATGAAATTTTTATCGCATAACATTTTTACTGCATATTAACCTGAAATCAACTAAATAAAACTTAAATCTTAGGTAATAAATGTTTTTACTCTCACATAGATTGCTATTAGAGTAATAGTAAATACTAACCTTATAGTAAAATAGTGTACCTACCTATCTTGTTTATGAGTATATCGTGAATTTCTTTAAAAACATTTATTTGTGAGATGTTTCTTGATCTTATTGATTTATCTGTAAATAATTTTTACCCGTGCACAGGTTATAATATAAGTCATAAGGGAATAATAATTCATTGTGGTGAAAATTTAACTTTCCATTTGAAGCCACTGTTTATTAATACAAATCCGTATACATATTTATACGTGGTTTTTCTCACAAAAAAATCCAAAAATTTACTTAATTTGTATTTGAACAAAAAAATATATCGCTAATAAAATATTAGGTATAACGTTTTTTTACAACTTTGCAAAATACCTAAATGAATCGTATAGGAAGCGCAAATGGAAACACTCAAGCAACAAATAAAAGATAAGAGTTTCGGAGAGTAACAAATCGGGCTTAGGACACGGTTTAAGGCGACCACCAACGCACTTGGGTCTTGAGCGCAGCACAATTTGCACTTTACTGAGAAGAGTTAGAGCAGGCGCGCCGAGCAGCGTAAAGCGTGTTTATGGCCGGCCTTATGGCCTGGCCTGGCCTGCCCAACTCGGTTCGCTACTTGAGGTCCCGCTGTAAAAATAATTATATTCCATGCAAAATCTTGGCTCCCATTTGAAACAGTCATATTTTTTGTTGGTTATTCGTGCTGAATTTGAAAACCTTAAAAATACCACATTGTCATAAGACGGACCTACATATTAATGCGTAATCCACTGGGGATATACTCAATGCTCGACGTTTTTATAAAATCTTTAAAATTTTGTACTGTAGCTAAATACTCTATAGAGTTCACGCATAGTATATTTTTTTAGGTGAATGAAGTTATATTCATCGAGCTAGGGAAAAAAGAAGTCTTAAGTATGTTAGACAATGAAGAAATTATAAAATGCTTCAGTTGAGCTACTATGCGTTTACGTTTTGAATGGCTCGAGAGTAGCGCATCCATCATGGCCATACAAAAACTAAATAAGCAAGAACTGTTGTTTGATAGATAGATTTCAGGAATCCGCTCTGATTTCTCCTATATCTGATAATACGTTTGTAAACCTGATTAAGGGGTTTTATTTTTTGTGGATACCTTTAAAAATTGCTCAATGTGTGTTTTTATTATTTCTTGGTCTGTAATGTTGGTTTACCTTATAAAACAAAATAAAATAGTTTATTATTATTAAGCTTATAACTTTAAATTCTGTTTTAAATATTGATATCAATCAAATATCCTACATATGAAATAAGACAAGGAATCGTGGGTTACCGTCAGTCATTCCTCTGCGCATTTAATTAGTTATGTAATAACTCTTCTTTTACAAATGCCTATTTATTTTATTCCTTTACTTCCCGTACATTGCTTATATTTTAGAATTTGTAAAAAATCACTTATTTACACACCGCCTCAGCTACAAGCAGTAATATAAATATTAAAACCTCATGCGGTGGTGTCAGGGCAGTATTATGTACAAAAAAAATAATACAAATGGCAATGCAAACACGAGGCCTTCGTGTGTGATTTAAAAGGTAGTAAAATTATTGTGCTGTCGACAGCAAGTAACGTCAGAATGGTTCTTCCTACTGGTGTGTAACAAAATTGAAGGGTTTGATGCGGTGGCTTGAAATAAGCATAATAACGAACATAATAAATATATAATAGTATTTTAAAAGTGTGAATACACGGTAAATAATAGTATATTTATTAATAAATGATTTTGGTTTTCATTGGTACACGGTTCAACGATATTTTTTTTGGTTTGAAAATAACAAAGATTAAATTAAAAGACAAGTTTTATATTAATTATACAGTTTACATACTTAAAGTATACGTGTATGGGTGTTTACTAGTGAACACTAATCTTTAGTAATATTCCGAATTAGATGTGTAAATAATATTAATTAACAGAATTTACGGCAATTTACGAATTTACTCATTCATTACCTTCGTCGATGCAGTTCTAACGATTTTTTTGTTTTTCCATGTTCTTGGTCCTCTTACCCTTTTTATACCTCCTAGTCTTTCGTAGTCGATGTTCGTGTTGGGTTGGAATTTATAAGAAGCTTGACTGCTGATCCAGGGGTTCGCATACAATCACGTCGTTTTTCTCTCCATCGCCACCAGTAGGTTTTATGCAAGCATATTTTGTAGGTAACGTTAATTCTACTTACAACCGTAGGATCAAGGTTTTACTAAATAGCCATGCAGTAAAATTGAAATAATTCAAAAGTAGGTATGTGACATAACATAAACGCGATCGTAAAAGTTGATGAAAATTCAAATCGCCCAGCACACCTCCGACAGTTATACCTTTTCCAAATAGCAATACGCTCAAAAGGATAGCCTTAACGCCGCATTAAGGTGAGTTGGCTCGTTGTGCAGTTCCTTGAAAATACAGCCATAAAACAATGGTTAACAACGGTTGTAGATTCGACTTGGAGGTTGCTTTCAAAATAGACAGGGCCGAACTACTTATCTATGAATGCCCGGTAAGAGTTACTGTGAAGGGAAGAGAAACACCTAAAATAAATGTACTACTGAATGTTAAAAACGCAAATTTTATTTTTTTTACATAATGTTTCCACTAATTTATGAGGATGTACATGTTTATTATGAAAAAAAAAACTTTCCGGCATGCCAAAATGCGGAGGTAGATTTCACTGGTCAAAGTAGGGGAGAGGCCAACTCCAATTATACGAACTTGTATCAAACATTCTTTCGATGTTTTACGGACATTTTACGTTTTAAATAGTATGCATATAAAGATATCTTTATTTATAAAGACTTGATTTATGTTCATTTCATGATTAGTTAGAGGTTTTAGGTGTCATATTACTATATACAATAAGAAAATGGTTTTTAAATTTTTTTGTTAAAAACAAATCTGTAGAAGCTTCTGACACTGTCGGAGATGGAATACAGAAAACTTCTGCATAGTCATTCAAACTTTTCAAACATTCCAGCAACTTAGGAAAGGAACCGTAAGCTTCTCGAACATTCTAAAGATTTCGAAATTATTCTATAAGGTTCTTAAATCTTCTCTATATCTCTAAAATCTTCTAAAAGTTTCTGAAACTTTTCTAAAAGCTAATCCGATGAGTGAGATAATAAACACTGACTTCACTTAATTCAGTAATAAAAACATTTCATATGATTAGCTTACGGACCTAATCGAAGAAACATTTGGCCATCTCTTACTAAAAAGGATGCTCATATCAAAACTTGTTCCAAATAAAAGTTATAAGGATATTATAGGCCTAAATTTAAAACGGATTTGATCCTGTACGTATTAAGGGAGGTATAATTTTTTGAATTTTGAAATATCAATTTTTTCCACTCCTATTACCAATGGGTGGTGCTGAACCACGAAAAAGCCGACAAACGATTTGGCTTGTTTTAAACTATTTATGAAGAATTTATACAGTATAATTCAGTACTTCAGGGAGGTTTTTGAAATTAATTAATTTAATTTCAAAGTAAAATTACCCCCACTCAATAATTAATTAAAAGAATGAAAACATACAATTAAGTTTAGCGCTATTACGCCTGCATAAAATAATATTGTAATCACTTAAACAACCTTAAATTGATATTTAATTGTATGCAATGCATATAATGCTACTAAATTAATTTAAAAATAAATTTTAAAAAACAAGACCTACCCATCTACAAAATGTGCATCCACCCCTGTGAACTCTGCGAAGGCTATTTTTTAAGCAGCTCAGAAAGAGACACCACCCGGCGACCGCTTGCGTGCGAACGAAACAACAATAACATGTCTACCATCCGCTCATCAGTCTGTCCCAACTCTACTAATTCCTGTCCCTTCCTCGAGATTTACAGCCTAAACGTTATTTATTGCCAAGTCCCCATAAAACCGTTCAAGGATTCAACTTCGAAAAGTGACACTGACAGATTCTTACCTTTTAATTCTTACTATTGGCAGCTAATTTTTCGGAACAAAATACATCGTCATCGATTTTTCTTTAACGAATAGAGAGCTAGTGCATGGCCATTCGACCTTATAGTAGTTTTGGAACAATAGAGAATAAAAGATGTGTTATATTCTGGCCCTATAGTAGAAGATGCGTCAAAACGTGGCGAGCTTCATCCAGTCACTGTCTTCACTGGACGTAACTTTACCAAACTAATATGGGAGCACCCATGAAGAATTCCCTATCATATCATGTAAAACAAATATTCGAAGTCATCTAAGTTACACACTACGTTTACTACATATACATGAAAACATACAAACAGGTACATGTCGACAAAAAATCTCCTAATAGTATTATTCCTCGTATTAGTTATGAAATTTTGTTTTTGTTTATTATTTTATTATTTAATGATTACCTACATTTATTGATATTGAAATTTATTACTATTGAAATTATACCTTCAAAATATGCCAAAATATTTCTGATTTAAACAAGTTGATAAATGCTCCTAAAATGTCTATGTATTTTTCTTACAAAAACACACATTACAACACCACACCATCCCACATCCCACATCCACACGCATCCCATCCTCCTTTTAGAAACTCACAAAATTATAACTTAACATTCACGTAAAAGCGACCACTCGCTATGACACACACATACGTTACATACACAATTATTAGTATAATTATTATATGACATCACGTGTAAATAACCACAAATGTACAGCAACGTACGACTATCACCATTAATATTTTGTACATTTATTTATGAAGAATGAAATACTTTATACCCAAAAAAAAATTTATAGTGGACAATTTATTATCATATCAATATGTGTTTCTGTTAAAATATCAATTATAAGGAATCAACTGAATATATAATTATAATACACTAATATTTGTTATATATTTATATAAGCTGGAATTTACATACATACTTTGTCGGACTCAACCATAATTACTGTCACATAAACCTCATCCAAAGTTTAGCTTAGAACAAGTAATTAATCTACATAGTTAAGCTTTTATTCTTTGGTGTTCATATAAGTAATACTTAATTAAATATAAAATAATTGTTAGAAATAGTACAAAGAGAATGCATTCCAAACTGTAAAGGGTTCCTCGGGGTAGCCTGCTGGGACTTTTGCTCTTTTTAATTTACATTAACGATATAGATTACTGTTTTTTGCAATCAATCTCTACTTTTCGCAGATATATGAAGTTTTTTGCAGAGGTGAAAAATCCGGAGGATTGCAAACTTATTCAAGATGACCTTTATAGACTTAACCATTACTGTATTCTTAATAAGCTCCACCTTAATGCCGAAATGTGCGTGGTTGTAAGTTTCACTAGACAAATGCATATACCTTGGCATATACCATGATTTTTTAAACTATTCTTTCGTAATCACATCGAACATATTATTGCCAAAACGTATGGTATGCTGGGTTTTCTGATATGTATTACACATTATTTTACGATTAGGGAAGCTGTCGAATGTGGAAGTACGTAGTCAAATGACTCACACAATGTGATGTCAATGGTGTAGTGGCTTATGCATCTCAAGTCTGGTCACCGCGCTACAAAGATTACATCGATCGTCTTCAGAATTTATTTCTTAAGAATTTAAATTTCAGGTATTATTTGAAATTTCCTGACTTTGCTAAATGCGCCACATTTTACAGACTCAGGAGTGATATGGTGCTTTTATATAAAACTGTCAATGTTCACATCGACTGACCGGATCTTTCGGGGCTCGTAGATTTCCGGGTTCCATCAGACCTACTCGCCAGTGCGAGACATTCCAGCTGTCACGGTTGAGTATGAACTATGCACAAAATTCATGTAAGCTTTTCAACAGCATGTTGAGCGCTATCGATATATTCAACCCCACCTTCACAAAATTCAAGAGCGTGTAGCACTAGCCTTAGAGTTGTATGTGGATATATATGTAAAACCGATTATTTTTAAAAAGTTATGCTGTCTTATATATTTTGGTAATTATGTAAATTCCCCAACCCCTCTTACTTCCTAATCCCAACCTCGTTCCCGAATGTATTTTTCTTTTTTTAAGTTTGGAGGAAACTCTCACTGGATTTATGTTTAGATTGTTTTTTTATAGCTGTCGTTTTCTGAAATAAATAAATAATACAATTTATATAATGATAATAAACTTAAAAAAGTACTATAGCATTAGGAATCTGCTAGCTTTCTGAATATTTCGCATTATAAGGTTGTTATATATCGCATTGAGCAACATACATAAGGATCAAAGTGGATAAAGTGTCTATTTACATATTCAGAGCGAAAAAGATTGGGCTAAAAGGTTGTTCAAAACCTGCTGTCTTGTTTGTTGTTGATGAACAACCATTGGCATCTTGTAGTTCGGCCACCATGGAGATTAGTCAGTTGCTGCTGAAGGAGCTGGTCTGGCTGAAAGGCGAGGATATCTCAGTCGAGGGAATCGTGCAGCCTTCAGCGAGTAATAAAAGCTACGATAAAATACTTTAGTGCATTACCCCCCGACTGCCTGACTGTAGACCGCATGCATGCCTTTGTGTGTCGCCTTTACGGCGGGCAATATGAGCGCAACTTACGACCGGCGGAATTCTATTACCTGCTCTGGTTTCCGATCTGAAAATTACGACCAATTACGTACGAAGCACAGAATAAAACTTTCTCCCGGAGCGTGGTCATCTTTTGCGCGATTCAAACGACGAAAAAGCTGCTTCGATGCGTTTGCAGAATTTAATAAGATTCGATTTTAGATAAAATCTACATAAACTCAGCAGGTCTAGTTCCTGGCGCACTCGCGACTTGCTGCTGGCTGTTTGACGTATGGGAGCTAAAAATGTTTTTATCACTTGATTTTAGTAAGACTCGTCACTTGTCATGACGAATTAAATGACGAAAACGTTGCTAGTTCCCTTACGTCAAACAGCCAGTGAGCGAGCCGCGAGCGCGCAAGAGACCAGACCTTCAGGTAACGGTATTCATACGGCCTACTCCTTATTTTATTTTTAACAATTAGTTATTTTTTCTTTATATACTTTTTATTTATATACACATGTATACATATGATTGAGTACTGCTAGGTACTTTTTGACTATTTCCTATTATACTTGTTTTATTCGAAACATCATAATTAAATATATAGTAGAAGTATATAATTAATATTATTTCCAATGTTCATCGATGTTTTTTCTTTTGTTATTTATTTCATAGACGGACCTCGTATAAATAATAACCTTTAAAAAATACAAAAATGACTTAAAGATTGAAATATTATTGTGTTTCCAACTGCGCTTAATAGGGAGCGTTGAGCACCACTGTGCTATAATGTTCACTGATCTCCTAACTAGACCAAAGTCTGTACTGAGGAAGTCAGTTTTCTAATCAGGCAAAAAACATGTGTATAGTCGACTGCAGAAAGAAAATGATCAGAGAATAAGCAAAGGTGCGCAAATCGCAATCGATGAAAATGCGCAATCGATGAAAAAATACATGTTTTCTCAACTGATTTTAACAAACGTTTTTAATTTATTGGTATAAGTTATAGAATAAACAATTAAATATTTACTTAAAATGACCGAAGAAAATGAACTTTGCCATGGATTTAACGCTTGGCAGAGAGCTGAAAGGCTTTTTGTTTTTGTTATATTGGCAAGCTGGCAAGACGGCAAGCCGGCGAGAGGACGACACGAAGCCATTAATATAAGTTGCCTAAGTGGGTTCGCTTCTCGAAAGTTGGCAAGCTGCGTCGTACGTATGCTCGAGCATCGCCTCTCCTTCCTCACAACTTTTCCAATAATTTCCACTCAATGCCGTCTCGCAACTTTTATCATCTATTCAAAGCGAAGCAGAGGATAGTCGGTCATAACAGCGTCGCTATCCCGCTAAGTTTTGTTGAGTATCCAGCAAGAAAGTCAGCAACACGCGTTATAAACCATACCTAGATTCTTGAACATCTTCCCGGAATAAAGCTAGTCAATCAATTATCGACCCCGGTAATATTTCACGATGCTAAAATTAACCAAACTTTTTAAAAAATACTATATGCTTCAATTTGCGGTGGAATCCCCGTGCTAGGCTGGAGCTGGTTTTTTTTATTATTTTCGAACTCCCCATCTGAACTTCCGACATGTTCTCACACTGTATTTATCATGATTTGTTGTTGTAGACTCTTCTAGTGAATTTTACCAAAGCCAACATTTTTCTAGATACCCATTTTCTAATTTTTCATTCTTAATAACTGGTAGGTACAAATGGAACCGCTTCGAATGTCGATCTTAAGTGGAACTGACTGGCGCAAGGTCACAAGTTGTGTGACCTCAAAATTAATGAAACGTTGGAAAATTAGGTAAAACTGTTTCCCACCTGCACGGCCGTATACCAACTCTTCAAGAGACTTCAGTTGGTCTTCAGCCGCTGCGCAAATAACATCTCTTCTTCGGGAGCTGTCTTCGCCATTGAGACACTATCTTTAGATAATTGTTATTTTAGAGTTTATCAATTTGTAATTATAATAACCAATAATTATAATTTGTAATTATAATAATTATTATAACAAGTTGATAATTATAGAATGTGTTACAATAAATTTACAATCTGTTAACTTGAAGTTTATCTTGCACCTTCTCCACGATTATATTCAACTACGACCCTCAAACAATCGGGCCGTTACGTTAGAATCGCTGAAGCCTCATGTTGAAGCAGTCTTACAAAATATATAAATAGCTAAAGGTGTACCTACCGTGAACAGTAATGAATTGTATATTACAGTATATTATGATAGTAGGGAAAGAGAAACACGAGCGGCCGTTCTGCACTGAAAAAAATATTTTATCAAGACGTTTGGTTGTTTAAATATTTGCACCGGCAAAAAGTAGTTTTTGGTTAGATTTACCATATTTCTTGATGTAGTTAAAAAATACTTTACAGAATTTGTATAGTAGGCAAGCCATATCACGAGGAGTCCACCCTAATTGCCGGAGGCGAAATTTCTTGAGGTTCCTAGTAATTTTTGTTAAAAAATCTAGGCAAGCCGTAATATTTTGTTGTTTTTACTTGTTACCATTTTAATTTGCTGTGATTCAAATCAAAATGGTGTGACTGAACAGCTGATGAGAAAGTTACAGTAAGCAAAAATTATTTTAGCGATAGCTAGATATTATGTTAAAGGCAACCAAAAAAAATTGTGATACTTGCAACCAAGTAAGTTTAACAACAATTGATGTGTAACTCCAACAAAAAATACTTTCTGCTGCCTCTACCATATTTTTTTCGTGTGCGTCATGCGCATTGCTGGATACCGAATACACAGTAACTGTCTTTTCCTGCCGTCAAAGAAGCAACACGAAAAACAACTGTTTTGTCTAATAGGTCAAAGTCCAAGCTGTACTTTTGACAGCTACTTTTGACAGCTATTGTGTGTGTACAGTACGTAATACTTACCAAAACATAAAATTCGATTGCCCTTCCCACGTTAATATGTACATAGCATTACGCATATCTCGATATGCAGGTTTTGTACTTGAAATCCATAGGTTAGTATTGTTACACTACTCTTGACTGGTTTACTATTCACCTTAATAATCTTTAATTTTCTTTTTAAATTAGATCGTCTATTTCTCACATTTTTCATTTCCGTTTGGAGTACCTTAATGCAATGTGCTTGACTGTTTGTCATATAATATAATCCTAATGACATTTGCGTCAGCCATTTTTTAGGTGGATAAAATAATTTGATTCACAGATGATATACCTAGTAGTACAAATAAAACAGATTCTACTCAAAAAATAGCGTAACTTGCATGTGTGAAAAACATTCGACAGAGGAATGTCAATATGGCTGTTAGCCGAGAGGTGGGTGGCATCAGTTTTGCCTCATATTATATTGTTATAACTCGTAAAAGCAAAATAATTACCACGCAATGGCACCAGGATTATAGAAAGGATATTATTCATGGAGTAATGAAGTTGACGGCCGTGCTTAGGCTGTGGATATACTAGCTAGCGGACCGATTATAACAATCACAATTTTATTTAGAGATTCCGTTTATTTGAACAATCTTAAACATAAAAATAGCCAATATTAAACCTACGCACCCAAACAATCTACGCTACCCAAACTATCGGATTTAATAATATTGCACAAATATCTAAATTATGCGTCTAAATATATAAATAGTGTCTTTCATTTGCGTATCTTGTTTTAACTTTTTATTTTCTTATAGTTTCAAATCCCAATTTATAGTTTTACATATCTAATTTATTTATAAATTTAAAATGGTCGTAAATTAGAAAAACCATTGCGTCGAAGTCCTTAAATAAGTATAGGTTGTTTTTTTTAGAGGCGTGGTTTTCAATCTGGCACTACTTTTTTCGTAGTTGGTGTTTGTGGCAGCTGTCACTTGATTTATGCTCAGTTTGGTTTGCCATTTCATAATGAATAGACTTACTCCTGAACAACGTTTGCAAATAGTGCAAATTTAGAAAAAATCACTCTACATTTTTTTTTAAATCACTCTAAAATAAAGTAAAAATCGCGTCGTGGGCCTGTGGCGTGGCCTCCAAGATCGTGCGATTTAACACCGCTGGACTATTTTTTGTGGGGTTATGTGAAGTCGCTTGTCTACGCAGATAAGCCGGACACGATTAACGCCTTGGAAGAGAATATTCGGCGCGTTATTGCTGACAACTTGCTGCAAAAAGTGGTTGAAAATTGGGCCTCTCGGCTGGAATTTGTTCGAGTCAGCCGCGGCGGCCACTTACCCGAAATCATTTTTAAAACATAATGGCAAACCCTTATTTTTATAATAAAACTAAATTCTTAGCCATAACATCAAATTATATGCGTTTTATCTCTTCTTGAAAACCACGCCTCTAAAATCATTATATTCCTACCTTTAGACATTCCAGCGAGAAACGAGAGCGTTGTTTCTATAGTTTGTGACTCCTGGCCGATGACGCTGCGGCGACGGCCTCGTGGCCCCACAGGCACCGTGACATTGTCCAAGGTGCAGAGCGGCGTCCTGCCTTGCCTTGTCACGCTGCTAATCTACCACCGTTCTCATGCCGCATCTATTCCTCCTTTTCCTTCGAAGAATATAATTAAATGCAAAAATACACAATTGCTGGACAATAAATATATATCTATTATATGTATATTTTTTACTCCTATGTTTTATATGGTTTGTATAGTATACACACCGTGTCTTTATACATTGTATTTTATCGGGAATGGTATTGGACACGGTGTATACAAACAGGTTGTGCCAAGACCATAAAGACTCGGAAGATCAGCTGGCGTTCTTATTACAACATACATTTAATACTGTCACGTAACGTTTTCATTTTTTCTCGAAAACCGTAGTGAATTTTGATATGTCGTCTTTACAAATCATATTTGATATTGCAGGGCCAATTAGCTGGATTTTGTATTGGGTTTTTTTTTCAATTATTTCATTAATTTATTAATACAATAACATTATACTTGTCCTGGCAAAGACAGAGTTTTGGCTACCAGAAAATCGGGATTATAACTTAATTAGTTACATATAATACAATTTTATCAAATATTACATTTATATACTATTATATATTATGATTATTATTTGTTATATAATATTTATATATTATTTATTATATTGGTTTATGTAATACATTTTTTTTTACTATTTAACAACTTAACTTAAATGTCAAAAAAATATATATATATAATAATAACTAAAACTACGAGCGCACGGACGATTCACTCACAAATAATTTAATATCACGTTTATTTTTTTGTGAATGTTTAGCTTTCGTTTTTAAATTAGATGGCATTAAGTTTATTAATCGTGACTAAATGATTTTATTTTTTCGTTCTCCGAAGGCATTTTTAAATTTTGGGATTTTAACGGTTAAATTATCAATTTGACTTGTTTTATATTTATGGGTAAAGAAATATTTATTTCGATCGTCTTTTAAATATAAAATTAAAAAATGCTAATTGAACATCTGAATAACAATTAGCACGCCACAATGTTTAAAGAGGCTTAACGGATTAGTTTTGTATTTAGTTTTAATATGACAGAACATCCTATACACACTCGAAGGTTCGCCATCAGGAGTTATCATTGGTATTCGCCTTTCGGTTGCTGTATATTAAACCAAAATAGGTAACTTGTATTGCTAACTATCAAAATAAACTCTCTAAAAAACTAAAAAAATAAAGTCTATAGCAGTATAAGTCTATCATACCCAAATTAAAATGATGCTTCGAAAACAATCAAATCCGTAGAAAGTCATACAAACTTTTCGAATACGGTTCTCAACCGGCTTTTAAGAAATCACTCAATACACTATAATAATACTAATTATTATAACCGTAACTGCATTTATTGTGACTTCATTTAGTTGGGGCTATTAATATAAATTATCCGAAACTGTCCTGTAACGATTCCCGATAAAAAAAAAACACTTTTCCACCCCTAGGACCAATGTTTGGTGCTATCAAAAAAGTTTACTTAGATAAGTTTTAGACCTTTATCTAAAAAATAATATAAAATTTAAATGTAATCGATAACTTATATCGTAAACCGTAAATCGTAAACCTAACCTAACCTAACCTACTAGGAAAGTTACTATAGCAAAATTTCACTTTTTCAAAAAATCTCTCCATTTCCCGCTCCTTTTGCCTGCCATGATTCTGCCCATTAACGAACTTGACCGAGATTTTGTATCCTTAAATTTTATGTATTAATTTGAAAGTGATTGCTGTAAAATTACGGCAGTTGTGTCCACAAGAAAGTGATATAGATAGATATATAAACTTTAAAACTAAGAGTGGCTCTAAGGGATGTGAAACACGAAGATATGTCGAAATTTTCCGGGTACCATGGCAATGGGTACCATGTCATCATGGTACCCATTGCCATAGGTAATTTTACTAAAGAAATCTACTTGAAATCCAGCTCATTGGCCCTGCCATTTCAAGCATTATATTTTGTGAAGACGGTGTATAGTTTCTGAGAAAAAAAACGTAAACTTTACATGATAATATTAAACGGATTTTCTTATATATTTTTGTTATACGTCATAGACGGTAGGAAGCGGTGAGGGTGGGGCGGGATGGTGGGCAAGTGAGGTTGGCTGGCGAGTGCAAATGACTGCAACGGCAACTTTCCGCGAATTTTCTCATAATCAGAAGGGTAGGTAAAAAAATGTCGTTATTCCTAATCTGTCAAAAAAACCGCTTTACTAACAAAAGATGCCGTGGCTCACCCCCTCACCAACCTATCATATTTTAAATACAGCTCATCCCATAAACCCCATCAAGCCCAGAAACTCTCTACAACCTTATAAATATAGTCTAATCTGATGCTATTGAAAGTAAAAAAATATGTCAATTATTAAATTATCATATTAAACATGCTTACAAAAAAAGACTACTGAATTCTATTGCAGATTTGTACACCATACACTGTACACTCTGTTTATATCTTATGTACTCGTATATGTATTTTTTTTCTTGATTTGCATTTCGAAATTCTATAACGGATCTGAAAAAGTTTAAGCGCAAAGCGAGTTTTATTGATGTTTTTTTTTGTACATTTACAGGGAAAAGGCGGCAAAAGCAATAAGAATCAAAGGGACAGGCTTTTTGGGTAATTATATATATGTATATGGTTTATAGTTTTTACTTTTCTACATATGATTTTGTTTTCACTATACTATATGCAGCTATACATTTAATTTAGACTAGAAACTCTATTGGGCCTTTTTGATGTTGAATTGTAGTAGGCATTATTTTTTTTCAAATTGTTACTTAAATTGACGAATAAATAACATTGTGTCACTCGCATGACTTTTATCAAAAGTTAACCTAAAATGCGTTTCTAACTTAAATTGTTTAATAGGAAAAACATTTTATTTGGCTAAAGTCATAAATTGCATTGTTTTGCATGCTTAACTGTAAGTATCAAATTAATAAATCAAAATTAAAATTAAAAAAATAATAAAAAATCAACTTCCCGTGTTAGTGGTGTAATTCTCTTGTGCATATGCAATGCAGAAGATTTAATTTGAGTTCTACAAAACAAACATCAATACTTTGTGGGATGTTGGTCACAAGCGAGATGCCCATAGCTTTCCTGGATCGCCGCGCGAGCGACGGTTCTTACGGTCGACGACTGTACTCGTACTTACATGTGACCTCGCAACTTATGACACATGGCGCTTGTCAATAAATCTATTCATCTATCATACAAGTATCATAGAAGTAATTGCTAAAACATAATTTTATGTCAGTTAATAAATAAATCGACCATTGCCTACTGCCGTCCAAGGTGAGAATGTCGCGTGGGCACCAAATGCGAAATGTTGCGTCATTATTTTGTCCTTGATAGATATGAGTATTTTCCCGACTGATAACATTGCTTAAAATTATTTTTAATTTATTTACATAAAAATTATGTGCTCTTTTTGTAGAGTTTATGGTAACCCCTAGGTACTTTCTTAAATTTAATTGGAAAATACATAGTATGAAATACTATAGTTTCACAGACGTGATATTATAATTTATTTATTTATTTATAATAACTATGATATCCACTATTTTAACAGTATGATTAACAGGAATCAAGTGTTCCACAATTGCACAATTTGTTGTTTAGCTATCGGCGCAATCCTCAAATTAACATCTTCATTTTCTTTTGATTTATTTCTATGTCACACTCCCTTCCTCTCTTTTCATTTATGGAAAGTGTCATATTTTGACGCCAACCGGAAATTCTTCAACTTTCCTTATCCAAAACTGCCAACTAAAGGTACATTTTTTCAGCGTTTTGATATGCCACAGTTCCAGCCTTCCAGTATAAGCCTCATTATTTTTTTTATTTTATACATTTTTTTTTAGATGATATATATTCATTTTTAAAATGTATAATGTCATATTTCTTTTATTATTTTCGTTTGCTCATTAAAAATATTCAATCTTTTTGCGGGGCTTGTAGCTACCTATATTTTAATTTTCTTAATTAATTGGTCAATTATAATGAAATAATATTATTTTTATTAATTATTAGAACATTTTGGAGCTTGCTCCGGTGATATCGCTGGTTTTCGCGGGCATTGGTGTTTAGTTACCAATCTACGTTACATAAAAAAATAAATTAAATTGTTCATTTATGATTACAATAATGTACCTAACGTTGCGTATTTTTCATTTTCATCTTCCATTTTTTTTATTTTTGATCAAATTTTCTTGGTTGTAAAACCAAAACAATTGTTAAAAATAATTCACTTAGGAACCGTTAAATAGTTTTATTGGATTTTTTGAATATGTGTCTGAAATAGTTTTTTCAGTTATGCTAAAATAAATATTATTTGTACTTCATTTATTGCATATTTTTTAATTCTTTACCTGAGTTCACAGCGATATAATATTACATTGGTAGTTAAGGTAAAGAACACTGAAATTAAAAGCTTTACAGTTCAAAGCCTCAGAAGATTTACTGCGCATAAAATCATCCCTGACCCTGTCATTATTTTAACGGTCTTGCACCTACTTATATATATTATATTATATATCATTCGTACGCTTTTTTAAGAAGCATCCTCGTGCGCGGTTAGGCTTATATTACAACTAGGTACAACTTTTTATCAAAGTCTTTTCAAACATTCATAATAATTTAGAGTCAATTGCGAATACACAATTTAGGCACAGAATTAAAATTTGAAACGTTACAAATGAAGTATTATGAATTTTATTAAAAAGAAAAGTTATTAAAAATTAACTGCAATAAGAAACAAATCAGGGTAGAATAGGGCAGTGAGCGGTGGCCTATATGTTTTCAAAATTTCCAGTGGTTCTATGCATTAAATTTGAATAAGTACATTAAATAATAGAATTGGGTATGATACCTTGCTGCTATCATATAATATAATTTGCTTCTATACATTGTTTAGTAGTAGGAAATTATTTAACCAGAACCTGACGTCTTACAGCTAGGCTCTACAGGCGTCATTAATGGTATCTTCCCCCCAGACTACTCGTGCCTGTAGTGCCAACTTGTGATGGGTTGCTTCGTGTCCTATATCTCCACTTGTGACTACGGCACTTTTAGTCCATGCGATATGCGATTTGGATGGCCATGGGTTATTTTTTAGGTCTGACTAGATTCAAATTAAAAAAAGAACATAATGGTATCTTGACACTCTTTCAATTCATCATGAATTTAAACACCATTTTAGTTGTTTTTTGTTACTTTTGACGCGCGGCTAGTAATTAAACAATACGGACAAAATATTTTAATTTATAATAATATATATAATAAGGCACTGAATATTCTTATATATGATTTTATTTGCGCACACATATGTTTGTATTAAATTTAAGTGGTCAGAAATAACTAATACGTTCTCATACGTGAATAATAACGTCCTATGATATTCGAAATGACAATGTCTCGTTTATTAGTACCTGCTATTGGTTGACCTTAATTTTACATATCTATATTATCAAACCAGCCTCTAATGTAATAACCTAAGCAGCTATGGTTGTTTTTACACACAAACTTCAACTCTTTCGTTTTGAACTTTTTGAGTTGAATGCTGCAACAGACGGACGGACGTCGGACGTCCAAAGGATGGGAATAGTAGGTTCTTGTAGAAGCTAAACGTATTGCGTACCAACGCCGCCCACACTGCGGCCGTGCCATTTCTAAAACGTTGATTTCTCCCTGAGCACGAAGGGAAATGGTGATCTACACGCCATCGACATGATACCATTGGATGCCATGTGACAAGCTATCTGTCAATATGAATAATATCAATAATCATACCTGAAAGACGCAAATAAATCCAAGGGTGCGTTTTTCCCAAGAAGTCGTAACTCCGCTAATGGCGCGCAGAGGCCCGGCTGAGTGAAAGGCCCGACCGGCGCGATCGGCCACGTGATGTGATAAAGGCATCTGATATGATTTACGCGCGAATTTCTTGGCAACTTGCGCGCGCGCATTAAGTCGAGCCTCGCTGTAAAAGCGCTGCACTTTTATGTCCGAGCATCATTTTTAGCGCCAATAAGTTTTTGCATATTTATGTTTGTTAGGTTCATATTTCGAAAAACCGTATTGGCACCGAGCGTGAACATTATTATATTATTTTTTTTTATTTCTACTGTAGATATAATAAATAAAATATTTTATATTTTTCTTATGTCTAAAGAATTCTACATGACATCTTGAAAGAGACAGAGCGGATCCACGTTGTTGATAATTGGCTTGTTAAAAAATATTGATACTTAAAATATCCTTAGCAATGCTGCGTAATGTATTTTTTTTTAAAAATAAATAATTGCTATGACCTAGGTCATATACAATTATTTTTGGGCCCTACTCAACTCGGTCAAATATGCCTGTGTGTGCCTGTGCCTGTCAGGGGAGATGGTGGTAATGAAGAGCTAAAAATGGTATGACTATCTGCGGATTCGAACCCGAGACCTTTGGGTCAGTAGTCCAACGCCTTACACACTAGACTACCACGATCTCAATTTGATCTCTTATTGTAATATATGTTTTTTTTACGAATATATTGATTTTAAATTGTTATTTAGTGTAATGAGCTATAAGTGAGTCGTGATGTTGAGTTACAAAAATGATCAACAGCACAAAAATATATAAATCTTAATTATTACTTTAGATTTGTTTCATAAAAGGATATTTTAACAAATAAACGAATTAATAACAAACTCTGTGACAATAAGGAACTGATGTTCTCGAAACGTGATGCTGTATGAAATTAATATTGGTGGGATTATAACCAAAAATCTATGATACCCATAAACACTTGAGGAAAAAGAGATTTGAGTAAACTATGTATTAACTGGCGTGTCCAATAATGGACCACATTGAGAAAGGTAGAAGTTAAGACGAAATAAATAGGAAGGACATGAATAATTGTAGGTTTAAACTAATATTAGGGAGTTTCTTCGTCTGAAGCCATTTCTGGGTAGAATCAACTCTTGCTTACCATAAAAATGCACTGTCATCGGAACTGGACCAGCATGTGAAATTTCAGCTGCGTAGGATAAAAGGAAGTAGTTCTAATTTAGCTTGCAAAATTTGACCTAAACTGACTTGCATTGCAAGCAAAAAAAAGTCTATTTTACACTACATACTACTGAAGGGAATCTTATTAAGGCAAAATCTACTTACAAGGTCTGTTTGGATATGCACAATTTATGTGTCCATAGATTCATTTTTCAGATATGAGACTATACGCTTATGATAATTTAATTAGAATACTAAGAATTAACTTATATAGTAAGAAATTATTGTTTTTAAATGTAACGATAAATTTAACGAATGGTTCAGAAACGATGTATATAATATACAAGCTGCCCGTTACCATTACTGTAGCGATGTCGTCCAAACGCCCCACTCTAGCTAAGCGGCGGTGCAGAGAAATGGGAGTGCAGCGTTTCGTTAGACGCTCAGTCGCATTCGATTCAAATTTTTAAACCTATCAGTGCGTGAGGTAATTCGTGTGCCTTCGTGGTGATCTGTAATCAGCTGCTCCTTTGAGTTCCATGGTCCGTTCCGCGATGACGGCGCGGGTGCATTTTATAGCACCCTTCGAGAGAAACCACTCATAAATAATTAGCCTTTCGTTCGCGGCATATTACAAATAAATATTACAATACCACCCATTCATTATTGACAGTAAATCAGTAAATATTTCTAATTTTTAAATGCCGCTCTCAGCAACTTGTCAGTTTAGCGCTCTTCCGAGGTCACTTCCTTTTCGCGATAAGGACACCAAAGCGGCGCGAATCGAGTTTACAAGATCGGGATAGGTAGGTAGTTGGTTATTCCATTTATATTACCTATACATAAATATTTATTTATTTATTTATTTTATTTATTTATTAAACATGTAGGCATACAGCGTACTAATACTATATACATTTTACAAGAGGTTGATAATAAGGCCAATTAAAGCTTACGCCTATGTACAAAATATTTAGAGCTCTGTTGTGCTTAACGCCATTTTAGAAGGTGTATGTGTGAATATAATAATTTAAAAAAATAAAAACACATATGTACGCTCGTATATGCATACTATACAGGGATGTTCCGAGACCATTTCCGAATACTTAGAGGATGTAAATGTTACCTATTATAAGTAAGAAATTGTATTAAAAATGCGTATTTATTATTTTTATTGTAGTGCTATTGTATATATTACCCTTATCGTAACGACACGCAATTGATATTCGTAGCCTTGACTGGCGCGAGGTCGATGACCAACTGACCATGACCATCTGAATTAATTTCAATTCTTAATTCCTAGCCACTAAGTAGAAGGCGTTTTGAATTCAGATTAACTAGTTTATATAAGACTCTGCTCCCAACGTAAGCTCCTAATTCTCTAAGCCTTCTTATATTGGTCCTAATGACCATCCTTCCAAGATTAAACCTATCTTGAGAAAACGGAACATTGGGTTCAATTCTTTTCTTTCCAGAACAATTCTCCAGTGGAATGCTCTACAAAGGTCAGTATTTAAACCTTTTCCTTGTTCCAAGGCTGTTTTTAAGTGTAACTGCTAGTTGTTAATCATTATTTTTTTTCCTCACCTACTAAACCCAACAGTATCACCGGAGGTAGCTCCTAGATATTGTAATTACCTAATAATAATAACAATAATAAATGACCCGGCATCGCGAGCAGTCGATCAAGTAAAGTGTAAGTATTACAACAATTGTTTATTATAATATTATCACGCAAAGTATACAATTTTTTCTCGAAACCTTGATGAATTTCGATATGTCGTCTTCACAAATAATATTTGAATTGGCCGGGCCAATTATTCCTGCATAATAAAATAAACCTTTTAAAAGGCAAAAAGATGCGCCTCATCCAGAATAGTTAAGTAACCCTAGAGATTGGGGTATCAACTATTTTTAATTATTAAGTCGGTTTATAATAACTGTAAATGATCTAAGTCACAGCACTTATAATAAAAAAATAAATATTCCAAAATCTAATCATTTAACTAATAACTTTAACAATAATATATATGTATATGTAGGTATTACCTTAATACAATGAATAAGTTGATCGATTATTACTTATAAGAAAGATATTATTATGTAATAAATAGTTTTCCAATCAGTACCCGACTATTTGATAACGCAAGCCACTAAACACATATTGCACATTTTAAGATGCGAGGACAAAAAATACAGAGGAAACTAGTATGATTATAAAACCGAAAAATATTCTGGTATCATTTGCAAAATTTAAATAAACCTCTGTTTACACTTTTTTGTATATACTATGTCTTTCCTACCCATTTTAAATTAAACGAGAAGTAAGTGTATAACTACATGACATTTTAATTTTTTACAGGGGTGGAAATACCAGCCTTCAAAATAAATCTGTAAAGCCAGAATAACTCACGGAGAAAAGAAAATAAATAATAATTTTAATGAATAAAAAAATATAACAAAAGTGCAAAAATTACATTAGATATGATCAGATTCTTTATTTCTATCATATGTATATATGTATACATTTTTAAAATAATAATAAGTGTGTTGCAATGCAATACCATAAAATTTAATTTAATACTACCAAACAATGTTTAAATATAATATAAAACAATGTAAACAATTTATTAGAACAATACTTTATTTTCGGAAAGTATTGTGGACCGCAATCAGTTATATTTCACCCACCTATAACATTGTTATTAAAGGTCGATACATTGAAAAGTGTCAGGTTATTATAATTCTATTTTATTTTAATATTATTCATATTTATGTTGTTTGCGTGTATTTAAAAATTACTATTCAAAACTACTGCACTGATTAAAAACAAAATTCTTATTACTAGAATATTCGTTAGAATCTCGGGTTTCTTAGAATTTCTATAGGCTATTATAATAATATCTAGTTTTCAATTCCCTCAGATTTCAAAAAAATAATATTTTTGTTCGGGAAAAACCATTTTCACAAAAATATATAAGGTAATTTATTTATTGAAAATACCCCAAATAAAGGTCGTTCGTAGCTCGGCCTTGATAATCAGACGGGGGTTTAAATACTGCGGGAGAGTTTTGTTAGTACATTTATAATAAAAGAATAGACATTTTTCAAAGTCACGTCATTAAAAACTGTAATCAAACAAAGAATAATGCTAAATGCGATACAATATTATACCCACTAAATTTGAATTTAAATAATGTTAAAAAAAATATATACCTACATATTAGATATATTTAGAAGATTTCTTCTTCTTTATTATGCAAAGTAAGATATCGGCTACATTAACTATATTCATAAATGCAACTGGAATATCTAACCGTTATATAATATTATCTATAGACCTAATCTATTTTGAAATAAATATCCAATATGCATACAAATATATTATCATATATTAGGCATAACGGTAATAATATTATAGTATAAGGTGATTTACAAAAAAGGTGATTTACTTTTAATACGCCCTTTAATAATCCGTAAAATTTATTATAGCCAAAAACGCTTATGTGTACAATTAGGTGTAAGTTTGATAGAAAAATATAAAATTGTTTTAGTAGAAAAATTAATTTTGTAGATAATAGTCATTGCAATGTTTGTGCTTAAATTTCACAATTATAATTTATTTTAATATCCCTTGCAAATTATTAACAGCCTCATCGGCAATATATCTAATTGAATTTATGTTTGTGAAAATGACTATCGTAATCAAGAATCCGCTTACTTTGTGTCGTATGCGACGCCACGCAGCGACAGTAAGACATTGCCTTTACGAGCCGGAGACAGTTTTCGATTCGACTTTGATAGCGCACTCGAGACATTTTTACGGCTCCGACGCGTGGGCTGGCATCAACTCGAACACCTTATGTAAGCATTTTATTTAACTATAGAATCATGATGGAGTTGTTGATTTAATAAAAAGCCATTCGCGATATTGGCCATATAACATTTTAAAGCTGTAATTTGTTTAATGTTATAGTATTGATATATACATCAAAACAATCTAATATAAATCTATTATTACTGCCCATTTTTATGCATAGTATATTATTTTTGACGAATAACCATTTATCCACGGACCCATATGTTGAGTAGATTTTGATTTGATTCGGATCTGCCATTAACGCTTTCTGACGTAGAAAGTGTATCAAATTGAATTCGCTGACATTTCGGAATTAAAATATGTTTATATGATAGACGAACACTGATGTTTACGTACTCTAACCGCGTGTCTGACATTCACACAAATTTTTATTGTTACGAACTTTGTAAATTAATTTCATACTTTTCGTAAACTTGTTTGATCCGAGTGTATAGGCGTATACGCGCATATGTCTCCGTCAGGCATATAATACACGACCGATTACAAGTGCTGTAGTCCTAGACACGGTAAAGAGAAGCGACCCATATTTACTGGCACAGGTATGAGCGGTCGCCGCCAAGGAGAGCCTGGCTATCAAACTGGCCTTCTAAATCAAATTCTAAATGGTTAGATTCAAAGGACTGTGAACTGACACTGATAAATGTATTATCAAAACTTTAAAGTTATTTGTATGCCCGGGAAAACAATTGCTTAAAATGCCAGGAAAATTGCATTTCATCAAAACCTTTGACGTTTTTCGCATGAAATGCTACAAGCGAATGTGTATAACAGTCCGGGATACAAAGCAAAGTATCAGTTGCTCGGTCTCATCTTAGTAAGTCTACATGGATTTAGGATATTACTGAGTGTTTTATCCTATCCATATGTTGCAAAAAAAACTACATTATGAATATTCAAATTTCATTAAATATGTTGTTTACCATTTAAATTTCATTAAATATTTTGTTTTCGTATTTAAATTTCATTAAAGATGTTGGATACGTATTTAAAAAATGTGATGCTATATACAACACTTTCCGAATTTCGTTTTTTAGAATCTACAAATATAACTAGTTTAAAAAAAAAATGTGGAAATATTTCATACCTATTTAATTATTATCTGTTGTATCCGATAACATATGTTTAAAGACTCTAAAATAAAAAAGGACGAAACTCAAAACACACGTACTTTGAGTTATTTATTACTTAAACTTTTTACCGTAAACTTTTAGTTTTTTTTTACTTTCTTCTAGAACTAAACTCTACACTTCTTTCGTACAAAGTTTTGACCACTCTTCTTTCCAACATAATTAGAGCACAGTTTAGCCCCTAATTTTATAAAATACTTCCAAATTTTGTAGTAATTTCTTTGCTGTGTCTAGACGCTGTTTCAAACTAAGTGTTACGTGATTTATGTAAAAAGAAAGGAAAGTAGAAATTTCAATGTTTCCTATGTTTTGAAAAGCTATCGGTATCTTTTGTTAATTGCGAAAATCAGAAAGTTATGGTCATTATTTTAAAAACTATTTAAAAAGGCTACCGCGCAGCCAGGCGTTTCTCCTAGTGTATGTACTGTGTTTAGGTGCACATTAACTTCTATGCAGTATATATAGATGCAGATATGCAGATCACAGTTATAAAGATTACCTTCAAAGTTATTTAACATTTAAAATACCCCATAATATGAATGCTTAATGTAAATAACTTTAAAGAAGGGTTTTTTTTCAAAAATCTATTACTGTGCATTTTATTTATTTATTGAATAATATCATATTACAACGTCTATATAGTATATTATAACTATGTAAATACAATATGCAAACTCTTATTTAACAGCCCGCTTATGGACGCTAACTATTTGGAATAAAAATATACGAGTACATATAAGCATTCAGCTGGCGCCTAATTCTGCGTTGGATCCGTTGTTAGAAATATTTGTTTGCGAGGTGAAGTCGACGCACGGTCATATCACGTCGGCGCGGTCACGTGCTCATGACGCGAACATCGCATTAGTTTATGGTTGTGGCAACCAAATGATCGCCGCGGGCATTCGAATGCTAAAACCCGACGAACACCACCGCGAGTTACATTTAAAAACACAATAATAATGTTTCAAATGACATATCAACATTATTAAAACTTCTCCTTATTACAATCTTTTTATAATAGTTGTGTATTATATATATTGGATATTCAACAATAATTTGCAACAATAACGAGAAAGGCACAGGAGCATTGTCCTTTCTAACTGTCCATTGCTTTTGCAGGTCTTCCGGCACTCCTATAACCAGCGTTTGGCCTCCACTCAAGCAGCCTTCTGGGCTATCGACTATCTAGTGATATAGACGGCCCAGTTCAATTTCAATATAGCCGCTATATTTGCGACATTTATTACCACGTCGCTTTCTGATATATCTGTTCATTATTTGTTCTCGCAGTGGTATTTATATGTAAATCTTGAATAATTCTTTTCATCTTTCTCTTATTACCTGTAGTTTATTCAATATTTTATTTGATTGTTGTTTTGATTTTAGTGAGTCGCTTAAATCCTATCTAGTGAAACGCAAAAGTTTAATCATTTTATCTCGGTAAATAAAACTAAAACAATCAATCATTACTCATTCTAATGGTGGAGAAGTTACATAACATTACATATTTTAAAAAATAGTCCATTTTATTAAACCTAAATTTATTTTACTAAACACTTTGGCTTCGCCCGTTAGGTAAAGTTTATCATGTTGATTTGAAAAATATCTCAAAAAAGGCTAAGCAGAGTTTAACGATTAAAAAGTTTTCGTAAAACTAACTACATGCCCTATTTAACGACGATTACAGACCACCTCAAGTTTTTATAAAATAACTAGATGTTTTTTTATGAAACCTAAAAATTAAATCTACAATAGAAATAACCAAACTGGACGCCAATTTGTCTAAATATATTTTTGTTATTAGTTTATTGATCAGTCAAATAAAATTAAAATAATAAAATAGTCGTGTATACCGGGTTTTATTAGCTACTCCTGATATTGTAACGACTTAATACTACAAGAACACAATTTCTCTCTTTCCCAACTCTATTATTAATCCAGCGTGGTAATGGTGTGTCTAATAACACAATCAATATTAACTACGGCCGTACGCAATTCATGATCACGTAATTTTTGAAGCGTGACGTGCGTATCTGTCTTATTCTAGTAATTACTCGTGAAATTAAATTCATAATCCATAATCTGGGGATTTCAGCAAGCGCATGCAAACGACGTAGCTATATTGCATGCAAATTAAAGTACAAATAATGTTTTAGGCTCCTTCTCTATAGCCTGCGACTATTTAAAGGAGCTTTCGGCATACAGACGACGCTAATATAGGGTTGCCATAATTGGTTTGGCTTCGACCGGGACTGATATCAATATAGGGGAGTTATAGGAGGAAGAGAGGGGGGGAGGGTACCGCCCCCCATAGCGCCGTAATCTGGTTTATGAAAAAAGGAAATCTTTCAATGGTTCCCACGTTTTCAGAAAAAAAATTTATGGCCGGGAACAAAGACAGTTAACCGCCTAGTGAGATCCTAAATTACCACGAATTTCATCACCTCCCTCACAAAGGTATTCCAGTCTTTCATTCGGTACTGTAAATATGGAAAAATATTTGTAAAATGTCAGCACATCCCTTGACCCCACACTTTCACCGCCAGCCAACGTGATCTAACGTCGTCGCACGAATTATTCGCATAAATTTAGCAATAATATAAAACCGTGATTATTCGTTTACCGGGACATATGGTCGGTCAAACGGGATAACCGGGACCGAGGCTCTAAACCGGTGACATGTCCCGGTGTACCGGGACGTATGGCAACCCTACGCTAATAGCAATAGTGATGGGTCGCTTCATACCTCTATCGTTTTATTTGATTTTATTGACGGTCTTCTTATCTTCTTCGATAAGATTGAACATTGAACAATGATCAACGCATACACATTGAACGGATAATCAAATCTATGATCTATTATGTTTTTTACTAGAGATTTTATGATTTTATTTATTTATTAAATTTCAATGATCTGTTATTTCAGTAACACTTCTTTTTTTTTCGAAAACATGATAACAATGTCTTATAAACTCACCGCATGCAATGTTTGCTTTCAATTTGAACTCAGCACACTCAGGTAATGTCAAAGATTAGGCACCAAGTTGATCAAACTAGATGTATTTATAATGTAACAGTAGATACAAGCGTACAACCTCTACGTATAACGATTTTTTTGAAATAAAAATTATATATTCCTGTGCTCAGCGGGACGGACAGCATTTTATTTATAAAATAGGCTTTATTGATAATATTTATATTTCAGTTATTTTATTTAATAATTATTAAAATTTGATTTTTGATAACATTATAACTCTGTTACATTGCGGTTAACTTATTCACGTAGAATCTCTATTAGCTAACTCAGAGAGAACATATAGTAAATATTGTCATCTAAACAAAAAAAAAGAATATGAAAATTGATGATATAATTAAAATAATAAATCATAATAGACTTACATTAATTCATTAGAATATGCCGAAGTAAGTTTTATACAAATATAAAAATATTAATTATTTAAATGGTTAATCGTCATTGGTACGACTATATCTTGATATAATAATTATGATATTTTTGTCCATACGAAAGAAAAATTGTACAGCAATCATTTTAAAAGATATCGCGTTGCATGTTTGTTGGTCAAACAAACGGATACGTGAAACTGCAAACGGGTAGTTATTACATTTCTAATTTGGGCATGTGGGGGGGGGGGGGGGAATAAGCGTCTCTGTGCGGGTGGTCCACTCATCGCATCACTCATGAATACTTATGAAACAGATCATTAAATCATTTAACATTTACAAACAGGAAAAGAGACTCATCACCCTTTTGTAAATTATTTAAAGCGCACGCAGTTTCAAATAGGACCATTATGGAAGGAGAAATTGAAATTACCTTTTTTCTATATTTTTTTTTTTTTTATTATTTCAATATGAGGTTTTTGTTCTTTCGAACTCGAAACCAAGCAGAGCGCCGTTTTTTTTATAAAATAGGTAAGTTATTAACCAGATATCTAATAAAAAAAACTTTTTTTTATCTTTAACGCAATGTTTTACACATATTTTTGGGTTATCATTATTTGTGCAGATATATAGTATTATTATTTATAACATGCAGATTTTTTTAAAACGATTAAAAATATGTGTGATGCGTTTTTTAATACCAACGCCATCGATGATAAATATGGTCAAATGATGATAAAAATTAACAATCGAGATAAAAAAAACAAGATTTACACTATAGCGACATACGGCAACAGAGGTTATTTGTGCGTAGTCAAGAGTTCAGTGCCCGTTTAGCACACGCCGCGGCCGCACGACTGGGGTTCAACAGCCAATGTGTTCGATTTCTTTTGTCTCTAAATCATTAGGCAAATTTATAGAGAAATCGATTTGAACCTGGAACCGATGGTTTCAGGAACCTGGAACCGTTGCCACCTTGGACTCGCACTGCAGGCCACTGTTCGGGTATTTAACCCACTTTTGTCTCAAGATCTTGGCATTTCTGATCAGGACATCACGCGACCAACACGCAGGCCGACTCGGCTCATCACGAGATCTTTAGCAGTTTGGACGATAACGCCATTAAATAACGTTCATTCATTTTCCTCCCACCCGCTGATTTAAAATAGAATTTAACCGCCCTGATTTTAACTGTGGAGTTAATTATTATATATGATATTTATATGTAGCGATTTAGTAATACTAATAAATCTGTTCTTCAATCGACGCGGTATTTATTGACTTACTGCCCTAACCGACTGACATCTAGAAATTAGGGCAATTTCAGCAGCACCCACCACCTATTCAAGATACACTGAGAAAAAATCCTGTACGCTTCACATGCAATTTCTATAGATATAATGACCGTTAAACGTTTTGTTGCGCCTATAGTTCGATTCTGACTAAAGTTATTTTCAAGCACAAACCTTGTAAATTTAACAGACTATTTGGTTACCTTTACTAAACTTTTTAGTAGGTTCGACCAACGTTTGGTACGCCTCACTGAAATCCGGTACACATAAACAAACTGCTTTGTAAGCGCTACCAAACTGTTCGAGGGAAAAATAAAATGGCTGAATAGGTGAGAAGTGCCACGTGTGTTTGCAAGTCTACGTGTGTTTGCAAGTTGTTTCCAAGATTGTTGGGTTGACGTAACACAACAGGCTTGTAATGTGTACACGCGCAACTTTTCATTTGAAAGCGTATCTACCGATTGTTTGGTGGACTTAACAAAACAGTATTGCAATATATACACAACTTTTCATTTGAATGCTGCACATTTACGAGATTGTTTCGTACAGGTTACAAGAAAGTTTTGTTAGATGAACGACTTATCAATCTACAAGAATTTGTTTGTACAGTCTATCAAATACACTGTAATAAACTTCGTTAAGGCTTATTAAAATTCAGTAGCCACAACAAATTATGATTCTACTGAAGTTTTCACTAAAATAGATTAAAAGCAATTGAATATGAAGAACCAGTGGCTTCATATTCAATAAAAATATATAAGGCATACATAAAAACGTTTTTTTTTTCAAAATAATATCGTTCAAAATAAAAGTTCAAACTTGTCAATATACAGGTTGTCCCAAGAACGTTCCCGTAAATTTAAGAGGGTGTATATGTTCCTTGCTACGAGTAAGAAATTATATAAAAAAATACAAAAATATTTGATACCCAAATTAATTATTTTTTAAACTAAATTTGTGTAAAACAATCATAATATTACGGCAGCGTTCGCCAGGCAGATTATACCCGCTGAAAACACGTCGGGCGCCACATCGTGAATGCAACTGAAGGTCGAGCGGACGTAAACTCGTTTTACACAAATATATTAGGTTTTAAATAGAAACTTCAACATTTTTTTTCTCGAATACCATAATGAATTTTGATATAGTTTCTTAACAAATAACACTAGATATCGTAGGATCTATTAGCTGTTTTTTTATTGGGATTGACCTTGGGACACCCTGTATATAAATATATATTAACAAGTTTGAACTTTTTAGTTTTTAGTTTTTTTTTCTTCTTCAAAATCGTTATATTTACTTGTTATTTTTAATATTAAAGATAATCGGTATGTAACCGCCCTATAATACGCTATTACATTATGTTAAGTTTTCTCTGAAACCACGATGAATATTGTTATGAGGTCAAAACAAATCATGTTTGAAATCGCAGAGCCAATAAGCTCGATCTTTTATCAGGAATGGTATTGGTCACACTGTCACACTGTTTTGCATTCAATGTTAAAAAACAAACTCTGTCGAATAGCTATGAATAATGGGATACTTGTATGCATTTAAATGAATAAATACACTCTGACGTCACGTCTAGCCATCCAGCCGCCCAGCGACCATCGCCATGGCGACCGACGAAGCCCAGGGTTAGACATCCAACTCCCGCCCTGTAATATAATTACATACCGACAGTTTAACTATCACTTTTATGTAATCAAACGTAAATGGAAAACAATATAGTAAAACCCATCAGTTGACAGATTGAGAAACATAAAACGCACAAAATTATGTTGGTCTATTTGCTAAGGCGTTTGACTATTGACCCAACAGTTGCGGGTTCGTAAATGCACATTATAGTAATATCGGCTTTAATGCTGTACTACCACTAATACTTGGCTTTAGTAAGAGCAATTTTAATCATAGTTGAATTAAATTAGCAGTATATGAAAGTAATGGCCTAAAACAAAAAAATAACTCTGACCCCAGAAGCTACTAGTGTACGAATCTTGAAATTGTTAATTGCCTCTTTCTACGTAAAAAGTTTTTTTGGCATTAAGAAAATATAAAAAAAGGCATTTTTTTAATGAAACACTCGATATTTATGACCTATATATTTAATTGTTTGATTTTCACAATTTATTAAATATATTAAAAAAAATAAAATAAAAAGTCAAGGTAAACGTCTCTGATATGGCCGTTACGATATGTAAAATACTAACCCTTCTATGGCCATGATCAATGGCCATTTTGCCATGACCTTAGCTATATTATGTCCATGACAATATTGTTTTAAGCATGCTTTCGATTTATTAACGTGTCAATTTAAAAGCACTTTTCTGTTAAATATTATCGTACTTTGAGCTATTTAATGTGATGAATGTTATTTGAATCCCCCTTTTTTTATTAGTACGAGCTATTTCTCTTTTTAACCGACTTCAAAAAAAGAAGGAGGTTCTCAATTCGATCAGCGTATGTTTTTTTTTAAATGTATGTTCACTCGTTACTCAATTGCTTTCGTTAGGAAATTTTCTGACCTCGCCAAGTTCTACGTTTTGGTGGATCCATTTTTTTTATTGTTTACTAACAATAAGAAGAAATTTATTGTAGGTACATATTATTATTTATTTGTTGTAGGTAATTTTGAAGTGGGTATAAATGTACCTACCTACCTACCACCAATGCTACCACTTGAAGTAAACACTAGCAGAAAATGCCTCGTTGGCTTGAATTTTCGTTTACTACTTCGGCTCTGATTTCGTTAGCGAACCGCTACATAGCCCACGATTGAAGCTAATACGAGTATCAGGCAAAGTTCGATCCTATAATCGATCTAGTTATTCTTGAGGTTATGTCAGACAAACATACATACATATTCACAATTTTTCTCTTATTAAATAGTGTTTTACCTATCTATATTTAACTACACTTATGGTGTAACAACTGCCGACATACAAGTATCTATTTATACCTAAATGTTAAATTTCCTTTGATTTGCGGGTCCTTGAAGGTGGTTGAACAATATTCTCTGAATAAACGAAAATAAAAGTACAGATATAAAATTGTAATATATTTTCGCGGTGCGAGTGAGCGAGAACACCGCCTGTTATTATATACAATTTTTTCCATTTATAATCTAATTTATTGGTATCTCAAAGTCTCAGCTGTTCCCTTCCTTTCAAACGTATATTTTTGACGAAGCCACCGAGGAATGACGTGATGGTGTGCAATGCTCCCTTCTCCGCCCCTCTTCCGTCCCTCCTCCCCCCTCTAACCCCTCTGACCCCCTGCCGCAAGCCCGACCGCTGTCCGAGTCCGACGAAAGATGGACGGGTAACATTTGTCACTGTGCCGGGTAATTATTCATTCCATACAGACTTTTAACACCTCGGCTCATATACATAAGTGACGGAGGCCAAACGGAGCCTACCAGCTTATATGGAACCTATATTTTATTTTAAACATATTCATCCGTTGCTTTTGCTTTAGTTAAGTGCCGCTTAAGGCGGGCGGAGGGTCAAATCGTGACAGATCCGTCTTTATTTATCTTATTTCGTCTTTATTAACGCTTTAAAATATTAACGCAGTGTGTAGAAAAATAATAGAATCTTATTTTTGAATCGTGACATTTCCAGTTTTATCATTTAACCCTTTTGTTGTTAATTAAAAATATTGAATTATACCGATTATTAATCTCAAAAACAACCAAATCAAGTAATTTCCCTTAGAAATATAAATTCAAGTTCGTCACTTTTTTTTCAAAGCATTATATTTCAAAATCATTGTTTATTTCTTTTTTGAAACTAGACAAAAAATCATTATGATGATGTGTATAAACACATCCTAGTAACAGACACAGATTTCAAGCAAAATGTGACATTTCCATAAATTATAACTTAGATATAAACTTGATAAAATGTAAATAATGATACTTATTAATCAAAATTATTTTTGGTTACACAACGAAAAAATTGATAATATCCTTCTATACTATATTAACAATTTAAAACATTACGTACTTTATTATGACAGGATAAGTTTAAATTTACAAAGTAATTTAATATCAAAAGTTACATTTCTATATATTTAAAATCAAATCGTGATTTTACCAAATTTCAAAATTAATATTTTTCAATAAAGAATAAATAAATAAATTATCAGAAACAACATAAAATTTTCAAATATTAGCTATGTACATACCTAAAATGTATTTCCAAATAAATTCTTGTTTACTAATTTAAGGTTTTTTCGTTTTCTGTAAAATTTTGGAAAATTCACGATTAGAAAATAAGCTCCTGTTAGTTAGTTAGTTTTCTCAAAAACATGTCGATGACAGATTATTAAAACTACTATCTGTATTACACAGGTACATCGCCTTTTAGCACAAACTGTAATCTCTCCTATGACACGCGGTATGGGGTCCCTTCAACCCCATCTGTTGGCACTTGGAATCTCGGTTTCGCATAATTAGACTGGCATATTACACTAGAACCCGTGGCAATAAGATTATCGCTTCTTTTAATTGCCTCAGTATAAAAGAAGTATAGCTATGGCATCATGCAGTACAAGCAATGCCGACGAAGTACAGAGCAAAATATGTGGCAAGTTATGTTCGATAGTGAATATAGGATGCTATTTTCTCTCCTTTGCAGAACTATTGTACTTTAACACTCACTTAGAGTTCGTCCTCTAGTCCTGTACTGTGAATGAAGTTAAGTATCTTTTTGGGTGCGATGGCTTATACCTCTTCAGGGTTGAGAATATGATTGCCTAGAAGCTGGTTGTAGGTAGTGGTACTGGGCCTGGCTACGGATACTAGGATCTATCAGCTCTCATCAAACGCGCGGCGCGGCGCGGCGCTCAAACCGACTGACAGTTATTTATGATGTTATCCATTCATTTGTCAGATATTTATATGGACAGCTACGGTCAAATTAACGCCTTGATAATGTTGCTTCAATCATTCATACCTGTCTTCCAAGGATTACTAATATCTATAAATACAATTTAATAATTTATATTTTTAATCCAAACTTGCATGCCGTTCGATAAGTATAGTTATTGTAGAACAGTATTGTATCTATATCAGGTGTACACAGTGGCGGATCTGGAAAAAAATATTGGGGAGGGGAGGGGGGAGGGTAAAATGTTAAGCATAGCCATTTTCAATTTTCGGGAAATTCGCCTATTTACTATAAAATTTTACTTATTACCATTTGTTTAATAAGTAAAATTTAAAATCAATTTAAATTTAAAATTTAAATTGTAAAATTTAAAATCGTCTAAAAACCATTAATCTAAAATCAATTCATCTAGAACTCTCTCGAAAAATACAACTTCCTTCACTCAAATCACTATTGTGTCTGTACTTAAACCAAGGAATTTATTCATTTATTACATACTCATCAGACGTAATTCAATAGAAACATCTAATATCCCAAATTTCCCCGTGCTAATTACGGTGTTAATAAAAACCGGACACACATTCACCCTCCTTCCCTCCAAATCTTTAATATTTGTGTATATATTACGTGCATCCACTTCCACCCAAAAATAGAAAAAGTAGCTTTTTAATTGTAGACGAGATGTAAATACTTAGAAAGTTGAATAGAAATACAGGCAAGAAAGCTAATTTTAGGTAAACTCTCAATTAATAAGGTACTTTTTCTATTGAATTGCTTTCACATAATTCCAAATTTAAACAAATAATACCCTCACCCTCACACCCTCCCTCACTTCTAATTTAGTAAGAATTCCAGATTCAAGTTTACATAAATATGTGGCCAAAACTATAAGAAATTAGGAAACTGTGAATCTCGGGTAAATTAAATGAATATAGGTGCTATTATTATTATACACGAAATTGACCAACTAAACAGTATATGGCTTTAGATGTGGTAGCTGTTTTTACTAAACCTATGGTAAGCAATCTAAATCGAGCCGTTCCCGCAGGAGAGCAAAAGAAGTTCGGAATGAAGACATAAAAAGTCACATTAAGAAGGTCGTCGTTTCGACGGCTCACCGTCCTCAGGGCCTGTCAAGTGAGACCGCGGCCTTTCGAAAGGGCCCAGAACAAAGCCGCGGTACCGCGTTGACTAACCCGAGAAAAATCGACTCTAATTTTTCACTTATACCAATTTCTTACGCGGCGCGACTAAGCGTATGAGGAAAATCTCTACGGGTCGAGATTAACTTGCATAGCGACCATATACTACCTTTTATTGGTAACTTGACTTACATTTTTTAAAACGAGGAATGTGTTATTTATACTTGCTGTTAAAATCAATAATCCCTTTCTCTTATAGAAAATATTAAAATAAATTTAATAAAATTTACGTGTAGAAATATTAAAAATAGGATAGTGGTAGATAAGTGGTAGAAATATTAAAAATTAATAAATACTCGCGATAGTTTCCTACTTCCTCCTTGAACATTTCTACCTGAAAAACGCATAAAGCACGTCCTATAAAACGTTAAACATATCTTTTTATTGAAATGATTTTTATTTTTACAAGTACATAAAAAAAAATATTTAGACATTTATCAATTAAAAATTATGTGTTTAATTTTAGATATAATATATATTACTGTATCTTTTAAAAAACGCTGTTCTTTGTTTTAAATAATAGTCATGAATAATAACTTTGTGTTTCAAGACTAAACGTTTTCAGAACTTTCAAAATAAAACATAGTTTAGTATCGAATATATTTTCGGTTATGTCGAAAGGAGACATCACTATCCGCACACACGTTTTAAAACACCTAAGCACAAAATTCCTAAGTCCATTTTCAGCGTGGTCATTAGTATCCTCGCAACCATAGCCGTACGAAAGTATAATCCTCATTACCTCACACGGCTATGAAGGTGAATAACCATGAATGCAAACAACACTTAAATGTGTAATCTCTGTATATTTAAAGTAATTAAATGAATGTTTGTTGGTGATATTTCTATATCCATCCAATGTGAATGCTTATTCAGTTGTAGCCACTACTAATGTAATCAAATTTTAACATATTTTGGTTTTACTTACCTAACGCAAAGGTCTGTTTAATTTATCGATGTGACCACAACATGCGTACATCGCAACATGTCGATAACATTATTATCTTAATTTTATCTAGTTTAGTCCGTGACATGATCTAGCAAAATGTCGTATCATGCCGACTTTCAAGGTTCCAGAAAAAGCCCGGTTTACACTAGTTGAGCGTTGCGCGACAAATCCAATGCGTCAAGGGATAATGCGAGCGAGTTATTGCTTTGCGTTTGACGGCTTCTTTCGGGTTCCTTGTTGGCTCCTGCCACTCAAAGGATCCAATAAATCTGTACAAATTGGCTTCCGTTCAATCAATTTCTATTTTATGGCTCGTTATGGGTTAGGCATCTGAAGATGTGGAAAAACTCCTCCCAATTTAAGCGAAAGACAAGAGGAAAAGGTTTCTATCTCAAGAGCGACAACTTGTTATTAAAAAAAGTCAATTAAACTGTATTCTTTCACTTACTGAAATAGGTAGGTAATTATGTCCTAATCAATGGGTAGGTTTTTTTTCTAAATAGGTAAGTTGATTTCATCAATTAAACAATAGCAATATTTGATTTTCCAAGAACACTGTAGATCAAAATCTAACCAGTATTGTAAGAAGGTATTGCTAGGACTAGGTCGTATACGATTATTTTATGCCCTACTCAACTAAGATAAAAGTGCTTGTGCTAGAGTCAGGTGAGATAGTGGTAATGAAGCATAAAAATGATACGTCTGAGTGTGGAGCGACCGCTGGGTTAATAGTCAAACACCACTAAACTACCACGATCTTATAAAGAAGAAACTGATATGATGTTAAAAAAAACTAATATTGCTATCTTAAAGAAGACAGCACTCTTCACTCATGGTCTCATCACTGAGTATGGTGATTTTCCGGGTAACTTGATGTTTTTACAACCTTCCACCATTCCTTCTTCCTTCCTTCTTCTATTGAGCAATCCGGAATGCAGTCGTATAGGACAGCTAAGTTATGGGATACATCCTAAACTACACGTATATATATACTATCACTATAGATATAATGTACCAGCGTCAGTGGTATGTGCTGAACTTTATGTTAAGTCAAATATTGCAATTCAGTGCGTCATACAAGAAATCAATTACCTCGAGCGCGCGTCGTTCAGCTCATCAAAGCACCTGTGCATAAGAGACAGATTTGCCGCTATCAAAAGTGGTTCGATCGGATGAATCATCATTAAAATTAAATATCGCCTGCCTGCATAACGAGCGAGAGTCTCCCTCCGCAGCCCGTCCCGCGGCGGAATGCAGCGGCGAGGGCGGGCGGCGCTGCGCGGGGCGGGGCGGGGCGGTCTCTCGGAATCCCATCTCATATCGGGCGGTGACGCGGCAGATTTCGCCTATCCTGTCGCCGATATCATATATTCACGCGCGTGCGGTGCTTTTTGATTTATCGTCCGATCGGACATTATCCAGATAGTTCTTTTTACTTTTTGGAGCGAATCTTGACGGTGCAATGTTGACCAGCTAGCTAGTAGCGTAACACGTGGGAATTGGTGTGGATGCGATCTAACCCAGAAAAAGTTCAGGTACAGGAATAGATTTGTCGAAGGTTTGTAGCAATAAAACGAAAATAGGTAAAAATTAAGTCTAACGCAAGAGCATTTAGCATAAATCACGATTTGATTTTTCAACATTTTTGTTTGTTGCTCTAAACTACATCTTTCACACCCTTAACAATATGTTTGTCAGTTTCGGCTGACTGTATGCTAGTCTTCACATGTGTTTGCAGAATTACTCGTAAATAACTTCCTGCCATTGCCTTATAGACTTAACTACCTTAGGTTTATTATATATTTACACAAAATATAAAACTTAACTTTTCATACAAGTTACCAGTATGAAAAAAGACTGAATCATTGTTTTGAAAAATCTAAATTCAATAAACATTAATTATAACGTAAAATTCAATAAATTATACTATAAACTCCAGTTAAACAAAAAAGTGTCAATGTTTTTATTTATTTGACTGTAGATGCCATATATCACCTTTAAAGATACGTATAGGTAACTATTTCGTTTTATTTATTTATCTTTATTCGGGAAATAAGACAGTTACATAAAAGAAATCATATACAGGCGGTATAAAATAATAAAAAGATAAAACAATAAAAACAATGGTAAGTACCAACCTACAAGTATAAAATAAAACGAATTAAATATTTCCACCAAGTGAGTATAAAACAGTGTTTAACCTAAAAAATGATAGAGAGAGAAGAGAGCGGTAGGGAGAAGAATAGTAAATTTCATGTTAACGTTTGGTTTTCTGATAAGATTTCTTATCAAAGATTTCTTATCTTGATAAGTTCTTGACACACTTGAAGGTATCTGAGACACATTAACTCAAGTAGAGAGCTACAGTTTACTGCACCTGACATTATTTTGTATGCATATACAGCATCAGCTTTAGACCTTCTTTCAGCTAAGGATTCAACTTTATGATATAGTGAAGAATCGGATCTACTTGCAAAGTGCGTAGAGGACTTACGATCCATGTGCTCGAGGAATTTATTTTGAACCGCTTAAATTTTGGATAGATGTGTCGCATACTTAGGATTTCAAATTTGAGAGTTATATTCTAGGTCACTACACACATATGATAAAAACAAGATCTGTAGAGCGACACCTGATTTAAACTTCCGGCAGGTTCGTAAAATGAATCCTAAAAGTTAAACGCTTTTGCATCTTAGTATCCAACACAATTCCAAGATCCTTAATATAATCAGTTGAAGATATTTGGGAATTACTTAGCCTAAAAGTAACTTGATTTTATTAAGGTTTCTCATGATGCAAATATCAACACATTTGCCCGCATTCAGAAAGAGACCCACCCAAACAGACACACAAACACTCCCTCAACAAAACAATATATGCACATACATATTATATTGCACAAATGTATCTAAATTATTATTTTATTATTATTTCGAATTCAACCGTTCTTATTCCGTAATACTGATTTATTTATTGGTCAAGATTGTATGAAATTAAAGTCCTAGTAGTAGTATATTAATAACTAGTAATAGTGTAAAAATGGGAAAAATTAAAGATGTGCAAGGTTTAAAACATATCTGCATTGCTGAGGACTTTCAGTCATTTCATTTTTTTCTACAATATTTTTATTTTGGAAATCCCCATTAAAATATTTTAATATTAAATATGACTTATTATATTAGTAGGTAAACCTATTTATTGATTATCAGCTTTGTTCTTAGGTCGCGTTGCATTTGTGGATTGGTGGAAGAAAGGTGTCCCGTCCCCAGCCGGCTGCAGCTACTCACGCCCTGCCGGATGGAGTCCTCCGTGAGCCGGCGCCACTCCTCCCCTCCCACAACGCTTTCCTGAAATCGGTAAGCTTCTGACGATTAAAACGTTTTTTCAAAACTTTCAGCAAAATTTCAATGCTTTTTATAATTTCGGATAAAGCTCTTGAAATGCGTTACCATTTCAAGGCCCGTAATTGAGTGAGGGGTCTGTTCGAATTAGCACCGGATAATTAATTAGTCGTGAATGCGAGAATTTTTTAACAATAACCATAACTTTGCTTTTAAATTATAAATTTAAAAAAAGTGAAATCCACCCTATATCAAAATATTATATAGTATGGGGAAAAGGAGAAGATTTGAATTTACGAGTAGATGTGCAATCTTTTAATTTCAATTAAGGCTCAGTTGAGTGATGAATATTTTTTCTATAGTTATTCTATTAACTTTAAAAGTAAACAAGATTATGGTTAGATATATGTCTTTACCTGAGTATTATTACTTAATAAATGCCCATTATAAATTTGAAAATGCTAATAAAACTTATTAATATTGTTGCGGACATCTTTCTATTAATTTATTTATTCCAAAAAATGCTATATATATTACCAATTATATGCCACTGGTATTATATAATACCAATTAAATTAAATATCAATTTATGTACAATTTAAGCTGACACCGGTATCAATTTTGGTGTATCGTGTATACGACAGCCTCTTGCCGCTAGCTAGAGTATGTGAATACCCACGCAGGGTCAAAGCAGACTTCAGTATTCTTATTTTCAACACTAAAGGAGTCAAAACTAATGAATTGGTAAGGGTCAACCCTAACCCATCTCAGGCCGGGCAATTTCTAGTTTTTAGGACAATTCGGCTAATCTGGCATGGGAAGAATATAACAAAAATATTATTAGAAAAGAAGCATTGCAATATGAATGTGTGATGAATGTAGAGGACAGCTTTAGGTTATGTCCTGAAATACTTATTTGATCCTGTAAATATTCGTATTGCCCTCTTAGAAAAATGCAATATTTAATATTATTACACACTTTAATTAGTAAACTCGTAAACTTAGATATATTATTCTAATAATATATGTAACCTACCAAGCATATTTAAAAATTAGACAGTTAAACATTTTCTATTTACTTTTTATACTTCAGTAAATGTTTAAATGCAAAGACCGAACTATTAATTAGAATTACTGTAAATAAAACTATACAGCATTTATTATAAAAGACGTATACAGGAAAATGCCACATATTCAATGTTAAAGATTTGTTGTATCCATCCAGTCGTCCAATTAAGATCTGAAGTCGAGATATTAACAGCCAAGAGACGCGTTCAAACAAATCTACAGTTGGCTGGCGTCTTAATCGGTTCTGAATAAGATCAAAAATTTGAGATTCTATATGCGGAATGAAGCAGACTCGATTTCCGCTTCAGCTATTATTCATATCTGACATTACACATTAAACAATTAGTTATGTTAATATAAGGTAATTTTACCATTAGTACCACTTTCTAACTAGTTGTATTTAAAAAAAATCACGTCTTGGTCAAAAATCATAATAATTTTACTTTTACCGTAATATACCATATTTTCTTTTATAAATCTTATCAGAAACATATAATATTAGTAACTGACTGAAAATGACGGGAAAAAAGAAGATTTTTTTCGATTAAAGCTTAAATGCTTAAAACGTCTATAATGCCCTAGTGGCGAAGTGATATAAATGCCCGCTTCTAATCCAAAGGTCTTTGGTTTTAATCGCAGTGTGCCAAATCCGGACAGATATTTTTACCGCTGAAAATATACAACGGCGCTCTTTTTGACATGGTCTAGAATCTAGATAATTAACAAGATATACACAAACAAACACTCATTCAATTTTGATTGCTATTATTTTATTTATTTATTTTGACTATAATGAATGGCCTCGCATTGTGAAGTGGTAGGCAATGTGCATTGCAGCGTGATGGTCTGAATATCTGACGGATGGGTAGAGAAGCGACCTATGACTGGTGCTGCAGTCTTGATGACCACGTTAGCAGCATGGTCAACCTGCGTATCTTAGTATATCCGTGCTTAGGAAGATTGATTATAGCAATGCAGTAAAAAAGGTTCATGAATTCAAACGTTGGTAATTTTTCTCTTATATCTAGTTAACACCTAAACAGGTTATGTAGGGTAATGGTCATTATTTTATTATAATATATAAAACTACCTTATATTCATATGTATCAATTAATTTACCAATAGGAAATGTGAATTAAGTCGTGTAATAGATCCGAGTCCACCGGTCGGAGAAATGTCAGGTTATGCTTATCATAATTATTAAATTCTCATCCAGAGCCAGATAAGATCCGCGCTAATAGCAGCGGTCGATCGAAGGCCCAAAGCCGGCTGCGATGAAGATCCATTGACGGTCTGCCACGCTCGTGACAGCTTCGACGCCAGTGTCGAAGAACTTCGAACTGTCAGAGTAGCTTTACCAGATGGAAAAAAAAATAATCTAATGGAATGAAAGCTGTTAACGTGCTCAAGCATTTAAGATATCAGAGCTATTCTAATTTATGATTCAAAATCAAGTCATTTATGAATTTTACATACAAATGTATGTGATATGTGTCTGAATATATATAAAGAAGATTTCTGTGTAAATTTAAAACAATATGTTTTAGGATTATTTTTACTTCGAAAATAGATTAGGAAAATTCGGTAAAGATTAGTGAATATTTATTTTATTTTTAAAAAAACGATATTGAATTTTACCTATATACGATTAATATATAAGATTGTTTTTGATTATTTATCATGTTTTATTAGAAATCCTCTTCTTTACCTCTTTTCATCACCTGTAACAACTAACATCTAACGATATTAAAACGAGATTTTGAAAACGGCTGTCTTACATAACTGCCCAAAAATTAAATAATAATATCGATATAAACATAAGAACATAACATAACATGATAGGAACATAAGAAACATCCTCAACACTAAAATGCTAAGAGGAGTTTACTTTGCATTAGCTCAGTCCTTAATCTCCTACGGTCAAATAGCCTGGGGCGGCGCCGCGAAAGCGCATCTGGATTGTGTGATAAAAGCTCAAAAAGCCGTTATCCGAGTTATCAATAGGAGGCCATACTGCTATCCATCTGATCAACTCTTCGCGTCTTTTAAAGTATTAGACGTTAGGCAGTTGTATATGAAGACTATCATGGCACACTTTCATGGGGACTCAAGACGTCACACAATCATAGAACACAAACACCAAATTAGGTATAGGCGAAATATGCAGCCTCGTATGAATACAGCCTTCGGCCAACGGCACTATACATTCCTCGCTCCAAAGATATACAACACCTTCTGTTCTTCGGTAGATGACGTTCCAGTGCGGCAAGATGTCTTCAAGCGCAAAATTTGCAATTGGCTTATGACGTTTACAAGAAACGAGTGTGAAAAACTACTCTTAAATCTTCCTATATAGACTATTATTATATAATATTATATACTTTGCACATTATATATATTATATATTATTACTAAAATCTAACACTTCACAATATAAATATAAGTATTTCATGAGCATTTATTTCTCATATATGATGTTATATATATTATGTACGTACACTATTTATCAAAATAAAATAAAAATATAAAACCAGGTAAAGCAAACGTGTAAAATTGGAGCAGGTATCACCCCAGAACAGACCTTGTCTAGTGGGGTGATAAAATCCACACCACCTATCTATTTTGCTTTGTATGAGATAGTTTAAGATTATTATTGTAACTAGTTTTATTCATTTAAATTGTTTTGTGCTATTTCATGTATATTGTTTTTGGATAAAATAAAAAAAAAAAAAAAAAAAAAAAAAAATATATCAGTAGAAATATGCCATATACGATATATACGCTAGCTGGTCGTCCGTTCGCAATGCGTAGGTCATTGACCGCGCACAATCAAGGCCCTTGACCGAACGCGAACGTAAACGCCCCATTAGAGAATGGTCTGTGGACAACCTGCATATGTATATATTTATATATATGCTTTTTAACTGTTAATACCATGGTAAAAAAATAGAGAGGGCTTACTATATATATATTGTATTACATTACAGCTTGCAGTACACTCAAGCTATGCAACTATCTGTGCATTAGGTATTAAATTTTCTTTAAACATTTTGGCTATATAATTTGTTTGAAAATGATAAATCCTTAAAAATATTAAAAAGAATTCGAATTTTCTAAACGTCAATATACTGTCAGATTCGCATATAATATAAGGTTACGGCATCTAAATATCAAATCATCTAAATACGGTATTTAAGAAATACAGTTTATAATTTTACTTTATAATTTTAAATTATTAAAATATTTCTTTCGCACTTCGGTGTCTTCAGTGCATAATATTTTTTAATTTTCCTGTTTACAGTAAAAAGTACAAGTGTCTAATATTTATATATTTTTCTTTATTTGCATAAAATAATTCACGACGTCCTTTATTGGATAAAATTAGCTGATCTTAAATATAAATAATAAATAAATTTTAACAAAATAAACACCACTTGTACTACCTATTGTCGCTCACTTATTTATTCCTTCAGTACATAATGGACTAGCGGTCGCATATAGGTATAGAAAATGGCCAAAACATAATACACACATGAGAAAAGTTTGCCAGGCAAAGAAAAATTGAATTCATGGTCCGGACTCCGTTCAGAAAGAAACATTTTTTTTTAACTATTTCAGAATGAAATTCTACACCTGCACTAAGTTAATACTAGTACGAATAACTTAGCACAGAGTAATATAAATTTGTAAGAATAATAATTATAAATCTTTGAATATTCAAACATTTCTTGTATTTCTTGTTGTGTAATGCAATCTAGAATGTAGGTGGAATAATTTCTTTGTAACTGATATGAAATTTTAAATTGAGTTATTTTTGTATTAGAATTAAGGAATAATGTAAAGGTAGTTTGAGAGGTTGGGTAAAGGGAGGGTGGGGCTTATTTGTTATATATAAATATTTATCTGTGGGAAATATCAACATTATGGTGGTGAATAGAAACAAGTCCCGGGAACTTTTTAAAAAGGTAATAATTAATAATCTTTGTAAGGATTTTAACCCCCTAAATCCATAAGAGGCTTAGTTTGTATTTGATAGACTAATAAAAACAAAATATTTGTTTTAATTAGTTATGAATTATAATTAGCTTAGTCCCTTAAAGTTTCAAGTCTGATTTTAAAACGTGACACATTTTATACATAACTCTTATGTGTAGGATTGAGTTATCTAAGAAAAAAAAATCTTCAATTTCCTTCTCGGTTTAGGTTTCGGTGTCGGCCGAAACTGGAACGAAAATCGAATTTCGGTTTCGGGTTAAAAAAACAGTTTCGTTCGGACACTAATAATTAGTCTGCGAAGTTCTAAGACTCGAAGGGGGGGAGGGGGGGGGAGGTCACACATATCTAGTCTAGGTATATTATACATTTTCTACATGTTTTGGTGGCACAGGAATAGTCAACGTAAACAGAACTTTTTTCTCGGAGTTAATGTCTTCATCTTCGTCATAAGTAAACTTACTATTCATATTATTATATAATATTTTGTTTTTGATATAGAATTATAAATTGACAAAATATAAAAGTATATATTTATTTTTTGTATAGAAATATTTATATACACTTACATACAGTTTTAGACGGACGATGCTTTTGATTTTTTAGAAGTTTATATATTGTATATCATAAGAAATAAATTTTGTGTTTTGGCCGCAATGCCCACACCGAAAAAGGAAACAATCATCAGGTTAAGGTATTACAGCTGGTTATTATTTTCACAAATAAAATGCTACCGGATTCGGCCCTGTGTCATCTCGGGATTATTGTCGCGCGTTGTCATGTCGCGTCGCGTCGGGGCGAAGCTCCGCGGTCCAGTGCGAACAATCCACCTGTCCAGTGCCCGGCCCAGCACCGGAAGAGGAAGTGGATCCCCCGCCCGCCCGCCCGCCCGCCCGCCCGCCCAGGCCTCGGCGGAAGCGCCGCGCCTCGTCTCCTCTCGACGGGAACTAATGCTACCTGGTTCGTTTCCACGCATCCACTCGACACACTACCGACACACTTCCGGTCCTAGCGCGGTCATTCCTCGCCTCTCCTTTTATTTACGTACAGTTATCATTAATCACGGCCGGCCTCGGCTGCGGGCGCGACATTTCGCAACGGCTACAGACGCTGGGTTTTGGCCCTTTTCCGCCGGGTTCCGGTCGGATTCCCTACGAACCAACGCGATCCGACTATTTTTTTTATTCCAAAATTATGACCACTCTTTTAACAAGTGATATCAAATATTAATCTCATGACAATATGTTCTTCACCGTGACAACTTCACCGTGACCAGCATCCGGCATAATTATATTTATTCATTTTTATTTTATTTTACATAAGTTAATTACGACGATTCTTAATACAAAGTTACAAGACATAAAATCTTAACAACACCCATTTATAATTAACACCTTTGTGTCAAAAATAATTATAAGAAAAATACATGCAGCAGGACAAACACACGTGTAAATAAATATGCATAATTTTCCTGTATGTGTAGGTACTTAATGTATTTAGAGAAACAGAGAATAAGCTAACTCTTTTCTTTTGTATTTATGCGCGTCAAATAAACAGTTTATTATATTATTAGTTCTTAGTCTTATGCTCGCGTGAATGCATGTAAATGATATGTGTGGATTTTTATGATGGAATAAAAGTGAGATGAAGGAATTAAAAAAAGTAGGTATATGGATAGGTCTTTGTATGATTGAACAATTAGAAATTAAAAAAATAACGTGTTTACAATACGAAAATGCGATATGTTTCTGAATCTGCATATATTTCTGTATTTGCATATTAGCATGCAAAATATTTCTGTATCGATATAATCGATCTCACTGAATCTAGTGGAATCATAATTATCTGAAATAGGTTTGACGCACGTGTTATAATGGGAGAAACTTATGTCACTTATGGGGTTTTATTTATTTTTTATTTTTAACTGAGTAACTGAGTTATTTTCTCATATAGTTTATTGTTGTTATCATAGCATGGTTTAAAGTAATAGGTAAAGTAATAGGCAGATATTTGAGTACATAGGCGATTTAAGTACCTACCAGCCCTACCCGCCGCCACGAGCGATCGCAATAAAACCCTACCGCAAACAAAAATTTAACATCCGTCCGATAATCAATATAACACATAATAAATCCAACGCTCTTATGCTTTATTGGCCAACCATTTTCTTCTCGAGTGGCTCTACTCGACGAATCCAATTCGAACTCTGCGCCGTAGTGCCGAGAAGCCAATCTCGCCTGATGCTCCGCGGCACTTTTAATGAATCCGTTTGGTCGTAAAATCTCAAACATGCTACTGTGAATTGAAGCCGACCTGATGCTGTGTTTGATTCTCGTTTTTTTTTATAAAACTCTTCAATTCAATCCATTATTGCCATGGCAACGACATTTTTTAATGCCGTATAAGGTTTTATCTATTTAATCTCCATTTTAAATTTAAATCTTATTATTCTAAAATTTAACATTTATTCGAGATATTTTTGTTGAATAAAAAAATCTTACAGACAAAATATCTTTTGCTTGGTCTAGTCATGGGTAAATATGTTAGTCTGACAATATTTTTTCACTGACAAACTTAGGGCGCATTCAATAAAGTAAAAATCTGTATATAAGCGTTTAGTACCACTGCAACTTATCTAGATTTAAAAGTCTCTCGTAAAGAAGGAATTCATTGTGTGTACTTTTTTTAAAATTTGCCCACTGACAAGAATACACATGCATAATTTATTGGTAATTATAAGAAGTAAATAAATACACAAATAGTTTCAATTATAGGATTAAATTTATACATAAATATAGATTCTGTAACATGTACACTTTTTATAATCTATTTGGTTTAAAAAAAAATGAACTTACCTTTTCGAATATCGTCCCCTCCGAGCCAGTCACCAATGTGCGCTGAAGAGATAAGTACGGGCAAATGGAATTTTGCATAGTCACTGCTATGTGACTTTTAGGTTTATCAATGGTTTTAGATAAGTATCAAGAGTATTTCAGGATTTTCATGATTTTACTTGTGTAAAATCATGTGTGTGTAGTGTGTAGTGTTTTAGGAGATATTTTTACACATTGGTGCCTTGGGCATATTATTTTGATGTTCGTTATTGTGTAAAGTAAAGCTATAAAATTGAAAAAGAAAATGTTTTTGTTATTGTATATACCTAACTAGCTGCTACTATAAATTATGTCTTAAGTGCTTTAAGGGCCTTAAAACCCTGAATTAAGTCCAAAATCCTGGAATCAAATCCAGGGAATAATTTTAAAATAATGAAATTGCAAATTTTCATTTCCGAACTCAATAAAGTGACACATATTCGTACGTTGGCATGTTTGGCAGTAGCAATTTGGAACTTAAAATGATATCAAAGTTTGAATATAACTTAAGTGGTACATTGGTAATTTACGCACAAGACATTTCGAAATAAAGCTGTATATTAGTACTTTTGTGGTGGTACCACAGTAGTGGTTCTCTGCAAGTATGGATTATTCATATTGGTGGCATTGGCATTTCAATTAGCGATAAAAGTTATGAAGAAAACGTGCGTCACTCAACTTGGTCAACAATGCACATTGGTCACTTTGGCATGAAGAGGACGGACGATATGACTCCGCTTAAAGCGTCCCCATACAGTGTAATCAAATTCCAAACATTCTGCTAATATTCAAAACCACAATTATTTTGACACTGTATTTCACCTGTATCTTTAAAACCTGCCGAGCCCTGCTTTTCACAAAATTACTGCGTGATTATTTTTTATTTCAAAATGTGTCATATCATTCAGCTCAACGTTATGCTGAGTGTTCTTGGAGAAGAATCTAATATAATAACGCTCCTTTGATATTATTTTTTTTGCCGCCGCGTCAGCCAAGCTCGAAATACATGTTTATATTTGTTCTATGGTTAATTTTTTTACGTTTACACCTAAGTCAGAAATATTCATAATGTAAAGTTAGTAGCAGCTTCTGCTGAATTAGTGGTTGCTACTTCAGATAAAACTGGAAATCATAAAAAGCTGATGGTTATTTAGACAGGCTTAAATGATCAGTCAGTCTTGAGACAGGGATATTATTATAAAAGTGGACTCAAAATGCCTTAAGATAAGGTTCGATATAATAAAATTTAAAAACTTTTACATTATTAATAACATTGAGGAGTATTTTCTACAGAATATCCAGTATAATTGTCCATGAAGCACCTTACGATAAAAATCCATATACCGAGTATAAAATTATAATAATACAAATTATTAACAATTTAAAAAACCACCATTACACAAACGGCTAAACAGATTTTCTTAAAGCATAGAACACTCTCGATCAAGTTACCTTTCAAACAAGAAATCAAAAATTAAAATTAGTTCATCCGTTTGGGAGCTACGATGCCACAGCAGACACGTTAAACGTATGGAGCCCCGATGTTTGGATAAGGGGTTAAAAATTAGATTATTTACCGTATTTTTAACAACATTTAAAATATTGGTATAAGTAAAACGCAAATATTCTAAGTTATTTGTTTTGTTCATAAAGGTATATTTAAAAAAAAAAACACCCTTATTGAACCTTTAGTCATCATTATAACACTTAAATACAGGTACCATGGTGCCTAGTAAATTGATAAAATCCATGCAATCCTATATATAAGCAAATTGTATGTTAAAATAACATTTGTTTGAAAATAGTTATGTACCTAGAATAATAAAAAAAAATGATGGATTAATAAATAAAATAAATAAATAATAAATGAAGTGGTGGCCGTAGTGGAAAAATACATCTATTTGATTATAAATTAATGACAATGCTTTTATAGAATAATTTTAAAGTATAGATAAAACGCAATTGTCTAGTTAGGCAAGATATTTTGCATTGTAGCATTGTAACAATTGCTGGAATTAATTAAATAAATACATAAATAAAAAAAAACTTCAATTATATGACAGGTTTCTTTATTCAAAAAATATAAATGTACATTATTATATTTTAGATATTATTCAATATAATTTTGCAGATATTTTAAATTGCCAGTTAATCATATTATCAAATAATATTGATTATAGTACTCAATTTGTTATATTTATGTGATGATGAGGTGTTGCTGAGGTGTACCTATACTCTGTACCTATCCTTGAGATACTGCAATAGTCCTTGAATGTCGTTGATATCGTTCGGGACAATTTGTTCCTGAACATTTGCAGGCCTGTATCTGTCCTTCAGATATTCAATGAAGCTTTTTTCTTCTTCCTGCACCTCGGCGACCTGAACTTGGTCAGCGCCTTCCGCTTGCTGTCCCGGCGCAATCTGAACTTCGAAGGCGCTGGCTGGCTGTTCTGGCTGGATTTCGCCCACTAGTTGTGGCTCTTCTACAGACGTTGCTCCCTGGCCATTTCGGACATTGATGATCAGCTGCACAAGAGGAAGGTTGCTATTCAGGGGAGCTGCAGCAACATATGCCACAAATGCCAGAATGAGTAAAGACTTCATTTTAAACCTGTAAAAATAATGAAAACAAACTACATCCTGTAGCTATCATATAATATCAACTGCTTCTATTCATTGTTTTTTAGTAGTACATTTTTTAACCAGAACCTGACGTCTTACAGCTAGGCCCTACAGGCATCATTAACGGCATCTACCCACAGATTACTCGCAACTGTGCTACAAACTTGGGTACTTTTACTCTGTCCAATGTGCATTTTGGAGGGCCCTAGAGGTTATTTTTTAGGTCTGAGTAGATTAAAATAAAAAAAAACATAGGTACAATGTCATTCTTTCAATCATTACACAAACATTATTATTATTTCATTTTCATCATTATTTTAGTTTTTTATTATATTTTTTTTAGGTTTTTATAAAATTTGTATTCGACAATAATTGAAACAAATCCATTAAAAAAACAATAAATTTCTGTAATATTTGATTGTTTTCCAAAGGTATCATTGGATTGTTATCATGGTGAATGATTATTTTATCCGCTATGCCTATTCTTTAAGATCATTATCGTCCTTGTTCAACGTGCCTCGTCATTTGGTTCAAAAGTTATAACATTTTCTTTACATAGATGACATAGTCGCATTTAAAAAAAATAAAAAACCTAAAAGCTAAAAAAAATTTTTTTGTTTTTTGTTATCGACAAAAATGGGTTTAGTTTGCCCCTGTTTGATATGTGCACTTTATCGAGAATCAGCTTGTATATGAGTTCGTATTAATTTTAACTGGCCAGCAATAAATAATACGTCCTCATGTTTGTCGTGCTGCCATATTTTTAAACTTCGAATATGATATTTGGGCTTACCTATTAATGTTTCATTTATTAATACTAAAAAATTATTGACTAATGTTATACTCGTATATTTATTTTGTTCGACCCACCTTTGGCTGTGGTTATTTTTCAAGATTAATCTACACACAAAAATTGAACTCTTTCGCATTTGTACATTTCGAGCCAAAAGATAGATGCAACGCGGACAAACCACATAGATGCTAAAATGGGGTATTGATATGAATTTACAAGCGAAGTTGCTTAAGCTTATATAAACCGTTTGAAAACAGTCTTTTGTTAAATGGTATTAATTCCTATTTCTTTCTTTTTTAAGAGTTTTACTGTAGGCAAAGTGAAAAAATAACTAGAATAACTATGATTGTATGACATTAAGTAATGATTTAAAAAAAAATAAAAACTAAGTTCGGGTCCGCACCGTAGATTTTTCGTGAAAACTTCGCGATAAAATTATAACAAGTGTTTTTTGTTTTAATAATGTAATTTAAGTACAAATCGCTTTAAGACATTGGTTACATACAGTGTACAACAGTTACAGAATACTTTGTTTTATGTTACAGAATGCTATGATTACTCAATTAATCCCCCTTACCTTCTATTGACGTACGCGCAGTGATGCCCATTCGGCCCTGGATCTTTTAAAATTCTTAGATTACTTTCGACCCGACCTTTCTTCTGATTTGAGTTTTCTATAATTCCGAGCATATTTTCAACTCATAATAACGTCTTTATTTTTTTTTCGAATTTATAATGCGATCTATTCCACCGAATATTTTTATTATCCACTTTGGGGTCTAGTAATGCAACATTTGAATTAACGTCCTAGCTACAATAATTTATAATTTTACACAACGCGAATTCGATACAATCACGAGGATGCACTTACACTAATCCGATGACGTCACGGGCAAAACAAATGCCGTACGATACCGTTCGTGGGCTCAAAGTTATTAGCGATTCAAACCTGACGATATTTTGTAACACAAGAAAGCTCGACCGGCTACCACTGTACTTAACGAACGACTGAACGTATCAAAATAAAATAATATAAAAAAGGGTAAATATATCGCAATTTTAACAATAAAGAAAAATCATAAAAAAATAATATAATATAACTGTAAATACTGTAAAAGCATAAATTAAATCACGTATAAAAATTGGTGTAGACATTAAAAACCTAATCTGTATAGTATATTTTAACAAAGCTTATATTTTAAAAAAGTATCGACACCTTATTATTCACATAAATTAGATTTCAGTCCTACCAGAATCAAAAAGAAGATTCTCTGGCGCGGTTTCTCTAATTTTAGACATGATTTGAGAACGAGCTTGAGAAACGATTAGATATTCTTTAAGTTTGAAAATGTAGTTATGGAATATATTCCGAGAAGGTTCACAGGACAATGATAATAAAACAAGAATCTATACTGAGCCATATAATCTTCAAAGCTGTATCATAACAGGCGTATTTTTATAGATGCAGTAATTATATAAATTAAATTATCATAATATGTTTCGTTTTACTGGATGGCAAAACTTTACAAATTTAATTGCGATAAATCGGTTATACACTGCTTTTAATTATAAAATAATACATTATTCGTTTATAAAATATATGTACCCACCTTGTTACTTGGACACTGTCTTGAACGATATGTCTATTTGTTAATAACTTTTCCGCTTTTATTGAAAATCTTTTAAGGGCACAGAAGTAGAAGCTAATAAATAAATGTTATCATTTGCTCACAATAAAAATGTCGGAACACGGTAACATTTTTTGGTTATCAAAACGGTGTTATCAAATTTAATTTATCACCCTGAAGCTATATCTATGTTTTGGTCTCGCAATCGTCAACGTGTAGCTACATGTTATTAAATTACAATTAAAAATATATATTACCTTTTTAAGACTTGTATTACCTTAATATATATCCATATCCTTTTTAGATTGTGATATTTTATTGACACCCAATAGTTTTGATGGAACGATGGTCGTCATACATAATAAATACACTTCTTTTCAGATATGGTTAAATTACATATTTTATTATTATTGGGTAGCACTTACCTAACAGTTTTGATCTTGCACTTAACCTAAGCCCTAGCGACGGTTTTTATTCCCTAATATAATCAGCTGGTCGAACCGAGTTTATATATAATTTATGTATATACATATTTATTACAGATATATATATTTTTAACAATAAACAACATTCCACAAAAAAGTGACTAATTAAGAAAGGATGTCACCCACAGAAAAGGCACCGCTTTGTGGGGAAATGTAAAGGTGTTTAGTAAAAAATAATAATAAAGATTTAAAAAAAAAAAAAAAATGGCAAGAATCAGTAACTCTGTTTATCCATTTTAAGTTGTTAATAGTTGTACTGCTTTAAAATAGTTGTTTTTGACTTTAACAATTCAGCCTTGAGAATTGTTGTCTGTGAAACAGTTATTTTTTTCCTTTCGAAACTACCTTCTTTAGTTACAGACTTTCATCTAGATAGGAGGCCGGAGAATATGATACAGTCGTTCTCTTTGTCATATCTATTAGAGTAAAAATATATGGTTTCAATCATTTTAGTGCATGAGTCAAGATTTATTGTTCTGAATACAAAATATTTCAAATAGATAATATAATATTTTTCGATAATACAAATCATCCGTCAGTTTTTAAAAAATGTAGGTGAATGCAGCTGACGTCTCGAAAAACTAATAGAATGTGCTTTGCGATTGTAAGAAATTCAATTTATATTTATTTATAATAAAATTAATTTGGAGAAATATTTTGCGCGTTATAATATGTAACTTATATTACGGCTATCCTCATTTTCACCTCTATATTTTTTTTCGTCTTTCTGTATTTTTGACGAATATTAAAATAAGTGTCCACTAAAATTTGAATTGAAAGGATTTCGAATTTGGAATTCAGATATCATAGCTATAGCTATTAGTTGTTTGTTACATATAATACAGACCTTGGCAATGCCCATAGGCAAGTGACATTTTCGCGTCAATTTAAAATGCTCTTCCCCCCCGTATCTCCTTCTTGTATTATAATGAATGAATTAATTATTATTTTAACATTTTTGTGACCATCATTATTATTATATTTCTTAGGTAATATCATGAACTTAAACATAAACATTATATGCGTCAACATTGTAGGTATATATATATATATTTATATATTTTATTTTTATTTTAATTTTCACATTTCTCTATGGGTTTGACGGTTTGACATTCTTAGTTGTAGCTCAATATAAAACTGCCTTCCTTAGTACATAAATAGTCTAGTAAAGAAGGCAGGGCACAAAATGTAGCAGTACTAATCGCTCCCGGTGCATATATAATATTCATTTGTAACTGTGATTTCTACTACTACAATTCTATTTCTTTGTCAAATTAATTATGTACAATAAATAAATAAATTTCTTGTTAAAAAAAATGTCTAGATGTTAAAATGTTTTGTTTATATATTGTATTATTATCAAATTAGCATACTGTAGGAATCTTTGTTTAAATTTATATAATAATAACTTTTTTCTCTTCAGATGCTAATGTGAACCACTATGTAAATCTGTAGATTTCTTTTAAAATAAAATAAACACAAAAAATATTAGACTGCCTCGAGAAACCATTGGTGCCTGCGTTAAATCGCAGAGTATGTTTAATCATAATATAAATTTACTACGACTGATTTTCCGCCGAAAGAGTAAATTTGATAATCTGTATCTATAAATCCATGATATATTTTTTTTTTACGTCATGTCATGTACAAGCATGTTTTTCGTTAATCCTCACATATTTTTAGACACCTCTTTAAAAGTGATAAAGTATATGTGTATTCTATGGAAATAAAATGTAATATAGGACTAAATATATATAAAAATAGTATATGGAATTTAATAAGTTAATAAGTAAATTTAATTAAAATATATTTGAGGAATAATGGAGAGGGGGTTTCCACGATTTTATTACATGAATAACATCTTTTTTGTTTATCTTGAATTCGAGAGATTCAAGATAAACATAACACTTTTCAAACGAAACCATAATACTAGAATAGCAATAACAATCTATGATTTATACTTTCACTGCTTCCTATATTTCTGGCTCAACGGTTAAACTTTAAAATTTAAATAAAAAAAATATTTAATGGATGCTAAAATTAGTTAATATACAATAAACGTTTTAATGTCATTAAAATTCGACGTATTAGCTAAATTTTAAAGCAATAAGGTATGATACGGATATTTCAAATTACACCAAAAATTGCGTACGGATTAGATTCGTAGGTTGTCTGCTTTGTGACTTCAAGTTTGTCATCCGAGTTATGCTAATCACAAACTTAATATATTAAACTAAAAATGTTTGTAAGCACTGATATAATAAGGCTAACGCACGGTGAACCGTATCGGACATTGCGTAATTGAGTCTCGCGCGTTAACTTTGCCTACTAAGGACAGGATATAACTCCGTCTATCTCGATGATTGCTTGATAAGGTTTTGAGCTATTTAGGACATTTATTTTATTTATTTCCGCAAGTAATTTTTCATAAATAGTTTGTACCGTTGATATTATCAAAATAACCCTCCAAAAATATTAGAAATATATCTTAATATGAATAAAATAAAAAACAACTGGAATGGGAGCGGAATATATCGCTCTTTCTCCCTCGCTGGCAAAGGTAAAGTGTGAATAGGTACTTCATTATTTATTAACCTATTAAACCACGTACGACTATATTTATAAAAACTAGTTTTTATATAGGTTTAAATCTATAAACAGACTCTCAAAGAACCTTAAGGCAACAAGAAAAATAAATATATTTAAAGGCTTTAAAATTACACCGTCATATATCAAATTATATATCGAGCTATATTATTATAGCCTAATTTATTTAAACAATAAACTCGAAGATTGGACATGCTAAGATACATTTATTTATATATATATATATTATTTTTACCTTTTTTATGCTTGATTCTGTTTTCATACTTTTAATTTAATCACGTTTTCTTTTGATTTGCTTTATGTATTTGTTCAATCTTAATCAGCCTGATTCAGAAGTAATAAATAAATAAATAAGTATTTAGTTGCGTGGGTTGCCTTTTTAAATAATTTAACAGCTTTAATATGTTTTACTAATTGTTAATATTCAATGATAGATTTGTAAATACACACATTATAATATTTGTATTTGATGTAAGTATAGTAACGAAGAATGTATTTTTATGTTGGAACTAAACTGCTAAACATTCGTTTTTTAAATTTTTTATTTATTTCTTTCATTTCATTTCTTTATAAAAGTATCATCTAAAATAAAATAGTCATAAATTATGGCAACGACTGATTAACGGTTAAATATCTTTTTTCCTCAATTTGACCGCCTAGGCGACTCGACACTTCACATAAAACAAGGTTACTAGTTACTATATTTGTGAAATATACTCGGATAGGTATAATAATATATTTTTTCTCATGCATTCAGATGGAGCAATCTCGCTATAACTATAAATACATGTAATATTAACAATTTGGAAACTAATCTAGAAAAAGTTAAATTTATTGACGTGAAAGTAGTTTTAATCACGGGCTGTAAATCAATCAATACAGTTTTATTTGTATGAGGGTTTTTAAACGCGCTATCTATATGATATCCAGCAATAAACTTAATACATTCGCCAAATTCGAATACGCGTTGTGTTGATAATATCATTCAAACTTTGCCTAACGTATCTCTGTCTTACTTATTATTTATTTATTGAATACATCGTTTAAATCGTGCCGTGCAACTCGAGCGACGAGCGATTCTTAAACCGTTCTGTTGTTTCCTGCCACCCTAGCGAGACGAATCTGTACAAATGGAGGCTTTTAGTTTTGTTTGCTTAATGTGCCACTCCGTCATCTAAATCATGATACATACATTTATAGCTCCATAGAAAAAATTGTCAAAAATAATATATTAGTAATACAAGCAGTTTATTAGTTTAATAAATAATATATTTTGTCTCGTGGTTAGTTACATTTTATGATTTATATTTGAAGAAAAACCCAAATAGGGTTATTATATAAAATAGTAAATTTAATTTAAAGTATTATAAATAAAAAAAACCGTCGGGCATTTATCCGCATTAGTAAGATTTTAATAAAAGATGCAGTTTATGTGTTATGTGGAGGCAAAACACTTATATATTATTACTTACCTATTTAAGTAATAATAATAAACACAAAAAGATTATTTGCTTCTTTACTAATTCCAATTACACTTTCATTGTCTACGTTTTTGATAAATTTTATTTTTTCTAATTTTTATTGTTTGTTGATTATTTCAAACACAAAAATTAGTTGTCGTACTTGAACCACGTCATGAGAGATCCAGATACATACGACATCGACGCTAATAATTCAAAGACAAATTATTGTCAAACACTGCCCTGGCAGATGAAGAACATCTTGGCTATGGTCATGAAGGACATCTATGGGAGTAAGTGGTTTAGCCAGACGACGGAAACTCTTTTGGTGATTATTTTAGCAAAAATGATCGCCAACGTTCGCTGAGCGGCTATGGTACCAGAAGACAAAGTTTTAAAAAAAAACCATGAAATAACATTTACTTTATTTTATTCTATAATAAGTTTTTAATCATTGTCTGTTTCTAATCAAAACCTCTTTTTCTGATTAACTAACTTTTCAGAAATTTCATCATATATTATGTACTTAGTATTAAGCCATTGGCTGTAATTTCATTTATTTTTAAATAAATCATTTCAGTTTGAATTTGAATTTGTTATTATATCAGGTTAATATTAATTATAAAAAATCGATACCTAATGTTTTTGCTACATTACCAAAGTTTGACTGGGTAAATTTCTGATCAATACACTAAGTAGTTTTGGCACAGTGATTAAAGGTAGTACATTCTTCAATAATCACAAAAGCATAAATAACTTCTAAACCGTTGACTTTCAGATTAACCTATATAGTCTTCAGGAACTTTGTAGTGATATCCCCTATCCCCAGGTTTCAGGTTGACTCCCAAGTTTCAGGTTGACCCCCAGGTTTCAGGTTTTAGTCTCTGGTACACCTTTAAAAGAAAAATATAAATAAATTTAATTTAATCTAATAATAGGTACGGAACAAATCAAAATAATAGATATTATCGCTTTCATTAGAAACTTACGCTTTCATTATAACTTACTTTTATAAGAAATTGTTTAAAAGTAGTCAAAATAATGTAGGTAGCTGTTCCACTTAATGTTCCAATAATACATGAATCAAAATGTCTAAAAGACTACTTGACTTTCATTGGAATGCCTCCAAGTTTGCTTTGAGGCAATACTCAAATAAATGAATATACGGAATAGTCTGTTTGGTAAATAGCTAACCCAATGATCGTGCTTTGAAGTTGAGACATTTCTGGGGATCTCATAACTAATCTCAATTGCCTGTTAGTTATTTTTGCAAAGATAATTAAAACAATTTTAGGATATTGCTTATTGTTCTAAACGTCTAAACGTCAAAGATGCCATCTACTTCAAGGTCTAGTAGCAAGGATATAAATAGTTTTCCTAATATTTTTTGGGTTTTGTGCTCAAAAATTTATTAATAATTATTCTATATGATTTTCATAACCCGAAAACAACTTAAAAGATTTAGACAAAACTCCATTCAAGGTAGCATATTTCCTTGGAATTTACATTTTATATGGCATATTAAAAAGCTAAAAGTTTTTATCTATTTTAATATTTTAAAATAAATTTTAAACACGTGTATTATAAAATATATATGAATACGTATAAAAATGTGGATTTGACAAATGCTATACCGAATTTCAGGTTTCCTGAGGCTATTCCAAAATTACGATCCCTGAGAAGTAACAAGTAAAATGAAAAATCTACACATATTTCCCTTTTTTAAATACAAGACACAATTTATTCAAAATATGTAGGTACACCTTTTCTATCCTGAATGTCTACACTGATAGATCTGTCGATCTTCCCCAATCTTTAATCTTTGGCGTAATGTCTCCGTTATCACTAGTACAGCCCTACCTACCTACTCTATTTTGACTTATAAGGTACAAAATGCACGTGGTGGGGGTCTCGCATGGAGTCTATAGGTTTGGTCCCCACTGGCCATTTTGATTTCTTAATACGTTTCAATATTAAAATGTTGTTAGAGTTCAGCACTTTTAGGTATAATGACCCAGTTTCCATTGTTATACGAATCAAAAGCAAAATAAAGATATTTACTTATCTAATTTATAAATAAAATATAAAACCATAGTAAGTTAAAATTATATCAAGTAATTTTTAAATTATTATTGACACTTTCTAAATCTAAATCCTAAAACAAACCTAAAAATAATATTTTTATTATTCTTGCTTTTTTTAATAATACCTTGGACCGTATTGCACACTCACCAACGTTATTGTTTTTAGGGGTTATTTATAACACAGAAGTCTTATATCATATCGCTAATGTTTTTATTATAGAAGCCAAACACTCTAAGAAAGCCAATTTAAATGTTTTACTCCACTGTAATAAACGTCGTTATAAATTAGAGTAAATTTTATATACACGACTAAAATTTACGACCTGTTGACTTAGTTTACATATAAAAATATTTAATTGTATATTTTTTCACCTTCTCATTTTCTTATCATTAAAAGAAAATTTTGTTATTCATTACTAAAAACAGTTATTTTTTTTATCTGTTAAGATTCCCGTTTTAGAACCGTTTGATTTTCCAATGAGGTGTATGTGAGAGTGAATCGTGTGGCTGGTTAGTTTTTTGTCCACAATTATGGACTAACGCACATACTGTCTCTAATTATAGTTTGAAGCTGCTGTCAAATAGGCATTATAAACATTTAATGTTACATCTAATTTAAAAAAATAATACAATCAAAATTTCGTAAGATTTTACATTGTCTAACCGTTTAACAAAAAACATTTCAAATAAACTAGAATTTAAAGGAATATTTTTTAACTAAAATTTAATAAGATACAATTACTAAATATAAACATGGCACTTTTAGTCCATTCGATATGAGTTTTGGATGGCCATAGAGGCCATAAAGGAGGAGAGGAGTCCTTTATTTTTTTAAGTCTGACTTGATTAAAATTTGAAAATTAATAATTGATATTTTTTGCGAATGGCTAGTAATAAAATAATTCCCTCCCCTTTTACTTTACTGAATTTGTGATTTATTTAATACTAAATTCTCCCAAATTGACCATTTTTTACTATTAACTCGCCAAAAGTTTCGCAACGCTGTTTATTATACTAATACAAATACGATATACCAATGCACAGAACTATAGACGAAATTCCTAGTTAAGTTCCGTATTAAATTAGTTTGTTTTTTCAAAATAACTAAACAATCAAAGTTTAATTTGATGTATTCCTTGTTCTTTTTGTAGGTTTTTTTAAAATTTAAAACCGTTGGTTCTTATTTATTTTACCTTATTTAAATTTATTAAATATGTTTTAATATTATTATTTTTTACGTCATTACTTGTATTGTGTACAATTTCTGTTGGGTAACCACAATAAATAAATAAATGAATAAATATCAACCATAATATTACAATTTATAATAATTATGATGTGACACTGAACATTCTTTACATATTACTATTTGCACTCATAGATGATTATATAATAATTCTAATTGGCCAGTAATAAATAAGACATTCCAATAACCGTGCTGTCATATTTTTAAAATTCGAATATGATATTTGAGTGCTATATCGAACGGTCAATGTTTCATTGCATGCAGTTATATTTGCCAGAGGTACCCTATACTTAGTCCTGTGACTCATATGGCATTGGCAGCCTGCCCAAAATTTGCCTTTTCATATTTTCCTACTCCCTCGCTACAAAAAATAGAATTTTAGAATAATAATATATTCTAAATTATTTATTGTCACTAAATAAACCGTCTAACATAATACGTATAAGTATAGGTTTAATTATTTATTTAACAGGTTTTCCTATGTATATTTCATTGCTTCACAAAATAAGGTAATAAATGGCAAAAACACAAAATGGTATGGCAACTAAATATAGGTAATGACGCTCACAGACGAAAATTAAAAGAAAAACATGTATTAACCTATGTATATTTTTTTGTAATACAGGAAATGTAGAATTACTAATAAATAATCTAGTTACATATGAATATAAATACTCGTATACTAAATAAAATGTCCGTATATAATTCCCCTATTTCCGGGAAAAATGTCCGTATGTGTCTATTTATGTGAATTTAACGGTACCGGTACTGTTGTAAAATAATAAATATATTACAGTAAAAGTTGTAAAGTGATTCCATCGTGAGTCCAAAGTGATCCAACCTACCCCTAACTATATTGGGCTGGAAGATCATTTTCATCACAAGCTTCGAAGGAGTACGTGCCATGGCTCGTTAACCGACTATAAAATATTTAGAACTAATAAAACTAAATATAAAAAATAAATAAAAAAAATAATAATGGAATTATAAACACACCACTTACGAAATATACGTAGGTACGCTGTACTGTCATTGCACGTATTTTTTTTATCATAAAAATGTGCTGACTTTGATTAGACATATCTCGAGAGTTTTCCTATGACATCATTTTACGGTGTGAGTTTTTTTCAAGTTTCAACTTAATCAAATAGCAAATAATCAACTTTTCGAGTTGGATCATAAGAATGGAAAGTCACACTGTCTTGTAGTAATAATTTATTTGATCTTCGCTATAGGTTTCCTATAATCTCAATTAATTTTTTTATTTGCCTGATTTATTTCATACCTTATACTTTTGGTGATAAGGGGGGGGGGGGGGGGGGGGTTACAGGCCTGTAAGATACAGGCCTGGGACAGACGGACAGACAGACGACAGGAGTCTCACTATAAGACTTCCTAATTTTGACCATTTTGGCCCGAAACCCTAAACAATAGAAATATATTGAAAGAAAGTGAAATTTATACACTTTAAAAAAATACGTGTTAAACTGTACTGTTAGTACACTTTAACGTGTATTTTTTTTTAAGTGTATAAATATATTTTTGTATTTTTGACAACAACACAAAAAGTACTAAAGTTTTGAATATATTTTCCCTGCAGTAGCGTAAAGACAGACTACTGTATAATGTTAATTGACCTCAATAGATAAAATTCTGTTATAAGGCTCTCAATTATCTAGGCGTAGAAAAAATTGTTCATAACGTCAAAATTGGATCATTATTTCGATTAATAAATTATTTTAAAGTCCTTAATAATTTTTAATTGCATTATTCTTAAATATAAATAAAATAAAGACATAAGAACACATATTTTATTAAAAAATAATTCAAAATAACATGTCTTTTATCCCTTTTGTTTTAAAGTATTATTACCATTCCTAAGCAAAAACTTTTTTTTTAAGGGATTTTTTTAAAAAAAGTCCTGGATTTCATAAAAACACTTACTAATAATAACTATCCTATAACCTACTTTATTAAATTTATCAATAAATATTTTATTTGGCCTTTCTAAAGTTTCTCTTTTACGCAAGTATGTTTTTGATCCGCAGGTATTGGGGATCAAAAATGTTTTTTTTTTCTAAAAAATAAGGTAATCGAACCTATGCCAATCAATACGTTATAGTTATCTATTTAAAAAATATTTGATTCTAAATTAGGAGTACTAGAAGGAGTAGATTCAGGAGCTAAGGACCAGTTCCATGTTAGTGTATTGATGAGAGATACAACGTACGTGCTAACTCCATTTATAATAAAAGTCAATTTGAAAATTTTATCAAATCTCTTAGCAAAATAGACCAATGAAACATTTTAAGAGCAGTTAAACTCAACAATAAACTCAATAATATTGTAAAAAATATTGTTTTATATTTATAAAAAGTAACATCTGTAAATACTGGAAAATAAAAAAATCATCAGTTTGGGTGCTGTTCAGTTAGAACATCTCCGGGAACGATTCAAAGATCCTTATAGAGATTGTGGAATAATTTGCTGTACCTCCGAAGGCTGCCCGAATTTCTCTTTTACATACTGAAATAACTCTGTGACTGTTTCAGGTACTTGGTTCTCTAAAGTTTCTGGGGATTGAGCCTCAATTTGTTGTGGATATTTATCCTTCAGATATGTAAGCAACTCATCAACTGTCTGGGGCCTATGCTCCTCAATAACTTCCTCAATAACCTGGGCGTCTTTACCGTAAGTTTCTTTCAATAAATTAAAAAGACCTTCGAAAGTTTTAGGAGCCTCCTGTGCGCCACTTTCATCAACAGTTCCCGGTGCTTGTCCGTATGTTTCTTTAATAATATCAAGTAACTCTACCACAGTATTTGGAATTCCGGTTTGATTTTCAATGTCAACTTCGGTATTATCAGGCTCTTGTCCGTACGTTTCTTTGATTATCGCCAGTAACTCTGCGATTGTCTTCGGGTCTTCATTGATATTTTCATTGTCATCTTCAGTTTTATCAGTTTGTTGTCCATAAGTTCCTTTAATTATTTCAAGTAACTCTGCCACTGTCTTTGGTTTTTCGTCGTCGTTTTCAATTTCAGCCTCGGTTTTATCAGTTTGTTGTCCATAAGTTTCTTTAATTATTTCAAGTAACTCTGCCACTGTCTTTGGTTTTTCGTCGTTGTTTTCAATTTCAGCCTCGGTTTTATCAGTTTGTTGTCCATAAGTTTCTTTAATTATTTCAAGTATTTCTGCCACAGTCTTTGGTTTTTCGTCGTTGTTTTCAATTTCAGCCTCGGTTTTATCAGTTTGTTGTCCATAGGTTTCTTTAATTATTTCAAGTAACTCTGCCACTGTCTTTGGTTTTTCGTCGTTGTTTTCAATTTCAGCCTCGGTTTTATCAGTTTGTTGTCCATAAGTTCCTTTAATTATTTCAAGTAACTCTGCCACTGTCTTTGGTTTTTCGTCGTTGTTTTCAATTTCAGCCTCGGTTTTATCAGTTTGTTGTCCATAAGTTCCTTTAATTATTTCAAGTAACTCTGCCACTGTCTTTGGTTTTTCGTCGATGTTTTCAATATCATCTTCAGTTTTATCAGTCTGTTCTCCGTATGTTTCTTTAATTATCTCCAGTAACTCAGTTATTGTTTTCGGTTTTTCTTCCAGATTTTCAGTTTCCGATGATTCAACAGCACCGACTTCTTGGTTCTCGTTACCTTCGGGATGTGTTTCCTGTTCGTCAGTACTTTCAGGCTGTGGCTTAATGATAGTTTCAGGTTTTGTTTCATCTACAATATCTTTATCTGTGTACTTTTCTTTCAAAAAATCGATCAACCCAGTAATTTGCTGTTTTAAATATTCTACAAGCTCATCAATTGCTGCTGTAGCCGAAACCGGCTTTGGGCTGTCTTCAATTTCGGTTTTTTCTGGTACTTTTCCGTAAGTTTCTTTAATTATCCCGAGTAATTCTGCGATCGTCTTTGGTTTTTCGTCGATGTTTTCAATTTCAACCTCAGTTTTATCAGTGTCTTGTCCGTACGTTTCTTTGATTATCTCGAGTAACTCGGGTATTGTTTTCGGTTTTTCTTCCTGATTTTCAGCTTCTGATGATTCAATGGTACCGATTTCTTGGTTTTCGTTACTTTCGGGTTGTGGTTCGATAACTGGTCCGGGCTGTGATCCGATAACTTGTCCAGGCTGTGCTTCTACAACTGGTCCAGATTGAGCAACAGCCGATGAGCTTGTTAAAATATTACCGGGTGAAATAATTTGGCTAGCTTGAATATTGAAATATATTTGAAAAGGTGGATTGGAGCTAACTGGCGCACTCGTAGCGCTTGCTAGCAGCGCTAAAATAATAATTGATCCTTTCATGATCTGAAAGTGAAACATAATTAAATATATGATATATTTTATTTAAATACATTAATTTAATGCATATAATGCCCATTCATTTTGAATTACTTACTTAATGATGAGGCTGCCAAACTTTGTATGATATGGTGCAGAAGTGTTTGACAGGTTTTATATCAAATATACCTTGATTATCTATTAAAGTCAGCACTATTTATGATTATATAAGGTTTATCTATTTTTGAAAACAAAGTAATAAAATTTAGCTACGCGGATACAGATAACAAAGAAAATCATTCCATTTCGCCCGAAGTTAATGAATCAACTCTGATAAGTTTACGATTATGATTGCTATTGATAGCGAGATGTCCCAGCGGTTTATTACAAATTGAATTTTGCACACTAATTTTGTGAGGCTTTGCGGTTCGGTGACGTGAGATGGACACTGCTGTTTAATTTTCACCCTCGATAGGTGTCGGTTGTAACTTTGCCTTGGCATTTATCCGTCATAAATAACGCCGAGATTGATAATAAAACGCCCTAACGTCGATCCCGGTTATTTATTCGGAGGGCAATCGTCTCGCGTTCGATTTGAATCGATCCGGCTATTAGCCATTCAGATGTCTCTCATTAAAGATGCTGCGGCAATAAAGGCTTTCCTTTTTATTTATATTATATTCCGCGAGCCAACCTCGATGCGCGATTTTGCACTGCCGGCCGTATGATACTTTTATTGCATGTGTCAGTTTTGGCTGCTTACGACGATTTCGTATGGATCTTCAAATATAACGTCGTAATTTACGGCCAATCTAAGCATGAATAGCAAATTTGTCAGTCGATGATTAAATTAAATCTAAATCATTTTAAATAAACCATTAAGTGTAAATACGTCGCAGGGTTAATTTAAAAAGCACAAAATGTATTCAACCTTACAAAACAGTATTAGGCAGGTATGGATCAAAAATAAACACTTTATCTTTATTTACTTTACTATACTTTTTTATATAAATGCAAAAATCATCACAAAATAATTTATTTGGCTATTTATATTTATTTATATAAAAATGCTACTGTTTTTTTTAAATAGAGATTTAATTTTTAAATAAATATCGAAAGGGAGATACCTGTTCTAAGGTAGTATCTACTAATTTTGCTAGGTCTTTTGTTTTAAATTTGATATGCATATTATAATGATCATACATATGTATGCATACAGGGTGCCACATTCCCGAAGACTTAAGGGGGGTGATGTGTAACCTATTATGAGTAATAAATTATATAAAATAATGCGAAAAAAAATACTCAAATGTATTATCAAGCCTAAGTCCTTCAAATCAGTAGGTAAATACATTATATTTATTTTAGACTAAAATATTACTGCGTACGTTTTAAAAAAATCGGTGGAAGTGTGATATTTCAAGGAAAACAAGTAATTAAAAAATATAGTTAAATCAAGAAAAACTATTTGGTATTTGTTGTATCCTACGTTACGTCATAATTATTCATAAATTAGCTGAAGTTGATATTCAAAATATAAATATCAACAGAAATAAAACTGAGTGAGGTAGAACTGTACGACCTAGGTGTACCAATGCATCCCTAGCGAACAAGTGTTTTACTCGTGGAAACTTAATTCTTGTGTAAAAAAGCCATGTAAATGTATTATTTTAAAAGACACTTATCATAAACAAGCAAAAAAAAGATATATTTATAATGGCTGTGTTTGCACGGTCCAGTTCTGTTCTCCCCCAATTTGTCCTGCATCCGAGATCGTCGATCAAGTGGGAAGGGGTAAGAACGTACCTCGTTACTGCGATCGCCATGCTTGAACTAATCTCACGTTAAATTTGTTATGGCTTAACGATTCGTTAAACATTATTTTCCTCCGGGGCCAATATAAACCCGATATGTGTTTTTGTGAAAAGCCACCGAGGGTTGAAGTCATAGAGACGACATCCGCTTAGTGCAAAGATTTAAGGGTTAGGGCTAAACAGTAGTTACTACCTGCATACCTGCCTACTGAAGACTCATAGATATTCACATTTATGTACATAATTTTATGTCCATATTTTTTTATATCCTAATTGTATTATCCAGAGAACAGCATTATGCTGGCGATCGATACATAGACCTGGTACGGCTATAACCATAATCGTTGGATAACTAACCCTTGAATACTACCCATCCAATGGGCAATTCAAGAAAAAGCAACCAGACGTTTTAATAGATTTTAGATTTTAATAGATTACTAAAAGACGTCTCATTAAGATTGTTAAATTAATATAAAGCTGTTCCTCAAATGAATCTACCTAATCTGAATTATACTCCTAACTTGATAGTGCTAAGCTTTCTTATGTAATATTATAGTATACCGTATAGGTATATTTAATCAATATTGAGATCATGGAAATTTAGTTTTAAGTTTCTCGATTGCAATAGGTATGTGTCATATGTCAAACACAAATTTTAGCATTGTTTTTAAACGTAAATTACAATTTTTAAACATTAATTTCGCCGTAACTACTTAACCCAGAAGTTTCACAGGAGCTAGCTCTTGAATATTGTTATATCTAAAATTAAAAAATAATAATAATAATAATTCCAAGAAGTCGAACCTGTAAGACATTGTAATGTAACAACTATTTAGTATATCTCAGTGAACCTACTGAAGTTATAAAATATGTACTTTGATACGAAAATAAATTCTTCATTGACATAGTTTCAATGTACTTGGGTCGTATGAATAGGTAGTATAGGCAAGCGACGTCGAAGGCGCATAAACAACTCATGCCTGCGGTACTCATGTTTTATCGTAGTGTAAAATAACGGACTTTGAATCCTTATATTAAAAGCATTTTGGCCTAAACATTTTTTTTTTAAATTATATGTTCAACATACATAATGTATTAGCTGGCTGAATGTTGAGATTTTTAGAACTTCTCTTGTAACAAGAAATGTGTTATTTTAAATGAAAACACATTTCATAGATGAGAACACAGCCTCCTGTTAATAGCTCGTATTGGACCACGTTTTAAATTACTCTGTACTGAAGAATGTATAAACCATCTCCGAAATGATAGGATTAATCTTTTACAGACTGTGTGATCTTTTAGACTTTGTTTTTTTATACTTCTTAGTGTTGCAAAATTGTGCTTTTAATGTACCTACCTATATTTGCAAATAGATCGTGTTCGTCGTTGGCAAAAGTTGCATCGAAGATTTCCGACATTTATAGGTAATATGTGGCCCCGATCGGGTCGACCAAATCGCAAAATTATCGAAATTGTGTAACCATAAATTGCAAACCGACTCACGATTACGGCCGACGTTTGTGATAATTGGTTTCGACGTCCCAGAATCCAGCGGCCCCACAACGGAGGTGACTGTTATTGGTTCTCGAGACGTTCGTTTGCACAGTAACGTTTGTGAATTCTGCTTCCAATATTATATGCATTCTGACATGCATGTCGCATTTATTGACGCTAATAGTATCGACCCTGAAGAGCGGACGCTATTCATCCAGAGGCCATCAAATGCGGCACTCGTGTCGTTTTGCGATTGTGGATTTTAGTCCGTCGAATCGATACTGCTTCTCGGAAAATATTGCTTGAAGAATAGGCACATACAATCGTAGTTACCGGAGTGCCTATTCAAGCTTTCTCAGAACCTCAAACCAGAAAATCAAAAACGAAATACTAAATCCTCTGAAATCCTCTGAAGAATGCAGTATTTTTAATAGTTTAATTTATTGAAAAATACAAAGTTGGTATCTTCTAAATAAACTTAAACAAACAAGTAAAATTTTTGCAATCTCTTTTATAACATACCTACGTATGTATAATTTCAGGATATGGGATATTATTTCCATCAAATAAATTGTACAAACACGGAACTTTATATTCGAGAATAATTGTTCTGTGAAGAAAAATGAAGTATGGATATTCCATACATTCAACCTGATTGATTAACTAATTTTGTAATACCACGTAGATAAATTTCTCGAATACATATACTATCGAATTTAAAAAAATACATTTTTTGATCATACGACGTCATAAATCATATTGTTTAACAATATCGTCGTTCAAACGCTTGCACCACCATTCCGTTCGATTGCGTGATAAGTCCGTTATCTCCACAACCACAAAACGAGCCCTCCCCCCCCCCACCCCCGTTAGAGCTTAATAAGAGCAAGTCACAACATTTCATCCCCAGGGCATCATTAAAACATGAATCTGCCACTTTCGTCATAATCTCGGTTAGGGTATTATTGAAAAACAAAATTGTATCTGATTACCAAAATATCGTCTCTTTGACGCCGCAATAATTGGGATGGATGAAGAGCCGGGGAGATGGTTCATAGATATCAATAAAATAGTGAAGTACATATTTTAATAGTAACTATCGATTTACCTGTTGGGCAGTTTAGCATAATACTTTAAACATAGTTAAAAGAAATAAAAACAAAACAAGAATGGATATGATACCCTGGAGGTATCATATATTATCAACTTTTTCTAACGTTGACCAGAACCTGACGTCTTACAGCTAGGATCCATCACCCCAGACTACTCGCGCCTGTGGTACCTGACATTCTTATAATTCATCTTAAATTTTCAAACACCATTTTAGTTTTTTTGTTAGGTTTGAGACGTGGCTGGCAATGAAACAACTACTGACCGCCCCCCCCCCCCCCTAATTTATGGAATTTGTGATTGACTTAATACTAACTTCTCCCAAATTGATCTTTTTCCAGCAAAAGATTCGCAACGCTGTCTTTAAATATTATACCAATGTAAAAAAGTGCAGAACAAAACCCCAGTTTAGTTCTGCATTATATCCGTTTTTTTCCTATATATATATTTATAATCAAAGCATAACTTGGTGAATTTCATGTTTTCAGTATTAATTTATTTTTTTATCTAATGTATTTATTCTTTAAAACAACCTTTTGTTTTAAAGAATACATTTCATTTATTTATCTATAATATAGTTATTATAATTTTAAATACACCTATTAGTCAAGTACTTAGCTATTACTTTATTTTGAAGGGCGATTTATCTTGAGTTATAAATGGTGTAACTAACCCGACTTTGTTTTATATATATATATAAAATAAGACCTACTATTTTTAAATTTAAATGGTACGAAAGTGATCATGGATTTGATTAGTTTCAAGCTAGTTAATGCTATTATGAGCACAGCGTTTCGTCTAGCCCTTGCATTTTATGAATAGTTAGTTATAATATAAATTTCTGATGTATTAGTTCTCCGTGTAATTCCACTAGGACTTTAATTTTATTTATTGACGAAACATCAATAATAAATCGTGGTAGTTTAGTGGTTAAGGCGTTGGACTATTGACCCAAAGGTCGCGGGTTCTATTCCGCACATGGTCATACTGTTTTTAACGCATCATTGCCACCATGTACCCTGACTCCAGGGCAGGCACATTTGGCCTTTTGTTTATTTAAAAAAATACAAATATTATTAAAAAAATAACGAATGCCAAAACATGAACGAACATCCCCAGAGTCGGAGATAACACCCCATCAGCAGCTTGTCGCTTTCGTTAAAGCACAGCATAAGCCCCTTCGGCTTTTGCAAAGAGGCAGTCTAATTAGCGGCGTTGCCATGGCGATGATGATGCTGCGGCTTCTATTGCGTGATGCTAATTTCGTAAATTGGCGCTAATGCCGATTCTAAAACGCTCGCCGCCGCGCGCGCATGCGCCGGTCCGCGCCCACCGGCATAATTGCCGGCAGCTCGTCTCTCCTGACGGGTACAGGAGGGAAGCGATCTGTTATCGGTATTAACAGGGGTGGACAGAATTTATTGAAAAATTCTATCTATGCTCGCGGAATAAACTGACATTGGTATAATATATTATACAGGTTGTTATAGAATGATTTAGCATCACTGAATTCGCTATAATGATGGGCAGATTGACTATAATTCGTTCTATTCTCGGAAAAAGGTTATACTAGAGGTCATTTTCAACAAATTATGCCTAACGAAAATGAATGGTTTTTAATATATGAACATTTTTAGATTTTTTTTTAAAAAAAATCGATTTTCTGCCAATAAAAAATATTGTGAAACTGCCATCTGGATACTTAAACGTTACTTTTATGAAAGCTGTTAAACGAATGCTCTCTTGAAAAAAAACACCTTTCTTATCCATAATCTCAGAAATAAAATATCTTAAAAAGTTACCCCTCCTCTAAGGTTTTGGACATATGTAATAAAAGTCTTACAAACATTCATAAATAAAGTAACTGTTAAAGAAAGACTATTAAATAAGGAGTTTAATTCCAGGATATGTATGCCAAGTGTTTTCGAGTAAATTCTCTTTGATTTTTGTTTTTTTATTTTGAAAAAAGTATTGTAACTTTTTAAGATATTTTATTTCTGAGATTATGAGTATTTAAATGTTACTTTTATGAAAGCTGTTAAACGAATGCTCTCTTTAAAAAAAACACCTTTCTTATCATGTGTTATGTCATGTGTTTTTTCTAGCGGCTGCTAGAATCCTTTCATGTAACTCTTCCCGGGATATCACGGAGTGCTGTAGACTAAATCCTTCCAAATGTCAAAACCGTCCTGTCAAATCCGGACTTCTCACCAGTCATTGTATCGGTCCACCGTGACCTGTCCATCGCTGTGGAAAGTTATCGTTCATTAATTGACCTAAGCTCTGGAGGCAATAATGGGCTGGGCAGCCATCATGTTGATAAATCATGCCTCTTAGTGTACTTATTTACACATCCTCCAGCGGTGTCCTAACTTCACGTAACATCCTCCATATGATGTATCACAAAGTTAATGACATAATATCTCTTCTCGAAGTAGATAGCTATAAAACACGTTGAAAATCGCTAGCTGATTTGCATCGCGTTCACATTGTGTCGTTATTATACAGAGCGAGGGAAATGAATGATACCTTCACCGATATCCCCCACATAAATATGGTTACTGTTTTTTATGTTTAAGAGAAAAAACAAAATTAAAACCGAAGAGTGTTCTTCCAAACTACTAGCAACACAGATGCTTACCTTGAAGTGCATGGTTGCTAATTTTCAGTCATATTCCTGAAGACGAAGATAAAATTAAATTCATTTTTATAAGTTCCTGAAACTTAGTGTCAAAACAAAATATACCATATTCATTCACATACGTTGACAAAATTTTATGGTTCTTAAGGTACACAATTTGACACCAACTAAAATGATATAAATATAAGCGTTTGGCACCACCGCGACCTCTGTTCGCTGTCTTATTATTATTATTTATTTTTATACTTTAAAGTCTGTCCTAAAAAAGGCAGTCGGTTGTCCTTTTAGACCACCATATGAAGATAACAACTATATATATAGGCATTGACTATAGATATCTACTTATTATGATGCACGTTGTATTCAGACCGACACGCACCACGTGCCTTTAATCGTCCGCCCGCCCTACCGCCAAAAGGATCTCAAGCAAATCATAAGGAGGGCCTAAAGAGGAACTACTTAGGGCGAGGTGCCGCCAGCGAAACCTCTGTCTATTAGCGGCTTCACTTTTCGCTAATTTGACGCGCCGCCCGGCGAATGCATAACAATCGAGTTAGCAACCAAATAAACTGACAGCGCGAGCATTTTCTTTTACCTTAGAAAGTTCTAACTTTTAATGGTTATAACTTTAAATTTACAGCTAGTACTCGAATACTTACAGTTACAATAAATCTAGTATTATTTGAGTATATATGATTCATATTATCTACTAATATAACATAACATACAACATAAAATAATACACAACATAACATACCTGGCACTTCGTGATTTTTTTAAAAATAGAAACCAGTTTAATAAACATGAAAATATATATGCATACAAAGGTTTTTTGTTCATTCTAATCAACCTAGAACTTCTAAATTTCAAAACACGATTAATAAATGATCCTTCACTTCTATAATAGATTGCCGATCCACACAAGAACTTGACGTTTCTAAGAGATTTAAAAAAAACTGATAAAGAATATTTATTGGAACTGTTCTTATACAGTGTAAATGAATTCTAGTAGTTTTCTGTTGTAACGATGCAAACATATTTCTCCTTACCACTTTTTCTTCTTTTTTTTGTTATGGTAGCTTAATCGTTTCGTTTTATCTTGTATAACTTTTGTTTTTATTATGTATTTACTGCATAGGTCCTTTATTACTTCTAATTAACTATTATTATTCATGTTAAACTAAATTTGTTTTGTTTTCTTTTTAGAAAATTTACTGCTTTCCTCAGCATGTATTTTTGTTACCACATTGTTGTAAATAATATGTCATTCCTTTGTACACTTTTAACATTTATCATTCAAGTTTATTTTTTTTTTTCAAAAAAAAAAATAGAACAACCATTAATAATAACACGGAAATATTGGGCTCAATTTAATTCAACGAATGAACCCAAAGACAATAGCTGTTTTGGGAGGTTTTCTGCGATCCGTCCATAAGAGCTATGGCGAGTAAGAGTGTAGGTATCATTTTCCCACAAGATCGTTATCCTCAGTCCTAAATACTGACAGATCACGATAAAAAATCAGAACGTACTTCCGGTCTGGATTGGGCATGCGTGATCGACGTAGGAACACGATCTTCGGATGTGACGAAATGAAATGAGGGTCCAAGCATCACGCACGCGCACAAAGGCTGCGCCACCGGAAATGCCAGCGTCCGACAGGATCGCTGTCTCTGTCCCTCATGCTACGTCGCACTGCTCGAATGCCTAATACTATTTTTGGAAGCTCAGCTATACGGTCATAATAATATAATTCTATGACGTACCTATAAACCTACTATACACTTGCTTATGCAGTAATATTATATTATTTTAGAAAATCTCTTGTCGGACCTCCATAATAAAATGATTGATATACTCCCATTGCAATACATACTGCTAGGCAAATGCCATAATCCGTCCTTCTAGAAAAAGCCTAGGTTTAACCTATTATGCCAGCAAATACTATTCAATCAAATAATAACATTTAACTGAACTATTTCAGGCTTTTTCGATGCGAATCGCCGGGCAACTATATTATGGTATTAAACCACTAAGTCGGCGAAACGTCGGTCTGTGCGTAATTATTTTATGCATAAAAAATAAAAAAAAAACTTGATTCATGTAAATATTGTTGATAAAATAATTACGAATTATATATTGATGAAAAAATATAATTACTAAAGTTTTTTACGTATTCTTTTTAATTTAGATTTAGACAACCGACAGTGTTTCTCCTAAATGGCCGTAATAAAAGTTGTAATAATTAAATAGTATTTTTGATTAACAAATTATGTCATATTGTAGTGGTGGAATGGGTTATCCTAACCTAACCCTTCATGTAAATGCAATAATCATATTGCTGTTATCGCATTTGATTAAGTTTATCAGGAAAATGCAAGAGCTAGCAAACGACCATTGCTTAATAACCTAAAATGAATTATGAAATAGAACTCAGATTAATTTTAGACAATAATAATGTGAAAACTAAAATTGAATTAGGAAATTACTAATATGTGAAATAAACCATAATCTGATTTTACATTCACAGCGACCTAGTGTTACGGATTATTATATACCGTGTAAAATAGTTATAAGTATGTCGACGTTTCGGATATGATCACATATCCCGTCCTTTGAGTTCATATAACCCATCATTATAGTTCGTACAGGATTTCTGTGTGAACTGATTCCGCAGTCAAAATAATGTCTTTATAATAGTGTTTTTTTTTAATCAGAATTTCAATAAAGCTACCTATGTATTCACGTCTGACATATTTGCGCAAATTCACTCCAGCTCGAAAAACGACTATTGCCATTCCAGACAAAACATCGTAACCAACATATTTGACGAAATATCTTTTTGTACCATTCTAAATATTGCGCAGTATTATTTATAATGTAAGAATCGTAAAGCAACCTATAAAGCCATGAAAACGGTTAAAATTTCATCATTTGACTTTGTTTTTTAAATTTTGGCCTATTCGAAAATTGTAATCTTCGTGTTATGATGACATCGTATTCAACGTAAATTCCTTAGAAGACACCATTAATCAATATTTCGTTAATGCCAAAAGGTTATAAGTACCTTTTAAGTATCGTAAGCACGTTGAATGACAGCACATTGATATTTATCGACCGTCGAAACATCGTCTTAAGATCTTAACCAACAATTGAATGAAGACTTAAACAAAACGAAAGCCTTATATGGACCTTTTAGCGTAAAAATGTTTTAAACATTGGTAGGTACATATCATTATATCAATGTGTAGTTTTTTTTTCTTCAGACAAGTTTAATTTTTATCGGCTACAATGTCTGGAAGGACTTATCAACAATCTATAACGGCTTATCTATTGATTTTTAACCTTTTTGTTAAAATTCGTTATTAGTTTTGAAATCCTGGCATTGTTACTATGGAACAACCACTTACAACCACTTACAACCTTTTGCCACCTCGTACTTCGATTACTACAAGGTAGTAAGCAATCGAAGAAAATTCAATAAGAGATTTAGAGACCTGCTTATGACTCGTGATAGAATGTTAGACGAGCAATATCGTGCCGCGATTGGTCGTGCGGTGCGCAGGCGCTAGTCGCGTCCAGGCATTGGTCGCGGTCACTCTCCACTCTCAGCAGAGAGTTCGCTTCACGACTATCGACGTTTCACCTAATCTTTATTGTCACGATGCCGCAATCTCTGTAGACGTTACTATTTTATAGCGAATAATATAACCGAAAAGCTGTCAAAAAATAATCTAGACTGCATGTTTTATATTGGATCTTTTTCCACATTCTTTTATTTGCCTGTATTGAAAAATAGACAAGGTCATAAGAAACAGTTAGCAATAAACTTATACAATCAAAAAGAAAATGGTTATATCTTCGAGCGATTGAGGTGCGGTGTATAGTGAACCATGGATTAGGGACCGACAATGCTCCGTTATAGTCTGACACTGCTTATTTTTAGGTTATTTAAAAAAAAATACATGTTTTTACACAAATCTTCGTGATACTCTGTAATTTATCTAGTAATTGCAATTTTGAGACTTGGTGTTTATGCAGCTTCGATATACATATTTCGAGTGTAAATATGAACTACGAAAATAACGTGAAGGTATATGAGTGGATAATGATCTTTCCAGACTGCACCTGACGATGCAATATTACCAAGCCCTAAGGACACACGCATGAGGACTAAAACACTCGTCTGCGTGTAAATGGGGAGCTGAGTGACCCGTTACGAGTGCCTTAGGCATATGCCAACCGGATAACCACCTCAGTTACGAAACTCGAAGATTCCACAGATGGGGACCTTAAGCGACTCATACCGAGTGCCGAGTTCAATAAACGAAAATACTAAGTCTAGTTTAACCAAAACAGTCTTGGTTAAGTCACGTACCATAGAAAGTAGTAAGCAATAGTAATCTATTCGGAGTTTTATTGAATTAACAATACTTTTGATTACATAGATTAGGTAACTGATTCGAGAAGACCTTAGTAATAAATAATATATTATCGGTATAATATGTGGTGGTGTATAATAACGGGAAAAAACCAGCATACAAGTTATTCCTCACCCAGCCAGGATACTTTTTTTATAGTGGCTTTTTTACTCTATTGAAATTTGGTAATTCTAAACATTGAAAACGAAAAATAAATAGATATGTGACATTTGTGACAATGGATGACGCAGTGACGGGTAGAAATGGCGCGGCTCGGAGAACATACGAGGAGGTACAACTCAATTCCCACCGGCGGTATGACATTCCTCAGGCCTGTGCCGACGCGAGGTGTCGTAAATGAATGACCAAAAAATAATCTAAGGATGGGCAACAATTTAAATGCATTCCGAGCTAAATAGCTGACGAGTTTGAGTCATAGGCATCATTAATAAGGTGCAGAGTTGCCAGTCGCTGCGCCCAGACTGACCGACGCTTTATCGGAGATAATGCGGTATGCACACACCCTGTAGACACACCTACGTTGTATCCAATGTGTATCTCGAATGTCCCGTGTACATTTTTATTAAATACAAGGGGAATTCTATGCTTGTCCTCCATCGGCAAAACCACCATTTATAATAATAAGTTTTGTCATTTTACAATTCATATAAAGAATTTGGTTACCCACTCTCGACACGCACCGAAAACAAGGGTATTCAATCGTTTAATCTCATTAAAAACAAAAAAAAAAACTCAAAACTAATAAATAACGATTTCATATTTATAGCATGTTTGATAATGAATGTTAGTCAGTTGGTAAAAAAAAAATGTTTAAGTACTTCGCTAATAATTAATTTTAAACGATAGATTTAAAACAGCAATATATAAATATTAGAATAGGTACAAGATAGGTATTCGCTCTTTAGGCTATGTCAGGCATAACAGAAAAGATAGGCGCCCACTAGAAAAAGAAATTTTGTTAAACAGCCCGTAGTTTGTTTGTTTATTTTTTTCAACATCGAATAAGGGTATAAATTAACACATAAGTTTAAAAAAATATATATACTTCTGTGTACGCAGGAGATAAATAGGTATATAAAATATTAAATAATATTAAACGCATCACAAGTATTGCTCTATGTTTACAAATATAATTAATGACTGGCGTCAAATGCTTGCTAAATATATATGCACGGATACAATTTAAAACTTTATTTTTCTCTGAAATATTTGACGAGGCTTATTACTTACATAATTAGGGCGAGCGGAAGGGAGGAGGGGTAATGAGACACGAAAACCAATCTTACTCAAAATCAGATATACGAGTATGTTATGTCCATGGCACAATGCATCGACGAAGTAATGTACTCCAAACGGATGGTAGGTCCGTAGTCCGGTTGAAAACGTTCAGTTAGTATGATCTCGCCTTTACATAATAATAATATAATGAAAGTCATCCATCCATCTGTCGTCCAGAGCCGATCGTAATCAGTGTTGCCATATTGGTTCGATAATGATTTTGTCTTTTAACTAACATTTCTAGCAGTAAATGAGTGAAAATTACTAATTGAGTAATTATAACAAAACTGTTAATTAGTAATATTTTTTGGTAAAAATACATAATTAAAATTTATATCAATATATTTTTTTCCTCGTATTTATTTCAAATGTAATATTTTTTATTTTTATAATCTTGTTTACTGGCTTTGTTATTGCGTATTGTTTTTTTATTGTTTTTTATTTAAAGCTGTGTATCAATAAATTTTTATAACTAAATATAATCATAAACAGAAAAAAGCTAATAAATTCTTGGTTTTACTAATTAGACCGATAATTGTTCAATGAAATACATTAATTAATTTAAAAAAAAAATATATCAACTTCAAAATAACTAAAACTAAATAACTAAGGAATATTACGATAAACTTATATTGTTGGTTAAAAAACAATTAATTTATTAGTTAACATTCAAAAACAGATTCACCAAAACCTGAATAGAGAGCCCTCTTCCTTTTTTGAAGTCGGTTAAAAAGACAATATTGGTTTTTGCATAAAATTTCCAATAACTTAAAATAATGATTATGCAGATTGAAAATCCAGTGATCATTTTATCTCGAAGATCTTAAAAGTAGAGTTTGCAGAACTAGCCCCTAGGTCGTAAAAAATATTCTAGGGTTTTTTTTGTTTAAAAGTACTGAATGCTAGGATGCTACTTCAGTTACTGTACTCTATGGCGAGAGCCAACGCCTCAGCTCACACTACTCTAGATATAGTATTACTTTGATTAAGTCTTTAACCACCATCATTTATTTTTGACAAACTATGTTACTTCCCGAAATCACTACTATCATCTTGATTTGTTAGTAACCCTTTTATTTGTATGAAAATGGATAAAGAAATATCTATTTTTTTATCTTTATTTTAACAAATAAAACCTGTGTTTGTGTTTTTTTTTTAGATTATTCTGCTATTGATTTAGCAGTAGTTCTGTTCTTAATATTCAGCAGTAGATTTATGTATTAAAGAAATCGTCAGTTTTATAGAATTCGACACATCAAAAAACCAAACAACAAAACAACCACAGGGTGGCTTGAAAATAACAATACTTTAATATTCTTCATTATTAATCTAGTTTAATTAACTGCTAATTTAGTTTATTACCATGTTTTACTAATACATAATCCAACTGAGTACAAACGCTCCTATCAATGATGCTCCACAATATGGTAATTCGCACCGTGCGCGTTGTTGATAATTTATTCATTGATTAAATAAGAACAAAATGTTCCATATTATATAACCTAATAAAAATCAATTATTGAATATAATTCACACATAAATAATTACCCGTTTGCAATCGTTGCAGAGTTTTAAAAAGTCGTTTGGAGGCACCTCTTAAAGGTTATTAATTATAAATTTGTTTTTTTTTTGTTATTTTTATGATCGGTTAGATAAGCTATTATACGGATAACAGTGTGTCCACCTCCCAAAAAATATAGGCTATATGGCAACATCGTGTCGACGTCTTATCGCGTTTTTTTTTACTTTCGTTCGACAGATTGATGAAAGTGATCACTTCGCGAGATAGACAAAGCGATTTATTGCGAAAAGGCAACAGGTCATACTAAATGCATATCAATATGGCGGACGGCGAGATCTATTTTTGATTAATATGAGTAACATTTGATTACATTCTTTAGTTTTAGTATATATGTTTATCCTAAGCTAGTCGATACACGTTGAGGCAATAATTTAAAACAAGTATTAGAAATATGCGTTTAAAAGTTCTTAAATTTGTTTAGTTTACTTTTTAAATTAAAGATTTTAAATTAAACTCGCCTAGGAGCTTTTAATGTTTAGTACTTTATTTAAATAAGTCATTTTCAGTTTTCATATTTAGTTTTCAAATGTATTCATGAAATTATGAAAACGTTTCGAGGCCATTTTACATTATTATAAAATTCACAATATTTTTTAAATTTACACTAAGTAATCATTATTAATTAAATATCGGGCGCCAGATCAACGAACCAAAGCACTTTATAGCTTCATACTTACTTAAGTATCTCTAAACATTTTAAAATAATACTTTAAACAACATCTTTCAGTAAACCCATGGAAAAGAAATATTACTATAGTCAATGTTTAATTTAATTAAAACAAAATATATCAATCTCTTAAATAGAAAGAAGGATTTACTTTATTGAATGAACTCTCTTTTGCACTCAGAATAGTTTACCTTGTTCAACACGCAAGCCTTCGGTACTCGAGACGCGTCCCACCACTCCTGTTTTTAACTAAACCTACTTTACCTACGTTGTGCATTTCACGGTAAAGTACGTTGAACACATGAACGGAGAACTATCAGCAGTGAAACTTTTTTCCGCGACTAAATATTATAAGAGAAATTTAAGTTCAAAATTAAACATATATTTTTTTTAAACAGTTTGTTCATTTTGCTCATAGTTCGTACAAATAAATGTTATGCAAAAAATCATTAATTATGTAAATGGAAATACTCAAAGCCACAAGAGTATTAAGTACTTTGGTTCTAATATAATCATAGCAAGTATTTAGGTACTGGTCCTTGTTTCTGGCTCGTTTCCACGAACCCTCGCGTGTCCGGGCGCGCGAGTCTGCTTAAGGCAGGCAGCTCACCAAATTGGCCCGAACCCGTAAGTGCGCACTAATAGAGCTGAATGTTCCCTGCGTGAGTGCGCGAAGGGCCAAATAAGCATACGTAAGTGTAATGCGTAAATTAGCCTTTGTTAGTGTGCCGCGTATGGGTCATATATTATTTTACACGGAAGGTAGGCCAATAAGCATAAGATCGACCCGAGAAAAGTAACTCGCGGTTTGAATTTATCCATCAATATATGATTTATATTGATATGGTGAAAAATTTACTTCCTCGACTATATTATTTTGTCGCCTACCGATTCCCCTTTCCGTTAGATTTGTAGACTGTTAATGAGCTTTTTGTGTAGTGTTTATCTGTAATAATTTATATTACCTACCAATAATAATGGCATGGTCAACAACAACAGACCTTCATTTTACTCTCTTGGTTTTCGGTCGACAACTCCACTGAAAAAATATCGAGCTTTGAGTTAACCGAAAAGTTCAGTAGAATCATAATTTGTTGTGAAATTTAGTTGGCCCAACTGAAGTATATTATAGTGTATTCAATCTGTTTGAAAGGCTGTACAAAGCAATTCCTGTAGATTGGTAAATCGTACACCTAACAGGGTTTATTTGTAAAATTTTTCATTTGATACCTACATCAAATGAAAAGTGGTGTACACATTACAATACTTTTTGGTTAAATCTACCAAAGAATCGGTAAATGCAAATTTAAATGAAAATTTGTGTACACTTTACAAGACTGTTTTGTTATATCAACCAAACAATCAGTAGTAGACTCGCTTACACGCCTCGCGCTTCTCGCCTATTTCGCCATTTTATTTCTCTACCGAACAGTTCGGTAGCGCTTACAAAGCAGTTTTTTTATGTGTACCGGAGTTCAGCTAGGCGTACCAAACGTTGGTTGAGCCTACTGGAAACTTTAGTAATGTTAACCAAATAGTTCGCTTGTGCGGTAATTGCAAATCGTTGTTTGTCCGTACAAATAACTTAAACCAGAATCAAACTGAAGGCGCAACAAAACTCTCATCTATCAGAAGAATTTTTTGTAGAGCGTACAGGATTGTTTTCTCAGTAAGCGCCGTGTGCTAAGTGAGTAATTCGCATATTATTGCATCCCTTTGCGGGGTCGATTATATGAATACCACAACCTCCTTATGGATTATCGCATTAGTTAGTTGCTAAACTGACTGCGTATGACTTTCTTATGGTTACCTAACACTGCATCAGGCAGCTGTTGTTGTAGTTGTTGCAGCAGTTTGTTTGACCCGAAATTGCCATAGAAAACATCATTCGCCAGTCATAACTAAGAGTCTTGTCTAATTGTGGTATTTTTAATGATATAAATTAAGATAAATAAACTTTATCGGCTGAGCCTTATCTAGATACTAAAGTCAGCGTCACAGCATCACATCGGCTGTAACAGTTATGTTATATTTTATGCTCAGTCAATATTTCTATTTATTTTTATTTATTTAATATAGTTTTTTTATATTTTGCTTGTCATCTGTCATATTCTTTGTAAATCTGGGTCCATGAAAAGTCCATTAGGCGCAGCTAAGTAGAGCCCAAGCGACTTTTGCACACCGCTTTGTAAAGTTCCGTAAGCTACACAAAATAAAATTCACTCCATCCTCAATTTTTCTTTTGATCCACACCGTTCCTAGGTTAAAAAATATTTAAAATGCATCATATTTTAAGATGGTTAGGTACGTAGACAACATTATATTATATTTATACAAAATATTACGATAACTTTTGCGGATAAGGGCCGAATTCTTACATAAACGTATGGCACGAGTCGGACGTGTGTCGCACTAATTTGCCGATAAGTCAGCTTTATTATCGCACTACATCTCGAAGTAACGCGACGTGGCCTCACTAAAGACTCGCCTAAGGAGCTCTCCAATCTTAGAGGCGTGCGACGGCTCGATACTCGAAGGAATTTGTCGAAAGGACACTGTTCAGTTTGACCAAGATAATGTCTAAAAACAATAATAAACTTCTAAAAAATATTTGTCTACAAATGAAAGTGGAACGCCGCAAAAAAGTACCGATTTTTTTCCCAAAAGGATATTTTTAGGGTTCAAGACATCGAAATGTCCAAACGCAGAAACTGCCGCGGTTCGTTTCGTTTGTAGATCTTTATATTCGTTTTGTCAAAGTTTGACCATAAAATATTATAATTTGACATGCGCTAAGCACCGCAGATATTCCATTGGTCTCCTGTAGGTACATGTAAATCAAAAGAAGTTTCTTGTGCTATTATTTCCTAGCGTAAGGTTGTAAGTTTATTTTGATGTCGTTTTTATTTTTTTTTATTTTAATATTTTTAATCGCATTACAGTAGAAGTTTTTTAATCATACTTTAAAAGAATCATCCTCAAGTAATCGCCTATAATATGCAAAAAAAAACAACGAATATGCTCAAGACAATCAAACATGTTTTTTTTTTAACGGAAAACCCATTTTTGCTATTTTTGCTACCTTGGCGAACTTTAAAATGGGATCATCCCTGAAAAATAATTAGGTAAAAAATATAATAATAATCATATGCAAAAAAGAACATAAATTGAGCCGTTTCGGAGTAATAAGTGTACTTTGGTCGGTTTGTAGTACTTTGATAAGTTGGTTGGTACTTTGGTGGGTTTTTGGGTTCTTTGGTGAGTTTGTTGCTCCCGTTCTAATACAATCCCATCGGAAGTGTGTGGCACCGAGCCGGGCCAGCGCACGACTCGCGGCCCGGCGCCCCCCGCGGCTGCGTGAATTATGCTCGGGCCGGCGGCAGCGGCGCGCCCGCGGCGGTCCCCCGCGGCGCCGGCCTAACTTGTCTCCCTTCACACCTCCAGCTCCAGCTCCAAGAGCCACAGCAGACCAAAGACCGCTCTTCGGACCGATGCAACGGAATGAAATCAACTTACGCCGATACGTTATGACCGTTTGGTCTTAGGGCTGCCATTTTATGATCTTTATACTATTATTTTTTTAAATGCAATTTGGCAGCAGAGTATTACGAAGAATTTTTAAGAACCTAGTATTAGCTATTAAATAATTTATCTGAAAAGGTAATAAATGATGGCTAATCATTGTTCGGGCAGATATAAAGGTTTATATCTTATTAACTGTCCGCAGCAGTGGCTAGTTTTAACATTAGGCAACCGCAGTTAATAATTTTATTGCGGTTTACTGAAAACACAAGCTATATTGCATACAGGTGTTATTTAAACTAATATTATGTAAACTTATAATTTATAAAATTGATATTTTCTAATTAACAACATAGAAATTTTACTTATTTAATAATTACTTTCTATAAGCCTATAAATCTATGGTACCTTTAAACTAATTACATTTATTGCATATGTTTATCATTTATTTCATATTTTATAATATGAAGTACGTTATTACATTATTATGGTAAAATATTTATCGGTTTCAATGATGGTTTAGTCATGAATATTACTTAAATTTGTATTTAATATGATCTATATTCTTTATCCATTTAGTTCGCGGCATGGCAATACCAAATGTACTACCATCTAGATTTAAAGATTAACAAATTAAACAATTTTCGGTCGATAAAAAAAGAGTGATAAATAATTATATTATTATATACTCGTTTTGCCATCATTGAATTGCGATTTAGGCCACGCGATGCGCAGCGCCGCGATCCGTCAATATAATCAACACAGCAACAGAGAAGATGGTTATATAATTTGTTCGAAATACATGAACTTCCTTCTGTACCTTCACACGTCATACATTGTTATGCGCGAAGTGACTTGGCCTTAATATCCAGGTTAAAGCCAGTCGGCAAGAGTGTGTGCTTTCTTAGTAAAGAGTAGAACCGTGGATTTGCCCTGGTTGTGTTATTTCTTCAATTATATATTTTCTTTTGTTTTTGCGAAAGATTTTCATACTTATTAGCATTGTAGCAATCTTATTAGCATTGTTAGTATATATTTAAGATCTATAAAAATCTACCTTTATTTCACGCTATTATACTCGTATGTAGATACTTCTTCGCATCGAATGACAAACAAACAATGTTAGCATCGCGTTTCTTAGTTTAATTGATTTTTTTGTTCTTTATTTGCGTTATTACAATTGTGTGTTTTCGAAATATTTTTTTTCAATTGTTTTTATTCGAAAATCGTGTGGAAAATGTTTTATAAAAGTTTACCTGTGCTAAGGCAAATTTTGAGCACTGGTGCAGGTATGATGCTCATGTCGTCATGAGATGTTGGCAGCCCTGCGTGTCCGCGGCTGCCCTCGCCTCGTCCCGCGCAGCAGGCGACCCTCGGGCCGGATAGAAGACGAGTAGACGCCGCGCCCGACTCCGCTAATACTCTCGAGATGTCTCTGTGTGGTCCTCTGTGGTCCTCCGGAGGACGGTCAGCGGAAACTGTGACATTCGACTCTGTATATTTTACCAAATTATTGTACCACAACTGTCAAAATGAGCCATAATATTGTAATGTTAGTTGCTATCACATTACTGACACATTTCAAAAATAAACTCGCGTTAGAATACTAGGTTAGAATTTGAAGTATTTTAAATGGTTAGGTTCTCAACTACAGCCAAATATATTTCAGGTAGGTAATAAAATATTTTGTCTTGGTACTTATTTGTCATTGGCGGTGTCATTTGGGTGCTTTTTAAAAAAATCATCTAAATATCGTTTGAGGTAGATTTCATTAGGAAAGCTACCTATTGCAATTTCGAAATATCTTCGCGTTTCACATCCCCTAGAGTTCAAAACTATCCTTAGTTTATATATCTATTATCTCGGTCAAGTTCGTTAATGGGCAAAATCAAACCAGAAGGCGGGAATGGGGAGGTTTTAACGAAGTAGTGAAATTTTGCTATAAATTTCTTAGTAAATAAGATATCGAATTCATTTAAATAGTATATTATTTTTTAGATAAAGACCTAAAATTTATCCCAGTAAATTTTTTTGATAGACGCAACCAATTGGAAAACTACTTTTTTAAAATTAAAAAAATCATACCTCCCTTCCTCCCTCCCTCCCAAATCCGTTCAAAATGTAAATTGTAGCCCTATAATTTCCCTGCAACTTTTGTTCGAAACAATTTGTAATATGAGCAACCCTTACGGCTGTGACAGAAAATTGACTCGTATGTTCCTGTACCCTTAAATTTGATTATTTTGGCAAGACCCATTAAATGAGAATGATTGGCGCGCCAACTGTGTATATTTTATTTGTAGGTATCCACTAATGACGTTTCAATTTCTTAGAAAAAAATAAACAACACTTTTTACACCAACATTTGATTTTATTGCGTTCATAAGCTTATAGTGAGGTCATGTATATTTTCTTGCGCTGGGATGTTACTAAGCTGTTAATTGAAATGTTTATGGTTCTCCTAATTAATGGTGGAGGTGCGAAATTCACTGTCTCTACTCAAATTCAATTATCGCATCCTCTTGCACAGCTTTCTACAACTATTAATTATTTATATGCACATATATTATATTGTACTTTGGCGTCAACACTACCTACAGCTTGCGTTGTTTAAGGACACATGTTGTTGCACAATGAATCATTAAAGCTAGCTTTTATTTTTATTGTTTAAATAAACACGTTTAAACATTTTTTGAACTAAACAAATTGTACCTAAAAACATATTTCAGTTAAACTAATGCCGCGATATCACGTTCGCGTTCTTATTACACGTTCCCCGTAAAAAAAATTGTAAGACATGAATATTTTATTTTTACTAGGGTTGCTTGTCATGTGGTTGGTTTTAATTTATTTCTTAGATAAAACAATAATGTCTGAAGATATAAATACATCGTTTAATGTCAAAACTTCTTAGTAATTTTATTTATTTTTTTTATTTATTTTAAATCCACTACCTGTGAACGATTAAACATTTTTTAAAACTTGCCAGTAATTTTATATTTTATTCGAGTGATTCTGTATGAAATCAATCTCTATTTTTCAACTTGAAACCAACAGCACGTGAAATGGTCTCTTAAATTAAACAGCGTTTTATTATATTTATCGCCGATTACCCTCCTACCGCCGAAGTCTACCGCCGAAGTCTACCGCCGACAGCTTTCGTAAAATTGTTTACGGCCCACCAAATTCCGGCTGACTTTTTATTTATACGATAACCCAGCAGCGGGTATCTAATTATCAAAAGATGCATTTAAAAACATCATTTATGACCGATCACAACTCTCTAACTTTACGATAGTTTTAAGATTTCCTTGAAATATTTTGATGATAGATATATATTTTAAAATAAATTAAACTTGCCTATAAAATAGGTAAGTACTGCTCGATGCAGGGAACCAGGGTCTCACAGTTAGACCCTGTGGGCTTATAGTTATATTTAAACAATTTATCCCACGGAAAAAACACGACCGCCAAATATTAGTTTCTTGTGACAAGCACATATTTCGACATTCAAAGATAATGCAATATATTTGTTCTTTTTTGCTGGTGTTCAATCCGGGCCCTTTAAAAAAATTTTTTTTTAATTGTTTGAAGGGCTACTTTTAGGGATTCTAAAATAAAAATAAAAATTAGTAAATCATTTTAAATGTTCGAAAAAACACCTTACCTATTCTTGATTGCTAAAGCTTACATATCAATAGCATCAGAGTCAGTAGTCTTTGACTCAAATATAGTGGGTGTAAATGCCACTTTTTTGATCAGTCTCATAGTTCTCAAAAAAATAGGTCGTGTAGCTGGCAAAAAATTGGAAAAACTCGCTTTTCTGGTACTTTGATGTAATGTAGATGTAGATTAAAATTTGTCCTTGCCACACTTCCATTTATATAAATAGTGCTAGTGCATATTTATTAACTATGCGCAACAAATTAATAAGTTTATTTTTTTCATAACACTAAGAAACGAACCATTGTTTTATAACGTGGGTGGGTCAGACAAAAAGAACCACCTATTTCAAGTTCAAGGTGGCTTATAGGTAGGTTTTACCTACGTAAGTAGGTATCTATAGTTAAGTAAGCAAATACCAGAAAAACTTACTTAGAATAAAATTAGTTGGTGTATTAGAGAAATATCTTCGTTTGTTAATCGAATCGAATATAGCAAAATTTTTGGGCGTTTTCATGGCTTACCGTAAGAGCTATAAAATATACACCGAATTCATTAATTGAATTAGATTTAAATATAGTTAAATTCGATCGATCGACTGTTTTTTAATAAACTTCAGTTACAAAACCCTGATTGGGCGAATCCGTCTCGCTCTTGACCGTTTTTTTTATAATTAAAATAAGCTATAATAACTCCTTATTGATTTTTGTTGTGTACTAATGATTTGGCTAGGCGTTTCACACGGAATCGGAAAATATGAAGATTGCATATAAATTAAGTTATTTTAACACTAGGAAAAGGTATTAGAGAATTTATAAATTAATAATATAACCTGCAAGTAAGCCTATACACTGTTATTATTCGTCCTGAAATTTGGTTTTTTATTTATTAATTTCGCCACGATTAATATATAGCATTTTAAGAATTACCTAATCGTTTTGTTAAACACCCGGATATCCTAAAATCTTTAAACTTTAAGTATTATCGCAATCACGGTCTCTTTGAACATCTTTATTATTGTGAACTTCTTTATTTTTTTTTCATTACATAATTGATATGGTTTCAATATTGTATAACATTTTAAGTCGGGATTTTAAAAAATGTTTTTTCGTTCACAGTGTTATGTTTAAAGTTGAATTTTAAGCTAACTTTCACCTGCAATCCATGGCAATTTTCTGCCTAAAATCTCACTACCTTTCCTATGCTACTCTGTGTTCTTGCATAGCTTTCTTTATATCTAATAATAATGCCTAAATATTTCATTTATATTTGAAGTGATATGACGATCTAGTACCTACATTATGATCTAATAGTTATATGATTTCGTTTTGGTTTTTTTTAAATATAGATTTATTTTTAAGATGAGAATTTAGTAGCAAACTCTCGCAAAGATCTTTATTATATCTCTATTGCTATTTTAGTTTTCAAAATCCATTGTCTAAAATTTAAACGGAATACATACAATAATACAATTACAATTACGGTACATATAATTTACATTGGTTTAAGATTTTTTGTAAGTGATTGTATTAATCAATATTTTGCTAATATTAGAGAGCATTTTATAAACTAACCTGATAACAACATCAATACAATAACAGTTCCACAAATAAAATAAAATATTTGTTTAAGAAAAGAAAAAAAATACACTTTGAAAAGCTCGGATCTCTAAAAACATGTTGGTTCCTCGCTAGGACCTCCGTTGGTTTTATGAATGGAAATATTCGTGACAGTATTTTGGTGACAAATATCAAGTCGCGCGAGGCGAGCGTAGTCTCATCAATTATCATTTCCAAAACCGGACCGTCGGCAATCAGCTCGCATCGCTTCCACCAGCTTTGTGACTACGTAAGTACTATAATATATGTGTACGGTGAACAAATATTGATTTATCATAAAATGATTAAGCCAGCTATTCACAGGACATATCCCAACTGAAAGAAGGGGATCACTAAAAACACATAAACGATCAATTTACCTACAGACACGTTATTTGAGTAGAAAAAAATGAGTAATTTCTAAGTAGAAATTTGTAAGTACAACAAATTTAGACCCCAGAGTTTAACACTCTTCAACCCCTTCAAACATCAACGCAGTTATTTTAGGTTTTTCTCAATAATATTTTAATAAATGTTTCGGATGTTGAGTTTGGTAAAATTATTCTACCTCCACATTATTAGATTACCTATTAAAAGGTACTCTTTGGTTCTAAAAATGCAAAATAGATAAATATGTGAGAAATGAGTAAATTTAAAAATCATAATTATAATATTACCAATATTATTGTAACTATATAAGTACTACTAAATATAGACATACTCATAACATTATTCGTATAAATATTGCAACGAAGATTGAGGATACATTTTTTGAGATGCGCCGCTCGAGGTATGCATTATTCAGTTTAAGATGGAAGTTTAAGTGGAGTTTCAGTTGGATGGATTCAAGCATTTTGATATGATTAAGAGTTAGAAGCATAATTTAATTATACATGTTTAGTTTCTAACTTAGTTTCTAGTGTTTATATTAACAATAGAAATCTTTGACTAGTTTTATAAATACTTTTTAAAAATGTAAACTTATATCATTAATAACAATTGTTTGTAAGACTCTTAATTTCTCTCAATAAAGAATAAAGAATAGGTCATAACTAAGTTTTAATCCAGAAAACAAATTAAGATTATCGATAAATCTGCTTTAAAACGTAAATCAATGCATGGTTCCCTACAAATGATTACAAATACTAATGGAGATTTATCGGGAAATTTTCAGGATAATACCCATACCTACAGAGATAAAGGTATTTAGTATTAGTAACTAATAATTTAGTGGATAGCCACATTTATGCACGTCCATCTCGAGAATGTTTGTAAATAATAATAGCGGAATGGTAAATTTCAATGCAAACATCGTTCCGCTGTCATAAAAATTGACACTGCTATTTATAATAATTGACACCTCTAATAGGTTTTGATATTCAACAATTGTTTTTATTTTATCCTTATTTGGGTATTTACATTTTAAAACATTGTGGGCAACATGCCGTCAAATTCCATTTTGTATTAAGCCCTTGAAAGTAATTTTACCAGTATTGCTGACTCCCCCTGGTGATTTTTAATCTTAGGTGAATTCCAAAAATTCTTCTGTTTGTGGTAGACATTTTACTCTCTTGAATATTTTATTGCGGATATAATTTCATATTACGAAATTTTAAATATGTATTTATACATTTGCAATTTTTTCTTCCCTGATTATTATTAATTCTGCAAGGATATAAAAAAATATAATAATTATAATAAAAAAAATGTGTAAACGTACCTTGTTTTACTAATAAACCATCTCCTAACTTCTTTGTTTTGACTGTGTTTGTTTTTTTTTTGTGGTTTTGTACTTTTTTCACACTTAAATGATGAGCTATTTGTCCATTACTTGGAAGACAAGCATTCCTAGATCTATACTCATATTTGTTTGATTGTTTTTTTTTTTTAATTTAATTCGCAGTAAATAAATTCGGAAATATACATATACATAAGCTTTAATAGTCACATTACTAATATTTAAGGAATTGCATTTTATCATAATATACAACAACTAAGAATGACGTTTAACAAGAAATGCATGTACGTAAAACAGCGCTTTCTTTAAAAGGAAAATTAATGTTTAGTAATTCTATATTATTTATTCAACTAGCAGTGCAGTATAAGCTGGAATCGTCAGGCTGTTTTCGCAATCTGAGGATAGCAGTATCGGCTGTCGACCGTCGACCGGTAGCCGTTCGGTCAAATGAGTGAAATTCTTGCGGGCGATATCAGATTCCGCACCATGAGGTTATTTATCGGAGTCAATTAATAAAATCTAAACACGTATCTCGCATTCGACACACACAGGGTGGTTTATCTTTGAGATGGCTTTTATGCTATTTTAGTATTATTGAACAATTTTGAATTCCAAAACTAGGCAATTATTTTGAATAAAGAACACATGAATACTTTAGGAAATAGAAAATTAGAATAGGACAGATGCTACAATTTCGCGTGCCATATGTTAAATAGATTATTCTATCTATCTTTATCCATTTATAATGCCTTACCAGTTGCTATAGACTAAAGACCAAATCGACGATAAATTATAAATTGCGCGTCAAATAAGGGTAAAAATACAAATAGTATGTTTTCTACTATCAATGTGAATGCGGTTCTGATAAAAATGTACCTATCTTAGTAACTAAGTAATCAGAATTTTTGAGCAGTGGTGTAACTTGGCGTAGTTATATGCAGAAAATATCTAACCCACATGAATCTAATCTTATCTTACTAAATATTCTAGTTTTAGAAAACATCATAAATGATCAATATGAGTAATTCATTATGTACGGGTATTTAGTATTTATGATAAGTTGTGGTAATAGCTAAACTTTATTTATGTATCATAATAATTATTAATCATCATTAGTAGTCATTAATTTATCTGAGATTTTAGAAAAAATATCAGCGTTGATCTCTTCGAACAATTTTCCAAACAACCAATTAAGTTGTTACCTTGGCGCATGGTAGGTAACTAAATTAACTATATCATTTATCTTGATTTTAGTTGTTCATGATTAGTTTGATATATGTAACTCAATATTTATTATTATTAAGTAATTACAATATTTAGGAGCTAGCTCCGGTGATACTGTTGAGTTTAGTAGGTGAGGAAAAAAAAATAATGCTTAACAACTCGCAGTCTACGCTTAAAAACAGCCTTGGAAGAAAGAAAGGGATCAAATACTGACCTATGAAGAGTATTCCACTGCTAAATTGTTCTGGATAGAAACGAATTGAACCCAATGTTACGTTTTCTCAAGATAGGTTTTATCTTGGAAGGATGGTCATTACAGCCAATATAAGGAGGCTTAGATTGAATTAATTAATTAATTAATTAAATCTTGGATCATTTCAGCATAACTGCATCCATTATTTTTAATTATAGAAATATATAAACAAGAAAATAACAAAATACAAGCGGTTGAAATCGAACAGCCTGTATACGCTCGGAGCGCGGCTAGTAGACAAGGCGAACATCCGTCGAAAAAAGAAGAAACAAGAGAATAAAAACTGGTAGCGAGCGGGGAATTATTCTAATAATTTAATGGCCCGTCGCTTGTTTAATCCAATTTGTATGTGTCCGTCCAGATAGGTATCTCGTGGCCAGTGGCGTTTTCTCGCTGGCCTTTTAACGCATCTATTTGACATATTCAATTATTTTAACCCGACGCGCCGTTTTTGGTTATTTAAACAGAATTCACAGTCGAAAAATCGACTCGCACGGCTCCCGTGTGAAGTCACGACTCTTTCACATTTCTCACGTGAATTATTCGCTTTTATCTAGCCAGTGAAAAAGTGCACAATTTAACCTCGAGCCATAGATAAACCTAATTTATGTGATTTGAAATTGATATACGAAAGTTGCATACGGTTATTTAACATACATTTTGCTTATTTAACGGATTTGTGATTTGACCGTGTCGACGTATCTCAATGGATATAGAAAATAAATGACCGAATAATTGGGTAAATTGAAATATAATTGACGCTAATATTATTAACAAAGGATTTTTTCTTGCACACAGTTTCCTAACTGAACTTCAAATTTATCTAAAATTTACTACTTAATATTATAATGTTGAATAAATCACATAGCATTATGTTTACTTTTCCATAAAATTACTTTTTTTAAGTGCCATCGTAATGTCATGATCTAAAAGATACGGTTGCAAATCCTACATTAGATTGTAATTCATATTTCACACAGTCTGGGTCAAAAAAATAATAATACCCATTTGTACACATCTTCGCTTACACAATGTATTTCCACATAGGTACCTACTCATTTTACATACATAAGCGTAAGTTTAATTTGAAATAAATATTTATTGTGCCAAACATTCTTAAAACAATATGTTCGTATAAACATTATTAAACAAGTTACAAAAACTTTCAAATATTTAATATATACGAGTATGCAAAGCAAAAAAAAATATATTTTTTTATCACGTCAATCGTTGGATTTTGCACAAGTCTAATTAGAATTCTCTGAATTGTTATTTGTATTTGTTACACTGTAAATCTTGTAAAAATTGAAAATAAGACATATATTTCTGAATAGTTTGAGAGTATTACTAGGTTATGAAGTGATGCTATGCGTTAAAATTATAAAAAAAAATGTGAGGGGTGTTGAGAACGCCACTGATCTCGGGCCCACATGACCACAGAACCCCAGTAGCCAGTAGCCCACGTGGCTGGACGGGTGTCGCGGAATGAGTAGGTACCTACCGGCAGGCGGGGGACGACCCGCCAAGGCGACCGGTTGGGCGGTCGGTCACCTGAGCGAGGATATAGTTTGCAAGCAGGTGGCTTATTAGTGATTTTGAAAATTATATTATGAAACATATTCAGTATTGCGAGTAGGTCATTTGTATTGTTTACCTATACAGTCGAAACGTGCGAGAAAGACAAAGGAATTAAAGTACTATTGGACAACACAGACTTAACAAAACAATATTAAATTACACATCTAATAAATCTTTCCGTCGTAAGGATGTAGGTATATAAGAAATCAAACTTTAAGATTATGCTGCACCAGCTCAATATAAAAGATTCAGTAATGTCTCCTCTTATAAACCTCCTCCTATATAGAAATCGTGGTAGTCTAGTGGTTAAGGCGCTCGACTTTGACCGAAAAATCGCGTAATCGAATCCACACATGGCTATACCATTTTTAACGCTTTATTACCAACATCTCCCCTGACTCTAGGAAAGGCACATTTTAGTCGCTTCATTACCACAAGTACATTTAGCTTAGTTGAGTAGAAACCAAATAAATTGTATATTATGGTCATAGTAATTATTTATTAAAAAATATAACTTGTGAATATAATAAAAAAATATTTCTAGGATGTATATAAGATGTTTCAGAGTGACGAACAGACGGACTAACACACACATCTCGTTCATAGGGTTCCTTTTTGTCTACGGAACCCTAAAAAATATTATTTTATTTTTCATAGACGTCGTCATACCGTTACAACATGGTTTAATCATTTGCTACGTATATGGCAATCATTCATATTCGCCGATGAACCATTATCGCGTGGGTTTCTTTTCGACTTGCGACCATTTGAGTCGAGTAAAACTTTTCATATTCTTAGTTACCGCACTTCTGGATGTTTCATAGTATCTAAATTGATTTTCTTCTTTAATAAAGTATGTCACACCATTAAATTACTCATATTTAATTCGGTAACCCGGTTTCCTAACGGAAAGTAAGATATACTTCCCATTATTAATACTTTAATTTATGAAAGCAAATTGAATCGGATGCATAAGTGGTCCTAAAAGTTTAAAAATCAAACATTTTAGGAAGCAGTGAACGAAATGGCGTATTTGTGCACAGATGATGTTATTGTAATAAAAAAAAAGAATTTGAAACTAAACCAAACCAATCTAGTTGTATTTAAAGTTCATAGAATAAAAGTTAAATTTTAAATGTTTCTAGAAAAAGACTCCTCTATCTTCTTACCTTCTTTCTTTTTTAAGGATAATAATCTTTTTTCCTACAAAAAAAATTACCTCAACAAAATACAACCTAAATATGATATGCTACCGCTACCAGAATACCGTTAGTAGTGAAGAAAAACTAAAGGTTTTCGTTGTTACAATCACTTTCATTTCGACTGCTTTCGTATCACACATCAAAAATATAAGAACTACACTATTCAAAAACGCAGTAGGTGGCTATGCTCACCTTGCAAGAAAAGCCAACCGAGATCGTTGAAAAATAAAAAAAAATCATTATACTCTTAGTACCCGGGCGAGATCGCAAACATCTAATAACACCTAGTAACCTCGAAGGGTGACGTTACTAACACTAATAATAGTGACCTGGAAACCAACCTTAAAGAAATCAAAGACCTTCGAAATGAATTTTCTAATGTAAAGACGGATGTCCATAACTTCAAGGCACAAATGAAAGGCTAATCTCATCGCTAAAAACCATTAAAGACATGCCGAATATTCCCGTCCTAAGTCACGGAACAAGTCCTGAATCACTTATAGCACCCGCAGGTAGTATCGAGTCCGAAATCAATCACTTAAAATTACCACTACAAAATCTTCCCATCGAACAACTATCTTCATCACATAATTTCAATTCAAGGATCTGAGGCTTGAATTCAATACCTTGAACTAAAAAGCACGTATGACTGCACTGGAAATAGTCGACATGCCATATAATAATAAAACCTAAACATGTTCTAAAATGGGGGTCTCGATATCTCAACAGGACATTGGAATAGGTACATTGAAAATCTCCCCTGCGCAGCAATGGTCGAAATGAAAATTGCATGAACAGGAGCCTAGTACCAGTAGCAGTGTGGGCCAAATTTCCCAGCCAACCAGACCAGTTTATATTTTACACAAAGAGCATGTGTGTATTAAATGTTTACTGTAAATTATAATATGTTTATATGTAATGTGTATAATGTATGCATTTATTATTAGAATACATTAAAACAGGATGCGCTGAATAGCAGCACCATTCTCTCTAGGAAAGAAAGGCAGCTAAGCCGTACTTTTATCAAAAAGATCGTTATTAAAAAATCTGTACCTACCACTTATTTTTGTTTTACATTTTTCAACAAAGAAACATTTTCTTTCTTTATTTCATGTGATTTTACATAATTTGTAAGGTTTTTATTTTTAGTTATTTATTTTCAATAAATTATGACCTGACGCCATTAAGTACAATTTATTTGTTTAACAATTTTGCAAGCAAACATCCCAGAGACATGTAATTGCCAATTTCTTAAGCAAAGTATATTACGAGAGTGTATCAGATATATTACATATCTGATGGAGCCAACGTGCCTGTGTGTACAGACACGCATATAATTATAATAATAATAATAATATTATGTTAGTATGTAATATTTAATCATGTATGTAACCTCTTAAACTGAGATTGGAGGTTAATTTAGTAAATTTTGCCCACAATGTGTCATGTACTGGTTTATTTAATACATTTCCATTGCCATGCAAACTCTAGTACACAGTGTCAGTGAGTTGAAATATAGGAGGTAGTTTTTCAGAAGGATTTTCCTTGACTACAAGTAATAGGTGTAGCTATTACAATTTGGCACGAGAAAAAAACTAGATAATGAGAAATGTCTCGGAAATTTAATGAATTTACCTCGAGTGTGGTTTCATGGACCCACTACCATGTGAAAGATTTGTATTTGCTTTGGAAGCAATTGTGTGTCGTGCGGAAACGTTTGACATTTAAGGTCGTTGTTGTCTCCAGGGAAGACAACAACGAGGTGTTATTTGTGGAAATCATAAATGGGTGAAACAACCATTTTAAAAAAGTGCGGAATGAAATATTACGATCATTCGGATTCCATTATAGACAACGGGAAACCGGTGAGTCCATTTCTGATTTTAGTGTTCAACTTCAACACTGCAACTTCATGAAACGTTGCCTCTGTGCATCATTCCATTCTGAGCATAATGTGTATGGCGTAGGTAAAGGTTTCGTTTACGTTTCTTTAATACTTTAGAAGGTAGATGTATAATTGGAACTATCGAATATGCACTAATAAATGGGTTATTGGGGAACTTTATGAAGGAAGGCCACAATAGGTATATATTCAAATTAAAGGCTAGGTACCAATATTGCATGCGTACCTAAAAATATATTGGCTTTTTTTTACTGACGTATGTGCGGTTTAAATATCGGCAGTTTTGTATTACCTCACACCAGTATAGCGTATAAGCGTATAAGCGTATAAGCGTATAGGCAGAAAGAGAGATCTGTCGGGCACGGAAGCGCGCCCTGGCGGCCGACTCGCCCAACGAATTAATGAAACTTGCATCGAACCATGACGCGCAATTTGTTTCCGAAACGTGCTAGATACGTTCTACGGCCGTATTTCAAATAGGTACCGCAGGCCCACACACCAACTAGGTACGTGCCAATACCTATGTAAATGTAAATTCCACTATTTTTTATAGTTGTTTTATATTTGCGTATGATTTGGCGATTGGCGATTTTGGATGATTTTTGGCGATAAATTATTAGATGCTTCAACTAGGGTATTACAAGTTAATATTCTCGAATCGTTGTGTTCAAGACACAGATTTATTTTATATTTTTTGCTGATTTAGAACGCTATAAATCAACTTTTTAACATATAGCATTATAATTGTAAGCCAGTGTCAGACGATATACAGTAAGAACCATTGTATTATTAATCCCTAGATTTTTTAGATTAAATTATTAGTATTAATGAACTTGAATAAACAAATGCAAAAGTCGGCGTGATCCGAATTAATATCGAAGAAATAAAATTAACTTTTATTTTCACCCATATTCAAACCCCGTTTCTTTAACTAATAACTTCGCTTTTCGGGGGTATGTGCAATCTATGTATATGACAACATAAAAAAAAATCATATGCCATAATAAATAATCAAAAGGCGCATGTCACCGTATCATCATACTTTGCTTTAGTCGAGATTAAAAGATGTCAGATAGACTTTTAGGGTTAATCCGCTACCAAATGTAATCACAAAATGTGATTTTGTAATATATAGTTTACAAATATTAGGTTCTTATCAATAAAATGGTTATATACAATAACCATTTTACCGATATGATAGGTATGATATTATATCCACAAAAACTACATTGCAGGAAATAGTAAAAAACTGTTGTTTGGCCCAATATCGCTTGACAACCCAAACGATTTCTTCGTGGTTTCTTTCGAAAACAAACGCTAAGTAGCTGATACGATATCGGCCGAATTTGTTCTCGTGTTTCATAAAAAATGTTTTTCTATATCTCTACTTCATCGTTTTATTACAGTTTTATTTATATAAATGTGTACTTTAATTCACTTTGCACCTTTCGGTGATATAAATTTGTCTCACGAAAAAAAGAAATATTTCAAAATAACATCTGAAGGTGTCATTATCTATTCTACATTGATAAAGGCAGCACCTTCGCGCCGAAATGTCTGGCAATTTATTGTAAACCTATTTTACTCATTTCTAACACCTGTACTTCTAACGTTCTGTATAATTAATTTAACTCTAAATATAACAAATAATATGTGTTTTACAAGATATTTATTAAAAGCCTCATTACTTAAGTAGATATTTTATAAAAACCTAACCTAAAATACCGAATGCCATTTGTGTGTGTTTCTATTGCTTTAAAGATCAAAGACTGAAAAAATATTACTAGTATTTTCGAAATGTTCGTTTCTTTAACCATTTTTGATGCGTAAATGACAAAAGTTTTTTTTTTTGTGGCTATTTTATGTACATTTTTGATAAGAACAGGTGTGAGTGTTTAATCCTTTACGCTTTCTACCCGCCACTATACGAGGGCTTAGTAGGGGGGCCACGTGGCACAGATTCGTTAGGCACGCCGCGCGCGACGCGAAATGGCGCGTCGCGACGCGACGCCGCGACCAGCGCAGCGCTTTTACCCGACAAACGAACCATCAATTATTGCTTGATTGTTTACTCTCTTTCTCTCTCTTTTTTTCAGCGCCATGTGCCCTTCGCTCCACCCCACCCCCCCACTCCCCACTCCCCGCGCCCCGACCCCTCCGCGGAAATCCCTTTTGTTTTGACGTCATGCGTTTTTTCTCCCGCCTCTCGCTTTATTTCGCCAGGCGCCCGTTGTGTTTGCCTCCGTACAGTTTGCCGTCGACGTGCATGACTCTTTCGTAATATTTCCTATAAAATGCTTTTAATTGTGCGCCGCGCCGCGTATTTCCATTCCGCGCAATCAAAATAATAATTAGAGATCTTTTATTACGATTGTCGCGCTGTGAGGCGAAAAAACGCAAAGCGCCGCCATGTTGGCTGATGCGAGTTCAAACGAAGGCTCCACGCGAGTCGTTACCGGCGCTTTGGACTCTTTTACTTTTAAAATGCCTAATTAACACACAAAGCATGAAAGCCTATGTTGACGCTACTATGTATTAACCCCTCGAAAAAACCCTCAAGCTCAACGGAAACGCGAATGCTTTTGGGTCCCCATTCCGTTCATTGAAATAGTAGGTCACCTTTTATCGGATCCATTATTATGGATGTATTTTTTTATTTAAAAAAAATATATATTTTTTAGGGTTTTTTTTTTTGTATGCATGTGTGTAATGATTAAGTATGTATTTTCTATCTATATTATACAAATTTATCCATTTGATTGTAGTGTATATGTTTTATACCATAAGTTTAAATTATATATACTATTGTAAGTAAATTTTAAAGCAAAAACAATATAAATTGTTTGCTCTTGGACCTGAAATATTTAATAATCTAGAACAAACAAAGCCTACCTCATTACGGGTGCTGCCTAGTTAGGTTACGTTGGTACGTATGTACTCGTATATACTAAACTAGCCGCCGACTGAGCAGTTTCAAAGACTTAGGCCCGAATTCAGAGACGTTTTGCTCCCCTTAAGGGTGCCCTCAAGTGTGCCCTCAAGTGTGCCATCAAGCGTTAGAACTAGCGGTAGTCACTATTCGCACTTTTGGAGTTAATATTCCACTCACGAAATGAGTAACTCACGAAATGAGCGAACGAACGAAGCAGACGGCCGGCGACGTGAAGTTTGTCTGACGTTTCTGTAGAGCAAACGTCAGCTGACAGTGACACGCGATTTATTTTGTTTTCTATTTTCGTTGTGTTGAATTTAAAATGAGTCCTAAAAAAATTACCTACACAGTAGAAGAAAGACAGTTAAGAAAAGAACTAATGTTAAATAAATACAAAGAATTCCTGTCACTGTCAGCTGATGCTTGCTCTACAAAAATGTCAGACAAACTTCACGTCGCCGGCCGTCTGCTGGCTAGCTAGCTTCGTTCGTTCGCTCATTTCGTGAGTCGCACGCTGATTGGCCGAAAATGTTTATTTCTGCTAAGTGTTGCTAATCTCGGATCGTCACTCAGCGGCCCTTAAAATGAACTTTGAATACCAATATAATCGTAAAAACGAAAGTGACGACTCTGAATTTGGCATATTATTTCTATTCAAATTTATTAAAAAACAGTAGCACTAAAAAATAATATAATAAGAATAATAATATAAATTCCAAAAGTGCGAATAGTGACTACCCTAGTTCTAACTTGCGAAGTATACACTTGAGGGCACACTTAAGGGCACCCTTAAGGGGAGCAAAACGTCTCTGAATTCGGGCCTTAGTCTTTATATCTGCCCAACCAAAGAGTAGCTATCGTTTATATACATAACATTACTTTACATAACATTATGTAAATAACATTATGTACATATATAACATTATGTATTTTGTTATGTACATAACATTACTTTAACGTAACCAGGGTTCGAGAAGCTAATGAAATTACAATCTAAGTCGGCATTTTTTCTTCTGATTTCACCGTTTGGCCAAACTATAAGAAGTGCGGCCCGAGGCGACACGCGCTCGATTATCTAGTGATAAATATGAAGAGCTAAATATCTAGTCGACGTAGTCTTATAGTCGAATGCCTTACTGACCTTAATTCGATGTACAAAGCATCAACTTATCGGAAACTGCTAATTATGAGCATCTCTCATAATTCTAGGAAATAATCATGAACGGATATAAAATGGCTTATAAACCAGCGAGTACATTCTAAATTGATTTACTGATAATTTAAAGGTATACATTCTTTATTGATATGTATTATTATATTTAATTATAGAAGACGGTTTTGTTTTTTGTTTTTACATTATATTGAAATAAAAATATCGAATTCCCCTTACAAAACATTCGGTTACCAGAGGTAACTGGAGGTTTAGTATATATTGAACATAAAACCAATTTACGTAGTTTTAATGCGTCACCACATCACATTACCTACTAAAGCGTAGAGCGCTAATGGTTTTTTTCCTCTAGAAATTGATTTGATATTACCTCAAATAATTATCTACAATCAAGCTGTTACCAACGGCGCGGCGTGCAGACGGTAATAAATTGTGTTGTTTAACAGAATAAATAATGATTAGCTTGATTTACGGTGAAAAAATGAGGCTCAGACCAGCGCTTATGGTTTATCTAATCCCCGCTAAATTATGGTTCGGAGCGTGACTCGTCGGCAACGGTTTTAGTTTTTTTTCCCACTTGACCAATGCCGTGACCGGTAGCAAACTAATGCTCATTGATTTAATACTTGACCAAATTATACTTTTTATAATGAATTACCTTTTTCTAAAGATTTTTTTAATCACGCGTGAAATTTCTCACTAATGCCAATAAACGGTATATAACCATCCATGCTTGCATGTTTCCTTTAAATAAAACGTCTCTTTGAATTCTTGTTCTCAGTTAAGAAATAAAGAAATATTTCTCTGTCAACGTTGTGATTATTTACGCTTCCGATTGGAGAGATATAATTTCCTCACTATCGTTTCAGTGAAATTTAATCCTGCATAACTGCGATGATAAATAAATAAAATATTGTCTTATATTGTAATAGGATTACGATTCTATTTTATTACTATATTTTAAATTTATAGTTATTTACATTGTGAGTAATATAAGCCGTCACCCCTAGCGTTCCGCTAAATAAACAACAAAAAAAAAAATTAAAAAGAATCCACCTGGTTAATTATCTAAATTTGAAAACAGTTTCATCTACCGTTTTATGGTCTTCCTTTAAAACATCTATGCGTATTCGTATTTAGTTATTTAAATTGTTTTATCCGGAACAGTGAGTTTTGGAGAAAAAAGATTAATTTCGAAAAAAGATAGATTTCAATTGTAACAATTTTGACTAATCTACATTGACTTTAAAGATAGATTCGCTGCTCCTAAATGTTGTTTAACTTTAAAACTTGTTATTAATTGCAAAGAAAACGAATTACGTGTTGGACGTTTCACCTTCTACTTACTCTTGGACTGTAATGTTCCTCACTCACCTGTCCGAATATTTAATGGTAACTTAAAAGTTATAATCGATTAAAACCTTTACGAGTTCTCTCAGCGATAATTTGCAAAATCTTGGTTACTACTTTACCAGCCACGCGGCCGTAATAAATGACAACTAAAACTTAAATTTAACGAAAAAAAATGTGTGTAAAAACTCACCTTTACAATTTGTAAACTGAATCGTCCTTCTGTGAATGTGATGGGAGGATTGAAAATTTAAAATTAAGTGAATATAAGATGAAATCATTTACATTTATTTTGATTTTAATTAAAAAAATGATGCCACTTACACATAAAGTAATTGAATATGATTAACTGCAGCAGGACCAGCCTCCCCGATTGCTCTCTCCGACGCATCCACCTCCGAGTGTCACTGTCACCAAATCGCAATTCACTCTAGTCCCGAAAAATCCTCGGGGACCCGATATAAATGTATACATATCAATAAAAAAATACACATTGTATCAAATAATCGAAAAGCAAACTCTCAAAATACATTTTTTTTAAAATGTCTAAGTTGGCACGAAGGAAATTTTAAAAATACCTAGGTACCATTAATTTTCTTTATAAGGAGTTATAAGGGTTAACTAAAAAAGTAAATATAAACACCTGCCCTTATTTTGTGCCAATGTAATTGATTGGCATTATCATCTCGAAGTTTATCGTCGTATTATCGGATAGGACTGCAAGAGACTTGTCACCTAGCGCGGCCCAATTTCATGACAAGTTAATTTGAAACGTTCGCCCGCTTCTGCAGGCCCTGACTGGCCTGTCGCCACGGACCTCGTGACTCAGCGAATCCCGCCTCCGAGGACCTTCGTCCCCAGAGCCGGAATGTCTTCGGTGGTTAATGCCTGGCTACGTGACATGGCAGGACATGAAAAAATAACAGGTCGGTAATACATTATCATGCCGGCATACCCACTTAAATTACATACGCCCGTGTCCAAACCGGCCATGATATATTTTGACGTCCATAAAATTGCGATAGATCCGTTAGATGTAGGCAACCAAGCGATTTGATTTGTCTGATTGACGATTTTATGCAATAAGTTACAATCCTTATTCTTGTTTATTCCACTAGAATTCTTAGATGGGTACAATTTACACTTTAAAGAATATATTAAGAATACTCATTGCGAAACCTATAATCATTCAGAATTATATATTTTTAATTGGAGTTTGACTTAATTTAAAAACAATGTAAGACTATGATTAAACTATTTTTGTCGACTTAATAAGAGTTCTTATATATAATTATAATTATATTGCATAATATAATATTATAATAATTATACTATATTTATTAAAACTTTTCATAAACAATGTTAATTTTAAACATTGTTCTTTAAAATATACGGTTTGCTATAATTGAAAATATTATTTACACAAGAATAAATTTTGTCATATCCATTTCTTTTTCTACGGACTTATTTTTTATCAAGAAAATATGTTATAATGTGTTATTCTTTTCTTGTTTTTACACAACCGGTTTACGACCAGCTATTTTTTTTTATTTGTAATGTTTTATAAACAAGTCATGCTATATGGATTCTAACAGTATAATATAATTAAATGAAAAAATAATTGCAAAATTCTGAGCAAATACTATCAAATCATAAATCACCTTGTTTGAACCATTTATTAGCGTTTTACAATGTGATTACAATATTATTAACACATTGCAAATATAAGATTAAAAGTGCATAAACGTTAATTTATACCGTTTACTTTAACAAAATATTAATTGAAAATCTGAAAATAAATATAAATTGTATTTATGTAGTTAATTTATGGGGGAGGGCAGATAATTGCTCTTGCATTGTATCATGCGCACGTGCAGCGTGTAAAATGGTCAGTATGTGTTTTCTTCGCTAGCTTTTTAATAAAGGATGTTCAAATTTTTACATAAACGTGTTTAGTAATCAACTAAAGTGACTGCAACATACATATATTAAAGTTCTCAGAAAAAAAATGACCACACTATCCTTCTTAAAATATTATTTCTTTAAATATATCATTTTAATATTTAGTTATTATGTTATAATATAATATTATATTAAAAATTCAATATGATTAGTTATTATGTAATAACGCGACTATGCATAAGGTCGCCCGTGCCAGTTGGGATTTACAATGTGACACTTTATAGAGACCAACAGCTGAGGGCGAAAAACGCACGAATCCAAACATGCCCATATGCTTCAATTGCACTCATTGCGTACCACACGACTAGCAGATGTGGTTGTGTCCAAGAACGAGATATGAAGATAAAAAAACTCTTCTTGTTTTTTCTTGTCTACACAGAAACCAGTACAGAAAATTGACGAAACGCTAAAACGCAGAGGGGTTTTCCAAAGAATAGTGTCGTGTTTTTATTGCGGGATTTTGGATGACATGCCGTATCTATAAGTGTTCAAAAAGATCGTTAGATTTATTGGTCGAATGCGGTTAAATTTTGTTTTGTATTCTTTGAATGATAACAGATAAAGAATATTTTTTATCGTTGAGTTCGTCGATCGTCATGCGATGTGGATACCGTCGCATTCAAAAATCCGCATACTTGCACGTCCGTCTGGTCGCCAATCGCGTCAAGCTGATATGACGCCGATCGTCGATCTCGCTACGACGAATCGTGTTTGAGCGATTGCTACCGTGTTCTCGCCAACATGGCGAACTTGTCTTTTTTCCCACGTCGTGATGTCAATATCGTACTTTATTTATAGGCAACGCGTCTGCGCTCGTTGAGCATAATAAAATACTCGTTACCTTGATATATCGACCTCAATTACTGGATTAGCCCGCGAGGCAAACGCAAGTACATCGATAATTACCCGCTCAAATTTTAAGATTTTTTTTCGAGGAATAGTTGCGTCGTTTCCTATGACGCAAAACATACGTCAAAGTCTAATTAAAGCAAAAGCTAGATAGAGGTGTTCGAATAAGATTATAAACGCGACAGACAATCCGTAAACACTTTCATATGACTTCAAAAAAATATCTATTTCAAATTCACAGTTTTTACTATATGCAAAATAATGTATCGGTAATATTTCAATGTTCAGTTTTATCTAGAGAAAATATTTAAATAAAATATGAGTAATGTAAATAATCTAAGTTATAAATCGAGCAGGTCCCAGTCCATCAGTCATGTTAGTCGATTTAAGAAAGGCTATAATATTCTAAGTATAAGAGACCTACCCAAAACCCTGTAAAAAAAATAAAATTTGTATTTTAAGCGGGGTATTCCCACAAATATACACTGCCTCTCACTAATATATACACACAACTATATGCAACCTAAATATGTATCATAATATTTATACAGAATTTACTTTTAAATAAATACTCAATAAATCAACAGCTTCCGATGTATTTTAAAAATCGCAAGGTAAAAAAAATAAATTTATGCACGTAACCTTTAATACTGTGTTTCTCAGCAGAAGAAATTCAAACTTTATATATTAGAAAAAGTAGTGTTAAACTACAGGCGAGAAGTGAATTTCTTTCTGGAATATTTTATAATAAAATAGTAAATAATATTAACATAAATCCGTCTATGTGATTGTCGTAATATATAAACTATTTCCTTTAATATTTTTTATTGTTAGTCCAGAATCATTATTTTCCGTGCACATTCGTTGTTGCGTTATTAATTATGAATCCACACTTCACTACTTACTTGCATAGTACCTGCTTAACTATGTGCATGCAGTTACTTCAAATATATTTGGTAAAGTATTTTGGTCATGATAGTAGTATACTATTAAAAGTATCAGGGTGCTCCGCTTTAGGTATGCGAGTAACTCTATACATTATCCACGCACTCGTAATTCCGACCGATAATGATTTTCTGTGCGCATCATTAATTTTCGAGGGCAAACTCTGATTTCCGTTTCTACTCCTGATTAAAATTGAACACATTAAGTCATTTCAGTTTAGCCGTTATGTTATATTGATAGCCCCGCTCGAAATAGCTTTAATTCGCACTCATAATTTATTTTTGGACTTATCCTAACTAGAGCGTTTGATCATTGTATAAAACAAGTTATTTTTATCGTAGTTGTCATTTTCGGAAATTAAAGAAAATAGTAAATGAATAAGTCATTAAATAATTCATAATTTTTTAACGATTTTTTTTCGAGTATTTTTTTTACTTGTTTTCTTTGAGCAGTTGTTTGGGATAAAGTTTGTTATTCAGTTTTTCGACTTTTATTTTAATACCTACTATATTTAAAAAGTTATTATAAAGTGATAAAGATAATATGTTAATATGGTCGTCGAGTCAACTCCTTAAAAGCCTTGGCCACCTGCTCTGGAAAATCTCCCTGCTAATTAATCACTGCGACATGTTCAAAACTAACAAACTGACAATTAAAAAGCTTACAAAAAGATTACTTGTAAGAACTGTAAGACCGGCATAGTATAAAAGTGTTATATTTTAATTTAAATATAAGTGGATGAATACTATAATAATTTACGTTGTTTGATATATTTCTATAAATGGGGGGGGGGGGAGGTGGGACGAACCTTTTATAGCTTTATGGTTCCAATTTCATAAAAATCAGTTTCACAAGACTGAATACTAGCGTCTTAAAAGTCTGCATGCTTTGCCATTTTTAGTGACGAGCTTTGTAGAATTTTAGTCTTAATTAATTATTATTAGCCACGCCATTATGCCTTTCTATTGAATCGATTGAATATTTCTAGGTATATTTGTTCTGTATTGCATGTAACAGTCGCGGCTGCGCTCATCCCATCGGCGAGCCATCGAACCGCTGCGAGCGCGCATTAACACTATCGGCCGATGGGCGGCGTCGGAGTCGCCGCGCGCCGCGCGCTGCGCGCCGCGGCCGACGCGCGAACTGCGTCGCGGACAAAACGCATCGCTAATTCAATTTCAATTGCGACTGAAATTCATTACGGGCGCGAAGCTGCCTGGCGGGGCTGCCGTGCAGTAGAGCCCCGTCACTTTCGGCATGTTTTGAAGTTCAAGTCAAGCTACTTGTGAATTCCTCTACTTTTTATTTAACGTTAGGTAACTTGCAACCGAATTCAGGTGGTTGTAGTTCAAACGAATCTATCTACGTTATTCAAGGGCAGAAACATAACATACACAGCTGGAAATAGTCGCCAGTCAGTGAAAAACAAATAATTAAAAAAATCATCTAATTTAAACTTAATATCTACCTACTTAACTAATTTCATTTATTTGACACACACAAGAAGATAGGGTACACGCAGACTTTGACAATGTTAATACATAGAAAGCACTTGAAGATTGAAATATATTTTCACTGACTAGATGAAAGCCTTCTAACTAGATGAAAGTCTGTATTAAGAAAGGCAGTTTCTAAGCGTGGAAAAAATGTTTCATGTGCATTCATCAGAACTGAATCATAAAACTGTACAGGCGTTACTTATTAAAACTCACTTTTAGTTGTTTGTTTATTATTAAAATTTGACTCGATCCACTTAAGATATTTAGGACAAAAGCGTCTTTCGGGAGTTTTTTAAAGATAAGTTCTGAATAAATAATTCACCTCATATTTATATTCAGATCTATTCTTCAGTAATTGTGTCTCTTTTTTGGTTTTTTTATGGACTCATTTGTAAATTTAAAATAATTCACTAGTTTACGTTAAAAAATGTCTGTTGCAGTTTCAATGATGATGGTGTAGGTTATTTAAATGATTATTTGTTTGATTACATTCAATTTAATTACGTTTATTTTTACAAAAATAAAAACAATGTGTACTTAAAATTGTAATGCATACACCCATATTAATAAAATACATGTTATATACAATAATAAATCATTGCGTTACACATGTATGAAAGCCACCTACGAACATATTTTTATGTATGTATGAATATATTTATACGAGTTTATACTCTGTAAGTATATATTTTTATATATGTATACTTCGAGATAAAGAAGCAATATTTTTTTTTAAAATGAAGTATAAAACAAACTGAGAATCACGCTCACCCATTTTGATTGATAATTTGAGACAAGCGAGAAAATTCTCAACCCACCCCCATTGGATCATTAAGGAAATTAATTGCGGAAAAAACAGTGCGAAATCGATAGCATCACCGGTGACTCTCAAATAAAAAAATCCCGCAAAAAAGGGAAACAAATTACATTCCACGATGGCGTTAAGAAATATGTTAGCAGGTCCACTGATCGCCATAACCGAGTTTCCTATAATAACATTGATCTACAGCATGTTTCGTAAATAGCTTTTACTATTCTTTTAGGAAGAATGCATTATCGCTAATAAGCATATTTTTTTGATTTAAGTTTTTATTTTTTTAATTAGGAGAAATGATAAACCCTGTATACTAAATCATCATATATGATATGTGATGTATATATGATATATATATGATGACATATATGATGATATATATGATAAATTATTGGTATGTATATGTGTAAGGATATGTATAACACACGATTTTGTTTTTGGGTTACTATCGTATTTTTATTAAAAATAGCTTTAATATTTGTAAATAAAACTGATTACATAAATGATTATTGATTTGTCATTTATTGGAGGATTCTAGATTGGAGGATCAGCAATACCAAGCTACTAAAAACTTTACACTCTTTAAATAAAATTAAATAAATATTTCAAAAATTATATCATCTTTTACGTTAAATGACCAGGATTTGCATGGTCTTTGTTGACTCCCTTGTTGTTTAAATGTTTATGCATTAGCTTGTTATTATTTATTTCATTAATTTCAAAAGAAATCTACGGATTTACGTAGTAATTTAAATTAACACACGAAGAGAGAAAAAAAATAACACTACATAAACCTAATACAAATTCCTACATTAATACTTAGATAATCATACAATTATAATTTATTTGTACACACTTTTTCATAATCTAAAAAGCTAAAATGTTTTACAGCCTGTACTGGTGAGAATTTTAACATATGTATAAAATGTCGTTCTTTATCTCTAGAGTCCAGTCGCTTTTTAGGCCGATTTAGTAAATATATGCTATCAAGATTAACGTAATATCTGATTGGATTAGAAGAAATAGAATTCTTGATATATTGAAAATTTATTGTAATTTTGCATTTTATCCATGAGAATATGTTTGTATTACATAATAGCAAACAACTGTAACATCAACATATTAAAATGCTCTTAAATACATACACACACACTCTACCACCCTGTTACAGACTTAAATTAACACATCCACTCTCTATGATTCTCTTTCATTCGTTCAAATTGTCATGGCGTCATTATGTTACTGTATTTTTGATTTTAAGATCATGTTGGTCTGTTGTATTTTTACCAAATACAATAAAAATAAAATAAATAAATAACCAAACTTATCTTAAATATATATAATATTAGTATTTATTTTATTTTTTTTTTAATTGTTGTCTCATGACATCTCTTTACGTTTATGTATTTAGGAAATTTGTTAGTAAAATGTAAATATCTCGTATAAGACTTTTAATAGGCAGTTTTGGAAAGAGATACAAAAACTCAAATCCTTATAAATCGACCATAATGCGAAGGAGACATCCTCATATATCGTCCATCCTCCTTGTGATTAAGCCTAAAATGCGCTCATTTATTTATTTATTTATTATTATAAAGTAAACAAACAGAGAGTATTCCTAATCATTCATAAATATTTTATACACTGGTTGCTAGCACTCGATACTCTCCAATTTCATATATACAAATCGTGCATGTGTATAAACTTAAGTTGTTATACATACAAAATTTAAAAAAATTGAGTTTCATTTTTAACATAAGAATTTGAGAGAGAGAGTAAAAAAGAAATTAGGTGATAACAATTAGGGCTCATGTTATTTTACTGCTGCTAAGTTTTTAAACATACATTTTCCTTGGTTGAAATTCTAAAAATTACCTACCAGTATTAATATGGGTATTTTTGTGAAATAGTTAATCTAGATGTAATTGACAGCTGCCTAGATGGGAAACACGCTGTATCGGCGGCCGCTGCGGCCAAGGTGCGCGGACGCAGGCCATCTCGTTATGCGAGGTGACTTTGCAGATTGCCCGCGCGCCGCTTTTTATACTACTTATTCTTTCAATTTATTTTTTCGTTTTGTATCTCTCTCGCTCGCGTGCGCGGCCGTCTCTTTCAGTGCGCAAGAAATTATATTAAGGGCGACAGTGATAGTGACTGTTTTTTCAACATCTTCTTTGCCTTCGGTTTGTTTTTAATTATTACGACTAATAAGTATTTAGTATTGTACAACTTTTTTTAAATTTAGAATTCTGTTCGAAAAAGTTAATCAAAGTTTGGTCAAGACACCCAAATTATATATGAAAATATATATAAAATAAAATGTGTTTTGCACCCAAATTATACAATAAAATAAAAGATAGATACATTATTATTGACATGGATAGTTATATGGACACGGTGCCTATTCCGAGATGCCTGATGCCACTAAATGCGAACTTCAAACACTGATTATGTAATGATATATTTTTAATTAAGTTACCATTTAATTTTTGATAGCAAACAGCAAAGAAATTAAAATATAGAATGGGTATTCAAGTGTGAAGAGATTGATCAAAGACCTTTAAACATAAACATATTTTTTATGTTATTTAAATATTTATTAAATATGTTTAAAATGTACCGTGTGTCTATTGTATGCTATAAGTTATCATATGAATCAAAATAAAAGATATATATTTATGGGATTATAAAATCTTTTTTTCTCTTTTTAATAAACAAAAATGAAAGAATGTAATACAATTTAGATAATATCTCGATTTCTGAAATAACTTATATTTCTTTGAAAATCAAATAAATGAATGGGTTAATAGCAGTGTAGGTACATGGCGCCCCGAGGCGAGGTCAGAACCATTGTCACGGTGTCCCTAAAACCTCGAAACTGACGCGAACTCAAAAGTTACACCGTGAAGGTGTTGAGTTTGACGCTATCGCGCCTCGAGCACGCTTTATTATGGAGATTCTAATCTTCATGCGTCCAACGAAGATGATTTGTCTTGTTATTTGCTGCAGCGGCTGCGTTTCAGGCCCTGCGTTCCGTATTTCATAATCCATAATTCATAATTCGTTTATGTGACATACATACCTATTATGTTTTGTGAATTTAAAAAATAAAATCACTTTTTCCTTTTCTGCTCCGAATACTTCGCATTCAGACACATTTCTAATGGAAGCAGATAAATAATCCATCTTAGAGCAGGTGTTTAGCACCTAGTTAGATGGACATGGTGAAAATTCGGACATGCCACTAAATGCGAATTTAGATCAGTTATGTGATTTGTGCTTAAGTTACCTTCCACCCCAAAATGTAATTGCATAAAAACACAGACATTAAACTGACCATGAGTTGAGTAAAACCATACGTATTTATGAATCGTTTATAGCTATATTTTTGATGAAACATTTTATAAAATATTGGAATGTTATGATATTAAATTATACTTTAATAATAATAAATAATAATAATTATGATCGTATTCTGTAAGCCCTCGGAGGGTTGGCGTTATTATAATATTTTGCAAGCCCTTTGAAAGTTAAAATTCATCTAGTAATCCTATAGGTTTAACTCTTAAATCCACCCAAACAAAAAAATACACTGGTACACAACAATAAAAAAATTTACTCACAAAGCTGTCACAATATTTACATGCTATAAAATCTAAAAAGTTTGTGTTATATAGTGATTTATGTACTAAAAAGATACTGCTCATTAATTTACACTATAAATAGATCCCTTCTAAGTTATTCAAATTGTCCGCATATTTATCAATCCAACTCAATTTAAAATTACAATCAAATAAACGAAAAAATATTGAAATATTTATATTTATTTATTTTAAATTATTTAGTAACATTTCTTTATTATACGATAGGAACAAAAATATGATCTATCTAATTGAATTACTACTCGTACGTTTCAATAAGCAGTTTTGAAGCATAGACTTTAAGGGTTTTTTTTTGTAATGTTTTACCTGACTAACTTTCCTCTCTCACTTTTCTCCCTTTAGAAATATTCCCAGACGACAATAAATTTATAACTTACAAAATTAAGCTAATTGGTTTATTTAATATATTTTGTATTCGGTTTATAATGATGTAATCGACGTCATATTCAAATTCAAATTGAATGTCGCTTTCGCGGCATTTCAGATATCTAATACGTGTAGTTTACATATTCTTCAAGAGTTTGCCACTCACTATCACTAATAGACATAATATTTAGCAACATTTTAGTTAATTATTTAAAAATTACACACCCTAACCTATTATACATAAGTTATTATATATATTACATATTATACAAATTACAGTGTACAAGAAGAATGAAATGAAGAATATAAATAAATTTTAAGCTCATTTTTACATAAATTTTTTTTTTACTTTATTCAAATGCATCATAAATAATATTTATACGCTAAGAAAAGATATAAACTTTAGGCGGCATGTCATAATAAGAATTTCAGTTACCAATTATTTGATACTTACATATGCTAATTAGATCTCTAATAAATATGATACTTAATAAAAAAAAATCAACGTACCTATCTTTATTCAAAATCAATACGGTTTGTCTAAGTGTAATTTCAACTTGTGTATAATTGTATTTTGTACGAAAATTTACTCTTCTTTTTACCTTTATCATTTATTCTCAATTAAAATGACACTCCAGAATCAATCGAGTTTAAATAAAAACAGCGTGATTTAGTGGTTTTGATATTCCATTTAAGTGACTAACACATTTCCATTTCGACTAAAGTTTGTTGATAATTTTAAAAGTGGCGCCACCTCGCGGCCATCTTCGAAACATCATGTTTTCATTAATGATCGACCGCACGATAAAACCATGAAATTTACCGGTAGCATTTTTTTAACGCTAAACGCGTTGAGAAATTCTTATGTTGATAAACGCCTGCGCCTGGGCGTATAGCAGCGCCCGTTATAAATCAGCGGCGACGATACTGGGTGATTATTTATGGAGCCCAAAGGGCTACTTATCACCCTAAATCCATTCCGGGTAAATTACTAAACAGCGAGATATAATTCTTCGGACGACTGTACAAGACTATTGGATTTCGGTGTTTGAAAGTATACTCCATAACAGCAACTATACTGTAGCAACAAGGAGGTATAAATTACGGTAATGAAATTAACCTCAATTTGAAGCAATAATTAAATTCAATCAAAAGTTACATTGACGTAATAAGTGAGTTTAACCGACATTTAAGATTGAGAGCAGGTTTTCACAACACATAAAATCATAAATGACTGTCAGTATAACCAGTGCTGGATTTACGTGTAAGCTACACAAGCTATAGCTCAGGGCTCCCACTTTCTTGGGGACCCCAAAAAAAATTGTCCGAGTGAGCAATTATCATATATACTTAAATATACTGCAGCCTAATTATTTGTCCCAATGAATGCACGTCCGAAAAGACCCATACATTCACCCATTTTTTTAGCGCGTCTCGTCGAAGGACCAAACTCATTGTTTATTTATTGTTATTTTTACAGAAAAACTTACAGCTAGACATACAATTATTACAAAAAAGCATTTTAAAGCATTTTGTTCCTAGGGTTTGCAATATCGTTAACCGGCATTACCGATAATTATGACTACCGAAATTTTTAATAAATTTCGACAGTAAATACCGGTATTTTCGACATTTTTTAAAATTATTTCAGTATGATTTTATAATAGAAATGGAACCTATTAAGTATATAATTTCTTTTACTCATAAACACGGGAATTCCCCTGAATTGCCTGATCAAGTCTAAATCCGGCCCTGAGTTTAACATATCGATTCTAATGAATATTATGGTAATATTGCTCATTCTCTTAATGTAAGTATCCGAAGAAACGCGATTGAAGTTAATACAAATACCTACGATGTATAGCTATATAGTGGCCTTTAGTCGTCAGTCGGACATTAGAGTATATTTTGAATTATATGTTTTAAAATTAAAGCGATTTGAATCATATCCTCATAAGAGAAATACATTTGTTATTTATATATCAAAATACTATATTAGCCAATATTCCTACTCTTTCTCATCCACTTTGTTTCTTGTAACCGTTATCGTTAAACCAGTTGCTCATATAATTATAATACACTTAAGTTTCGGGAACACATAGCGAAGCGTGTCTGTAAAATGTCAAACATTTTAATATGGCCGTCGCCAATACGAGTCCGTCGACGCGTTACTACCTGAATGCGTCAGCTCAAGGGTTGTCGAGTAAGTTCATAAAACATCGCACAAAATCATTTAAATCTACAAATATTTTGAATGTTTCTTTCCTGCGTATTTCCCATATGCATGAGATTTTTTTTTTCGAAAAGAAATAGGTGTAAAATTAATGACAAAGACTGTGATTACGGTTGTGCTATGTTAAATGATGTTAGGTAATGATTTTAATATCGGACTAGATGATTTTAACTGTCCATAAAAGTCCAGATATCATAATGTTATGATTTTACTAACTGAAAGAAAAAATGCTAAAAAGTACCGATAAGGGTACATTAAAATGTACATTATTGTAATTTATACTGTAATAAATAATTTTAAAGCAATAATTGCTGCGTTTTCTCGATCAATTTGAAATATCATTAGGCTATAACCCTAATTGAAATTTGGAATGTTAACTCTTATTGCCGTTTTAGCATAAGTGGGCGGCGGTCAGAGGAGCCGCGTGGCCGCCCGAGGCTCCGAGGCACGCGGGGCGGGCGGAACGCGCCGCGCCCAAGGCGTCGCACAAATTGTTTCAGTTGTACAAAGGAAATTACCGTAAGACGGATTCCTCTTATTATGCTCGTCAAAAGTATCCAATTAGGGACTCTTATGTCAAAATGTGGCAAAATGAGACATTGATGAATGGAATTTTGTTATTTGGCACGCTCTTGTTTCAAGGACACATCGTTAATACAAAAAAGATAAAAGATATATTTATTTTTTCCTCATAGAAAAGTCACATACTACCTTACAAAATTAATCAACTTTAAATGATTAAATGTTACGGATCCAAAAAGATATTTCTGACTTAAAAAATATATTTCACTTAAGTGTGATATTTGCATTGATATTTACGCAATTATATTTGGCAGTGAAAGTTTTTTTTATTTATGAATTTTTTAAATACCATTATTTTGGGCCTCACTTAAATAAACTAAATGTGCTAGTGCAAGAGTCAAGGAAAATGGTGGTAATTAAACGTTAGAAATGGTATAAACATATTGTGTAGATTCGAACCCGCGACTTTTGGGTCAATAGCCAAACGCCTTAACTACTAGACTACCGCGATCTATTATAGCTTTTATAAATTATTAGTATTGACAGTTTTAATCACTGCAGTCAGCTTAGATCTACAACTAAAACTGAAATATTTATCAGATATATTGTATTAGTCAGTATGAATGTTTATACATCCATTTTTTTCTAAATTATGGATGGAAAATATATTCAAACCATACCTAATCTATATCTTATAATTGGATTTTAAATGTTATATTAATTATTAATACGATGCATATATAAAGCAGCATGTTTTTACAAAGATATTATAAATATCATAAAATTAAATTAACATTTGTTTCTAGTAATGGCAAGAAATACCTATTCATCTCTTATACCTGTTATATATCAATCACACTTAATGTTTTTGAAGATTTATGTTTTTATGACATTACAGGAATATTAAATGTAATGCAGTAACATTTAAATATAAATAAAGGATTTTTTGCCCTTATGTAAAATAAATTAAACGTCATTAACTGTAAATTAAATAAAGTTTAAATTATCTAGTTGCTATTGGAAAATGTTTAATTGTCTAAATATTTTCATTTGTAAATATCGATATTAACTCATTACTTTCACAAAATTGTTGGATTAACAAATAAATATAAAAAATATATTTGTGCGTTCATCTTTTTTTAACTAATGTCCATTAAAATATCTGTAATAAATATTTTTAAAATACAATTATGTGTTTTAAGAGTTATATGTTATGGGTTTGTAAAAAATCCTGTTTTTTTTTTAATTTACGCAATATAAATGTATCATTTACCAACATCTGTAGCATTTGGTAAATTATTAAAACCTAAACCTTTTGTTTAAATTTCATGAGCCTTCAGTTAACTAAATATACAATTATATAGAAATTAAATAATAATAAAATACAAACTTAAAATAATCATTCTATGCATATCTTTCACAATCATATCATTATTTGTATAGCGACTGCATTCTGGTCATGTTTAAAATCTTTTAGGTTCCATTCCACAATCAATAAAACGAGAATCCTTATGATTATCTTGGTAGAGTGATAAATACAGCCTATTTTTTTATTTACAGAATTAACATGTGTTTACTGGTGCCAAATATATTAATGAATTATTCAAAAAAACATTTTTGTGTTCTTGTTAAAATTGCGATTTTGTTAGTAAAAGGCATCAGACTACAGTGACAATGAAGCAATTGCTAGAGCAATTTCTAAGGAATTTCAATATTGATAATGGTTAATTTATAATAATTTGGTTGGTGAGTAATATGTATAAATATATTAAACAGCAGTAATAATGGGGTGAGTTATTTTTGTAAAGTTTGTTAAAAGAAGTAAAATTAATTTACGCATTACAAGAAAGAAATGTGATTTATTTTTCATTAAATACAAAATTTATTATATTAATATTATAAAGAATACATAAAGAATCTGAAATTAGGAATTTTTGTAAAGCAATATTTAAAAAAAATGCATTTTTTGGCCTCATGTGACATAAATAAATGTAAAGTACTATGCAGTAATTTTTTACAAGGATTTATAAATTATTTTACCTCGAAGCGCCTATGTTCAAATTATTGCTTATTAATACATACATACCTATTTCAGTATTTAAATGCTTACTCATATTTTCCATAAAATTACAAGTATTATGTCAAAAGTCATGAGAAAAAATATACCTTTTTTAAAGAATTTCTCAAAACATTAGTTGAAAGTTATGTTAATGGGTTAAAAATGTACTCGCATATTATGGTTTAGGATTACTATAATATTGTTTTGTGTATTCAGGTATACGTTATTAAGATAATTATTAGTATTATCACAATAAGTTCCTTATAAGTTTATAAATGTCGATTTAACGTTGTCAATATAAATTTCAATGATTTCCAACAGCATCTATTAATCCAATGGCTCTTGAAGTTGTCATACGATTCCTATATTTTCTTTTAATTCTTGAATATTAGGATTATAAAATATAATATTATTTTTAGTCCACCGAGCGACGCGGTCGTTCCGAGCATGACGCTGCCTTTTCGTGAGTATGGCTATCGTCCTTTTAATTGTACACTTCGAAGGCGTGCGTTTAAAAAAATAAACGAAAACTTGCGCATCTCTTCGTCCCGTGAGAAGATATTAATTATGGCGTTCCCTGAGCAGAGGCACGCGGAAAGAGGGCCGACACGAACACCCCGTATATTCGTCTCATTAGAACGAATTTCTGATGTCTTTGCTGCTGTATCGCGTACCTGCTAATGCTTTGTGTCCAACTGTTCTTTTAAAGTGCCCGATGTACAGTCTTCATAAATCGAAATGTTCGCAGTTTCAGCAGTTGCGGTCGTTGCACATACGATCTTCTGCTAAAATCATTCACATTATACTGTCACTTGCTGCCGCATCGTTATGTGAAACAACCTTAAACATAAAATATGCTACTTAATTCTTGGTAATAAATACATGAGCCATTTTATGCGATGCTAGTATATTCATTTAAGTAGTCGACTGTAGACCATCGGCATTGCGTTATAGGCTAACTTTTGTAACTTAGCATTGGGATAAATTTAAAAATGTATATCCCATGATTTTTGTTCCAACATAAAATATTGACGTATGCAAGTAGGATTGTAATGAAGCTGTACTTATTACTCCGTTGCTGTACTTAGACTTTTTCAATTGTTGATGCAAGGTTAATCGAATTTGGTATTTCCTTTGAACATTTAAGTTATCTAAAGATTATAATAGACAAGAGACAATGTTCTAGTTTTTTCTGGACCAAATCTGAAATAATCATCGCTGTCTTGGAAGGTAGAATATTTGGCTATGCGATATTTAAAAATTTCCCAGAAAAAAATATAGGTACCTATCGGCGCATTCAAACTATATATTATGATAATAACTATTATCCTGATACGGAAAGCTAAACGCAATGCTGACAAAGCTACTTTCACAAAGTACCAACCCAACCAACCAGCCAACCAGCAAGCACTCAAATAAGTACGGCCACAAGACTGTGTTACGGCGTTCTGTGCGACGGCCGAGACTAATTTTGATTTGTTTTAAAATTAATACTTTCATTTCGTCGCAACAGATCGGTTTGGAACGTAATTATTTTTTTCATTTTTTATCGATCTTGTCGATAGTAAGCTAGCGTGAAATAGGTTTATTTTCATTTTCAAAAGTAAGCACATGCTTTCGGAAACTCCATACAACCAACTACAAGCTACGATAACTACACAAATCAACCAATTCCGACTAGTTTGCGACAATTCTTTTTAGCATAATTTCAATCATGGAATAGATACTGCTAAAAATGTTCCCTGTTCCACTATATTGATATGTGTAACGTATGACAGATTTAACACATGCAAATGTCATTTATTGCAATCGCAAAATGTCTAATAAACATGTTATTTTTTTAGAATTTAAATTAGCTTATTTAATAAATATGTTCTATCTCCATAAGATATCTCTCAAAAATGGTATTTTTGTAAGATACAAATACCCAAATAATGACAAAAATAGATTAAGAAAGTCCTGCAAAATGTTAAATAAATATAGATAAATATTATCTATATGTATATGTGTATGTGTGTTTGTATATGTATGCATGTGTTATCTATATCGATACACTAACATAATACATAGGTATTAAAGATGTAATAACAATTTTGGTGAAGGTGAATTTTTTTGGTGATTGTGATTTAAAAAAATAAAGTTTGAAATCGCTAACTCGTTTACCTGGAAAAAATATTAGTTGTACAAATGCTTACTTTGTCTACAAATAGAATGTTAAAATATAGTGAAATGAGCGAAAATAGGTCGAATAAATTTACTCAATCTTTTCCCATTTTTCTGCAGAAGCAGACCAGTTATTTATGTTTATTTTTTCTGGTAGCTCATTAAGCAAATTTAGAATAGTAAAATAAATAGTTCATAGCGATACTTGCTTAAAATGCCTGCTTAAAAATAAATGAAATTATATAAAAAAAATCATTCTATAGAAGATTTTTTATACGAACAGAAGCTGTTCAATCCCGCCCGGGTGCTCACTTCCTCGTGAAGATTCCTCGATATTCCGAAGGAGAAAGCGCTACGTCGCGGTGGCGTTGAGCGTGTGCGGAAGGAGGAAAGAGAACACTTAGCGCAAAAAAGCAACGCTTCCTGTCCGGCTAAGTGGCCGCTAAGTTACGGCAATTCTCCCGCGGTTCTTACTTTGACTTTCAGCTAATTTGAGGGAATAGAAAGGGCGCTATCGGCACTCCGCCATTTTGTAATGGCCTGCGGTTACAGCGAAGGCGGGCGGCGCCGCCGCGCCGCGACGCACAGTTTCCGCCTGTAAAATTAATAACGGCGTTAGACGCCTTCTTTCAGGCGCGCTCCACCGACCGACTTTTTTTTTAACAACCTATTTTATTGCAGTTTATATTATTTTTAGGTAGCGTTCTGGACGTATTCAAACACTATAACTAAAAAATCCCTCTTTTAACTAGACTGTAAATTACTAATGTGAAGGTACAATTTTTAACAGTATGTAAATATTTGTCAGTTAATACTTTTTTACTATGGAATCATTGGTTAGGGTTATTTTATCAAAACACACCTCAAGCTTTTAGAAACAACCCAAAGAGCAGTTTTTTGAACAATTCTAAATAAGCCATTTCGCTTTACTTCTGGAGATATTTATACATATATGAAGGTAATTGATCCAAAACAAATTTTCCTTAGGAACTTGATCCTTTATACCCACCTAAACTCTCAGAGTACATCAGTAATGTCAAAGTAGGTACATCAGGAAAGTAGTGCATAGATCAAAAACACGATTTATATATATATTATATATATATATATATTTTTTCCAGAAGGAAAATGGCTTTGGACAGGGAAGTTGCTCATATTTACGTTCTAATAATATGAAAGAGGAATGACGATCCATTATACGCAAGAAAGTATTAAGCAAATTCTTAAACAATTGGTTGTTGGAGAAATTACATTTTGCATCCAATTTTTTAAATATAATTGTATAAAACTTAATATCCTTTTTACTAATATAAATAATAGGGAAAGTATATTAAAAATGTTATGTCGAACACAAAAAAAACCTTATATTTATTTTTTAATAATGACTATTGTTATTTTTATATAATCATTTTATTTTAATTCATTTCAATTCAATTATTTTAATTCAATTGACTCCATTTATTTGTTTAATATAACCACTAATAATGTTACTACTAACACTATTAATATAATAATGTTATTTACATTTGAATATATTATTCTATCTTTCATATTTTTGTTATTTTTTTTTTCTCAAGATGAAACACTCGTTCTGAAAAGTTAGCTTCCAGTCAAATAATATGAACATACTTAAATGCCTTCTTTAGAAGAGCTGCTGCAATGGATAACGTCTATATGTCTAGTAGGACATATTTGTTGTGATACTATCAATCTGTATTACCTACTGTGAAGATGTTTGTTATATTTGGTTATGACCTTGTTACACTATGAATACCAAATACTTGAAATAGATTGCCAGTTTTTAAGCAGCGTCATGGTTTTTGTCTCTCATACTTTTAAAATGTCTTTTCGAGATTTGTTTACTTTATCCGTAACAGTTTTTATGAAACCCCTTCGTGAAGTTAAGTGAGTCGAGAATAATACCCATCGACCGAGAAAAAATATCTAAAAGTAACGTAACCCTTATTAGTTGAATTTATACAAGAAACTGAATATTAACCGTACCAATAATCTAAACTGCCTCTTTCAAAATGTTAATTACATATTGTAATTAACATTTTTTAGTATTTAATACTTCAGTAGCCAGTTTCTTGGTAGAGAATCAACTCAAGTAAGAATTGGGTTTCTGCTTATTACACGACGCCGTGCGTTACGTGTAACAATTAATATATTGCATAGCTATTAGATGTATGCATGTAGGCATAAAAGCAGTTTACTCAGAAACATTTCGAAACATACACATGCGATATTGGCTCTTACGGCCAAGCCAGAGACTAAGCATTGCTTCTAGCGATCGGTCGATGCGAGTACGAGTGTCATTACTGACTGAAATCGATTAATCATAATCATTGTTATTAGAATATGCTCGCTGCGAGCAATCATTCGTGAGATATTCTAGAATTAGAACGTGAACCCTGCAAGCAGCCTTTAATAAATTACTCTCTATTAGGTGCAAATAATAACGCATAATTATTTCTGCTTAAGTTGGGAAATCCTAGTGTTCGACCAAGGTGAACCGTGTACACGAATAATAATATAAAATATTCAATATTTTCCACATGTAACAGCAATAATATAATGTAAATATATAACAACAATTACTCACTATCATAAATTTAAAGAAATGCATCCCAATATTAACCACCAATCCAGAGTGATAATTGAGGTTACTTCAATGCAGAAAGTAGTTCCTAAAACTAAAACCAAATTCGCCTAATGATTTTTTTTTCTTGCAGCTTTGCTATATAATAAAGTAAAATATATTATTATCCTGCAAATAAAATCCAACTAAAATTCATTTAATAAACATTCAGTTACTGGTTAATTGATCTTGGTAGAAATGCCACTAAGACTGAGTTAATTATATTCCTGAATAATATATTTATTGTATGTATTCTATTTTTTATCCTGTTGTATATATATATTCTCAGATACATATATTTATGTATATATGTGTACATATATATTGCATGTATGTATCTAATTTAAATATATAAACACCGAAAGGTATATCAAACCCTTCCCTCTCCGCCACCTTTCTTGTGGCAAAAGCAGAAAGAGTAATTTTTCAAAAATAGTGCAAACTTGAGAATATAGCCCAGCAGTCGCGGATTCGAATCCGCGCGTAATCATATAGCATTTTTAACGCATCATTAGCACTATCTTTCTCGACTTTAGGACAAGCATATTTGACCAAGGCAATATAAATTATTTTTACAAAAATCGAAATCAAGAACTTTCCAATTTTAAGTACACATTATTTATTCAAATATGTTTTATAAATACCTATAGCATAAAAGAGGGATAATCTTGCTTAATCAGTTTATTTTCCGCTATGATTTTACAAAATAAAGAGGAGAGCCAGCTTCCCGATCAGACATTTTTTAAAATATTTTTGTTAGACACTTCATTTTTTATTTTTATAAACATAACATAATATATAATACATAACATGTAAACATAATACATATACATATATATATTTATTTATTTCGATATATATATTGATAGTAATTAATTAAGTCATCTTAATTATTTCATCGACTCACAATATCCACTATACACATAAATTCTGTACCTACTTGTTTTGTGTTTAAATAATTTAATTCAGTTTGAAAACATTTAAAAAAAAATTGTTTAAACACATCCCTACCTACTGTGTACATCCTACTGTGTTTCTAAATATGAAGGAAATCCATAATCGGTTTTGCTATCTAATTACTTCTTAATTTTTATTTTGTTGTTTAATATAACTGTGTTTTTTCATTGGAAAAATAAATAAAGCATGAAACGGTGTTGCCACTATACCAAAAATATCTAACCAACGAAAGGTACAATCAATATTTTGTAATTATAATTGTTTAGAAAGTTATACCTGTGTAATTTTGCGTGTCCAACGGCGTGAGACGTTTGGATGTAGTCGGAAGCAGCCCCTCCCCCACCCCCTTTCCTTCCTAAAAAAACCTTGATTAGGGGTTCAGTTCGTTCGATTCGTTGCGGTGACTGCGAAGACTCCTAACCGCGACACGATCGGGGCGGCGCGGCGGCAGACCTTAATCGATGCCAAATTAATGGCCCAAAAAGGATGTGGCTTTAATACTTATTTTTTCGACACCAGGTAATTTTAATAGATTTCCACAAAAAAAAGGTACAAAAATATACATACATATTTTTGAGTTACCACATTTTTAAGAATCGTTCTGTGAACCAGAGTTATAAAAGTAGATATTATTAAAATAATCCGTCGCATAATTTATTTATTTAAACACGGTTATAATAACGTAACATTCTCTTAATTCATTATAAAAGCAAACCCATAAAAGGCATTAAAACCTCTATTAATATGGAATAATTTCGGAAACTGCTAGAGCGATATTTAAAAAATATTATCAACGCTGTACGAAAGCCCATCAGCTATGCAATCGCTTTGCCTACCGGACTCTCTCACGTTAGTTAATCTAAAGTCATAGTTGGCAGATAATAGAATTTGCAGTAGTTCATAATAAATAGGTATGCGCTATCTGAGGAGGTAGGTATCGTCAAAAGCCATTGGATTAATCTTTTTATAAATGTAGTTTTTATAAGTGTAGTTGTGTTTTGTAGTTAAATGCATAAAACATATATGCATAAATGCATATAATTAAAATGTGTGACGAAATAAATGTCACGTTAGTTGTATCAGACTTTAGCATGAGGGCAGGGCGTGCGTGACGAGCGCGGCGGCCCACTAGAATGGGCGGATTACCGTGCATCCGTACGCCGCGTACAAATTCATTATTTCCTTTTTCTACTCTCACGTTGGTATTTTCTCACAAGAGGCCGCCATATGGACACGTCTGCTGTCAGACGGCCGTCAAAACACCTGTCGATGATCCTCGATCCACAGGTACCATCGGGTAACTAAATTGGCAAATATAAAGCAAAGAAACAAGGCCAGACATTTTCAAACAGAATTTTTCTTTTAATCTTCTATAGGTTGAAAATAAAAATATTATAATCTGTGTTTTATCTTCCATTGTCTAAGCATAAAATAAGCATGTCGTGTTCTCTTTTTATTTGAATATTGAAGGTTTTTTTTTTACTTCAGTGTAGTGTTTACTCTAACCAAATATTAATAATAATTTTGTCAGTGTACCATTTGAAAATAAATAAATAAAACAACTCACGTTCTCGTTTAAAGTAACTGAGCAGTGACCGTGGCATGGTATTCCAAAAAGTAGTCGAGAATAACTATTTTTATTGGTCACCTAGTATGCATTCATCATACGTCGTGCAAGTATGATGTGGAAATGCAGTTTATTTAAAACCATTACTGTCTTTTCAGCAGGTTGATCAATATAAACAAATAAACATTAATCAGAAAAATGTTTCCCAATTACAAGAGAAACGATTTCATAATTTAATAGTTTTTTTTTTATGTTTGAGAACGCGGTTTAAAGCATTCGCGAGTACGGGTAGGGACCACCTGACCGCGTGGCTCGCGAAGTGGTATTTCGAAAAAATAATCTTTTTAACGACATAATTATTTTAGTATCATTTTTTTCGAAGTTATTATAATTTTCGTGAAACCAATTTAGTTGTCGATAAATATAACCTTCTAAAAGTACAGTAGTGATTTTAGAAACATCTGTTTATAGGCAAACCATAAATAAAAAATCGTAAAATACAATAAATTTTAACTATCACAAAGAAAGATGTTATTACTATCTGGACTGTGCCACATTGAAAAACCTAGATCAACGTTTCGACTTGTAATCGAAAACTCTACGCTTTCTAGACAATAACCAATTGCAGCAATTTAATTACAATTATTTATTTTAGCTTTTAGTTATTGGTACTAATTGAAAACATTTTTTAGTACCTATTATTTTTTTTAGGGTAATCTCGTATATAATTAATCAATTCCATCTTTAATGTTGTCGATGCATTGACTGGTGCTATTTTTTTTTATGCGAGGTCATTTTTTACAGACAGACTACATGTAATAATTATTTTAATAGGTATGTTATGTGTTTTGCTACTTAAGCAATTACGACGCAGACAAAAAAAGCACTGTTGATTATTCTCGTTGGCAAAATACGACCCAACCCAACCCCCTTCCTCCCCCCCACCTCAACCCCTCAACCACTCGCTCTAAAAATCAAATTAATTCAAATCAAAGGGTTAATAATAATTTTATATGCCCCATTATAGCAGTTATTTAAAAAATATTTTAAAAAACTGGAACCTTTAATGTCAAACTTCCTAATATTAAACATTAAGCATTATTAATCTAATTATATCAAGTCTTATTAACAGTGGGCCTAATTTTATCGAGTAACCACGTTCAACTGTACTCCAAGTTATTTCCCCGTCTGTTCTTCGAAATGTCCGTTGCGGTGGTGAGATCGGCAACTTCCATAATACTATTAGTAAACCGTTAAAAATACACGACATAGCTCTTGACAATCGCCACGATGTTTGAAATATAATGTAAAACACCTTGTCCATAATGTATCGAAAGCATCGGTAAGAGTTATTAGAGATCATTGTAAGGCATTTGACTACACTCCCAGATGTCGAAGGTTTGAATCCGCACATTAGTCATATCATTTTCAACACTTCATCACCACCATCTTTACTCTAGCTAGAACAATGCTTGTCGCATTGCATTGTATAATCTTTGCATAATCCAAAACATTAAAAGAAGGGCGTTAAACTATATTTTTTTAATTCCAAATTATATTTTTGTAGTGCATTGATAGCAGTATAAATATTAATAACGCAAATTGCAGATGATTATGTAATGGTTTTTTTTCTTATCACATCCGCAGTAGGTGAAAAGTGCACTAACATGCAAATAATTCAACTAATACCAGCAGCGGTTAGTTATTCAGCTAGTCATTTGGGCTTCATTTTATGCTACGGTGCCAACAAGAAAACCATAGTGCAAGATGGCGCCACGTCACGGCACGACGCGACGCTGCTGCCCTCTAGTTACCCACATGGTAACGGATTATTGCAATGTCAGTGCGTCTAATGGCGAATAATTCGCATAAGCTATATGCACTTTTCAAACGCTATTCGTACAATTAAAAACGTTGAAATAACGTTTTTTAATTTCAAAACTATTGCTATTTTTATTATTAAATATTTGTTCTGTGGCTAGTTCAAACTAACAAACATTGCAAGTTAAATAAAAGCTTGTAATAATTTATTTTCATGTAAAGTCAACGTGTAAATTGTTGTAAAATATAAAGGTATTATTTTGATTAATATAAAGCCATTCGTATTCCACTTAGGAAACAAATAAGTGAAAGATTATCATTGAAATTAAATTAAAATTGACCGTGTCGAATCGAGCGCAATTATCTTAAAAAAGAAATATGAATATTAATGATAAAAAAAATTATGAATAAACAGTTCGATGATAATTTTCTGAACTTTTAACTTCTAACATACTCGAAATTAAACCAATAATCTAAGATACTTATTTTTTGCAATGGACTCACCTAATATAGCCGCTTCTGCAGACACACGAAACATTGCTTGCACACACAACTAGAATGTGACGGAATGCAAATCCCATTTTGATTTTTCCCAGCTAAAGAACTGTGATCTGTTTACTTGAAAAACAATGATTTCGAATCAATTATATTCAAGATTTTTTTCACGTCGAGGCTACGCCAGGTGGAGGAAGAGCTCCGAACGAAGAATTTAAATTATTCGATGATTCTGCACCTTGCCACAAGGAACCCAAAGTTTACGAGCGCCAAAATCGTACAAATTCTCAACTGACCTGTAAATTCCCCAGTTCTTATACCTCTGGGTTGATGATAATGTAACACTAACAAACGTCATCTGATCAAAATAAGTCACTTACAGTCTCTCAAACGCCTATAAAGCCATCTCATATGACATAATATTTAAGATCATATTTCTTTCAGCACATCGTGTCCAAATTCTTCCTCTAATCTTATTTACAACTACCATTCCCATTTACATTTTTAATTTATTGTGATTCCTATGGCTGAAACATTTTGCATAATATTTCCTGAGATTAAGAATATTTCAATGCATGGGATGTGATTATTGACGACAAACTTAGGTAAAGCTTCGTTTATAAAGGAACTTACTTAGACATGTGCTACTTCAGTATCATCTTTCACTTAACACACCACCTTTTCACCTCTTGCACATACTTCTTTTGTTAAACTTTCGTGTAAAAATAATCTTTTCTTATTCCCACGCTTTTATCAGAAATGTCTTTATTCATATCTAAGGCGCGTGGGATTTCAAGCTAGAATGTTTATGGTCGGTTTGTTTTTATTTGCACAAGAAACAAAAACTGTAAGGTAAGCTACTTTAGAACAGGCACACATTTATGTAGTTATTAATTATTTAATATAAGATAATACGCGAGCTACTTAACTAATCATTTATTAAATTTTTAATACGAGTATTATGGGACCAGACAAATATGGCACTCAAATATGACATTTATTTATGCAGCATAATTATAGGTTTAAGTTATTTTAATATAGTTATTAATTTGAATGTAGTTATTATTAGGGTTAATTACAGTTAAATACCGTATATATATGACTTTAATTGAAATCTTCACTGTATCGAATCGGATTTTTGTCTGAGGAAACTATTATTTTTTTCAAATCACTCTACGAAAAGGTCAAAGGGCTGATACATAGTCGCGTTGGTTTGCTGCTAAAGTGACAGTTCCGCGTGCATTTATTTATGGTTAGTGGTTACTTTTAAGCATAGCAGAGTAGGCACCGACGCATTTAAGTATTTTCCAAATGGTTTTGTCAAAATATTTTTAAGCGAGACTGTGCTTCAATGTTTTCATATATTTTTGCTGCATTTTTATAGCAATAAATTGCATACATTAAGTATGACATGTAAATAATTTGCAAACGTTTATTTCGATCATTGATTTAAATTCCTCTCAAGTATTTCTCTTTACTTAGGAAAGGATGATAATTGCGTATTATTTATATAATTGTATAATTGAGTTGTAAAGTTATTTGACTTATATTTGATGATTGTTTTTTAATTGTTAAAATATCATCCTTTCCTTATTTCATTTAATTAGATGGTTACATAATATTTGACAATATTTTACACTAAAGAGGACAGGTGAGAGTTTGAGATGAACCTTTATCACCTTTATATTTGACACCTATCCAGCACTTTATCAAATAATTAAAAACTTTTTCAATATTGTCAAACATTGTGTCATTTATCTTTTCAGGCGTTTTGCCGCTATTAAAAAACAATCATCAAATATAAATCAAATAACTTTACAACTCAATTATACAATTATTTATATTTGATTTTAAAATATTTTATATTATATTATGTACCGTGTTTCTATTTCATGTTTACTTATACGATAAATAAAATAGATTGTATTTATTTATGACATAACGTAATTAAAAAAAAAACAATGCTATTATAGAAAAGTCTACCCTAGAGACCGAACTTTGCATACATGTTAATGTTCAAATTTAAGAAACGGATCGCAAAATCTACCGCTAAATTTACCGTTTTTATTTTCCTTTAGCATCCTATTTAACGTAAAGTTTCAGTCGACGTAATTTCCCTCTGACCATCGCAGACTATGATTAATTATAATTTTAGCGAGCCAACTTACGTCAAGAAAGAATTGATTAATGCGATTCACCTCTCTCTCTCTCTTTCCTCCGCCCCCTCCCCCCCCCCCCCTCCTTACTTGGTTACCTACCTACGTCCTTTGTTCGCTTAAAGGCAAACTCTATCCGCGCCGCTTGAAATTTACTTTCAAATTTTGCCTCGGTGAAAATGGAAAGTACCCCCCCCCGGTTAAGGTAAATGCCATTAACGAACATTTCAACTCCGATATCAATAAAACTGTGAACGAATGAAATTATTAATTTTGAAATGAACTCTCGATGTCTACACTAATTAAGTATATTCGAGAATATACTTACGTAACATACAGATAGTTTATTACCTACTAAATGCAGCTGTAGTGGTGCAAGTGTAGATTTTTGAACGGTAACAGCATTAGGCAGGTTGCTTGGCTTAAGGGCCCGGTACACCATAATGAGGTTACATACGGCGCCACCGAATCAAATATGGCACTCAAACCCAGCGGCTTAACCGTTTATCGGTAAAATCGTTATTTATTCTGTGGTACAATACCGGTCAACGGTTACTAAAAAAAATACAAGACTGATGAGTAGGCAGATCAATGCCACCTCCGTCGATCGATTCAATTCAAATTCAATTCAATACAAATGACATAACAGCGACCGAAAAGCGAAAACAGCGCGCCATTATAGCCATTATAGCGCTGGGCGCTGGGCAAACGGGAGGTTGCGTGAACATAATAAAGACGCCGTTATTCCGGCGACTTTTGTACGGCGATCAGCTGATCGCAACAATGGCGCGCTCGTCGCCGTATTCAAAACATAGTAGCATCAAACACAAAACGGAAAAGTGTTTTTTTTTCTCCTTCTCTCCTTTATATCTCCGGGCACACATTGAGGCAGGCATTGTTGGCCGAGAATGGGTTATTGTTCAAAACATTTCATTCATAACGAGACCCGTAGTGGCGCGCAGTCGTAGACGTCTTTGGATTGACTCAATCAAAGGCACTACTCGACCTTCCCACCTGTATAGAACTATAATTTTTGTATCGGCAATTCATGTTTCGGGTTCGCTCGGAACCATTATATTATTCGTGTGAGATGGAGATTCTTCATTCAAAGGAAAACAAATAAACGTAAACATATTCAATTTTTGATTTATATATCTAAAATGTTCATATTTCCTTAAGGAATAGATTGGTTTCTGCGACATGATTAGTTGATCACTTTCATTTAAATATTTAAAGCGATTTTTTGGACAATCTACTGGTATTTTAGTTTTAATAAGCGAGTACTAATTAATAATAAATAGATATATAGGTGTTTTGAGAGGAACATTAAATTGGACATCCAAGGTCCATGACGGCTTTAAATGTTACAGTACTTTAATTGCATGGCACTGTATCTAATTAAATTTATATAATATGCGAATACTTTACTAAATAAATGTCTTGCTTAGTGTAAATTAACTGCACATTTGTAGTTTTATACTCATCTTTTTTGTGTTTTACTAGACATGTTCTTATTTTCAATTAAATCACTCTTCCTTATCAATTAAAATTTAATGATAATACTGTTATTAATATGTAGGTATTTCAATTGATTCTATTTAGTAAATAGAAAAGAGGCTTTATTCTAATCAATAAGGCCATATGGATATCTGAAAAATGTGATTTTAACCCACGCTTTAAAAAGTACAAGTATCAGTAAAAATCACATTTTATTAGGATTTTTTATCTGTTAAATTGTGTATCATTAGGTAATTTTGTTTAAATAATCAATTTTAAATTAGTTTCAATGGTTAGCTATTGGGCTATTTCACATTTAACTCTAATAAGGAAATTATTCGTAGGTACAAGCGTATAATGCTAGTGAATATATGCTATTTAGATAAAACAATAAAACGGTTAAAAATAAATCTTTCATGATTTGTCATCATCACTCGAATCGCTTCACTGTAAGAAAGTCAGAAACAGATGTCACAAAATAAATTTCCAATATAGCAACATATGCTTATTTATTTACAATATGCTAGTATGTATGTATGATATTATTATATAGATTGTTTAGTTACATTTAAGTCATGCCAAATCCACAACTTAGCAGCCATGCCTCTCACTTCCGGCGATCAGCGGTCATCGCGTCATTTCCGGCGCCAGCGTCTCGATTGACGCGCGACGCTTCCGGCGACGCGCGGACGTCAATCGCCTGGCGTCACGCGCAGTGACGATCCTCTGGCGTAGTTCCGCCACATTTATCTGTGTTATTTTAATACAAGATTTCAATATATTGGCCTTTTCAAACCAAAAATACACAAATATTAAACAACATTCATTGAGACTTGCCATAGACATATCATTGCTATTTTTTTATTTTATGTTTCAATTTATGACTACTTTTTTATTACTGAGGGAAAATTTACTGAGAAGTTATTACATACAGTAATAGAATAGCATATTAAATATACTTAAGTAAAAAAAGTGTTTATTTATAATTACTGTAATATAATTTCTTAATGAAGTGGATAACGATAAGTTTGATCAGTTGATCAGTTTTATCCCTGCTGAAGGCATATTGGCTAAAAAACGTGTAATTATTCTTTTATTTACATTTCACGTCTAAAAGTATTATTTTAAAAAATTACAATAAACGTTATAATTACTTAACAAAACACTACGGTAAACTTCTCACGACCACTTCCATAACAAAAAACCACGCAACCTCAGCTATCAGCTTAACAAGTCAATTAGTACCTAACATCGTTTTAACCGATTGAATCAATCGTAGTGACATGTTTGTTAGAATCCTTTAACTTGATGATAAAGAAAATATTTGGTTTTTAGAAAGAGACTATAAGCGACGAATTCAGTCACATTTTGGCATTTTTTTAAAATTAGGACGAAGTATTAAAAAGACCAAAATTTCAAACCCAATTTCACGAAATTATTTAACTTAGGAGTGAGGCCTGTAAACTAAAATTTAAAAGAGAATTGTCGTTAAAAAAATAATCTTTCTTAGTTCTCTTTTAAATTTGATATATCAATATCTGAAAATGTTATAATTAATATGGTTTAAGAAGCCAACTAAAAATGTTCATATACTTTTAATGTGTCTACGTGCTACGATTTCACTAGTACTGTATGTAAATCTTATAATAACTTAATGGTAACTATCTCGATTATGCATAAGGCTGTTTTTTTTTAAGTTTACTATAGTTACTATATTTTTTTTGTTTCATTCTTTTCTTTGTTTTCATAACGGACGAAAAAATAAATTAAACCATTTTTGTAGTTTGTGCTAAATCACATAAAAAAAACTCTTTTTATAATCTAGTTTTTAATAATATTTTTTTATATTACAAGTTTTAAGTTTCATTGCGTATTTTGATAGAGATATTAATGGTATAAAAAACATATTAAAAAATATGAACTGATTTGTTCTCTTTTTTTAAACTAATGGTATCCCTAAAAAAAAAGAAATCGGTATTCTCTGAAATAATAACGAACTTTTTGTACACATTTTAAAATTCGTTTACTCCAAAAATGGTACAGAGTAAAATATATATTTTTTTATAATTAAATGGTGACTGAATTTCCTGGTGACGATTAGCGTGATTGACTATGAAGTAAAGAAGTATCGCGTTAAGCCATTTTCGTTTTAATATCTTTTTTACAATCGGTTGCTGCGAATAGTAACGAAGAGACACCACTGAAGTGCGTCAGGGAGACACCTCCGATGTTATCGGCTTTCACCGGACGTGGCCAGACGCTGTCGGACGCTGTCAGACGTCGTCAGAGCTTGAAAGAAGATGATAGGCACAAATCTGACCACGAACTTATCGAACACTTTTGATTAACAACCCCTCACAAATAGTAAAATTTTATATTGAATTTTACCTTTATGAGTAAAAGAGATTTTTCTAATGGCATTTTGCAGCAAAAATAATATAATTGACAAACATAACTACGATAAAAAAAGGGCAAGCCTTTGGCCGTGGTACAATCTCTACCATTTATCCAGTTAATTCTACGTTCTTAGACTCGTTAACGTAACTACGATAAAAAAGGGCAAGCTTTTGGCCGTGGTACAATCTCCACCAGTTATCCAGTTAATTCTACGTTCTTAGACTCGTTAACGTAACTACGATAAAAAAGGGCAAGCCTTTGGCCGTGGTACAATCTCTACCATTTATCCAGTTAATTCTACGTTCTTAGACTCGTTAACGTAACTACGATAAAAAAGGGTAAGCCTTTGACCGTGGTACAATCTCTACCAGTTATCCAGATAATTCTACGTCGTTAGACTCGTTCCAATCCTATTCTTGTATGAAAAGATTAACTGGAATAAGTCAAATATTTTATATCTGCACGCATTTTTATTTATTTCGTCTTTTCACCGACTGGTTAATAATTTTATTACACGTCCTTTTTAGGTTTTCTGGTGGATTAAACTCAAATACTTTATTTCAACAAAACGATGCAATACAGTAAATGGCCTAATATAATGTTTTGTGCATATTCAATTTAAACATAATGATAATAATTATTTGTTATACAAATAAAATACGTATTGATTGAATCGGGTAAAAGAAGTTGACCACCATAAAATTGGGCCCGTTACTATAGGGTACGACTTAGCTAAACTGAAAATATACTTCGTGTTATCAACTAACGTTTCTAATCATATAGTATGTTTAATTCGCGGTGGTGCAATTTGGTAACACTGATTTTAATCGGTTATTTTATTTTATATTAATAGGGATTAATTAAAAATAAAGCATTGCACTATTGTAATAAAAAATGAGCACATTGACCAATTTGAGATCGTGGTAGTCTAGTGGTTAAGGCGTTGGACTATTGGCCCAAAGGTCACGGGTTCAAATCCACACATGGTCATACCATTTTTAACACTTCATTACCACCATCTCCCCTGCTCTAGCACAGGCATATTTAGCCTAGTTAAGATGGGTCCAAAATAATTGTATATTACCTAGGTCATAGCAATTATTTAAAAAAAAAATATTATAAATTAAATAATTCATAATTACAAATATAAAATAAAAAACACAATCATATCGAAACCATTATTAGATAACGACACAAACACCAAATTTCATTATTTTAGGAAATATATTATATTATTATACATATTTTAGGAAACATTATATTAGGTATTTATTTTTCTGTTTTTAAAATGTTATTTCCAATGTCTGTTTTATTCTATCTATATATTTAGGTATTATATTTGTTTTACATTTTTTTTGTGTTTTTATTATCTAATAAATAATTTATCATCTTGTATTTATATTCACAAAAGGAATAACATAGCAATAAAGCTCTTTCTTATAAAAAAAACTATTATTATTTTGTTCATAAATATCTAGGCTCGCCCTTCTATATTATTTAGGATTTTTTATTTAGTAGTTAAGCGTTGGAGCTTATCTTTCTTGTTTCATATCATTTTAGTGTTTTAGTTAATTGCGTAGAGCTGTCACCTTTATGTTTAATTTTAAATGTGAATTTTATCGGCCTAAAAATTGTTTATATTACATTTGTATTTAAGTGTGACAAATAAAAATATTGGTCAAGCGCTCTATTGATTGATTGATGAAGTGGTTTGTAATTGATATGGCATGTACCTGATGCGTAGATGCATTTCGAATTTAATTAGTAAAAACTACAGAGACTTTTTTAGAAATATTGGTATGTTTCGCATTGCCATTTTTTTATTGGTTGTTCGAAAAGGACCCGCCATTGTTGCAATAATGAAGCTCTTATCACCCGCCGGCCAGGCACCACTTGAAAAGTCCAATTACTTCGGCGATGCAAGATCGTAAGCCTGCTGCTAAAAAGGCACTGGGTATTCATTAGAACGCAATGAAAACAGTTGCGTCCTATAATCGTAAACACGCACGCCCTACTAATCAAACTAATCCCTCTCCCCCCCCCCCCCCTCCGCAGCTTGTAAAAAACGACACAAAAGCTGTCACTGCCCAAAAGCCCTTCTCATTTCAACGACATCCACTCGACCATATGTCCAAACTCTGAACCAGCTACAGCACGAGCACTAACTACAAGGAGTAAATGGGGTGCTTTACGTATGTGGCAAGTAATTCGCCGTTTCATTAGTTTTTTTTTTAATCAGGACACGATTATGTAGTAACGACTGGGTAGGTAATTTATTATGTATTAATGATACAAATAATATGATTTATTTATGAAAAACTACTACGTAAATATTATTGTTAAACATTTTATGGTGCGGGCCAAACCACGAACTTCCAATTACTCTGATTGTTTACCAGAAAATCAGAGGGTTTCCTCAATTTAAACTTTATATTTTTTTTTAGTACTTAATGAAGGTACCTAGTCTAATTTCTAAACTATTTAAGAAATGAAGTGGCTATATATTTCTTTTAATAATTTTTCTAATAAAAAAATAATGTTTTTGTGGTTTACGTTAAAGTTTAAGTCATATAATAATTAAAGATTATTTATTGTTCATTCGAGAACGTTTCAACTCTGAGGAAAATATCCTACTGCACCTGAAATGGGGTAGATGGGTACTAGGGTTAAAGTTGGGGTAATATTTGTATCGTTTGTGACACATATACCTTGGGGTTTTTGAATCAATTAAATATTATCAGAGTATTTAACTTGATCAGGATTTTTAATTATTGATTTGTACTTAAATAAAATATGTTTTAAATATTAAGTATGTTTATTACATTTTGATTATTTAATTTAATAAATGTTATTATAACTATGTCTAAATAAATAGAAAACACAACATAATATTGGCTTTTACAAATACAACATCACAAATATAATCTAGAATTGATCTGTTTTCGATCCAATGTGTGGGCATTGTGTGGCATCCGTGACATACGAATATCTCGTTAGAAACTTGGTTAAAAGTCTGAGGTTGAATATTAAATATAAAGTTTATTTAAAATACTTATAACTTTGCCCATAGCAATAACTCTATTGGTCATTTCGCCGCCTCGAACCAAAACGTTAACTGAAGGATTGAGGTCCAATATAAATGCTGCTAACCTATTGCAATAGCGGCTAGGTTGTCCGTACGTACTCGTACATGCGGCGGAGATATAATAGATCGCAGAGATTACCAATTCGCTTGATAAAAGAGCCGATATCCACTCAGCCTTTACGCGATTGAAATCTAGCTGTACTACGAAACGTTGATTGCACTATATGCGATTCTAACCATTTGATAAAATTAATGGTGTAAAGCCTAGGTACTTTTAATATAAAATATCATAAAAGTATTAATAAATAACCTTATGAACGACATTCATTCAAGACGTTTCGCTAAAGAAAAACGAGTAGTCGACAGTCCACGGTTGAAATGAGAATGTTCAAAATCACAAAGTATCAATAACTTTTAACTAACTATAGCCTTATAACTAGATACGTGATTATTTATAGAAAATGATTTCCTCTATCGTTTGGACCATGACTTACGGGACAATCTGTATATTAAACGGTGAGTTGATCCGTGTCAGCCTTACGATGATGTACCTACGTTCAAACCAAAGCCCAAAAAATGCGTAATTTTCCTAAAATTTATGCCAGATCGTCTTAAGAAAACTTTATTACAATAAAAATTATTTTAAAATTTTGTTATAGCCGCGAGCGTTTTTTCTCATTCGAACGAAATTGGTACGATTGAATGGAGCAGAGTGTCGCGGCGGCATTAAGACTTCAAAGAGTTATGGATATTCGAAAGCTTTTTGTCCTGTCGAAATTAGTTAAGAAAATTGTCCTCTTAAGGAAGAAACGCCGCAAGTGACAGACTGGTCACAATCAACGTCTCCTTTTATGACATTGGCGTGACATCGGCCTTAATAGAGGTACTCTCCGCACACGAGACGACTTGGGTATTCATAACAGCAGTTTATTTGTTCCAAAGGGAGCCAACGTTAAAGTTAAAGTGAAAAAGGACGTTAACTGATACTTAAAAAAAATATAATTTATCGTAGTTTATTATTGATTGAATTTGTTTTTTTTATCTGAGTAATCTGGCAGAAAAGAGTTCACAGTTTTTCTAATACATATTTTCTAAAAGCTTTCGAAGGGTTTTTAAAAAAATTTATGTCCACTGTGTAAACATTTATTGTCGGGACGATTTTTAAACTTGCTCGAAGCAACAAATATGGTGATCCTTTATAAACCTTCCTCCCCAGCCTGAGTTGTTCGAGTTTGGATTGCTATAAATATCACATTAAATATGATATTTATGACGACGACGTGAGGACGGGAGTTAAATGTGTGAGATCAGCGAATTAGTTAGTAAAGCAATTAAATACCTATATAAATGTGATGTATATTTTATTTTTTCTATTTTATAGCTATTTGTTTGGGCTTACAATGATGCCACAATTTAAGCCAAAAAAAAAACATTTCAAATGCTATTACTCAAATATTTTTAAAAAAAAACATTTACACGCAAAATATTAATTTGATTCGCCCTTTTATAATAAGGATAAATTTATGCAAAATTTTATCAATAACGTTGCAAATTGGGAACAGTGCAGTATTTGTATGAAAGTTCTAAGCGAAGCGAAAAAGTTCTTGAACGGCTTGTGCACGTTGTACCATTACAAATATTAACGTTATAAAGAATACAATGAAATCAAACTGCAACTCAATAATTGTTTTTCTCGGAAGCATGCACATATGTGGACATCACGATGTTAATGTTTTCGGCGAAATTCGTAGAGCAAAATGAGGCCCCTTCCCACTTATGCGGAACCCATCGCCCACGGGAGGGTTTGGCTGCCCGTCGGCAGAGGGCCGTGCGTGTTTTAATATGACATAAACGACTCGGAGCGTGAGCACGAAATTAAAAGGCCGAAAGCCGCACATTCCGCAATAGCCTAAAAAAAGGACAGAATTAAAATGTTGATGCCGTTAATATTGCGGTAAATAAAATATTTTTACCTTTTTATTTATTTGCGAAATTCAGCAATTCGTCGATGAGGAGCAGCTAAAATGCGATATTTTTTTTTATCTCGTTTACATATACAATTATTCTTTACATGCATGTTAAATTAGTATACTAAAATATATTTATCAAATTGTGGTAAAATATACAGAAAATACGTATACTACCGAAACTCGATAAATTTGTAATGTTTTGTATCAGTAATTAATTAGTCCTATGCTTGTGCCTGTCTTGACTAGTTTTTAATTGGTAACACAGTAAAAACAATGTTGAATATGTAAGACATAATAAACATTTTTAATAAAATTTACTAATACTTATAAGTGTATGTGTATGTTTACTCATTTTCATTTCTCTTAACGCTCCTAAAACTCCATTAAAACGTTTTAAAATGACCGCTTTCAAAAAATTTATGAAACCAAGTTAAGTTGGAATTAAAATTTAGATATAACAGCACCAAAACTCACTCGGACGGACAGTCTTCTATATATAAAATACAAAAATCTCGAACTAATATTTAAATTTATCAATTGATTTAATAATCCTTCGATTATGCTTTGTATTATTTTATATTAAAAGATTAAAGGCTATGTTATATTTACGGGTGTAAGTTTTGATGACAAGCGCCAGTGATAGGTATTGCGGGTTTTCGTAAATGGTGTCAGTTGCAACATTAAATTGGTACTGATTTTAAAGTTGTTACATCTTATTTTTTTGTAAAATTATGTATCTACTTTATTATACCGTCAGCAATCTGTAGCCGCATACATAATTGGTCTATATTCACTTTTGTACCGCAGAATCGTTTCTGTTACTTGCATGTTTGTGATGTACAAAAAAAATGAATATAATTGTGGTCCCTTTTTGAATTGAATTCTATAAAACATATGATTTTAAATACGCGTCTTCGGAAACACTTTCGATGCGATAGCGTCGAGGTCTTTTGTTCGGCGCGTACATGATGGCAAAAAAATGATCTCGCTCGTCAATACTTACAAGATAATTTTCTATCTATTGTGCTCGAATATGAATTATTTTAATTGGCAATTTCGGTATTCCGCAAAAGTACGCGGACTCCTTTGTGCGGCTCGACGAGCCCCGGCTGGCCTTTCAGCCGCCCCGCCCCGCGCCGCTCGCCCGCCCCGCGCCCAACACTATTCGCCCGCCTTATAGCTAGAGCTTCACGCGGCTGTAGCGAGTGTCCTTCGCGCAAGTCGTGGCGTTACTGCCTTCAAAGTCTCACAATATTTATAATTACTCTCCAAATAATTACTATTTCGAGGCATAATTATTATTGTATCAAAAACAAATTTTCCTGAAAATGAAACCCTTAAAATATCTAAAACCCTTATTTTTAGGACAGTAACAGTAATTGCAAAAACTGTGATAGTGTTTCAATTAATGTTGCATTTTATTTAAGGCGCCACCAGTCCCTAAAACGTGTTTTGTAACGTATTTTGGTGCATTTTGTTGAAGTTATTCCCAACAAATGGCTAAAACTAAAAATACCACAATATTCTACATATATTAATTTAGTACTTTGCTTAAAAAAAAAACGAAATACACCTTATTATAGTAATGAAAATAAATAAATAAGAAAGTGTTGTTTTTTTCTTGCAACGATTTTCTTTTAAGTTGTGTAAGTGACGCGAACCTATTTTTTCTTTCTAAAGATAGACAATATAATAATCTAGGACATTACTTAAAAAAAAACATTTTTTTCAAATGATAATAATTATTTAAATACAAAAAACATGTTTCATCGATTCCAAATGTAACGAATTCGCGCTCGGCGAGTATATCCGTCTCTTTTCTACACGTCAATGTCCGAATAAAGCCTACTCTTTCTAATCTCAAGGACAAATGCGTCCCGGGGCGCCTTAACATAAATTTTGAACATAACCAGCATGTAGCGGTATGGCACTTAATTTCGAATTAAACTATTTATTGCATATTTAACGCATTCATTTATTTATTTAAGTACAAGCATAGCTTAACATTATTAGCTTAGCGTTATTTTAAACATTATTTAAACATAGATTGCAAAGATTGCACTGAACTAGACAATGCTTTCCTGACAATACTTTTCTACAATAGAATTTTTTTAATGTACGCGCTGAGCACTTACAGTTTTTATAATTTAATTACAGGATACTTTATAACATGAGATAGACAGAGGAATAATTTATTTAATAAATATTAGGGACACAATATAAGATAAAATTTAATTTTGATTTCTTTTTCCTTTCTTCCAATTCTATATTTTTATTAAGATTTTCTCTTTCGAAAATATTAATGATCCTTTATTGTTTATTCTGTTGTATAATTCGGGTTCAAGAAAACTAAACTGCCTAACTAAACTGAACTAATTTTAATTTCCATAATAGATGCTGGTTAGAACTAGGCCCTCCAGCTACAACCTTTTACAGTAATACTTATGTGTATGTGAAAGTACGAGATAATATTCACGAAACAGAAAAATATTTTTTCCCAACAAAGCACGCACAATATGGAAAGCGCTTATTTTATATCAGTCAATATGAGGGATACGATTGTCCATTTTATCAATCGTAAAATGTAATCGTATCCTTAAATCTGAAGCGAACCTAAGGCGGTTCTAAAAGGCAAGGTCGGCGTTCACTGCACCGCAGCATTAAGAAAATAATTCTATCCCTTCTCTTCCTTCCCATTTTCAAAAGAAACACTTAGCTTTTGTTGCATTCGCGTAAGTCACGCTGGACACGCGTTGCCTGCCTTCCACCTCCAGCGCCAGCACCTGGCCAGTGGCCTCATCTCAAATCGACTTCTCGCGGCGGGCCGGAGAGACGCCCCTAATTATTGGGACTATTTCACTCAAGACCATTTCAAACAAATCTTTTTCTTTACTACCCCTATTATTATCTATTATAAATATTTATTCTCGTATATCTGTTAACAGAACTTACATTATTCATAATTGTGAAAAATATAATTAATAATAAATATCACACTAACACACTAACAACATATCACAGTTCACCACTTAATACGACAAAAATACAAATTGAAAAAAAATAAAACTACAACTGAGTCGAAATTCGAATTTACCGAATCCTAACACCCTCCTTCATTTTGAAATACACCAGGCGAATTCGCTAAAATATTTTATTTTAATTATTTAAGTAAAAAACAACGATAATTTCAAATATATTTGGGCAATATAATAAAATCTTAAAAATAATAAAATATAAATACCTTAGAGAATATGTGTAATTTATTAGATACTATTTTATAACGTAAAAACAATAACATAATATATTTTAATTTTATTGATATAATATTATTACAAACCATAACCATTATTAAAGTAATTAATACATACTACGCTTCTTTTGCTTGTCGTTTCGCAATCTAACCGGTTGACCGTTCCGACACATCGTGCAAAATGAATTTCAATAACATACCGAGGGTTTATTTTGAACGAAGCGTTAAGAAGCGTCGTTCAAAATAATGACAGATGATTCAACGATGGTTTTATTTCGAAATAGCCGAATGTTTTTAAAACCGGAAAACAATCTATTAGTTGAAAAAATGACTGCTCGCGTGGCCGTTTCACAGTTGATTGAATATCTGGACCAATAAGGTTTATATAAAATTCATCGTTATATTACGAATATTTCTTTCAATTTGGCCTATATTTTCTACCCAAGGTTTCGAAATATTGGTTTGGTTTTATTTTGCAATTGACCATTGACATGGTGGCTTCAAGTTATTTTTTATTTTGTTTCGGAGTTTGGTATTACAATTAGGTTCTATTGAATTGTCACATTGTATTGCAAATTGGACAGCATAGATTGCATAAGTCCGCGTACAAGTACAAGTATTTAATTTGTCAAAAAAGCTTTTTTTATCTGTTATATTCAATGAAATCAGTAAAAATAATCATTCAATTATTAAAATAATGTTAATATTTAGATTTAACGTTTTTGAATATTTTTATTTATTTATTAAAATTATAAACGCGAGACAAGTTTTGATAACGTCAGCACAAACGAAGCGGAGCGTAATATTGGTCTACCTGCCGAAGAATGCCTTGAGAGTAAGATTTAGTTCTTTTAATCTCATTTAACAGTGAATTATTACAAACTGGGAATTTTCGTTGAAGACACACCATGGCACAGAGATATCGCCTGCCCCCGTGACGTAATTTATAGGCAGCAATCGGGGGACAGCTACCGGATCTTATCATGCAATCTCCTGTTCATAAATACGTGCACGCACTCTGAATCTGTCCTACGAATGTATGGCCACTTGTGCCACCGACGCGACGCGCAATAAAAACTTCTTCATTCATATCTGTCCTCCTGGACGTGGGTGGCGGGTTTAAATATGATACGTTTCATCCGCACGATTTATTTAAAAATTTACACTGTCACAATATGCATAATTAGGAAATTATATTAGACAATCGAAACGGGCGTATACTTACTCCGTAATATATACAACGATATATTTTTTTGAACAATTTACACATTATTATTGAATATTTTTCTGACACACATCGCCTAAAATAAAATTAGCCTCCTATGTTGCAAACAATATTGCAATAATCGACAACACAATGTGACTCGTTTGTACCTACATATTTGGTTTTTGCTGTTATTTCTGAACTAAATAATAGATAATATAAAAAAAAATTTTTTTTTTCGCGTTAAATATAGAGAATGTTTGTAACACTGTCTGTCTGTCTAATACTCGTATGCCTGGTATTCGCATGAGTAATAATTAGTAGTGCCGCAGATGGACGTGGTTATGCAGAAACCAACCAACCCACAAATTGTCAAAATCGAGTTTGATATCGTTTTGATCAGAAAATGCTGTTATTACGATTTGCAAAATCAACCCAAGCAAAATTCTAATAATTACGATATATCAGCATTTCAACCATTAAAAAAAACGAAAAACATCATTTGGTCTTTTTGAAGAAGGAAACCTCCCTTTTTGTTATTTTTAGGTAAGAAAGTCTTTGATAAATAGTTTTCATAATAAAACCAATCAATACAGTTGACTGGTCCGCACTACTGTAGTAAAATAATGTTGCTTTCGAAGTATTTCGGAATAAATCCTTTCCTCTAAGTTCATATGATTATTCGCACGCAATCAAAACCTAAACACGCATTTTTTTTGTCTTCAGTTTTTTTACCTGGCAAACGTCCAAAATGGCTAACAGATTTAAACGAGACTTTCATTATCAGGTAGACAACTTTTCAGAGATTAATCTAGGCTACTTTTGATTGCGGAAATATTCAGAGTTCCTGTGTAGAAATTAAAAAATGTAGAAAATATTAGGGGATAGTAAAAGAATGACCGGATGGATTTGGTTTTTAATTTTGCAATATGATATTTCAAAGGTACATTCTATTTATGACATAGGCACCCACTAATAAAGGATTTTTTAAAATGCCCTCCCTAAGGGGGTAAAAAGAAGGCGTGTACTTTTTATGTTGAAACCACTATCTCAGAAACCAATGGTGTACAGAGTGGAAAATGTATATTTAGATATTTCTTAAAAAACAAACAAATACGAGTAATAAATGCACTTGGCGTCATAGGTACTACTCGATGCCACATTATTTATAATACCAGCAACAGAAGTCGAATCGGGTTGGTTATCATATTACTTCATTCATAATACATAGCACTGACGTATTTTCCTTAATTGAAGTGTTATGTCGGACCACGATTTATTGCCTTTTATTTTATCTGTTGGCGTTGTAGATATATTTATTGGTATCTAAAAATCGTTTCACGTCAAAATCATGAACAGCATTATACGACTGTTGCTGTAACAAAAAGTTTAGTCAAACTATACCTTTCAATTTTACTGGTATACGGTATAGTAGCGACGTAACGCAATCGCCGTTAGAGCAGGTAAAAAAAGCACTCGAGAAGGAGCGAATGAAAGTGCGAGACATGGGGAGGGGCTGCCGGCCAGGAAAGTTTTTAATAACGTTAATGAGTGTCGGTGTCGAGGCGAAAGTCGCTCAGCTCAGTCAAAGTCGAACAGTAACTCTTTAAAGTTATCTCAGTGGCAGTTCTGGCAAAGGCTTTGATGCTTAGCCGAGTACTCCCTGACTCTCGCTTAAGCAGCCCTCGAAAGCGTCGCGACGCCGGCGCCGCGGCGGCCTTCCTTATTATTCCCCTCTCGGCTTAGCGCCCGATTGCGGCGAGTTTGGTAAAGGAAACGCTGTTTTATTTTAATCGCACAAATTGTAAGACTTGCACACGAATACGTATTACGTGTGTACTTACGACTTTTAAAACAATAAAACAATGCTAGTACCTCCGACTCGATTTTGGTTTTTTTTTCTATATCAATATGTATTTTGAAAATGTATTTTTTTTTCTATAGCAATATTAGAATAATTTTAATTTAGTTTTGTCTTAAAGAATTCACATTTAAATATATATTTATATAAATTATGATGTGTTGTTTTCTTTTTTATAAATATTTGCTCCTCCAATGATGACTGTATACGGTAATATGAGCAGTTTTAATTATTAAACTGGCCAAATATAAAAATGCCAAAGCACCCACCAATAACGAACGATTCATTCCTTGCGGAAGAATAGCGTCGCCATATATGCTCACACGGTGTCGCTGTAGTCCACGAAAAAAAACAGTGTCTTTTTAAAAATCCCACTTCAAGTTCAAGTTGATTTTTATTTATTGAAGCATTATAAATTCAATACAGAAATAGTATCTCAATAAATAGGCTGTGCTCAGCTGCTTTTCTCACTGTAGAAACAAGAACGTGCTGGTTTTTTCATCAAAAATATTTGAATCATGTTGACAATAAATAATAAAGGAGTAGGTACTAATAGTAATAATAGGGAGTAGATATTAATATAATAACGAACATTTATATTCTTTTTTAAATGTCATAAATATGCCATTATGAACGGATACTTAAATATGTTGAAATACCTACAACATCGTCGATGATCAGTTTCGCAGGAAAACGCTATGCCGCGCACGCCGCCTGCCGCCTTGCAATCGCCCGCTATCTCGCTCTATCTCGAGGATTTTTTAAAGAGAAACACAAATCATTCCAGAATGACGCTGCGTTTCGAATTAAAATAGATTGGCAGCTCGGTATAACCCTCTTTCTGTAATGTTAGCGACTGCTTTAATACAATTTATATTTTATATATCCTTGATTCAACGAGGTGATCTTTAAAATTCATCTTATGGACCGATTGGTGACATCGCATAATCTCCCACGGTTTAAGGTTTTTTGACAATTGTGCTTAATGAATATGATTTAATAATTAAACTATAGTGCATTCGTTCGAATCAGCAGTTCGATCAAAACTATTCCTCAGTTACTCCAAAACTTCTTATTGTGGAACTGGGCGGCGCATACTTACTTTATGTAAGTTTTTTTAGCCGTGTAATTTCTAAAAAGTGTTGCCACTGTAGTTATTTCCTTTATGCATTTTCATCAACTATTTTGAATAGAATCTGAGCAGAGGCTTACAAGCCAGTGAAGCGTGCTGCTCAAAGCTTATCTTTGCGGGTGGTCACGAAGGTTTTGTCATCAAGTGCTTAAGGCGAATGCCATAAACACGCTCCAAACAGTTTGTTTTGGGTAATTTGAACTATTAAGGCTATTTTTTATGCTGTTATATTTGTAATTCCATAATGTACAAGAATATTTTTTTTATTTTCCCTTTTAGGATAACCAAGGGTTAATAAAAAACAAAACTGTGTTAATGCAAAGGGAAACCGATACATAATGATAATATTATGAAGTATTATGATACGATAATATTATGATATTATACGCATACCAAATAAAGGAAAAAATAAATACTCTGAACCTGGCGTAACAACTGACAAAATATTCCTATCGTTATATACTATACAAATATTACATTTGTCACTATAAATAGATACTCAATAAAAGCCGCTCTAAAGAGTGCCAGTGACACCAGCCGACAATTCCAAAACGCAAACGCATCTTTAAACTGACAAATCTTGCAATTTCTTAGTACAAAGAATGCAAGTTATGACAGTCAATATGGGTACAGTATGGGTCTGCGTCTCACTCTTCTACTAACAGATAGCTTTCCTAGTGAATAATTTGGTCTTTTGAGAGATATTCTAGATGATATTCAATATTTTAGCATTCATTTCAATATAGGTTTTTTTTTAGGATAGATCTTTTTTTTATATTTAACAAAAGGCATTTTGATATTTTTCTCAATTTGTTTATTTTGTTGGTTTTTTTAACATTTATAAGAAACTGAAAATGTATATACTCAGGAAATCCCAGGTTAATGAATTCTAATGGCTGGCTGCGTACCTATTACGTAACATATTCTGTTTTATAGGAGAATGATTTGTTACATAACTGGGATGCATAGTATTTAATATGTGTTCTGACACATATTCAATACTATGAATAATATTAGATTCTTGGTTCTGACCAAGAACCGAAAAAAAATGTAGAATGGGAATTTGATTTTTGCAAAGAAGCTCTCAAATTTATAAATTTTATTAAGAAATCCAAATTTCATACTTTCGACTTCATGGCTTCTAGGGAAATAAATCACAAACATAAAAAATCTAAAAACAGCGTGTTTACAGAAAAACGTTCTGCGTTGACACCAATGTAACAACTCGATTTAATGCTAGTTCAGTTAAATTAATACCACGACGTTAAACGCCCTGCGGCGATACTAATGTAACAACTTTACGTTGAAAATATGGGGGTTGTGGATTTTTGAATGCATCACCCGATGATCTACGCCAAAATAACATTAACCTCATCGTTGTAATCGTTTGGGTGGCTGTATTAGCGTCTTGGGTACCAAGCGACTACTTCGCTTGACTGTGGGGGCTACACAGCATCTGAGAGGTCCAACACCTTTTATTCAAGGGCACCACTAATTCAAATTGTCTCGGAGGATCAGGATCACTAATTGCGCAATAATAAACGGTTAGTTCCCCTATTCTAGTTCAGTTTATTATTAACCTTCGATGGCATGAAAACATTTAGCAAATAATTGTTACTTATAATATAACCGTATATTTTTAAAGAACGCTTACATTTATTAAAAAGGTTTCGTGTTTTTAAATACTGCTTCCAAATTTGTCAGGTATCTAGAAAATTGTCTGGAATCTTTCACACGTGGCCTGAAAAAATAATTATTGATTTAATTATTAACAAATTAAATTATTATTATTATGAACTCGTCCATTCTCATTTGCTTCTATTATTTAAAATTAGAAATTCTGTCGTCCGATTTCGAATTTTTCCTCACAATATTTACCACTCAAGCCTAGAAATTTTAACTTTATTATAGCCCTTAAGACTTTGTCACAGAGACCACTTTCGAGTCGGACAGTTTGCATTGTTTAATGTGAAATGAAGCGCTTCGATGCGCCTGTTAATATAAATGCTAGTATTATCTCCAAAGGCGTCACTAAAACTGGATAATTTCATTAAGGTGCTGATTTAAAATACCCAAGCAGGAAACGTATACCTTAAACGTCTTTAAAAATATTTATTAATAGAACCAAAATCGAAAAAATAATATCTTTCGATGCAATAATAGGTAGGTACTTTTGAAATCTACCCAAACCCTATAAATTGGTACAGGTCAAAGTGCCTCTAGAATATAGATATTTCAATGACTATAACGACTTCACCTTTGAACAACCGCTGTCGTTATTTTCTGTCCGACTACACCTTTTAAAATATCATAAACGTCGAGCAGCCGCTCCGGAGGATAAGCGAGCAATAAGGAACGGGTCTTCCAAGTCGGCACTTCCAAGAAGCCTTATCGGAAAGGCTCCCATCTAAATTCGGCCGTCAAACTCACGCCGCGCGGTGCGGCACGTCAGACAGCGAGGCGACGTATCATCGTCATGTATCATCGACAACGCCATTCGACCTGTTCCAATAGCACGAATCATTGTTGTCTTTGCCGACTGCGGTGTAATTTGTTAACCTTACGTGGTGTTAATAGAAGAAAAGCCAAGGTAGAGCGAAGACTTTAAGGGGCAGTCCGCTCTCGAAGGTTATTTTATCTTCATTTTTGACAAACTCTGGTTACTACATTTTTATTGTTGCACGAAATACATAGAGCGGATAGTTTGTAGTCTTCTGTCAATTTATTTATTAAATAAGTACATATTGCCGGAAAAAAAATATTTAAAATATAGGTTTGGTTTTGGTCACTGTCCTTGGACTTTATTATTAAAGGCGGCCATATTATTTTTACCTATATGTATCGGTGCGTTTCTTAGTCATTTTCCCATCACTGGGGATTTGATCTGCCACGCAACTTGAAGTTTTAACAACTTTCCTTCATCTTTCATGGTATTGGGCACTCTGAAACATGTTACGTAGTCTAAAATACAAATAGAATTTTAAATTTGTCTTCATAGGTATTTTTACAATTAATAATAGCACTCTTAGCATGAGTAGCGCATGCCTACAAGTCTACGCACCCGTAGAGCATTTCTGTGTATCTCGTTTTTTGACCAACATTTCAAACGAAGCAACGATGGTGATTAAAAAAAAAATTACAAAATGTACGAATATTATTTTTATTTCAAAAATATAAACTTCTTTATAGCTTCGCACTATCCTAACCTCGCCAACGTTGCACCTGCACCACCAAAGGTACCGAAAGCGTTTAGGCAGAGGCGTGCGATTAATCATAATTGTCATAAACCTTAAGCAATTGAAAATGCATTTTCTTGAAATACTTCCGAAATGACAAAAATACACACGTACATATTTAAGTTCATCATTATATTTATGTAAGTAGTATATGAATAAGTATAACTATAATAATATTTCACTTAATCATGTTATATTTATATTTGTAGTAATATGTACACATTTATTACATAATTTAATTGTTTCTATTAAATATAATCTGTGTTTTATCTTCCATAGTAGTTCACTAAGCATAAAATATGCATGTGGTGATCTCTTTTTATTTGAATAAGTCTAAGAATAGTTATTAACATGTTATGTAATTCAATAATTTGTTAAAATATTATTTAAAAAAAAAAATAACATTCATCTATATCGGAAAACAAGACCAATATAGAAAAGCGTTTCATAAGTTTTTAGTAATTGAATGGTTCAAATCGTATTTTGATTTCGCTGTTTTTCAGTCGAGGTTTCATTCCATTCCCACGTCGCTATAGGTGGAGAATGCTGGCACAAGGTGTTGCCATTTACAAATATATTTCCCCAATTACACGGCTTTCTTCGATTACGGTGCTTAACGAGCATGCAGTCGGACGACAGTGGCGACAGCGTCCTCTTTTTGCCTCGCACCAGCACCAGACCAGAGACAGCTTGATTAGCTCAGTTGGAGACGACGAATACTCGCGGGTGGCGACTGAATCTAGACGGAATGCAACCTCCGTTAAAACGACATATTATTTTAATTATTTTTAATTGAAATTTTTAGTAATTACATTATAATAGAGAATAAATATTTGTTATTAGTTAAAGAGTAACCTAGTTACCGCGATATGACAAGAGGTATGAAATTTAGACATAAATTCAATATCATCAAATAGTATGTCTTTCATTTTATTGGGCGATATGCTGCTAAAAAAAAGATAATAAAATATATTTAATGCTATTATTTTAATAATGGCCGACCGCCTGACAAAATGGATAGTTTTAATTCTATGTTTAGTTTTATGTAGTATTTATTCACTTATTATCTTCTATGTATACAGAGATATATAGAAAGCTACTATCCCCGTCCTTTGTCTGTTTGTTGCATCTTTCAACTCGAAAAGTATTTCATTTGCGAAAGAGTTGATTTTTGTATGTAGATCGATGCTCTTGAAAAATAACTATATCCGTTTAGATCACTTCGGTGGCTGATCGTTTAAGGTCAACTTTTTTTTATTACTAATTAATGAAACTTTGATAGTTCGATAAAGCGCTTAATATCATATTTGAATTTCAAAAATATGACAGCACGACTATTGGAATTATTATTACCGGCCAGTTCAAATTAATACGAACTCATCTTTGTGCGCAAATAGTAAAAGAATGTTCGGTGCCACATTATTAAATTATTATTATTAAAATTAAATATTATGTCCGTGTTTTTTTATTACTAGCAACGCGTCAAAGTTTACAAAAAAAACTAAAATGGTTTTAAAATTTCCTTTTTTTGCCTTATTATGTCAGAAGTTAAATTATTAATAATCAAAATAAGAACCAGTGAGTGCGAGAGGCGCGAAGGCGCTCGCCACGCAATCGCAGATCGCCGCTCTGACGGTCGAGATGCGAGATGCGAGATGCTGCCTGTCAACAAATCTAATAACGTATTCTACGATAGTTTTACTGATGATATTAACAGAACAAGCTAGGCGCTTCGATGTTCAGTGGTAGATATTTTACACAATCAGAAATAAAGAAAACAGTTAAATACCGATTTTTAAGATAATACCCCCCCCAAGGATTTTTCGATGCTAGAATGAATGCGATTTGATTTCGAGGCATATCTCATAGAGAAATGTAGTAGGATGGCATTTATTTGCTTAAAAACCGATAATTTATTAAATGAAATCAAAATAAAATAATAGAAAAGGGAGATGTGTGCTGACTTACTTAGTAACTGAGTAAGTATTTTACCTTTCCGATAAATCATAATTGATCATGGTTTCCGAAAAAAAAAAGTAATAATGTTAAAAGGACTCGTAACTCGTGATACGATTCACAAACGGCTCTCTCTGTCCGGTAGCGGTGAGCATTCGTTTAAGGGTCATTGACGCAAACGCGGCCAAGATTATGTTATCGATCGTGCGCCGCTTGTAAGAAAAGTAGTTTCCAGCGCTTTAAAAAAAATAATAAATTTGGGGATGAATTATATTCTCATTTTTATATAATTTCTTATTAATGAAATGGATCACAAACACACCATTAAGAATGATTGTTAGGATATTCTGTATTTAATTTTCATTTCATTTAAAATTTCAACCCTCCTATTACCTACATTCAGAGACGAACGCTGATGTTACAGTTTTGGCACTCGCATTTGTCACGAAAATAAACATATCAGACCAAGGGGGCGGAAATGAGGGGTTTTTTTTTCGAAAATGTGAAACTCTCCTAGTATATAAGATATCAAAATCATTTAAATTTTTTACTTTCCTTAGATACTGGCCTAAAACTTATCTAAGTATTTTTTTTTTTTGATAGCACCAACCATTGGTCCTAGGGGTGGGAAAAATTGGTTTTCAAAATTCAAAAAATCATACCTCCCTTAATAGGCAACAGGATCAAATTATTTCAAGGGCCTACAGTTCCCCTACAACTTTTGTTTGAAATAATTTTTGATACGAGCAACCCTTACGGCACAGTATAAAGAGGAATTCAGTATACGCACTACCGCTGCGCAAGGGTGCGGCGGATTGAGGTGAGGTTGAGAATGTTTGATACAAGTTCATACAATTGGAGTTCGCCTATCCCCTACTTTGATCCGGGGAAATCTACCATCGTCTTCCGGCGTGCCGAAAGGGATTTTTTAATTAAATATCATTAAATTATAAAATTGAAGAAAATAAAAATGATAAAATTATTAATATTATTATCATTCATCATAGGAGATGTATCTCATTTTCTCTTTGTATGTTTATAGATAAAATGTTTTTTTTGTAATAATTGTATGTCTAGCTGTAAGTTTTTTCTGTGAAAATAACAATAAATAAATAAATTCAACCATTATTAATATTAATGATATTAAAGTATTTAATAAACCATATTATCTTCAGAAATAATTCGCTATATATTTTTATAAAACACAAATTAAAAAACACTTTTTGAATAATCACGTCATAACCATCCATGTTCATTTCGAATAACTAATAACATATATTTCTCTTCCTCTTCATTGGATACAGAGTGATCAAATGCAAGATTTAATTATGCAAGGGACTTGGGTATAAGCAAGAAAGGGACCTATAGACAGGGCGACACGGGTATTCAATTATACCACCTATGCAAATATGAGTAAAAAACTTTTCTATATTAATTTTAATTATGATTAAAACATAATTACAGTATATAATAATTAATAGTCTTTCCTTCTGTCGGATTGTCTATACCGGAATGTATCTATATAATCATACGAATGCTGCCTGTCATTACGGGGTGACTCGGCAGTTAAGCTGCACCATTATCTAGAAACCAAGTTCAGCCGCTAAATCATAGAGCGCGCTAAATAACGAACGACTCCTACGCTCCTCGTATGCAAATCCATTATACAGATTATTAAAATCCGCCATAATTATAAGCTATTCATATTTCATATTTTTTTTTTTTTTTTTTTTTGTTAATTTTAAATTATGTTATACAATTATCTATTTTTTACTTTGAATATTAAATGATTACTTAATTGATTGTAAAGGTATTTGATGATAGTTTTTTTAAATAAAAGAATACTAACCTAATTTTATTAAATTAATAAAACCAAACCCAAGTACAAAAAAGAACGTTAACTGCATGAATCCCTACAAAATAGCTAAAAAGAAACACACCAAATATATTAATCGATGGACTAAAGTCTTCTTTCAATTGACCCCAAACCTATGTTTACTGAACGCGGTTAGGTGACGTGACTGCCGTTACCGTGAGCACCTATTTAGCGTAATACGCATCTAATAGCAACATCCGCGTTGTATTATTGATACGAATGTACTCTAACTCGATCTACTGGGTGTACAATGAGCAAGTGTACACTGTACGTAGCTGTCTGTAATCATACCCCACAGTGCGTTCCGTTCCGTTCGCATGGGAGACCCCGGTTGACAAACTTTTTTTATCTAACATTCGTTATAGCAGTAGTATTTATTAGATACAAGTACTATAAAAACAGTGCGTATATAATACCTGCACAAAAAATAAAACTTATTTAAAAATAAATTAAAAAATATACGAATAACATACAACCTAGATATTATTGCTAATATAACTAATAAGTGAGCGCACGACATAACATTCACATGCCAACGGACAACTTAGTTCGTGATTTATTGTTACGTTACATTAAACGAAATTTATAAATGGGACCAACGGCCTAAGAAATTCTTTATCATAAGAAAAACAAATCGCTTAAGCCACTACGGAGTAATAGTAATAGGTGCCTACAAGAAAAAAACAAACGTGTTGAATTTATGATCTCTCTCTTTTATGAAGTCACATACAGAGACTACATAAAAAAAACATAAAAAAAAATACATAAAAAAAACCCCGAGGTCACCGATGATGTTAAATACCTATACAGAATGTATTTATATTCTCTGATGTCCTTTTAGGGGTGTTGATATAGATCAATAATCAAACATTAATCAGCAAAAAAAATTAAAAAATATTTCCCGATTACGAGAAAAACGAATTCAAAATTTCAAAGAAATTGTTTTAATGCTTGAGAAGGCAAGTTGAACCTACAGTGCGAGATCGGGAAATGACCTAGAGCCCGCGAAGTTTTTTAATAACATAATTATTTTATTCATGAGACTGGTTAAGTTGTCGATATAGCTCAATCCCCTAAAAGGACATCAGTGTATATAAATACATTCTGTATATAAGTTAGCTGAAATTGATTTTGTTAGTTTACAAAGAAACTTAATAGGTATACTTGCATGGAATAAGAAAATAAATGTTTTTCATTGTCAAAGCTGCATAATTTTCGCTAAATGACATTTTCTACTGAAACATATTTTGGGAGTAAATACCTACTAACATAACGCCTTTGTGAATCATCAGCCAAATGCAAGAAATTACATTATTTGATGGAATTATGTATGACAATTACCGCGTTTTATTTTAGATTTCTTTATTATATTATTATTCTAACGTAAGTAGTAGATTTAAAAATATTGTAAGAGCAGTATAAAAAAAACGACCAACTCGACTGACAGGCTCAAAAAATATATGGCAATGAAACTGTCAAAGCTATTTAAAACACCATATTATCAAATAGTCAATCGAAAAACTGCGTATTGATCAAAATTATGTTCAACAAGCTGACCCGACGAAATATGTACCGCCTCAGAATCAATAATTGTCGTGTTTAGCTTAACTTATTAGCTGAATTAAATTCAGTTTTTTATTAAGAATACTCAAAATTAATTAAGTTCAAAATAATATGTATTTTTATTTTCGATGCGCGCATAATGACAAACGTGATAACCACGCATAAAGTAAACGTCTTCGAAGGTAACTTACCATTTGAAAATAAAATTCCACAAAATACAAAGCCGTTCCATACAAAATGTATGAGAAAATATTTTTTCTATGTTTTAATAGTTATTTTACTATTCGGGGTGGAGACAAATCCAACAAATCAATCATAAAAATCGGTCTAGCCGTTCTTGAGTTATAAATGGTGTAACTAATCCGACTTTGTTTTATATATATAGATGATAGATAAATCGTATAATGTGTATAAACTAATATATGTTTTTTTTTTGCCGTTTTCAGAATTGCAGCGCTATGGATTCTGCTAGGCATTCTTATGAAAAATAAGTATCTCGAAAGTTGTCGATCGCTATGGAAGATTCAGCGAGGAGTTGGCGGTGTGAGGCTGCGAGTGCCGGCGTCCAGCCTCCCATCAAGTCAAGAGGCGAGCCGAAGAACGCGCAAGTCATCGCCGGCGATTGACTTGGCCAGGAAAGGACCGCTAGACCAAGCTGGGCCCGCGCCAACCGGGCCATACATACCTACTTATATCTTCTAAACTTCACAATTAGGTATAGCAACAACGAATCGACAACCCAAGCCGAAGGTACTCCGAGACAAATTCCACTCTTGACATTGATATTAAAAGAGGCCAATGGTTACTGTTACAGACCTCATTATTTTGTCATGAGGTTTAACATTTTACCACTATAATGTTCGTGGGACTAAGAGAGGTCGCGGAGTGATTGTGGTAATACGTTTTTATTAAAACGTTATCCAAATAAAACCCAGGTCTTATCCTTGATTTTACTAATTTCTAAACGTCTAAATGTGCCTTTACATAATATCAACACAAATAAATAAAAATGTTATGCGCATAAATATAAGTACCTATACTGTAATAGATTTAATATGTTCTTTAACAAAAACTTTTATTACTTCGATACAGATATTATGCCTAGTGATGTGATTACAATCCAATATAGCTGTACCCTCTTTTTAGAAGCAAATTATTATATCTAAAAGAGTCAATACTGATGTTAACTGAGTTTAATGTTTTAAAATAATTAAAAAAAAACGAAAAATATATATTATTATAATGTCCTATACAAATAACACACACTTACTTTAAAATATAAATTTAATATAAAATATTTATTTTCGACGCAGCGCTGGAAATTATAAACGATTACGCTACCACAAATAATGTCTACCTTAGTAGGACCGGGCATGGCTCAGTTAGGTTAGGCATCGTGTCTTGTTGTACCTGCGATATAATTAAAGAAAAAATAAATTAGAGGAATAAGTATCTCAATTAGGTAAATTAACTCGCACATTCTTACTGTATTCTCTTTCTAAATCACAGAAGTTATGTTAATTTGTAAATATTTTGTATTTTTTTTTATGCATGTATAAATAAATTGTATTTCATGTAAGATTAAGAAACCGGCAGAAAATACAGTGTCTTAGCTGGATCTATTTACATTGTATTTCTATATATTTGATTAATAAAAGTTGCTTCTGGCAACTTTGAAATTGAAATTGAAAAAATTTGGAAAGTAGGTACTATTTTAAAACATAATCGATATTATTCATTTCAAATAAATCATCTTATATAATATAATACATCGAAATTCATCTCCATGAAAGTCTTTTTTTTTCCTTAGTGTCATATTATACTATCAAAAACTTTGAATTCTGACTTAAAAAGTAACACTCTATATTAAAGTAATTACATTAACATTATTACTGCGACATCAGATGGTCCAACAGTAGGACATATACCTATATATGTACATATATATTATTCGTTTTATGTTTGAATACGCTTCTAGAAGTTATCTTTTTCCATGTATTGTTAACATATTTTGTGATCTAAATCAAAACGATCTTAATAAATTACCGAAGAAACAAAAACATTGAAATTACGTTTAAAAGTACCTATATTTATTAATGTTATTCCGGAAATTATCGATATACACTGAGTGGGTGAGTGGGTGGGTGAGTGGGCGGGTGAGTGGGTGGGGTGAACTTCTTTGTATCAAGTTCAACTTTTAAAATAAATCTTTTTAAAATTTATTACATATGCTAAATGCTGATTACTGCGAAATCATTATAACATATTATGATTTTATTATTATTAACATAAATGTAGTTTTAAATTGTATAAACAACTTATAAAAGCCTAAGTAGATATTTCAATGTGCGTTATATTTAGGTAGGTACGTTGACGCGACCCGTTTGACGCTTCCAAGGCGGCAACTTATTAATTAAATTGGCGGAAGTTTCTCGAAAAGTTTGACTTCGTGCCGCCAGAGCGCTGGCGCGTCACAACTAGGCGTCGACGCCATAATGAACGCCGCTTCTACGCAATATGGCCGACAACTCATTCCACAAACAACTCTACTGTTTCTCTTTCACCTATTGGAGGACTGAAGTAACCCTCTCTTTTCTCTGTAATCTCTTTAGTAACTTTTATAATTACCTATACTTATAGATTTAGCTTTTAAAACATTTCGATATTGTCAAATAATATATACCTAAGTATTATATATTTTTTATTTGTCCGAAATTTGCAGTGTTTTACAAAAAAAACTCATCATTATTTATACATATTCATATAGTATTTCAATACCATGAATAGTATATGGCCCAATAAAATATAAACCATAAATAGTATATGATAGTATTTAAACAACAGCAAATCTCCTAACATAATTTTTGACAATATTAAAAAATCTAGAAAGTGTTTTATAAAGTATGGGTAGTTGCATATGTGTACTTCGTTTTATTCAATCAATTATATTTCAATCATTTAAAAACGTGTTTTCGCCGAGAAAATATATTTTTTACACGATTTTTCTGGATGTAAAACAGGTAGTTATTGTCCTACGGCAATATGCTCGCAGTCGCTTTGTTACGCGTGTCAAGTCGGTAACAAACAGACGGACGCAAGTGAGAGTGAACTTTCAAGGTTACCTTTTTGCCTTTCGAGGTACGGAACCCTAATAAAACGTAGTGTCTAAACGTACCATAGAATCACTGAAATTTTTTAAATAAGCTCATTGGAAATCTATGAAATTCTCGAAATGAAACATCAAATACCTAGTCCAGTATGTATCGATAAAAAATGAAATAACCAATATTTCCTCATTTTCGGAAAAACGTTGGTATGTTGGTACGAATGTAAGCTACGATAGTCTAGCTAAACAGTCTATGCAATGAATTAGGAAAATCACATTTGGCTGAACAAGATTGTATTATATTTCTATGCTATTAGGCAACTGCGTAAATTGAGGATATGCCTTCGTAAATTTTGTAAGGCATATTTATTTTTTACAATATATTTATATGAAGTGCTTATTAACGTATTGGTTTGTTTTGAGTGGCAGTAAATGTTTTTGGCAAGAGCGACCTACCCGCTAAATAATGACAATTTGCAGTGCTACTTGGAAACGTTTCCTCTTTGATTTAATAAGGTTCATTATGCAATCAAGAGCGCGTCTTCCGCCCAGCAGCGCCGGTGGTCCTCGTTGACTTCACATCCAGAAGGCACGCGGACTGTCTCCCGACCATCCCGACGCTCAATCATTTCGACATATTGTCAATCAACGGACCCCTTTAACAATAAGTACTTGAAATCACGCACACAATTTATAAGACCAGACACGCGCGGGTATGTTGACCGTATGGTCGATGCTCACCACAAACTACAAGTTACATGTCCGAACGGATTGTTTTTTTTTTTCCTACAATATTAAAGTGATCTGTTAGAGCCACTTGAACAACCCGTATTATCTATAATAGTTATCCGATACCATCAAATAAAACATTGCGTAATTTCATAAAATGAATATACAAATTAGGGGCTTAAAAATAGACCTGAAGAAGTATGTTCGCATACTTACTATCCTTTCAGTGCTTTAGTCAGAGTTTTGAGCATGATAATTATGATTTCGAAGAAAACGCTGACAATAAGTCTTGCGTCATTTCACCTAAACTTTGACTAAACTACGACTAACGAATGCAAACACCTAATAAGTGGAAAATATATTCTGTAAATTAATAATAAATTATTATTGCTGTATTATTATTAATATTAGATTATTATTATTAGAATTAGTATTACAGTTTTATAGTAAGATTCCAGGATTTTTATTTAGAAAATAAAAAAGGAGCCAGGAATCTTAAAGGATCAGATCAACCATCAACCTGTATTAGATGGTTTGAAGATGACACGAAACTCAAAGCTCGTGAAGAGTAGCAGGAACAGACTGAAAATGACCATGAAGTAAGAAATTATGGGCAAGGATCAGATAAGAATGCAATTAACGGAAAACTGGAATGGCGTGAAAATGAGATAAAAAAGCAATGCTTTAAAAAAACGCAAAATAAAGCAAAACCATTAAAGGAACTTTGTAGGTATTAGAAGCCATTTGAGAGGTTGGTGACCTAGATTTTTGACCCATAGGCACAGAAAAACTTCATACAGTGAAATGTTGAAAAGAGATCGATCAAAGTTAATCGTTAGACAACAAATGTTGGAGAAACTCTGGTCATGTCAATTCCGCTGTATATCGTTGATATGAGACATCTTGCTAAGGTCGAGGTCATTTTTTCGAATTTAAATTAGACTTTCCTTATTAGCAATCTTCACGTCGGACAAGTGAACTCATTTGCAAGTAACAATAAAATGACGATGACTGATTGTGAGAACTATTTCTCTGTCATTATATAAAGTATTGTCTCTGTTTTCTGTTCACAGACGGCTCTATCATTATGGTAAAAGTTAGGTTTGCTAATGTCATTGTCATTGTAAGGTACTGACACACGAGTATATATTTTCAAATAATTCCTCAATATTATATATAATTGTTTTAATTATAAACAATGTAAATGACATTAAATTTTTATTTATTAAAATTAATACACAGCCATGTACCAAATTATCGGATAGACAGATTAACGGTTTGAAAATCTTTAAAAAAAAACATTTATTTTATCATGGTTTTTTTCAAAAAAAGCGCTTTCAGATAAAAAAAATGCAATGCACGATTTATGCAGTAAGTGCTGATCGTTTCTGCTCTCGCTAAGGATAGGAAACACTTTAACTCTCCTTCAGCGCAGCATTGGATTGGAAGGACGCCATAAGTACGAGGGTTCGTAGCCAGAGCGACCAAAGCCAGATTGATTGGTACGAGTATCCCAAATAAGAGGCCACTTTGGTTTTTTATCCCGCAAAGATGAAATCCGCTACTAATCTCGCCAACCCTCGACCGGCATCCCTCTCTCCCTCGCGCAATTGTCATACTTACGCGTCCTCTAATATAGCTGTACTCTTTTAATGACTTCTGTACTGCCGATAGCACATTGGCGTCATATCATATTAATTTATAAAATGTATTTTGGTTAACATAATATTTATTTTTTATACAAGTATGTTTTATACTCATATTTTTATACTCTGCAAAGTTTACTGTCTAAATCAACGATACTCAACCTTTTGTCTTCGGGCCACATACATATATTTGTAAAGCTACGCGGGCCGCAACACTATACTGGTATGACAAAAAAATATGTACGTAAAAGTCAAAATTAATCTCAAGATATACGAAATACAGAATGCCAGATTTTGTAAATCATGTCCCTGATAATAAATGTGTTTAGGGCCGCACAAAAAAGCTAGACAGGCCGCAGGTTGAGTATGGTTGATCTAAATAATAAATTATTAATAGGTAATCTTCATTTATTCTTTGGAATAAATGCACAATAAATTTTGAGATACTAAATTCATTCATTTTATTTTTGAATTTATGGTTTAATAATTAATTAATGAGATCATTTATATTATATATTTTCTATGATTTAAATAAAGCCAACGTTTAAAAACATATAATATATAAATATAGTAATAAACAATATAGTACAATTTTAGTCAGTTAAATGTCGGCTTTAAAAGTAAGCATTCCTAAAGTTAAACTGTATTTATTTTTTTTTAAAAAGTAACTTCATCGGACAATAAAGGAATAAGAAAGATGTTATATTCATTTATTTGTTTATAGGCGGGTATAAGTATGTTTAACCATAAATTAGCATAGAATGCAAAGTTCTACATGACTGGGCAATGCCCATGAATAGCATTGGTTTTCTTTAAACATACACGCCGAGCTACAAAAAAATGTTTATTAATGTCATTAAATGTGTATCTTTTAGTTTTGCTTAGGATATGTTACAGACTGACTTTTAATATCATACACCATGTACCAAGACCATTCACGATAAAAAAAAAACCAATATGTCCTGCGATTTCTATTGTTATTTGTTAGCAAACTATATCAAAGTTTATCATGGTTACCTAGAAATTAAAATGTAAACATTACGTGACAATAGTTACAGGATCATGTAATAACGTCTTTGTTGTGAGCGCTAATCTGTCATCGTACGCCGTAACAGTGTCAAGGTCGAGCATTGAACGGATTGACATCATCTGTTAAAAAATATAATAAATCTAAGGATGTTCTTTTCGTTTTTTTTTATATCATATCTTACTCATAATAGGTTACGCAAACCCCCCTTAAGTCTTAAGGAATACTCTTGGGACACCCTGTATTTAATGAATATTTATAAAATATTGTGGTCCTAATATATATTATAATATATAAAATATTAAAACTTACTGTTTATAGTTACGGCCTTTAAGGATGTAAAGTTTACCTTAGAACAGATGTTTACATCTAATTAGGTAAATATGGCACCAGCTTCCACGACCCTACCTAGTGTGCTGAGTTCACGTTAAAACAAAACATTTTACGGTGCTTTATGAGAAATTAAGCTTCAGTTTTAGAAAAAAAAAATCATCTAAAACTAAACAATATTAAGTGGTCGCACGCCAATGCGGGGAGAACATGAGATATTTTTTATCTGCCCTTAATTTCATTTGTCAACAGAAGGAGATTACAGGATTGATTGCAACCGCATTCAAAGGGTGCGTTCGACTAAACTCTACTTAGGCATACGCGCCAGAATGAATACCAGTTTAATTTCTTACAAGAGTAGAATTGCATCTTTTTATTTTGTGGTTTACGGCGATTCTTAATCATGGCCAATGAAAAACCTCCTGAAAAGACAGTAATGATGTAAATAAATTTCCTTTAAGTGGAAATGCAATAGAAATGATGTACATTAAACATCAAAAAATAATATTTTTGTTTATTTTTCTAATTTAAAATTTATATTTTAAAGGCACAATTTTTAAAAACGACAATCCTCTACTAAATATTATTCAGAAATATTTCACACTTCCCTATTTTTTTTTCTTAGAGAGAATACATACTCTATTATACCTACTTCAGATATTCTACACTATGCAGAAAAAATCTATAGTATTATTTCATATTAATGTTTGTTTAGAACAAAAAACCTTTGATACACTTTTTAATATGAGATAATTTTGGGTCTCTTCTGTGTAAAGTTGAGGTGTGTTATATTTTTTCAAACAACTGATTTAAATCTAGTGTTTCGTATGTGAGCATAATGCATATTACGTTTGGGCACCTGGAAAAGATACGACGTTTTAAGAATTGGTATATAGAATAAAGAAAAAAAATAATACCAAAGAGAGCAAAAAGATAATAAATAATAACCATTACGAGAATGTAATTAGATTTAAGAGTATGTAATTTATGAAAGTCCACTATTGTGAGCCCTAATACGTTTATAAAAGCGCAATTTATTAAGAAAAAAAGATTTGCTTGAATGATGGTTATCTATAATTTTGCAAATATGATTCGCCTTTCGCGACATAAAACACTCGATGAGCAAGGCGTTAGGCTCTTCCCGTCGCGCCATTACGTCGCGACGTTGCCAGATCGCCGCCAAACATAATCTCCTGACGGGCGACGTTGCCAGATCGCCGCCAAACATAATCTCCTGACGGGCGACGTTGCCAGATCGCAGCCAAACATAAACTCCTGACGGGCGACGTTGCCAGATCGCCGCCAAACATAATCTCCTGACGGGCGACGTTGCCAGATCGCCGCCAAACATAATCTCCTGACGGGCGACGTTGCCAGATCGCCGCCAAACATAATCTCCTGACGGGCGACGTTGCCAGATCGCCGCCAAACATAATCTCCTGACGGGCGACGTTGCCAGATCGCCGCCAAACATAATCTCCTGACGGGCGACGTTGCCAGATCGCCGCCAAACATAATCTGCTGACGGGCGACGTTGCCAGTAAAATACATAGAATGCAATGTAGTCTCACACCTGGCCGCCAGCCATTGGGTCGCTAGCATCGCTGCTAACAGACCAATAGAAAATCCACCATCGCTTTGGGATCATTCATCCATGGAATAGTCTAATCCCGATTTGAAGAAAAAAAAAATTGACGGAAATTGTGGATATTTTTGATCAGGTAAGTATGTCTTGGCTTTGGGTAAGTTTGTTTTTCTAAGTTTGTTAGTAACTCTAATTCAACTGAATATCTGATTTTTCAATGGTCCATACCAAAGGTACGTTTTATATGATTGTATTTAAGGATAATACCATATTAATAATAGGCCTATTGAAATACAAAAAAATCGAAGTCATGGCTAGAGTATTAAGTAATGTTCTTAAATAACTGTATTTAAACCAAAGTCCAAGTATAAGTAAATAAGAAAGAACTTGTGCCAGCCTCCTGGCAGTGTGGGTAGGCGTTATAGCTAGATAAATCTCTTAAATGCGAACGAAAACTCGCATTAAAGGGCAATCGCGATAGTTCAAAGCTAACAAATTATAAAACGCGAACAAGATGTTGTAAGTAGTTAGTAATTGGTGAGGATGGACGGAGGGAGATAAGCAATACTTAATAGCCGCAAAACGTGATGCATGTTGGATGGCACTTTTTGACTTTTCATTTATTATGGCTATAAATATAAAAAGGTATGAGTCAGTGTCGAATGTCAATATGGATACATTGAAAAAATTTAGCAATGTACCTTATAAGGTACATTGCTAAATTTTTTCAATGGAGCTGGAGCTTTTTTCATAGGGGCTGGAGTATAACTCCAGCTCCTATGAAAAAATTGATAGACCTGGGGGTAATTCTTGAAAGCAATTCAACAATTTAATATGCCAAATTAAACGTTTTTAGAGCGGTTTTGTATCCAAAACCGAACTAAAAACGTAAAAAAATGCATTCTGATAATCGCACCTAAGTATTATGCCTCGACATAGAACATTGGTGGGTCGAAGTGAGAAGGAATAAATTATATATACACATGAAAGTCGAATTGATAATAGACCAGATGCAAATTTAAATATTGTGTATAGTACACAAATTGATAAAATGATTTTGAGGGATACGTTTAAATGCACACTGAATGTCATTCTAAGAATTTTTAATACTTTTGATTGTGGATTAATGCATTTATAATTTATTTTTAATGCATTTACAATGCAAAACATTTCGAATCTGAAGACTGCATTCACTTTATATTGTTAAAAGCAGATTGGCCTTATAATAATGAATACTTCAAATTATTGTATGATGGAATTTAAATCACATGAACCTTCAATAACACGAAAGTCTCAAAATTATTTTGAAAACATTCATAAATACAATTCAGTATTCTGTAATTGTATTTTTTTTCAACTGTTAGATACTATCATTAAATTTTAAATTTCATAGGTATTATAGGGAATTAAGGCAAACAACACACGCCGATGACGTAATAAAACAAATTTAAAAAAGTTATATGCAATGATTATAGAGGTATACTCACTTCGTTATAGAGGTATAAGAACCTTTTTAACGCTCAAAATAATTACGGTCGAATTTAGACCACTGGGCGACCACTAGTTAATTAATCAATTTGAAGCATCCTTGTATCCTCTTGCAAATTATATTATTATACCTAATATTTAAAACCTATGTGAAATTTACGATATATGCTTTATAATTGTTTCTCCACTATTAGGTAAATAAATAAAGACTTGACATGTAAAACAAATGAGAAGTTGATGTACCTAGATATATTATATTTTATTAAATCCTAATCACGCCACCTGGCGGCCACAATCCAAACTTGAACAAACATGAAACTGTTTTTAAAATGTCGACGATAATACAGATGGCAGCAGTGTAGCACATACGCTTTCTGGGATAATAATTATAGTAGATAAAAATCTTTTATAATTTGTGTCCAAACCAAACCACGTAACATCTACAACAGTAAAACCACGCCAATTCAAAAGTCCTGTGAAAAAAAAAACAATGAACCTGTCTAAGTCGGTATTGAAATATTGTAAAGTACCTAGTATCTAATCGTGTCAATAGATGACACTTAAAAATATTTTTATTATTAAAACCAATAATCGCTCTAGACATACGTCGCAAACTTTTGACGTATCTCAATTTAAGGGACTCTTAACCTTAAGTGATGTTTTGGTGAAGGAGGGGGGGGGAGGTTGTAGGGTTTCGAATCCAACGTATCTCGGAACTTCAGTGACTAGTAAATGAAGCTAACTATAAACACAATATGGTTGATAGCTAATTTGGATCGTCATAGCATAGTTATGTACTCTTCCTAGGAGCGTCCGTGTAAATATTTACACATTAAAAGCAAATATAATCATATTACCAACTATTATACAAAAATATCTATAAATATGATATTAATGACTAAGATGAGAACAGATACATGAAACGCCCATGAATGTTCCTTTTGCCGTACCTAATCGATTTTCCTCGCCATTATAGGGCATGTCTAATTTATCTATTTTTAGTAAGATCTAAGAAAATGAGATTGAAAGAAGGGAATTGGGTCGACAGGAAGATGGTATAATAATAAAACAACAATAATACTATAGTGCTACATTTTACTTTCTCGAAACAAGTTATCCGTTGGTTGTCCTCAATATTAAGATTTGTCCTAAATTCGATTTACAGTTGTCAGCACACGTTAGTTGCGATTGTGTGATGGCAAGACGTATGAAAATATTGCTCGGGTATATTCGTGACAGGAAACACAGAGATAGTAATAATAACCAATATGATCGCCCTGTCTGTTTGACAGCTTATAACCTAAAAATAAATAGTGAATTATGCGGAATGATCGCCATATTAGATCTTCCACTGGATATTTTAATAACAATTTTCTCATACCTCGACTACAAAGATTTATATAGTGTATTACTGACTTGTAGATCACTTAAAGAAATAGTTTTAAACAGTGCTATTATTTGGCTAAAAAAGAGCAAACTTGAATTAGTTACAAATGAATTATCTCATCAGTACGTACACAGGTGATTAACGATATTATTTATTGATGCTATTATTTTTTAATGCTTTTTTTACTACTGTACTAATAATAATGTTTATGTTCAACGTGCCTATTTCAGATGCTGTCTTTCGCTTACACCGTACGACAGATGTAGAATATCGCGAAATTGGAACCAAGGGGTATACATCAGAAAGGTAACGATTTTTTTACCAGAAAATCCAAAGTATATATAATATATGATTGAATTTTTTACTTTTCTTTTCAGTTAATTATTAAACATCAGACACATTACTTGCCATGGGTACAACTAACCAAGGATCGAATGTATCTCAGCGTTGGCCAACAGATTCGTTGTTATTCCCGTGGCAGTCAGGGAGTGCCTGTAATTAATTCTTCTTTGTGTGTATTACAAGGGCCACGTATCAACATTTATTCTTCAGCACGTCAAAACAATGATGTAACAAGATTTGTTCATAAAAATGATCTCATTCTTTCAGGAAACAGGTAAGCAATTATTAGTAGGTAGATAGGACTGTGATTGAGAGAGGAAGGCAGTCGCTAAAATAGCAAACTTCCTACCCCAGAGCAGACTAAAATTGCTGCTTCTAATTATTTCTTTGATTTGGTTTATTTAAAGTTATTTAAAAAGCGCAGATTCAATCCCATTAAGTAGAGTCAAGTGAAAAATAGCACTTCATGCATTGGTCAATATTCCTTGGTCACTGTTGGCAAATGTTCACTGCCTGCTTTCGCATCGGCTGCTGACTGCAGTGACGACACTTACCAAGGGATATTGACCAAAACAGCGAGTGATTATTTTACCATACCATTTTTCATTTAATTTTAGTCGGAGAACTATAATCAAATTCATATAAATTATTTTTAGAATGTTACCTTATGTTTCCCTGCTCGAGTTAAATATATTTCTATTATGTTGTCCATTCAAACTGTGGGGTAGGTCATTTTGAGCAGCTGTAAATTATGTATCAAATGAGATTTTAGTTGTTTTTTTAACCTAACCCTATTTATATTCCCAATTTATTATAACAATGAAAAACAACATATAAACATATCACAAAAAAATGGACTACTATATTCATAAACCTCGATATGACTTCCCAACTTATAAAACAAAGAACGGTTTAGAGACTTAGGACTTAGTTAATAATCAGTAACAATATATATATACATATATCACATAATGATTATCAGTGTAACCCCCCTCCCCTCCCCCCATGACTATAAAATGAAATGATATTGGATCTTTTAGTAAGCCCGCTTTCAATATAATATTTGTAGACATATAGTGAGATTGGGACAAATACACTTACTGAAACGACTTGAAAATATTTTTTCGGCCTATCAAACTGTATTTAATTCTGATATCGTCAGTAAGCACAATGATCACCTGCCAAACCAAATAGACCAAAACATTGAGTGGTTTTTTGCACTTGACTGTACCAAGCATCTGAAGTCATTATCGAGCCGCAGAAAACATCTTTAATCAGGCATAATTAAATATAGGTCTGACCAATTTTAAACAGTATTTGTTATTATAACACACCTGTTCAATCTAAAACAATTTATAAGACAACTTAAGATTTAACAAAAGCATCTTCTTAAACTTCAACTTCAAGTCATTTGACATCATAAAAAGTCCTATTTTGCAGGTTGGATAAAACAGGTTGGAGCCTATAAGAAACTATAGAAGCTTAATTAATATTGTACCTAAATGTTTTTTTTAAAATTTCAATATCTATATCTAACTTAATATTATTGTTTTAGTAATGGCAGCATATCAGCATTTTCATATGAAAAACCTGATGATGACAGTGGACTGCAATTTACAAATGACAAAACAAAAAAATCTTCATTCCAATCACCCAAATTACATTTGCATGCAAAAAACTGCCATGAAAATGGTACAATTGAAGTAACATGTGTAGATTTTCATTCAACTTACAATGATTTTGACGTTATTTGTACCGGATCTCGTTATGATAGATACATAAAAGTTTGGAAAGTTTTAGAACATTCTATTGGCACTTCCAGCTCCAATGTTAATATTAATGATGAACACCAATTGAACAATCTTAAACCTCCTCGCTTAAAAGGTAAGTTATATTTTAAACATTTGTAAATTGATTATATTAATATATTTTTATTAGATAGAAAATTTTGCAGCATGAAAGGTGGTATTTTTTTTTTATTTGTTGCTAAATATTATATTCATCTTTGCAATCTTCACTAGCATTTATTATTATGGTATTGCATAACTATACATATGAATGCTATATTATTAGTTGATAGTGATGGGATTAATGATAAAATACTTAGGTGTTGGCTTGGTGATATTGTTAACGAAGAAAAGGGGTCAAATACGGACGCATGTAGGGAATTTCACTCAGAATTGTAAACAAAAACAATTGGAAAAAACTGTTTACAGTAATATTATTTTTCTTGAAAATTTGTTTAATTGGCAGAATGGTCATTGCGGTCAAGTTGGGGGCTAACTTTACACCAGGTAGGTTCATAAGTTACAGCTTTATACTAGGTCAACAATCTGAATCCAGCGGCCTGTTAGTGTATCCCGATTAAGTAGTGACATGAATAACACTGATGAAAATTTTTGTCTCAGTCATAACACCTAAATACTTGTCTACTTGATTTTCTTTAGATTTCCTCAAGTTCAGTTGGTTATATAGATTCCACATGGATAAGCCAAGACTCATTAACAATTTGTATGCTGTGGCTATGTACTGGTAAAGTCAGTGCAATAGCACTAACTAAAAGGCACAGCCTAAATATAGGCTGTGCCTTTGTCATTTGTGCCAAAACTAATTCAAAACGGTATAGGTTTCCTACAATTACTTATCAAACCAATCAACCAATCGCCCATTGTCTGGAGCTGTACCCTCCACAATTTTGTAAATAGTGCTTCGAGTTAAAAATTAAAAAAAAAAAAAAAATATTTGTAATCGCCTAAAGTAAACATAAACTTTACATTTTAAAAGTGATTGTGGATTGAATGATTCTACGAGGATCTGTGTAATGTCGGTTAATTTGTCATTTCATATTCACTACCGATAATCATTACATTAAGTTTCATTTAATAATAGTTTCTTTTCCTATTTCATTTGTTGTTTTCAGTTGTCCATGATATAAACATTGGTGATCGGTATAGAACTGGTGCACTTTGCCTTCAAGTGAATGAAAAAGGGAATATGCTTTGCTGTGGTCTATATGGCAACACAAATCCTTTGCTTATAAACATTGAAACGTAAGCTTGTAAATGTTAATTATTTAGCCGAATCATTTAATTCTAAGCATAGAATATAACCAAAACATTACTAGCATGGAAACCGTAATAATCAAATGAAAGTCGCACTTTTTATATATTAAATTTTACCGTAAAAAAAAACCATACTTGATAGAGAAAACATTTCCTTTAAAAGTTTTAGACAGAACTTTATTTGTTAAAAGATCCTTTTTTAAGTTTCCATGTCATAAAATGGAACAATTATTGTACTGGTAAAGGAAACATTACTTTAAGGTCCCATGCTATAAATAAAAACAATAATTATTTATGCTGCTAAAAGAACCATTTCATAGGGTGCCATGCCAGTGGTCTATCTCTAAAATCGTTTTTAGAAACCTGAAAATTATAATATGTTTGAAATAGTAATTATAGTCCTAATCGTTCGTATAAAAAGATACGACGAGCGGTTATGGGCCAGTCTACAAGCGATAGATTAGACGTCAGTTTCAAAGAGGTTGGATGGATTAAGTCATTTGTATTTTTTCTTTGGTTAATTCCGGTTATGTATCTTATTATAAAGAGTAAGGATTGCACTATAAAATATTACTCTGAAAAAAATAATTTAAACATTCAACTGTAAACTTTAATGTTCCTTTCAAAATCTGGAAGTGCTAAAAGAACTGGATGTGATTATAGTATTTTAAAACAAAAGGATTTTAGCCTTATGCATAATCACATTAATTTGTCACTAATTAAATGACATCTGAATCTTTTTATGGTTAGTGGTCACTTTTAAGCTTAGCAGCATATTAATGTGACTATGCATAAGGCCATTTGACTTCTCCTAGCTTAAACAAATAGAAGAACTATGTTAGTGCAAAAGCCCTCGGTATGGGAACGTCCACATTTGTCCAGCTTTTTATTTTTTAAAATAAGATTTTCTTCTTTTCCAGAGGGCAGAAAATTCTCGATCCATTTGAAGAATTTGATATCTGTCAAGCTACTACTGATCTGCAGTGGCTAAATAAAGATTTAATCTTGATGTCTAGTCATGCGGGAATGGTAACTTGTACAGATTTACGCTGCAACAAAGTGGTAAATCTACATTGATTAAAGGAAATAACCCATTATGGGCCTATTTTTTTTTAAGAGCAGCCATCAATGTAATCTCATTTGGAGGTCTCATTAATACGGATAATTGTTATTATTAACAGCCAAGCTCTAAAGTATAGGAGATTCGAGATATATGAGAAAATATCAAGTTCATTTTTGTCAAAATTTTCTCTTTTTAAAGCAAAAATGCACAGTTTGCCCGGTGTCACTGTAGTTTCCTCAAGTTGTCCTCGTATCAGACTTTGTCTGCTATTAATATTTATTTATTTTTATAATTTTATGTATTGGCATTGTTAAAATAATACTATATTATTATGATTGTTGTCTACGAGTCTATTCGTCAAAGATATTTGTAGGCATTTTTTTTTTTATTGTGAGAATTATTTTTGAACAAAATATTTTTGCATTATTATTCATCGCTTATTGAGTGATGTTATAGACGTCCTTATTTATTACATTCACTCTTATTTCATGGAACAGCCTTGGCACATTTCGATGTGGTGGAAAACTTAAAAGAATACGAATTATACTACTAGACTGATCTCAATCACGATTAATTCAACAGAATTTTGAACACTTAATGCATCTAAACGACATAAGACTGCTCTTGGAATATTATTAATATAAAAATATAGAACTCGTGATGCCTGAGAGATTAAGCTATTTTTTCCTATGGAAAAAATTCCATGGAAATTTTTTTTTCCTTGTACCAGAAATATTTTTTTGGGATTTGGAGTTGCTGCTACTAGATAGAAAGTCTATAAATATGATGGCACCAAATTATTCAAAAAAGTTTCAACGTTGTTTTTCAAAAATAAACTTATAAGTTTATTAAAAACTTATTAAGGTTATAACCTTAATAAGTTTTTAAATCTTTTAAAGTCATTCTCGAAAGATTGTTGTGTTGATTACATTATTGATCCATTCGAAGCAACATTAGATGTGACGATCATGAGTGCCATGCTAAAAAATGAAGAAGGAATCGCTTTCAATTAGTTTTTTTGATGAAGGTCGTACATATATATCAGATAGAGGCTTCCATAGCACAGTCCTAGCCTTAGAATGTATGAATTTAAATTCTATATTTTTCCTCACTCTAAATAAAATAATGAGCAACTCTCAACTGCTCATGCCAACGAGTCAGGCTCGTTACTTTGTGCCGCTGGGTAATTGAGGTTATAAATTATACATTGAGGTTATAAATTATACCTCTATTTTTTAAGAATTAAAATTTCTTTATATTTATATATAAAAAAAATATTCCTTTACACAAACTTTTATTTACTTTTGATACATTTTGTATAATTTAGGATGATTGTATATACTAATATGAATTTTTACTTCATAATTATGAGTATATTTTTCAAAATTGAGATGTAATTTGATAAATCCGCTAGGTCGCTTGGCGGTAAAATAATTAATAATGAGAGTTAATTCGAATCAAGAATATTCTTAAATATTATAGTCGTCCGTCTCTCGATCGCAAATTCCCCGCCCCGTCCCCTCGCGTCACGGTGTTACATCTCAAGGAACGGTTAAAGCATGTTTATTCAGTGTCAAATATATGAAAAAGGTATAACCTTCAAGAAAAACAAATAAATCGAGAGCTCTCTTTCTAACCCATTATGTTGACTATATTTAGTCAATGACCTTTTGACGTTTAATCTCTTGCATCCTATATAAAACAAAAAGGCACTGGATAAGTCTGCCTTTTTGGTCATGTACAGTCGACCCATCACCGTTTCTGACTAATTCCGAGTTGACTCGAGCCGGAGTTAATTCTGCTGACTATTCGAAGACAGTTTTATCGGTCATTCGCCTTGCGCAGTGATATAATTTTAATAAATTTTTTTACTGTTTTATCCAGTTATTATGAAATATCTTTTATCTACTTATATTATAAATGATTTATTTTGACTGGGTAGGCTATATACCTTTATGCCTTTATAGGTGGCACGCCCCTGCCTCATTCTACCCTTACTCTAATTTACCTAAAGCTTTAATTTCCCTTTAAAGTCCCCTAGAAGTTGTTTCTTTCTTAGTTCTTCTCCTAAAAGTCGACACCATCCTTAACTACTCTGTTCTGGGTTTCCCCCTTCATCCCTTCTAATATACTAAAAGTTATAATACATAAAACAACAAATATATTTATAGCATACAATAACTAAAATAACGTAAAATACAATAGCATAAAATAATGGCGGGTACGATTCAAGCGTGGCCACTGCAAGCTGAACAAACACCTGCACAAATTAAGCCTATCGTCTGACGACAGGTGCAGGCTTTGCCAAGTGAGCCCAGAAACTCCGTTACACCTACTGGGAGAATGTGGGCCTCTCATGAACAAAAGATTCCAGCTTCTAGGCAACCATCTCCTCAAGCCTGAGGAGATTAGAACCATCGCACCTAAAAAGATACTCAACTTTATCTACAGTACGGGACTAGAGGGCGAACTTTAAGTGGATTTAAAAGTACAATAGTTCTGGAAAGGACGCGGTACGCGGGGACAGACTCCCCACATCCACTAATATACATAACATAACATAACATAATTCATATATTTTTAATACATTTTTAATTGTGTCATTTCAGGTGTATTCTGTATCTGATCCATTCGGTGCTTCAATATTTTGCATTAAAACTGATGGCGCAAATAGTATCATAGCTGGAGCATCCCAACATTCTAGATGTGTTTTATATGACATAAGAAAATCTAGAGATCATATCCAGGTGATATAAAATTTTAAGCTTCAATGATCCTTAGAACTCTGGCTGACCAAAAAACACTCAAAATAATTTTGTTATTTTATAAAAAAAACTAGCAGATGCTACTATGCAAATGGCACTTGACGCCTCGTTTGTCAGCTCTACGAGCCTCACTATGTATGGGCCTCATGCAGAACTGTTTGCGGGTCTCCCTTTTTACACATACCTAATTCTTTCAAATTAAAAACATCTTAACAAACTTACTTGAACTTGGAAAATAAAAATTTCCAGATGCCACACGGTGCAAGGTGCAAATAAAAATCAAAACAAAATGTCAGCCATGCGAGACAGCTACATCATGTGACTATCCACAAACAAACATCATTTCAGAGAAACGTGCCATTAAAACACTAAAACTTTTACTGTAAACTATCGTGCGACGACCACATGCCCGGAAATATATAAGTGAAAAAAAGTATTTTTCAGTTGCCTTTTAGTTGTAAAGAGATCACCCATCCGTGCAATTCGAATTCAAGTACTTTGCAATACGTATTACGACACGTGCATGCTTGGCCTAGGTACTTGTCAATTAGCCTGCAGTTCGTATATCATATGCGGGATGTACAAGTATTATTCATAGTTTCAGCTTCTTCACCTATTATTCATCCTTTTAAGAAAATACTTTTACAAAAAAATTGCAAAAATTTTATTTTAAACGTTTGTAAAAAAAATGGTAAGTAGGTAAGTGCAGTTTTCATAATTTTAAAATCCGTGACATGGTTTATGGACATCTGTCATACCTTAGGATTTCCCCATAGTGGCCCTTTTTAAAACTAATCCTGTAAATAGGATCTATTTATTAATTTACCAAATGTCAATATACTGTCAAACTTTTATAAAGTAATGTAAACTAACGGCAAACGCCTATTATAAAGTAAGGAATCATCTAAATACTTTAAGCAATACATTGTATAATTTTACTGGACCTATACATTAGTTATATAAGATTGACACTGTGCCATTAGTTATTTATAAAACCATAAAATATGTCAAACACCTTCAATCTTACCTTTAACCTTGCAACTTGTAACCTTCAAGTTTATATTATGATTTATGTATACAGTCTCAAATTTCAATATTTATCTTGACAATGCATAATAACCCCTGGAGGGCGTGGTTTATTTTGGCGCCAAAACCCGTTGAGACTGTAGTTATTGACCTTGAAAAATCACTCACTACTATAAAATCCATAGTGCAGGCATGAGTCGTTCAATTTTTACAAATCTGGTATCATCGGATTCACCGTAAAATTTTCTATTACACCATATCACTTTGATTATGTTTGTCTCGTAAATTAAAGAAGAAAAAAATAAAAATGTTGCCATTTTTTTTTTTTTTTTTTTAAATTACGAAATAAACAAAATCAACAATTTTTTATACATTTTCATATATTTATACATTACATTACAATTTAAAAGTCTTCCAAAATATGTACAGTTTTCGGAAAAAAGAAAAAAGTTAAAAAAAAGTTATAGATATTGAAACTGTAGTACATTAGTGTATTTTCAATACACATTTTTTAATAGTAGTAGAAACTGCATTGAAATGAAAAAAAAAAAAAAACAAAATTATTTCGTTGTGATTTTCAATGAAAAAAACGTCAAGTTAATGAATAATACTGAAATAATACCAAAAATAATCAAAATCAAGCAGGTATTCATGACGTCCCCTCACGTCATACGCTCTCAACGGACACAGAAATGTCCGCGCGGCATGACGTCCCCTCACGTCGTACGCCCTCCAGGGGTTAACATATTAAATAAATTAAACAACAATCTTCTCTCATAGTTGTCCACATTTAGCACACTGTCACACTTCTAGATCTACCACAGCACAACATCTGTAACCATGGAACCCTCTCATCTCCTGATCGATATTTCGCCTTAGTAGTTAGGGGAAGGAGTATTATATCAAAAGTGCTTGTTTGTAGGTATTGATTCCGTGGACGGAAGGGAGGTTAAAATTACCGTATATAAAGTTAAAGTTGCTTGAAGAACATCCGTTTGCACGGTTACAGTGGCATGTTCATCCACAGAATTATCCACCTTATTTTTTAACATCGTGTAGTTCTACATACCATATACAAAGGCAAAATAAGCTTCCACCCAACAATAGGATGTATGCATCTGTCGAAATAAACAAAACGTAAATATTTTTATTATTTCAGATATATTTCACTGACAGAGGACAGTCATCTCGTGTATACGGTCTAGACTTTGATTCTACCATTTTGGTGGCTGCCTTGGATCGACGGGTAGCTTGCCTTAACTTTAACGTTAACTCAGCTACAACACCAAGAAAAGATTATGGAAGACGTTTTGTACATATGATGTAAAGAATTAATTATGGATTTGGCTGGCTATTTTTATATTTATTTAGTTCTAAGTACTAAGAATATAAAACTGTGTTCATGAAATAAGTTCAATATACACTTAAGCATTTCATAATTTTGATTTTTGTTTTTGAAATATTGATATTTTATCAATTAAATTCCATTTTTATATCTATTTCTAATTTCTTTGTTTTAAATAATTCTGTGATGTGTTCGAGAATTACTTACTAAGTCAGGTTAAACTTAAAGTTACAATATTGCAATGAGCATTAAAAATTTGACAATAATGTGGATACTCCGCAAAATGTCATTCCGAAATGCCATGTCACCAAATGCCATTCTTTGAAAGACCAAGGTTTAATTTCTTGTCCGTTGGGCCCTTTTATAACTCCGTTAAAAACCGTTTTGTATACTTTCTCTAAATACTCAGATATCAATTGTATCTTTTACATACAAGCTGTTGTTTCCTGAAATAAATAAAATAAAATACATATATATGAAGCGGTTTGCGTACCTGTGCAGTGCCACTTCCTGCTTGACAGCGGGAAGTGGCATTTTGGACGAACATACAAGGGGTATTCATTCAACCATGCCATCATGTGTTAAAATCGAGAAAAAATATCAAATATAAGTTATCAAGAATAGTGAAAAATTGGGTATCCGACGTGAAAAAGTTAATAAAATTAGTTTTTTTTTTTTTTAAAAAGTTGAGAGTATCTCTCTCAAACCAGAGCGATATTTTCTAATAAAGAATTTTATGGTGAACCAAATGACACCAAATTTGTGGCAATTGGACCACCACCACCAAATTTGATTATTCTTCTCAATGGTGAGTTTTCATATTTATAGATTATAAATCACTACTTTTTGCTCGTCAAAATTTTTTGACGGGAATCATTTCTAAACGGTTTAGGAGTCTATAGAGCAAGAAAGGTTACATATAGAACAGTCTACGGACTGAAAACAGAATATTAATAATTATAATTTTGAGTAAAAATAAAATTGTTTTTCAATCCAAGAAGATAAATAACAGTTGTGAAGAAGTTAACAGAAAAGAGAATACAACTTTGGGTGAGCTTTACCTTGGGCAACGGTCCTCAGAGATATAGTTACGCCTATGAGACTTGCCATGTAATTGATCCATTAAATATTGCATTTTTTTGTGCATCAAGTCAAGTCAGTGTTTTAATGAATAGTTGTCCGAAAAAATAAATAAGATAGTCCATCTTTGCATTGTTCCGTCAAATATAGGTAATTGTAAATTCGCCTCAGACTTATTGGAAATTGATGCTGGTAGGTGAAGGTCACGTTTAGGCTCCATAGTACATAATAGCTGGTAAATAGCAACCTCTCTTTCGAAGTCCAGTACATTTTATGCAACTCTGTAATTAAACCGTCTCGTAAATGAGGAAGGGATATTAGAAGCGTTTCCCATGACAAGTCCTTTAAATGTCTTATACTGTCATAAATGCATTGTACACCTGCGAAATAAGACTAGAACTTCTAGGATTTACACAGCGATTTTCTTTTTGGCAGCCATTTTCAATGGAATATACAAGAAAATGAGTAAGTACATAATGTGATTTGTTAGAATATAATTATCGCCCAGATAGGTGAGAGTGAAAGCTTTCATAAAATACAGGCCTGTATTTAAACCAGCGTGCATTGCGTCAAGCGATGCAACTATCTGTGCATTCGGTATTAATTTTTCTTTGAACATTCTGGCTATATAATTTGTTTAAAAATTTTCAATCTGTAAAAATAATAAAAAGCATTCGAATTTCCTTTAAATGTCTAATACACTTGCGAAATCTTACCTGGAATAATAATAAACTAACGCGCGAGAGAAAACGCAATGAATTTAAACAAATAAATGATATTTTGATTCGAAAGTATCAGGATGACATACAAACGTTTATCTTGAAATGTCTTTTGTACACTTGCGAAATAAGAAGCAAGTTTGGCTTCTAGGATTTTCACAGCGTTTTCTTTTTTGGCAGCCATTTTCCGTGGAAAATTGTATAAAAAATTGAATGAGTTTTTAATGCGTTTTTTTAAAATGTACAATAAATTTATTTGCTTTATATGTATAGGATTTAATGATACCCAATATTATAGAAATAATTTATGGTTATACCAGGAACGTAGGAAACTAAAGGAGTTCCTTAAATCAACATAGTGAGACTGAAAGGTGCGAAAATTACGATATTTACTTATTATAATTATTACAGTAATATTTTATTTTCCTAATAATAAGCGAGTTGCCACCTATAAATAGATGAAAGTATTACTGTTTGTTATCAAGGCAATATAAAGTAAAGATATATTTACGTGAATCGGTCGGTACCCACCTAGAATAACATACGCACATACATACATAGAGCTAGATAGCAATGATTTTAAACAATTAAATATTGTTTTGGATTCGAAAGTATAAGGATAACATAAAGTCAAGGAGAAACGTTCTCTTGACATGCCCTTTAAATGTCTTCAGTACACTTGCGAAATAGACATTTTTCATTTGCATAAAGGCGACTTTATACTTAACATAAAAAAACTCTTTGAACATAAATAATATTAGTGTTAGTATACTCGTCACCATACATGCACACACACACACATATTTATAGATTTGCCGCTATTAAAAAACAATCATCAAATATAAGTCAAATAACTTTACAACTCAATTATACAATTATATATATTATACATATACATTAAATACACTCTTACATTCCACACCCTAATATACTCACAGATTACAACACTCACACTATTATTTATCACTTGTAAATTAGATCCTAGTTCGTTTTGTTAAATTGGAGATGCCTGTAGTCGGCTTAAGTTGTTAATTAATGTATTTCTATGTAACTGTCATTATGTATAGCTGAAAGAATTTCTTAAACAAATAAATAAATAAGTTTTGCTACTAAAATTTTTACAGCGTTTTCCTTTTTGAGTCATTTTCCATGAAAAATTTTATGTAAAAATTTATGAGTTAATAATGCGTTTTTTTTTAAATATAAAATAAATTTATTTCTATCTGTTTACTGCCTCAGTGTTGTCCAATTAGGTAAGTCGGTAGAACTAGAATAAACAATTTGATTTGATATGAAATGAGGAAGGTGTATTTAACATTCGTTTAATTTAATTAAATGATATGTAGCGTTTGATCGATTTTATAAGAACGGAGATATTACAGGAACAATATATTATGTGTAAAATATTTATTATTTTTTATTAATTATATAGCGAATTGCAATTTATGGGTTTATGCTGAGGCCAAATTATGATGGGTGTTGAGGTCAGATCTGGTGCTGCTCTAAGACTATTTTATTTTAAAAAGGTAACAAACTGTTTTTCTTCATAAAATCGGGTGTAGTTTTTAACGGAGATTGTTATGGAGTTGGAAGTCTCAAAACCACAGTTGCCAGTATTAAAAATTAATTAAATAAATATACTACACCCGTCGATTGGTGACCTGGACAGTTGCTTATTGTAATCTATGATGACAATATTAAAATTTCAAATTCTGGCGGGTGTACGATTAACCTCAACAATCTCTTTATCAAAGAGATAACCATATTCTCCTGCAATTTTTTGAACAACATCGAGTTCTGCCTCACTAAGTCCAGGAGGTAAGGATAAGCTACTTTGACCTGGGTCTTTGGAGAAATCTTCACATAACTTTTTCACTTCTTCGATGAAATCTTCAGACACAACAGTCTTGTTTTTGGTTTCGAAAGTTATGGAGATGTTATTTTGCCTTTCAGTTTTTTTCATTAGTTCTTCTAATTTATTGTATTCATCCTATTATCTCTTTATCTTTTGGCTTAAGAATGCCAATCTGTCATGGTAACTGCTTACTTTGTCATATTATGAACTATATTCAAAAAATATGATTCCGGTATATTTAGAAATACAGTTTAATCAATTATAAATCGTGGGCCGCGCAATACAAGTCAGCAGACGAGCAGTTGGAGTCATGGATCCAATAAATTCAACAAGATGGACAAAAAGTGTGTAAAGGGCAACACTGTTACTAGTAAAGAACTTGAATAATAAAATATTATTTATTTATGTAACGACTGTCATGTTGATAACTGCATTCACTAAAGTGCTTAATAAACATACATGCAAATGTATTTTTAGCAAAAATACTCGTACATAAAATTGCAGATAAGATAATAATGATATAGGCTTTCAATGTACCTGTTTGAAATTTGATATGTGCTGTAGGGTGAATGTCTATGATTGTATTGAAAAATGTCTGCATAGTTTTGATTGAAATTAATGGCCAAACCAATTGGCGAAGTTATGCGAAGTAAAAAAAATATCTACACATCATTATATGTATGTTGATGTGTAGGTTTGTTTGGGTAGAGGGTAGAGGGTGTTTTGATGTTTTCAATTAACATCAAATATTAAATCAAATATTTAAAAGAATATCTTTTTCATCAAAAAGAATTCCGACCATTTGTCGTAGTACATCTTTTTTTTATTGACCTTCATATTTTACCAAAGGAAAACAGTGTTTATTTTATTTATTTATTTACCTTGGAGGCTTTTATTTTATTTTTTGAGCGAAGCAAGATTTGTTTTTTTGTGTGCCTTTTCTGTCTGCTGAAACTTGCTTTAAAGTATTTAATAAAGATTTAATCAAAACTGGCCAGAAATCCTTCAAATATCATATTGAATATATTGATTTCATTCAAAGAAAGACATGTTCACAGGCTTTTAACCATTTTTTTTAATGTTTAAATATATTATTTCAATCAAACCCGGACAAATCCAGTATAAAATATCATTATGCTAAATATGTTGAACAGATCCGGACAAATATTATTATGCATATTTATATATTTTTTTTTAGAAAAAGTCCCTAATTTGTAAAGATTAATATGTTAAAAAATCATTAAAAAATAATAAGAAATATTCTGTACAGTTTTTTAGCTCTCCTGGAAAAATTGTTAGCTGAGCTTGTCCAGGTTTGTTCCGCACCTCCTTAATTGTTTAGAAAAGCCCTAATATTACAAATTAACTTCAACACACACAGTAGGTAATAAACGTCAAACGCTTAGGCCTTAGACTTGTAGGCCTTGCTGTCCCCTTGTTTGGACCTTTTGAAAGCGTTATAGAAGGTTTTTTGTTGAAAATTAAAAAAAAAATTGATAAAGACAATTTTTTTGCTAGCTTTAGGACCTTTTGAAAGCGCTATAGCCTATAGCTTTTAGGCAGTAAAAAAATGACTTGAGTGTTTGAATGAGAAAGGGGTATGTGGTTTGTTTAAGGAGTTATTCTGTCTGTATAAACTGGTAAAGTTTTTCGTCCATATAGGTGCAAGAGTTAATACAATCAAACACTGAAGGTATATAGCAGAATAATTAATGACAGGGCTGAGTCAGAGTACCCTTGTATTATCTTAATAAACCGACTTTTAAGGCGCCTACATACCTGAATGTTATCAAAATGCGAATTTTGCATGTTTTCAAAGTATGTTGCGTGCGTATTCAGAAGAAATACCACTAATCTACTTTACTTATATTATATATAATTTATTATTTATAGGGAAATAGCTATAGAAAACTTCTTTAAACATTATGTGGTATAATAACTTAGAAATAAAATAACAAAGTTGGCCTAAAATGGGTGATTTTTGTTTTAGATTTTATATATGAAAATGAAATTAAATGCCAAAATTATTTAGATTTTTAGAAAATATATGTTCTTGTATTATTAATGGAAAAAGAAAAAAATTAAAAAAGGTATTCGTTATTTTTCTAAAAAAAAAAACTAAATGCTATCAATATTTCATACAAAATGGTAGGCCACGGTTTATGTTATAAACGCCATTCATATCCGCTATAGAGTTTACGGTAGAGCTGTTGTTCCACTTCCACAGCTGTACCGATGGCTCCGTGCCATTATAGTCCAGGAACCTCGTCACTCTCAAGTTACAGTAGACAGACGCGTTGGACAGATTTATTGACTTGTTGGTTCATGTGTAGAACCTGTGTACATAATGCTGGCTGTAGGCCTGTTGTAATATTACAATTCTTACTGTCTTACAATTCTTAATTCTTAATATTACTTTGAAGCTGTGATTTTTTGATATTTGTCAAAGAAAAAACCACGCCTTTACTAAAAATGGTACGATACACGCTTCAACAACGCATTGAAATTGTAAAAATTCACTACAAAAATGGTGAAGAACATTTTGCAGTCACAGTTGCTATGGTAAATTGATTCGTTACTTTGTAGTTTCGTTGCAAAGACAATTCAATATGTCGTTTCCATGGTTTTTGGGTGCAAATAAATTCTCATAATTTATTGAAAAGTCACTTTTAAAACTTGAGCGTTAAAATGTCTTTTTTAAAAGATTTCTTAAGTGGGGCGAAGAGATCGGCTGCCAATATGTTTTCGCAGCTAATGACGGCACAGGTAAAACCAAAAATTATAAAAATCGACCATCAATTAAATGCTTTGTGAATAATAATTAAACAAATTTTCCTAACCGTGATATCCATCAACATCAAGCGACAGTGCTGAGAAAACCAATTTTATAAACGCAATAGCAATAAAGTAAACAGCTTGTTATGTTTCTGTATTTTTTCTGTGTACAATTTCCTATAAAATTGCATACTAACTATAATTAAAATCGGTTCATCCGTTTGTGTGCTGCGATGCCACAGACACCTTAAACCCCCTCTGTTTGGGTCGGGGGTTAAAAAGAGTAAAAAATGATATACGTATGAATTTCAGATTGCGTCAATTTTCAATTATGCTGTTTATAAACAAAATGTTTTAATCTGTTATCGTATTTTTTCAGCCGAATCCAAGATTTCAGAACCTGCCAAAAATAAAACCGATCGGCGATTATATGTAAGTATTATATATTGTTGTTTTCTTGTAACATGAAGTTGGCCCTGCATTTGAAAATACCAGTCATGGTTTTTATTAATTTCAAATCTTCCATCCATTGTTAGTTTCCAAAATGTCACTTTTATTTCCTTAATTGCTCTTTCTAATCCCAACTTACACGCAGTTATGGGACATTTCACTCGACAATCATATCTTCATCACATAAACCGTCTGGTGTGGCACCTATAAAATTAATATCGCTATCTATGAACAACCACATATTCTTATTTCTCGATTTTCATGAACACTTAATTGCTGCAAAGCTATTCTTTCATTTTCCCTTCCGTTTTGAATCGATGCAACATGACTTATATTTTGTTTATACAACATATTTTTAACTATTGTAGAACAGCTTATATCTTGACGTCTTTTCACAAGTTTACCAAAATGTAAAGCAGTTATTAAATGTCTTCTCAATTCTAACCATTCACTGCAATCACTCTGTAAAATTGTGTCTCTATGCGTCTTTGTTCAACTTCCGTCTTTTTCAATCTTTCGAGACGTTTCTCGAAAGATTGAAAAAGTTTTGGCTTTTTGAAACATGCTTTCATTCATATCAGGTAGTATGCAACCTGATATGATTTTCTCCATAATTTGCATCTTTTTTCTGCTTTTGACAATACGCCCATTTTTACATTAATATTTTCTTATCAACCTATTTTTTTAAAATTCTTTTTCTTCGAATCTAAGCAATTTGCTCGTAGGACAACTACCCATATTTTTAAATAGATTTGATATAGGTCGATTTGTATTGAAAGATATGACAGCAGCAGCGCAACGTGCCTGATAAGAATCTTTTAGTGAAAAGTTTATCCTTTTATAACCATCGACAAATTTAGCAATTATACTATTAAATTGTTCTACAATATTACTATCTATATCATGGATCAAACTTCGATAATGTGAGAAACTATAACAGTATTCATTTGCCATATTTTTTTTTATTTAAACATTGTATATTATGTAAACGCTATTATTTAAACACCATTTGCTCTGACTCTAGCACAAGCTAACTTGAATATTGTTTTTTTCACATTTTATATAAATTTTATATTTAATACAAATATAATAAATATTCAAAATGCCTACAAAGGCAGAAAATCAATTAAAACTGTTAGAGGCTAGACGTAGATCATATTTTTCTCGTTTGCAAAGAATATACGAAAAATCAAAAGATTTACAGGTGATATTTTAACCGAATCGTTTCTGGCTGACGTAACGACGTTGCCAGATTTACGCGAGAAATTTGACTCAGTTGTAGAAAATATTAACTCAATAAATTTGGATATAAACTCATAATATGAGCCAAATTTTGAGCCTTGACTCGCATTTGAGGAACTATACGGCGTCATTCAACGCAAGGCTGAGGTAATAAATGGAAAAACTACACACAAAAACAAGTCAAACATTTCAAAGTTACCGCGCTTAGAGCTGCCATCATTCGATGGTAGTTTTCAGAAATGGCCTGTATTTTATGAAGTTTTCCGTACGACCATTCATAAAAATACAGAGTTGTCAAACTCTGTATTTTCAGTATGTTGTCGGTAAGTTAACTGACAAAGCGCAAACAGTTTTCGCTGGACTTCACCCGCCCCAGAGAATTACTCCATAATTTGGAGTACATTGGTTATTAAATACCAAGATGTACGTGCCACTAGAGCAGCATATTATTATATGCCTCTGTATTTAAAACTTGTAACGCAAGCCACTTCCAATAACCTCGAGTCATTCATTGATCAATGTTCAAGCTATATTGCTGCCTTGAAACAACTCAAAATTCCGGATCTCAGAGAGTTTCTTCTAATTCATATAAGCATGAAAAAACTCGATAGAGAAACCGCAAAGGAATTCGAAATGTCGATAAGAAAGACAGATATTCCTAAATACGATGAATTTGTCACGTTCGTGCCTGAAAAGGCAAAAATTCTGCAGCAAACTGCAGTTAACAGTGTTTCCAGTTCACGCCCTACAGGCAATCAAAATAAATCCAACAATAACGCACAGAAGGGTCAATCATCACATGTGTTTGTTGGCATCGAAGAAAATCCAAATAAATGTTTTTTCTGTCACCAAAGGAACCATAACGTCCTGTACAAGTGTCCCGATTTCTTAAAGGAGACACCAGGTGATCGGTTTAATTCGGTGAAAAAACACAAGTGTTGTGTTAATTGCCTGAGTGCAAAACATGCTAAGCCTGCATGTAAATCCACAAGTAGGTGTCATCGGTGCAACTTTAAGCACTGCTTCATTTCCAAGGAACACCAGCCTCGAAGAATAATGAAACTTCAGTTTCAGCAACGGACGCAGCACTCTGTGCACTGTCTTCAGTTGGTCCGATGTCCCACAATACAAATGTTCGCCCGAGTAAATGCCCGATTGTGCGACTGTGTGTCGATAGTTACGACCGAGAAGAGGCTGATGCTACAAAATTGCCAATATATTTATTATTCAAATATCGCGGTAGTAACCTAATCGACCTCCCCATCATGAATGAACTGTACCGTACCATAAGTAGTACCAATACCTAAGGAAATCATAACAAGGCCAAGATCAGCTTGGGGTAAACAATGATTACATCATTGCGACCGTCTTAGCATGTGAGCTGAGAGCAGTTTCCAGGGAACCTTTAAGCAAAATAAATAAATAAGCAGAGAGCTGTGAACTTCAGTAGCTGAGCAGATGAGAAAAGCGCGGTTGAGCAGGATAAGCAGGAGCAGATATTAGTTCAGTTTTAGACTTATTCATTACTGGAATAACCTAACGATAACTGTCAATACGCATGTTGTTATATATTTTGACTTATTAATTTAAAGCAAGGAGCTAAGGCGCTAAGGGGCATATAGGCGCTTGTCAAGAATCGATTCTAGCAAGTTTTAAGTTAGAGAAGATTTGCAAAAACACAGGTTTGAACTAGGAGCACATTGCGGAGGGATGATAACTGCCTTGCAGTTACCAATCCCACAGAGAGCTGCGTATGTGTAGTGAGCAGTGTATTGGGAGCGTGTTTTTACGCATAGCCACTTTTGGAGTAATATTAGAGCTAGAGCAAATGAGTGATTTTCATCACAATGATAGATTGTAAGTATAACTTAAGTAGTTCAAATAGGATATATATATATATTTAATTTAAAACATCAAGTGTCAATATACCTTGTAATCTTATTGCTATGGGCACAAACCCCATGTAATTCCGGCTTAGGGCCAACTACGTCACTTACATGTCTGTATTCAATATAAATTTAAAACTAGGAAATTATTTATATTTTCTTATATGCTAACCAAAAAAATATGAAATAAAAATTGAAGATTACAATAAACATTTTAAAATACAAAACGGCTGTAACTTAAGCTTATCTTATTTGTTCGGCAGTGGTTCTAACCTTCCCGGATTTTTTTACCTTTTCGATATCGATTTATAATGGGTAGGTTTTGACAGGCTAAAGTATTACCTACCAGAAACTTTGTCTTTGTCCACTATAATCCTAGGTCGGGTTTTTCCACGAGTTGAACACGCCGCGGACCTAATGGTTGGTGTCATTACATTAACCTACTCGCATTTGGTTCGGCAAATTTATTAAAATTAGTAGGTATGTGTATTTGGGAATATAGTATTTCCGGTAGGTTAACGAAGTGCGATTTTTGAATACACTAAAAAAATAATTGCATTATTTCCCGCGACAGTATTTATACAGAATCTTAAATAATTTTGTTAAATGCACGGAACTAACTGCTTTAATTAAATATCGTGTTCAATCTCGATTTACTAGAGATAAAGAGCTTTTTCATCTGCCCATATGCAAAAGAAATTACTGCCAAAACTCCTATATGTACAAAGTATGTAAGACAAGCCACAGGAAATAGATTTAAAACAATGGTTACTGACTGGCTTTTAGATATAGGAAGGTCGAAATCCGAAGACCTAATTTACAACAAAATACAATAATGATAACGAGCATAGCGTTAAAATAAAAATCAACAATTAATATTAAAACATATTTAGGCCTAGGATAATTTTATATTATAGTAATTTATTATTTTTACTTGATTTACGCTTTTTATAGAATTATAATTTTTATATCTTACATACACTTTATTTTTCACTAAATGACATTATATAATATAAAAAAAAATAAAAAAAATAGAGCTTTATATTGATCGGTAATGCGCCAACATAAGATACGCGCTTCTGTCGCTATTGCAGAACAGGTTTTCCTAGTGCAATAGCACAGTACGCTTTGCCTGACAACTAGCGGACACACACACACCACACACACTGAAACGCTATGAATAAAAAATCCGCCTAGTACTGTTAACCTAAGTGTACCTACGATAATTGAAGGTAGATTCTTTAAGCTATCATTGTTAATTGTATATTTATCATGTAAGATTGTAGGCTGATTGATAGGTATAATGAAGTGAACGTATTTGTGAGGCATGTACTTAGAAAGAAATAAATGGATATTATTATTATTATTAATGTGTATAATAAACTTTCTAATAATAATGAGATTGATATATTTAATTGTAATTTGAGTGAGTTTAAGCGTCAAATTTCTAAATGTTTAAATGTCTATTATTCTATTTGTCTATTTGTAGTAATTCATGTTTGTTTTCTATGTATATACCAAATGTATATGTATTGTATTTGCCAATTAAAATAAATAAGTAACTGCCGTAAGTGTTATAAGTGGCCATAAATCCATAAAGAATAAAATTCGTTTTTTGTGAAAAGTATTACATATTAAGGCTATTTTTTAAATTTTAAACACACAGCAGATAAAATAAAGTAGATAAAGGGACGTAATCTATATCCTTTACCTCACTTTGTCCAAATCCACTCTAATCTTTAATCACATCTTACCAACGTACAGTTAATATCGGATTTTATAATACAATTAATATATACATGTTTGTGGTTTAACATTGTAAATACATAACATAATGTAATAGGAACATAAATACACGTGTCAATCAAACACAATAACAAAGATTTTATATAAAAATGCAAAACTTACTAGTAGTCCAATACAATTGTTAATACTCTTAAAATTCACAATTTTGTAATATCAAAGTCGCATTAGGTTGTAGCGGTGTGAGTGGACACCGCTACACACACACACGACGTCACACGCACACACCCTCGCGTCGCGTCGGCGGCGAGCGGGGCGACCCGAGCGGCGGCCGAGTTCAGCCGATTTCAGCCGAGTGGAGCCGAAGCGCGGCGCGCTTGCGCAGGGCCGGACTGGATCGCCGGGCGCCGGGCGACAACGGACAGTCGTTTGAAACACAGAATCAAGAGAGCTGTTGAGCGCGCGCAGCCATACGAACGATCTTGCTATTTTTAATTTATATACTTTACCGTCGTACATTTTTTACCTTTGTTAATTAGTTTTTAAGTAATACTACTTGCAATTATTGAAATGTTTCCCAAAAGGGATTACATGTAAATAAAGTCATAACGCCTGCTAAATAAACGGCTTCAATGTTCGTCGGTTTCATCTTTATTCAACCTACCTGCATCCAGCCTGGACATTGGGGACGAGTTAAAACATAGGCGTTATAAGGTATATAAAGTGTATAATCGTTAGATATGTCTGCAAATAGATGTTAATTTAACTGCAAAAATTATACAAGAATATATGTCAAGCGGCTTTATGAGATGATGCCTAAACATGTTAATTTGATTTTGATTGAAAAATTGATTTTGCTATTTTGACATTTTATTACAGTTGTTTTAAAATTTTAAGGAATTTGAAATAGCTTTATATTATATTATCATAATAAGTTAACATATGTATTTTTCCTAAAATATCGAACCCAAATAACCTCGCTCTGTCGAAAACCGTTTCGCTGTGGCACAATAATTTGTATTGACTCTATTGGTGTCAATGTATTAGTTTAAATAGTAATTTACCAATATATAAAATAAATACAATATCCTATTACAGGTGCAGCGGTCGTCTCGTCACTGCGGCGTTCTCGAGGCCGACGTTGGAGAGCGACTCGTTAGCCGATCCGCGTATTGCCCCTGCGCTTGCGGCTTGCCAACCGACCGCTGCCGAGAGGTACTTATCCATTCTAAAATAGTGTATATATATGTGAACTGAGTTCAGGTGACAATTTTTTATTTTATTTTAGTAATTTTAATATCCAAATATTTGATTGAGTTTTTATTCAGTCTGCGATAAACATGCGAGTTGAGGCGAATGTGTTTTTTCTGCGTGATTTCGATTTTTCAGTTGGCTGATGATTTATTTATTTAAAACATCCATTTCTTTTAATAATCTATATAATAATATCTTATAATTACTTTTAAACAAAACATTTTTGTACTGGTTGACATGGTAACATGGTATTTACACTAAATAAAAAAAGGCATACGTAACGTCATAATACGTAAATAAACTTTGTTTTTTAATATATTTTTATTTCATTTTTCGAAAAAAATATTTATTTATTCTTTTGGGAAAACAGAGTTAAATCAATATTACATTTAAAAATTAAGAATTAATCAAATAACAATCCGTGTCCCGGCCGATCCGCTCTCGTGCGGACCCGAAGACCAGTTCCTCTTCAGTCGGGACACAGCGGTTTGGGGGGTGAGATTTCGCCGCCACTCACCAGCTCACTTGCCCGGAGCCGATGATAGCCTGCGGTTTCTGCCTACCACAGGGTCAGCAATCTCGTTCCGTAGTTTCCCGTAGAATTATCCGCCAAGAGTGCAATCCAGCCAAGTGTACGTAGTAGTCTTGCGTCACACTCGGGGCGGAGTTCAGAAGGTGGACCGAAGATCCGAGTTTCGAAGCGTCAACCACTCAACTAAGCTAGCCTGATTCAAAATGCAATGGATTCAAAGTTCTAATTATTAAAAAGTCAATAAAAACAGATTTGAAATATTACACTTTTTATTTAAACGGGTCGTAAATCCGTTGAATAAATTAAAAGATATTGTCTGATTCACAATTTTAAACACAGAATAAATTCAGTTCAAAACACATAAAAACATAATGTGATTGACAGTTTATACACAGTAGTAGTTGTTACAGCCTTCCGATATATTTGCAATTTGTGACTATTTTATATCAAAGAATAAAATGTCAGATTGCTTCAATTCACTCACCAAAAATGCCGATCTAGCTTAATTTCTCATCGCCCACTGAGCGCTTCTCGAATACTAAATTCAATTGTTATGGTGATTCGTGACCTCAGTTGTTCAGCCCGATTTTAATTTTCTTCGCGTACATTAACGTTTTAGCCCCGTGTTATCTCAACCTCTGGCTGGATGATACGTAATTAAGAGAGTCTTGCCTGCTCAAGTAATTTTAAACTAAATTTAATTTAATTCGCGACGAAAAATCGTTTTGACAGTCAAAACTGGCAGAGTGACGTTACCAATTCGCGTCTCGCTAACAACAACTAACAAACCGTGGCTTGAGACGCTGATTTTAAAGGCTCAGGGCGCGCTACCCCTCGCACCGCGAAGGTAACACTCCACCCTTCCGGCCTCTCGTTTACGGAAATTTTTGGTAAAGACGCTTGTGATGCTCCATGTTAAATGTAATAATAGATATTTTTAGATTAAATATCTGTTATTTTTCCTCTGCTTAAGGCATTGTTCAATATATTTCCTAAATTATATATTCACATGCTATTTCCTATTAATAAAAACTGTTTCGATATTATATAATGTAATCAGTTTTTATCCTAATCCTTAAGCTATAAATATATCTAATTTGAACATATGACCTGTTAACCTAGATGTCCCTTGACCTATTTTCTATTGAAATTAGAGATTATGCAAATATTATTTTCGCGGCGAACTAATGAGCTTTAAATCGATTCTCGTTACAGGGGTCGCCGCGTCCAACCACTTACCGGCGTTCATCGCCATTAACTTAAGATTCAAAAATGCATTACCTATTTAGTATCTACTTCTTTTAGAATACTTTATACAACAAATTCTATATTATACAATTTCTAGAACTAACTTATAGCTAGACAAAAACATGTATATAGTATATATAGGTAGTGATTCTCCCCCATTCAGCTGATTATTGGCACCAAAAAACTTTTGTTTTTATACTATGAAAATTATTTAAAAAAAAATGAATATTTATAAAATTCCCGTTAGAAACTAGAAGTTTTTTGTCCGATTCGCGCGGCTCTTTTGATGGGTTTAAAAGGCAAATTATTCCTCCTTTGCGCTATTGGTTCGTTTATTGGACTTACCCGACTGCCTAAGCCGGCCTCTGACGGGCCGCGTTATATTAGAGGTATTCCGACATTTACGCCGCATTTTTCGATATTTTGCTTTAAAACGGCGAACCTTGTTTAAATCGCCTGCCCGGTGTTGCCAACTTGCAATTTTCGCGAAATTATTTTTTCCTGAATGTGAGATAAATCATTTTTTCCACGACAGTCCGATTATGGATTTCCTTTTAAAGTATATACAGTAGGTATGTTTTTAAACTAAATTGTTGCAAAATGATTATAAACTAAATCAAATTATTCAAAAAACACGTAAGTATAAGATTTGTATGTAGAGGATGTGTTGAGTGTGTGTGTCGGTGAATTAATGAAGTTTAATGTAGGTATTATTGTACAATGCGTTTAATGAATTGAGGGTTAGATTATTTTTGTGTGGGAAAATAATGTTTAATGTGTATTGGGTATAGATTTAATGCAAGTTTTTTTTTTAATACAGATTAGAATTTAAAAGGTTTCTCAAATACACTTATTTTTACCATTTTAACCAAATAATATACTTTTTAGAGTGCGAAAGCGTAGGACGCCTCGCTGTCGGTTTGTTATTGCAATCGGTCCTTAGAAGTCTAAGGCATAAAACACTCTTAAGATTATTAAATTATAAGTTTCCTCCATTCCATTTTCGCTATAACCGAAGCAGCCGGCGTTGCTGCCTAGATCAGTAGAGTGCGCATAGGCCATAGCAGGGACCAGAGCGTATCATTCAAACAACTTGTCCGGGTAAACTGGCGCAGAGCTGAAAGCGACGCGACGGCCATGTTTCTTTTTCGATCGCAACAGATCGCGATTATACTAATAAAGCAGAGCGGACATTGTGGGCGGGTCGCAACTGAAGCCTTTGATTGAGCGCATCTAATGCCCGCTCAGCTGTAGATAGCCATATAGGCTTTTGCCGTATAGGGGATGTCTAATATTATTCTGAACGATGTCTCGTGGGTTTATTCTATGCTTCAAAATGGAAACGATGCATGGTATTGGTATAAAATGTTGAATTTAACGTTTTCCCTAAATATTCATTTTTTTTTTTAAAGTTTATTGTCACCATTGGGTGACCATTGGGTGGGTGGGTGGTAACTTAAGTGTATCATACACCTAACTTCATAGTAATGTAATAATATAAGCACAGGCATAATTCCATGGTACGCAATGGCCAAAGTTGTCGCAAAATATCGACAAGCTCCTGATGACTAATAACTAAAAAAAAATCATAAATCTTATTTTCGCGAGTGAACGCATATAAATTTCATACCCCGATATTACTGAAGAGTTGCTTAATTGTTTGTAATATTATATGTAAGGCTCCAATCGGGTCCATTTACGTTAACAACGTTTTAATTTAAATTATATACATCTTCATTAATTGATGAAAATTGTCATGAAAGTATATGTCTACATCGTTACTCCGTCTGTAAAATCTTTATTAACACTGAATTACTTTTTCATAAAAAAAATTGACAAAAGGTACGAATTGAACGTGTCCGAAGGAAAGACTTAACGCGCATTGCGAGGTGGTTGTTATGTTTGCTAGTGTTTCTCGTCATAAGTAACGAAGGTATTTTTTTTTTAGTATTCAGATTATATTCACCTTGTAAAACTAAAATATATCTTGTAAAACTAAAATAATTTTGGGTTACCGCTAAAAAAAATATTGTATTTTTTTATTTTTGGCCCCGTATAAACTGAATTCGGACGAATTTTCACATAAAGTAATATAAATATAAATAAATGCATTTTGTTTTAGGGTTCGGGACCTAATGTTGCCAGGCCGTGTGGAAGAAAAACCAGTTATCCTTGATATAAATGATGAACATCCAGCTTTCGATCTTCACAATCAAGAAAACAATGTTGTTGAAGAAAATCCAGTTATCCTTGATATAAATGATGAACATCCACCTTTCGTTCTTTACAATCAACAATACAATGTTGTTGAAGAAAATCCAGTTATCCTTGATATAAATGATGAACATCAAGCTTTCGTTCTTCACAATCAAGAAAACAATGTTGTTGAAGAAAACCCAGTTATCCTTGATATAAATGATGAACATTCAGCTTTAGTTCTTCACATTCAAGAAAACAATGTCGTTGAAGAAAATCCAGTTATCCTTGATATAAATGATGAACATCCAGCTTTCGTTCTTCACAATCAAGAAAACAATGTTGTTGAAGAAAATCCAGTTATCCTTGATATAAACGATGAACATCCAGCTTTAGTTCTTCACATTCAAGAAAACAATGTCGTTGAAAAAAATCCAGTTATCCTTGATATAAATGATGAACATCCAGCTTTCGTTCTTCACATTCAAGAAAACAATGTCGTTGAAGAAAATCCAGTTATCCTTGAAATAAATGATGAACATCCAGCTTTCGTTCTTCACAATCAAGAAAACAATGTTCTTGAAGAAGATCCAGTTATCCTTGATATAAATGATGAACATCCAGCTTATGTTCTTCACAATCAAGAAAACAATGTTGTTGAAGAAAATCCAATTATCCTTGATATGAATGATGAACATCCAGCTTTCGATCTTCACAATCAAGAAAACAATGTCGTTGAAGAAAACCCAGTTATCCTTGATATAAATGATGAACATCCAGCTTTCGTTCTTCACAATCAAGAAAACAATGTTGTTGAAGAAAATCCAGTTATCCTTGATATAAATGATGAACATCCAGCTTTAGTTCTTCACATTCAAGAAAACAATGTCGTTGAAGAAAATCCAGTTATCCTTGATATAAATGATGAACATCCAGCTTTCGTTCTTCACAATCAAGATAACAATGTTGTTGAAGAAAATCCAGTTATCCTTGATATATATGATGAATATCGAGCTTTAATTCTTCACAATCAAGAAATCAATTTTTTTGATGATAATCCACGTCTTCTTGAAAATAGAGATCAACCTGTTGTTAAAAAACATCGTCATAAAAAAGATAAACATTATCGCTACACATATAATATGAGTATATCAAATTGCTTTGACTTAATTATTTATCAACTTCGTTCACATCATAGAGGCCATATATCCGTAAAAGATCCATATATTGTTCTAGATTTTCAACGTATTGTTCATCGTATTCTTTTACATCGTGAAATCAGTAAAGCAGATTGGGACAAACACCATCGAATGAATTATTTACGTCTTCGTCCTGAAGACAATGAAGCAGATCGGTTCGACGATGATAACATTTTTCTTATTTATTTTAAAGTAATGTTTGTCATATTACGTGACGACTGTCTCGAAGATGATCCATATAGTGTTTTTGTTTATTATCAACGTTTTTTTCATAATATTCTTCGTCGTCTTATTCGTCGTAAAGTCCACGCACATTGGACCGAAGATAAGCCTCTTGTTAAAGAAGATTCACTTTTTATTCCTAGAAATCAGCTTCTTGTCAATGAAAATGAAGCAGTTCATCCCGAATATCAAATTATTCTTTTTTATTTTCAACACATTCTTCGTCGTCTTAGTTTGCATCGTAATGCCAATGAAGCATATCGTCCCAAAGAAGATCCACATATTTTTCTTTATTTTAAACGCATTCTTCATCGTCTACGTTTTTGTCATAAATTCTATAAAGATGAGTGGACCGAAGAAGATCCACTTATTGTTCATTTTAAATGTCTTCTTCGTCGCGAAGGCAATTTAGCGCATCGGCCCGAAGAAGAAGAACTTATAGTTATACATTTTCAACTTATTCGTATTCATGTTCAGCGCCAACGTAATCGTCGTGAAGCAGGTCAGCCCGAAGAAGATCCATTTATTCGTCGTAATATTCAAGGTATACTTCAAGTTCTCCTTCGTCGTAAATATGATCTGCTTCTTAACCTATGGCCAGTTGAGCGAATACAGATAAGGCGAATGTATGGACATCGTACGGGCCGACCTTGATAACGACGATCTTTAGACGAGAATTTAGTTTTATTATAAAGATAAGGGTTTGATAAGGGACATACGGCCCAACTTGCTGCAGAAAGTGGTTGAAAATTGGGCCTCTCGGCTGGAATTTGTTCAAGTCAGCCGCGGCGGCCACTTACCCGAAATCATTTTTAAAACATAATGGCAAACCCTTATCTTTATACTAAACTAAACTAAATTCTAAACTAGTTTTTTAAACTAAATTCTTAGCCATAACATCAAATTATATGCGTTTTATCTCTTCTTGAAAACCACGCCTCTAAAAAAAACACCTTTACCATTTTAATTGACTCCTTCATAAAAAAACTTCGTTTTTTTTCCTTTATTGTATTTTATTATTGATCAGCCAAACCATGATATTTATTTCTTTAAACTATTTTATTTAAGTACACAAATTCCTCTTAATGCCCTATCTATACAAAATAAGAATTATTTACAATATTCACAAATAAACCTAATAAATTCGCATCTTAATAAACTTGAAACTTCTTGCTGCATTGGAGCCCACTTGTCCAGGTACTACTTCACTACCACCGATCAAGGTCGACATATTCTTAGTATTCATATTCTTAGTATCATAATATCGAATTTTGTATTTTTCTTTATGTATACTTCTAGGCTTAAAACTAATTGTAAACTTATCCTCGTTACCCTAACATGTATTATATACTATTTTAGCAGTGTACTGGTTTTTGAGTCTATAGCTAAATTGTTGCTGCGCCCCCGTCACTTCAAATACTGCATAAGTATTATTATTATGTATTATAATAACAACACGCATAGAAAAAATCTTTACTCATTTTTAACCTGTACTTCTCACGCTCACTATGTTAGATAGAACATATGAAGAGATCAATTCTCTCGACCATATTCAAACTTGCTACATACAAAACCCAATCGATTGTAAAGCTATTCTGGCTGGGAATTACGCGGCTACGATACTAAGTCTGAATATTCGAAGCATTAACAGAAATTTTGATCAACAGTTTTTTTACACAGTATAGAGATTATCACTGACATTATTATACTAGGGGAATGTTGGATACAGTCAACATCTAGAATACCAGAGTTAAATGGATATGACCTCCATTTATAGCAAAAGAAATAAAAACAGGGCCGACGGTGTAATCTTAAACTCAAAAACATCATTAAATGCAACTGTCACCGAACTTACGATTGATGATGCAAACGCACTTCATCTGGTCTGTGATAATCTCAGCATAGTTGCACTGTATCGATCACCATCCTATAAAAACGCTACCAGGTTCATAAACTCCTTAGCTTCGAATTTACACAACGTCAGTAGCCAAAATGCACAACACACAGTGCTGGCTGGCGATATTAATATAAATATAATCGGGGACAAGTCTCCTTATGCAGACGATTACATGTCTTTTAGGAGAATTTGGTTTTGCTCCAGCCATAAATACACCCACCAGAATTGCGCCGGACGCTGCTACATGCATTGATCACATCTACGTACGCACAAATAGCAATGCCACATCTGGTGTAATTCATTCAACAATCACTGACCATTATAGTACATTTTTAGCCTTGTCTTCCAAAAAAACACACTACAAAGTACACTACTCAAATACTAGAATGCTAGAGGAAGAAAAATTCCTTAACAATATGGCCAATGAAACCTGGGGTGCTGTGCTAAGCGATAATGATATAATCGTTAGTGTTTCTGCGCTCAAGAGTAGTGCGGGCACTATCTCGAGGCACTCTTCCAGCGAGGGGCTTATTAGGCCCCCTTGGTCTGGGGATTCGGGTGAGTCGGCCCCGCGGGCCGACTTGCAGTGGGGTGTGACAGGTCTTCCTTCCTTCCGGGTGGGATGAACTGAGGGGATCGTCGACGAATGGCAATCGATGCGATGTCGGAGTGGCCTTCGCGCTAAGTGGACTTACTCCAGGAGTAAGTCGCGCTGCCTTGTGGGACTCCGGCTCTGATCGGGCGTCGGCTGGACCTGGCTTGTCCCACCTGGACAAAGAAGGACCTGTCCTTGAGGTATGATGCCAGCACTTTCTGGATTGGCTGGGGGATCGTGGTCGTGGTGGCCAGCTTGTAGAGCAGCCCCTCGTGCCAGACTCGGTCGAAGGCTTTCTCCACGTCTAGGAAGACAGCGGCCACCTTTTCCCGTTTGTTGAAGGCCTCTGTGAGTTCGTGGACTACCCGGACGAGTTGCAGCGTGGTGGAGTGTCCATCTCTGAATCCGAATTGCTCGTCCCTGATTGGCAGGTGCCGGGCAGTCTGAGGTCCTTTCCGGGCTTCGGGATCATGATGACCTTGGCTGTCTTCCACATGGTCGGGAAGTGGCCGAGCCGGATGCAGCTGTTCAGTAAGCTGGCGATGGCGGCAACCTTCGCCTTGGGGAGGTGACGCAGGGCGTTGTTGGAGATCTCATCCTCCCCTGGGGCCTTCTTGGCACTTAATGCCCTGAAGAGCCTACCCAGCTCGATTGGAGTGATCGGCGGAGGCGGCGGCTCGTCGGTTTCCGGCGGGATGTAGGCGCGTACCAGCTGGGAAGTTCCGGGGTCTTCGAAGGGGTTCGGTTTGAAGACCTCCTCCAGATGGTCCGCGAAGATGTCAGCACGGTCCTGCTCGGTGTATTTGAGCCGGCCGTCCTTGTCCAAGAGGGGGCGCGTGGGTTCCGGCTTCCTCAACAGGCTCCGATTCAGCTTGTATATAGACGGAAGGTCTTCGCCTATTGAGGAAATGAAGTTCTCCCAGGACTCGGCGGAGAAGGAACGGGCTGCCGAGTCAACCTCTTCAGCCGCATCGAGCCATCGTAGCTTGGCGGCCGGACATCTTAGTGATATAAATAGTGCCGTTGATCAATTTATATCAATTTTCGAAAATCACCTATTAAATAATACCACTGTCAAATTAACTACACACAAATGCAAGAGAATAAAGCCTTGAATAACGGAAGGTTTGGTTAAAAGTATTCATAAAAGGGATCGACTACATAAACAGGTCAATGCATTTCCTAAAAATACTTCCCTTCAAAATTATTATAAAAGTTACCGTAATATGTGTGTAAAACTAATAAAGTCAGTCAAGGAGAAATATTTTAAACAAAAACTAGAACCAGACAATTACAACATAAAAACGACATGGAATGCCATTAGGTATATAAATAATATAAAAAAATCTGACAAAACAAAAAAATCAGAATTAAACATAAACAGTGCAACTGTCAAAAATGAGTCTGAAATTGCAGAGGTAATTAATAAATACTTTGTAAATGTTGGAAAAACTTTAGCTTCAGAGTTGTGCAAACATCAAGAAACTAACGTCCACGGGATAGACACAGATACAAACGAATATGACCTCTCTAAGTAAGCAAGCAATACTTCAAACAGCGACCTTCACTTTAATATGCAAAGTGTTTCCGAAAGTGAGGTCTTTAATACTATTAAAAGCCTGAAAACCAATTGCGCCAGCGGACCCGATCAATTAAATGCAAGTATTTTAAAAAAAACTAGTTCTCACATCACAAAACCGCTTACTTATATCATAAACCTTAGTATATCAAACGGGCAGTTCCCAAATCATTTTAAAGTGGCCAATGTGTCACCTATTCATAAGTCCGGAACAAAGTCGAATCCAAAAAACTATAGACACATATCTGTTCTTAATGTCCTTAGTAAAATTTTGGAAAAACTTATTAATAACCAGTTAATCAAATATTTAAAATCTAAAGCAATATTGGCCAGTGGACAATTTGGGTTTAGAAGTAAAATGGGTACCCAGGACGCAATTTTAAAGATCACTGAAACTCACAATGCACCTAGATAACAAAATGCACCTAAATTTTTTTTTTTAATTTTAAATGATAATCAATACGGTTTTATGAAAAATAGATCAACTCAACAAGAAATTCTTAGATCCCATAATTATATTCATAAATGTCTTAATGATAGAAAATTCACAGCAGCCATTTTTTGTGACTTGAGTCGTGCATTTGATTGTGTATAGCATAATATTTTACTAACAAAATTTGATTATTATGGCGTTCGAGGCGTTGCGAATGATCTTATTAAATCCTACTTAAAAGATAGAATACAACAAGTTGTAATTAAGACAGTTGACATCAATGACCATGAAAAAATTTGGACCTCGGAGGATCTAATTAATAATTTAGGTGTCCCCCAGGGGTCTATATTAGGCCCCCTTTTATTCATTATATACACTAATGACTTATCGTCAAACATAGTAGCTTCTGAAATTACTCAATTTGCAGATGATACTAGTGGAATCATTGAAGCTGCGACTCCAAAGCAGCTATCGGTAAAAATAAATGTCTTAATATCTGAATTCGATGAGCGGTTCAGAGCCAATAAAATGTCGCTCAATATGACCAAAACCGCCCTTATTGATTTTAACAAACACCGAAAAATATCGCTAAATATTAAATATCCCATAGAAGTTCGCGAGTCAGTTAAATTTCTCGGGGTTTTCTTGGACAATAAATTAAATTGGCATGCACACATTGAACACCTAAAAGCAAAACTGTCGTCGGCTTGCTATGCCATACGAAGAAGCAGGGCCTGCATGGATGTCCAGCGATTAAATCGGTGATCATGCGCTATTCGAATCCCATCTAAGATATGCGATATTAATGTGGGGGGCGGCACCGCACGCCGCTGACATTTTTAAACTACAGAAAAAAGCTATCAGAGCCATTTATAAACTTGGGCCGCGTGAACCTTGTCGTCCACTTTTTAAGTCACTAAGAATTCTGACTATGTATGACATTTTTATTCTGGAAACATTGTGTGAATTTGTTAGAAATAAAAATCATTATTATAAACACGAAAATGTCCACTCGCACAACACCAGACCAAAGACAAAAAGGTTTGTTTGTTCAGCCCAACAAAGCAAAAACTTCTGAATTTCAAAGCACTAGTAAATACTTGAGTTTTCATTTCTTCAGTAAATTACCAAAACGAATCAGAAACGTTATATTTATTAATGATTTCAAAAAGGCAACGAAAGAATATTTATTAGAACGAAATTTATATAGTATTAATGAATTCTAAATTATTTTTACAGTGTTGACGAAATTCACTCAGCTCTGTCCTTTGTACCGGTTTACTCATAAGTATATAGTGTTGAATTATATAATATATAATATATATTTTTATATATATATATATCATACTTCATCGTAATCACATATCCATTATTTTTATATTTTTTGTTAAAATATCATCCTTTCCTTATTTCATCTAATTAGATGGTTACATAATATTTGACAATATTTTGCACTAAAGAGGACAGGTGAGAGTTAAAAATGCATTTTTATAAAACTCAGCGCTGGGTTTAAACCGACATCCTGCATTCTCAAGTACAGGACCTCTTTAGAACCTTTATAAATATTATTATGCTATCCAGCACTTTATCAAATAATTAAAAACTTTTTAAAATTTTTCAATATTGTCAAAGATTGTGTCATTTATCTTTTCAGGCGATTTGCCGTTATTAAAAAAACAATCATCAAATATAAGTTAAATAACTTTACACCTCAATTATATAAATAATACGCACACTAATCATGTGCTTTAATTTTACACTTTTGCATATCCATTATTTTTATTTTTATCAACTTCATACATATATCACTCATAAACTCATCTCATTTCACCATCATCCTTCATCGTAATCACATATCCATTATTTTTATATTTTTTGTTAAAATATCATCCTTTCCTTATTTCATCTAATTAGATGGTTACATAATATTTGACAATATTTTGCACTAAAGAGGACAGGTGAGAGTTAAAAATGCTTTTTTATAAAACTCAGCGCTTGGTTTAAACCGACATCCTGCATTCTCAAGTACAGGACCTCTTTAGAACCTTTATAAATATTATTATGCTATCCAGCACTTTATCAAATAATTAAAAACTTTTTCAAAATTTTTCAATATTGTCAAAGATTGTGTCATTTATCTTTCAGGCGATTTGCCGTTATTAAAAAAACAATCATCAAATATAAGTTAAATAACTTTACACCTCAATTATACAATTCTTATCATTATATCATTTATCTTTTGAGGCGATTTGCCGCTATATATATATTTATATACCTTATTTATACTGTCAAACTTTTTTATTTATAAGGTAACCTAACGGTGTTTACCAATTTTAACGTAATAATCATCTAAATAAGGTATTTAATCAATACAATTTACAATTTTTTCTATATATATTTATACATATATATAATATAGATTGGATGATACGATATTTTTAAGCTTTCGCCATCCGACGTCTTCAGAAAATATATGAAAGATGACGTTTAAAATGCAACCTTCATAAATTCGAAAATCGCATTTTCAACTAAAAGATAAATATATCCAGGCACTACAATTATTATTATATAATTGCAGTTTTGCTAGATAAATCAATCAGTATTATGAAATGAAACTAATTTCTTAAAAGAATATATCAAGCATCATGCGTTAAATGCTGTTAAGTTAGTTGAACGTGATAAACACCCGCACGGCTACCTTCACGCCTCAATAAATTAGCCAAAAAATGACAGTACTTTTCTTAGAACTAGCGCGAAACTTGCTCAGTCATTAAGGACGCAAGGACGTCTTTTCGCCGTGAGAAAATGTCGGCTTGTGGCAAAATTATAACTTCTTTCAGGCCAGTGGTAATTAAAATATTAACTTCAATCTCAAGTGAGGTAAGGTTAGGTTAGGTAAGATATTCGGTTTATAATCCTGATGACTATAGCACCATTTAGCTTAGTTGAGCTGGGTGCAAAATAATTGTTGAATAATTGAGGTCATATCTTCAAGAAATATAAACGATACCTATTGTATATTAGTAGATTGTTCTTTAAATGTAGCTACATACTTACCTTCCCAGTTTAAAAGCAAAAGACGCGTATAAAAGAATTGTTGAAAAGGCAAATGAAAGGTATTGGTATTGGTATTGGTTGAGTTGGAGGTATTCCTTTGCAGGAAGCAAAGCTTCGATCGGCAGTCAACTGTCGAGGGCTCTCTTCCCAGCGATAAGGGCTTTGAGTCGCTCTTTGTGTCTACACTTTAATATTTTCTTGAAGTCTTTACAGTTCTCAAGAGGAGCTTCTTAACAATGACACATTGCACGACCGTGACATCTTCAGGTAATCTGATTCAGTGACTAATCCATTGCTAATGTTTATTATCATATACGTTTAAATTTTAACGTTTAATTTAACTCTTTTAACAGTCAAAAAGGTTTTATTTTTTCGCCTGTACAAAATAAAATAATAATTATAATAAAAAGTATATAGTTTACTATTTGAGTGCATATGCACACTTGGTAAAATTAAAGGTAGTGCAATAGTGGCTTACAATTTGCATACATTTATTTTTCCCACATGTTTTCGTTTACGTGTTTTAAAAAATTGAAAGAGTTCAAATTTTAGTTAAGTTACGACTAGGTGTGAGCTAGGAATAATAAATAAAACTATGTTTTACTTTTATGACGTATCATATTGAAATGATCTATATTAATAAATACGATTAGTATTTAGAACGTATTCAAGTAAATACTAAAACACTTAAAATAAAACTTGAAAAAATAAATTAAATCGACTTCAAAATGAATATAAAACTAAGAAACAATACAATAAACTTCGTATTGTTAGTAAACAATAAAAAGGGTTTAGATAAGGCTGGCATACATGTCACGCATACATGATCGTAATTATTAATAAGCTGTTACATAATTAGCGAATAAATCCAAAAAATATGGCGATACTGAAACAATCGATGAAACTGTTTAAAAAAACATTTTTTCAACCAAAGTTAATTAAGTAATAACACATCTAATATATTATTATTTTATTACACATTACTAAGGTATTTTCAATTGCGCAACTATTCTGTATATTAAGCGTATGTTTTTTGAAGTTTTTTGTTGTTTTCTGTTGTTTTTTGTGTTGTTTTGTTGTTTGTTTAATATTTAAATGATAAACAGTACAATAATTAAAAACCAGAATAATGTTGACATCCTTAATAATTAAAATAAAATAATTAAGAAAAAATAATGATATTGAATTAAATAAGCGGGTGCTTAACTGAAAAGTATCTATCTATTTATACAGACAGGCTATGCAACCGTAGCTTCCAGGGTCGGTTTAATTAGAGAAGTCTGTCTGCCGTTCGAAGGATGTCAGCGGTTCGCATTCAGGACAGCTGGCCGACAGATGACGGCGTTTTAATGCACGCTGGCTCTAATTGCTCTGACCTAACTATCAACGAAACTCCATACAACCACTGTATTCGATTTTCATCGTTGAAATTTTTTTCCAATATATATGCGACTGTTTTTAGTTTTTTTACACATTTTTTACTTCTATCGGATATTAATAACAAGCGACGCTATGTAGAAAATAAAGAGGCAATGTATTTGAAACTATAGGTATACTATAGAGAATTCGGTCTCACTTTGGCATTTTTTTAAAATTAGGACGAAGTATTAAAAAGACCAAAATTTCAAACCCAATTTCACAAAATTATTTAACTTAGGAGTGAGGCCTGTAAACTAAAATTTAAAAGAGAATTGTCGTTAAAAAAATAATCTTTCTTAGTTCTCTTTTAAATTTGATATATCAATATCTGAAAATGTTATAATTAATATGGTTTCAGAAGCCAACTAAAAATGTTCATATACTTTTAATGTGTCTACGTGCTACGATTTCACTAGTACTGTATGTAAATCTTATAATAACTTAATGGTAACTATCTCGATTATGCATAAGGCATAATCCAATTCGATCCAATGTGTGGGCATTGTGTGGCATCCGTGACATACGAATATCTCGTTAGAAACTTGGTTAAAAGTCTGAGGTTGAATATTAAATATAAAGTTTATTTAAAATACTTATAACTTTGCCCATAGCAATAACTCTATTGGTCATTTCGCCGCCTCGAACCAAAACGTTAACTGAAGGATTGAGGTCCAATATAAATGCTGCTAACCTATTGCAATAGCGGCTAGGTTGTCCGTACGTACTCGTACATGCGGCGGAGATATAATAGATCGCAGAGATTACCAATTCGCTTGATAAAAGAGCCGATATCCACTCAGCCTTTACGCGATTGTAATCTAGCTGTACTACGAAACGTTGATTGCACTATATGCGATTCTAACCATTTGATAAAATTAATGGTGTAAAGCCTGGGTACTTTTAATATAAAATATCATAAAAGTATTAATAAATAACCTTATGAACGACATTCATTCAGATTAGTATGTTTATAGCAGTCAATATTTGTTTATTTCTCATATTAAAATTACTCATTCACCTTCACTCTCTGGATTGGGCATCTGTGCTTTATTGTTGATAAATTACCTGATGTCTGTATGTTTTATGACTCGAAGTTTCGGATAGGTCAAAAAACATTTGAAGATAATTCAATTTACCAGCTATTGCCTATATTTACAATACTACCTACCTATGGTACTTGCCAAATATTTTTTCAGATGCTGAGAAGAAACTTGTCTAATCACTTTCTGACGTGTCTCTCGTCAAACATTAAAGGGATAGGCTAATTGTATAATTTATTAGCGACTATGACAACTTTCCTTAATGATAATTAGATTGGTAGCCATAAAGGTTAACCAAACATCATGTTTTTGATACTTTTGATTTATTTTACGATTAGTTACAAGGCTGAAAACAAACACAACAGTGTCGAGGAGCTAAGATTTTCAGACAATGTGGAACATATGACCACGGGACATAAAGCGCATAGAATTTTCCTGTTTTATTAATTTCTTAAAAAATTGATAAACTTCCAGTAACCTGTTTGTTTTGTTATAAATAAATTTTTTTAATAATATTTTAGAACCAACAGTGACCACGTCTACAAATTATTTATTTTCTTAGGTCATTATATGAACGGTCCAAGATATTTTCAAAAATTTGTACAAATTAAATCTTAAAGATTCATCTGAATTGAGATATTGTGCTGGTCGTGGTCAAATATAGTCTGTTAATATCGACACTTAATAAAATCGAAAAGAAATGTCTGTTTTCTTAAGCATTATGTATGTAAAAACCATTCTATTAATGCAATAATATTTAAGTATTACTTTATTTTATGTGAAATTCAACATTAAATTCTATTTAAAAATAAACAAAACATCCTTATAAATTTTATTTATTAGCTTTTGTTACATGTGAATGCTTTTAAAAAATTAAAATGGCATTTCAAAAGAAATTTATTTAAAAAATAAACATTTTAAATAACATAAATCAAAGATAATATAAACAAAATCCCGGAATAAAAGCATGGTTTATGTAACTTTCCTACAAGCAAATTAATTTTTATATACTGAAGACAAAGTGCAAAGTGATGTGGGTAAAATAACATAATAATAACTTTAACAGAGAATTGTCACATTTAGGACGGTGCAAAGTGGCATGACTAATCTGCAGTAATTTCAGATTAATACATTAATTTTACTGTTTTTGTGAAAACTGGATCATCAAGTTGAGGGTGCATAACCATTTTTTTTCACTCCGGCACTAAGAGCCCCATTTCATATTCGCAATGCTTGTTGCAAGTAGATCCGTTCGTTCTCTGAATTGTCTTTGATGTGGGCATTTGTGCTGAATTATATTAATTAAATTTTAAGAAACCATACGTACTAATGTAGCAAATACAATATTTGGCGATGAGGATGGACTACCTTCATTCGGCCCAAAAATTCGCACAAGAGCTGCGTTTCTAAAATATGACAATCAGTTTCTGTTCTAAACCGATTGATGGTAAGAGACCTCTTATTACATAATGATAGCTTTTAGCTTCAGTATCCTCATCTAATTTATCTAATTTAGATAGAATTTATCTTAATTTATCTTTGGATTTTACTAGGAACTATGAAGAATGAGTATTATTGAGTGACCATAATATGTTGCATAATATTGCACACATAAAAAAGCTTTTAATGGCTCTTTTAGTATATTCCCAGAAAAACAGGTTTCAAAGTTTGCATAGTTCATAGTTCTGAGCATGATAGCTCTTGGCTCATTCATTAATAATAATATTTTTCAACCAAGAGTGATTTCAAGAGACTAGACACAAGATCACTTTCTAGAATATATTTTCATGTACATTATTAATTAGTATATTTCATTATTACCTACACATTAATATCTAATTACATATTTTTAATCCTAATACTAAACCAATCCACAATGTGAAAATTTATGTAACCCTTTGACAAAAAAATATGTTAAGGGGAATTTATCATGCATGTTATGAAAGAAAAAAAAAAAAATTTACAAAATGAAAGCGCAAATGGTGAAGACGTGTGTAAGCTAACCAATAATTCTCATATTTTGCAATAATGTTAAAAGTCAACCCCGAAATGAGATTCCAAAATGAATCAATGATCCTACCCTCTGCTTATTAAAAAACAGTTGAATTACAATACTTAACCAGCAAATACAAAGTGCACGGATTGGGTAAACATGTAGAGTTGTATGGATGGTTACGCATATTGCTATTTTATAATGAGGGTGTAACACTTTTCCTAATCGGGCTCTGATGTAACATATCTATTTAAACGGGGCAAACCTTACTAAATATGTACTTTAACTTCGTTGAATATCACAAATAAATACACCACATTCTAAAACACACATATACCTACATTAGTTTTACATTTAATATTATTATTGGTCAAACATCAGATACTTTTGCATAATTTTTGGTAAGGGAAGCGCTTTAACATTCTTATATATAGGACATCGGGTGCCCTTGCGTATCGCTACTCGAGACAATTCCATCAGTGTGAGTGGTTTAACGGCTAAATTATACATATTAATTAAGGAGTTCATATTCCTAACTTCAAGAACCTCCGACATGGGCGGAGCTGGGTGACCAGCCCACAGGATGAGACGAGTCAGTGGCAGATTGTGACGACGAGACACAACCGTCAAATTGTCAAGCGCGCACGACTCGAGGTCACATATGTTCACATCGGCACCATGCTTTATGAGCATAGTCGAGACATCGTCTCTGCAATAGATACAACTTTTTATTACAAATGAAATTTAAAATTTCACAGTGCATTAGAATGCAAGTGAGAAAAATGCAAAATAAAAATACCTTTCAATTAGTATTGAACGATTGAGCGCAGTATCTCCAGCCAGCGAGACGATATTCAAATCAACATTGTACTCTAACAACACCTTGAGGTACTCTTCCAATTCGTCCACATTCTTGGTCGATTCGACAATCTCGTGAATTACAGAAATACCCGTTATGCTATTGCATTTGTTAACTTTGGCACCTGAAAAAAGAAAAGGGTTTAAAATTTTCTCTTATTTTGATTTTTCAAATAACTTACATTATTGTTTCGCTTGCTTGTGTATTAGTGAGTAAATATGGCTTTATATGACCGTCATTAAATTGTACTGATTAATATTAGATAAAAACTAAAATCGTATTTAAAACACAATATTGGTATTCACTAAATAAAGCATTTTTGCCCTTTTACAAACTTCTAATATTTTGAAATTACAACTATTAAATGTGGACTTATTTTAGATTCAGGTCTAAGATGAATAAAATGACAAACAGCGTCGAGCTGAAAATAACTCAAATTGAAAATAATTGATAAACTGTTTCACTGAGTTCAAGTCGTCCATAACATCACTCGATGGGCAGTCCACCGGATGATAACTCTGTTGGCGAGGAAATGCATTGCAGGATGAAAAAAACAACATTGATAGCACGAGTCTGCGAAGATAACTGTAATGAGTGAAACAAATCATATCCCTTCGCCAATGCTGATGTGAACTTTGTGGTTTTTTATCCAGCCCTTGTTTGTCCACGTTTACATTAACTGTAATCGGACCGTTATCATTATTCATAATTGTACCATATCATATCCTTATCATTATTACTAATTAAAAACATTTAAGACAACACTTTCTAGCCTTTATTGAAAAGTTACATTGGTCAAGTTGCATTAACAAATATGTAATAATAATGGTACCTACCCTGTTTCATAAGAATATTAGCGATCTGAGGATGCAAAACTTTGGTTGCCACAAGCAAAGGAGTGTCACCGTTATCATTATACAAATTTACACCACCGGCCGCCGACACTAAACGGACAATCTCAAACTGAAATGAATACATTTTTCTTATAGGTTGTTTGAAATATAAAGTAATAAAAACGAGATGTAGCTAACAGCATGCAATGGTGATATATTGGCCAAATATGAAATCTATATGGGAGGAGAGTTTGAATGTCAGGTCAGAAACTATATCGTAATGTACGAGGATGACTAGCAAATTTAGCAAGCTGCTTGTTATCGGTCATCTGTGACTGCATAAAAATGAGAAATTTGGTGACCAAGTCACTCTACCCAGGAAAGCATCGTCATTGATTAGAATGATTTCATCAAGTAAACCCACAGACATTACTCGCAAATTGAAAGAATGCTTTTCTATAACTGGTGACAATACACCGTGTTCCAAGACCATTCCCGATAAAAAAATCAGCTTATTGGGCCTGCGATTTCAATCATGATTTGTATTGACCTCGTACCAAAATTCATCATGGTTTCAGAATAAAAAAAAATACTTTACGTGATAATTTGAAATCGTTCTTGTCATAAGTTCGATCGCTAGCGAGGTCGCGCCGTGCTGGGTCATTAACCGACCTTCCCGAGCGCCTGCGACCAAAAGGGTAATTTACACGAGCGCTTTGATAAAATTAATAAATTTTGACATAAATTATTTTTACATTTTTTTATACAATTTTCTACATGTAATAGGGAATATAAACACCCCCTTAGGTCTTCAGGAATGGTCTTGGAACATCCTGTAATCACCTGTGCCCTAGGATTATTTCCGATTAACAAAAAAAAGTTAATTGATCTTACGATTTCAAATACGGTTTATAAAGAAGAAATCAACATTTATCATGGCTTTGGAGAAAAAATATTGTAAACTTATGATGATAATATTAAACAGTTATTGTAATGCTAGCTGATCGTCCACTCGCAACGCCTAGGTCATTAACAGCATGCTACAAGGTTACGTGATATTGATCGTGTGTTGCGACACCAAAGGCAATTTACACTTATAATAAAATAATAAGTTTGGGGATGAATTGCTTCCACATTTTTTTAAAATAATTTCTTTCTTAATTTTTTTTTTTTAGAGAACATAAAAACTACATTCAGTCTTCGGGAAAGGTCTCGGGAGCTTCTATAAAAGGTTTTGCAACATATTTCATAATTTATGCCTGCAGTTTATTATTATTTATTATACCTGTACTTAGTGCTAAACCTAAATATTGTTATTATGTTGCCTAAACTTATTTATTGGAATTACAATCAGCATTACAATATATAGGTACAAACGTAATATCAAAATGTATCAATTTAGGAGTTCAGTGCGAGTTACAAAAAGCAGAAGATAATTTGTATCCGATATTATTGCGTAATTTTGAATTACCTGGCAAAACTAGAATTGCAAAATGGGATTTTTCCAAACATCATAAGTATTTATAAGACTTATTGGTAAAGTTCAGGGCTAAAAACCTATGATGTTGTGATGAAGGTGAAAAGCAGCAGTTACCTGTTTGTGAGAAGTTGCAAAATGGATCAAACGGTGTGAGTGAGTAACCCTGGCACCGGCTTTTAGAAGCATGGCCACTAACCTCACATTGCACTGCCAAACAGCTTCACACAGCGGTGTGTAACCTGCTCAAGAAATAATATTCCGTTAAAAACATAACAAAGCCCAACTAAAAAGTATAAACTTTAAAAGAACTTACTTTTAAGAGTTACTTTTAGAGATATTAAAGAAATCAATTGTATACAGTATCATTATTAACTTCTATTTTTTAAGAAAGTGAAAAGGTCTCTTGATAATTAGACAAAATGAAGCACTATTTCAGTTTACTCATATGACTACAATATTATAGGCATGTATGTAATATTAAAAAGGTAGCGCGTGTGGGCTGACGTTTATGCTTAAATTATCGAGTCATCGTTCGTAGCAGGAGGCACACTCACCTGAGGCTAGAGTCAAGTGCGTGACGTAACTCCGTTCAAATATATGCTAGCTGAGGTGGGGGTCGTCCCGCCGCTGTGCCTTAACGGGTATAAAAGCCATGCCCTTGTTGGGGTCTTGGCCTTTTATCTAAGTTCGCTGCGCCCACAACACCTCTCTTACATTCCGGCTCTGTGCGAGATGCATCTCGCCACGTGACACACCCTCTTGCCAACGCATGACAACATCAAAAGAAGGAGTCGTTTATCTAACAGAGTAATTTATGTAATAAGTTGAAGGTATGGAGTATCACTATAATGAATCATCCTAGAATAGACTTGTTAGATCGAAAATAGATTTTTTTGGATTTATTTTTTGGATAGTTTATTTGGATTATTTGCAATTTTAAGAAATTGTTTATTTTAGATAAAAAATACACTCATAAATCAAATGACGTTGACCATTTATTACAAGAAAACAAACACAAAAAGTAGCTAAATCATACTTATTGTAAGTTACCCACAGAATGAAAAAGAACCTCACCGTGTATTTCTTCAGCATTAACATTAGCACCGGCAGCAATTAGTATGGAGACAGTGCGATTGCGAGCGCGAGAAGCAGCCACCATAAGTGCCGATCGTTCGACGAGGTCACGAGCTTCCAGAGCAACATTTGATTTACACAACAAATCAACCTGAAATATCACATGTCAGTGTATATATGTATTATATGAGCGCAATATAGTACGTCTGAGAATAAACAAAACGATCACCATTTCGCAGTATCCCCTTGAAGCTGCTATGTGTAATACTGTGTTTTTATCAACAGTTACACGATTTACATACGCACCAGCTTTTACCAACACTTCAACAATAGATACATAGTTTCTAGTGACCGCTACGTGAAGTGGTGTGAGGCCATCGGTCGAACAAATGTCAGGATTGCAACCTAAATATTAAATTGTTAGTTATTTTTTTTATAGTAAACTTTTTTCATCGAGTGTTTTGTTAAATATTGTAAGAAACTTAAACATTCTGATAGTATTCATTTTTTTTCGTTAGAAGAAAGAAAATAAATTATGTACTGCACCAGGTTGTAACTGGGAGGTAAAAACTTAACAAGCCCGACCCCTGCTAACTTTAATGCCACTAAGCTAATTTGGGGAGATATAAAAGGTGAGAAGAGGTGACGTGAGGTGAGGTGGATCTTGCAAGAGAAAATCCACAAATCAAAATAAAAAAAATATAAAAAAATGCTTGAAGAAATGTGTTTTAAAAAGTGTTAATGCAAATAGAAAAGATATAAGAATAGTAACTTTCTTATTTAACCTTCTACTTCTTTTATATTTATTTATATATTTTATAAAAGAATTGCTACAACCTACATAGGTCATATACAATTATTTTGGACCCCACTCAACTAAGCTAAATGTGCTTGTCTAGAGTCAGGGGAGATGGTGGCAATTAGGAGTTGAAAATGGTATGTCTGAGTGTGGATTCAAACTCCAGACTGCTGGGTTAAAAGTCAAACACCTTAACCACTAAACTACTACAATCTCTCATATTATTAGTATTATTATAAATCTTGACACTCCGTAGATACTCTTTCTTGTATGTTTAGTTATCTTCTCAAACGCAGCAGACTTCTCTATACCTCATACCTAAATAGACGCATACAATTTAGTAATTAAAGTCAAAACTGCTGATTTGTATTGATAGCCATGTGCTCTAATGGGAAAAAACATTATCTGTTTTCATTGTTTATCTCTTGCGCAAAATGCATATAAAAATGTTTTACTTCGAAAGCTCATAACGGGGCAGTTTAGAATAGATACGAGGTGTGTTCAAAAAGTATCGCGACTTTTGTGTTTTTTCTAAAATTATTTACTTATTCATGAATATCTATTTTGTCCCCTTCAAAGTAATCCCCATGAGATATTATACACTTGTGCCAACGGTTTTTCCAATCTTCGAAGCACTTCAAAAAATCATTTTTTTTTATCTTGTTCAGCTCCTCCTTCGATGCCGTCTTTATCTCGTCAAGCGTAGCGTAACGTAAGCGTAGCAGCTTCCATTGAGATGATTGAGCTTTGGTTTCCACGTCATAACCATAAACCCACGATTCGTCACCAGTTATGACCCTCTGGAGCAAATTTGGGTCGTCGCGGACAGAGTTTAACATCTCATTAGCAATGTTCATGCGATGCTGTTTTTGGTACGAATTTCGCGGCGACCCGTCTCATGCCCAAATCATTGATAAAAATCGAATGGCACGAGCCAATCGATATGATTAGGTCCTCAGCAACTTCTCTAACGGTGATTCGACGATTGGCCAATACCATTTTCTCCACTTCATTAATTTTTTCGTCTGTTGTTGAAGTGCTCGGGCGTCCGGCACGCTCTTCGTCGTTCACATCTTCTCGGCCTTCTGAGAACATTTTGTACCACCGATAAACGTTGCTTTGGTCCAAGGTAGCTTCTCCGTATGCCACAGTCAACATTCGGAATGCATCCGCGCACTTAATTTCGTTTTTCACACAAAATTTGATACAGGTTCTTTGATGCAATTTTTTTGAATAGGTAAAAATCGAAGACGATCCAAAACACGTGCCAGCAAAGCAGCTGTCAACAATTAAGTGAACATTCAAAATATCCGAGCTTGTCGGCATAAGTGAGAGACATGAGTACCAACATAACGCCACAAAAAAATCGAAATTCGAATATACGTAACCCGCGAAAATTCAAAAGTCGCGATACTTTTTGAACACACCTCGTATATGTTTGATGAACTAAAATTAATGTAACTGCAATTTCCATCATAACTGCTTATTCTCTTGGTTGATATGAGTTTTGACATTTTACCAATATTTTTTTTTATCTCTAAACAACATGGTTAATTTAATCCTATTTCAATATTAGGAGCTAACCTCCTAGGAAAAAATCTTCAATAAAATCTTTTAAAAAATAAAATTTCAGAGATAATAAATATAATTATCCCTCAATATAACCCACTTTTAGAACTTAGAGAGATGACTGTCGCAAAGTTTTAGATATGTAATAGGTACAAAGTACACACATATCTACTAAATTCAGTTAACAAAAAAATTAAGCCAAAAAGAGTGCCATTTTTATTAGACAGGTTGTTTTAAAATATTTGAGCAATATTAAGCAGTAAGTAGAAAGTGAAGTAGCGGTAAGCATTATATAAACTACTGTTATTCGATTGGAATTCTACATGCAGGTTTAACACAATGCAAATCCGCCACCGATTCTCGGTATGTCGCTATAGATGTATGAATACACATGGGTATTAGCTTTGCGATTTAAGACTGTAAATTTTATGTCAAGTATGCAATCTTAACCAATAAGAAAACTGACATATACCTCAAACGTAGAAACAGATTGAAATTTTTTTAATTATTTCTCTAGACTTGAATGAAAGTTAGGTTCGAAATCATTGTTAAATTTAAACTATATTTAAAAGTTAAAAAAATGTCATGTATATTACAAATTAATGACATTTTTGTTAAATTTAATTTAAAAATGCCTACGGAAAACAACACAATAAAATAATTTTGACACGATTAATGAACGTAATGCCATCTCATTTCAAAACTAAAGTTAAAAAACTTCACAAAAATTTACACGTGATATTAAATTGTTTGTGCGTGAATCGTCCATATGCTCAAAGTTTTATTTATCATTATATATATTTCTTTGTGTCATTTAAATTAAGTTGTTAATTCGTAACGAAAAAAAAATATGTATAAGTTGTATTCAATATTTGCATAAAATTGTGATGTATGTGTATATGATTAGTTAAGATTATAATCCTGAGTTTCTGGCAGCCAATCTCTTATTTTGCCAAGACAATAATTAATATATTTTTTTGTATTATTAAATGAAATAAATAAATTATGAAATACCACTATCATCCGGTGATATAGTTCGTCTTGAGATGTCATTCGCATGTAAATCCATCCAGGATTGATCCAGTTCATTAGTGCACAAACTAACTGAGTTATTTTTTATAATAAAATAATAAAGCACAAGAATGTCTCGTTTAACTTTTTAATATTTGATGCTTTACCTGCTTCAATGAGGACTTTAAGGGCATCTAAATGGCCCTGCTCTGCAGCATAATGTACTGCTGTCCTTTGAAAGATATCCTGCTGATCTGGTCCTGTAATATCGTTTGCAGTATTCGTCAACATGGTGCCAGTCTTTTCAAGAATCGAGGCATACCATCTGAGAACATTTAAAGAAAAAAAAGAGTGATTTAATATAGGTCAAAAAAGAGGGTATATACCTCGAATACACTCAGAAAACCTCATGGCGTGTTTCTAACTTTAAATTGGTTTGAAAACCCACTTTTCCGCTTGTAACTGAATGTTAAATTAATTTTAATTCTAAATTATGTTTGTAATAAGGAATGAATTAACATCAGTAGAGGCATACATGAATAAACAAAGGTTAAACTAGTAAAAACCTCAAGATTCATTTTGAAGCAAGAGAGAGATACTTGGCTCCACAAAATATTCCACAGTTAAAGGTGACAACATTTTATTGCTGTTAAATTCTGTGCTTTCATCATTCCTTCCCTAATTCACTGTTGTTACTGTGACAAATAAACTATTTAACTATAGAGTGATATTGTACTTCATTTATCATAAACCCAAAATTAAGAAAAAAATCATTAAGTTTTTTTCAATATCATCAAAAAACCGCCAAGAAAATTACATTGCTTTATATGAGTCCCTGTTACGGCACAAATATATGTTTTATTTTTATGTAAAACATAAACTTACTTATATAGTGACGCCCAGTGCTCGTCCTCATACGTTAATAACAATGGCTGATCTTCGGTAACTTCTTCATCCCATTCTAGATCATAATTTGCTTCCGAACTGCTTGGAGATGAAGATGATGAAGATGAGGCAGGCGGTGAACAAGTACATACGACAATGGGAATATTTTCCTTTGGCTTACTAGTTGCAGCCTGTGGTTCGTCATGAACAACCACAAAATATCCTCGATTGGCAACAGAATTCTGAGATAAAGCGTACACTTCGCAGTTCAGTTCATCTTTTCCGTCAGACGGCATAAAATCTTTTCCGTGTAACAAACACGTATGTTTTGTATTGAATGAACAGTTTTGAAGTGTTACGTAAGGAATAGATGATTTTAAATTGATTTTGTACTCTGTAGGCGGAAGCAGAGTATGAATACCTCGTTTTATGCGCTTCTTGTGGCGAAAATGTTTGGCATGACTGATGGGGAACTTTTCATCTTTGTTACTATCGAGGAGAAGTTTCAAGATCTCCGAATTACCAATATATGCAGCTGCACCGAGTGGAGTTCTACCAGCAGAGGCAGCTCTGTTTACATCGGCACCTAAATAAATTTCAACCATAAATTGAAAAAATATGTGTATCAGGACAAGAATTAAATTTCTCTTCTTCCGCAGACCTCATCGCCTACGTTTTATGGGTTCAACGATGTATAAATAATGGGTAACTATTTGAATTTAAAGTGAGTGGGTTAGAAAACATCGTTCGTCCACACAATACATTGTTCTTTGCCTAAATAAATTCTTAATAAAATTGTTAGGTATAGTCATATTAAATTTCAATGGCTAATGTTTAGGCTAGATTAACCTGACTTATTTCGGAAAATGACATGCGATTTTCAAAAAATGGCCAATTACGAGCGCTCGCTAAAAGGCTTATTGTACAAAGACTATGTATGTCATCTTGATAACCTGCACTATTTCAAAAAGCTTATGAAATGCTCTAGAAATGGTTTTTGTGCAAAATATAAAGCGCTGTTTTATTTTTAATTTACGTTTCTATATATCATATAAAACTAATTGAGTACAAGTAATTTATATTTTTTATCATGAACAGAAATTTAAAAAAAAAACTCATGGATCCTTATGGTGGTGCTGTAATATTTTTGAGTAAATAATTTTTATTATAACTTTTTACTGACGCTTTATAAGTTATTCTTCTACCTATTTTTTTTAATAGTAAAATAATGTACAATTTTCAAAATATAACCAAACTCGTGCCAGAAAAAAAAAATTAAAACGAAAAATATTTTTTCTTGAAGTAATAAAAAACTGAATACCTCTTCTATTTATGTTGATAAACAAAACAAATATTTAAACAAAATCAGTTAGAAAGACGTTATATTATATTACTAAAAAAAATATCTTGAACAAACTGTAATAATTACAACAATTATTGTTTGTGTCTACGCATTCACTAACATCCACGCGTGTGATTCATAAAAGTTACAATAAACTATAGGATTTTAGACACGCACATTTTATAATATCTATCTTTTCTTCTACAAATTTTTTATTATAAAAACATTCACTGAAGTCACAATTACTTAACATGGCAGCCGGGCATGGCTTGACATGTAATAACATGGCAGCCGGCCGCCATTGAAACTAGATGAAATAAAAATAATGTTAATTTCAATTCAAAGGCATTTAGGAACAAGAAAACGCTTTTATATTATTTACTATACTTTGTTTAGTAAAATCACAAGAAATATGTATTGTGTACTACCAAAAAGTGTCCGGAAAGAGCACACGGGTAGCGGCAATAAACGTCTTGTTTCGCTAATACAACAAACAATGACTTTGAAAAATGTTTCTCGAATATTCCAATATGGCAACCTGTATTCTTTTTTTAATTTTTTACCTTGTTTTTATGGTGGCATCGGTCTATTTCTACCAGCCACCAGCATTTAAAAACAAATGGATCACAACCTAGGCCGCACCGGTGCGACCTGAGCGCCAGTCAGATTAAGTAAGTTGTATTAAAGACATTTGTTGTTTTACTATTCATATTATGGATTTTATACAATAATAACCAGTACTTTATGGGTAATGTTTCATAGATAAAAATATATAAAAATGTATTATTCTGAAAATTGTTGGTAATATATGGCATGGGAAGACTGCCAGGTAAATGAAGTAATTTTTGATTATTACGATGATTATATAGTTTATTATATTATATAATTGTAGTTTATTATAATAGGTATATCGAAAATGATGCATGTTGCATGATCCATACAAATGCATGTTGCATTTGTATGGATACATACCACTATATGTACACAGGTACATATAGTGGTATCTATCCATACAAATGTTTATACAAGACTTTGAGATGTGGTTTTTTTTTAAGAGCTAGGTAAATTGAAATTGAATAATCACACAAATATTGTGACTTAATCTTAGTGAAAGTAAACCAATGAGTACTTATGTGTCTACAAACAAATGTAGGTAAATACTTGCATTTGAAATAAATAGGTCGGTAAATGCCTTGTTTAAAATAAGTTCTTATGCTACATTTGAGAGAATATTATTAGTAGCCAGTTACATCATTGGTGTCAGTCTTTTATAGTATTATGAAACATATGGTGATTGTGAAATCCTTTACCTTGTCCGAGCCAATAACGAACTCCAATGTGATCGTTACGCATAACAGCTTGAAACAGCTGTTCTTCCCTTAAAAAGGCCATTGCCTTAGCATGATCTATTTCATATTTAGTAAAAACAGCTGCAAACATTGTCTTCGTTTATCGATGCACGTAGTATCTTATAATTGCTTACATATATGGACATTTTATATAAACCACGAGAAATTATATGAACATCTATGTCTAAAGATTTTGTGAAATGTGAATTACGCACACTCAGACATGGATTCTAAAATAAATGTTAATAAATAAATACACAAAGTAATTACGTCAACCTGACAGCAGGCGACTGGGACTTGGGAGTACTGGGCAGCAAGTGTCAAGCATTAGGTATGGGCAAAATATTACATCACAGTGATTTAACGTCACAGATCAAGCATAACTATATTAAAAGGTTTTTTTTTATATACACTGTGTCCCACGACATTTTACGATTTAAAAAAACTTGCAATTTCAAGTATAATTTGTTATTATCGATATATCAAACGTCATAATGGTTTCAGAGAACATTATTTTAAAACTTTAGGTGATGTTAATAAAACGAACGTGTAACTCAGGACGGCGCGTTAGATGGCCACCCTTCAAAGTCGAACCACTTTTATTTGCATTGCCTAATTTATACTTTCCGACGCGTGGCGCAACCTCTTATAAGTGGTCGCATATAAAAGCCGTGGCCCGGCGGAACCTCGTTTGTGTGGTCGCGTTCATAGGATACTAAATATAACTAGGTAACTGCACTCGCAAAAGTGCACCTATGCTAGGAGCATATTGAAATGAAGAAATGCAAACTCGCAAAATATACTTTTTCTACAATTCGAACAAAAGGTGTGAGAAAAAATTAGAGAAAATATACAATATATAACTTTTTATTATTTCGGATTTCGGCTCCGTCGAAACCAGTATTTTTCATGTAGATTCAATTAAAACTTTAAAATTGTAAAATCGGCTCTGAAATCATTCTATCACAAACATTTTGCTATCGGAGTCAAACATTTGCTATGGGAGCTACGCTTCGCTCCACTCCAATTAATCTCTACTACTGATAATTTCGGGGTGTGCTATTCGGAGGGGTTCATTGCTATATATTGCTATAAGTCTATTCTCGATTAGAAAAAAAAATCAATTTTCCATTTTGAACATTAAAAAATATAAGTCAAATATCTTCAGTTAAGTTCGATTTCTTCTGGAGTGCTGTCAGTCTGCCGGCGTGCTGTGAATTTGAAATCAATGATCATTTAAAACTTATAGATACGGCAACTGAGAGTGAAAAATGCACCTCTCCAAGTACGTCGCCATTCGTCGAGTACACTCGTCGAGTATCATACGTCTCGCTTGCTCGCATATGTCATCACGATAACTATCTATCCAGAATGGCGGAGTGTTGTGGCACGTGGAACAGCGGGTAGGGTTGCCATAAAAGGTTTGGCTCCGACCGGGACATATATAAATATCAGATCTACAGGGAGGCTACCATCGCCCCTCTATAGCGCCGCAGACGATTTTTAAAGAAATGATTTCCCCTTAGAATTAAAAAATGATGTTTACATATTTAAATCACCAATAAACAAAAATTTAAAGAAAGAAACTAACTTTAATAGTTTTTATATTTTTCTGACTTCTTCACCCGTTTTAGTAGTTCCGGTTGTCCCATAACATATTAATGAAATTCTGAACTAGTCATTTTAAAATAAAATTTGCATTATATGGTTTTAAATGAGCATTTTAAGTGAGCGCCTGTAATTAGGCCATTTTTTAAAAACCAGCCGCACCAGGGCTGTGCGTATAAGTGGCCTTGCCTTCAGTCGGGTTAAATAAAGCGTTGTTTTAAATATACCATAATTACGTAATGGGATAAGTCCTAAACAAATACCTAGTAAATATTATTATAAATAAAATGTCAAAATAATTTTGTATCAAAATATATTAATATTAAAAAACATTTGTTAAATATTTTATTTACGTATTATTGTGGAAAAATAATTATTAAATTATACCTTGTCTATTATTTTACATATAAAATGCATATTGGTTATATTTTTAAACAAAGAAATGATCACAATCTTTCCTAAATAGACAGTTTAAACAAGTCAATTAGAACTAATTCTTTTATTTAAATATTAATATGGAAATATATGTAGAGTTTGTATTTTTATTGTTTTGGAAAACAAAGAAATTTCAATTGGTGCACTTGCCATTCGGTTTATGTATGTTTAGTTAATATTATTTTCGTATAAACTGAATAACAATATCTGTGAAGCCTAAACAACAGCTTAAAAGTACCTATACAAAAAGTATAGTATAAAGTGAGAAAAATGAGTTCAACAGTTCAACGAGAATATACTTATATAAATACATACATACATACATAAGTTTTATGGATTACAATAGCTAATAACAAATGACGACCAATTTTAAATCATTAGTTATTTGTCAATTTAATTACAAAAATCACATATAAAAGCTCTTAATAAATAAACTAATAAGACCATTATTAACACACACCTATTTAACTTTGTTCAAGGCTTATATTATGTTTTGTAAAACTATCGCTTTTGTCACTATATGTATTTTAGATGGCAAAAATGATTTTATCAACATCAACAATTTATTATATTTTATTATCAATAATAAAACTTTTTAATTTTTTATCACTGGATGCATTTCAATTAGTCCCCTGGACCTTATGATACTCCTCACTGCATTAAAATAAAGGAACATAACAAAATCAATGTTACAAAAACAATTTGTTCATCATAAGCATTAATGTATTTAAACTGGGTCATAAAATATTTCTTTACCTAAATTATTAATTGATTCTTCATTGCTAAAATTGATTAGTATCGGTAATGATGATACTTCATTGCAAAAATCGATTAATATTGGTAAAATATACAAAAAACAATTTAAAGAAATATTTCAATTGACAAATGCCACCGAAACTGCGATTGCTAAGTTACAGAATAACAATCCCAGATTGAGTGCAGTTTGGGAGCCAGAGCCTGGAGGAGATTTGTCTTCGCTGGATATTGAAGGTCGGGAAGAGTCTGTCGGCTCTTCAGGGCTGCGTTGCGCGGATGCCCCACAAGCGGATGCACAGGAAGCAAAGGGGCCACAAGCGTCGCATATTGAATTTGCCTTTGCGTTGAAGAAGATTCGTGCACGGCGAGCTGTGGAGAATTAAAAAAATCAGGCCTCTAGAAACATATGATTTTAAAATCTCCATAAGATTACCACATTGTCGCTATTGAGAGTTCCCAAATATTCAGTTATCTAGGATTTTGAATTTTACTATGGGTAATACTGATATAATTTGAACGTAAGATTTAAGAGTCAAAGAACTAAATTTAAACTAATCATTTTAAAATTTAAGGGGCTTTTTTCTCTTTTTTTGACTGTTATTTGTTTATGATATGTGAAAAATACTATGGTACATATATGGGTCACTATTACACAGTTTTTAGACAGAAATTTTCTTACAAGAGTGGTATGCATCCTGTATAGTCACCCATCCGGGACGATCGCGAGCTGTGGGTCGCGTGCGAGCGGCTGCCAGCGTTGCACACGCTTCACTTGAACTTAGATCTCGGAGGGCGCAGTGCAGGGCATTACCACCGTGAACCAGGCGGGCTGAAGATATGTGAGTGTGGCGCTGGATGAAAAAAATACAATTAAATTTTAGTTTGATATATTCTATGGATTCCATCTGATAGATAACGTAGTATATTATCGGAACTCTATTAATATTTTAAAATGCAAGTGTCTCTACCTACCCAGTGAAAACAGGGACATAGAGGTTTCTTAGAGTATTTTTTATTTTTATTAGTGAGCTCTGATAGTTGATGGCCATTGTGTTCATTTGTCTTCGGGTGTAAAATGTGACAGCCTAACTAAAATTACTCTATAGAGGCACAACACAACATAAGTAGTATGGGAAATAGTATTGGTTTTGAGTGTTTATTATGAGGATCCAATAACCCAATCCACATTGTCATAAAATAGAGATTGTAGGGAAATTTTTGATAGATATTTTTTAATTGAAAGAATATAATATAATAGTATATGAAAGAAAATATTTTCTTAAGAAAACCACTCAATTGACATTTTATTAAATTTTTCAAAGATGTTAATGAATTGCATAATATGTGTCTTTTATGGACAATCAAGTTTTTCACACACAAGTTGACATTTAGAAACATTTAAATAAATGTAAATAAAGCACAAACCAACAACGTTCAAAATTGATCTTGGACTGCGAGTTGACTTTTTTTAAATATGCCACTTTATCTTTTGTGCATCACTTTTGGATGGGTAATACTGCCTCTAAAGAACTTAATAAGTCACGCCGTACTGAAAGAAAACTACAGTTGACATTCAGAGAATTGTGATTTTGGCAGAGCTGCCTCTTTTGGTAGCGTAAATTATTAAAATATCACCTACTGTAAGTTGTGTCACCTACTGTACCTGTAAGTTATACTTGCAGTGTTTGAAAATGTTTCATTACCGTTAGAGCTGTGATGGCATCCAGATCGGCAGTAAACCCTGATGGCAGGCGGATGTACAGCGAGGCCGATTCACTTTTAGTTTCATTCGCCACAGGAACAAATCTGAAATATTTATAGTAAACCATTAGTTTTCATTACCATTAGTAAACAAAGCTGTATAGAGGTTTGATTGATTACTTACCCTATGCAAATAGATAGCTGCAATCGTTTGCTAGTCGATGTTCGATCAACCCTCGGGTCTAGGGTAAACCTTGGCCATGCTAAAGTGACATTAGTACTATAGACGATTCCCAAGCCAACGATGCCACTGCCAGAACCTTCTGCTTTGAGAGTTACATTCCTGCCGTTCTTTATCTATAAAAGGAGAAACGGCTATTTTATATGGTGTAAAACATATATCGATTACCTTGGTTCAAGACAGCAACAACTCAATAAAGCAAATTTTGAGAAAATTTCATGTTAAGTTTTCATATATCTTCTATTGTTCAAAATGAATAGATAGTTTGAAATTAATTTCAAAATGTTTATTTTAATATATGAACTATACTACGTTTATACTATGTTTAATAAAATTATTAAAAAAAAAAAAACTACAAAAACGGGGTTGTTTTTTGGAAAAAATTACACTTAGTCACTTTTCACTTGCCACCACGATATGCTTTATGTATGAAAACAAGGAATTGCATCTAATCATTGAATCTTTAAAGTGGGAAAATACCTCTGGGCAAATCTTATCTTTATTATTGGACTTTATACGATGTGGTTGCTAAATAACGTTGAAATTATTTTATGACTGACTACTTTATGTTGATCAAGTTATTTAATATATGTGTTGTTGTTTATAGTTGTTTTATTTCTATTAAATAAATGTCTCTTTCAAGATAATATCACTGGTATTCTTCATAAAACAAGGCAAGGTACTGCCATTACTATTTTTTAAATAATTTATATATTGTTCTATAACTGTGCAAAAAATATTGAATATTTTGTGCAAATACGGATGTTTTCATTTTTGATAAATTAATTTACTTAAGAAACGTAACTTACTTTTCATATAAACGTAAATAAACTACATATTGCCCTAAAAATAAATATAAAATTATTTTTTATTTTTTTCTCACTTCTTTCTGTTGCAGAATGAGCGAGTTAATGTCGTCAACATCAAAATGCCTCGCCTCCCGGCTGAGGACTTCGGTGATGTCAAATTGAAGATTCAATGATGAGTTTGTGTACTTGGAATAATAAGATAGGGCTTCCAAAGCGGCAATGGTATCTTGTGATCCGTAAAACGTACCTTTGCTGTTGCATTGGTCTAAAAAAAAAAACAAAATAATTCCAAATATTTTGTGAAATTTGCTGTGTTAATAAAAAAATATAAAATCACATTGAAAACAAATATTTGATGAGTATTATCTTTATATTTAAAAACGTATGTAAGTGGCGTCATCACAGATGAACCACTGGACGTATCGGAGCCATATTCACACCATATATTCGTTTGAAACTCCGATATGTTTTTTTGACTTGGAAGATGGCGCTGGGGTTGAAATAATTCGATAAAATGTATTTATGATCCGATTTAGCTCACCCATACTATCCATATCTATAGTAATTTTATAAATGTAAAAATCTGTCTGTTTGTTACGTTTTAACAGCTAAGCCGCTGAACCGATTTTGTTGAAATTTAGTATGGAGATAGTAGTGGGTGAAATAGGTGATAGGAGATTGTATGAGAATTATCTAAATGTGTTTTAATGTGCTGTAACGAAATCGCGAATTTCCCCCTTTGGAATTTTCTAGGAAAACGAGATTTCGTAACTAACCTGGCGGCCTGGAACCTTTTTTTTCTACTCGGTTATGTGGTTTTTTTTTTATTTTATTTATAAGTTTACTTATATTGTTTTTTTTTTATAATAGTTTTTTCATTAAATGTTTTAATTTCCTTTTGAAATTGCAAACCAGACTTTTTTATTTTTACCTCGATCCTGAGGGAGATCCGTTGCTCTCCCGGAAGTACTAGTCGGTGTGTAACCTTTGAGTTTATGGTTCTTTATTTTAAATCTTGTTTTCTGTGGCTTAGTGCACAGTGGCGCCCTAATTTGTTAAACGAAGAACTTAAACTTATTTTGAGGTTATAGTGCTAAAAAGGTGTTTTTAGGCAATTTGGAAAGGTCTCAGAATTTAAAGGTTAAAGCACCGTTAAAACCACCTGCAAGGCCTATTTTTAGTGCTCATGTTCAGGGTCATATTTTAAAACACATGGATGACTTCGAATCAGAGTTTTAGCAAAATGTACACGAGTGCACGGACTGAACTGGCATGGCGTTTGCCATTAGAATTTAGCAGAGCTGTTTGCAACATTGGGATTTTTTTAGAAGTTATAATTAGGGTGTCATCCGTGTTACGATCACGTTAAAGCACATGGACGTGAACATGTGCTCGACTAGCAATAAAGGCATGCGTAAGTTTGATATTTTGAATTATTTGATTCTTTTTTTTTTAATTCAACAAACTTAGACATTCGACATTCAGAGTCAAATCGGAAATATAATAATAATTTAATATTAATATGAAGCAAATTTATTCACAAGTTATGTTTTATTAACAAAAACGTTTCATAATTTAAAACAAAATTTTTTTACAATACCGAGAAGCCACCGAGCCACGGGAAGAGCATCATTTTTCAGTCCAAGTGCAATTAAAGCTTTCAGTGCATAAGCAGTTGTTTCAACAGCGTCACTGCTGTAGTTCAACCATGGATTTCTGGCTTCTGACGATGGAACGTTTGGAGACCACCATCGTTTGTCATCTATAAATTAAAATGATTAGGTAATTAGGTATATTTAAATCATTCCAACATTTTGAAATCTGGCTCAGAAATTTAAAAGCTACTTTTTACATATACTGACTGCCTGTATTTCATTTCCTCGCACAAGATTACGTGATTATTTAAGGCTAATGAACCTGCTAGGTTTGAATTTGTCTCTTATCTTGTCAAGCCAATATACGTCGGATGCATGATCATCCAGCTAAAATGAAATCACTTTTTAGGAGGGAGAATGTTCGGTTTAACTCTTTTCTTCCTCAAATTACTTGTGAATGGAATGCCCTACAAAGATCTACTTTAATAATTGAATTACACCATATTATTTGACTCAGAAATGGATTGAAATTGTTTTGTATACCTGTAGCATTGGCGCGTAGGTCGAGAAGCTGGAGTGCAGCTTGGCCACGGGGATTTTGCACCGTCGTTAGTGCTTGAGCTGCCATTGCTAAATCGTATGTGTCCAAGTCATTGTCGCCCACTTGTCTCGATAGGTAGTCCTGAGCTTTGTTCACAGCATTTCGATATTCGCTGCCCTATTTAAAGAAAATAACAAAATAGTTTGTAGCCCTACATGAGGTCTGAATAATACACAAGTAACTATTAGAAATGCTTTATAAAAAAAATAATAAAAAATTGTATAAATACCCTTGATCAATAAGATTATACTCAGATACACTCTTAAGGTGAAGCGAAAGGATAAATATTAATTTCAATTCATTTAGACCTATGGCTGGCATTTGATAACCATTGGATATTTAATCATAAAAAAAATATTTTAGATATATTTTAAATATCTTATTATGTCTTCAGCATAGTAAAGGCAGATTTTTAAAATTCAGTTCTATTTCTAAGAAATTTGATTAATGATTAAATGCAAATACTACTTTTTTAATTGAATTGCTCTTTTATAAAAAACATTATAGGAAAATTAGTAATTGAAAGGCAAACGGAGGGTCTAAAACATAGAACAGTTTGTTTTTTAATTTCTCTATTATGAAGCAGTAATTAAATAAAAAAACCAACAATCGCTTACTGACCCCGCGAGAGTAAAACCTGACACCCTATAAAAATAAAGCACCGAATTTCTAGGTCGACTGTCTTTGCTTCGCCTTAACTCTCTTTTTAACCAATTCCACAAAACTGTGGAGGCTCTGACGAAAAATATTGTTAATTTACTAAAACTGTTGAATTTTGAATTCAATCAATTTTGTAAATTACATTTTTTGTAAATGGCCATTATCAAGCTTTTCATAAAGATATGACTAGTAAAGAGAACTCAGCAAATACTAACATAAATTGTTAAAAAAATATTTAGTCTTTAAGGTAAAATCTATTTTACCAATCGATGTGTCAAATGATGGCGGTTTGAAAATTTATTTTTGTTTTTCACTCTCTTGTTAAAAGTGAGTTAGGATGTTTTGTAGATATGACTGGCTCCTATAGAATAATTTATTGCATACAAGCGTTGTAAATGAGCTACAGCAACTGTGAAAAAAGTGTCAGTTTGTAATCAGTCAATGGTCACCAACACCATTGCAATATCAGATTTTGGATACACGGCTCAATACGTAGAATTGAGGCACGGGTGATTCTTCACAATTCTCCTCTTCTAATGCAAGACAAAAAAGTCACATTTTGTTCTTTTTACTAAAATTTTAAGTGAATAATTGGAATTGGGGTCAAATTATTAATATATATTCGTAGTGTAGTTAAGAAAGATATGTAGTAAGTATAAACAACCCACCGATACATCATAAAAGGCTAGCATTGCGATGGCGGTAAGTGGAACGGGCCGTCGCTCTCCTGTACTGCTGATCCATGAACCGTCTGACGTTTGCTTGGCGAGCAACCACCGCAAGGCATCTCGCCACACAGGGTCTGCTTGAGAGGCGGCTGTCATCAGGCGGCCAGCGAGACGCCACCATCTCGCTGTCACTGCTGTCATCCTGTTACAGAGAGGAATCATTTAGTTATTTACATTAAAACTTACGATGAATAACTATAGCTTACTCAAAATTATTTCTAGAAAGAAGATAGATACATTTATATGAATAATCATGACTTTAAGGATTTATACAGAAAAAAATAGGCTTTATCTGGCTGCAGGATGATGTATGATGGATCCCAGCACAGTTTCCTATTAATTAATATCAGTAAGAGTTGCCATGGCAGTTAAATTCTATCGACAAACAAAATTTTCTTATAAAAAGCATGTACCATATATCTCCAGACTCCGATTTGTTGACCTTGTGAGCAGCAAATGATCCGTCTGGAACTCTGAATGCCAAAACTCTCTGCATACCTTCCATTATTAGTTCCGAAGCACGCTCCTGTGCAACATTGCTGGCACGCTCCTGTTAAATATAATGTGTCTTGCTAAACATGAATAAATTAATTAATAAACCAGACCGTGTTACCACTTTGGGAAATATAGAATAAAAGAAATATAGAATCAGAAAATTCTCAAAATGAAGCCCTATGACCGGCAATACCACTTACATACCTATCACCCATTTTGTGGAAAATAACATTTTCAAAGATTATGTTTTAAGTCAATTACATAAAATATGATGACCTCACTCCAGCCATTAGGAGAAACGGTTTCAAAGTAAAATTTTTTGAATACAGGAAAGGGGGTCTGGTCAGCCCAGCCTTTCTCTAGTCTACTCTTTACCCCCTCTAAACTCAATTTGAAAACTTTAAATCTAAGGACAACAATTTCTTAAACTATTCCTATATTATGTCTCATCTACCCTTTCGTGATAGACTTGACCTCAGTCAGAGATTCTATGGCAGTTATATTTTTACTTCAACATATGCTTAAAATTAAATAGAGAGAATCACAAAAAGAGGAAATAAAAAAGAACAATATCTTTATTTAATTACTATTGAAATGTGAAATGTTGGTCCTCGGCAATTGTGGTACCTACTTGGTTGTATTCCGGATTTCCATTTTTCCTAGTATCTGCCCCGAGTACCTATCAAAGTAGTCTCTGCGAAAATTTGTGTAGTGAATATGTTTATGTAAACATACCTAGTAGATATAAATGTTAACGGTTGTTAGGTGAAATAGTGCCCTACTTTATTCTAGAAACATTATGTCGATGCTATATATTTCTGCAAACCTTCAAATAATCAAGCAGGATGGCAGCCCTTGCCAGTGGTTCTATAGCATACTGGGCATCAACGGCCTGAGTTAGTTCATCGTCTTTGAGTGTCATCAGCATTCCTCTTAGAGCAATGGCCAGAGGGTCTCCGGCCACTGCGAGGGAGGTCGACGATGAAGGTGTAGCGCCTCTTGGAACCATTATTGCTATTGAATTCGATTTATTTGGTTCAACAATCCGCCATGAATATTCCTCCAACTCGACTCCGGGAGCCTGTTAAACAAAGGGTAATATAATAATATTACAAATTAAATTTAAAAAAAGAACAGCCTGGTGGCTCAGTGACTACCTGCTTCTAATCCGGATATCCAGAGTTCGAACCCCAGTGTTCCACAATACTGCCGGTTGAGCTGAGTACCACGAAAAATACACTCCTTCAAATACAGACTTACGAGATATTTCTACCACTTATGAATGTCCTCACGTCATGAAGACAACAATAAGGCACTAGAACTAAGTCATAACAGCATCTCGAGTTTCATTTGCATATTCATATTATAAAGGTATAGATGTGTTTAAATATAAAAATTTATTTAAGTATCATTATATTTTTTTTTCACTGAAAAACCACTGTTATTATGAATTTTATCTGTAAAAGTCGTTTGTCACTAAAGGACTTCATAGATTAAGTCGTTAAACTAAAAAAGAAAAAAAAAAGTTACCATGACCAGTAATAGTTCTTTTTTTAGAAAAGGTCCAATGTGTGTATGCTGCTATATGAATCTTTAATAAAGAGAAATATATTTTTAAAAAGTTAGAATATTACGAGGGTTGTCCGGTTGTGAATTATTTGTCAACCTAGTCTCCTTTTAGCTTGATACACTTGACCCATCGATGCTCCAACTTTTTTAATCCGTCTGAAAAATACGTTTTCTCGAGGTCTGCAAAGTAGGCCTCCGTGGCAGCGATGGCCTCTTCATTCGACTCAAATTTCTGCCCGGCGAGTGACTTTTTCAAGTTTGGAAACAAAAATAAGTTGCATGGGGTCAAATCTGGAGAATACGGTGGGCAGTAGTTCGTAGCGCAATCTGACCAATTTGGCTAGGCGACAGCGGAGGTGTGAGCCGGTGCGTTGTCATGGTGGAAGAGCACTTTTTCCTTCGCCAAATGGGGCCGTTTTTTTCTGCAGATCGGCGTCGAATAGGCCCAATAATTCGGTATAGTAGAGCCCTGTGAACCTTCTTCAAGCAGTCGATGTAGATCACACCTTGTGAATCACAGAAAATGGTGGCCATCACCTTTCCGGCCGATAGGACAGTCTTCACCATCTTCGGAGCATGTTTGCCGGGTAAAGTCCACTGTTTCGACTGTTTCTTGGTCTCTGGTGTCCATGTTTCGTTGACGGTCACGAAACGACGCAGAAACTCCTTCGGATTGCACTTAAAAAGCGTCTAACACTAATCTGAAGTGATCTCACGGTTGCGCTTGTTATCTCCGGAATGAGCAAACGCGGCACTATGCCCAAAATTTCATGCAGGATATGACTCACGCGGTCTTTTGAGATGCCTACTGTCTTAGCCATCCCGCACACCTTCAATCGGCGGTCTGCCAACACGAGATTGTGGATTTGTGTTATGTTATCCTCTGTGGTAGCCGTTTTCGGGGCACCTGGGTGTGGCTCATCAAAAACCGACGTGCAACCACGTTGAAACTCGTTAAACCAATTGTTGGCGGTCACCATCGGAGGGGAAGAGTCACCGTACACAGCATCCAAGCGCTCTTTGATTTCGCTGCGCGATTTCCCTAACAGAAACAAGATTGAAATCACTGACCGATATTGCTCTTTTTCCATTTTTCTAAAATCCGCTGACACGTCCGCTTCTACACGCGGTCAAAACAAAACTACGAGTCCGATTCAGCTGAAATTTTGACAGTAGCCGTCTATGAAAATGTACTATACGATAGTAAATTTCTCTTGCGATAGTGGCGCCATCGGCCGGTGAGGCTAAGTACTTATCGGATTACCCTCATATATTTCTCTGATTACATCTTTTCTAAACTAATTATATTTCTTTATTCTACTTGTCATAATAATGTGACTTGTATGTAGTGGTTTTTGTTTTTATTTCAATTTAAAATATTTATTAGGTTTTTTATAATGTAATTATATAATATTTATAATTATTTGTTAAAAATATTTAATTATTATATTGTTTACTAACACTTACATTAATTTTATTTATTTATTCTAATATACACATAAAAAAATATTTGGGTTTTTGTTGAGCAAATTGAATCAAATTAACTTTAAACACCAATTTAATAAATTGACTTTAAATTTACAGTTGTAGTATCTTGAATGTTACTTACATAATATGGCTGAATTAGAATAAAAAATCCTTCATACCTCTATGGTCAATTCCGAGTAATGACTGATCGATGCACCGGGCCCATTCACTTCTATGGCAATTGGAGCTTTACCTATTTTGGCTGCTCCCACTAAAAAGACTATTGATGATTTTCCATTTGCAGGGATAGTGATTTTCGACTTCTTGAACAATTCAATTGCTATGAAAAAATAATATATAATGACAAGTTAGTAATCACTGGAAAAAAGGGTAATTTATTTATTACAACAATGTCTAAATTTGATACGAGTATACTAAAACCCACCAAACCCAACAACATTAGCGGAGGTTGCACCTAATTATTGTTACAAACATGATGTATTTTAATCACTTTGCTCTTTTCAGAGAGGGTTGATCTGTATCGACCATCAAACATTAATCAGCAAAAAATATTGGAAAAATGTTTCCTAATTAAGAGAAAATGAATTCAAAATTTAATCAAAATCGTTTTAATGTTTGAGAATTATGTAGATAATGCCTGCTTGCAGAGAGGAGCGGACAAGGTGCTGGGTCGGACGGAAACTTTTTTTACGTTTCAGTTTAAAGAGAAAGTTTAAGTGGGTGTATTTTAGGGTGTATACAAAACAAAGTGTTCTATTAAAAGAAAATAAGTTTTATTAAAAAAAACTTATATTTATAATTTTGATATATTTTCATTTGATATATTTCAAATATATAATAAAAACCTATTGGTTTTTTTTATGGCGTTTAATTATTTTTGAACTACTCAACTAAGCTAAATTTGCTTGTGCTAGAGTCAGGGAAAATGGTGGTTTAGAAGCATGTTAAATGGTATGATTTTAAATATTGCAACTCCTACATGGTATAATTATAAGAACAGTTTTGTCATATTTGTAATGAGTTGTTTTAACGGCTGTAATACCATAACTGATGTAATAAACTATTATTATTATTATTACTTTAATGGGTGGATTCAAACCAGCGGCTGGCGGATCATTAGTCAAGCGCCCTAATTACTAGACATCCATGATCTCATTTATTTTAATACTTACATTTAAGTTTGTCAACATCATTCGGTAACGGTTCAAAATCGAAATACTGTTCAGAGTTGTGCAGGGTTACATCAACAGTGATGTCAGCATTCAAAGTACTTTCGATGGTTGCAACCAATCCCAGCACTTCTCCTAGTTGCAAACTGGGAGGCAGATCAACATCCAAATTCAAAGATAGGACTGACATCAGGTTTGTAGGACTCGCTATTCCCAGTCCCAGCGTTGGATGAACTGCAAAAGCCCCAAGCTGCCAATTTGTAGTAGTGCTGGGTGTTCTTCTCAGCAGGGTAGCGCGTCCATCAGATCTGAGGTAATTAATCTAATATAAGTATTGATTATTACGCTAAATCGACAGATTTCTAAACTGGTTAGCAGTGGTTAAAACAACCTAATTTTACCTAATGATATATTTTGGATGGTGCGAAAATGCTGGCTAATTAAAAATGCTCAAAACAAGAAGATTGATATTTGATGATTAATGGTGTGATCTATAGTCACATGCAAAGGAGCCACTCACCCCTAAGGGTCAAGGTGCGACTGTCGACCGCATTTTCGTGCTTCGCGTCAGCCAATTTTTATTTATCTATTAATTCATTGGTAAACTTACAAACAGAAAAAATGTAATAATAACACAAATATTAAACAATTTAAAATTAAACATAAATATGACAAACGTGGCTTAAAAAATGTACATGCGGGGCAGCGTAATAATGCACTTGCTGAGTACTTTCAACTTTAGTGGCAAGGTCTGTTATATAACCATCTGTTTGAGAGATGTGTGTTAAGACTTCTCTTGCAAAAGACGAGACTATTCTGCTGAAAATAGACATTTGATACATCATAATAATAATTATTACATTCAAAAACTAAATATTTGTACCATCCACTTTACCTGGGAAAGTACCGTCCTAGATGTTTTACATGTTAAAAGTAAAATTGGAGCGTACCGTAAAAATGATAAATACTAATAAAATAAAAACGTTGGTCGGCAGATTGCATATTTTTTTTGTTAAAAAAGGATTTCTATGACAAGTCATATAAGCTAAACTTGCTTGTGCTAAATTCATGGGAGATGGTGGTAATGCAGTGTTAAAAATTAAATAACTATGTCCGAATTTAAAGCAGCGACTACTGGATCAAAACTTAAGCTGTTTGATTATTGAGTCAATAGTCAAACGCCTTAACCGCTACACTACCATGATCTCTATCAAAACTAATGGACTTACACCCGTATTCATAAACACCGCTATGCGGCGGCAGTGCGTATGCAGTCACACAGCTGAGAAATCGCAATTCATAAACAGCGCATAGCATCCGTCGCCGCTATGCAACCGCTTCACGACCGCTTGGAACTGTCCAAAGCCAAGCGAGCAATCGAGGTGTGTTTGCGAACGCAGTGCGACCGTCGCTCATAGTTTTGTGTCTTTTCGTTTAAAATGTCTATTAATTATGACAGTGAGAATGAATTAATAAATAATATAATAATATATTTTAAATGGCACCTACTTGTTATTATCTAATTTCTTTTTTTTCTTTCTTCTTTTAAATTCTAATGTTAAAAATTAAACTCAAATGTATTCAATTTTGTATGTATAAATAACTTAAGTTTATACACATGCATGTTTTGTGAACATTAAATTGGAGAGTACTGGCAACCTGTGTATGCAATATTTAAGAATGATTACGATTACTCTCTGTATGTTTACTTTATAAAAAATAAATAAATAACTATTATATTACATAATAAAAAATGTAGATGTTCGAATACTTTTTATTTTCACAGAGTTTAGTGTGTACAATGTTGACATAATAGTAGCCCGCGAGACTCGATGACAGCTGCTCGGTGTGACACGAATGTCGTGCGTATCACACATTTGCGGCTCGACCAATAGCGGCTCGTGAATCTCGCACTGCGAAGGACTCGCAAAGTGGTGTTTATGAATCCGGATATTGATGGCTCTGCATCGCACTGCGTTCGATCGGCGCTTTGCAGTGCGACGGCACACGCACTGCGTAAGCGGAGTTTATGAATACGGGCCTTACTTTATAGGAAAAATAAAAAATAATAAGATATTCGGCCTTACCGCATCTTCGCCAAACAACGTTCTCCGACTGCTTTAAAGGAGTAGGTGTTCGGTATTTCGCTTCCAACACCGAACTTTCTTTTTTTTTAAATATAAAGTTTCAGTTAACTCGTTGACAAAAAAGTTAATCAGCCAAAAATTAAATTTGTGGTTGGTAAAATTTTTACAAAACTCTAACCCTACATACAACATTTTTTTTTAGGAGCTGGGTCTCATTTTATTATATTCTGTAACCGTTACACAGTTCTGATGCGTGTTTATGCTAGTCAGCAAAGCAAGCAGAATCAATCTAGTCTCCTATTATTTTTTATTTATTTTTTGGGGAGCATTTTGTTATCAAAATCTATAGTATTTTAGAAAGAAGTAATTTTAGATATATAGACATTAAAATCTATATCACATATCATATAGAAAGAAGAAATACTATAAAACCAGGTAACATTGGCAAATATGCAAATGGAAAATAGTTTTTCAGTACAGTCGCTATAGAAAATGTTTAGTTTTTATTTTCTCACTATCACTCATTTATATGTCATTTATATGTCATTTATATGTTTACCCGGATGTTAAATTGGTGTAGATCCAAGAAGGCCTTGAATCGTGTGATAGATAAAATCGAGGTGCTGGAGGTTCTGGCAGTCGACTGAAGGCGTAAGGACCGGCTAACGGTGGTCGGGTAGCACTTTCAATTACATCTAATGACTCAACTACTGCAGAAGTACGACCTGGAATATATAATATAATAATAAAGATAAGAAATAAAACTACAAAGATTTACCTCTAAATTAGATTTTGTGATTTCGAAATTTCTCCAATAAGTTTCAAAATTTTGCCAAAAATGATAAAAAAGTAGGTGACAGTTACGAGATGCCATCTTTCTGTTACCTTTCTAACAGAAGATGGTGGTTTATCTAGGTTGAATTTTGTCATAGACAACAATAATATGAATATTCTCTATTTTACGTTTCCTTATTTATGTAGTTGATTCCACAATTATTCTTGGTTATAACAAGAGTGCATTTTTAGTTTTTCTAACCCAGATAATGAAGGTTCTACTGTACTGGTTATTGGAGCATGTAACATAAAAAAACATAATATGTTGAAACTTGATCTGGGCAGCAGAACTTGGCTGTCAGCTGAGATTTTGTCATTGCACGTATTAGTGCTTAGAGCAGCGGTTGGTGGATCCTAATATTCAGTGATTATAATGATTCAACATACTTAATTGTTGTGCTATTATGAATAAATAAATAAAGAATATGTCATATTAAAACTAATAATAAGCACCATAAAATTTCTTGACTTCTTTTGTAGATACATTAAATAAAGAGCTACTAGTTATAGTACCTACATAGTAATCCTTAAAAAGAATGTACTTTTTATTTATTTTTTAAAATTATAGGAGTAGATTGGTTGTAACCAGCAATAAAATTATAATAAAAATAAATTTTCAAACTTTTTATATGAATCAATAAAAATGAAATACAGACAAATAGTTTTACATAATTTTTAAACCGAAATCGTACATCCAATATTTTTGAAAACTTACTTGGTGGAGGTGATTCCACAAAACCATCAGTGAGGATTACTACTCCAGCTTGCTGTAAAAAAATATATTTTTTTAATATCACAATTAAGCTAAACTTAACTCGTTCTTTCTTTCCTAAAGCATGACAACCTGGTCTAAATGGTTACTAAAGACCTCCGAGTGGTTATCTTAATGGTTACTCAACACACTCAGCGCCGATGACGTTTCTGTTACTACATTTCTATTAATATTCAAAAGTGTGGCATGTAGCGTATACCTGAATTCATGAAAGGCCTAATAGACTAATTGTCGATTTTTTTTATTTTAGTTTGTTATTTTAGTACGTTTGATTGTTTATGTGAAAAGTGCGCTAATGAATTGAAGGTGTTTTTGATGGGTTTGGTTTGGTAAAAAAAAAGTCCTTAAAGCGGTTATCTAAATGGTTACTTGAGTCCTCCAAGTGGTTATCAAAATGATTTTATTGACTATGTTTTACCGCAATTAACTTACAAAGCCTAGCCTAAGGCTAAATGGCTATATAAATCAATTTGTTCGCTATAGGAAGGCACTTCAAAAAAACCTCTATGAAACAAATTGGTCTCAATGTTTTCACTATATCTTGTTTCCTCTTATAAACATATAACTTTAGTTTTTCTTTTATTTAGAAATGATGTACTACTGTTTGGTATTTAGCACCACATTCAACAATTTTGGTTCTAATTGTGGTCAGTCAGGCGAGTAAACATTTTCTATAACTAATTAGTAATTTGATAATCAGTTTTTAAGTACTTTATCTATAAAGCATATAAATATTTTTGTATATGTAATATATGAAAATGAATGTGTGTCTCTCTGAAGCATTATAACTTTATAACTCAGAAACTACTTGGCCAATTTGGCTATTTTTTTTTAAATGTTCGTAATAGCCAGAAGATGATTTTTAGAGAATGAAAAATTAGAAAAGTTGCCCGGAAAATACGGGAAGAACTGAAAGTGGACATCGGCGGAAAAATCGTCGAAGCCGCTTACCTGCATAGAATAGGACGGTAGGTACATAATGGCCCGAAGGGCCTAGAGATGGGCCCTTAAAGGTGTTAAAAATTTGTTAAAAATTAACTCAAAACCGACCTTAAATGCATCTAAAGACGAGGCGCCGCCGAGATCTGTTCCATAGAGCGGCCTTGTTCCATCATCTCTATGGATTATTGTTCGCGCTCCGCTTATGAAATTTGACACATCTCGCTCCACCTGCAACCAAATTCTATAATTGTGAATTCAAAACATGAACTTTCGACTCAGCGAGAGGTTGGTAGTAGCAGTAATAAGCAATAATAGAAAAGTAGGTACTGGAAATTATCCAATTACATTTCAATGCATTAACCATTAAAAAATATCTTCCTCAGTAATGAAAATTAAGTAATTAACTTCATAACTAACGAGAATAAATTTATAAAACACAGTTTCAATGATAACACCGCCATCTATCATCAGACTTTTTGGGAAGTTATACATCCTAACTGATTGCTGATGAAATAAGGTTTATAAACACTTATCCGAATTTGACTCCCAAATCATAGAAAACCATTATTCATTATTGGAAACATTATTTAACATATCCATTATTAACACATTAATGTAGGCCTCTTCCATTTCCTTACACATATTTTTCTTAGATGCTGTTTGAAGCCAGATGTTACCTCCTGCAGTCCTACAGATGTCCTCCTACCACTTCAGCTGTGGTCTTTCGCCTCTCACTCGGTTGTCCTTGGTCTCCACTGGACGATTTTCTTGTATCGGTTTATATTGCCACATGCTGCCCAGTACCATTGTTGGCTGGCGATTCGTAGCAATATGTCAATGACCTTAGTGCATCTTCGAATTTCCTCATTGAGCACTCTGTCCTTGAGACAAATTCTCAACATTGCTCTTTCCATGGGCCTCTGGCAAGTCTTTAACCAATTAGTGGTCTCCTTTGTCAGTGCTGCTGCCTCCAAACCGTAGGTAGTTCCTGGCAGCACATAAGACTCATATAGCTTACGCTTCAGATTAATAGGCATTGTTGGGTTCTTAAGGATAAACCATTTAAAAGTGACCGAGATCCTATCTATCTATGAGGGTTTTTTTATTTTTTATTTATTTTTTATGTAAAATATATAAAATGCTATAATTAGTTTTATTTGATACATAAAAACATGAAAGTAAGGTCTTGTAAGATCAGCAAGATTTATTTATTATTGTTTGCCAGAAGGTATTAATTTTAGTTTTTAACTTTGTATTTTTCCTGACTAGTTCTAGTTATTTTTTATTGTTATTTTGTGTTTGGATTTTAATGTTGTTTTTTGTTTGAGTAGTTTAATTTTTTTACTTGTATTGTAATGTGTATATGGGGAAATCTGTTTGATAAATACATAAAAAATAAAAAACAAATGACGACAATTGGGTATCAAAAATAAAATTTTCCTTAAAAAAAATTTTTTGCAACTTTGATATATTTTTTTTTTTGTATGGTTAGTAATAAAACCATATTCTAGAGAATTTCATAAGTTATTCAAAGTAGTTCAGGTTATCAACATAACATACATTATTTTTTTTTAAATAATCATTTACATAATTTTTGAAATTTTGCAGGGCGGCATGCGTCCGGGCGGGTTAAGTCGCTTAGGCAATGCACAGGTTATCTAAGTAAAATATTCATTGTACTGGAATCAGATAAGATTATGAGACATTAACAATGGACTGACTATGCAAATCCCAAACTGTAATCAATAGGACAGTAACTTATCAACTAGACCACAATAGTTTTTTATTTGGTTTAATGGATGTTACATAATTGGTTCCTGGAATGTATATTCAAAGCAGTTGTGAATGGCACGTTGTTTGTGCAAAGACTATTATTTGACCTCAATGTTGCCCCCTAAACAATTAAATAAAATAGTTATATTCCAATGGTTGAGAATTACATATGCGGTCCAGTTAGAAACGAGATAGAAAATATGTGCACGGTACGACAATCTGTAAATATACACACCTAGATAATTTTGTTTTGATTTTCAAAAAAATCTTTATAAGCAGAGATTTTAGATTGAGTTTACACCTAAACCTGCTTCGAATAATGCTCTATAAAATAATGAAAATCCTATTGAAATCTATCTATTAGTTCCCGAGATAAGCACAAACATACGCTTAAGGTAAGCACAAACACGTTTAAGATAAACATAAACATATGCTTAAGTAAGACTTTATTATGTACTATGTTGAGATAACCATTTAAAAAAATCATATATGATTTGTTGAACAGCCAATTAACAATAACCACTAAAAAAATATTAATTTACTTAAACTTTTAAATTTTAATACAACTTGAATTTACCATTTCTAATGTAATTCCATTTCCGAGACCGTTATCCTGAGCTAAGTTATTAACCGTTGATGAATAATCAGAAGCTAAAATCCCAACAGCTGAACCAGGAGCTGTTACAGCAGATATTTCAACATTAGCCTGTGGTCGAGCTAAACGAGGATTAGGAAGAATTTCAACCTGGAAGAATAACAAACAAATAAAAATAAACATATTTTTTTTAAATCATGCCTCTAAAAAAGTCTACAGACGTTTTTTATTAAAATTTAGTAGTAGTAATAATTATAGGACTTAGCTTTTTAAGTACTTCTATACTAAGTATTCTTTCTATCTATTCTTCAGTATAGATTAACAATAGTTTCCATTTCAAATTTTAACCCTCATTCGGTTAGCGCTACAAGAAACAACAAACAAGCAAAAGAACAATCATTTGCTGATCTACTGGTAGTTGATGAAGACCAATCTAGAAGATGGATGATTCTCTCGGGAATCGATTAATGAAAACCTGAATTTTGTTTAAAATTTAAAAGTTTACGTGGGGGAATTAAAGCTATTCAACCATCATTACATTCGATGTATTCTTTTGGTTTCAACCGGGCAAAAGTTAACCTAAGGGATCATCTCATCCTCATTAAAAAAATAACCCCTTCCAAATTGACAATAATTGCTCATCGTGTAAGGAGTGGTTTTAATTGAGATTTCTTTATTTTATATCACTTAAATATAATGATTTTTTGTTCTGCAGTGAAGATGTTGTCATATTTAGACTAGACGGGCAAAAATTACAATGAAGCATACCTTGTTTTGGAGAATTCCTCTAACGGGAATGTTGAGAGAAGTGGATATGACCTGACCATTGCTCTGTTGATGCCATATGATCAATCTGGCTGCAGGTGCCATGTTCACGGTAGCTTTCATATTTATTTCTTGTGCATTGCCTCTGGGAACCTATTCAAAAAAATAACAAAATTTATTTATTCAAAAAACATTATACAACACTAAGTGTTGCTAGCATTGACTTTAAACCTCAGTTAGCAAGGTTTACCAAGGACAATATACTTGTAAACATTAAATTGTGGTTTAAGGAATTATCCTCCAGTTTAAAGCTTAATGCAATTCAATTGAATTGGTTAAAAATGTTTAGTAATTTACTATTACACAATGAGAAAATAATATAGTTAAACATGTGAATGCAATAAAACGAAACTGTCCTACAATGTCTTTAAAACATATAGTGTGTTCGGAAAGGTCACTTCCAAATTAATATGGTTTTCTATGAGTTAATATAAGAAAAATAAATATAACAAACTCTTTCTTATTATTAATGATCTCAATGACTTTTCTAGCTAGTCGGCATCACTTTCATAATAGCTTTACGTAATTTATGTTTTATAGATAAAGTGTACCTGCAATGTTTTCGCTGCTACAATTTCTCCTCTGCCCAACACGACGTAGCTAAAGTTTCCAATGGCTCTTGAAGTCCTCAACCGAACGGTGAAATCTCCGTTCACAACGACTTCATCACTGATAACTTCGGCTTGGATGAAGTTGTTTTCTGTTGAATATGATGAGCTCACATCCCGTATCTGTCGTGTGATGTCCATGTAAACGACCTGGTAACAGATTGAGGTAAATATATTTTTTTGAGATTTGAGAGACCATTATTTAAAATTAGACACTTCATACAGCTGATAAATATCTCAACCTCATATAGTAAACCATCTATTAAAAACCGAACACAAACAAGCTTTAGTGCAGATAAATGGTGATACATAATACAACACACTACTTAAATACTTTAAATTTCTGTATATATAGCAAAATTCAAATGACACCAAAGTAATTAATTAGTATATACAGATCGTCAGTCCTACTACAATGTTCTCAAGCTAAATTCTAAAAATAGATAGCATTCTATGTGATATTTTTTCAAATGAGTGTATTTAGGAAATATTTTTGGTCAGAGCAGGACCATAAAAATTAAAAAGCCCTAAAATACACCTAAAAAGCCTCTCTGATACTGGGCTGTAGTATAAAATTCAAAGGGCAGTTGTGTGCTGGATCATTTTTGTCTTTTTTTGTTGTTTGTTGTACCATTTGTTTATATTCTTTAGGTTTAGTCTGATATTGAAGGATCCACTTACGGAGTAAAATCCAGTTCAAAGTCTAGGAAGTGTGCAAATAATAATAAGATAAGATAATATAAAAATGATAAAACAAAATAATCATTACGCAATTTAAGGTACTCGCAAATACAGTAAAAAATCATATCTATCCTCGTTTATTTGTGTGTATATTTGTGTAATAGCCAGCTTATAACACATTTTTATTTCCAAAGGGTTTTGTGTAGGTTTTATACATCACTCAAGCTTTTGCGCTTAAATAAACTTTCTTAGAACAGGTAACTCTTGTCTAGTTAGCAAGGTAACAGACCTTATTAAATGAGAAAGCTCCCAGGTGTCTACTTGACTTGCTAATGGATATTTGTATTTTATTTTTATATTTACTATAAGTAAACAAAATTTAAACGTAAATCTTTTTTAAATAAGCCGTTATACAAACCTCCAAATTCAGTGTGGATCTATTTTGTGCAATTTCTGGTACAAAGGAGAACTGAGCTCGCCCTCCAGCCAATGCCACACGAGAATCCTCTGTTGGAGTGCCATCGTTCCATCTGCGCTGCAAGCGAATCCATGATTCACCATCACGGTATGGGTTACCCAGTAAGTCCAATACTTCCATCTGTTGAATAAATTAATGATTACATTAAAACGGAGAGAGTAACATTTTCAAAGCAAAAACAGAAATTGCAAGCCGAACCTTCCGGGCATGAACATCCCAAATCAAAATGAAACTTTATAAAGATTTAGACGCTACATTAAATTTTATTAGTATGAAATTACATTATCGAAACTAAATACAATCTAGAGGTAAGGAAACTTGACAATAAACCACAAAGGATTTTTAACATTAAAATACAAAGTTATCATAAACAAAATAAGTCACTCTAATGTCGTTATCTAATATTTGTTTGTATTACTTTCAAATAAATAATAATATTAGCATATTCATTCATAGATGAATGCCCAAATTGTACCTGTCCTCAGCGTAAGTATTGAAAGTCGTATCAGCCTTGATTACTGGCCCGATTTGCGAAATTACATTCTTTAATTAGTAAATATGAAGACCCTTACTGATTACATAAGCTAATAAAATTTACAATACTATATTTTTCATATAAATATGCTTAAAAAAAAAATTAAATGTCAAGAGTGGTAAATCTTGAGTTGGGCACACATAAGTGTTTCGGGTAAACAACGTATTGTGCTTCGGGCAGTGGTCGTAATAATTTTAATTCACATATTTTAGATTTATTATTGCATATCTACTATTTACGGGTGATTTGTAATATTTTATGTGCTGTTTTACCAGTTAGTTACCTTAATAGTGTATTGTAATCCAGGTCTAAAGTGGTCCGGGGCTTCGATGTGAAGACTATAAGGCGTCCGAAGAAGCAATAAACGAGTGGAAGCATTTTGTTTACGTCCAGTGTCAGCTTCTTCAACGATCGCTTCAAGAACAATAGGTCTTGCACTGTCTTCGGCGATTTTAAGGTCACCCTTAATATCGAACTCCACAGACGTCTTGCCGTTCAGTTCAATTACTTGTCGGAAAGGAGTTTGGAATACGGGTTGAATAATCTCTGAGAAAAATACAGGAAATGCGGCGACAGTTAGCTCTCCTCTGACAGGCTGTCCATTGAAGTATCTGAAAGATAACAATTCTTTCAGGGTTACAAAAAAATGTAAGTGTTCAAATTGAGAGATAAAAGTTGAAATTTGCTTTTTATTTCTGATTATCTGGTTAAGTTCCGGCCTCTCAGCTATGACTGCAGCCCACACATCCCAAAATTTTATGCCCTGTAAAAATGAAATTCAGCCCTATTTGTCAATTAAATTACGAAAGCCATTTCCCTCAGCCTCTTCTAAAAATAATATTATTGTATAATTCATTAACCAGGAAGGACTCGTTAGTATTGTCATAACTACTGAGTGACTAGCTTGCCATCACCCGCACGCCGGTATCGCTTAGTAGACCCGTAATGAAATAAAGAGCTTTTTTACTGACTTATGTAAATCATTTTACATACATCAGTCTCAGGTTTGTTTATTAGTGGAGATCGCAAATAAAGCACTTGTAAGTTTCTTATTTGAGCGACTCAAAAATTTATGCTATTTTATTCATTAAACATTACTAAATCATCCAATTATGTAATATTACAAACATATCACATAAGACTAAATATAAATAACTGACTTATCAAAAGATTTAACATTCAATTATTTTAAAAGAGGATGTTTCATAGGAAACAGCCTGGAAGTGCATTGAATAAAGACCACATAATGTCTAAAGGAATGTTGGTAAGTAAGTTGGTGCAAACGACAGGCCGAACGCGATCTTAAAGATAAGTAACGGACGTTTCAAAATGTATTATTCATAGGTGTATTCTTGAATTAAAAAAAATTGCCATAAATTGCCTTTTTTGACAACGGTACGTACTCTGCGCTTATATTCGCTATTATTTTCTTTTCATTAAAAATAACATTTTTCTTAACATCAATTTTAAGTTCAAATTTCGGCAGCACATAGTCAGCGACTAGAATCTTCTGTGTGAAGGTTTGACTTTGATGTATTACCTGAAATCAAGGAAAATGCTTATTATTAGTAACGTCCTCACCTAAAACTAAAAAAAAATGTAAATAAATAGAAACAAATATTATGTGCCACAAAATAAAAAATAGTGATGTTTGAACTTCCGCCTTTTGTTTAATAGAATTAACCAACTAAATGGCTGATAATTTAATTAATTTTATTTATACTTAATATGTAATATAAACTTTTGATACATTATTAAAAAATTACAAATTTTTATTTTCATAAAATCACCACTGACCTACCAGTTACGAGCCTATGGGGTACCTACTTTTTAATTAATATTAACATAAGAAATTTGAATTGATAATGCCATTGGTTTTCATAGTCATAACCATTAATGATTGTTCTACCTAACAAAGTATACGGACATGCGTGAAAAATTTAATCTTTGTATAATCTATACCGCCTGGTGTTTTTAACACCTGTGAATTTACCAATTTACTAGTAATTCAGTTTTTATAGTCATAAACTAATACTAAATTGGATGAATGGATAAACACTTTTTTTTTTTAATTGTGCAATATGTAATAGGTATATAAAAACAAATTTTTATTTAATGTTAGCAAGCAATTTAGTTTAATTTAGCAGGGTCAAGAAGTAATTGGTTATTTGAAAAAGAGATATAATCCGATCTATTTACAGATTAAAACTTGTCATAGTGATGGTTTTCATATTAGGTATGTAGCTCTGGTTTTGCAATCTATCTTTGAGATTTATCGATGAAATAGATTAGGCATTCATAGTAATGTAATTATGCACTATAAAAGATCGCAATAGTTATAAATCTTACTTTTATGGTCCATTCGCCAAGTGGGGGTTGATCAGCAATTTGTAAATCTCCTGACAAAAGTCCATCGGTTAACGGTTCTTTTACCCAGTATTTAACAGCTACTCCATCTGGCACAGAAATTGAGGCATCTATGTTACCAGACAGTGGTCGAAGTTGCCTGCAAAAAATTATAATTTAAGTATACTTTTAGGTATACTTTTTTATTTATTTATTTATTGACATAAGTATTTTAAACATTAAATTAATATACATATAATGTAAAGATCTACCTAACCGGCAGCCAATGCCGGCCTTAAAGTAGGCCTTTCTATAGGTAATAGCAGTAATATAAACACTTCCTTTCATATAAAGCTATAAGTATCTTTTTTTATCGCTGATAATGTAGAATCCCTCATGAAATATTCACTTTATTTATTTATTTTTAAATTATAGAAATACTCACAGCTAAATAGAATTAATAAAACAATAGAATTTTGAACAAAAAATTGACATGTCGTTATACGAAAACAAACAAGGTGAGCTGATGCATCTCAGCTACTCTTGGGCTATCCAAATATAAAATATTCGCTTCCAGCGGACGACCGCTACCTAGTTAATATGTTATTCTTATTGATTGTGATTGATTTCTACAAAAAAAATCTCACCTATCCAATGCAATGACCTTAAACTGTATTTTATCTCCAGGTTGATAAACTCTCTTGTCTGTCTGAATAAATACACAGAAGGTTTTGTTTTGGTAGCTAACTGGCTGTGAGGATGAGGATTCGTCACCCTTGGTTGACCGCACTGACAGGTGGTAGGCACCTGGTCCCGGATCTGATATCTGGTAGCAAAATAAACAAACACATTTTAAACTTATGTATTTAACAAAATTGAAAAAAAAGTTCTAATATACTCGTAACTTTAAAATACCGTAATAGTATGGGAAATAAAATATGAATTCTTATTGTAAGAAATTTCAATGGTAACCATGCTTATAATACCAACTGAATAAGAAATGATTAAAATCCCACCTTGTCTTTGTTGTGACTACTTTTTTCATGAGAGCAAAAAACTGTTTTACCAAAAAAATTCTTAGAAACCTTATTTCTCGAGTATAGGAATATGCTCTTTCGGATTAATTTATAGGCAATTTTTTAACATTTTATGTTAAGCAGTTTGTAAGAAAACTCTAAAAGTGCTGGACTTGTTTTGTTTTAATAATTCCTGTAAATTTAAAAAGAAAATACTGAATAGAAGAAAATTTGAAGTAAAATGTATCAAGAGAAAAAACATCTTTACATGAAACTTATCAATATCATTATTCTTAATTATGACTTAATTAAAAATAACTTATTAAAAATAAAAACAACTGCAGAGAGTCCAGGGAGATTTAAAAAAAAATAACCTAATTATGGGCGCTTGGTAAAATGCTTATTTTATAAAAACTATGTTTGTTATCTGGATAACTTGTACTATTTTGAATAGCTTATGAAATTCTCTAAAATATGGTTTGTTATGGTTAAAATATGGTTAATTGTGAAAATGTATATATAAAAAAGTTGAAAAATATTTTTTAAAAGAAAATATCCATAATGACGCCCATTTCTTATTTCTTACTTATGTTCCTAAATTTTATATAAAACTATTTATAAGTAATATATATTTTTTACCATAATCAGAAAATTAAAAAATATATTTACCCATTAAGATTAATTAATTATTATTACCCATTAACCTAAGGCGGATCGTCACTGGTGCTGTTATCTTTTTATTATTATTTTTATTTTCACCTTATAAGTTATTCTTCTACTTATTATTTTTTTTATTACCAAAATTATGTATAAATTTTAAAATTTTAAAAATGATATTTTTTTGATAAAGTGATATTTTCTGTTTATTTCGATAAAGAATGACATTTATAAGTGAAATCAGTTAAAAAGATGTTGTAATATATATGTATATAATATTATGCACTATTTATTATATGTATTATATTTTGTATTTATGATATTTATCCTATGATCCCTTCTGTTATTAGTAACATCTCGTGTACGTAATAAGTATTGTATTTTTTCTGCAACCTTCTTTTGGCTGCTCTTAGAACAGGTTTTTTAATCTGGTTAGAGTAGCCATGTTACTTCAGAGCAACAATAAATGACTGGTATTTAATTTGTCTATATTATATAGACTGAATGTCTTAAGAGTTCTTCTTTAAGTTAAGACTTTAGTCATTCTTTTGCAATACATAAAATTATAACTTATACAGTAGTAACGAAAGGTACTATCTATGTATATTAGGTAAAAATTAAGGAAACACTACCACAACATGATAAATCTGAATGTCTATAATTTATCTAAATGTCTTTGACCCTAGCCAATATGACCCTAGGCCGTTATTAGTGTATGTTACGCATTATATTATTATTGAAAAGCATTTTATATTGTGTTCACAAGATTGAGTTTTTGAGTGCGAGTGTTGCTGTAAAAATGGTTGTTTTTAAGTTTGTGATTTTGGCAATCGGCCCCATATTGTGTTTACACAGAATAATGGGAGCCCATGTTCCGATCAACCATGGACAACTAATTGAACATTATTGGAATGTAAATGAACGTGAGTCTGAATTTAAACCAGAGAATGATCGACCATATTTTCAACAAAGAAAACTACTGCAATTCAGTGAATCTGAGAGCGATGAAGTAGACCTGCGAAATAGGTTTATGTTCTCGGCTCCGCCTTGTATTTATAAATGTTCTCCGGGTTTTAAGATGGTTCAATGTGGTAAATGCCGTCGACTATTTAGATGATAATTTTGGATTATCCTCTGTAATAATGGAATTAAATAAAAACAGTTAGTTCTTAAAGCTAATATAATAGCATTATTAAATGTATATAAGTGTTAATAAATTACTGTGTGTCTTCAATCAGGGTAAAATTTGTATTATTTGTTGCTATGATAGTAAATATAAGCAGGTTAGCAAGTTCATAACAGTACATTATTATTATTTTCATATATTTTTAACTCTCCTAGTCATTTGACCTACATACAAGACCGAAACCCTTTTAACTTTGAAGACAGTAGCAGTTTGGCTGGTCGATTTTAGTCAACACAAAGGAAACCCTTTGTAGTAAGATGACTTAATTTTATACAAATTATGAGTAAAAAACTGAAAAATTGGATTGCAAAACATAAAGGAGTGAAAAGCCTAAAAACTAAATAATAAATCAACCCTGCGCGTGGTAAATGCAGTGTATATTTAAGATTTAGAGTAGGTACAAAGCTATGAATGGATTAAAAGGTTATAGAAAATGATATTTCACAAACTATTTATAAAATACTCGCCTGAAAAATACGATTAATAGAGTACGATTTATTTTTATTTTATCAGTATTTATAACATAACATTACAGGAAACCATTGCGTTCTGAGAAAAAAAAAACAGTTACAAGTTACAAAAAATTAACATGGTGGTTATGCAGAAATATCGCCCTGCTACCTACTAATATAGTTTCAGTACGTTTGTACCGCAACGAGGAAGTTTAATTAAAACTGATAGCAATCAGGAATGTAAAAGTTAAAAAAATATAGTATATCAGGAATATCGGCAAAATCTTTTAGTAAAATAAAAACAAATATATAAAAATGCATATACAAGACGATAAAAATAGTGTAGGATAATAAAAACCATATGTTTTACAAATTCTCCAATACATATACCCACCGATCTTTTAATTTATTGGGATTTTTCCAGGTGTTAAGTTAAACATTGGTTTTTTCGCGTGGAAACCAAACAAATGACGCTATGAATTTATGATATGTATGTAAGTATAATAGGATAATGGACTTAATATCATACAAATACCTACTGTTACCCAAAACAAAACCTAGCAGATCTTTAATAACATTAAATCATCCTAACAAGGATGATTTAATTGAAGGAATGAATGAATCAATATTTAATAAACGGGATTACGCGACCTGGAAAACGAAATAACGCCGCATTTACTTATCTTAACTGTAGTTTTTTTCTGTGCTAGGATCAAAATATCATTTTGAAGTAATAAATAAATCATTTGAAGAAGTGATTGCAGTGAAAATTATTTTAACGTCATCTGCAAATAGTACTCGAATCGAATCACATTACTCTGGGTAAATATGAATTCATACAATAATTTATCTTATGTATTTTTATCAAGTAAGTTTCAAACGTTAGGAGGGTGGCTAAAACCCAATAATAGAGTGTGTTTAAACAGAGTGACGAATAATTTACTTTTATTATTTACTCGGCGGTTATTACCGCCATGCGTGTGTTCTCCAATGAAAAACTAGTATACTAGTGATACTCGTAAGTATGCATGACCAGTAAGTAAATAAATAATAAATACATAAATTTTTACCTCTAAGTCTACAATCGTTGATTTTAGAGGAGGAACTGTCAACTCGCGAGCCAGCGAAAGTGATTCTCCATTCTGCTTCCGGCCTTCCAACGCGACGAGCAAAGTCGAGGATCCGGCACCCGACGAAGTGACCGCCACCTGGTAATTGCTGAAGGGACGGAAGACTCTTGGTGCGACTACGACGTAGCTGAAAAATAAAACAAGAAGATAAGATACCTATACAAGTATATGTTAAATACATAATCATAATTTTTAATTATATTTCTGATAGGGATCACAAACTATATAGGTACCGATGCAAATCTTTTAACTGGCTACAAAATTCGATTATTTACAAAAACCGATTATGGAATTCTTTTAAACAATATTCAAATTCAGTCGTATAATATACAAGTTTTATTCAAATTTAATTAAATACTACATGTATTAAATTCTCAAATGTGTGTCATTGCCAGGGTATGAAAAATAGAAGTCAGATAAGGAAGCCGTGTGGATAATTAATCATCAACAAATATAAATACTTAAATATGTTTTGATGAAGTTAAAAGTCCATCAATGGAAACAAAATAAATAAAACTCCGTAACGATGCTAATGGCGTTAAAATAAAACAAATATTTCTGCACTTTTTTTACATTTTTTTACTTTATTACTTATTTGGAGATCATTTCACGTGTATAAATTCAGTAGAATAATCTATGTCTATCTACTGGCCGATTTCATATATCCTCTATCGTTGGAATTTCTTGGTAATGACAGAATTTAATTAAATTAATCTTTCCGAAAGAATAGGGAAAGTCCCAGTAGAAATATAGTTGAAAATATAAAAGAAAAAGTCTGTAGAGCTTTGTGAAAATATTGGTTTTAAAAACTTAATAGAAAATATCCCAATTAATGGGTCTCCGTGGACGCACGGATGATTTAAAATGATACGTGATATGAAAAAGGTATTTGCAAGAAAATATAAAAATAAAGCTTAAATTATGTAATTTACCGAAAAGTGTGGCCGTCTTTGATACATTTGACTGATTGCTTGTCAATGCTGAGAATAACATTTTTTTTAAATACAGTGAATACAATGTGGTTTTGTTTGCAGTTTTACAACACGGCACCGTAAAAATATTTTTTGTTTAAATTAAGCCCAATGAATCCGTTTTAGTTTATCTAACATGTCAGTTTAATCACGTAAAAAATTAAGGCATATTATGATAATTTCTCTTTGAATATCGTTCAAATTTTAGCTATTTATTTGTCACTGGTTTTGTGTGACGCCAAACGATAAATAATAATAATGTATGACTCTTCTGTGACTCACCTAGCGTCAACAAACGGCACTAGAAGAATTGCCAGTGGCGCCAAATACGTAGCCATGATTCATCTGTTGAAAAAAGTTTAGATTAGGTATATTATGAACGTATATTATCTATAACTATAGTTACTAGCTGATTCGTCCCGGCTCTGTCGGGCTTTCCAGCTATACCGCAAAACTATCAGCGCACAGCCCTCCATCCGCACTGGAGCCTAGTGTATCGCGTAGTGTGTCATGGAAAGTGAATATAGAATTTAAAGTTCATCTTTAATTTAAGAAGTTTAATTATGATTAATTAATGGTTTAAATTAAACAGGTTAAAACTCCGGTTAACTGTTTATGTTCACCTCAAAGTCTATTTTACATCAACACAATGGAGTTAATTAAATGTTCATTTTATATGTGTATTCTTCTCAAGAATCACTTGTGCGATTTTAAAAAATTGTAATGTTTTATACAATTCAATTTTATTATAAAAAAATCTTTAATATTTAAAATAAATAAAATTACATTGTGTACCATCTATCTATTTCATGTTATAATTTATTATTATACTATAAATAAATTAAAAGATATTTATTTATGACATAATGAAATTGTATGTCGCTCGGTCCGTATGTTTATGCTTAAAAAAACAATGCTACTTATAAAAAAGTCAACCTTAGGATGGGCATTGTCCAGTTAGGTATAACTTTGCAAAAAATTTTTATTTTTTTTTCTTATGGGAACACAATTATATCAATATTACATTAAAAAAATAATAAGAATTAATCAGGTAACAAAACCGATTCCTTCTTATTAACAAACATTATTATACAGTAGGTATATTTTCAAACAAAATTGTTGCAAAATGTTACTAAACTAAATAAAATTATATAAATAAAAACATGTAGGTTGTGTTGTGTGTGTGTAAGAGAGAGAGAGATATTGTGTGCTAATGAATTCATTAAGTTTAATGTATGTATGTTTATGTACAAAGCGTGAATGGATAGAGGTTAGATTGTATTTTAGTATGAAAATAATGTTTTATGTGGATAGATTTAATAAACATACATAAGTATATAATAGAAAAAAAAACAATATAATTAGGTACTTACCTAGATATTAATTATATCACCTGCAACTATGAACAGCATTTTTAAACTGTTTTAGTCTATTATTAAAAATGTCAACATTCCATAATTTGTTGTTATAAAATGAACATATTCGCGGTTAATTCTATTTTTACATGCATTCATATAACATCTGGCTACTTCAAATAACTTGTAATTGCTTGAAAGGGCATTACTAAAGAAAACATTGTTAATTATCTCATATGAGAACAACAGCGACATGTTCATAAATGTCATTACAATCTAATGTGAAGGCGTAACCAATTTTTAAACCTAGCGCTAAGTAAAATACATTTTACTCTTTTATCAAGATTATCAAATATTTATGTATTTATCTTGTACCATGAAATGGGAAGATCATTTAAAATTTAAATTTTATAAATATGCATACCTTAAATGAAAAATATGATTTCGATTATTTCCATGTAATACGAATAGATGAATATTTGATTTAAAAAAATCGTGGGTTTATTTCTGGTAAATTCCCACGTAACAATCTTGCGTACGGTTGTTAATATTAATTTTCATCAGACCATAAAGGCCAACCCAATTTCTTTTCATTATAAAACTCATTAAGGCTCTAATGAGAGAAAATTGGCCTACGCGGTTCATCTCGTCGGAGTCACGCTGTTTGCACTTTCGCGTCTATTATTCTTTAAATCGAAATTGCAGGCCAACGATCAACAAACAGTAAACCGCAAATGGTAGACTTCTAAAAGCGCAGGCCGCCATGAGAACTGAACTTTTAAAATTAAGTACGGTTGTAAATAGATGAGTCGACCCATAGAATGTAAAACATAACAGGGTTTTGCTAGGCGTCGAACCAGATCTTTGTTGTACCTAATATAAGTCGAAACATGAGCTAAATATTATCCAAATAAGCTAAATCTTAATAAATTATTTTAACAGCGCACTAACAAGACTATGTAGGGCCTCAAAAATCTTTTTTTTTTTTTTTTAAGAAAGGTTAAGGTAGTATGTAGCGCAACTACATATTATGCAACCGTAGCGACGATACTCGCAATGATGGAATCTGTTAACCCTTATCTTGGTGTTGGCGCTGAACTGCGTATGGGAAATGGACCCTTTGTGCGGAAAATCTGGCGGTCAGCTGTTTCTAGTGGGGTAAATTCCCCCTGCCTCTATTTATAGGCCCGAAAATATGCTTTAGGAAGAACGGATATTCGGGATATTTACGGTGGTTGAAGCAGTCAACATTGTGTAACCGCGATAAACTGTTAAGTCCTCGTTGCTTTCATGCACGTCCTTGTTTATACAGACATTCCCAATTGAAGTCAAAAGCTAGGTTTTCGGTACTAGATGACCTAGTGCAATCACGAGCAACCTTCCCAATTATTGTACTGAGAAATTGCAAGATTTGACAGTTGAGCGATGCGGGATGACCAAGAGTAGCCCTGCGGCTGGGCATCGAAAACACTCTAGTAGTGTCTGTACCTATACGTTTTGTATAATTTTCTTATTATTAGCAGCCATTTAAACATTCATTCCAATAAAACGCCTTATAAATTCATTTAAAAGGCTTAATAATTAAGTAATGGCCACTTTCTCAGTTAGTCCTACGATGATTTTTCAACTATTTAAAAGCAGGCTCGTGTGTCAGGTATTAGAATAATACTCTTTTACTCTTACTCTTTATTTATTTATAAAATGCATCTAAATATACTTTCTCATCACACACAATATTTTACAAAAAAATGTACTTTATAAAATATTAAAAAAATGTATCTGTTGTGTAATCGGCGCAGAACTGTAGGCGATTACTTAAACTAAGCACGTTAGGTTTTGTCGAGAGGTAAACTTTGCGTAAGGTGCCTTTTTCAGTGCCTACAAGAAGTATCTACATACAAAAATGAGTCTACATACGTTTTTTATTTTATTTTAAATAGTTATTTATGTAAAAAGATACTCTCCTGTGGACGACACTTGACTCATGCTCCATGAAATGATAATGTAAAATACAAATAAGTGATAAAGTTGCGTTAGTGTAAATTTTTAGTAATTTATTGTTATTGAATTTTAGATCTTATTAACTAAAACTGCTAAACAGAAAACAAACATTTTATAGGTGTATTTCGAAACAACAATGGTTTTATCAAATCATATAAAATTACTTTCGATAAGCGCCCACTTACCGAGTGGTTTTATGAAGATGTTATTATGATCGCAACCTGTTTTATATCCCTTCCAAATCAACCTACGAACAGTTAGCACCCCAACATGCGAAATTTATATTTTTAACAATGTAGATCGTTTGATCTTCGTTTGATCACGTTTGATCAAAAAAAATCATCGTTTGATCGGCCATAAGAAAAAAGATATACATAAAACAAATTTTGGGGTGCTAAGTGTTCGTTTTTTTCGAAGTATCGAAAAATAGGTCAAAAGTTATTGATCCTGGTGTAGAATCGTTAGATCACGAAAGATCAACTATATTTGACGTTTGATCAACTCAGATAAAATTACAATAAATTAGTAATGTTTGGTTCAAAAAATAAAAAAAATTTAGGTTTTCAAAAAGTAAATCACTATGACTTCGTTTGATCACATTAGCTCAAAAAAAATCATCGTTTGATCGGCCTTAACTCAAAAGTAATCGCCAAAATATTGAAAAAAAAAACTTTTATTTGTATTAAGTACTTCAAAATCGGAAATTCTTTTTTTTAATAATGCATATCGTTTGATCTTTACCTATTTACGTTTGATCAAAAGATTTCATCGTTTGATCGGCCTTAACTAAAAAATTATAGCCAAAATAATAAAAAAACACTTTTATTTATATCGAGTACTTCAACATGGAAATCCCTTTTTTTAATAATGCAGATCGTTTGATCTTTAGCTATTTACATTTGATCAAAAAAAATCATCGTTTGATCGGCCTTAACTCAAAAGTTATAGCCAAAATTTTGAAAAAAAAAACTTTTATTTGTATTAAGTACTTCAAAATCGGAAATTCTTTTTTTTAATAATGCATATCGTTTGATCTTTACCTATTTACGTTTGATCAAATCATTTCATCGTTTGATCGGCCTTAACTAAAAAGTTGTAGCCAAAATAATAAAAAAACACTTTTATTTATATTGAGTACTTCAACATGGAAATACCTTTTTTTAATAATGCAGATCGTTTGATCTTTACCTATTTACGTTTGATCAAAAGATTTCATCGTTTGATCGGCCTTAACTAAAAAGTTATAGCCTAAATAATAAAAAAACACTTTTATTTATATCGAGTACTTCAACATGTAAATCCCTTTTTTTAATAATGCAGATCGTTTGATCTTTACCTATTTACGTTTGATCAAAACATTTCATCGTTTGATCGGCCTTAACTAAAAAGTTGTAGCCAACATAATAAAAAAACACTTTTATTTATATTGAGTACTTCAACATGGAAATCCCTTTTTTTAATAATGCAGATCGTTTGATCTTTACCTATTTACGTTTGATCAAATCATTTCATCGTTTGATCGGCCTTAACTAAAAAGTTGTAGCCAAAATAATAAAAAAACACTTTTATTTATATTGAGTACTTCAACATGGAAATCCCTTTTTTTAATAATGCAGATCGTTTGATCTTTACCTATTTACGTTTGATCAAAAGATTTCATCGTTTGATCGGCCTTAACTAAAAAGTTATAGCCAAAATAATAAAAAAACACTTTTATTTATATCGAGTACTTCAACATGGAAATCCATTTTTTTAATAATGCAGATCGTTTGATCTTTACCTATTTACGTTTGATCAAATCATTTCATCGTTTGATCGGCCTTAACTAAAAAGTTGTAGCCAAAATAATAAAAAAACACTTTTATTTATATTGAGTACTTCAACATGGAAATCCCTTTTTTTAATAATGCATATCGTTTGATCTTTACCTATTTACGTTTGATCAAATCATTTCATCGTTTGATCGGCCTTAACTAAAAAGTTGTAGCCAAAATAATAAAAAAACACTTTTATTTATATTGAGTACTTCAACATGGAAATCCCTTTTTTTAATAATGCAGATCGTTTGATCTTTACCTATTTACGTTTGATCAAAAGATTTCATCGTTTGATCGGCCTTAACTAAAAAGTTATAGCCAAAATAATAAAAAAACACTTTTATTTATATCGAGTACTTCAACATGGAAATCCCTTTTTTTAATAATGCAGATCGTTTGATCTTTACCTATTTACGTTTGATCAAAACATTTCATCGTTTGATCGGCCTTAACTAAAAAGTTGTAGCCAACATAATAAAAAAACACTTTTATTTATATTGAGTACTTCAACATGGAAATCCCTTTTTTTAATAATGCAGATCGTTTGATCTTTACCTATTTACGTTTAATCAAAACATTTCATCGTTTGATCGGCCTTAACTAAAAATTTGTAGCCAACATAATAAAAAAACACTTTTATTTATATTGAGTACTTCAAATTTGAAAATCCCTTTTTTTAATAATGCAGTTCATTGCTTCAGAAGATTTTATCATTTCTACTTTTAAATTATTTTTTTTTTAACAATATTATATTTTTAGTTTCCAACTGCATTTATCAAAAAAAAAATGCCAATAACAATTCATATCATAATATTAGATTTTATGATGCTAATGCAATTTTTCAATTTTATAAAAAGCGCTAAACTTTTTGTTGTGAACTTTTAGGCACTTGAAATTTAGATGTTTAAGATGCTGGTGTGACGCAGATAGTCGAAGACGCTCGGCTCGGCTTGGTTTGTTGACGATTCATTTTTTTGTCCACTCGAGTAATTTTAGAATTGCGTCGCTCTTGTTCGCATTGCCTAGGCCCTAGGCCAGGAGGCCAGGGATCTCTCAACTACGGACCGCAGCCAACGCCCGTTCCGCGAGCACCACCAATCCGGCCCAATACCTTGTTTTCGGCCCACTCATTAATTTATTTAGATAAATAAATTAAACAAAATAATAATCAGGTATTTTATTTACCTCTAAAGTAGGTAAAGATCTAGTGATCTGCATTATTAAAAAAAAGATTTCCATATTTGAAGTACTCAATATAAATAAAAGTGTTTTTTTTTATTATTTTGGCTATAACTTTTTAGGTAAGGCCGATCAAACGATGAAATGTTTTGATCAAACGTAAATAGGTAAAGATCAAACGATATGCATTATTAAAAAAAAGATTTCCAATTTTGAAGTACTTAATACAAATAAAAGTTTTTTTTTCAATATAAGGCTATATCTTTTTTCTTAAGGCCGATCAAACGATGAAATCTTTTGATCAAACGTAAATAGGTAAAGATCAAACGATATGCATTATTAAAAAAAAGAATTTCCGATTTTGAAGTACTTAATACAAATAAAATTTTTTTTTTCAAAATTTTGGCTATAACTTTTGAGTTAAGGCCGATCAAACGATGATTTTTTTTGATCAAATGTAAATAGCTAAAGATCAAACGATCTGCATTATTAAAAAAAGGGATTTCCATGTTGAAGTACTCGATATAAATAAAAGTGTTTTTTTATTATTTTGGCTATAACTTTTTAGTTAAGGCCGATCAAACGATGAAATCTTTTGATCAAACGTAAATAGGTAAAGATCAAACGATATGCATTATTAAAAAAAAGAATTTCCGATTTTGAAGTACTTAATACAAATAAAAGTTTTTTTTTTCAAAATTTTGGCTATAACTTTTGAGTTAAGGCCGATCAAACGATGATTTTTTTTGATCAAATGTAAATAGCTAAAGATCAAACGATCTGCATTATTAAAAAAAGGGATTTCCATGTTGAAGTACTCGATATAAATAAAAGTGTTTTTTTATTATTTTGGCTATAACTTTTTAGTTAAGGCCGATCAAACGATGAAATCTTTTGATCAAACGTAAATAGGTAAAGATCAAACGATATGCATTATTAAAAAAAAGAATTTCCGATTTTGAAGTACTTAATACAAATAAAAGTTTTTTTTTTTTTATTATTTTGGCTATAACTTTTTAGGTAAGGCCGATCAAACGATGAAATGTTTTGATCAAACGTAAATAGGTAAAGATCAAACGATATGCATTATTAAAAAAAAGAATTTCCGATTTTGAAGTACTTAATACAAATAAAAGTTTTTTTTTTTTATTATTTTGGCTATAACTTTTTAGGTAAGGCCGATCAAACGATGAAATGTTTTGATCAAACGTAAATAGGCAAAGATCAAACGATATGCATTATTAAAAAAAAGAATTTCCGATTTTGAAGTACTTAATACAAATAAAAGTTTTTTTTTTCAATATTTTGGCTATAACTTTTGAGTTAAGGCCGATCAAACGATGATTTTTTTTTGATCAAATGTGATCAAACGAAATCATAGTGGTTTACTTTTTGAAAACCTAAAAAAATTTTTTTTTAATTTTTTGAACCAAACATTTCTAATTTATTGTGGTTTTATCTTGATCAAACGTCAAATATAGTTGATCTTTCGTGATCTAACGATTCTACACCAGGATCAATACATTTTGACCTATTTTTCGATACTTCAAAAAAAACGAACAGTTAGCACCCCAAAATTTATTTTTTGTATATCTTTTTTCTTAAGGCCGATCAAACGATGCAATATTTTGATCAAACGTGATCAAACGAAGATCAAACGATCTGCATTATTAAAAATATAAATTTCACATGTTGGGGTGCTAACTGTTCGTAGGTCTGTAGGTTCCAAATCAATTTACTTTCCCTTTCAACGGCCAAAGCGCAAACGAGCGTTCATTTTAATTCGAACCCAGAGCGCAATAAAATTATAGGAACGAGTCTATATTTCTAAGAAATTATAGACTCTTTGCAATCATCTTTAGGTGTTAATTCTATACCTATCACTTAACCTGGTCTGTAACTTGTTTTTTGTTCTATAATTTCATGGCGATAAATGGGAAAAATAACTCAAAGGGTATATCTCAAAATATAAATTTTACAGAATTTAACTCCGTTTAATATGTAAAAAGTATATTTCAGCAGTTGAAGTAGGCCACTATCTGCAAGATACATCAAGATTTTTGTGTGTTTGAGTGTACTTTTTGTTGTTAAGATAATCAAAAGTTATTAAGTTAGAGTGAAATAGATTACCATAACTGGTTGTTGCTATTCTACTCTAGCCGGGGCCGTGACACTGAAGAAAGATTATACATCCCTTTACGTTAGTATGTAGATCTATGATGGATCATTCGTTTAGGGGAATTCCCTATCATTTATCAATTTCCTTCACCTGAGTTGCCATGCTGCAGCCTGGTATATTTATGTTCTGAAGGTGGGGGAAATTTTGACGAGGTCAGTTCAAGCCGTTCGAGGTTTGCTGGCCAGGGGCCAAAATGTCAAAAATTCTTTATTCGATTAGGATATTTAAATAACTTTCCAACGCCGCTTGAGGGCCCCGGACATTTACCTAGCCCTCCGGTAACTACGCCACTGGTCTTAATTCTTACATATCAATTATTTCTGTTACTGATTGTCCAACATAATCAAAATATTTTTTTTAAATCGGCAAGTTCAGCAGCATCGAACACGGCCTGTTTTGGATAAATAGTCGTTATTTGCACTGAGTTTTATTACTTAGTTAAATTACACAAATGAAAACAATATCATATTGTTTAAAAATCACAAACAAACCGCGTCAAAAAGCATGGGTAGGTACATCACAAGTCAGATAGGTTGCTCCTTGGGTAAAAACACCTGAATGAGTTATATTTTGCAAAGGCGTTAGCGAATGAGTAATGCTTCGTTTAAATAAACGCTCTGCATAATACATTATGACACGGCTATCTAGATTTAATTTAAAACGACCTCTCGCCATATAAGGAAGCACGACTCAAGTTTGAAGAAAAAACATCAACATTTAAATCACATTGCTTAAACTTTTCTGGCTAATCTGGTATCTTTCGCATATCTTGTCTCAAAGGAGAGTTAACACGTTAATCTAGTTAGAACTACTAACATAATTTGGGTGCTAACTGAGTGGGAAAGTAACACGATCAATTATAAACCATTTTTCGTGTTTTTTTAGTAGGTACTAATAATCGTTATCTTCTAATGTATAGCAATAGGTTTTAGAAAAAATACCTCTTTAAAAGAGATGAAAAAAATATTTTAACAAAACGTTCGGTTGTTTAAAAATTTGCACCCGCAGCAAGATATTTGCTAAACTATACGCAAGTGTAAGTAAATCGTATAGTACTATGATTACCAAACAATATGGCGTCGTGGGTAAACAGCAGACGAAATAAAACGACGTTAGGCACCTGAAAATTTGGTAGCAGCAACCATAACGATTTGTTGTTTTTACTTATTACCATTTTATTTTGCTGTGATTCAAATCAAAATGGCGGAATGACTGAATAGCTGATTGTGAAATTTGTAGTTTGCGAAAATTATTGTAGCAATAGCTAGATATTATGTTAAAGGCGACCAAAAATTATGGTACTTTCATTGAGAAATATGTTATGATAATTATATATGATATTTAAATTTAAATAAACAAATTATAATAACCAACCAAACAACCAACCAAGTAACCAAGTAAGTAATAATAATCGATGTGTAACTCCAACAAAAATTATTGCTGTCACTATATCAACCATACTTTATGGTTGCGAATACCATATTATTGCTGCCATTAACATATTTTTTTCAGGATTTTTGGTGAATTTAAGCTATTGTTCGAGTTTAAGTATTTTTTTCTTTTATAGGCTGCTAAATTTAGAAAAATGGTACTATTAACTACCTACATTAGAAATCAATTTTATTAAGATTACGAAAAACAAAACGTTATCGACATATTCTTTACGATTTCCTCAGAAAGAGAAATACCAAAGATCGCTGTATAAATTCTGCTGTTTTTTTCATTAAAATTGATTTATTAAACTTTTTGATTTATTTATTACAATAATGAAGAAAGGCGACCATAACAAATAACTGGTGGAGATCGCGGTAGTCTTGTGGTTAAGTCGTTTACTGACCCAAAGGTTTTGGGTTCAAATCCGCAGATGGTCATACCATTTTTAATGCTTAATTGCCACCATCTCCCCTGACTCTCCCCTGACAGGCGCATTTGGCCTAGTTGCGTAGAGCCCAAAATAATTGTCATAGCAATTATTTAAAAAAAAAAAACAAAAACTAGGAGACATAAAGTACATATTATGAATGATTTATAATTAGCCACCTAACTAGGCAGAATATCAAGGTAGAATAGGTACTATTCATTCTTTATAATTTTGGAGAAACACGGCCACCACAAACTATGTGAAGAACCTATTCCAAGAAAGGTCAGTAGGAGGCCGTAGAATTAATTATATTATTGTCACCTACACAAAACCAGTTCCGAGATTTTTTTCTAAAAATTGAAATTGTCATAGTATGTTACTTATATTATTGTACTAATTTACTTTCTCAATCTTCTCGGATGCGTCTTTGCCTTAAAAATTAAATCAGCTCGTCTTACCGCAACCGAAACGCGCATTATTTTAATTGGCCATCAGAACATTCTTCAAGAATAGGTTAAAGTTAAATCCAACATATTATGTACGAAGTTTCAACCGGATTACTTTCAATGTGTCTATTATTTAAAAAAAAAAACATTTGATACTCTGGTCTGTCCGGTGACCAACTGTGCTTATTTAAATACTTCACAAACAGGTTTTGTTTTCACTGTAACGAAATAGTGGACACACCGAATTAAAATGTCTCATTTTACAATTTTAAGTGGGGATCCTGTTACTAACAAATGCCAAAACTTTAATTTTATGCCTTGAAAAATGTTCGCGCTTTTTTTGATTGATCAGTTTGACTGCAAGAATGAATATAATAAATAAATGGTGTATAAATCTACCAGCACTGTGTATTATCGCTGGCTTGTCCTTCATTAGGACTTTGTAAAGTGAAAAGAATCTCATTGTTTATTAGACAATTATAGTCAACTGTTAAGCGTTAAATTAGACTCCAAACGATGGGAAAAAATGTCATTGAAACATTTTTGATGGGCCTGGCTGAATTTTATTAGGCTATATGGCCTGAAATCTTGCAGATCTTTTATGCATTCTGTAATTAAGTTTGTTTGAATAAAAACATATTTTGGTCTGTTAGTTTTAGTTTTTCTCAACCATTTTATTTTTGGGAACTACCAGCGTGTTTAAAAACATCAATATTAAACGCTAAAATATTGCCAAATTTTCAATTCGTATCTCAAAATCATCAAAAAGTACACTTTCAATTAACAAAAATATATATCTACATATTATAAAAAAAGAACGACCTAAAATTAACAAAAGAAGATTAATAATCGATTAAGTCTGCTAGTGTATGAGCGAATTTTCCCAGTTTTTGACGAAAACATCACAGTTTTCCCAGTTTTTGACAGGCATCTCCAATTTAACATACACTTGCTTGCCTGCATATATTGGCTACTCTCATAGGCCTCGAATGGAGTAAGGCTTACTTGAAATGGCTCGCCATGCTGTCATCTTGTGGCAATAGGTACTTAATACCGCGAATGGCAGCAACAGTCACCAAAATAGGCGTTGGCGGCCAGCGGCGAGGCCGTATGCTATAGTTTGATAATTTATTATAATATTTAAGTTCTTTTTAGAATCATCCATATTACACGTTTGGTTACAGTATTTTTAAGGTGTGCATAAAATGCGTGTATAAATAACATAAATATGGAAGGGTTTATTTTAGCTTAAATTCATGTATTAGAAGGTTCTTTCCGCGTCCTTTGGCGTCCGTCCGTTGCAACTTTCAACTCGAAAAGTACAAATACGAAAGAGTTGTTTCTTTATGTGTACTTATATATGCTCTTGAAAAACAACCATGGCATAGTCCTTTAGATTAAGATCACATCGGAGGCTGTCCGGATAATATAGATACATAACAATAAAGTCACTAATAAATGAAACACCGACGGTTCGATAGAGCGCTCTATAAATATCATACCTGAATTTAAAAAATGTGATAACACGGCTGTTGGAACGTTTTATTTATTACTGATCAGTTAAAATTAATATATATGTATCTATGTGTGCAGATAGAAACATGTAAAAGAATGCCACAGTATTCAGTGCCACATTATAATTATTATTAAATTGAAATATTATGTCTGTGTTGTTTCATTACTAGACGTCTTATTTAAAAAAAAAAAAACTATAATGGTGTTTAATGAATCGAACGAACTTCATTATACCATTTTTTTTAAAATTCTGGACAGTTTGAATAGAGCCCGTTTAGGCTACTTAATTTTAAAAATATTGTTGTAAACATTTGGAATTCATTGCTCATATGAAAGAGTATTACTAGTATCTAATTGATCTCTAAAAACACATTAAAACTACTGCAAATAACTGTTATATGTAAGTAATTATTTATTTATTACTGTTATATGTAAATATGTGAGTAGTTTATTTCGGTAGTAGGTTTATTTATTATTATATTATAGATTTTTTAATGTGTTTCAACAACAGCAACAAATTAATAATAAAAAAAAACATAACAGTAGAGATTTTCGTAACGCCGTAAGTCAATTCAATTAATAAATATTTAAATGAAATGGTCAAAAAACCAAAAAAATATAATAGTATATATATACATAGTATCTACTAAATACTAAGTAATTATCGTCTGTGTATGTGAAATAGTTACAATAGTGCATTTTTTATTTCCCACGCTAGTTTAAATGGTTGTATGTCAACATAGTAAATAAGGTAATTAGTACTACGTCCTAAATTCGCCAGCTAATCTTACACGACTTTTAGCAAAAGATTATCGGAGCTGGTTTTCTTTCAAAACCGAATGCCCAAGACGAATAGCGTCTGTAAATAAGAAAAATAAACTCACATTTTGCCAAGTTGGGCTTGTTGCGAGGACACAGAACCTTTATACAAAAAAAAGAACTCGTAGCCACTTATCACCGCAACATATCTTGATGGCACTATAAAACACTTTTTCTTCGAGCGAACTAATTTGTAAACGAAAGCGAAAGATTTGTTTTTGAAAGTGACATTTTGGTCGAACGAGACGCGCGGGATTCGCCGAGGCCGTCGGGCGCGACTGACTGCGGACTGCGGTCTCCTGCGCGGGCGGCGCGACGGAGAACAAGGTGAGAACGATGACTTGACGACGAAGAGTAGGAGTCGATCTGCTGTGGGGCTAGTTTGAATCTGACTCGCAAACCGCTCTCCAGCGAGCGAGTGGCGAGTGGCGAGTGGCTACAGATTAACCCCACTGGATCTGGGATCTGATATGGTATTCTGGTAATATTTATATACATATATTATTGTATAAATATAAATACATTTAATATATATCTTACATTTCCATTATTTTTATTTTTTCATCAACTTCATACATAAATCACTCATAAAATCATCTCATTTTACCACCATCCTTCATCGTAATTCTTTCCTTATTTCATCTAATTAGATGACCATCTAATCATGATGTCAAAGATTGTGTCATTTATCTTTTCTTGCGATTTGCCACTATTAAAAAACAATCATCAAATTTAAGTCAAATATAAACACAAACACACACACACACACATATATATATATATATATATATATATATATATATATATATATATATTAACACACACATACACATATATCCATATAAATTTGAAACATACTTTAATTCGTAGTAAATATAACATAAAAATATAATATTTATCTGTAATCTTTATATATGAGAATTTTTAAAATAACATTTTACTTCGAGATAATAAATTTAATTTAAAATAATGTGACAATATTATGTAAAAATGTAAATGTAAAAGTTCTGAATTGCTATTTAATCAAATGTAAATATATACAAAGCGTTCTTTTGTGCGATTTAGGTCTTTATTGTATTTAAATAATAGAACATGTGTATGTAGTATGTAGGTAGTATTTATGTATATTTATATTAGTTTTATTTATATATTATTTACGTTATTTATATTATATTATATATTTATAGGTATTATAATTTAATGATTAAATATAAAATATTATAAAACCCGTAGCTTGCGTTAAAATGCGAAACTAATTTTTCAAATGATTGGCGTCTCCTTGGAACAGCACATTGTGCTATTAAGGTGATGCACAAAACTAATCCATTGCATGTGATTACGGATTAAATGAATGCACGTTATAAATAAATAATTTATTGTGTAAGCATTATTTGTTATAAAGAATGTTTTTAAATTTAGGGTACTCCTTTTAGGAGGTTGATATAAGAGTGCATGTACACGGCGATATAAATAAATACAATTATATACTATTATTATTAAGCATCTTTATATATTTTAAAAAATGATATATTGAAGTATTACATTTTTTTTTAATGATTTTAGTACGTCGTTTATTGTGTAGTGGGTTGGCGTTCGCAGTTGTCCATTCGTTACTCTCATTCGAGTACTGTAAACTGTTCGCCTTTCGGCTGCAAGTGGATCGCGTGGGAGTGGAGTGGTGGAGTGGAGGGACAGGCGCTGGGTTGCTGGTTGCTGGTGGCCACTCCCACGGTTCACTTCAAGGCGCCCCGTGACATTTGCCATTGTATCTTGAGTTAAAAATTATCATAATATTTAGAGTGACTCGATTAAATCGGCTGCTGTGACGTTAATTTTAAATAAACGTATTGAAAATGCTAAATTTACTTAATAAAAAAAAATAATACCGTTATGTGTACCGTTTTCTTTTTGCAATCTAATTGCGACACGCTCATTCGCGTAAACTCGGTTAAAGTCGTTGTACCGAGCTGTCCCGTTAAATAAGTAGGCTTTTAGGCAAAACCTTGACGTCAGTATGGGGATGATAATCTTGAAATATAGATTTATACATTAAGCAGTTGTTGGCAAACTGTTGGTTATTTTTTTATTGTTCTTGTAGGCAAGCGAAAATATTGTTGAATAACTAGGTGATAATTTTGATACAAACCCTAATATGACAAAATATTTTTAGTTATAAAATTCAATATATAGTTTAACAACGTCTACTTATTGTAAAATTTAATGGGACGTATTCATCCCTTCATTCTTAAAGATGAAAGTAAATATTCTATGGTGCCTTTAAATACATTGTGAGGTAGTTTTAGAAAAAAGAAAGAAAAGGTGACATGGAAATACACCGTGTCCTAAGGCCCGATAAAAAATATAGTTTATTGGCCCTGCGATTTCAAACATGATTTGTTTTGACCTCATATCAAAATTTACCGTTTTTATTATTTTTGCCGGAAAAAAGAATTGCTGTAAATTTAGTGAAATAAAAATATCCATGCTTAAAAATATCGACTAATTATATGAATCTGATAACATTTTCCGCGTTTTTTTATTACGTTTATCTTACCGCAGCATCCGAGAACAAAACGTGCTTCCGTCCAGCTTTTCTCACATATTATTATAATAAATTCAAACGTGACGGAATACAAATCCGTATTTTTGGCAAATTAGTATTTTACAAAGCACAATGACCTCTTAATTACCGCAGTCGCTTTTCGACCTCAGAGCTCATCGTCGTCAGGAATAAAGAATTTGTCCTCATAAAAAACGATCACGGCCTTATGCGATATACATAAATGCATGCGCTACCGATTTAGTTGTGAACTAACACAACTTTTGGGTTTGGTGCTATAATATAGTGATCTCTCGAGATCACTATACTATAGCACCAAACCTACAAACTAATTCCTGTAGATTGATAAATCGTTCGCCTAACAAAACTTTCTTGAAACGTGTACCAAATATTCAGTTATGAAAAACTTTGAACACATTACAATACTGTTTTGTTAAATCTACCAAACAGATCGATAGATGCGTCTACTATTGAAAAGTTGTGTACAGGTTACAAGAATGTTCTCTTGCATATTCCACCATGTCATCTGAGGACTCGGTTGGTCATTGCATTTTGCTCTGACACCATTGACCATTTGATCACGCGTCCGCAGTTAACTTGAAATGTGTGACATCGAGACGGTGTGATATCTAGAAACTTGGGGGTTAGAAGAATATATTGGAGTTTTTAAAGTTAACATAATTTCTCTATTAGCGGTGACGATTCTTTTTTTCTCATTTGATCAGTTTGGTAGCGCTTACAAAGTAGTTTGTTTAGTTGTAGAGCGAACAGGATCTTTTCTCAGTGTATTAATTCGTGAATTTCATATTATTCTTATTAATAACTAGTAATGTTTTCCGAGAAAAAGACTGACGTCGGTTGTTGAAATCTTTATTACAATCGTGTAGATATCGACACAAGACAAAATTCATAACGACAAACATATGTTCCTCTACACCTCTACACCATCGATTCCACATATGCACTATTTCTTCGTAAATGTTCAAATTAGACGGCTCTTTAGGCATTCATCTTAAAAAGATACACATTTGGCAGCCAAATTGGAACTGGACACGAAAAAACAATAATTAGCTAACAAAATTACACATTTTAAGTAGGTCATGTATTCACCCATATAATACATAAATAATTTTAAAAGAAATAAAATTAACACAATCACAGGTATATTTTTACAAGTATTTCGAATTTCGTTTCGTCTTTTAAATATATTATGCTCTTTTTAATTAATAATAAAAGCGACAGTGTTCATATAGAATCTTTCTTCTACCTCAATTATTTTGTTATTTCTGCACAACTCTGCTGGTATGCACAAAAGAATGCACAACGACGATTGTTTATTTATTTGATTATTTTATTTCTTTATTTTTGTAAAATAACGTCATTGTACAAGTTTACAGTTAATATTATAAAATAACATATTATTATGGCTAACAAGCATCATTCCAAGATGAACAGATTATTATCGAATAATTGTTGTACATTTTAAGAGTCATCATATGAGTGTGAGAGAAGCGTGAATAATTGTGGTGTGTGTGTGTGTAATAATATAACAGGCAGTATAAAAGTATAAAATAAAACCAATTAAATATTTCCACCGAGTGAGTATAAAAAAGGAGAAAAAAAAGGGAGATTACATGTTAACGTTTAGTTTTTGATAATTATAGTCCATATTATGTTAGCCTTTCTATTAAAATATACTGCTCACCATCTTTTCAGATGCGTCCCTGCCATTTGGTAATGTTTTTTGCAAGACTGAATTTAGATTGTGCTTCTTTAAATATGAGAAAGCTCCCTCATAATCCTTCATAATATATTTAGAAGGCGAAATCGACAACGATAAACCTAATTAGGTAACACGTAAAAATATTCTGTCATTTCCCAATCGTCCCGTCATAACAAAGGTCTATGGACTCTCTTGGGGCGTCAATTGTTGGCGTCGACGAGGTGCTGCCGCGCGGCCGCCGCGGCGTGCAGCGCGTCGCGCAGCTGCTCGGCGGCGCGCCTCTCGGCCTGCAGCTGCGCGCGCGCGTCGGCCAGCGCGTCGCGCAGCTCGTCCGCCGCGTCGGCGAGCGCGCCCGGCGCCGCCGCGCGGCCCGGCGCCGCCGCCAGCAGTTGCAGGCGCCCGACTTCGGCTACAAAAATAACATTATTAAGTTTATTATGTCCAACAAATGTATTTTATCTAAAGTTATTGTCGATATATAAATATATAAGTTATATTTTTATCTCGTAGTAGAATATTCAATTAAAACTATTTACCTATAGACGACTGCAACTTAGCATTGAGTGCGGCTCGTTCCATCTCAGAGGCGTTGCGTTCGGATTGCAACGCTTCGGCGGCGGTCGCAGCCCTCGTGCTCAGCTCGGTCACGGCGGCTACTTCGCGTTCCAAACGACGGAGCTCATTTTCCAGTTTGGAAATAGTCCTACAAATAGAAGTTAGATTCTAAGTGTGTTTTCAAAAAGTAAGCAGTGACATGTTCAGATTAGTCTTACTAACTGTTCGAGTCGATCGGCCGTCGCGCGCACCTGCGCCAGCGCAGCGCCCTCGGCGCGGCGCGCGGTGGGCTGCCCCGCGAGGCGCGCGCGCAGCTCGTCCTCGGCGCGGTCGCCGGCGGCGGCGCGCGCGCGCAGCGCCTCCGCCTCGCCGGCCAGCGCCGCGCGCTCGCGCTCCTGAAACATCCGTCGACACCTAAGCTATAAACATTTGCCAAGAATGAGCATACTGGGCCAAATGGGCAACTTGGCAGGAAAATTACAATCGACACTGTATCGAGGTAGAATATTTCATTATTTCTATAAAATTTAATCGATTTGGTTGCGGATTTGGCAGAAGCCTTTTCGCGACGAGAAAAATCTTTGCTTCATGGGCATATAGATACATGCCCATGAAGCAAAGATTTTGTTACAACTTACATACCATTCAAAAGTTGCGTTTTCCGTCACCCAAATGATGTCATAAATTTTATAGTCGTTAACGGTATTGAAAAAACAGGAGTTCCATTTTAAAATGACTTTTATTGGTTTTGATGAATGAAATTTAGTGCTTAGTTCTATCTTATAATCCTTCCTTCTTTAAAAAAAAAACGGAGCACCCACTTAAGATAGGGTGGAGGAATTCCATGCCTACCCGCCCATTCTCCCCGTGTTCCCTCCCCGAAAGACTTCTGGATCCACCCTTGCTCCAACATCTGTGTATTCTTTGATTCCGCAATGCAAATTAAAGGGGTAAGGAATCGAATCTCTGGCTCATTCAGATTTCATCAAATAGTGTTAGGAACTACGTCGGTGAAAGACTGCACTTGACTTGATGGCTGCCATATCTAATCTCTTTACATCTCATCTATGTACAAATTTATAAAATAAACGGAAATGCATGTTCGTGTCAATTTAAAAAAAAAAAGTTGTGAGGAACCTTAGATTTCTGCCCTTTCTACTCCGTATACTTCGCATTCGGGTAGATTTTTATTAGAAACAGATGGACAGTCCATCTTAGGACAGGTGTTCAGCACCTAGTTACATGGACACGGTGAAGATTCTCATGAGAGATGTATTACTAGTTTAAATTACAATAACATCTAAGTAATATCACATTTTCTCTTTATATGTTTATAGAAAATGTCTAGGTAAGTTTTTCTGTAAAAATAATAATAAATATTTTTTTACGAAGGGTCAGTCGGGTCCGCTGGCCCCTCCAGCCTTAAAGGTACTACAATACGAGCTAGTAAGGAAAAGAACCTCACCGCCGCGTCGAGCTTCGCCGCGTTGAGCGCCGCGGCCGCCGCCGCCTTGGCGCCTTCGGCCGCGAGCCTCGAGCTGACCTCGTGGGCGGCGTCCGTCTCGCGGCGGGCGGCGGCCGCGGCCCTCTTCTCGGCCGCCGCGCTGCGGGCCTCCTCGGCGGCGCGCGACGCCGCGGCGCGCAGGGCCGCGCCGCGCCCGACCTCCGACGACTGCAAATTAGTCGACAAACTCATTACAGGTGGCGCTGCATCGCTGCATCCGTGGCAGGCGACTGAGCGATCGAACTATGAAACTATCAGAATCACTTCTCACAAAAACACTTAAATAGATATCAAGATAATTTACAAATACAATAATACAAACCAAAGTCATTTAAGTCAATTTATACTATTAGGGAATACTATTTAATAGTACATCTATGCTCATTTTAGCAGGTAGGTTAGGTTAGGTTAGGTAGGTACCTATGCATTGTATTTTCAGGTGCACTTTCTTTTGCTGAATTATCTTCAGCATCCCGCTGGATGAACCTACTACTACGATGTATGTCAATAAAGATAGGTATGCTATAAATAAAAATATTTTTACGTTCATTTATATTTTTGACTATTATCTAAAGGCAATTATATAAAAAATCTAATAATGTTTATGCACGCACGCCCGACACATGGACACAGCCGTTGATATGAATGCATTTTAGTTTTTAGTGTTTTATAACACGTAAAACTACTAAACAATGTATTGACGTACCTACTATGAATATGATAGTTTTTGAGTATTGTAGGTACTCAGGCCTACTCTTGGTTATAAAGAAAATTACTATCCAAGAAATATGTAATCGGAAAGTAGGTAACAAAATAAAACATCACTTTATTGGGTACCTATCGAATGCTACTTACTTCGACTACTTAGGTCGATAGCGTGGAATAGTTTATTGCAATGACGTTATTTTTTTAAATAGGTAACCTAAAATTTAAGAAAAACAAAAAAAGTACCTACCTAATCAAGCGAATTTGGTAGAAGACGAGTCTTCGCACACATACGAGTACCTCCTTACGTGCCGTGCCACCTGGGCCGTGCCAATTCAATTATAGCTTGTAAAAAATATTACTAATTGAAAATAATATATTGGCTTTAGTAGTAATCTAATAATTTCCATCGGCTGTGTTGCTATGATTGAGAGAAATTACTATATTTGAAAACAAAAACTTTGTAGTTTTTCGAAATGCTAACAGCGCTGTCAAAAGGTTTAATGGCATGTATGCGTGTATGGGTACTTCTTTGATGTTTCCTTGTTGAAATAAATTCCTGGATGGACAGATGGTCAAAGAACGGGCTATAACAGCCTATAGATAAATTAAAGTGTACAGGTTTTCAAATGAATTTCTAAAGCAGAAAATAAAATGCAACTGAATACGAGGAATTCTCATTCACTTACCCTTCTTAATTGCAATTCCGCCGTAAGCTGCCTTTGTCGAACTTCAAATTCAGCAATGTCTAAATCGCTAAACATCGTTAAATTATTTTTGATTTTCCAGTTTTTCACAATACCTGTTTTATATATTTTTGACGTAGAGCGTACGAAGAATCTAACAATGAATGAAATAGGTACCTAGTTTTATTATAACAATGCGCATTAGAAATTTCATTTGACAGATGTCTAAAAGTAACAAAGCGTTCGATTTTCAAATTAACGTTTGTTGATGTTCAAATAAAAACCTAGTCTTTTTACCTAACTAGTCTTACGTTTTTGCTATTCGTTATTACATAATTAGGTATGTTTATAAACATTGACTATTGAGTCAATACTGATGCCGTGCTATTAGTAGTCAGAAGCCGTGTCGACATCAACCCACGCTCTGAAAAATGTTATTGACATTCTCTGGTGCCAGTTAAGCTTCCAATATGGAAAATAAAATGCAATAATGAATGTGTCAAGTTTGCCGCAGACTAATTTATCCGCAAATTCAATATGTCAGTGCTTTCTTGCCAGCAGAAATTTCCTATGAATTTTAAAACCTTTGGGGAATTGGTATTCCCAATGGTAGGGGTTAAATACAGCAGTGTGGGGGAACGCCAGCTCATTCGCTTCAGATATTCTATCCTGAAACGTTTGATGGTAGGTGTACTGTTAATACTAATGATAAAATAAAATATCCGTTTTATTGTAACCTAACATCACATATTCTGTAAATAAAAAAGTTAACAAGGTAAGTTATAGTTAAAATTAATATATTTTCATGATTTATCATTACCTAAGTAGGTATAACTTTTTATCACATTATCTATCCATTTATTTTATTAATTTTATTTTTTTCACCATATCCACTATAGTATGTTAGGTTAGGTTAGGTGCTTTAACTATTTATGGAATGGATTTAAGATTCTATTACCTTTTTATTTTTGGAATTAATTCAAAATGATTTTTCACGAGACTGGTTTAGTTTTCCATATAAATCAATCCCTATGAGGCCAATAGTAATTTTAAATACATAATGTAACCTGTTCTCAACATTTGAAAGAAATCATTAAACATCTACCATTATTTATCTTAATAGCGATTATCGAGTTATGGGTAATTGTATAAGCTAATGTACTCTTATAGAGTTAAATGTACTTATCATTAATTAACCCAAAACAATACTGCCAGACACATTTTGTTCTCATTAACATGTACATAACTGTCTCTCAATTATAAATAAATTCAAAATAAACCTATCATCAATAGGCAGGGCATAGGCGTCTTTAAGAAGTTCCAATCTTTGCAAGTTTACGTCTTTTGTATTCAATCGCTGCCAGTGAAGTGTTTGATTTCATTAACCCATTTCATTGGTAGCCGCCCTTACCGTCTACATCTGGGATGACCTTAATTTTTTAGTTGCTATCCTTGGACTATGAATATGTTCACCTAGTTCCATTTTAGTGTCACCAATATTTTTACAATATCCCGCAGATTAGTTTATCGTATTATTCATTAATTTCTTTCCGATCAAGGAGTTTGATGCCTAGTAATTTTGTTTCATTGCTCTTCGAGTAACTCGAAGCTCTTCAGCTGAACGCTTTATGAGTCATGGTTTCTGCACCATTTACGTTAGAACTGGGAGAACATTAAAAATATCCGTTAACATTTCAAACATATCATTCACGAACAACATTTTGAAGTGTATGTTTGCATGTGATGCCGGATGTCTCCCTTTCCTCAATGGAATGGCACATCCAAACATACGAAAACATCCATGGACTCAGAAGAAGGTAGTTTTAGGTGTGTTTTGGCTTTTTATAATAAAGAGAATCACACCATGGTTATATTTTCACATCATGTCACATTTGTCCTGTTTCTAACTGTTTACAGATGAAAATGACAATAATTGCGGCATTAACTTTGGCAATGGTAATGGCATTAATTACAAACTGTCAAGCAATCCCATCAGGAAGTAAGCGGGCACTGTCTCAACCATCTCGAGCTGTCCTCATCTCCCCCAGAGCATTTGTTCATTCAAGAGCCAGACCGGCCGACTCTGATGATATGATGTTCGATGAAGATGACCTGTTGGAGTTTGCAAAGCGACCAAACGAGGACTATGGGCATATGCGATTCGGCAAACGAGATGACCAATTTGACGATTACGGCCACATGCGTTTCGGACGAGGAAATGTAGATTGATATGTTAACCCCTTTGTTAGCAATCATAGTGGACTGAATAATGACTTGTCGATATAATAAAATAAATTATTAATAGTTTATAAGTATAAAAAAATGATGTAGATATAATTCGTTAATGTGGTTTAAGGCTGAAACCTAAGCATTGTACTACATCCAATAAAAATACATAAAGTAAACCTTTTTGAATTTTATTTTATATATGCATTTTTCGTAAAATATTATATCAAATTTTAATTAGGCATCTATAACATTAATTAATTTATTTAATAAAATTATTTTTTATAAACAAATTACTTTTCTTTTTGCATCACCTTTATGGCATAAATTATTGTTGGTAGGTGTTGCAATTAGTTTTAAAACTGTCGGTTTTATGCATTGATGCATAGGGCGACGCTTAAAAGTAACCACTAACCATTACAAAATGCATACTCTGTCACTTTAGCAGTAAACTAACGCGATTAACCATTCATTTGTAGGCTATATATTTAATAATAGAAGAAAAATGGTGCAAAAAAAAGTTGAGAAATGTGAAATGTTGAAATTGAATTATGCACTAAATATCAAAAATAATAAATAAATATTTTTTATGCAAATGCGTAATTGGATGTATGTAAGAGTAAAGAGAGAGAAAGGGTGATGATATTTGGGGTGAGGTATACTGTAAAAAGGTTAGTAGGCATATGCTATTTTATTATTATTTAAGTTGATCATCTGACTAGGTGACCTCACTCTTGCTAACTTACCTGCTACCCTGATATAGTAGCCCAGGACCTACCTCTTTATGAAATGCTGCTCGTGGAGTGAGAATCATTACTAAGCATTCATGATAGATAAATTGGCAATCTCATTCCGGTAATCCTACTGACAATTCTTACAAAATATATTTTCTATAAATATGTATGTTTTTCCAGAACATAAGTACATTCCTTATCACATATCTAAAATTGCAAAAGAAACAAGAAAGTATTAAATCTATTGAAGTAGACGTTTTTTAATCAAACATGTCCTGTTGCCATTTTTATAAAAGAATGAAATATATTACAAAAATAAAACCCAAAATTATATTATAAAGTTGTTTATTACAATAAATAAATACACATTTCTTTTGTGAGTCATTCCATGTTAGAATTAAAATTATGCATATAAAATAAATACATTTTGCATTATCCCATTAAAATGGTAAATTACATTTTATATAGTAGTATTAAACAGAAGACATAATTACTATCTTTTGTTACATAATATATTAATAATGTAAAGAATATGATTAACATCTTTTACTAAGTAACATACAGTGACAACACATCGTTCAATAAGGACTAGTTAGTTTGTATTAATAATTACATTATAAATCTGATGACGTGTCTTAGAAAGAAGTAGATAGTTGCTGAAATTATACATAAGTTACATAACATCCACACATATACCTAGATTTATTTCTTAAGCAACAAACAAAAGTGCAAATTCCAATAAAAATGTTAAACGAGAGACCAATACACAGTAACAAAAATTAAATCTTTTAATCAGACCAAGTCAACCATCTTAATATTGAAAAGTGACAACACTTTTAACTGTTCTATTTTGATCAATGATAATATAGGTAATAGATAGGCAGTATAAATTGGAATGGTTAAGGTGTCTAACTAAAAATTTATAATAATGGACATGTCTATATTTAAGCCTAATTATATTCTTCATTTCCAAAATCAAAGGCTCAATTCAATTTAAGGTTCATTACCTATAAAGCTGTGAATACTTTTTTAGAGAAATAATAATAAATTCAAAAACTAATTGTCAGGTCAATTATTCTCGAAAATCACGCGGAGGAACGAGGTAAACATAAACCTGTGTTGACAAAGACCTATCTGTCAAATGTGTTTTGTATGGTTATAAATGTTATTATACTCAAGAATTTTTCTACAATTTTAAAGTTGTAAAGTGTGGTCAATAAATCAATTAAAACACAGCGCTCCAAAGCTAACTCATTTAATTATATAAAATAATCTAAAAAAATAAACTCTGCGCTACATAAAGCTTTCAGTTTGTCAGCATATAAATCGCCATAACTCTAATTTTAATTTTTACACATTTTTTAATTTCCGCAAATAGAATTATAGTTTGGATCTTGGTTAGCAAAAATTGGTAACAGAAATTTTCTATTAAACAAAAACATAGGTTATTGTAAGTAATTATGCTGTTAGATGAAGTGGATAGTTGTATTTTACAAAATCAAAAAAATACTTTTTTAGTATGTACCTATTATAAAATTAATTGTTTCCGATAAGCTAAATTGCACCATATTATTTTTTTTATTTTTAAAACAATTCTTTGTGTAATTATTTTATTAAATCACATGATTTCAAGTTTATATTTTTTATTATTCTACTGCAAAAACACTAGGCCGATGATTAATTAGTACGGAAAACTATTGGTATAATATGCTGTAGCGTCCAGTGCATTGACGGCTTGAGGGTATACTAGGTCGAAAACAACTTGGTAAGAAAAAAAAGTAAAAAAATCACTAAAATAACAAATTTTGATGCATAATATATTACATATTATGTTAAAAGTAAAACGTACTGTACTTAATTTGATCATAACAAACACACGAAATACGATACACTAGATACTAAAAGATAAGAATAATTCATCCAGTTTTGGCAATGGCTTCGAAGCATTCTGTACAAGCAATTTGTCACATTAAAAGACCTTTCTTTCCTAGGCACTAGATAAATTGGACTTTACACAAAGATAACTTGCTGTAATGACTATACCTCTTAAACTCATTGTTCAGCTAATTGCTTCGATATACTATTATTTATAACAATGTGTATAATTCAATATTATAAATATAACAATAAATATTGTATTATTTAATAAGTAATTACACATTATTTCATTGATCTATGGCAGACGATACAGTTGCTAATACTGTTCATAACATTCTTTAACATTTATTTAACTTCACTAATTGACTTATTATGACAATTATGTTAAGAGATTAAAATTACAGATTGTACTTGTGAATAACCTAAAAGAACATCTGGAAATTGGGATAGAATAACCGATTAGATATTTTCAATTAATTGATAAAAGAATAAAAAAGCTTAAAAATAAAGGTCTAAGTCAGATCTAAATTAATCGCAGGTGATTACGAAATTGCATTAATAAACATTATTAAAATATACTATATTTTCATTACGGTATTAAGACTTGGAGAGTGCTACTTGTATTTTAAGCACCATATGACGGTCTCTACAAATCGTTGTTAGACTATATCTCTTGTTTTCTCGGTATTTCGAAGAAGGACCTGCAAATAAATAATAATCTATGAAAACAAATAAAAATATAAAGTTTCCAAGGCAATGATGCTTCCATCTAATTTCAGTAAATCTCAAAAAATGTGTGTTGAGTGGAGAAACATTACCATCTGTTTACAAAGTGAATTTCATCCAGAAAGACTAAGTGTAAACAATGGAAAAAGGTTGTTATTCTGTTATTCCCTTTGGGTTGAATAATGATAATAAAGAGGGTATTACGATTATTTGACTCAAGATCATATTTTAAATTATAGTTATTAGATTTCAATTTCAATTTGTTAAGTATTATTATTAATATAGCATCGATGGCTTTTCAGTTTCAATTTATTACTTCAGTTAATAGTAGGCAGCTTCACTGAGTGTTCATCTGTCATGATTCGGTGCCTTAAGAGGACTCAACCCGGTCATTTCTCTATACAAATTCTATAATTTTGAGACCCTTATTTGTAGATGTAGAAGAAAATAATACTAAATATCGTTTTATCTCCTAAATATCTAGGTTTCTATTGAATTAAAAAGTTAAATTTTTATTTTGTATAAAAGTTAACATCCTCAAAAAGTCTGTATTTTTCTAAACATTTTATCAAAAGTTTAGACGTCTGTCTGGCTTCTTATTGTCTGAATACAAGAACCGAAAAGATAAAGATGCAAAATTAAATAAACTATGCTTCAGAAGCATAGTTTATTTTATAAAGATGCAAATTCGAGTTTTTAGACATAAATTTATTCGGTGTTTCATAACTAACCAACAACGGTACAGAGTGTTTATGCGTTAAATGATACAGAATGGTTGAAAAGCACGCGCGAGACAGAGAAGAGCGCCACCGGAAAGAGGCCCCTTGAGTAGTTCAGACCACAATGTATTTAAATGGAGGCGATTTAAAAATCAAAATTGACGAGTTATTAGCTAGCAGTTAGAGTATAATTTCTATAATTCGAACTATTTAAAACAGAGCTAGTTCGGTTAGAGATACTTAGGATTACTGGAATCCTATATAAAAAAAAACAGTACAAACAGTATGTATGATGTATTGGCAGATTTTTCGATTTTATAAAATCGAGTAAAAACGTAATTACTTCGAAAACTATTCAAAGGTGCTGAACTGTTGCACTTCAACAACCGACTTCTATAACTTAGTTTATGATCAGAGGAAGGAATTTATACCAAGAACATCAATGTGCTACATTACCGATGGAAGTAATCCAAATGATAAAATACTGGATTTGTGAGATGGAAGTTCATAAACTGACCACCAAAGAGTCGATAATATTTATGTAAATGAAAAGTTGATGTCATCTTTGATACCTAGGCACTGATGAACTCTTTAAAGATGGTGGGAACCACACTACAACCTACATAATTATGGCCCCGAAAAATATTGCTAAGAGTTTGAAAGAAAATGTTCTAAGTTTCACAACTACCAAGATAACATTTTTACGAATATTTAACCAAATTTGCATAGAAGACCATATCGATAAAAACCAAAGCTGTTTCAACAAGAGAAAACAACCTTAGATGTAACATCCACACTCAAAGCAAGCAAATTAAATTAAAAAAGAAAAGATGCGAAAAGCTACCACGGAATTCACTAACCTCACTGGCACATTATGAATAGGAGGACAGCTGTGGAAACAGTTCATAAACAGTTCGAGGTTGACAGGTTAACAAAACTTAAGCCACCAGATCATAAATACCTTAACGACAAAGCTGACGATAGCCGATGCTGGTTGCTCCGGATCCAATTCTGCAAATATATGGCATTGGTTGTCACCGTTTTTCGATCTTGCCACGAATGCAAAAATGCGTCTGAGGACAAACAATTTTACAACTCATTTTTGATGAGAAAGAAAAACAGAGCAAACCTGTACATTAATGTAAATTGAACAGTAGAAATTTAAAATATGTAATTTAGAGGCGAAAATTTCATATAAAATAAATATGAAATGTATTTAATATTAAGTATACTAATAATAACAGTAATAATTACAAGTAGTGTACAACTTCTGCTTCTTCAGTTTAATTTAGACAGATAATTTAGGTGATGCGTTTTGTGGTACTGCAGGAATCATGCGTAACAAATTTTCAACATTAATACTAAGTGTCCTTGAATTCAGGATTGCATTCCTCTTTCATCATCTTGATATATATGCTAATGCTAATATATATGCTTAATATAAGTTTATACACATGCATGTTTAGTAAACATGAAATTGGAGAGTATCGAGTGTTGGCAACCTGTGTATAAAATATGTAACAATGTTTACGATTACTCTCTGTATGTTTACTTTATAAAAATAAATAAATAAATATATCTTTTGCTTAACAATTATTGAAGATTTTATTATTAACAGCAATAGTTTTCAGGGATTTGCACCAAAATAAGAACTTTTATAGTGGGACTTTGTTGTCCGTCTGTAAACCTATCTTTGTGTTCAAATATCACAGATATCACGGATATCAAAAGGCTCAGATAAGCCATAATGCAGCTTCAGAATCGAAACCATTCTAGCCGCTAAAACGCTAGGCAAAAGGCGAGTGGGAACACTTTTCGACTAAACACAGGGATAGCTCCCCTCAAAAAAGCATCGACAAGACCTCTTCGTAGGTAGGTTAGCTTCAACAAACTTACCACCACATGCCTGATGTAAGTTTTCTGATATCCATGGTCACAGGTATGAACTTTCAAGAGTTTAGTAAAATGAAGTTGTAATTTGTATGTTACTTGAAAGTATAATTAAAGTACCGAATTTGCCATATTCATTTTTATGTTTAAAGATGAAATACTCACTTATTTGTTGGAACGCCATTCTCATCGGGTTCGTGGCTCCAACGGCGATCATCTGGATCAAGACCACAGTGAGACACATTGTTAGAAGGATAGTGCTGTCGAAAGAAAAGTCTTCTCGTGGAATCAGTCAGAGTGATTCCCGCGGAGGACACTTTGAAGTTAACCGAATGGGCCAGCCTTCGTGACCTAATAATATTTGTAACTGCTCTTCTGACGGCCGCAGGGCCGGTTAGGGCTTCTGTACCCTCTGTGCCAAGTAGCAAAACGGAGCAGGCAGCTCCGCTAGTGTAGAATGCTTTTGCGGCAGCCTCACCACCGCTGACAGGGGCGGGGTCATGGGTTGGTAACTTCAATGAAGTGGGTAGTGCTAATGGAGTTACTGTATGCTGGTACACCAAAGCTGATAGGGATCCAAAAGTGGGCTCATCTGCACATCCTCGTAACCTTACACCTTTTGAAGCTGGTTCTACAAGGAAATGTCGCACGCAACTCGGTGAGCTTGTATCTCCGGCTACTCGCACAGCTAGACCAAATGCTCCAAGGAAGGAGTTTGAATCGCGAACTATGAATGAACCCGGTTCTGATCTTTGCAAGATCGAAATCGCTGAAAAAGAAAAATGGACTAATTAAACTTCATTTGAAACATAAAAAATGATAATGATGATGTTATTTTGAAATGAAAAACAAAAATTTAGAAAAATTTATTTCTCAACATAGTCGCCTTTTAGCTCGGTACACTCGATCCATCGATGCTCCAACTTCTTTAATCCGTCTGAAAAAAATTTTCCTTTGCAGACCGCAAAGTAGGCCTTCGTGGCAGCGATGATCTCCTCATTCGACTCAAATTTCAGCCTGGCGAGTGACTTTTTCAAGTTTGAAAACAAAAAGAAGTAGCATGGGGCTAAATCTGGAGAATACAGTGGATGGGGCAGCAGTTCATAGCCCAATGGCGATGGTGGAGGTGTGAGCCGGTGCATTGTCATGGTGAAAGAGCACTATTTTCTTTGCCAAATGGGGCCGTTTTTTTTGCAATTCGGCGTCGAATAGGCCCAATAATTCAGTAGAGTAGAGCCCTGTGACCGTTTTGCCCTTCTCCAGGTAGTCGATGTAGATCACACCTTGTGAATCCCAGAAAACAGTAGCCATCACCTTTCCGGCCGATAGCACAGTCTTCGCCTTCTTCGGAGCACGTTCGCCGGGTAAAGTCCACTGTTTCGACTGTTCCTTAGTCTCTGGAGTATACCAGTGGATCCATGTTTCATCGACGGTCACGAAACGACGCAGAAACTCCTTCGGATTGCGCTTAAACAGCGTCAAACACTGCTCTGAAGTGGTCTCACAGTTGCGCTTGTTGTCTGGAGTGAGCAAATGCGGCACCCATCGCGCTGACAGCTTTCTCATGCCCAAGATTTCATGCAGGATATGAGCCACACGGTCTTTTGAGATGCCTACTGTCTTAGCCATCTCACGCACCTTCAATCGGCGGTCTGCCAACACGATAGTAAATTTCTCTTGCGATAGTGGCGCCATTGGGCTGTGAGGCTAAGTACTTATCGGACAGCCCTCGTATATCACAATAAATTATATAAAACATATACTGGAATTCCGCTGTATTACGTAATACAATACTGTTAGTGTACAGGGCGTTTGTCCACATTATTTTGATTGGTAAATAATAACTTTATTGTGGTTGGTTTAAATTAGCAGATTAGTGATTACAACATACTTGTTGAATTGAATGTTGCGTATCATTTGTTGAAAGACATTTTTTTATGTGCTGTTGTTTAACTTACTGTTTCTTTCAGTTCAACACATCACTAAGGCATTATCAAAGTTGATCAAAATTTTACGCATTGAGACCTGTTCTTTGTGTATACTTTGTCAATGCTTAAATATCTTACCTAAATCATCTTTGTGTTAATCCAAAGGATTGAAGAATTTAAAACTACAAACCAATCTACTGTAATTAACTAGAACTGGATTACACTGGAGGTTTTGTCATACAGAAATGTATTACACTTCTGTATGACAAAAAAGACTTTTTATTTATTTATTTATTGGAAAAGAGGGAAGGGGCCGGCTCTCGCCGCCTCTTTCTTACACCCCTCATGGTATAGTATAGCCCGCTCTAACCGTCGTACTGAATCAAAATAATTTAGTTTTAATTTAAAACTGAAATTGGTAGACTAATCAATTTAGAAAAATAAACATTTTTTTAGAATGTGCTTTAAAGCCAAGTCTGACAGCTTCATTCCACATCTGAATAAGAGAGCGTTATTAATGTAAATAATTCTTATATTTATTTGAAATGAAATTTCCAGCTATTCATCAACTATCTTTCATTCAATTTAAGCTTTTCCTATATGTTAAGTTTGAAGTTCAGTTAAAATCTTTTTATTTGCTTTTTAACATTGGAAACAAATTTGAATATAACATAACTAACTAACCATCATCCCTCGATATGTTTGGCTTGTACCAAAATTTAGAGGTGTCCCTTACGAATCGAACTCTGTCTGGAGCCACATCTTGAGGAGGTTCACTACTGAGACTAGATCTCCTTGAAAGGTGGGCATATGTCACTGGAGATGATGTTAATCCATTTATTGTTCGGTACTCAACTTCGGGGGAGCTCCCTCTTTCTTTCCTGTAAGTAATTATCACAAAAAAATATGACTTATTATCTTGTAGATTCTAAGGAGTGAAATACTATTGTAATATAAATACTATTTAATTTGTCATCTTATATAATATAAAATACTTCTTGCAATATCACATTAAATTTTATGTTGGCTTTTCAAAATACTCAATATACATCGTGATGATAAATTCTACATTTCAGGCCCGAATAAGATGTAGTGTGGTCTTGTGGTTTAATAAGAAGACAAAAACTTCTTTTTTTTTACACAATGCAAGGATGTTATTAAAATTGTGCATAGTTTGGAGCATGTGATGGTTTTTTTATTTTTCTAATGAATAAAAAAAAAAAATTGTTTAAAAACGAATGATAAAAAAAACACCACAAAATGCTGGATTCCGAACAACATTTATCACATCGAACGTTCGTTTTTGTGTCAACGATTGATGGTTAAATAAATGAAAATTTAACCTGCGAATCTACATTTGCGTTTAAGCATTTAATGTTTTAAAACTCTGTATGAAATAAAGTATAAGGTAGCTAACAAAAATAAAAGAACACACACCCACAGCCCACGCGACGGAAAGCTAATTAATTACTAACTGACTGAATTGACTGAATCAATCGACTGACTGTACCGGGTGTACGGGAAGTCGGTTGGCGCGCAGGAGGCGGTCTCGCTCTGCGTATGCACCCGGTTCATTAGCGACTCACAGGTCTTGGGCCAAATCAAATTAGTGAAACGCATATCATAAAACGGGACTATAACGGGACATTTTCTGAAAGCGGAACATTTACGCGCCCCACAGAGGTGATTGGGACAGCGGGAGATAATCCTGTAAAGCAGGACTGTCCCGCTCAAAGCGGGACATATGTTCACATTTTTACATTAGTAAACATCAACCATCTTTTAAAACATATAGATACGGCAACTGAGGGCAAAAAACCCGACACCGCGAAGTCCACTATTTTGCGTCGAGTCCACTAGTCGCGTATCATACGTCTAGCTTGCTCGCATATATCATCGCTATAAGTCTCTATCCAACATGGCCCGCGGAACGGGGCGGGGGGAATGGCGGGGGAATCTACCGGTGGCGTGTTTAAACGTGATCGGTTTATATGAGATGGAGTATCTATTGTTTTAAAAGATCGTTGGTAAACATACTCAATGACAGTTCATTTCTTTTTGTGGTTATGGTTGTTTAAAGCTTTTTGATTTCCAGCCTGACAAAATATTTAGTTTTTTTCTAAAATTATTTTATTTCTAATAATAAAATTTATTTTTCAATTTCAATCTCTTTAGACTCTAACGCAATTTCAAGTAATTCAGCTAAGTGCAAAATAACTCCACTCCATTAAATTTCTTAAGTGATCCTTAAGTTCGAAGTTCGACACTAGGTGGCTACACTTGATTTGAACTTCGCAATCATTAATTTTATACATCGTAAGTGGTTAGGTTTAGATAGTGGATTAACATTAATGAGTGCATGCTTTTAAGTTACATATTATTAAATTACAATGTAAATATTTAAACAATGTACTTTTATCACAAGTAAAATACTTTGTACTCTGACACAATATCATTTGAACAATATTACTATTAAGTTGAAAGCTGAAATTTAAATAAAATACTTTGTAACATAAAGTATTCTTCATACCTGCTTGACGGTGGACTTCTGGGTGGAAGTTTAGATGAGGAGTAAAGACTCGGTGTTGGCGTAGGAGCGTATGGTGTCCGAGGATGCGTAGGGAAAGCAGGTGTAGCAGCTCGGGGTGAGTCAGTTTCGCTGAAAGGTGTAGATCTCCACGATGAATAAGACTCGTCTCTTACCTGGAAATGTTCATTATTTTATCAAGTTATCTATGTTCATAAAAACAGAGCAATGGGTGAAGGATGAATTTTATTAATATCTATCTATTGAATTTGATCGATTAGAATGGATTAGGCAGCTGAGTGATTAGGTATTTCTGCAATTTGAAAAAAAATAGGCATATGGAGACGCATTAAAGTCCAAATGAAAACAATAGAAATCACATTTTCATTAGTTTTTCTGATTTGCTTTAAAATTGTTCATTTAAATTACTATCTTTGGTTCAATCTGGTTAACATAATATATCCCTTGTTTTATAAACTCTCAGTACCTGAGGAATGGTCATGCTTGACTGTTTTAGAATCCACCTTATCTGGCACTCGAATCACAGCCTTTAAGCACATAATGCAATGACGAACTACCATAATCATTATACCCAAGCCCATGTATTCCTAAGTAACTGATTTAAAAATTACCATGCTTTCCGACTGAAGGGGTTCAGCGAGTGATAATAATCCCGGAGCGGCAGGAGGCGGTGAGTTTGTCCATGATCGCAAGGTCGACTTCTCGAGCATATATTTCCGGGATGATGTCCGACTAGGTAATAGTGGTGAAGATATCGGTGACTCTGAATGGCGGATAGATGATGTTTGTGTGGTGTTGATGTGCAATGGTACACTGAAGTCGTCGTCATCATCCGCAAACGCGGTTGTGTCACTCGTGTAACCGTCAAACCTGAAAATATAATATAAGTAGAAGTAGGTATTTGATAATAAACCGCAAGTATTTAACCCGGTGATTTTTTCATATAAACATTGTAGTGTTGTGACTCTTATTTTTAGATGGTAAAGATAAATAATAGTGGATAATATAGTTGTATCTCCTAATAACTATCTGGGCTTATAATCCAACTAATTGGCCCTGTGATTTCCAACATGATTTGTTTTGACGTCATATCTAAATTCGTCATGGTGTCCGTGGATAAAAATGTAAACTCATGTAATAATATTAAATCATTCTTGTCATAAGTTCGCCCTCGGTTATTGAATGGCATTGGCCGAGCAAAGAGCGAGCGGGCCCCATTTGTGGCGACCGAACAAACGAAAGAGTAAAATACAAAAAGAGAATTAACACGAGCGCTTTGATAAAACTGCTTAATAAATTTGGGCGTGAATTATTTTCGTTTTTTACAATTTCATACATTGCATATCGCACAGATAGGTAGGTGAGAGTGAAAAGCTTTCATAAAATACAGGCCTGTATTTAAACCAGCGTGCATTACCTCAAGCGATGCAACTATCTGTGCGACTTTCTTTGAACATTCTGGCTATATAATTTGTTTGAAAATTTTCAATCTGTAAAAATATTAAAAAGCATTCGAATTTTCCAAATGTCAATACTGTAAGATTTTTATAAAAAGAATTAAATTTAAAAAAACTGCCTTCACTATGTCGAAGACATAAAAACAAGGTACCTAAACATATTTTTTTTATTATTAAATATCCAATGGTTACCAAATGCCAGCCATAAAAAAAAGGGTCTAAATGAGTAGAATTTCATGTTAATCCTTTGGTTTCGCCTTCACCGTATCTTCGCGAACAGGGTCAGTACTGATCCGCCATTGTCTTGACCTGGGCCGTGGCACCCGTTCGTTCAGACTAACCTGGGGTGCAATGAAAGGTCTGGCTGAACTGACAGTTGTCAGTGTCAAGTGTCAACTGAAGAAGGAAGCTCTTGGTGACTGAACCGCGAGCGACCGTTCATTGAATGCCATTTGATTTAACGTCATACCATAATATTTTTAAAGAAAATGAAATGATAAACACCACACAGTTTACAGAATAATCGAAGAACACTGAAACACAGTATCAGAAAGTAATTCGAGGAAAGCGAATAAATCAAGTTTTATGATTCAAAAATAATATTTGTGAGGCTTCGCTAGCTTTCACGCCGCTTCGTTTTTCCGTGATTACCATTCCAGCTGCACAGAAGTAGCGACAATTTTATTATAATAGAATATTATTTTTAAGCAACCAATGCTGCACACTCGTACAGATTGTCAACTTTCATAACCTCTAAATCGCACCTTTGATCAACGATCAAATCGAGCACTGGCCGCGACCCGCGGTTAAACGACCCTTTCAGTGATGATTCGGTGACCCGGGTCGTTCAATTGCTGCGGCAACCCGTTCTTTACGAACGGGTCGTTCACGAACGACTCAACTCCTACTGGACGGCACGGTGGGGCAAACCAATCGTTGAACTCATTATTCTGGAAAATTATTTTTTAAGCATGGAAAAATATAAATCATTATTTGGAAAAGTTGTAGTTGTAGAAGTTATTTAAAGTGTAGAATAACCCCGTAAAAAGGTGCGCATTGGAAAAAGATCACCCCGTCATACATCCAAATTGTAATTATAAACAATTATCTAACATTTTGATTGCATACCTATGACTAGCCGTATGTCTCGCTGGCCGTGATGCGTTCCATTCAAGGGGCAGTCTGTTGACACGGCTTCTTGCATCTTTTTTCTCTCTCAGTTTCTGTTGCTGCCGTTGAAGCCAAGTCAACGTGCCGCCGCTTCCATTTGGAATGTCTCCGTTTGCCTCGGGCGATCTTCTTATCTCGAGCCGCCTGTCGTCGATTTTCATGCTGTCTGCCCAACTGGAACTGTTGTTGTTGTTCTTAGCGCTGTCCGCCCAACTCCTACTGCTCGACCTCCAGCTGTCATTGTACGAGTTCTTGCTGCCGTTGACGGTTTTTCTTCCACTCGACAAACTGTCGCCATTTAACCAGCCTGAGCTGTGAACAATGAAACAAATATATTTTCATCTAATTCAAATGATTTATTTTCATGACATTAATATCTAATGTCACGAACATCTTGCGACGATCGCCAGCCAGAAATGGCCCTGGGCGGGTCACGTGGCAAGATAGACCGACACAAGGTGGCCGAAGAAGATCGTCCAGTGGAGACCGAGGTCAACAATGCGGAAAATCGGCAGACCACAACTGAGGTGGATGAATGACATCTGTAGGGCTGCAGGAGGAAACAGCTGGTTTCAAACAGCAACAGATAGGAATGCGTGGACGGAAATGGAAGAGGCCTACATCTAGGAGTGGATGGCGACAGGCTGAGGAAGAAGAAGAAGAATATCTAATCTTTTAGGAGTTAAAAAAACTTCCTTGCTCCATAAAATTTATACATAAAATACATTTTAGTACCTACATAAAACTTTATTTATACATGGAAATTGAGTCTTTCATAGGATACTTACACCTACTGTAACGATAAAAGGTTTCTCCCACAGGTATAAAAACTTCCATTTCAGCTATATACAATCCAATTGCCACTAATATTTTTGTATTATAATTAAACTCTACAACACTAGCGAGTACCTAATTATACGCTGTTTAGATACTTAGGTACTTACATTACTAAGAGGATCGAAAACTTATTACTTGGGTACGATAACCACGTACCTACATAAGTAGAAATATTTTACGAGCGTTCCACTACCTACTCACAAAAATATATAGATTCAATCATTAATATTCGTTTTATATATTATGATTTAAATTGCAGTTTTGATATTGAGCATCGAAGTGAATGACAATGAAGATCCTACACTAATAACGCCCATGCACGCGTTTGCATTAGTCGGAACTCGGAAGTTTTCCTTCAAACTTCAAAATGGCCGACGTGCTGCTGGGGCCTTCACAAAATGGCCGTCAAACCCTAGAATCGCGTGACACAAAAGAGCTAATTACAACCGTAAACTTAAAGTTCGTTCCCAAGAGTACCAAGTATATGTAATATTTTATGAAGTTTGTATCGGTTATGTAGCTTAGCACTTTTTAATATATTTCCGAAATAAATTTAATACTTAGTTTTGCTACTATAAGTAGGTAGGTACTTACTTAGTACCTATTTGCAGTAAAACAGAAAAATATTGTTAGTTCGGCAATAGGTACTTATCTACCATAAAACTACCATGAAGTAAATTAAATTCTGATTTTGCTATTGAATTTTTTATTTTAATTTTATTTTTAAGCCACAGATATTCTTATAGATAAACATACGATTAATTAAACAATAGTTATTTATTTACATCTATTTTTCCCTATATACTGTAATTTAAATAGTAAGTTCCTACCTATAATATATATAATAAGGTCCTTAAAATATCCCACAAGGACAGAAAAATTATTGAAGATATAATAATTAAACTATTGACAAACATGCACACAGTGTTTAAAAAGTAAATAAAAAAATACACTTAATTACAATGTGCGCACAAAAATTTCGTTATAATCAAGCTTGAAAATAATAGGTACCTATTCGAAAATGATCCGTTTTTACTTAGCCTAAAGCGTCCTAAATAAAGATTAATAACAATTAAATAAATGTGATTATTTGCATGTTAATTGTGATTCAATAATTCTTTTGATGCAAATTAGCATGATTTGACAATATATTTTATTTACCTATTTTTATTTCATAGAAATACTTACAGCTAAACACATAAGTATTAAAACAATACCCCAATGATAACCCCAATTAAAACCAAATATCGTGACCATTATTGGAAGTTGATCTGAAATGGGTTTGTAACTAATGAGGAGAAAGGAAGGAGGAGGAAATAAATAAGATATTAGGTATATCTTGTTCTCCGAGTGATGAGCGTAATTGAAAAGGTGCGTTTTTATGCGCTCAGTAATATACGTACCAGTCAGTGTAGAAAAAAATAAATAAAAGGAAAATAATAAATACACACATCGGTTGTCAGAAGACTAAACATATTAATACCGATTCGATCTAATTGACAGATGATCAGAAATATAATAAATCATCGTTGATAGCATCGTATCATATCGTATAATTGTATCGATTTCCTTTCTTTTATTTTCCTAACTTACAACTCCTACGTTCGTATATATCTCACATATATACTTTTAATCGGCCTTAGTAAGGTATGGTTTTTATGTTTGTACCTATATATTGTAAAGCTGTCCGTAATTCAAATAAATAAATATAAATAATTTGTTTTACAATATCTACATTACATCGTTTCCTGGCCGTCCAAGCGTGGGTTTGGAATTCCACGGGTAGAAGCAATCATGCTAAAATATCTACGTGTTGACTCCTCCGCAGCGGCCATTAAAGATGTCGTCTTTGCTTTGATTGGTCAAGGGAAGTAGCTATAAATTATGCCTTAGAAAACAAATTGGAAAAGGAATATAATATGTAACAGTGTCATGTTATTGAAATGTTTTTTTATATTGCGGCTCTCCTTATCAACGACAAGGATTCAGTTTATTTGCTATGGTTGAATCGTGTTGAGACTAAAAGGACTTGGCATTGAATGGCAAACCTATTATTTTATGTTGAAAAAAAATATTCCTAAAGAACAATTTTTATTACTAAAATTACATTATAAGTTTCTGTTAAAAGTACAGTAGAAAAGTAGTTTTTTACTGTACTGGATTGAAAATAAAGAATATATTTTCTTTTCTACTTTATGTACTTATATAATTCAGTTTACATTTAAAACTACACTCCTGTGTACACAGTCTAAAATCGTAAAATGATTATTTTACACAAATAACCAGATGACATTTTCTATGAAATGTTTTATTTTTCAAAATATAATAAAATAACTCAAACAAATATAATAAACCAGTTTTTTTTATCAAATATCTAAAAGCCACTAACTTCTTTTTAATAATCAATGTTTGGCAACGAGATTATTTATTTTTCCTGAAAGTGTCTAACGCATATTTTGCTGCTAGCAGTGAAAAATCTAATAAAATTCGGGTTCACTCACTGCGAAATTGCTACGAAAATCAAAATCAAATCAAATTTAAAAATAGGTTACTCTGTCAACGGAAAACGACCCTTTTTTGCTTATTTATCATTTACAACACGTAATGTTAATAAAACTCGTGTTTTTTTTATATCATATCTTATCCTAAACTGGTTGATATGAATCATTAGGTTTATGTCAACCTCTGCAGGTCCTAAACAACGGTGAAACACGCGAAAGTTTATATCAACAGCTGGTCTTAACAGTGAAGTGAAAGCAGTATCAGATAATTACGTAAGAAATAAAATAAATTCCATTTCGAATACGGCAATGTCCGATGTCATAGTCGAGCGGGCGTACGTCCTGCGCGTGCGCAGCTAAAGGCATGTCCTCAACAAAGCCGCATCGCCATATTGGGCGCGAAAGCAGTTGGCCGGTCAACTCCGTAAGAAATCAGCGAGAGAAGGAAATTTTAAGAGGCGGACGAGTCCAAAATCTGCGACAGATGTACCTATGCATACAACACGCGGACTTTACTGACGGAGATTGCTTCTTGGGTTTACACCAGATACTGTAACCTCAGTTAAAGGATCACAGAAATATGCAGATAAGCCTTTGTCTTCCCTGATTACACGCGTGAGTGAGAAAGGGAAAGTAGAAGAGGGCCCGTGGAGTAGAAAGTCAGCATCTCCAAATTTCTATGTACTATGGGCCAGTGAGTACCAGTGAGCCTAGTGAATACTCTTTTACAACCGAAGTTTACAATGAATTAGGTGAGGCAGGATAGAATTACAATCCAATTATATACCTATTAATTAGTAACAATATATCTAATATATTAAGTATAAAAGTCTGTATTGTCCGTCAGTCAGCTGGAGCGCTTTTTGATAGTGATTCAAAATAAAATTGAGAGCGATTCGAAAATAAATTTTGTGTCATGTTTGAATTCATAAACGTCAACGTCGATGTGCACTGACACCGGCACTGACAATTTACACTACATTATAAAAAAAGAAAATAAAATAATAAAAAAATAAAATATAATAAAGAAAAAAAAATAACCACTAAAAATCTTCTCCGAATCATCAACGTCATCATCAATTACAATAATTTATGGCGTGGCGACATTACTGTTATTTCTAAATTTAAATATTTTCTTTTAGACAATACATATTCCCGCGTTGCTTCACTGAAAATGCTATAAAAGTATTCTGAAATAAAAATTCAATAGCATATTGCATTCATAATGGCACGTCTTCAAGTCAAATTCAATCATCTATTATACTACTTCAATTACGGTTTAACATTATGTTATTGCAATTATGACAAAACTTAATATATAAAACTAAAAACGTTTGAGTTCTTGGTATGTAGATAATTTACTAAAAAAAATTATCTAGCCAAATATCAATGAAAACTTCAGAGGCTTTATTATAAATTGTTGATAATGAAAAGAATAATAAGATGATAAGATTTCACTATAGTGACCCCGTGAAATTACAACGGCACTGAAATGAAGCCGATTGGTAACATACCGTGCAATTATAATTTCACCAGTGAAATTGTAATTTCACGATTTGACAATATACCTGCGACATATACACGATTTACATAGCACATAGGCATGGACCAGCACACAAGTCTTTAACACTATTCCGCTTCTCTTTTGTTACTCTAAGCAAAATAATTTATTATTGTTTTTAGACTAAGCCCGTGGTCAAATGGTGTATTTTTACCAAATAAAATAAATTCTACATTAAAAATAGGAACGTAAGCTCGTTGGAAAACATAGTTTCGGACAAGGAAAAAGTTTAATATTTTATATACAAACAAACACTCGTACTGCGTTGCGTCGTAAGAAGTTCAACGTGATACGGATAAAAGATATCGAGCTTTTGCCTCCTAAGCTCTTCTTTACAGATCTCTCTCGTGGCATGTGTTTTGACTGACGTGAAAATGTGGCGTCGATCGATATATTACTACTAAAGCGTGGAATACTGTTGACCGAGCGGCCATATGTTCTTGCAAATAAGTGTGAGTAGGTGCTCAGTTTGTTTCGAGGCCAAACCTTCCTCTCACCTTGGACTAGTCTCACGGATCTGCACCGCTATGCTTTGCGTCTGCGTGCGTCGGAAAACTGTTCAATTTACAATTATTTTGGGATTTATTGTCTAAAGATATATTTATTTTCCATAACTAAAAGACTAATTCATGTCATAAACCATCGATATTTTATGAGTAATGTATTGGCGGAAGTGTCGTCGAAGGAAAAGCGTCCGTCATCCGACTATCACCAATAACATTCACCAATCACGACCGAGGTCAGGCCCATCTTAAAAGGGTAGTGAGGACATAGACAATATATGAACAAACAAAACACAGCAGAAGTAAACAAATTAAAATATACACTCGTACGTACCCATGAAATTATTACGATAAGTGACATTTATAGTATTTTTTAGTTAGTATAATAGTGAATAACCTTCAAAAGGTGACGTTCTTAATTGCCGTAATTTCAACCCCGTATGGGGACCGCTTTTTACTCATAAAATGCTGTATTTTACCGTGGGTAAAGCTATTTCGGCGATAATGATAGAAAAATGTTGACCAAATTCATCACTGTTACATTCATTCATTTGTATCATTACATCTGCCTATATTGCGTGTAGTTGACAACTTGAGACCAAATCGTACTCGGTTTTCTAATTTTCACAGTTTAACGGCATTACTGTAAAAAGAACTTACCCTACAGAAACATCAAAAGTATCAGAATACAGAAATAATAAAAACCAAAATCATTTATAACATTTTATTTTAATTTAACTGTCGTCTTATTGTATAACTCATACTCGTAATCGGCCTGGTAATTGTTATGTTTAGTAATCTTTATTTCTATAACGCTGTGAGTATACCCGTGAATACTTATATAAAAATAAAATAAATAATCAAACATGTTGTTGCATTTTCTGGTCTAGGTTATAAAAATATTGATTTGATTCATACTAAAGGAGTGTAAGATTGCTTTCAAGAAACGGTGACTCAACGGTAAGATCGCAATACTTGATACAGAAAACTTTAGTGCGACGCGGAAGTGGAATATATAATAATTTACCTAGTTACGACATTGAGCAAACATAATAATAACTAGTCAATAAATATTTAATTAGTTACTGATACTAAAAGTGTGTTTAACGTTGATTGAATTTGAATATAAAATGTCGAATTATGAGATAAACACACTGGGTATATGTGAGGTTATTAGATAGTTATGTTGAGGCATTCCACCATATACAAATAATTATATATGTAGTTTAATACTTCTAACTTTTTTTTTTATATATTTTTTTTATCTTTATCTTTATTTATAAACAAAATATATATGTTTTATTTGTTTGTTCACTAAACCCTTGCGGGTTTTTATAAAAGACGATAATGATGATGATTTTTTTATTATATAATTTAAAAATGTATATAAATTTACTATGTATAGTTTGTAAGACTTGTCATCAAATTGAGTTTCTGGCAGCCAAAACCATGTTTTTGCCAGAACCCATTTAATGTATTATGTGTCTTTTTTTTTAATAAAAAATCAATAAATAAAATAAATAAATAAATGTATATATAAAAGACTGTAATGAGGGCCTCAAAATATAGTTTTCTATTCTAGTTATTGTAGTCTTAGTTTGTATCTAATGTAATTACGCCATTGATATAGAAAAAGAAACAGAAAATGTTTGATTTCCACCAATCTACAGATTAACCTACTAAGTTATTGAAAGCGAATATTTTTTAAAAACAATTTTTATTTTATTTTTAGATAAACAAAAATAATTTCTTAGACAGGGTTTTTTGTATGTAATGTAGGTATCTCTATTTATTTAATGATTTTTCTAAATCTATTTCATTCATTTACATATTTTTTATATTGTATTTCAAGAAGTAATTTACATTTAATTCAATTGTTCTCAACTTATTAAATTTATTTCATAAACAATCAAACCTTTTAATGTTATTTGAGAAAACACACAAAAAACGCCATAAAGCAAGCATTCTTTAAAAACGTAAAACTTAAATTTTTTGAACAATATAATTGTTCGATGGAAGGTTTATCGTATAATACTAATAAAGTAATTCATTCAAATTCAAACTTTTTAAATAAACAGTAAGTACGGCAAAAAATATACAAATTATAATATATTATAACATTATTAGGCTTTACCTTCCACGAGTGCCATGTCAAGGTGGCAAATTCACGCTAATAATACCTGCGAATGGGTTTCTATACTGTCAATACTAGGCGAGCCCGTTCTGTGACTAAATAAAACGATATCTATCTTTTTTTATCCAAATTTACTTTTTTTTCATTTTTATTTAATTTTTAAATTAATAAGAAATGATATTATTATTACTTTTTTACTTAGGTATTCTTAATATACTATTCAATTACTTTAATCTTTTGTGTTTATTATTATGCATAGATAACGTTGAACATTGTAATGCAAAGAAACTAGAGCTATGCCTAATTTGTATGTAAGTGGTAGATCACAGTGCATTTTCAAAAGCAATATACCTTGTCGCCTCATAGATTGAATGACCTTTTAAACATCCTCGTAGGTTGACAAATTACGGTCGAAATGAGTTTTTCTATGAGGTCAGTCAAACGCCGAGCACTCGGTTTATTCTCCGATGAGCTTGGCGCAGTAAATAACTTGAGTTTTGAGACAAAGAATTGCCAAACCTAGAATTATTTCACTTTAAAATTTAAGTTTTTTTCTTGGACACCTTTCTTCTGTTGATTTATCTCGATATTAAAATTGTATTGTATCGATATAACGTATTCCGTTGTTTATGTAAACGTGCAAAAGCATCTAGTCATTTGATAGCCTAGTTTTTTTATATAATTATATAAACTCAGACGCATATTAGTTCCCTCCTAATCTCAATATTATTACACATTTATTTATTCATCATAAAGTACTCACAACATTTATTACATATATTAACACAAATTTCATCATTTAAGGGTTTATTTCATCTATTACCGTTAGTTTATTTATTAATTTATTATTATCCAATAATTTATTCCATTAATTTATTATCCAGAAAAAACCCAATATATGGCCAGGGTAAATCTTCTTAAATCTAAATTTTTCAATTCCAACTTATTTATTTATTTTATTATTTATTTATTTTATTTTATATGACATTTGAAAATTCATAGTTTATTATTATAAATAAAGATCTTGGGTTAAAATAAAATGTTATTCTTTATTGGCAATGTTTGATTTTTATGCACGTTTTGTATTGCTCAAGACCATATTGCTATTAGCTAATATTTATATAATTTTTTAACACTGTTTTTTGTATACACGTTTCTTATGTTGACATTATCAAGGCTATGTTAATAGGTGAGTAACTATCAAGGTCAAAAGTTAAATTACTTTAAAATAAATAAAATCAACTTTGTCTTGAGTTCGTTCGTTGATCCTTGATAAATAAATAAAAAGAAAGACTTGTTATTTTTAAATTAAAGACTAATAAAATGCAGCGGTACTCACTTTCCATTAAGGATTGTTTCTTGGGGTCGTCTCGTAGTCGCTTCTACGACTTCGTGCCTGATGAGCCGCTGCGACGCCGGCGCGGGGGATGAAGGAGAAGTGGCGACGGGGTGCGGGTGAGTCGGGCCAGCCGAGTGCGAGCGCCGCAGGGTGGCCACCTCGACGCGCGGGCGGTCGTCGTCGCGCGAGGAGGGCCGACGTCCGCCGAGCGCGCGGCGCACCAGCTCGGGGCTCGAGAGGCGCGCGCCCGAGCGCAGCATGCCGGGCTCGAGGCCGGGGGCGCCGTACGTGAAGGGGCGCGAGTGCGAGCGCGCGTGGTACGGGATGTCGTCGTCGCGCGTGCGGTGCGCGCGGCGGTCGGCGGCGCACTGCGCGGCGCCGGGCGCGTCGGGCAGTGCGCTCGCCGTCTGCAGCATGTCGCCCAGTAGCGCGTCCAACTCCGCGGCGGCGGCGTCTCGGGGCTCCGCCGGCGCCCCGTCCGGCGGCGAAGCGCGCACCCTTCCGGCCGACGAAATGCCCGAGTCCATGGAGGCGCTGAGCGGCGAGCGCGGCGCGTCCCTCCTCTGCACGGTGGCGTAGATGGAGCCGTCCAAGGGTCCGAAGGTGTGCGCCCCTTCGGTGGCGCTCTCACCGCTCTCACCGCCCTCACCGCTTTCTCCGCCCTCGATGACGTCTGAGCGAATAACAAAAAAAAAACGTTTATTTCAGTATATTTTTCAACTAAAGGATATATAGGAGAAACGGAGCAGACGTTTTACTTTTTAAATGCCTACCCTAATACATTTTCACTCTAGATTATCTTTGTTCCCTTGAACTATTGTAACCAGTAGTGAAAAAAATTGAAAATTGCAGTTTCTAAGAAATAAATAAATAAATGACAATTACGTCACATAGATTTAGTGAGATTTCACATCAGATATTGGAATCTGATGTGAGCGGAAGAATTTCTTCAATTTTTAGTGGCTGATTCGTCTAATTACCTTTTTAATATGACTTCTTTTAATTTTCACTTTCCAAATATTTAATTCAGCAACAAATAATAAACATTTCTATACAAGTCCTATCTATATACTATAAAAAGAGTTAAGAAAATTGTAATAAATAAAAACATGTTTATTTTATTTATGATTTTACATGAATTTTTTGCAGCACTATGGTAATGCATTATAGAGTAAAATGCTGTTTGTTTTAAGGTAACTCAATTTGTTCTAGAACCAATATATCTTAAGCTGGCTATGCATGCACCTTCACAACAATAACAATGCTACACGCATTCAGTCATATAAATTTCATTTAATTTCAATTCATACATTTTTACTGGCACATGCATTATTTTTATTTTCTACACAAAGGTACACTAGCAATAAGAAAAAATAAGTTTGATATAAATTAATAATTAAATAACACATACAAACACTTTTGTATGATACACCTACTATACATTATATGCAAAGAGTATAGCACTTTTATCAGTAAGCGTAATCTTAGGCCAAATTATATAAAATTCATAGCAGTCATCCGCGAAGCAAATCGCGCCATCGATCTCCATATGAATTGAAAGCTAATTGTCCGTATCTTCCATGGTGAGTCGCTCGCCCACGTCTAGTGGCTCGCTTGTTTATGGTGTGCCCAAAACGAAAACAACTCCAAAGTGGGCATACGTAGGTACGAACCTCGGAATAGATTCCGGAACAATGGGAGTCCAGTGCGCATGAGCTCGAGTCGCACATCCAATCGCACTGCGATTACCGAAAGAAATCATGGATGAAAACTAGGGCAAGAACAGATACAGCGCTGCTCCCACATAACCTAAATTCAAAACCACGATAAACAAAATAGATCCATTCATAAAGAGATCTATAGAAAGTAATATTCGACCCCTATGTTTTTTTTTTGACGCGTATAACTATTTATATTACGAACTCCATTAGTAAGGAAAGTATTGTTTTTAGAAAAAATGTTTACATTTTAGTACAAAGGAGATAAATTTGCAATTTTTACGTATGTACACATTAACTAACTCACACACACCCATACAGGCATGTATTTTTTTTATTATTAGTATTAGTACAATTAGGCCAAAATACTTAATTGTATATGACCTATGTCATGGCTATTCTAATTAAAAAAAAAATGAACTTGTGCATTAACTAATTTACCGGTAATTCAAAAATTTAGGTATACCTTCTGTTTATTTTATTTATTTATAGCGTCATTTATATGCACTCTTAGATATAATAACAAATAGTGCTTACATAACCCACACACACACACCCTCATCCACACACACACACACACACACATCACATGCTCCTCATACGAATGTATACCTGCGTGTTTGTATTTTAATAAATTAATGTGCATCAATTTAGTTTGAAGTCTTCATACCTACTGTATAAAACTGTATAATGTTTGTGAATATGTAGGAATTCCATAATCGGTTTTGTTATCTACTTAATTCTTAATTGTTAATGTTATTATTTTACTGTGTGTTTTCCCATAAGAAAATAAATAAATAAATAAATAATAAATACATGTCGTAGATTATTGTAACTTTTAATCACGTGCAATAGATTAGTTTTGTGCATTACCTTAATAGCACAATGTGCTGTTCCGAGGAGACGTCATTAATTTGTAGAAGTAGTTTAGCACTTTGACCCAAGCTACGGGACTTAATAATATTTTATATTAAATTATAATATAATACATATAAATATATAATACAAATAAAATAAATAGTGATAAATAATATATAAGAAAATAAAAATATACATAAAACTACATATGTAGATACAATGTGTTATCATTTAAATACAATAAACACACTAATCTGTTTAAACGCATTTTACATCATTTACGTCTGTTTAAATATCAATTTTTAACAAATTTTTAACTCCTTTTTCAAGCAAACATTTAGTTATTACCTAACCTAATTTTAGGAGCGGAGCAAAGCGTAGCTCCCATGGATCGATTCCTACAGCGAAATGTTTGTGAGTCAGATCTCAATGATTTCAAAACGGATATTAGAATTTTTAAGTTTAAATCGAATCAATAAAAAGTCGTCTATAAAAATATTTTCCCCATGGGAAATCTCATGTTAATTTTTTTCGGGCGCTTTTTGTTTGAATTTTAGAAAAAGAATTATTTATTTGAAGTTTGCATTTCTCCGCTCCAATATGCTGCGAGCATAGGTTATAGTTTTGCGACTGCGGCTATATTTGTAGGATGATTTAATTTCTAGATTTTGAAATGCATTTTGTGTAGATATTACTTGTTGACGACCAAAACTTGCTTTTAAAAAAACGCTGAAATAGGAATTTATGTTTTTTTTTTAAACTGTTCAGTATCACACGAATTCGATATTGTATATTCGTAATAGTGTATCGCCGGGCCGCTTCATCCGTAGGCACGGTTACGTTGGTTACCACGAGCAAGTTGCCTTTTATGGCTCCAACCGACAAACCTCCGATCCCTCCGCAGACCCTCCCCACCCACCACGGTACACACTCAGCTGTACTCGTTATCTGCGTATAATTTAATTATTCCGATAACGGGCGACTAATGACACTTAACAATGCCGCCACTGTGAGCTTTATAAGTTTTCGGCGAGTTTACACGGCGCGCTCAGTGGCGAATCTGGTTCGGGCGGATTGCCACATCAGAACGCCAAAGTTTTGCTAGCCTAAGGACAGCGGGTTGCGACAAATGACGTCACGCTGTTTTCCCCTCAGTTCAACGGAACGTCACACACTTTCCCTTTCAAGCACGATGTATTTTGTTGCATCGTTTGAACTACATGTGTATTGTGAGGTTATTAGTATGATGTGTAAACATTTATAATGGTAACAGTGACAGTCGTGACGTCACGAGCGTACACGATGCGAGACCATGCGTGCGAGAGAGCACTCGAAATGAAGACTGCTATCCGATTACTTAGTAACTGATTGATTGGGGAGGAGGGCTGGGGGCTTTACTAATTAACTTTTTAAGAGTTACATTTATTAAGAGAAATCAAAATAAATAAATTATCAATACTTATCACATATTCACAGCCACACATAGAATCGCGTACAGACCCTCAAAAGTACGCACAAACACACATCTCATACAATTAAATTATTTTTTATATCATATTTATTTCTAGTTACTTTTCACATGGTAAACTTTTGGCTCTATTAAGTTTTGTGATACTATTTTAGCTGTACATTTACAACACGAATAAATAAAATAAACAATGGATTTCTGTAAATTTCTTAATCTTATAGTTCTCCTCTTTTAAATTTTTAATCGTTCCATTACATTTACACGTGAACGCTGATTTTTACCCATTTTGAATGTGAGTCTCGGGGCTAGCACAGTTTTTTTGCCTATATTCAAATTGTTATATTTTACGATATAAAATAAAATTTTGCCATATTCTTACATCTATTTAGAGTACGGCCGAGTTGGGGAGAATTTTGAAACCAACAATCAAAAAGGATTTTAAAATTTCAAAACATTTAAATAAAATAAATACAAAATTTTGAGAGAATGTGAAATTGTACTTATTTATTTCGTGTGGTTTTTTAAAGAAATATCGTATTGATATTAATTTAAACAAACTTCCCAATACTTATAGCGGTTTTTTATTTTACAATAAACAGCCCAAATAGTTAACTGTTTATATAACGGATTTCAAACAGATATTCGATAATAATATTGCACTGATAAGTTATTACCTTGCTTTCGGCGCAGTTTTATTCTGTGCTTTAAAAGAGAAAATCTAAAATTACTAGTCTGTAAACAGAAGATCAATTAATCAATCCGTCAATCAGAAATGAACCAAACTAAAAAAGGAATGCAGCGGTCAGTTGATCGGATTCACAAGGAAACATCAGCCAGTACCGTTCGTCACACTGTAAAGAAGAATTCGACAACTGTGTATATAATACCTATCACTTCTCAGAACATAACAGAATGCTAGGCGATACAGACTCACAGTTATAGATCGATAAATTAGGGGTTCCAGGAATATTGAAAATAGCTGGATCTATTTTAATAATAAAAGTTGCTTCTGGTAACATTGAAATTGAATTGAAATTCTTAAAATGGTTACATATTTTATATATTTTTAAATTCTCCTAGCTCCTGCATTCAATCCGAACCAGGTGAATGATGAATAAAGATGCAAATATTTGTGATACTGTTTTATAAAGAAGATACTTTTGATGAGATTGACATTTTTCACCTAAGTCGTGATAGTTTTTTGCAGTTTGTTAATGAGAAAGTTAGCACGCTGGTTTAAACACATCATACGCGCACACACAAACTCACAGGCACCCACAGCACACTCATGCACACTTTATTACACACACTCATACATGTACTTTCTAGCAAAGTCGTTTAGTATTATTGTATAGTTGGTTTTCCTTTCCTTTATTTCCCTTACAACTCCTTCGGTCATATACGAGTATACCTCATTATTATGTAATTACTTTTAATCGGCCTTATAGATGGTATTTTTTCTTTGTAACATATATTGTAATGCTATTTGTAATTCTAATTAATAAATAAATAAAATAAACTTATTGGTTTTATTTATACTGTTGGTATCACTGTTTTTATTTGTTATTATGTGCACCGTCTGCATATTTTTTTTTATTGTATCTTTTTTATTTTCCTAATAAAGATAAATACAATACAAACATAAAGATAATGTAAGTTGAAGTACTCGCTCGGCATATCAACGTATTTTCATCACCTTGACATGGCACTCGTTGAAGATTATCTTAATAATGTTATAAATAGTTTTTTCAGTTCATATATTTTTGCTGTGTTTTTTGTTTAATACAAAACAGTTTGATTAACAGTTTTGAACTAACGCACACAACCTTAAGCTGCTAAAATAGTAAACCGGGATATATTTGAGCGCCTAGTGGTAGGAATTGCTCTAACATACTCGCTCCGTCGTTCGAGGTCCCGTTCGAGGTCCCGAAGAAAAAAACGTTTCGATGCGGAGCGCCCGAAACTGGACATTCCTCCTGCTAGGGATGCGGACACCAGCCGATTATTTTCTTTGGCGTTTAGTTCGCGGGAGTCCGCCAACCACCCGCCTATAGCTTTCGCAAAGTTTCGTATCATTCATTTTTTTTTTTTTTTGAGTAAAATAATATTGGCATTTTCATAACCGAATTAGCAGCCAACGCATTTATTTACTTTTATACACGTAATTTGTTATTAAATATACATATTTTAAACACTCGCACACACCCTACTAAGAAAATAAATTATGAGCCAGATTATTTTATAAAAAATTGAAACTAATTCCAAAAATGTAGCACAAATATCTAGATTTATAGAGGTCGTTTACAGGTATGTATTTTATGAAAATGTTTAACCGTTACTATTTGATACTTACACCTAAAAAAGCCAAATTATCATTGGAGTGGCTAAAACATGGTTTAAAAAAGAAACAATATTAAGAACAGTTAAATAGATACATAACCGTAGATTTGATATACCAAGAATGATGATTTACTGGTAATATGAAAATATTTACAAGAAAAATAACTTTCATTGAAGATTTTTACAAATTATCAATGGCTAAAATCATAAATAAGTAGTAAACCTATGAAAATTACCTGCATATCATTAAGATATATAATTTAGTAATTGAAATTAATTATTAGATACCCTATTTTATGTGTGATTAATAATGTTTAGGCCGCAACACAATGAACAATGCACAAATTTGTCATAATAACACATTAGGATTTTCGATTAAATAAATATTTTATTGTTTAATGTTAAATTAAGGTTTCCACGAAATCTACCTACATTTTTTTTGTGAAACTAAAATTGATTTTCGGAACCAGAGAAGATAACCTCTTTTACTAGCCGGCTGAAAATTTTATCATTTGACTACAAACTTATAGGATTGGAACGATACATCTAACATGCAGTGGCAGTGCATTCATAGAAGCCGAAAAGCCGGGCTTGTTCAGATTTTTTAACGAAAAAACCGCAAGTATACGCGTTTTTTTTTTAAATTTATACCGTGATTTTTCCCTAGTCGCTTTCGAGAGTAGCCATCCATGATTCAAAGTAATAACAGGCGCCTGGAACCAACACCTTCTAAAGTCGCGTCGCCCCCCGCGATAGGGCTTGCCTACTATACAAATTCTGGGTACGCCACTGCTAACATGAAGAACTTATTTTGGGGGTAAGTTTTGGAAACGCAATGAAAAATGCTCACATATCTATAGAAAATTATTTGCATTTCTGATTTTGATTTTTTTTAATTATTAGGATATGGATTTCAATACCCCCCTCCCCACCCCAAATAACAGTCTGTTATTATAAAAGAGCGAGTGGTTAAAGGCGCTTGTGATAATTAATAAATAAAAAAAATTGTGAGTACTTTCACATAAATGCGGCAATGACTTATATTAATTTTAAGTGTTATAAATCAACCAAATGACTTTAATTAAATCCCTACTCTTTTTGTTTTGGAAACAAAAATATTAACAAAGTAGAGTTATTTCAATATTTATTTATTTCATTTATTTGGAATACGGCGATTATTAAATAATTTTCACATTGTATTTTTATAAAGTGAAATCGGCCAGTGGCGTCTAAACTAACATTACTATAAAAAGAAGATATAATATTGAATAAATGACTATAAATGAAATATCACTAATGATCTCACTCGAAACTGGTGTTGATAACCTACAAATACTGACATCTTACAGTTATCGCTTTTCATAAGACAGTTTACAAGCAACTATGAACCAGGTTTACATAATAAATCTTGAAGCACTCCTGTCAATGTTGCGGAGCAGATTGACCAAGCCACAGTTTAGCGCGACCTACGCTCCTCCCACTCGCTGCCGTTATGCATGTACGTAGGGATGGTTTAAACCGAAACCAGAAAACATATAAAGAGTGACTGTAGCTTAAAAAATAGAAGTAAATATACTTGTAATATAGCGTATTTTAATTTTGACTTTGTATAAAATTTTCCACCCACTTATCCAATAGTACCTAATTTTAATTTCCTGAATTTTACGTACCATTATTTATTTGTAAACATAAAAAACAGCGATTCAAGAAAATAATACTCTAATAACTACATTTATATGGCCAGAAAAATGTACCAAATATACATATGGCTGAAAACTTCAAATTAATAAATCAAATTATTAAACAATGTGTAATTTATTTATTTTTTGAACAGGTTCCCCATGTACACATTACAATTAAAGTAAAAAATAAACTACAAAAAGAAAAAAAACAACATTAAAAACAAAAAACAATAACAATAAAAAACGAAAAATAACTAGAACTAATCAGGAAACATACAACTTTAAAAATTGAAATAATGCCTCCAGGCAAACAATAACAAATAAATAATTCACGCTGATCTTACAAAGGTATAACAGAAAGCAGATTGTAAATTCTATTGGGCGAACAGAAAAAAATATCAATCTCCGCTGAAATGGAATTTAATAGTTCGACTGCTCTACCAATTGGACTATACTTGTATACGTCCGTACGACACGCTAACCGCCTAAATAACGTGTGCTTCCGCTATCTAGTAAAACGGTCCGGAACAAAGAAGCCAATATCTCTGAGTATTAATAAAAATATGTGCGTGTAGTGTGTGGTGTGTTATGTAAAGTATGTCTACAGTGTGTAGTGCCTCTATTTGTGGCATGAAAATGTTTGTGTGGGTTAGTGCATGTCTGTGATTGTGTGCCTATATGTGCGTTTAGTGTGTGTATATAAAAGTACATATTATTCGCGATATAATAAATAATTAAAAAATAATAATATATATGTATCATGAAATATAAACATACAGAATTTGCTTTATACAAGCTTTTATTTAGCATGCAATGTTTTATGTTGGTTTAGGTCAAATCTTGGAAGCTGATTTAGAACCGCTTCCTCTTATCCTACCAAGTTGAAATTTGACATCCGATGACAGTTCCAATGACAATGCATTCTTATGACCTGATTCTTCACCCAGGAACAGCTCCAGACGAATGAACTCCTCATCGCTCAACAGCACAGACACAAAATTTTGTATACGCATTCAAGCACTTAAATAAAACTCATTATAAAAAACCCATTAACGAGCTTTAAGATTAAACTGTGGTTAAGCCGAAGTATTAATACCGGCCCATAATTAACCGCCATAATTATTATTATTACCGTGTCGAGTCACACTGAAACGAATTATCCCGTTGTCCAAGCTTATCGAATTAGTTTTAGCACGGCAATTAAAATGCTACAATGTGAACCAACACACTTACACATACCATAGTAAACATCCAGGAAGAATAAAAAGATGGATATGATATAGTAGGTATACACACACACACACACACCATCAATCATATCTTTAAATTATTTACACTTACATAGCATTCTTCCTTACACATTCTCTCTTACTCGCATGTTCTCATATTACACATATTTCTACAACATTAAATATAAAAAAAAACAATATTTGTCATATTATTTAGACATAATTAGTAACAATTACAAAATTTGATGCAATTTCAAAAACGTAGCTCTTATGTACTTGACGGATTCTTACGCATTATTTTGAAAATGATATGAGGAATCTAATTAATTGATTATTCAAATCTATAGATTCTTTGGACGAAATGATTTTATGAACAATAAGTTCAGAACATAAACAAATACTTGCAACACACAGAAGAAATTATGATAAACTCATCCATTGTTTTAGGAATTTACTACGAGTATCGTCTTTAACTGGTGTGGTCACCGTAGTAATAGCTATAATATATAAGATATAAGATTTAATCATGATCGCATTTATAGTTATTTATATTTATGCTTAAAAAAAATCTAAAAGTGGCCATAATAAATTAACAATAAAAAAAATCGACTTAAAACAACCTCAATCAACCCTGTACCACACACTTTCGCAAGTATATTAATCCTCTGTTATTATTAAATTATTTCTTGTAGACACTTTTTGAACGCCACTAAATTAACATTAAATACATCAATATTTGGATATTTTGAATTTAAGGTAGAACACATTCTAAAAATGGGTTCATTTTGCCCATAATTGGTTCTACGACGTGGGATGTCTAGCAAATCGTTTGATCTTGTCACACGTGATGGTATCCTGAGACGAATTAGCTCAAGCAGAAAGCTACAGTTAACTGCATTATTTTGTATGCATATACAGCATCAGCTTTAGACCTTCTTTCAGCAGTGGCATGTCGGAATCGTCACCATGTCCATCTAATTAGGTGCTTCTATCTGCTTCCATTAAAAATGTGTTTGAATGTAAATAATAATGACTGCAGTTTTCCAGTTTAACTTAAAATAAAACCTGCAAACGGTAATCACAAAAAAAAAGACCTGCTGTGCCTGTACCTTTGAGCCATTCCAAATTGCAAATGCATCGCTTAGCTCAAATCTTGACATTTCTTGGTGCAATAAATGTAATTAATAAAGACAGTAATACGATGAATTTGCGAGTTAAAATCGCACAACTGGAGTCTAACACTTCTTTCGGCGGGATGATGAACGTCTGATTTGGAAAACGCGTTATCAACTAACCCTAAAGTGCTTACAGAATTCTACCTTCTTTCAGATCAATCAGCTTTGTAATGTTACACACACAGACAAATGTCTTGAGAGTGTGTTCATCTACGTCGTCTGTGTGCGTAAACCACGTGTAGAACGTTTAACTTGCCGCGCTTTATTTCGGAATGGTCCAAAATAAACTGCCATGGAATTAGTTAGTGAGTTTGGCCGTTTTGGCGTCAGTTGCAAAAGTGGTGCCGGCAGGCGACGGCCGCGCACAGGAAACCGCCATCAGCGCCTCAAGACACTCCAACGGATGACTCCAAACAGAATTATTTGCGGTTAAATTAATTATGCTGTGTGGCATATTAATGTATAATATAAACTTGATCAACCTAATATTGATGTTATGTTTTAATAGTCTTTCAAAAACCATCATTAGTGTAGTTACCCCATCATAAACAAATGAACAATAACTGGAATGGAACAATGTAACGAGTTCTGATTACCTAAGATATTTTTCTTTCTTGCGTAATTATCTATAGTTAAGAAATATGTTATAAAACGGTAATAAATACGCTACGTATTGAGCCAAACATCCCAACGAAAAACTATATTTTATATAGATTAAAAATCACTTGCACGGATTATTTTCACAAGAAAGTCTATTGTAAATGTAACTTAATCGTAAGGTCTTTGTACCGGTGGGCGTAAATTTGCGACATAATTAGTATCTTTTCGAAAAAAAATTGAGAGAATTAGTTTTATGTATTTTTTGATGTTATAAACAACCATTTCATGAAATGCTATGAACAATCTCAGTTGCCTAATTCAATACGTGTAATATTTATAATTTAGTTTTCATAGAAAGGCAAACCCTTTGAATTTTGAATATTTATAACTGGTCACTTTATTCTAATTTGTTAACGTTCACTACGTTTGATATTTAATGATTTTAAACGATGGTCACGAGTTCACGATTGGATCAATGTTACGTGTTTTTTTATTTTTATTTATTTTATTTTAATTTAGTCTTTAATCTTTATTCAGAAAGTTTGAAAGATAACATAAAATTAAAGAACGGAAACGATTGTAATGATTCGAAAACGAGAGTTATTCGTTTAAGAAAGAATAAACTTTTATTTCAAGACAAGGAAAATAAATACATTTGACACCATATTATTTCATCGATTTTATTTTAAATTTTTCTTTATAAAGTAAATTGTTTTTTCCGACTTGGTTATCATACAAATTAAAGTTTATCGCAATAAATTGTGAAAATGTTGTATTTTAAAATGTAAAAAATGTTTTGTTAAAGTAGTGGGAATTGTGGATTCTTTAAACATAGCATATAAATTAACAATAAACTAACAAAAATAAGATTATACATTCCAATTGGGTGTTATATATTTATTGGTCCTCATATATTTAGCTAACGTAACTCAACTAATAACGATATCGTTCGTAGTTAGGTTGCGGGATCTCAGTCTCACCGGCTAAATGGTTGTCGAAATAGCAGTCGCGGTGGAGAGTAGATGATACCTCGTGGCCGTGGGCGCCCACCGGAACCCAATGATTTACTGGCAGCACTTATTAATTTTGCTTTTGGCGAATACTAATGAATTTCGAATTTTTATTGCGGCAACGGCCGTCTGGGTTAACAAAAATAGATTTATTTGTGAGCGGACCTAAATAATTAAAAAAAAAAGTGATAAGCGGACTAATTAATATATTTTTATTTTATTGTCATGGCGGCGCTGTTATTATTATAGTATACCTACTATTAGTTCAAATTGCTATGTTGCCTCAATGATGCGAGGCCGTACATTGCAGGCAGAAAAACTCTTATTTATTTATATTATTCTGTCCGATTGGATGAATACAACATTATCGCAAGAAGATGACACAATTATTTTAATTTTACGATCTATTATTGGTTGTTAGTCCATTACAATTACAGTAATAACTGTGACTGTTAGTAAGCAAAGTACACGAAATATTTACTTTTTTGATGGAATATTTTTTTTATAATACGTGCTCCTTTCAGGGGATTGATGTTGTCCGTCCAATACGCTCTTCTCCACGCCCAAGCGCTACCCTTCGCCTCTCCACGCACCACTGCGTGAAAAATTATACCGTTCGAACATTCGAACGGTTTTGATTAAATTTTAAGTTAGTTTTCCCCGTAATTAGGAAACATTTTACAATTTTCCAATATTTTTTAGTTTTTGATATAGATCAACCCCTTAAAACAACCGTAATTAATTTAAGTACACTCAAGTAGATTAAATAAAAATGTAGATATTAAAAACACCATACGCTACATTTACGCCGACCTACTTAAACAACTACATATTATTTTATACCGTCGTAGAACGGGATCGCAGAAAATCTATTCGCACGGCATTATTAGCGCGTATTTGTCATCTTTAGAGGCACTTCTTGAAGGTTAACCTTAATAATGTTATTTTTTTTAAATATTTTAATTTAATTTGAATATTCTAAACGGCGATACGGCTGAGTTGTACCCACTAAGTCAGGAAAATAACACACTTTAGCGAGTATCACTGCGCCACTGAAAGCTGTTTTTTTTATTTGTTTGTTCGATTAAGAAAAAACGTAGAAAAGGTTAGGTCTGCCGGATGTAAAAAACATATAATGTTATTTAAACATTTTTATTTCCACCACAAAACTAATTACCCGTCACGGCTGGTTGGAGATCGGAAAGGGGCTCGGAGATCCACTTGATTTCGCATTCTGTTGTCATCATACTAAATTTACCTAAAGTTACTGCGATTTCAAACTAAATCGAATGGTCATAAAAGCAAATAAAACAAAACGTTTACTTATATCCTCAGCCTCCGGACCCTGAAAGACTGTTGTCACCCTCACCGTGTTATGGAAGTTATCTGAGATGTAATGAGTCGGACCGGATATTTTCGTCACGTTGTGTGACGCGGCGGGGTGGGAGAGGGGAGGGACGCAGCGTTGGAGGGGATGGGTGAAGGACGCACTTATTTCATTCATTCCGGATGACTTAGATTACGAGATTATGAAGAACGAAAGCTTACAGTTTTATGAAAGTGTGACGTGACCTGAATGAACACACTTAATTACCAAAACGGCGAGCTTATAGCCGCTAGACAATATCTGCCAGACTCTGGTTTGTGAAAAGTTAAGATAAATTAAAACAATTACGATTTCACCATAATCATATATTTAAACAGTGAATACTTTTAAGAGGCCAAAAATATATTTAATTAAAACATAAAACGAAACAAAAATGATAATTGAAATATTAAGTAATTTACAACCGATTTATTGCGAAGTGGGCGATCGTAAAAAAAAGTACAAGAACTGTGTTATCAACGAAACATGATCTAGTATTCAACGGACACTTGTACAGATAACACAGCTCTGTGCTTGTGTTGTTTTATATTTCCGTTTCCTTTATGGACCGATATTTTTATGGTTTATTTTTATAGTGAGACACTTTTAGAGCATGGTGAAATCGTGGGCTCTTCTAAGCAAAACGTTACGAGAGCAGAGTTATCAAATATACTCTGTAGCATAATACATTTAAATTAATTTTGTTTCATTTGATATTAAGTGGAAAAAGAATAATATTTCGCAAATAAGAGAAACCATAGACATCTTCATAACTTAAAACTGAGGATTTGACGTAAGAACCTATTTTTTATGATTCATAAATATTTGTAATCTTAAATTCCCATTATAACCTTTTAGGGATTTAGTAGAAAAGGGATAAAATTCTAACAATGTTTAATATTAATATCTAATAAATTAATCAGTATTGAACTGTAACATTTTATGGATAAACATGTATTCGCTGGTCTAACATTTAGCAAGATATTAAATAGAAGGTAAAGTTTCGAAAGTAAACATTTCAAAAATAAATATTACAATATTCCATTAAAACAATGATGAGATCGTCTATAGGATCGTGTCTCTGGAGTTCCAATAATCAACCATTTTTTATTAAAATCTGATCTGTCAAATAGATGATATAGGAAATAATAGAGAACGAAAACATCTCTACGTCATAGATTATCTAAAATTACTGAAACCCTAACAGTGAGCAAGTCAGCTGACCCAATTTTAATTGAGCCTTAGTGGTAGCTGTCCATCAGATTAATTAATTAATGAATTGAACGCTCTGTAATTAATTGTACATCAATAAATCGATTTATTGCTCTCGAATCATCTGCCAGGGTTATTTTAACCATAAAAATAAACTAAATTCAAAAAGAGGCCAGCAGCAGAGACAACGGTTTCGTTTAAAAGGACGAAAAAATAAATGATTCATTAAATATTGTAAACTGTGCACGTAGAAAAAAAAAGTAGGAATTTTTATTGTAATAAATATTGTTTTTCAATAGTACATTCATACCTTTTTTTTAATATAGTAAATGAGTTAATAGTAATTTACAATTTTAGAAACATAATATCGCTGCGCTCTGTATCGAAATATCATGTTTCATTCTTCAGTAGTAAAAAATTGTCCATTTAAATATGCTAAATATCTATTTTATCCGATCAGCTTTCGATGTGATCTAAACGGCTATGGTTATTTTTAGAGAGTATGTATTATTGCCTATAACTTTATGAGTGAATTAAATAAATGTCTCTTTTTTAGACATGCTTTAAATTTACATTTATTTACAATTCCTTCGTGTTTAACAAATTCAATTATTTCATTACTTTGTCTACATCTATATAAATTTAACTTATTAAATAATATATCGTTATTTTGTAATTTTACAGGTTTTTATTTAGCTTGCAATGTTTTTATGTCGGTTTAGGTCAAATCTTACCAGCTGAAATAGAACCACTTCCTCCTATCCTACTGAAATCTGACATGATGGTTCAGCTCCAATGACAAATGCATTTTAATGGTAAGCATGACCTGATTTTACACCCAAGAATGGATCCAGACGAAGTAACTGATTTGAAATTTTGTATACGCATTCAAGCACTTAAATAAAAGCTTGCTTTTAAAAATGCATTTTCACTAATAATTGATTATTTTGAAGTCGGCATTGTTTTTTTTCTATTGAATATTCTGGTTTTTGTTTCTTTGTCTTGTTTTTATACCTTGTTTTATATTCCACAATTAATATTTATGAGGCACTTAGCTACATAAATTTTACACAAAAATTTTAGATAGTCCGCTATGCGAGATTTATTGTAAATAGTACATAAACTCGAGAGCTGAATGTCTTTTAGTTAGTGTTTTAATTTCATGCCCCACCGACTGGTCGCGGTGCCGTCGCGTCAGGGTCCGCAGACAGGCGTTCGTCTGCTGGATGTCAGCCAGAAAGCGCGCCAAATCGACGAAACGCCGCCGCTCATCCATCCGCTGCGCGGATGTTGCGAAAGAGTGGACCAGACGCGCCTAATGAGCTCGCCCAACTTTCCACGCACCTTCATCTTTTCTAATCTCGACATTAGCCGGAGGACAGCTCTTAACTGCTTGACATTGTATTTAAGCTTGAATACTTTTTAATGTGCGTTTTTGTTTCTCCGACTTTAAGTGGCAAACGGGTACAATGGACGGAGACCGACTCCATCGAACTCCAATGCAAACATTTTTATTTTTTTTACGCATTTCAGTTCAACTTTAAATTCCCGAGGTAAAGTTACAAGTACCTCGACTCTACAAACATGTATTTTAATACATGCGAGTGGAATAGGCTGTTTGCTAAAATATGATTTTGAAACTTTTCAAAGGAGAAAATGTTTTTTGTCGGGAAGTTGCGCGAAAATTTGGCAAACAAAATAAAATAGGGGTCGATTGGAATCGTACACATTGTGGGCTTGTGTTAAAGTTGTTTATTTAGTAATGAAGACGATATAAAACTCAAACCGAACTAGGGTGCGTTCGCGCTAAGCTAAGATATACTAAAAAGAAAGTATTTAATTAATTTAAAAACAATGTTCATTGAATTAAACTCCTGGAAATATGAGAGCTATAATAATGATTTTTTTTTTAATTTTACGACTTAAACTGTAACGATTTCATTTAAAAAATATTAGAATTATTTGGAATGCTATGTGATGCGTTCGAAACCTCATTCTGCGTAAGGAATGGTCTGACTCAATAAATATTATTAATTTCTTCTAACTAATAAACATTAACCAATATAATAAATATAACCATATAATAGCAATTATTAGTATCTACCTATTTTTCACATGTAAAATAAATAAAACGTGTGACATATAATATTTAGCTTTTTTTACATGGTAATTATGCTGCTTGAACATTCCAATACTAAATGACGCTTCGGGCAAATTAAATTAAAGTTCTATGTACTTTGAGTTACATATTCAATACACTCGACAAAATTACAATCTATTGCATTTTTTAAAATTAAGATTAAAAAATTGGAATTAGTGGTTCCGCAATTAGGAGTTTAGATAAACAAAAAAGTGGTATTTGGAATGGCTATTTGTCATTTGTCATTTATTTGTCATATCTAGGTTAGTATGTTTCCAAAAAAAAATAGGTAAATCATACTTTTACCTGTTAGCGACTAAATATCTTCAAACTCTCCAATAAACAGAACTGTTTTTATCACTCAGGCCGATATAAAATAAAAGCGTAAACATCTCAAGTGTATCACGATTGTACGAGTGCTGATATTAGACACGTATTACGCGAGAAACGAGTTAAATGATTTGTTACATAATTACGAGTAACATAGGTTTTCGCATTAGTGTTTTAAATGAATATTTATTTGTGCGCACACTAGGACAACGCAAAAGGCGGGCGGCGCCGGGCGCCCATGTGTCCCGAATGTCACACTTAGTCGGCGTTGTGGCGTCCGGACGCCAGTTCGGAAATAAAATAAATGCGGACGAGGACATTAGTAACCCTCACAGAGGACAACAAACGTATGCACGAAGTAAACATAATAAATTATGTTAACGCTAAAATTTAAATGCGTTTATAATAAAACTCGCTGCCGACGTGTTAAAATCGCATATATTTATTTATTCGTCCATCTAAGTACACATTTTAACAAATAAACCTAATACAAAATAACTTATTTTACATCACTCGAGTATCAACTCTTTCTTAATCATTTTTGCTTCAGAAAATAATCACTCCACTAGTCATATACAAATTAATAAATTTTTCAGATATGTAAGTACTACGACAAATTAAAAATAGTACGCATTCCTTAAATTAATTACAAAAGGTATATTATGTAAGATGTGTAAACACATATACACACACAAGCATATATATAAATACACACGAAAAATATATATCTAGAGAAGAGGAACACATAAGAATCAATCTTGCCAGCTTTCAATTTATGCAATAGTACCTATTTAGAAAAGGTCCATCGGATATTTTGATAGAGCGTATATTAATATAATATATTTGTTTAATAATAAAAAAATACACTAGAATAATTTAAAGCTTGTATTTATTTCAAAATTACTAGGCCGTCATGCATCAATCTCCTTTGACAGAGTTCGGAAATAGGAGAGCAGCAAACACATGGCGAGTGGCAGACGCTATCGCGGCATATGACCGCACATCAAAGACTTTTCTTTGCGGAAGTTAATGACTTGTTCAATTTTTTAGGGCTACCCAAAAGCGCTTATACATGATATAAAAGTCTGACAGTATTGACATTTGGAAAATTCGAATGCTTTTTAATATTTTTACAGATTTAAAATTTTCAAACAAATTATATAACTCGTTACATTTTCATCGTTTTTGATAATTATTGAGATTTTAGTATTTTTATCATTATTAAAGTAATAATATGATTTATTTTCGAGCATTTTTAATTTTAAATAAAATCAGAATATAAATAATATCTTCCCCGCCATCTTTAGAATAAATGTATGCTATAATTATTTAAATTAAACCCTTACAATCTTTACACTCCCATCTCACTACACACACTATTATGCAAAAACTTTATTTGAACCAGAAATTGTTTTTTTTTTATTTTCACGTTTCTAAATAATTTGTATGTCACTGGCCGTTTTTTTCTATAAAATATACATTGTAAAACTATGAAATAAATAAATAAATCATTAATATATAGGAAATAAAAATAGGGGACAAAAGTGACCTTTTTTACAATTTGTTATTATTTTTGTAATCTAAAAATAAACCCAACTAACAGAAGGGTAATGTTCGTTTGATTATTTACAAATGGGTCCGCTGTGGACTATAAAATTGTAGATACAAACATAAGTATTATAAAGATGGCTCACAAATTGGCAAATATGCAATCTATGTTTCTGCAATAACATAATAATAATAATTCATAATAATAATATGTTAGTTGTTCAAAATTTTTCAAAGCACTTGTTCGCTGACCTTTTATGCAAAGTGAAAAGCGCTGCCTATGTTTTTGATTCCTCTACTAACCTTAGTTATCACTTACAATGAAAAAAAAAATACTTATACTGAGAAAAAATATAATTGGTTTAATTTCACGTAATATTGTTTTTTCAATGGTTTCCTTGATAGAGATTGTTACTATTTCAAGTCTATATAACTTTTGTACCAATACACTTACACTTTCACCTTTTTGTTAATTTTCAAAATAAAATAAATAAATAGCGAGCCGCCCCTGTTATCGTTTGGGCTCTGCGATTGGTCGACATCCTCCCCCCATTCCGCCCTACGCGACTGCGCCATGGGCGACGCGTTAAAAATAAACGCACCTGCGCGTCCCAGACGCACATGCAGCGCGTTTGAGCAAAATAATACAACCTGTAACTTCAAGCGTAGAACTGCACCAGCCCACTATAAGACGTTACAAGTGAAACGAATTTCAGGCAGACATTCAAAACTACTTTTAATAATTAACTATTAAAAATATTTATCACAAAATCATGTTTGTTTTGTTTGAATAGCAAATAAACGGACAGTGTGCATGTTTGAGTTTTATGTTATTTTTTTTTTTTTTTATGGAATATAAATTGGCCGATGAGTATAAGTCTATAACCTTCCTAACTAGGTAATAGTTACCTGTTCTAAGGAAGGTTATATATGAAGTGATACACGTGCATAGCAGAGACCAGCGCAAAACCCTGAGAAAAATATAAAAATAATAAGGCACAAATATACACACTGATATACACACCCACACACACATACACTCATGAATACAATTTAAATGTTTACTCAAGAATACTTAATATATGAAAAAATAAAATAAATAAATGAAACAATTAAAAAATAACAAATAAATGAATAAACAATTATTAAATATATAAGTAAATAAATATTCGATATAAATAAATAAATATTCAATATAAAAATAGTGTTATACTACATATAGCATAGAAACATATCTTATAGTGATATATATATATATATATATACACATTGGGCATAAACATATTGGTATGACATATCTAAGTAAGCATATCTTTTTTTTAAATTTTTTTTTAAACATTCTAGGTAACTAAAATAATATTTTTTACTTAGTAGCTAAAGTCGCATAAATTACAGTCTTATTAAATTTTATGTAAACAACTATTTCAGAAATTAATTTCTCAGTAGCATCTCTACCCAAAGAGATTAACCATTTTAAGATAGATTTAGCGAGACAAGCTTTAGTTTTAGCATCCCTAATTTCATCGCTTATCTGGTTATATATTTTTGGGCCCAGAAAAATGAGATGTCTCTGTCCAAAAGATGTTTTCATTATTGGTGCCACTAAGTGACCTCTATCGTTCGATCTTGTCTTCATAGCTTTAGTGCACTGTATATTACTAATTTTATTTTGCCAAACATGTATGACTACTTTTTTAATAAAAGATTGTCTAATATCTAGCACCCTGTAACTTGAGAAAAGGATTTCCGAACTAAACCTAAAAGGCTTTTTATTGATCATACGAAGAACTAATTTTTGAACTTTGATTAATGGTTCAAGGGCTTTTCGAGTTGCACCGCCCCACACAATTAACGCATAGGTGATTAAAGAGTTAGTTAAGCAATTGTAAACCATTTTTAAAGTTTGGGAAGATAAACAGTTTCTAAGATTTTTATAAACTACAATTTGCGAACGAACTCTTTTAGCAATTGAATCAATGTGATGGTTCCAGCGAAGGTGCCTGTCTATTTCAAGTCCTAAGTATCTAATATGGTCAACATTCTCCAGAGGAAGACAATCACATTTTATTCGGTTCTGACAGTCATGGATGCGAAGAAGAAAGTCCGTATCAACTAAACCGGCGGAAGTAATACTGAAAGTAACATATTTAGTTTTGCTAATGTTTAGAGTTAAAAGATTATTGTCCAGCCAATTGGTAATAGTTTCCAAATTATGTTGCATCTTACATTGTAACTCAGTCCACGTGTCACTAGAACATACAATCACAGTATCGTCTGCGAAACTTATAATTTTTCCTTTAAGTTGCAAGTTACATAATGCATTAATGTAAATTAAAAACAAAAGAGGCCCTAAAACACTACCCTGTGGCACACCAAATGTTGTTATTTCAGTATCGCTCTCCTGCTCATTAATCCTGACTACATGACTTCTATCAGTTAGATATGATTTAAACCAATCATATTCACTACCCTTGATCCCTATGCAATCTAATTTTTTAAGAAGAATGCTAAACGAGACAGTATCAAATGCCTTAGCCAGGTCGAGAAACACGGCAACGCATTTTTTCCGATGTTTCTAGTTATATATTCTGTTAAATCAAGCGCCGCATCTTGTGTCCCTCGATTCTGCCTAAATCCATATTGGTTTGTAGATAATAAATTATTTTGCTCTAGGAACACTGTCAGGCGATGTTTGATAATTTTTTCAATAATCTTTGAGAATGTAGGCAGCAATGAGATGGGTCTAAAGTTTTTTATTTCCGCCATATCACCATTTTTATGTAATGGTATAATGACAGCCTTCTTTAAGCTATTAGGAAAAATACCATTTGACATGCTAAGATTTATAATATGGCACAGGGGTACTAAAATATTGGATTTTAATCTCTTTATTATATCAGCATTAATTAAGTCGGATCCTTTCCCAAGTTTAAGACTATCAATAACTTTAGAGACTTCTAAATGATTTGTTGAACTAAATATTAGTCTATATGGTGAGATAAGAAAATCAGACTCTAAAGCTAATTGCATTTCAGTTTTGTTGAGACGTTTTAGGATTAATGTAAGTCATTGGAAATAATTTTATTTATCGAAAAGAATTATTAACAGCGAAATAGAACATGATTACAATTAATATTATACATAACATATGGCCAACAAGTATAATTCCCAGATTAACAGATTATTAACGTGTAATCATTCAAAAAGTCATAAAATGGGTGTGTGAGAGAAGCACCAATAACTGTGAAATAAGTGAGTGTGAATGAAGTGTGTAGGAGAGTGATAAATGTGATAATAAATAAAACAAAATACAAATAAATAAATTTATTTTATTTTAAATCCTTATTTACAAATAAGGTCTTTAACTTGCTCTTTGCCATTAACTTAAACAATTATCATAATAAATATTCTATGAGAATATTAATACAGCAACATTTTTATAAAGTTAATAAAGATAATTGAATACCTAACAACTATTAAGCGTTAATTAATAAAGGTAATTGAATTATTCTTCTTGCTCTAGTGTTTTTTTTTAGAATATCTAGAGTTGTTACTATTGTTGCTAGATGACTAAAGCACGTAAAGTGCAGTGTAGGTAACTAAAAAAAGTATAACTAGTTTATAGTTTAAAATGCTGTCTCAGCGATAGAAATACGACCCAGAATGAAATTACTGACGTAAGTTTTTTGTACAGTGCACACAAGAGTACAATAGATAAATCAGCATTTTTAAAAAATATTTTGGCTAGTTTCTTCACACCATTAGTGGTTGACATTTGACAAGAAATGGTTATAAAAACCTTTGTTATCTTACTCGGTTTTTTTAAAGAATTTAATTTTTTAATTAAACCCTTTATCTATTTAATATATAATGGCAAAATTATTTTTATTTACTTCTATATTCTGTTTGCTTTAAAATTCAAAACATGTTTAAGATGCGATATATGTTTAGTTTTCTTATTTAAGCAAAATATTGCTATATTTATTATAGTATTTGAAGTAGCTATTTGTTTACGAATGCACAGAAATAATATTATTGTTTATAATAAATGAAAATTTAAGTTATTAATATTACTCACCATCATCGTTGTTTTGGCTATTTCTGAACCTCTCGAGCGAATCGTAGCGGGCAATTCTGTCAGGTGGTGCTCGGAGGGGTGCTGCTGGCGTAGGGGCAGGGGAGGATCTGGAGCCAGGCTCACCTTCAGGGGGCTCGAAATGAAGTTCTAGGGCTGCATCAGGTGGGAAGCGAGGGTCTATTGAAGAGAAACAATTTTAAATTAGTGTCAAATATTGGTCACAGTTGTCAACGATTTCACCAACATCCTAAAGATATTACCAATGTCAGGACCTAGACTAAAATATTTATAATGGAGAAAATGGTTTGAAATGTTTACGGGCTAAATTGCGAAAATCTTTTATTATTACGATAGAAATATATATTTATTAGTATTAGGTATTTAGGTATTTAGAAGTAATTAGGTATTTAGAGGTATTTAGAAGTATTATTAGTGTTTTTATTTTCACTAATATTTTTTACTGATTATAGTTAATTACTTACAAATTATCAACCTATTGGACGTGTAAATAAAATAACGTGTGGGATTCAATTTATTTATATACATTTATTTATTTTTTTTAGAAAGTAACCTTCGGACACCAGAAACGCATAAAAAAAATCCCCCAGCCAAAACTGTGTTTTTGCTCTGACCATATTATGATTTGTATCATAAATAAATAAAACTAAATTAACATATTACAACATTTATTATGTTTTGTATCATAAATAAATTAAATAAAATAAAATTAGAAAACATCTTTTTAGAACAAACAACACCTTGATGCTCTTATAAATTCACAAAATAAATATACATGAACTAAAGTAGCAATACACTCAATACTTGAATTTTAATGAAAACTAGCATTAACGATAGTTACCACTAACCTCACGAAAAAAAAACATTAAGCTTTTTCTCTTTGAAATTTATGTAAAACCTTGATAACATACCATCACAGGCATAATCTAGCTCGGTTTTGGCGAAAGCAAGCGTGTATTCAGCTACAGCACAGGTGTGGAACTGACAAGCAAAGAGCAGTTCTCGGTGGTCAGCGGGATGTGAACTATCATGAGAGCTGGCTCCATGACTGGGCACTCTTCGGTAGCAGCGAAGGAGAACATCGCCACGGAGTGATAAAGGCACTCTTCGCTCGGCGGCTACGCTGGCCGTCCATTGCCGTACTGTTGGGCCAACAGCATAAACACCTGCAAACACGGAATATATAAGGATGAAGCCTTCGATATTTAGCATGAGAATATCAAATAGATTTGAAGTTAGTGTGTAGGTTTCCGAAATATTGAAATCTGAAAAAATAATTGCGTCAACCGTCTAGTGGACTGTTTAAACAATGATTGCTCAACAATTTTAATAATTTGATAATTGATAATTTTCTGTCAAATTTACATTCAGTCATTGATTATATACCTAGTGTTTTTAGATAGCCTTTCCTCATACAATTAGCAGGAGCCCAAAAAATCATTTCGAGATGTAGATAATGTGGCAAATAGCCCAGACGCAAACCTTATAGAAGCACCGATGTTTACAGTTTAAAAGAGCTTATCCTGCCAATACACAGATGGCGCACTGTTTCCCCAATGTACATATTTAATCACATTTAATTTAATTTTATTACATTTAATACAAGTAAAAAATTATAAAAGAAAAAAACAACATTAAAAAGTAAAACAATATTTTTTTAATTTCCATATGCCATTAATAAAGAATAAATAAAAAATAAATATTTCAATAAAGAATAAATAAAAAAATAAATAAATAAAAAATTAAAATTATGAAATTTACAAGGTTTTATGTATGTTTGAGACTTGATGTGACATCTACCTCTCATTTTAGTTGTATTTACATTATTTTTAATAGATTGATTTATTAAAACGAATAAGTTTCTAAAGAATTAGTTTAGAAATAAATCAAAATATAATTTGTGCTAGTCACATTTTTACGTTGACTCACAAATAAGATATAGAAATAATTCAAACTTATCATTATTCCCTAAATATTTATATTTTAAAATACAATAATACAAAACACAAATGGAATAACAAATAAAAGATAAGGAGGGTATCTAGGACTCCCTAGGACCTCCTAATACCTAAGCTAATAAAACACAAACTATAAACATCAGTTTCAAATATTTTAGAGAAATATAAAACCATAGAAGGTTTAAGAAACAATAATTTTTAGAATTAAAAAAGTTGTGTGAATCATTAAATTAAAGTAAAATATTGTCAAATACTATGTAACCATCTAATTATATGAAATAAGAAAAGGATATTTTAACAGAAAATGTAACAATAGCGGATCTGTGATTATGATGAAGGACAATATTTGACAATATTTTACACTAAAGAGGACAGGTGAGAGTTAAAAATACATTTTTATAAAAACTCAGCGCTGGGTTTAAACCGACATCCTGCGCTCTCAAGTACAGGACCTCTTTAGAACCTTTATAAATATTATGCTATCCTACGCTTTAACAAAAAATTAAAAAATTGTTCAAAATTTTTCAATATTGTCAAAGATTATGTAATTTATCTTTTCAGACGATTTGCCGCTATTAAAAAACAATCATCAAATATAAATCAAATAATTTTAAAACCCAATTATACAATTATACATATATATATATAATAAATAATAAAGAATAAATAAATAAATAAATAAATATATTTGTGTCATTTAATTTTAGTGAAATGTGGTGGATAAAATTATATTGAGGTACCTAATGACTTACTACATTAATAAAAAGACACACTTATCGTTTAGTCCTGCTGACTGTGGCTTATTTTATAGTTTCATAGAAATAAAATTGCTAGCTATTGTATATTATGAAATAAATTGTAATATAATCAAAATTACCAATAGACAAAATAAGAAACTGTTGTTTTAAAAAATATATAAAAGATATAGTTGACATCGGATTTTATTCAACCATCTTCAAAACTTTTCATTAAAGTAGATTTAGCTGGTAGGCGAGAGAAAAAAAATATTTTATAACCAAAATCTGAGCTCTCGCAAAACAGGTTTTTAGCGGCCATGAATTTTGCGCAATCAATTTGTTCTTTCGGAAATCGTATATTTTATTCAAATGCGTATAGCGTAACATTTATTTCGATGTGGAAATATTTACTAAAAATCAGTTTATTATCAGTTGTTTATTGCAAAAAGATTTCTAAATATAAATTTAAAATAACGTGTTTCGATTTATATTGTGTCGTTTCAGTACCTGATGTGTAAACACACGTGAGCCCCTCGTACACCTTGAGGAAGCAGTGTCCGTAGGGCGCGCCTGAGACCGTGGCGTGCGTGAGCAGCAGCGGCCGCGTGCGAACGCGCGCTGCGCCCGCGAGCAGCGCGGCGAAGGCGGCCACGACGCGCCTCGCGCTGGGCGGCGGCGCGCCCAGCCGCTCGAGGTGCCGCCGCATGGCGAGCCGGTCGAGCGCTTGGGCGGGCGCGCCGCAGACGGCGCCGTAGCGCGCGTACGCCGAGACGCACACGGCAAGGGCGGCCCGGGCGCCTGGTATTGCCCTGAAGAGTATCGGTTTGATATCATTACACGATTTATTTATTTATACACCTACATTCATTTGACATTTGTTACACGAGTGGTAAAATATAAGAACATTTAGCGGTAATTCCGACACGAATTCACAAAGTAGCTTATTATCAACTTGCACACCCAGATACTCGACTGTGTTTACTCGATCGAGGGTAGGACAATTACGCATTGATTTACTATTACAAATTGTGAATTGTTATTCTTTCTATAGAGTTTTATAGTCCGGCAGCTGTGAGGCTAAACGCTACCTCTGTCTTGGTGAAGTTCATGGCTTTTATTAGGCCAATCGCTGACAATTTTTAGAAGACCTTTAGCTTTTATGTCAGATTGTCTTGTGAGAGTCCTCGTATAACATAAAAACACTGTGTCGTCATCGAAAGATATTTATTTATTTATTTAATGTCATTTACATGCACTCTTATAGTATAAAGCGGTAATAAATAAATAAATAAATAAAATAGTGTTGAGTTCTATATCCATTTCTGGAATAGAGAACCTATTGTAGATCAAACAATACGTATGCTATGGGACATTGTGTCAAAAGCTTCTATCGAGTCAAGAAATATTTTGTTTTTAGATGACAAAAATAGTAGTGCGAATGTTGCTGGTTATCATTTTCTTCACCTACCCAGACATTTAAAAGTTTTCTGAACTACATGCTTATAAATAAACTTTTACTAAGAAACCATATAAGAATTTATATTTACACACCATGCTAGAAGTACAGCAACGTTCTTGGGGTGCTCTGCTAACCACCTATCCAACTCTTTGCATGCGGAGCAAATCAGCTCCAAGGGTGGTGCCAGCTCGCCAGACCACCGCAGTGATTTGACCCTCGGGCCAAAAATCGTCCGAGCACTCCTGGTACCGCCGCCGCTGTTTATTTCGAAAACCTGGAAATAAGGGTATATCAATATTTGTTTTTGTATTACAACAACGGCGTAATATTATCACGTGAAGTTTTTTTTTTCTTCGGAAACGAATAAAGTTATTTTATTTTATATTTTGGATACACGGGTTATTTTCTAATTTTTCGTCTCTAAACTTAAGAAAAGCATGTGTGATGAAATGCGGATACTTTACTCTATGTGATATCATCAAGAGTACCATCTTCAGGTAGAGACAAACAGAAAAACAGGTAGAGTCGCAGTTGTCAAAGCAGATCGCAGTAAAAGGTACGCTCCCGCTCTGTCTTTCAATATTTGACGCTGCATCTTGTTACAGGATAATTATTCTTAATAATTACATAATTAAATAAATGTTAACTTAACTATATAGAACACCTTCTGTGGATAGAATATAAGGAATGTTGGGGATCAATCTCAAGGACAGAGTGAGCAATGAGGAACTTCGAAGGCGCACGGACGCCTTGCGACGAATCGCCAGCCAGAAATGGCGCTGGGCTGTTTACGTAGTAAGACAGACACAATGAAGAAAATCATCCAGTTAATGGATGGATGACATCCGTAGCACTGCAGGGAGTAACGTCTGACCACAAACAGCATTTAACAAAAGTACATAGTAGGCAAATGGAAGAGGCCTACATCCAGGAGTGGATACGACAGGCTGAGGAAAAATAAAAAATCTTCTATGGATCTTAACATACCATAAAATGTTCTCCATGTTTGGTTTTGAGCATATGGTGAGCCTGCTGTTCGGCCTGCCTATCGTGAGCTGGCAGCCAGAGAGCCAGAAGACGTTCTGCTATGTAACTGATGTCCAGCCTGGCGCCTGGAGATGCCATCGAAACGCTTCCGTCCACGACGAATCCATTATGCTGAAATACGAAAATATCGGATTTAAGTCTATGTCAATATCTAAATAATGAGTCTAAAAAAGTTACTAGCATCATAGTAGCTACAACAGTTTATATAAAAATAGTTGTCTTCTAGCTAGTTGCAAATGTAAGAGTAGCGAAAAAGTGATACATTTACTTTTTACAAATAATATAACATAATGACATATTAATTATATTTATATTATAACTTATCTGCAGAACTAGGTTTAAATTAATTAAGAGGACGTGACGCAACTACCAAAGAGAAATATTAAGCACATACAACATACAACATTCCCGATAAATAAATCAGGTAATTTGGTTTACCATTTCAAATATGATTTTTTATTGACGTCATATCAAACTACATCATGGTTTCCGAAAAAAAAATGTAAACTCTACTCGGTGCCAATCAATCGTTTCTTGTCATGCGTTCGCCAGCTGCAAAGTATGTGAATTCCCCCTATCAGTTAAGGCCGTAGAATAGCAAAACGAGATATTGATCGCGTCTTGAAGTCTATAAGGGTTAATGGAATTTATACTAACGCTTTAATAGAATGAATAAATTTGGTGATGAATTATTTTCGCATTTTCTTAATATATTTTCTTACTTGTAATAGGGAACATAAACACCCCTTAAGACTTCGGGAATGGTCTTGGGACACCCTATATACGCTTCCGGCAAGTGCATTTATTAGTTGGTGCGACAGGCCTGCGGATCATGATGGATTAAACTGGACGGACTATTTTTATCCATTAATTACGAAATTTATACAAAAAATATAAATTAATAATTAGTTTAATTAATATAATCGGACCCTTACATGTTCGTGAAGAGAAATTGTAGCTGGCGTGGTTGGCGCACTTTCTGCTCGCGGCTGTAACAAATAGAGAAAACATTTTTAATGTAATGTTTGTTTTTTGTTTTAATTCGCCATTTTGACAACTTTACTGAAAATAGTATCCTTGGCGATACTAATAATACTTTGAAGGCTTCACGCATGCGCAGTCCAATGATTTAAAGGTAGGTCTACATTGGTGCCTTTTTCTTTCAACAAGCGCATGCGTCATAGCGCACGTGGAGAGAAGTTGAGGCCCTCTGAGAAATTGACAGGTGTTTTTTCATAGCGCATGGCGAGACGCAGGCTATATTCATGCACTTCAATTTTTTGTTTTCAACTTTTCCAGGTTTTTTTTTTGAAGGTGGTGGTTTTTACTTTTTTTAATTACGACAAACGTTGTCCTAATACCCATTACTAACTCCGTACTGACATTTTCAAAAACTAGAATTTAAAAAATTGACAGATTTTTGTAAAAGACTAGTACAAGTGAAAGTTGGGACTAGTTGAAACAAATATTGAACGTGGTGTCGAAACCATTGTGGACATTTCGCCGCACGCGTCAACCTCTGTTCAACAGCGCGTGCAATGTTGAAAATTGAAAACGCAAGTTGAAACGTATGTTGAATTGAAAGGTGAAGACGAAAGCGTACCAATGTACCTTAAGGTGCACGCGCCCCGCCAGCACTGATAAAATTCAGTGTATATATAATACATACTATATATACTAACAACACATATGTGCTGAGTCGATCCATAACTTTTCCTTGAGGCAGGCCTTAATTCGAGAATTTTATTAAAGAGTTGCCATTCCTCTCTCCACAAAAATGTCAAAACTAAGGGTGTTCATTATCCATGAAAAGATTTCCAATATTTTGGCACGCAGACAAGTAGGAAAAGGAGACGGATTGCTGTGTATTTGAAGGTTACTTACTAGAGAGCAATACGCCAGAGGCAGACCTACTAATATTCAAATGCAAAATTAACGACACAAGTCTGCTAACAATGACGTCACACCTGGTAGGCGCCTAAAACAAACCCTCACCCAGAGAGTGTGTATTTTTTGTTTTCTCATTGCTAATTGAATCCTCAGAATCTAATTAAGTGCTCCTCAAGTTAGAGTTAGGAGTGTGTTCGCTTGAGGAACGACTCAGCATATGGGTGTATTTTTTATATTTACCCTATATATACAAGTTTGTAGAATTGATTATAAAATTGGTGTCCTCATATGAAGGATGAGATTTCCAATTTAGGCGCTCAAATAAGTTTTCTCCTATGTTTAAGTAAAATAGTTATCGAATAACTATTTAAGTAATCACATTTAATAAGCTCGCTATTTGAGATGCGAGAATGATTGTTTTATCATATATTTGTGCTGGTAAATAATAAAATATGTTTCGGTTATTGTTAAATCTGTAACCGATATTTACCGAACGCAGATTTATCTACCTTCGAAACGTCCTGAAATTGATAACAATGAAATTTAACTTCGTTGAAGAGATACACAGAGGGTTTATTTATGCGCGAAATTCGTAAGGCAAGTTATGATAATATTTAGTGTAAAATGTATAAATAAATATTATATTCATTAAAATATTAAACATTCGTAAGTTTATTTTGTTATTTTTAAATTATTTACTATATCGCTAATAATATGTAGGTTTATATACAAGCACTAAATACACACACAGACACATCATTCAGTCGCGCCACATACATAAACACACACAAACACGCGCGCGCGCGCAATCATGTCCCTGTCACAAATGGCACCACACTCCACCACACAAAACACATTATTTTATTAAGTTTCATTTATTAATTTGTTGTTGTCAACCATTTTCATGTTTGGTACATTATTTTGGCCATGTAAATGTAGTGTTAGAGAATTGTCTTCCTGTATCGCTGTTATGTACTTTCAAAATAAATAAATACACACCAATATAGCCCATCATAAATATAGAGAAAGATTGAATGTTAGCATATGCCACACTTGAGAAGTTACTTTTAGTAATTCAAATGGGGATGAAGCACGTCTCTTCCCGAAAGATTGAATAACTTCGAGATGAAACAGTATCCAGTATTGTTTTGCTTCTAAGCCGACAAAAAAGAGAATCACGACACTACAACTTGTGTATAGAAGGTAGTGGTATAGCGTCTAATTATTATGCTTCCATTAACTTTCCATGACAATATTTGCGAAACTAACAGCTTTAACAGACAGTCGTTGACGTTGACGTTGACGGACCCAACCTAACCTAGCATCAGACGTTGACGGACCCAAAACAGCCGTCTGAACGATTTCCAGAGGACGCTTCGGATTAAAATTATTTTTATCGCCGTCTGGTATGCTCCATAAGTCACTTGAGGGCGATATTGGAAACTGCCCACCAATCCCACACAAGTGATCAGTCGCAGGAGCTATTTTTGAACGATGATTAATGACCGCGTCCGTATGGATTATTCTTATGCCTTATATTATCAAAGTGACTTCGGCTGGTCTGAGTTTTTAACCCGACCCAGCGCAGAAGATATGAAAGCAAAAAAAAAATGTGCTAGTACCGGGACTCGCGGTTAGGAAGTGTAAACATCGGTCTGCGAATACAATAAAACTGTATTTCCTCACACTGGCTGGTTCGTCCCGTATTCCGTTCATAAAGAGCAAACCTGATTTCAAATCCGAAATGTCAGCCGGGCACGAATACGATTTGACACATTTTATCGACTTGCACTGACTTCACAGCGTCACTAACAGATCCGAACCAAATCGAAATTCACACCACTCTAAGTGGTCCGCGTATAAATGTTGATACATCAAAAAATTCTATCGTTCCCTCATTCGATATTGGTAAAAATAATGGCCGTCGTCTCGTTTACGGTTGTTTTTGGCGGAGTTAGGTAAGCCCTAAAAGTTGATTTTATTACAACCTGATACTGTATATACAACCATATATTTACAAATTTTGTACACAGCTTGAAGTTATTACAGATTGTGTAATTTCTATCATTTTTTATTACTGATATTGTATCTTTCTTGCTTTATAATTTATGCTATTATTATAAATATAAAAATAATATTTTTCCAACTGCAGAGTTTTGAAGCCAGTATTGCATTCTGTGGTATTGCTAATACCTCGCTTAATAGGTTATGTTTGAAAAGTGGCTAAGGACAACTGGTTTCTTTTTTTTTTTTTGACACAGGCATTGTCACATAAGGATTTGTGGCCAGCATTATGCAAACGTTAACCGTTTGTATATTATGTTTCGCGCTACGGTTTCGACGATATTTTAACAAATGTTTATTATTTGAAATGAGATATAACTTCGATTAATTTCATTTATTCCACAATATGTCGTGATTGGCTGTGGTTAAAAAGTTATCAATGAGTCTACACTTCAATGACATAATCTGTTGACATTATTGACATTGTTTATGTAAAAAAATAAAAGTAACAGATGATTTAATATATCTTTTTTTAAATAAAACAGATAACACATTGTTATCGCCATTTACAATGAAAGAGAAAAGTAAGATATTTATACAGTTTGTAACTGAAAAATTTAAAAATGTTACACGGGGTGAATTTTCTATTAAAAATAGGCCAATATTAATTAAAAGCATTTTCTTCTAAATGTATGCACTTTAACTATAAACAAAAGCAAAAGTTTTCTCTGAGGTATTATACTTCTGGCCTATTAGCGATAATGGATTCTATCAGCGCGCTATAAACTGTTAGAGGAATAGTAGCAATCCTACGTAAACTTGTATTGGCTTACTACAAACGAGTGGAATATAACATCGTCAATAGAATCTACTATCAATCATAAGACTGGTGATTTATGGCATAAAGGTTTATGGGGAGGTTACGGAATTGTTTTAAAAAAAGTTGTGTATTAGTAGGACCTTATGTGATGTGACTATCAATGAGGAACATTTGAATTCTCCGTGAATTAAACCTTATCACACATCTAGGAAACAAAATTATTTGTGACTTACATATAATTTACCGTCGGCTAAGGACATTGCTGACCGACACGCCTAGTATATCGCAGTGCAGTCTCTTCTAGGCTCTGAACTAATTTCGTTGAAACTTAATGCAATCTTTTATTTTAACTAAAAATACAACATTATATTTTACTTTCACCTGTCTTTGTACGTAAAACGAGGTATGCCATAAAGCAAACGCCAACTGATTCAAAATCCTCGGCATATCTTCATCCGCTATCTCCAGACCCATTGCAGGCTCATTATTAGGTCGGCGTGACACGATCATTTCTAAAAATGTTTCCGATATGTTTATGGCCGGTTTTCTTCCTAGAGCACTTATCTTAGTGGTTTTTTTTTATAGTATTTCTTGGTACACCGCGTGTCGGCATACGAATTTCCTTTTCACGATCCAGGTTTCATTGACGTAATCAACTTGTAACCGTTCCTAAGTTTAACAACAACAGAAATTTAGTTTTATTCAAAAGTTTAACAATAGAAAAAGTATCGGCGGTCTTTTCACAACTAAAAATAGGTAATGTTTAAAGTTAAATGTTGTTGTAAATTGACCTTTTATGCATTATCTTAAATATGATATTTAACACGATACTGATATTGCGATTAAAATATCGTATTTCCTCCGATTCGACGGCGCCTATAAAGGAAATGTTAATTCCGTTCGCACTTTCACAACAGTTCAATCCATTTATCGCAGACACAAAACACACGCGAACTAAACGAAATCTATTTAGAGAAAAAATCTCGAATACGGCATCGCGTGGCGCGCTTTGCCGAACGCTGCGGCGACGAGTCGCCGGTCACTGATGCCGCAACGCCGCGACGCCGCAGCATCCCGGCGCCGCGGCGTCGTCGCGGGGGGCGGGTCGCCATGGCAACGGGCGCGCGGCGTCACGACGCCACGCTGCAGCGGCGCGGGGTGGCCGAATCGCGTCGCCCTAATATTATTCGCATAAGTCGAATTGAGTCAACGCATATATTAAACGCCTTAAGATTAACTATAAGTTACGTTCATTTATTGAATTAGCTATAAATCATCGAAACACTTGCGTTTTAACAGTACATAGACAATTTGTTGTGTACAACATATTTATTTACACTTTAATACAGAATTAAATATTTTGTAATGCGTATATAGCGAACTTGTTGCCTTAATGGCAATGTCTACCAGTTAACCAACTTATAGATTATACATTCGTAAGTGAGACTTAAATAAATTAAATTACAGAAATAAACTTATTGAAATTTAGACTAATCAAAATATTTTAGTAATTATACCTACTGGAGATCGGATCTGGGTATTAAGAATGAGGTAAATCTAAATTATGCAGACAAAAATGTTTCCCTAAGTTACGATTTAAATATGAAAATATTCGGAGGTAGTCTTATTTTAGGGTCAAGTTGGTTCCACAAGCGGGCAGCTGGACAGTATATGAGTCTGTGAAGAAAGAACTTCTGTGCAAACGGATGGTACGCGGAGCGTCATTTTGGGAACGAAGAGAAATGCCAATTAGTTTAATTTAAATTATTAATACTCAAAAGTAATATTAATATTAACAATGACCATATATATATTTATTAGAAATACACACATACACAACAATAATAAGATCACAAGTAATATCACACATACACAATACCAATACTAAAACACTAAATCAGCAACAGCCTCTCATTATCACATATAATGTACGAGCTCGAGGTTGAGACAGTGGTCGCGGGTTCGAATCCATACATAGTTATATATACCAGTTTTAACGCCGTATTGCCATCATCTCCCCTGACTCTAGCAAAATCAAATTTAGCTTAGTCGAGTAAGGCCCAAAACGATTGTATATGACCTAGATCTTTGTAATTCTTAAAAATAATATAAAGTAAATAACACACCTTCTATAATTGTGTTTTATAAAATTAACTTAACTTACAGATTTTTAAATCAATACTTTTACAGCCAAAGCTTTTAAGAAAGTAAGCAAGCCAAAGGTAGCAGGAGGATTTTTAGCATTCTCTTAGGCTGAAATTAATGAACTGACCACTTCTGACAGAACAACAAAACTGTATGTATAAATCAAAAGAGATCATGTTATTAAATAAATAAATATACGAGTATGTATGTATATATATTTATTTATCAAGATTTGATAAATAAATATATATTTTAATGGCGTCGTAGTTTCACCAACATAAAACGCATCACAAAACTTACATAGAAGCTGATATACAACGTTTCTGGAGGCGCATGTTATGTTAGTGCTAATTTTATTGTTCGCGCTTGAAAATTTATCGTCTCTTACAGTAATTTTGCATGTTTTACCACGAGGTCCTTTACATGGTTCAACCCCGTTTTTTAAAAATATGTTATTTGGTTGGTTACCAAACGTTTTATTTTATTTAAAATATTACGTAAATTGGGAGGACGTCGATAATATATATAAATTTATCAAAGAGATCTCGCTTTGATTTTTCTCCACTATAAGTTTGAGAGTAATTTTGTAGGACTGCACACGGTAGCGCACGATATGGAACGCCTATCGGCGCCATCTAGTGACAGAAAAGCACACTACAAGTTTGCACTTATACAAGTCGTATTACTGGAGTTTTACTTCTAATACAGAAACCTTAGAAAAAATGAACTGAGAACGCGGCTTCCATAGAAACCGCGAAAGGTTGAAGATCCATTTAAGCGAATTCAAGTTACTCTTTACTGTCACGGGCAGGATATGTATTTTTAATCTGTGTCTATATACTTTTATTGATAGTTTATTCAAAGAAATCTAAGATTTATCTACTAATGAGAGAACTATTCTTCCTAATCATTGCCTCATTACTGAGGATTGTGTTCTTTAATGTCTTCGAGACCTTCCTACGGCATTGAGCACTCCGGAATGCAGCCACCACAGAGGGTCCGTTATCAATTTGACCTGATCAGTCCACAGTGATGGGCTGCTTCCACGACTCCTGCATTTATCACCACGAGCCTTTCCAGGTTATCGTCGCTTTTGCTGACCGCATGGCTGAAAAATTGGAGTAAACAATTGCAAGCAGGTTGTCGGGAGCCTGTCATGATTCCCAGTTGGTGAAAATTGGTACGTTTTGGAGTTAAGTTTTAGTTAAATATTTTCTTAATTGCCAGTGTTTTTCCTTCGTAAAAGCCTCGACTATAGCTTACATCCTATGCATACATAAACTCATGTACTATCACGGTATGTTACAAAACGGACTATTATATAAACAAGACTCCTGCTATCTGAGTTAGCCGCTGTCACGACATCCAATTTACTTTGCCTTAGTTTATTACGTTTATAACAATGCCAACACGTGATGTGAATGCCAAACTTACGTAGCTATGAAGAATTGTGATAAAACTGCGAGATTGATGTTGCTCGTCGACATAATTTAAAGTAGCTAATTATATTAGAACAATATTTCAATTTTTATGAACCTAATTTATACAATTATGTTCCGAAAAAGAAATAAAATTATATATTCATCAAATAAAATATAATTGGAATGAGCGAAGCTTCCATGTAATGACTCAAATGGCGAAATGTATCTATACGCATATCTCTTGTAATTAGTCGGTCGTTTTTTGACATTTTTGGTAATTATTAAACAGTAAAATAAAAACGAGGTTCATGTACTGTAGATAGATGGTTTCAAACGAAAATCGAATTTAAAAATCTAAAAAGTTTAAATTAAAAAAAATAACGAATAAGAATTTAAGAAGAAAACGTTAAGAATTGGATTGGTTAATTTTCTTAGTCGCAAATAACCATATTCAACTCTTGCTGCATATTTTTTAAGTTTGTTGAATAAATGTTTTATTTTATCACATATATTGTTTTCACGCATCACATTTTTGTGGAAGCTAAACCTCCCTACAATACATGCTTTGAGGTTTGATTCAACTTTCACCTAATTTTACATGTTTCTTTCCATCGCTTAATCGTCCAAGATACGGCAATATCGACTTAACTAAACTAGGGCTTAAACAGTTAATATTTAAACTATAATTTAAAGTATGTATGTAACATACATAACATGTCAACACATTAGGCACATATTTTTATGTAGAATGAAAAATCAAAGAAGTATCAACAATGATGTCATAAGCCTTCAAGCCTGATGTCCGAGCCATATTCCATCAAGCGCGTTTCCGTTTTCGTTTTTATACAAAAATATTTTTTTAAACTAGTTTCATTCTGTGTGACACGCATACTAAAATTCTTGTTGGAAGTCAACCTTGGATAGGTTGTGAATTTTAATTTGGCCGTTTGGCGGCAAAATAAGTCTTAGCTTGGTACCTAATCTTTTATTTATTTAAAATGTTAATTTTAAATTAAAATCATTACATATTTCGAAAAAATATATAATTTATTTATAAATACCATAGTGCATTAAGTCTTATTTATGCTAAACGTTTTCTTTAGTGTTTTTATGTTCCTTCGTATAATTTTTAAATCAATAATAATACTTTATTATCCTAGTAAGTATACTTAAAAAATATATGAATATATTTATTTGTATCTTTCTGGACCACACCGGTGTAAGTCGAGCTTCACTTTTTATCGCTTTTTGCCTGTTCTGGCCGGATAAACGATAAACATTCGATGAATTAAGAGTCCGAGATTGAGGGGAACGCGGGGTTGGGGGTAGGGGGGGGACGGGAGGTCCGCTGCAGCATCTGATAAGCGAGGGCGACGGTGCAAAAAAGTTCCGATAAAAAGTTACCGGCCCAGACGAGGTGTAAATTGCAGTCATTACAACGAGACAAGGAGAGACCCGACCTGCGGATTTTATTTGTGGCAACACGACCGAGTCGAGGGAAATCACTCCAAAACCATATTGATCCACACTAACAAAACGCACAAGCATTGACATTAACACGTTCAATACTTAACTTTAAACAAAAAACTGCATATAAAGTTAACCATCGAATGATTAAAAATATATTTATTACATAACTATAATGAATAATTTAAAAAATATACAATTTATAATTAAATTATATCCGAATAACTTCTACATTTATAGGAGAATATTCTAATTTGAGGCGGGTCGTTAGACCTTTTAACGAAATCGCGAATTATCTCGTTGAATAAATGCCATCTGCAGTTTATTACAATCATTATTATTATCTCTAGTTTGGTTTGCGTCCTAGCTGGAACGCAAACTTGTTTTTCTGTCAGTCGAATTTTGGATAGACAAAGGTAGTTTTTTTTCACTTTGAATTTGGACGTCGCCTGAACGACGGTCGTAGGATGAGAATCGATTTTATTGTGCAATTAAATTGTTAACAAATATAACTACCATAACTCATGTCCATTCCGTATAAATATCAGGATTTTATTATGGGTAAACCCGTTTTTCAGTTGGAAACGGTAAGTCGTTATTCCGATTACTTTTGATTTAGTTTTCGACGTATTGATCTCGAGTTTATTTACATTTGTTGTCGCCTTTTAGGGTTCAATATTTTGGTTTTTGTTACCATCTCCATGATACGTGAAGTCCTCCCCACTTTTGGCGATGACAATGACTTTCCCAGAGAATTAGTGGACGTTAGTTTTTTTGTGTACATATCTCCTAATGTCATCGACCGTACGACCTGGATTCTTTTCAAGCTATGTATTTTTCTACTTTTATCGTTTAATTTTACGATTCATACCTCTGGGTATAATTTGTTCTTAAAAATAACTTTAATTAGTTAGTTAAGAAAATTAGTTAAATTTCGTTTAACTATTTATTTTGTCTCCTGTGGCTTAAGTCCACAGTGGCGACCATAGGCATATTTTTTTTATATAAAAGATATTCCTAATAAGTTACGTTGTGTATATAACGTCGGTTATAACCTAAAATTTAAATTATAATTGGCCTTAATTATAATTAAAACTAAATTATACTTAAATTATTATTAGTCACTTTAGCTCCTGTACATTTATGTATAAAAAGCTTATATCCTCGTCCTTTGGAAATCTGTCGATCCGTCCGTCTGTTACATCTTGCAACTCGAAAAGTACAAATGCGAAAGCGTTGATTTTTTGTGCGTAGATTGATACTTTTGAAAATCCACCATAGCCATTTAGATTACATCGGACGCTGGTCGAATAATACCACATAACATTAAAGTCAACATTTTGTTTTAGTACTAATAAATGTAACATTGGTAGTACGATAGAAAGCGTAAATATCATATTGGAATTTCAAAAATATAACAGCACGGCTGTTTGAAGTATAATTTATTACTGGCCAGTTAAAATGAATACAAACTCATCTATATGCGCAAATAGAAACACGTAAAAGAATGTTCAGAGCTACATTATAATTATTATAAAATTTTAAATTGAAATATTGTATATTATGTCCGTTTTGTTTTATTACTAGCCGCGCGTCACAAAACAAAAAAAAACGAAAATGGTGTTAAAATAAATGATTAATTGAAAGAATGTACCATTGTATCTTTTTTCTATTTTAATCTACTCAGATCTAAAAAATAAGCCAATATCGCCTCTATGGCCATTCATAACGCATATTGAATTTACTAAAAGTGCCGCAGGCACAAGTGGAGATAGGAAATGTAGCAATCCATCACAAGTTGGTACCAGAGGCACCAGTAGTCTGGGTGGGAGTTGCCCGTAATGATGCCTGTAGGATCTAGCTGTAAGACACCAGGTTCTGGTTAAATAATTTACAACTACTAAACAATGTATAGAAGCAGTTGATAATAAATGATAGCTACAGGTTGTCATGGCCATTCTTGTTTACTTAGGGTACGGCCATATGACTAGGATCTTTTGATCTTTTTGGGATTGAAATAAACATAAATATTGAAACATTTTTTAAATTTTACCGAGTAAAAGAAAAAAAACAACAAGAAAAATTCAATGACACACACAGAAATTAATAATTTTGCAGTTATAAAAATAATAACAAAAAACTATACGTCGATAAATTCATACATATTTTTAATTAATCGGCAATTTATTTTAGGTTCTAGTCGTTTTTATAAGCTTTTTGAAATGTTTGTTTGTCGGTTTAGGTCAAATTTTGTAAGCTGAATTAGAACCACCTCCTCTTACCCTACGGAGTTGAAATTTGACATGTTGGTTCAGTTTCGATGACAGTTTCGATCACTTTTATGGTAAGCCTGATAATATGCCCAATGAGCGAAGATGAGGATGTTGCGCCAAAACAGCGGAGGTGCAAAGAACAAGAAAAACGCTTCGGTGCTCCGCCGGCGCCGCGCCGATGGGCGTTTCCCGGGCGCCGTTTCTGCCGGAGGTCTCAAAAACAGAACACGTTAACTGGTTAACCTAAAATTGTATTATTTTGCTTTCAATAGATCGATATCATTTTTGTTTTGTTTGCCTGGTTAATTACTTTATATTTATATAAAAAAATAATTATTACGCTGCTCCGATATTTGCTAAAACAGTTTAAGGATTAATTATTGTAGTAGCTAATACTTCAATGTTTAAATTTTTGCATAATGTCCGTTTGATAAGAAATTATTAAATCTATTTTTTATTATATTTTTAACAATGCCATAAATATACGATCACATATATACATATCAGTAAGAATGTATAAATAAATTAGGTACAAGAATATAGCTTTCAGCTAAAAATATAAAATTTAAAAATAAGCACAGAAGAGGCTTCTTTTTTTAACTAAGTTTATAATATGTACAGCAAATTCTAAGATGAAATTGTATATATTTTGGCATGATCTCATACAACTAAGGCATTTTTTAAGATGGGTAGGTAAAATTTAATTATTTCATAATTTATACGAACGATTGACGCTTGAATATGTCTGAATAATTTAATTGGCAGATGATTCTAGTGCTGTCATAGGAGCAGATAATATACCCTTAATGATTAACAATTAATGATTTAAGGCCAACAAAATATTCCTCATTATGTCGAACCGACTTATGCACAAACGGATGTGGTTTGGGGCCGATAAATATTTGAGTAAACGATCATATGAATTGTAAACTTACACTACATACAACAAGGAATGCAACACTGTTAGGGAACATCGTGATGGTGGTGTATTTGTCGTGCCTATTAACCTGATTACAACGCTGTGTTGCTGAAAAGAGATCAAAGTCAAATTGATCGGTTCATCTATTTGCGTATCCATGCGTCTGCTGATGGCCATGTTACTTCGTTCCGCTTTTTTGTTCAGGAGGTAGACGCGAGACAGAAACTGGCCATAATTTACTGTTGGCGTGTGCCCATACGCCCAGTATGGAATGCCAGAGACGGCGCACAAGATACGTCGATTAATGACAAATGAACTGCTTGAACTCAATTTTTTTAAGGCATCGCTTTTAAATTAACGTTTTATGTTTTTAAAATATTTTTTTGACTTTCGTTTAATTGAAGATTCAAATATCATACAATAATTTGTATTCATAAAATAAAGTATTCATTATGATAAGTCCAATATGCTTTACCTTTATGACAACATGAAGTGAATTCAGCCTTTCACCTAAAGTGACTTCAGATTCGAAATATTTTGCATTGCAAAACCTGCATTGTAAATGCATTAATCCACAATCAAAATTATTGAAATTTCTTGGAATGACATTGAATGCACATTTAAATATGTCTTTCACTTTTATTAACCTAATAATCATTCTTATTTGCCTTGACATTACTTTATATTTTTACATTGACAGATTATTGAAAAAGGAGCATTTGAAATCATAAAATTTCACGGCTCGAAACTATATTAAATTTAATGTATTTATAACACATATTACAGATAATTTTAGCTTTCCACACTCCTTCTCCATATAAACTTTAACCATGCCAAATCTCACACTCCTCCGTGCGCGAAAGAATTCGAAGTTTTCCCTTTGCGTATTAATATATAACTAACATCAAAACAATTAAGAATAAACAGATAACAAAACCAATTATGGGTTTTCCTACATAGTCACTAAAATATCATTATACAGTAGGTATGATATTTTCTAACTAAATTGTAGCCAATTTTTTTAAATTAATCAAATTATTTAAATACAAACACATAGGTATAACATTTATTTCTTTATTGTACATAATTAATTTTACAAAGAAAAAGTAGGATTTAAAAGTAGTATTTGTAAATGTAGGATGTGATGTGTTTGTTTGTGTGTGTGTGTGTGAGGAAGAGAGAGAGATATTGTGTGTCGTGATTTGTAGCTAAACTCGTCACTGTACTACATTGTCATGGTGTCATTTGTAACGAGATTTCCGCGTCATTGAACAAACCTTCGCTACGCTGGGAAGTCGTTTCCGAATTCGTTGAACGCGACTCTGTAGCTCTACCTATGACAAACCAATGCTCGGGCGAGTTCACGTGGTGTCACTTGTAACGAGATTTCCGTATCACCGAACAAGCGAAGCGACTCCGTCGAACGCGACTCTGTAGCTATCGCTGTGAATGAACGCGATTTCGTCACCACTGTGCCTTATAACGCGCACGTCTATTTTGTACTATTTACAGAGAAAAGCTATCGTTGAAATGCGAAACTGGCCGCGTATCTGTCGAAGATGTTGTAGACAGATTGGAAATGAGGTGAGCTGCTGCGGCCCGTCAGTTCACCGGCGCACCGGAAGCCGGAGCGCCGAGATATCCACTCGAAGCGTAAATATTTAGCCCTGCGCGTGCGCAGCGAATGCGACGCCATTGCGCGCCCAAAATGGCCGCCGCACGTGTTCTCCGCGGAGTGCAGCGCGATGTAAATATTTTAGCTAAATAAAGAAATCTTTTTGGTTTCCCTGATCCGCTTGCGATACCTAACATGTCTATGTTTAGTTTGACTTTCAGACTGGTTACGGCCAGTCGCGTTAGTTCATTTCTAAAGTGACAGCTTCTACAATAAAACCTACTCTATAACCAATCTATAACCAAAAAACTAAAAAAAAAAAAAAAACAATAGAACAGAAACAAGCAAAATCATTATAACAGATCGTAATATCTTCAACCCAGACATTCAGATAACTTAATATACACCATGAGACATAACTAAATAAATTAAAATAGATCGTAGTATAGATCGTAGTATAGGGTTGCCATAAATGGTTTGGCTCCGTCCGGGACTGATATCAATATAGGAGGAAATATAGGGGAGTTATAGGAGGGGGGGTTATCGCGCCACCCCCCCCCCCCATTGGGCTCAATCTGGTTTGTAAAAAAAGGAAATCTTTCAATGGTTCCCACATTTTCAGAATACGTCCAATGGCCGGGAACAAAGACAGTTAACCGCCTAGTTTTTGAGTGAGATCCTAAATTACCACGAATTTCATCACCTCCCTCACAAAGATATTCCAGTCTTTCATTCGGTACTGTAAATATGGAAAAATATTTGTAAAATGTCAGCACATCCCTTGACCCCACACTTTCATCGCCAGCCGACGTGATCTAACATCGTCGCACGAATTATTCGCATAACTTTAGCAATAATATAAAACCGTGATTATTCGTTTACCGGGACACATGGTGGGCCAAACGGGACAACCGGGACCGAGGCTCTAAACCGGTGACATGTCCCGGTCTACCGGGACGTATGGCAACCCTACCCGGGACGTAGTAGTAATGTTTTTAGAGTCTTTGACATCAACCCAGTTATTATTATATTATTAAATAAACTAGTAGTTTCATTGCGGCAGTAAATTGCACTACATGTACTAAGCTATGAATGTAAATGGTACTTATATAAATACATATGTTACATTTACCGTTTAATGAAACGGTGAATATTTCGATATGTCACTAAATGCGAATTTAGATCAGTTATGTGATTATGTGATTTGTGCGTAAGTTACCAAATGTTACCAAATGTTTTTGCATAAAAACACACACATTTCGTTTTATTTAAAAGGTACACGAGTTGAGTACAACCACACACGTTTATAATTCGTCCATGATTATATTTATGATGAAACAATTTATAAAATATTGGAATGTCATGAATAATAATAAATTGTACATAAATAATAATAAATATATATGTTCTGTTATGGGCCAAGAAAAAGTTGTGAACCCATTTCAGAGGGGCTAAACTCAGCCTACGCCTGCCTCACGTGATTTCATTACAGTGCCATGTAAACGCGTTGCGCCGTCCAGATATTAAATTCCAGCGAAAGTAAACAAAAGCTCGGCCAGAAACAACACTCCTAGCAACACCAGCAACACCAGCAACACCAGCAACACCAGCTCGCTCGCAGTAAATCCTCAAGCAGCGAAACGTCGTTAAAGACGAAACGCAATCTGCAAAACGAGCGCCGGAGAGCGTTCAAGGCTGACGGACGTATTTATAGCCCTCCGCCGACTCGAGGGCTATTGTTCGCGGAAAGTCGCCTGGAAGTGTAACAATGATGCTTCTTGAAAATATGCCACAGCATAACATAACATAACATAAACATGCACGATCGATTCAATTGTTCTAGTTAAAGGACACAGAATTTTAATTTACTTAAAGAAAGGTTGACTTATGATGTTAAATGAGGTTAACTAAAGAGTAAATTGCGGTTAATGCAAGGAAAACGTCTGACATATATGCATTATATAATAGTACTCAAAACTAACAGAAATAAACAATTTAGAACTTTCAGCGACGTATAGAGAAAGATTTTCTTTAATTATAGATATAATAAACATTAAAAGATTTACAACGACACTGTCCACCTTCGTACAATTTCCTGGAAGTTAATTAGTAATTAGCTGGAAGTTAATTAGTAAGTACATACAAAGTATTAATAATATGCGCGCTACAACATAAAAATAGCTCAGACTACAGGCACATGTGGTACCAACTTGCTATTGGTTGCTTCATTTCCTATCTTCATTTGTGCCTGCGGCATTTTTGGCCCGATCGATGTGCGCTTTAGATGATATTAGACCCGACGGTGGGTTATTTTGGTAATAAAACTATAATCGTATCATGTTATTCTTTCAATTTCATCATAAATTAAAACAATTTTATTTTTTAATTTTTTGACAGGCGGAAACAGTAATAAAACAATAAGGATATAATATTTAAACTTAATAATAATAATTATTATTATAATGTGGCACTGAACATTCTCTTACAAGTTTCTATTTGAGCACACATATGAGTTTGTATTCATTTTAACTGGCCAGTATTAAATAATACGTTCCAATAACCGTGCTGTCATATTTTTTTAAATTCGAGCATAATATTTCTATGGCTTCCTATTGAAAGGCCAATGTTTTATTTATTAAAAATAAAATTTTGTTGACTTTAATATTAGCCATATATCTATAATGCTCTGATGTGATTTAATATTATATGTATGTATGTATGTATTTAATAATACATAATATTGTATGTATGTATGTATATAGTTTAAATTTATCAAAAACCGACTCATTATTTAAGTAATATCCAATCATTTGTTTGCTACATTAGCATGAACCTTATTAGTATATTAATTATGTATTTTATTTTTCTTTTAATCTAACTATAAACATAGATATATTACATCGAATATGAACATTCTATGCAACAACATTGTAAATATATTATTAATATATTTTAATTTTGTTTTTCTTACGAATAGATACATTTTTCATATTTATCTATATGTGAATTGAAGGTTTGACATTCTTAATTAACACTGCCTTCCTTAGTACAGACAAGGTTAATAAAGAAGGCAAGGCATTGTTAATCGCTCCCTGTGCATTATGATTTTTTGTTAATTAAATATGTCACAATAAATAAATAAATCGGCTACGGTTGTTTTTCAAGAACACAAAAATTCAACTTTTTCGCATGTGTGTTGCAGACGGACGAACACATAGAGTCCAAGGACGGAGATAGTAGCTTCTTATACATGAATGTATAGGCAATCTGGTCCCAAACCAATCTGGTGTATAATGCGAGCGGGTTGGTGGCCATACGTCAAAGTGCTTCCGAGGGTCTCCCGCTGTTATATTTACGTCACTCTGGAGATGCCACGTTTTCCGAAAGGCGGATGCGACGGAAAAGCAATTTCCGCCTCTGTCACACTCGCCTTGATGTATTATCGCTTCCGGCCGCAGGAAAGGGGAGAGTCCGAATTGCAACAAAGGCCATCAGAATCGATCGATATTTACAATTTAGGCAGTACTATTGATGTGGTGTAATTTGCCGCCATTTAATGAAAAAATCTGACTGGAATAACATCGAAAAAACGTTTTTTATTTTTGAAACGGACCTGATGGCATACGACTCGAAACTGCTACGGATATCACGTCAGTGAAATTGCAATCAACTATAAAGTGAGTCCTTGTTAGAAATGCACTTTTTTTAGTTATACTTCAATAGATTTTTATAGTATTTACCTATTACATTTGTGGCTAAATATAAATATAAATCTAGACAAATAAGAGTTCGTTATTTTAGGTTAAATTATTTTTGAAAATTTGATTTGAACGAAATTAAGTAAAAAAAATACGAAATAAGTATATGAAACAAATAAACAAAAACAGTATAATAATGTTTACTAAATAAAACAGTAACAGGTGGAAATTATGCTGCTAAGCTTAAAAGTGACCACTAACCACAAGTAAATGCATGCGTGACTATGTATAAGGCCGATTCAATTGCTGATTTATTAAGACCTTTTCAGTACATGACGCCATAAGCGACCACTAGCAATAGCTGCTTTTGGTTTATTGGAATCACATAAGAAATGACACGAAGATTAACTCAACGTAACTTAGCTTACACTTCGCTCGGCATAAGTACTGAAACAATAACTGAAACTAAAATTTAAAACTAAATTGTACCCCGTAGGTTATATGTTATAAAGTATAAAGTTTGAGAAGCCGCTCGTGAACCAATTAAGAACAATAACGATTATGTAATTGGCTAAAAGTGGTCAAATGACGATCGTGCGTTTGCCGTGCTCGATGTGAAATGACAACCCAACCTTCACGTCCAATTTATCGTCAGCTCCATTCAGCCAATGAGGAATGAGGAATTGCCGGTATTCCGCCGCAATAAACGCCAACAGATTACGATCTGCCCGTCTGTCGCGGGCGCCGTGTGTGTTACGCTCACTTTTTTCTTGATCATGTTAGAGATAATTCAAAGTGACAGGTGAATCGCTGACAACTTTAGTGATTATGTCCGTTTGCGTTTTTACGCGACATTACGCCCGATTAACTAATTATCGAGTGTATCCAAGGTGAAAGGGCGTCAGAATATAAAACTTATAGTTTATGAGGAGGTTAAATAAAATTAAAAACATTTTGTCCTGCAATACAGGGAATCATTTCAATTCACTTAAAATAAAGTAATTGATTGATATTTATAATTTTCTATTATACCTATAAAATTATTTATTAAAGAAAAAAAAATATACAAAGCCTAAAAAATTGACATATGCTATTTGAATAATAACGCTGGACAATATTAATTATTTATTTTATAAAAATACATTATTTAACTTAGCACAATAGTATTAACCATAGTCTTATCTAACTAGGCATTGCCTTTAAAAATGCTTTTTTAGTTTTTATTTAATGTTTTCCACCTACATTTAGAACCTCAATTTTTTACTAAAAAAAAACCATTTTTCAATACAAATTCAATATCGCAATACCTACTTATATCAGATTTGTAATAATATATACATAAAAAAAAAAATTGAACCTAAAATTAAACTACCAATGTTAAAATTTATAATAATATTTGCATAGAAAAAAACAATATATTAAAAAAATCTTGAACTTAAAATTAATTCAAGTCACTCTACCACACATAAAGAAGTTTTACTTTAAATATCAAAAACTACAGATGATTTAATCCATGCCAAAATCATTAGATATTTTTGAAGCTCTGTATAGCGTTGTATTCTGAGCATGAATAACGTTACATTCAATAAGTAGGTACGGATGTAAAACTGTTCTATTGGTTTAATCATTTTAGTCAGTCTTTCAAGCGACCACCCACAAAGGCGTTATTTAAACTTAAATCATTCGGATTCCATTGACTAATTATTACGTGATAGTTAAAAACTAATTATGAGTATTGTCGAAAGCCGTTACTACTCAGATTGCAGCATTAAGACAATAATTACCAATGTTAAATCTACCTACGCATTCCACCTAAAACATCCACGCACACACGCTGATCAACCGGATCAAGAAAGTGGGACGAGATTGGATGCAAAAGCGGTGCATCTGTGCGTCTAATCACTAATGGTCTCACGGACGGAGCTCCGAATCGCTCCGCGTCTGTTGGTTGAAGCCGTGTTATCTAAAATCTAATGCTCGTAGCGACGTGTTTTTCTGGAGGATCATAGCGATGCTGTAACCCGTAAATGACTACTTATAGAGGTTTTTCAAAACTCAATCACTCATGATCTCATCGTTAGAAAATATACCTTAGCATTAGATTGTGACAAATTTGTAAGGATGCAAGACTAACCTAGATTATATAAAGGATGTCCCAAGACCAATCCCACAAACTTTAGGGGGTGTTTAAGTTCCCTATTAAGAGTAAGAAATTATGTAACAAAATGCGAAAAATTTCCATCACCAAATTTATTATTTTTGTAATAAAATTGGTGTAAATCGATCTTATCAATCGATAAATCAATATTATCTGTCGACCAATAGCATCCCTCTTACAACCCCAGAGAAAGGGAAAGGAGTTACCCCTTCTTCTTAGACCGACCTCTGTTCGACCAGTGACATCTGACAGCAATCATTTAGCTCCGCCCTAATAGGGCGCGTTTCGAACAACGCGGCAGGTCATTAACCTCGATCTTGACTGATTGCGGCCTAGTGACCCAGTGATGTAGTTATCCGAGGGAGGAGCCATTGAAAAATATCTGTTTTACATGATTTAGAATAGAATCTTCAACATTTTTTTTCTCGAATACCATAATGAATTTTGATATAGTTTCTTAACAAATAACACTAGGAATCGTAGGACCTATTAGCTGTTTTTTTTATTGGGATTGCCCTTGGGACAAACTGTACTCGTATATGTTTCTTTAGGATTTCCTTTCACTTCTTGTATCCGTTGTTTTTCCTTAATTAAATAAATAGATAAATGTTAGCGTTCGATGGATCGACCGGTGATCGGACGACGCCGACGCTACGGGTCGACGTGAGGCGACGCGCCACGAGTACAGCCGAACGGCCGTTCGGAAGCTGCGCGCGCGCAAAACAGCGTCGACCCGACAGCCGCCATCGAAGCTTGAACGCATTACTATATTGAATCGCTTACCTATTGTTAACGACTTTGGCTTGAAACATAACGACGATTTGGACACGAAACACAACTGTTTTCTTCACTTCACCACCTCGGGTGTAAGTACATCGGTAACTGAAACTGCCTAGGCACGATTAGTAAGTAACACACGGCGGCCGAAGTAACAATAAACAATGTTGGAATGCAAAATATTTTACCTAACTAGGCTATCACAGTTTCTAAGGAGTCTTTAGGAGTATTAGCTATTGGAACAAGTAATGTAAAAGTCCATAGGCAATGTTTTTTTAGACTTATTATTCTTTTACACGTTATTAACCCCAGTTTTGCCCGGTTTGGCGGCATGAACCAAATGTTAGTATTGATGCACATTTGTTAATTAGTAATGTCACTATAACCTCGATAAATTAATTTAAAATCATTAATCTGTTGTTGCAGTCTTTAAAGGTGACTTCGATAATCATTATGCATTAGCATAGCCACATGAATAATGCATAAAAAAAAAATTAAGGTATTTTAAATAATCTTGAGTGCTTAAAAATTAAAAGCCTTTTAATAATATCATCATTTTCAATTTCGACCATTCAAGGGCATTGCGACCATTAATTAAATTGCAATCGAGTATTTTAAAGGTCTTATTTATGATTAATTATTTAGTTATTCATATTTAATATCCCAATTAATATTACATTAAGATAAATAAACTTTTATACATTAATATTTTTGTTAAATTCGCCTATATATTTAAAGCAATTGTTTAAAAAATATTCCCATAATTGCGTAATTCAATTTGACAGGCGATTTTTCGTTATTAAAATATTATCGCATTGATTATTAAATTTATATAATATTACTGGTTTAATCGTTATATATTATCAAATACAAAAAATGTGATAATATAAACGCTAAAAGTAAGTGCATTTTATCAGATTTATCTAGATTTCACGATTTTTTCAAAATAAATAATATTCAGCGATTCTTTAATTTGAAAAAATTACCTAATATTAATTATGTATTCTATCAAATTAAAAAAATTAAAACGCAAAAATGTAAATGTAAATGTGGCATGCATTTAATCTCATCGGCAATTTTAATTTCTGGTTTTAATTTTATCCCGAGGGTTCGTTTATCCGTATGGAGTGTAATTTCGCTCAGTGAAAACTTCTGACTGGGCAATCGGGAAGTTCCAGGCCAATTAGAGGATGTTTTACTTTATTATTAAAAGGTGCAAAGGCTCTTTTCTTTATATTTAATTCACGCTTCCGTATATTATATTTTATTTAATATCTCACTATGATAAGTACTCCACTGAATAGAACCCGAGAAAAAAAATCAGAGTTTTTTAGTTACATAAAAGTATTTTTACATTTTTTTTTAAATTATTAATAAAATTAGAAATATGTTTTTAGTTACATATAAAATATAAAATCGGCACAGAATTATCATAGCGTAATGTCATAGAATAAATATACAAACCGCATAAATAATATAATTATATAAGATTGTTTTTTTTTCCCAAATACTTTTTTTCGTTCGACCATACTTGTCGATATAAACCAACTCTCTGTCTTGAAAGAAGCAAAGTGAAAATAATTACACCCCGTACCCCTGTAATTATTTTTATGTCACCAAAATTGACAGTAATAAAAAAATACACAGTTGTTCATAGAATTAAAAAAACAAGGAGTTTTAAAAATACTGAAATGTAAAATAAATTAAAACTAAAATTTCGTGTCTATACTGTTGACCGTTGAGAAGTTCCTTGTGTGACTCTATTCCGTTGCAGTAAGCATTTATTATAACTTCAGGCCCCGATGCCACTGCACCTTGGCCGGGCCACCCAAGATCCAGCGCCAAGCAAATAATGCAAAGCGAATACGGAAATAGTAATAAATTACATTTCAAAATGTCAGTAATAACATTTTTAAATTACATGTTCACCTCAAGGATTATTATATTACACCATAAGAGTACAAATAAGTTACGCATAGCGGTTGTCGTTAAACAGTTGCTGCATATTGTCGGAATTTGTATAATACCAAGGAAAATGTGATAAAATTGTATTAAAAAGCCTTTGTTAGGTATTATTGAATCGAGACGTTCGAGATTTTATGCGTGGAAAGGAGAGGGTACTTAAAAGTTTTCGTCATAACGGAAACATTATTTTTCATCCGAGTTGGAGTTTAGTGTTAAAAGTTTTGGTGTAAATTGATAAGTAAAATTATTTTGATTACAATAGCATCAGTCATTGCTAGCAAAAAACAATATATAATTAAAATTGGCCGTAAATAAGTTTGTCCTAGTTTTTTCTGTGCCAAGATTTGAGGTGCTAAAGCTGAGATAAGATAAGATTCTTTATTGGCGTCACATTCATAAATTAAGGAATGTTTTTCTTTAATACTTACAATAACATTTTCTTAATTTTGCATACAAAAATAAATTATTGTAAAGGCATAGCGGGTTTTAAAACAGTCAAAAGTAACAGTTTTGCATAGCTGGTTATCATACCCTTTTTATTTTTGCTTAATTACTATGTTTTTTTTTATGATCAAATATTTCTAATAATAAAAATCTTTGTCTTAGTCGGACACACTTGATATCCGCTAATTTTCTGTTAGTGACGTCTTTATTTAAGATAACGAATCATTACAAAATAATTTAGGTAATTTATATTATGCGGCTATCGCCCCCCTCCCCCGCCCCCCTCCTCTAACTAAAAGTCTTCTGATCGTATACTAAATAACTGTAATTATAATAACTAGTGACACTGTATTTGTTATCGTAAAATTATATATTTATTTAGGTTCACAATACATTTTGACAAACATTAACATAAACCAAAAAATAAGAGTAACCTAAGTACTCGTATGCTCTTCAAATTTAAATGTTTTTTGGCCGACCCGCATCAGTCGTATCGCTCACATTGCCAAAAATATTCACCGGCAAATAAATATGCAAATACAATTCGAAAATGCGCATTCATAATAACCTGGTTGACTGTAGGTAATTATAGTTCGAGTTTGTATATTAAGTAATTATGAAATTTATCGTCTGGTTGTTGTTTATAAACATTATGTTAACACGGCGAAAATTTTAAATTTACAGTTCGCACTAATAATAAAAATGGCATGCATATCGATTTTGTATTCACATAAGTGTATGCTAAGTTTTCAGATCATGTTATATAAGGATGACACCATCGTTAGGCGTTTTCAGATAAATTAATATATAGTTCAATGGTTACTGCTTGGTTTTCGAAGAGCAGAAAGCTAGTGGATTGATCATTTAAATGCTACAGCAAAGACAAAAATAAGCTGTAATGTTTTATGGAAAAACATTATTCGTTGCATCAAGAGAAAAAAATAATCTGATACGTTGTCAAAACAAATGCACGAGAAATGGTATGGCGATACGGTTACAATAATATATTTTCAGTAATATTTTTATGTAAATATACAGCGAATTTATATTCTACAAATTCGTATCTTAAAAATAATTATTCCAAAAAGTAAAAAAAATTCAATGCAAGGCAACTACTCTAAATTGTTCACCCACTTCAAAGTTCTTCCGGTACGTCAAAATTGCTATTATAGAATTGCAATCAAATACTCTACTAGACAAATGTCGAATAAAAAGTATATTGTAATTAAAATATGTTATACCCAGTCTATTTAATAAAATACCTTTTAAAGTTAGACAACTTAAAAGAAAATCTGTAATAAAACTTAAATGAAAAGAATTTATAGAAAAAAAAATATTAAAAATTATTTAGGTATTAATTAAATTAAGTTTATTTTGTTTGTAAATCACACGAGTGTTAACTTAATTTGTAAGTATTTTGTATTATGTTTTATGCATGTATAAATAAATTGTATTAAGGTTAAGATTAAGAAACCGGCATAAAAGACAATGTCTTAGCTGGATCTATTTATATTGTATTTATATATAATTGATTAATAAAAATTGCTTCTGGCAACATTGAAAATTGAAGAAGATCACAAAATATATACGGAGCGACTTCGGGCGGGTTTTATATACCCTTCCTATTTTTATCCTGGTCTTTTTTGTAGACTTTTATCAGATAAGAGTTTAATTTTGGTAAAGTGTTTATTGTTTTGTTTCGCCTGCCCCCTCTCCCTCCCACCACCCTTCATCATAGCTTTACAGAAGTAGCTTGGGCCATTATTAATATGCCTGCTATCAGCCAAGTATCATCATAATACTTCGTTACGAATGAATCGATTTATTTTTATTTTCTAAAACATTTAGTGCTGCAAACTTTTATTTAATATAGAATTGTAAGGAAAATATTTCCAACAAATGTAATCGTGTGAGTGAATTACGCACGATGACAGTAACAAATAGAGGTCGCACCTTTGGGAAATTCCCTCATTTATACAAAGCCCTACCCCCGCTATTAGGAAATCGGTGCTAACAATAGAAGTGTGTAAATAAGGTTCAGGTCGGGCGAATGGAAGCGATCCGCTTGCAGTGTGGCCAATATCATCGCGTGCGGTCACGCGACGCATCTCTCAGCTCTACCGTTTAAACTTAATAACGATAATCGACCTTAAACGGGAATATTCGGGCGCCGCCCACTAATAACGATTCTGGCACTGATTTTAATGGTTCAAAAACGCCGAGACTTTAACATAATTTTACATAGTGGCTAAGTCAACGAGTTGCAATAACAGTACGAGTACATTATAAAATACATGAATAGCAGATTATTAGATTTCTATAATTACAATTTAGATATAATTACAAGAAAATATCACTTTACTAATATGTTTTATATGATTTATATTACATTACAATATTACAATAAACAAAAAAAAAACAATTAAAACACAAAGCCACTAACAGTTTCCTCAAAACTTAAAAAAATAGAAAACACTTTCGGAAGCGAGGCCGGGACCAGGGAGTAGGAAGGGTTGGGGAATCCAAACAATCATCAGAATATAATATAAAACACAATATAATATAAAATATAATAAATTCTACATATACATATGAATATAAATATACTACTCAAGGGAGTAGACACTATCTTGAATGCCGGGAAAGTAGTGTTAAATATATCGATGTCACTTAACATGCTGTTGTATGATAAGAACATATTTTAAGTAAACCTATAGTAAAATTATTTACCATTATTTAACAATAAATAGAAGCATATGGTATTAGGTATATGTATATAGGTGGATAGCCCATGATATCATAAGCCATCTTGTGACATATTATCTTCGGTTCGTTGAACTCTTTTCTAAGAAGACATGGGCCACGATATTACGTACCTATAAGTGGCAAAAATTATAATTAGCACGTGGGTTATTAATATTACCATGGTTCGGTTAATTTTCTTATTCCACGAGTAACAAGCCATAAAATATGCAGAAGACATCGAAAAGACCTCATATCATAAATGTATGATGGAAAATTTTAAAAATCAAAAATGGCGAATTGGCCGGACAAAATATTCCATTTCGCGGACCTATATAAATGTAAAAACAGCGCTGGACAAAATAGCTAGGTATAATGGCCATACAGAATACTGCACACACGGTAATATTATTCACATTGTTGTAAATACATATAATAAATACTCAAACAAACACAACCTTACGCACACATCACACTATGTTTACGAGTACTTAACACACGCGCATAAAATCTTCTGTTATCATTAGGCTGTTTTAGTGTAATATTTCTTGCCTTTAATTACTCAGTCTGTAGTTTTATTATTTTTGGTCTTTAATGTGTGCAACAAAAACTAGTTTTCCAAATAAAAAGAAATATTAGAAAATAAAATAATATGGTATTTCCACACGTAAAAGATCTCTTGGGTTTTTTATTTAATTTACATAAATAATAACATTAGTATGTTTAGATAAAGGCTAAATGAGGTAACGGTTAAACTCACAAGATATAGTGGATGTCGCCGGGCCCTAACATCTGATGACATTTGAGTCTCGCTGAGAATAGGTAAAAAGAAACTTACAGTGAGAGTATCGTAGATGCTGTGTCCATCGCGCTCAACCCTCGGGGGTGCCGAAGACGGCGTGACGGGCGTGACGGGAGTAACGGGCGTGACGGTGACGTTGGTTTGCGACGCCAACGGCAGCACTCTGCCATCCTTCGACCATTGCCGGTGAATCTCCCAGCTGGTGTCCGAAAAACGCGTCGGCTCCTGAAACAAAATGCGAATTCTTGGGTGTTTTTTGCATTTTGGTTGTAGCTCAATTATTTTATTTCAAAAGCCTTTTTAGGTGGTATTAGTTTGGTTAAAATTTTGTCACTGATATCCGAGATTCAGTGGTATCAGGATATGTTCTAAGCTATTTCGATGGAACGTCGCGTTAAGGTATGTCATCTGAGGGCCGAGTGGAAATAAAATAAATGTACCCATGGAGCCTACGAGGCATGCAACGTAAGAGTGCACTCAAAAGTTTATTCTCCAATCTCCACTCTCACTAAGTGAAATCTCTTTTTGTTTACACCCTTGTCTCTCACTTTGCCTAAATGTAATTCAAATTACGCACAGAATGCCGTGCTTTTATAATAAAAGTTCCAAAGCATTGAATTATTCCATTTAGCCGTAACCAATTTATTAAGGCTGTCTGTGATATTGTTTAAAACTGTATTTGCTTTCTGAAATCATTAAATATCTAATCACTAATCATTAATCATTAATTACTTTGCGATGTTCGCTTGTCACTCATCCCAAGATATCAATTTTCCATCACACTTCTTTCACATTCACAGTTATTCACGCTTCTCCTACACACTTATTTCATAACTTTTTAAATGTATAACAATTACACGATAATAATCTGTTATTCTGGAATTTATACATGTTGGCCATATGTTATGTATAATAATAATTGTAATCGTGTTCTATTTCACTGTTTATAATTCTTTTAATAATTAAATAAATTAATAAACTTCAGTATAAACCATATCTCCGCGCCGCCGACTTCAAAGCTTTGGTGGATCGGTATTTTTTATTACTGATTTCTATTGTTTTGTTTTAGATTCTGGTTTTTTATTTTAAATTTTATAGTATTTACTTGAATATTTTTTTAATACTAATCGTGATAATATCAATTCGATTTGAAAACATTTTGAACGGCGTTGTTTTTTATTTTTCCTACCTTACACTACACGCAACTTAACGTAACTCAACTTAATTCAAAATCGCTCGAGCCAGTCCCGAGTAATGAGTGAACGTATATTTAAAAAAAATGTGTCCACGTCGAATTGAGAATCTCCTCCTTTTTCTAAAGTGTATTAAAAAAGCATTATTACTCTACTTACAAGAGGTTTATGTTTTCTAGGATGCCTGCCACTTCAGTAGGGTGTGTGTCATCGTACCAACGTCTAGTTGACGTTTTGTCATATCTATGCAAAGAGGAGAAAGTCGTTTAAAAGGTACGTAGGTATAAGTTCAATCTCACGACACCATCGAACGCGGGTCAATTATTCTGACGGCGTGGAGCGCGCGTGAGACGTGACTAGAACACTCGCCACAATCACAAAGGCAATTTTGTCAAACGGAGTAGGCATATTAACAGTTTTAAAATATGCTTCAATCTAAAAGAACGGTAATATAAGTCTAAATAGATCTATTGTCATCTTCACAACCAGTATATCAAATAAGTTATTTATCCGAGACTCTAAAGGCATCCAAACATCTTAACCTAACATAGAATAAGCGTTCAACCAAAGTTTAATTATCGAATACACGGAGACAATAAAAGCGAGCGAAAATATTCAAGATCTGCAGAGAGCAATGGCACGGTGGGAGTTTCAAGAATACAATAAATTGCGCATAGTTTATCACACTGCAAACAAAATCCAAAGGCCCAATTAAAATGACAGATACAAAGTACTTTTGTACGATTGTAAAGCGATCTTCACACCGCCATGAATATGGCCGTGAAGTCACCCAGTCATTCATACTTTAACCGCACAATTTGTAACCTCTAATATGCGCATGAGTAATATTTGTTATCATATAGTAATTCGTGGAAAAATATTGTATGCGTAAACGTTGCCTCCGGCTGTCCTAAGCGTCGATTTTCCCACGGCGTGTGGTCACGGTTGCATTTCAAAAGCACGCATGCGCGCTCCAACTACAGCTTCTATTTGCCTGCAAACTACGAAGCTATTATCAATTTTTAATTTTTTGTTTTTAATAAAAATGTCAACATACCACACCACCAGAATGGAATGCAAGATCTCACGATTTGCGCGTCAGCATCACCGTTCTATATGCGTAACCTGGCATTTTTATTATTTTGTAATATCGCTATTTGTAAATAATTTTAAAAGTCTTTCCTCAAAGAACTGGAAAATCATCCGATAGATGCTACACAAAATATTAAAATCCGTTGCAATATTTTATACGAATCAATCTCGATAAATAACTGTTGTAACACGTGCTGTCATGTGGCGAAACACATGTCAGGATCCGATTGGCAAGATGCCATCTTCGAACGGTAAAAATCAGGCACATCTCGCACGCGCATCGACGATTGTCGAACATGAATGCATGCATTTAGTACGGTGAATCCCAATGCTCGCGGCGCGTTGCAATTTGAGAGTTTTTTTTTTAATGCGTTGCGACAAATTCGAAAATTTGGTTTTTAATAAAGAATATATTATTAGATTAGTTTCAAACATAATATTCGATCTAGCGGTTAAAAATATTTTCGTTATATTGACAATTTACGGCATGTCTAAATTTCGTAACTTTTAATTATCTCTAAAATAAGACTAATATATAAAAGTGTGGTTTTTGCCACATAATGCCTTCAGTGTACATAATGGTATAAACCACTCGTCTAAATACTTTAGTGGCTGAAGAGTGCTGCATCACCAAAGAAGTGGAGTTTTTTTAAGATTTTCCAATGTTACCCTTAACACATAGGTATTCAAAGTTTCAACACGAGGTTAATGTATTAGGATACTAGCATGACATTTAAAATCAATACTATTTGGTATTTTGTAAGCGCTTATTGATTGATAAAGTTTACCTTTAAAAAAAAAATGCCTGAGTCAAGCTAATGTTGCGTATTATCGTATGCACACACATTCACGACATAATTCACTAAATAGGCATGTGTTTAGTGATAAGTGTTAACTTATACGCCAGCAGTGTTGAGACATATTGTCATCGGCCGCACCCAGTATACAGGAAGATAGTGCGGCGTTGCGTTGGCTCAGACAACTTGTTACGCAAATTTCGCGACACAAGAACGGGTATTGTGCACCGCGTATTGGCGTTAGATCCGATCCGATCGACTCGCAGCCGGTAACACTGCACGAGACATTCGAGAATATATTTACTCTTGAATATATTTCGAAACATTACAAGAAATACATTTAGTTGAATAAATATACCGGCGATTCACTAAAATCATCATTGAGATGGTAAAACCTAAGATGCTGGAAAGATAAATGAGGGAACAAAGGAAAAAGATGTCTTTGGGGATAATGAAAACATTCTGGTTAAAAATCTACTTTCTAAATATTCACTGTGTTTTATTCATTATGAATTATTAGTTCTTGAAGAAAAACTTTTTTACGCATGTTTTTGAAGGCAGTGAATGAACTAATGCGACACGCTTATTCGGTGGAACTGGAAGGACGCTCGGAGGTGATGTGGTGATGATTCGGCTAGTCTGTCCCGTTGATTTTTAGTTATCTGTCACTTTGATTTTTTTTCTTATTATTAATAATGCGGAAACATTTTTGAATGCAAATGAAACATGGAACAACTTAGCAGTATGAGAAAAGCTAATGCGCGTACGTTTTTTAATATTGATTTTTTTCGTAGTAATATAACCCTAATAATATGTATTGGTAATATTCTAAATATTCAGATACTTTTATAATAAATTGATTAGTGCCAGTGCCGCAAATTCTGTTATATTTAAATTGATGACATTATATAATTATTTCATAAAATGTACCTACAAAATGAAGTCTATAAAATTAAAGAATATGAAAATTCTGCAGTCACGCCGCGACGGTGACCATTGATTGGCCCAATCGGATTTCGATTCGCATCAGTCGTTTTATAGTCTTCTTAGGCACGCGTTCGTTTGACATTGGCGATTCGGGCGGTGAAACTAGCGACAAGATAAAACGTTTGAGTTCAGCGAACGGCTACTAGATCTAGATCGGTTGATGTTTATTTATTCTGTGCTGATGGTCATAAATCAATCCCAATAGACTGCCTAATTTCATAATACATATTAGAATGAACTGGTATTACTTTCCCATGAAAACCGCGCTATCTACATTTTGCTTTTTTAAATTATACGGTCAAAACAATCGCGCGGTGGCTTGTCACTTGAAGAATGCTAATGTCACTCTACTTATTGTATACGAGGTTAGTAAATAATCTATGATTTGCAAATTCTACTTTAACCAAATATTTCTAATAAAAATTAACTTCACTTTTTGTACCGAAGAGCCAATGTAGGTATATTTAGGTGAATAAATTCGCAGACGCAGAAGTTATGAATTATTTATTTTATACTTAAATATATACAGTCACACCACCGTGTTTTAGTGGCAAATGTCAAATGTCAAAGTGGATAGTTTGGTGAATAGTTTTAGGATACAGTATTTACATACAGTATTTATACTGTAAAATTTTAAGTAAACTATAACGGTAACTACAAAGATGAATTTACCGAATCTTACCGGTGCGATGGAAGGGGGGGGGGGGGGCAGCACCTGAGCCTTCTAAGGCAAAAAGAGGGTCCAGGCGTGTTCGTTCCTGAATTATTTTGTTTTGTGTTTTCTTTTCCATTATCGAATATTTCTCGCTACAAGATTTTTACAGATGAAAATTCAATAAATTGATATATACGTTTGGGAAGCACAGTTTATACGTTTTTCGGTTTTATTCTAAAAAACAAAAAAACCTCGGTTGCTCTGTAAGCCGGAAAAGGGTACTAATATTCTCGTTTATTCCGACATAAAAGGTCTACAGAGCCTTTTTTATAATGGAATATTGTAAACCGTACTTTTCCGGTAACACTATGATGAATGCAGCAGATTTTTTTATCCTTAGTGTCTTTTTGAAATTCATTGATTCTTTGTGACAACATTATTTCTATGTATGTTTTATTTGTATGGTATGAATTGTTATTAAAATTAGGTAATTTAAGCGTCACTAGACCATCGCTTATCAAGTCTCACTTGTCAGTAGAATTTCCCGGCCTTCGGCGTATATAAATGGATATAAGTGTGTTTATAAAATGCACCTTTAATACTTATATACACCGATATAAATACCTATATTACTTTGCGATGAGGGCTAGTAATCCTAACATATCGGCTTTCCATTCCTCTCTCCTACCTACACACCTCTTTCACACTCACTTATATCACAGTTATTCGAGCTTAACTCACACACTCATTACACGGCTTTTTAATTGTAAAACAATTGTCAATCTGGGAATTACACTTGATGGCCATATATTATGTATAATACAAATTGTAATCATGCTTCTATATCGCTGTTAATAATTATTTTTAATAAATAAATAAATACGACTTAATCACTGTTTAAAAAACAATTGTTGTAAGAACATAAATGAATTTATTAATGTCAAAAGTAACGTCAATAAGGCGAGGTTCGATGCAGCCTTTATTTGTAAAGCCTTTTGTTAAATCAAAACAAAAGCGTAAAACGCCTTTGGTAAACGAACAAAGCAAAGATGATTTGCGGCATCAAATGTGAAAAATAAATTAAATTTACACGTCGTCGGTTTTTCGATGCATACATTTATGTTCGAAATAAAATTTATGTCGGTGATTTCATAAAAGAGCACAATGTCTATGTCATTTTAATCCATATCACCTTATATTTTTATCTATTTACCTATACTTAGGTGCGACTCGTTTCGGTTCCGCCTCGAAAAAAAAAACGCTTAGAAGTGTCATGTTAAAATAATTTAGGGTACTTCGAATCAGCTTGTTGAATTTTAACGTGTTTAAAGAATAGAAAATTAAACCTTGCCCGAGAATACAATTTATTTAATAATGTCGATCTAGTCTTATTTGCGCTCAGTGCGTAATTAAAAGATAAGTAAAAAATCAAAAGCGAGACCCTTTTATAACAATGATTTTTATTAAGGATGATAATCTTAATAATCATTCTACTGATTTCGGCGTAAATTTTAATTATTATCTCAGGAGCGACAACTATCTTATCAGGGGGCTGATCAGTAAACAATAATGTTGAGGATCAGAATATCTTTGTCTCTTCACATAAAAAATATCGTTTGATCTAACCGAGGTGCGAGAGTTACATTAATAAATTTTATTTGCAAGAGTTTAAAAATACCGCCGTACTAAATAGCTGATAAAACTATTGTTTATTAAACTGAAATGGTACGAATTAATTTTCTCGACGAGATAAGATTTCTCTATACGTTTCTCGGGTAGATACTGGACATTTATGACATACTTATCTAAAAACGCCGTAAAATAAACACATTTGTACAAAAACATCTATTCAAACATAAAAGGAAAAGTCATGACATGAAATTATTTTAAATATATGTTGTACTATTTTTGACTCTAAATTTAAGCTTTAAAATGTATGTGTTGGCAATTGAACAAAAAAAAAACTTGTATTCATTAGTATTAAATGTTCCTGTGGCAATAAAAAGATTTTCTTTTGAGCTAATGCAGCGCTACGTTATATTTATAAAACCTTGTGATATGTGTATTTGATAATTTCTATTTTCACGAAACGAAACTATACAGTAAATTTTAAAAATAAAAATAAATGTTTTATATATATATTTGAATTCAGAGATCGAATGTCTTTTGTTAATGGCCTTTTGTTGTAAATGCCTTTTTTTAATACGAATTGTAATATTTTATACAGGCCTGTACTTTCAAATACTACTGCCGCGACATTTGATGAACATACGTTTTATTATAATACCGCTCCAATACACTTTTTAACATATTTTTTATTAACAGCAGTGAGATCCAGCTAAGACGGGTGAAAATCGCCCGGAGGACTTCCTTCTGATAGCCTTATTTTAGTTATAGCATATTTTAGCATCGTTTATGGTAATTAAAGTTTTTTTCTGAAAAACTATATCGTATCAATTTTGTAATTGCAAGGATTGCTAATGCAAGGATGTAATTGCAAGGATTGCTAATCATCAATTTCCAACACCTTCTTATGTGTATGGAGTATTTTTGCGAAGCACCGTGTGCGATAATGGGTAAAAATAAACATTATCACAGCGGAAAGCGATGACATTGAAACACTATTCATACGATCATTACCTTAAGTGAATAATTTTGCATCGATAATTTTCGAAGTGCCTGTTGTAGATGTTAAATCTTAATGAAATACATTTTTCTGATGATTCATACATTTTGAATACATTAACAACTTAAATAACTTCTAAAAAAAAATGCTAAATGGATATATTGTGCAAGTACATATATCATAATAAAAATATTGGATTATTGTTTTTTAGGATGGTCTGTGGAACATCTAGGGGTTAGGATATGTTTAGGCAGCTATAATACGTTCGTCATTTGAATGGCACTTCAATTTGTCTTACTGTTTGGTATTATTGTCTGTTAAATACACTTTAAATTAAAACAAATAACCCAAACCCAAACGATCGCAAAACACGCACCATTTAAATAATGCTGTATTTCTTCAATCATGCTGCTGGCAACGACATACGACAAACAGCTGTCTTAGCATGATGATACGTTCATTGGAGTCTCACACAACCAAGATGGAATTACGTTTCAAGGGTAATTAGTGTATTTTCATTTTTTGAATGATTTTCTGACTATCGACCGTTTTTTTTTGACAGACTATTTTTTTGGTTTTTGAAAGGTAAAACTACTACCTACTACATTAACTCTTCTTTAATTAAATGCCAAAGAATGCTAATACAAAGAAAATGTGGAAAACTAACTTCAACTATTCAACTATACATTCTTTTTAAAGAGAGAGACGAAGAGTAAATGTTGAAGAAAGAAGTGCAAGGATTTTTGCATTCGTTCCACAAGATTAGAAATAGATATTAACACAACCCTATTTATCTATATCAAAAGCAGCAGATCAAAAAGATGTCAGAAGATCTCAAAAAACTTTTATAGGTTTTCAATACAAATTATACGCAGTGTGCTTTTATCGGAATCAGGAATAAACCAAGCTTCCTTTTCGAGATATATTATATTATCATTTATATCTTTAAACAATATTAAAAAATGAATCTAAATTGAATCCTTAGCGCTAGTAAAATTTATACAATTTTCCAAAACTGTTCTTGTACGAGTATTATAGGTAATTTATCACAGTATTATAGATAATTATTTTTAAATTTATATCGTCCCATTGTTTTCTTAAAATCTTTCTTCAATTACATAATATTATTTTAAAACACGAACAACTTAAATAAACCTATGATTGTAGCTCATATAATCTGTTTGGTTGATAAGAGTGTTTCTGTATTAGAACCCACATATTTCCAAGCAAATGGGAAGGAATGAATATTGATAAGATAATATTATGTTTTATTATAATTATATCCTAATGGGCAATATATATTTCGTGAATGAAGTAAGTTAGTTTTGATTGTGCTCTGTACATAGTTTATTTGTTAAATTAATTACAAAGGAAATGCTAGAGTTTATGAGGCATTATAATACGAGTAGTTAATAATTTATGGCATAAAAATTCTTGAAACAACCTTTTACAGAAGGCCGTTTTACACAAACAAATATCTATTAGGATATTAGTATTTTCACAACTAAGCAAATATAATTTTACATACAAGGATTACGTCATTGATAAAAAAAGTCGTTTCAAATATTCGTGCACAAATAAATCCTTGTGTGGCGGCCGTTTTATGCAAATTTTACGATTAGTAGTAGCTAATGCTTACATACTATAATTGTGTAGCTGGTTGAAATAGATTTATGTTTGTTAAAAAGTCTTGAATAAATTTAAATTAAAACAGTGAGATATTTTTTCATTATATATTACTAATTACTAATGATTAATAAAGCTTACAATGGTCATAAAAACCAGAGGTCTTATCGAAATCATTTCAATTGAATTTGAAATATAACAATTTGTTTGAATAACTGAAAAATGCTAAAGTTCTATAAACTTCCTTATATTCTTTTTCGCGGTTAAAAATTTGTTATTGGGTTCAAGATGATGAATGGTTCTATCATCCTATCATTTTTTATTTATTTTATTTAATGTGCGGCGCTCGATTAATGTATGCACAGATTGAGGATCGGTAAGCTGAGGTATCCAGTAGCGGTAAAAGTGGAGATAAGCCAGGGTTAATTAGTCTACCAATGGAAATAGGGAACTAATCGAAACATCGAGAAAATCTAAAAGATGGTCGCCCTCGTTCGAAACTCCATTAGCTTGTATCCATTTTTATACTTGTTAAAATTTGGTAGAAAACATTTGTTATTACAAAAGAACTAATCAAAATCTATGCTTGTCTGGTAAAACGCTACCTATTGACCATGATTTTTGTTTAACTAAACTGAGCATCATTGTCAATTCTATACACTGGAAAAAAGTGACGTCGGAAAAGCTGATAGTTCAGAACAGATAAAAAAAAAATGTTATTTTATTTTTAAGTGGTAAAATCCTTAGCAAATTATCGAACATATTCATCGATAGAATGGCTCGGTAGTGTCTCTACTTCTAAACAACAAAAGTAAAAAAAAAACAATCCGTTCAGATAGCTTGGAGTCAACTTCACCAGTATTAACTCTGTTAGCTTAATTTTATCTAAAACAAAAATTGCGATGTTTACACGTGTTTATTATTTCTCAAAGCGTTTGGAAGAAGTTTGTGTGCAAATGTTGGTTTTATTGTTTTTTATCAACGAGAACATTCTTGTAGCAAAAATGCCCAAAATATTTAGAAAATATTAAGCATTTTTTCGATATTTCCCATATAATCGAAAATCTTTCACTGGAAACATGCGATGCGATGAAGTCTTGAATGCGATGAAGTAGTTATTGCGTGCACTCAATGCAACCAAAAGTTACTCGTACTTAGCAAAATGGCAAAATGGCAAACCTCAGTGTCGAATACGTCCTCTTCTCTCGGCTTGCGAGCTCCGCTGTTGAGCGAAAGCCTGCGGAAAAACTTTTTTGGCGCCATTTTCGAATCGTCTTTCGCCTTCTCGTTGCAAGTGAATGTTGCGCAAAATGAAAAACATCACTTCACTTTAATTTCAGAACAATGCACTGATCATTTCGTGTCGGCGACTCTGTGCGCATTCTCCGCTCATATGTTAACATAAACACGTTTCACATGCGTATTTGAAAGTTGCACTGGTTTTTTTTTACATTTTTCCTTCGTTTACAATCAATCCATAACGAAATGCGAATATATTCATAAAAATCATACAGAAATATGAATAACCATTATAAAATAAAATAAATAAATAAGGATAATCACAATTTCTGTTAGGAAATTAAACAATATTATAGTATAGTATATTTGTGAGGTATAATTTCTCAACCGGGCTTTGAACGACTTCCTTAATGATCTGCGTATCTAATTTATTATTTTAAGTCATTAATTATTATTCTAAACGTTAAATGGAGTTTGTTTATTTTTTTTTAGACTGAAATTTACTTGTGTCGTTTTATTTTTACATGATACCTTCATTATGTATGTTTGTTTGCTGATTGTTGTATTTTATATACGTCATGCACGTCTTTCATACAAATAAATAAACTGTCTTTTGTTATGTTATCATAAAAACAATACAGATTTCTAACATAAATAAGTAAAACGTTGGGGTATAATAAAAGACCGTAACGCTATTTCATTTTTACTATTATTTGAATTCGACATGTCATAGCCATCTTTATATGTCTAGCAAGAGGCAGATTACATGGTGACCTCTATAAATACGGATTTACAAAGAATATTAAAATTATCGACGATAACAATCCCTCGAATGTTTTATTAATATAATGCTTATCGCACAGAATGCTCTTAAAACAATAGGCCTGTTTTACATTCAAATTCTAGTGGGAATAAAATTTATGTGCTCACATGTGTTGCTAGAACAAAACAAATTGTATGTCAAATGTGTCGTTGAGATTCCGAGGGTGACATAATGAGCTTAACATTGTTGTACACACATGACTCATGTTACGAAACACATCGACAACAATGTTAAAGATCGTGGTTGTAGTGGTAAAGCTTATTACAGCAATGTTACAAAAAGTAGTTTTTAAACTGTTCCCTGACTAATTCGAGATTATTTTATATCCATACGTTTAAATATTTATGTATGTCGGTTGGGTGGTTAAAAAGTTTATGTGGGATTATTAGAAAGTTAATTATATTAACTACTTTGGTAGTTAATTAAAAATATTATATCATATAAAGGAAAATGACGTACCATAATATTAAATGCAATAAACGAATAAAAATCCTTTCGTGAATTTCACTTTTTTACTTTTTAAGAAAGTCGCAGCATTTTAGCAGATTCCTGATAACGTTGGTTGTACCTACTGATATGGTTTTATTGTTTATACATTGGGTTGATAATCATAGTTATCTTTTTATTTATCGACTTACTGAGTATTTAGTTAATTATGAATTTCATCGATAAAACTATACTTCGTCGTGATACGTGATGTAAAATGCCTCACATAAGAACTATAACCTTTAATTTATCTAATAATAACTATCGAACTAATAGTAACTATCGAAAACCGTAATATTTTGTAAATAATTATTACGCCTTCGTTCTTAATTGGCAAAAAATTATGTTGCCTTTTAAATTTTGTCGCCCACGAAATTTTAGTTTAAATTTTTTATTTGACAACACGAATGATGTTTAAAAGTCAGTACCGATAGTACATAATCAATATTTGCATATCATATATTTTTTTAATTATCAACATTTCAACGCGTTGAAAGTATTATAAAGATTAAGTTATAATTCACGAGAAATTATTTTCAATAGGAATACACTTCACGGTATGTAGAGAAAATATTGCACAGTTTTTTGCCTATAAAGGCTGCCATTAAATATTGAATTTGTTAAAAAGATAGCGTTAGTAGAATAATTCCGCAGGTGTGTGTAACTCATACATTTCACATCGCTTTATCGATAAGACGAGTCGTAAAATGAGCGTCGCGACGCGCCGCGAGTGGCGTCGTGTTGCCGTGCCGCCGGCCGCGTTACAACTGATTACCGAACTGAAATGTAAAGTACTTCACTCAGTAGACTCAGTACTCAACCGTGCCTACGCTCTATGGGCTGCAGGCCGGCTGTGTGAATTACCGCCACGGTCACTCGCATTTAGATAAAATAAACACCTCCAATGATCGAAATCTTGTGCGCACGTGCTTACTCGCTCCCATCTCAAGAACGCGAGTGAGATAGTAGTGAAGAGGGGGTGAGAGTGAGAAAGAATCGAGGAAATTTTAGTCGATTTGATTTCACTCATAGAGATCCAGTGATAATACAAAAATAAATAATAAACTTTGTACTTTTTATAGACAGATTACCATATAATAAAATAATACATTATGTGTAAAAGAGAAATAATTTATTTATTTAGTTGTTCATTTATTTATCAAGAAGCAAAAACATTAATTAGCCTAAAGTAGTGACAAAATGAATCCCATAATTGTAGATTTTACATAGGTTTTTTTTTATTAATTCCAAAATATTACATGTACCAATATTAATATATTAGTTATTGACTACACAAGACTATGTATATATTTATATAAGATACAACTGGTGTGAATTTTATCACCCCACTAAAACTTGTCTACCTGTGACCTGTTCTGGGTACAAAAAATATTTTGTGACATTTTTTGAATTCATAATATTGTAGGTTGCCAATTTTACACATACAAGAGGGCTAAAAAGTCTTTTAGATGTACGCAGATTACTAGTCAGCCTTAGGATTGAGATGCAATATAAATTTTAACACCCTGAACGAATAAACATTCACGCACGCACATTTGTTTGAACATAGTATTAGAGAAGTACTTTTAATTGGCTAGTGTCTTTTCAAAAGTTATATTGTTATAAAATCATATGTTTCACTGTAAGCATTTCTGTGTCGAGAAATAATAAAATTAATAGGTTGGCGAAATCATCCCATGTCTGAAATTACGTTAGTAATTTTCTATCCATAGCTAGAGGATACAACTGGTGAGAACTCCATTATATTTTTCGACGGTTTATTTAAATTATCCTCAAACAAACGCCTGCGATTGAGGCCTTCACTTTTTTAATATTTAATTGTGAACGCAAACAGCTTAAGCTTATACCCACGCTCGCGAATTCCGCGTCGGCTTTTCATCTGAGAGTGCGACGACAAAATATGCGAGTGAAGTCACACAAATATTGAACTACAATTATCAGCGCTAAAGTGAAGTCTCGTCTTATTTATATACTATCTCGTTTCATAGCAGCTCCCACGTTCACAGTAGTTTGCGTGCATGAAACTCTACTGTATTCGCCAGAAGACATGCCGCTTGGCGTCATGCACTAAGCGAAGTACCTAGCTTATATTCTGCTAGTATTGGAGCCAACCACTCCAGTATAAATGTTCGATTCAATTTTTTTTTTTTTTATCAGTAACTTTTTATCCCAATACAAATAAGACGTGGCTAATATTAATTAGAAGCGGAAAGATATTTGAAATCGTTTCGTTTACATATAGTAAATAAATACTTTACAAATATAACCACACACTTACATTACATATACTATCTATATGTAGGTATATTATACATAAATAATTGAAACAATTTTAAACCATTTACAAAATGTATTCAGGAGCCACGCGCTGGAATCTTTTGAAATGCTTCAAAGGTTTCGAGATCAACGAAAGAAAGATAAACGACATGCGGACATGCTGGCAAAACTCGTTGCTAAAAATTAGTTCGATTGCAGACTTTTTTCAAAATATTGCGAAGGAATCGCATAATATTGTGGAACTTAAAAAAATGTAAAGAATGACGTCCTAACAAACAAACAAACAAACATGAAATCATCTAGGATAAAAACGTGTATTTGAAAGCGAATATATTATATATAAAGAATAAGAATTAAAATTTTGAAACAAAATCGAATATCGAGTGATTACTAAAAAAGTTATTTAGCCATTAGCCTTACTATTGTAATCGCGAATTCTTAGTATTTTTTTTTCTTTAGTATTATAAAAACTCGATTTTATCATATTTTATTCACCATTTTCAAAGCATTTCCTTAATTGTTAAAAAAATGGTATATTTTTTACATCGCATTTTTTAACAGTGAGCTTTCCATTTTCTAGTAAGCAATAGCTCTACAAATTCGTATAAAGTTTACCTTATTTCAGACTATGCTTAGTTAGGTAACGCGGTAAGGGTTAAAAAAAATAAAGATGATTATTATTATCAAGTGCTTTCTAGCTCAGATGATTTAAAAAAAAAACATTTTTTTAGGGTGTATTTATTAAAATTAAATAAAATATTTCATTCAAAGTTGAACGCAAGGTCAGAGGTGTTAACGATATCATTGCGGATAATGCCAGTAAAATGATAGGTCAGAAAATTAAATTTTATGTTCAAGGTGAGAAAATAAACACTTTCTAAGAAAATTGCTTCGCGATCGGGGCAAAAATTGAACGTTTAATATTATCGATCGCAGGACCGTATTCGCTATTTTTATTTGTATTTATTTTATTTTAATTAGCACAAACATAAAGTACGCAAATTAGAAATAAAATATTTTTATTTCTAGCTGTTTATTTGCTTTTACTGTTAAGGGCAATAAATCAAAAATTTTATTATCTTGAAACGTATCCAATAGATTTTTAGTATAATCCATATCCATACTAATATTTTAAATATGAATCTGTTACGTTTACACGACTTAACCGCTAAAGCGATTTTGATGAAATTTGGTATAAAGATAGCTTGAACCTTGGGAAAGGAAAGGGCTACTCAAAAACCCCTAAGAGGTGAAACCCCTAAGAGGGTAAAAGAAGGGGTGGAATGTTGTATATGAATTAATTTATAACTTGTCAGGAAGGTGTTTTTAGGCATTTTGGAAAGCTCTCAGAATTTCTAGGTAAACTTTTTTGATTTTCCCGAGGGCCGCAGTGGCAATGCCTGGGGTTGAACAGCTAGTATATTATATATTAAACATTTAATTTCTATGCAAAACCAAAAAAGCAAAATCAATCATGAAACCGTACCTAGAACCCAAAAAATAAAATCTTTTTACATGCACTAGATGAATTTAAAAGTTCCCATAAAGTTTTCTATCAGGTATTTCTGATTTGCGGACAAATATTCTTGCGTTTTTGGAACATGTTTTTTTAGCTACTTAGTAACTGATTTTACATAATATACCGATGCATGTGATAAATGCCAAATACATGCACAAATATAGAAATTTAGTTTATAGGTTATTTTAAGGAATATTTATTTCTTACTAATTATTAGGAATTTAGTAAGAAATACAACTTTTATAAAGGATAATATCAATTTGGTAGGTGATTTAGTTAGTTTAATCAAGCTATAAGATTAAGCTGTTAATCTTGGAATTATTTAATTCAATTTCACTGTGTATAATTATTTAATAAATAAATAAATGTATTTATTTATATAAAAAATATTCCCAAGTGTACTTATAATCACGTCTAATAAAACTAAATAATAATATTCTTATGGCGAATTAAGATAACAAAAGTTATAAAATGTAAAATAAAATTAAACAAATTCAACTAACCAAAAACCAAAGCTAATTCTTCATGTGTAGATACTTTTGACTGCTCTTCTAAATTTGCATGAATCTATATTGAATACATGAAGAATGTTAATTCGATTAATTAAGGTAACCGTTATAAAAATTTAGTATGTTGTAGAGTTCGTATTATAATTGCAGGCAGGTTTAAAATAAAAATAAAACCGCATTAAATTAAGTATAAGTAGGAACACATGACATGACGTCGACATCAAATATATTTAAAAGAGTTGCATAATCACTTTTAAGTTTAACGTATTAAGCTATCGATTTTTAACTAATCAATAAATACAAATAATAAACTCTAGCCGATTCGTCCCTGGCCATTATGATTCCTACCCGCCGCGGCCCGCGCATACAATCTTTCGTCATTATCCATTAAGGTGGTATAAATTGCACGTAGGTGAGAATGCATTATAGCCTCTCGGATAATAACGCATTTCAGCATTAAAGTATATAAAGTCTCGACAATCTAGAAAATACATTATTAAAGCTCTTCTATGCATCTGCTTCTTACTGCCGTTTAACATTAAATTGTTGTGTTTATTGATAATGTTAAAAGTATAGATACTAAAAATGGTAGTTAGCTAATAGAGCCATCAGATAATTTAAAAAAAAGTGTTTTTAAGTTTGAGCATTATTGAGATTCTTATACCGCTATAATACGGTGAGTTTACTTCTATAATCATTGCATATATTTTTCTGCACTCCATCTCCATATAAACTGTAACCATGCCAAATCTCACTCTCCTCCGTGCGCGCAATATGCTTAAAAAGCGATTTAAAATTTTCCCTTCACATATTGATAAACGTTACAGATAACCAAAAATCAGCTCGGCCCTTAGGGAGGTAGGTATCTCTATTTCTGGCGTCCCATATATCATTCTAGCATTTTATTTTACCTGGTCGCACGATTGGTTGAAACGATTATTTAATTGGTTTTGTCGTATGTATTTCCAAATAAATATAAAATATATTAACGCGCTAAAGCCGTCAACAAAAAGTGAAATTATTAAATACCCTTAGTTGGAAAGTATGCATATGAAAGTCAGAAGTGTAGAGAATGTCTTCATACAGAATAAGGCTAAAATAATGGGGTTGAGAATTAGAGTAACGCTGAGAAGGAAGGAACTCATCACGATCGCCTTGAACAAACATTCCCGAGCGCAGGCCGCCCACGCACGGCCCAGACGAGAAGACTTTGTCTATGAGCGGAACTCGCGCACGACTTTCTAACGTCTTTGTGTCATTTTGGTCGGGAATTATTGAATGTTTGAACAGCAGTCAACACGCATCGACAAACTGGTCTCAATATTTTGTCTGTTGTATTATGACTCTCGAGTCAGGGCCGCAACAGGGCCATTTTGATTGCTACGAAGCCGGAATACAAATTTACGTCTCGAGATGACGCCTCAAGTCTTCTCATTTTGAATACACGATATCAAGAAATGTTAATTGTACCGGCGTAAAGCCATGCCCTCAATTAATTATCTAATCAAAATACATAAATAACATTACTCAAATAGCTACTTAGCAAGATTAAAACTGGTTTATTTATTATGTTTAAGAAGTTTAATAGGTCAGCTTTCTGGTTTAATTATTCGTCGTGCGTGAAACATACCTACTACTAACTAACTAAAAAAACATATAGGTAGTTATTTCAAAATATTATTATATCCAAGGAGTGTAGAATAAATGTATAAATATTTCATGAAAAGGGTTTGCCCCTGTGTACCGCGTCCTTTCCAGAACTATTCTACATTAAAATCCACTTATAGTTCGCCCTCTAGTCCCGCACTGTAGATAAGTTAAATCTAACCCTATACTAATTACACCAACTAAAAAAAAGAAGATTTTCTACCACAAAAAAATAACTAAAAAAACAGCGTGGTCCTGCGATTTGTAATGTTATTCGTTAAGAAACTATAAATAAACATGTAAAATTTACGTGAAAATAGTAAAAGGCTTATGTAATGTGTTTTTCTTGTGAGCGCTTAGCTGTCGCCGTACGCTGTAACGGTGTCAAGGACACTATCGATCGGCGCCGCATTGAAATTCGGGTGCAGACCGAATTTACATCATCTGTTAAAAAAAAGAATAAATTTGCGGTTTCAAATTTTTAACCCCCCCCTTCTCTAAATGCAATGAAATGAGTTATTGCAAAACGATCAAGATTCTAAATAATTCAGCAACAACACGAGCAATTACGTAAATTTTGCTTCTGTTTATACGGTTTGGATTGAAGACACGTCCCAAGAACTTGCGCCAATGAGCTCGTATTATTTACCTTCATGTGCACTTAGCGAATGCTAATGTAGAGTCATTTGGGCTAAAACAACATTAAGTCACGGATCGTATTGCTTGTGGGAAATGTGTCGTCGCATCGTGGTCTGTACAATGTAGCATATTCGGTAAGTGTTTGAACAGATCATGCTTAGACAACCGAAATTAACTTCACCTTGAAATTATACACTCTAATTTAAAAAAAACCCTTTCGGCACGCCGTAAGGCGGAGGTAGATTTCACCGGATCTAAGTAGGGGATGGGCGAACTACAAATAGGCGTAAGGGTTGCTCATATCAAAAATTGTTTCAAACAAAAATTGTAGGGAAGTTATAGGCCCACAACTGCGCCGACCACACATCACTTGCAGCGGCGTATCACCACTCTATCGTTCAACGCTACAATCAAACGTGCGCTATTACATTTCGGTCATTCATTACCGTACCGGGTTGCTCATAGTTGTAGGGAAATTAGGAGATAGTTGTAGGGAAATTATAGGCCTACAATTATCATTTTGAACTGATTTGATCCTGTGCCTTTTGAGGGATCTATGGTTTTTTTAATTTTGAAAAATCAATGTTTCCAACCCCTAGTACCAATGGTTAGTAAGGAATAATATAAAATTTAAATGAATTCGATATCTTATATGTTAAGAAACTTATAGCAAAATTTCACTTTTTTTTTAAAACGCCGCATTCCGCCCCCTGATCTGATTTTGCCCATTAACAAACTTGATCGGGATTTTATGCCCTTAAATTTTATTAATGTTAGTATTTGTGTCCTCAAGATCGCATTCTATATAGATAGATAATAGCTAGATAGATATATAAACTTATATATAATCTTTCAAACTGAGGGTGGTTTTGGGTTCTAGGGGATGTGAAACGCGAAGATATGTCGTAATTTTCATGACATGGTATCCATTGCAACAGCTTTTCTAAAATAATCTACATAAAAAAACAGTATATCTGCGACAAGACCACGGGCGTTAGAAGTAAAACTTTTGTGAGAAAGTTGATTAAATTTGTCGTCAACTGCTTATTATTATATTAAGTTATAAAAAGTATTTTTAATTTTTATATAATGTAGAAGTGGAGGGTAGGGGGGGGGGGAGCATCCGAGACATTTTTATTCTAGGAAGTGGACAGTTGAAGAAGTAATCCATTAAAGGTCAAAGTATCGTAAACCGTTTCAAATGCATTTTTTTTTTAAAATGCAGTACCTAAAATAAATCTGTATACGATTCGAGGAGTATCTAATCTAATTTAATTCTTTGGTATTATGGTTGGGTTAGGTACTTACCATAAAGCACTTGAGCGATTGAATAGTGATGGGCGGACACTATCCTTTATTCGATATGAGGTCAAAAGGTAATCGTTAAGAAAGATTAATCGTCTGGCCACTTGTCGGCGGCACTAAACGCTAATGTTTTCGCTCGCGTCAAACCGTCAGCCCGCAATTGTGGTCGCTAGCAGCTGAAGCTCAAGCGCTCAACCCAATAAATAACAATAACTCTCAAAGCACACTCAAAAATCATGTTTAACAAACAGGCGCCTTTCAATTAATTCCGATACGCCAAAGAGTCAGCGCGCCACAGGGTTTTTGTAAATGTCCGTTGAGTACTGTCCGTTGGATAGTTACTATTAAATGCCCTAATTACCGGGAGAATTTTGAGCAATTTGGAATTTCGTGAATGTCGCCCTATCATAGTGTCGGCATACTTCTCGGGAAGAAATTCTTCACACAACATTTTGGGTATATGCATTAGAAAGACTCAGTTCGGGTGGTTTCTTATATAATGTGGAAAAACCTAGAATTTTTCAGTAATCCTCCCAAATCTTAATGCAATATGGTATACTGATTGTAGGGAAATTATTAGATGAGGTTATAAAAAGAGAGTAAAAGAAAGAGCGAGAAAACGCTTTCATGTTAGCAAGGTATAGTTTAGAAAGTATCTGTTACGTAATAATTTATACTTTATTGTTTGTGTACGATTATGATTAATGTGTATATTTACGTTAAACGTAGGCACATACTTTCTTTGATTTTTTTCCTGTTTTATTTATAACAAATCGAATATTTCATCCGTTTCTAAGACTGATGTAATAGTATGTAGCTTTTTTATTAGCTCTCACAATAGAGACTTTATGGTATTAAATCCTCTTCGTCAATCTAGTCAAATAATTTTCAACTACTCAGTTGAAGCTAAAATTGTCAGAAGACAATTTTAGGTTCTTCTGAGTATTTGAAGTATTGTTTGCAAGAATCCTTTTATTAATTTTTTTTAGCAATTCTTGCACCTTAGGTTGGTCAAGTAGTTTCCTTGGGTTATATTTTTCTCCTTCTTTTAGCACTCTACTGGTAGTTCTTTTAGGTATTCGAATTCAAATATTTTATTTTCATTAATACAAAACGTACGTAGGAATGACAATACAATATTAAAAAAAGAGTATAAAAATTTATGACAAGTAAAACATAAATCATCAAATATTCATAGAAAAACAGACCATAAATCTGTTTATTAAAACAATAATTTAAAATACAATCAAAACATTAAACTCATAAATAAATAAAAAACCATAAAAGAATTATTTGAATTAATTCAAACTGTAAATAGTTTGTTCAATAGTTTGCCTTTTTAGATCCCTTTTGAATGTATTGCAATCGTCAATTTTGCCATTGGCCATTGTTTTGAAACTTAGAACTTAGAAATTGTTTGTATGCCACAGAATGGTTCAAGACCAATTTTAAGCATACCTTCCTTAGAGAGAGAACGAAAAGTCACCATACAGTTCGCCTTTTTATCTACGGAACCCAAATAAAATATAATAAATAACATACTCGTATAATAAACAGTCGAAAGTAGCAATGGTTTAACTCCATGAAAGGGTGTAATTGACAATTTAACAATAATTCCTCTTAACATGACTAGTATGCGAGTCAATATTGCTTCGAGCGCAATTGGCAGTCGTGTGTAACAAATGCATTAAGTATTATATTGGCGGCCCAGAACCAACTGTTTTCCCAATGGCAATTCATTTAGCCGCCCGTCATAACCTTGAAATGGACCTCATATCAATTTGGCCGCTGCAGAGGCGGACATAACAATTTGTTACAGCGAATAACTTGACCCCCGCGAATTGGGGAACCGTTAAACACCGCCACCGCCGGAGAGTCTGAGTGTTTTCAGGGCTGACACCTTACAAGGGTAAGAACAGAACCTTTGATGAATGTTAGGGGGACTTTTTAAAATTTAGCGACCCCCGAAATTAATGCTTTGGTAATTTTATCGATTAAATACACCTGCCTAATAGCAAGGGCCACTATGATAATTATTAGGTGGGATGATTTAGGTCAACATTAGCTTCGAATGGTAATTCAATTTACCTTCATTGTATTAAGAGCAGAGTAGGCTTTTAAAATCTAATTTGAAATCATAAGCAACTACGTTTCTACCATATTATTATTTTTTAGAGCGAAGCTCTCATAAGACGACTCCAATTAGAACTTTGTCACGGGCTAACTTGGTCATTCCTTGACCGATTTGAAAAATTTTTGATTTTGAGAGAATCTACATGAAAAAGTGAAGGTCGTGACGGAGCTTGATTTTAAATATTGTCAAAAATAAAATTTTTGGGGTCAAAAGAAAATTGTCTATGGGAATATCCATTATAAAAAAGTCACGCGCTTTTTTGAAAATTTTTTATTCGAAAATAATTAATCGAATTTTATTTTAAATTATTTAATTTGATATTAATTTAATACAATTTAACAATAATAAATCGTTTTTAACAATAAATAAAAATACAAAAAATAATTAGGTAAGTTTCACGCATAAAAATAGTAAAAAAAAACAAAATTCGCTCGAAGGTCACGTCACTTTTTTTCTTAGCGATTTATTCTAATTTCGATTTAATTTTCTAAATTAAGCATTAATTTTGAATAATTTATCAAGATTTTTATTTTTAAAAACCATCTCTATGGTCGTAGTTATAAAGAGAAAATAGCATTCATCCAAATTATAAAGTAGTTAACTTGTGATGAGCGAACATGTCTTTTACTATGGCTTAATCTGCTTATGTTTTTTTAACATCTAGAATAAGAGCAATGCCTCCCATAAGAAGGCGACAATTCGGTCGCAGGACAAATGACGCTTTACGGCAGCAGTTATCAAGGGCTAGCAACAGGAGGATTCACAAGCAGGAAATATAATGCATTCAGAAATGCTTTTGATCAATGAATTTTATGCTAAGATTCAATCTATTGGTTATATTCAATGTTCAAAATGCAAATCAATGTTACTATTGGAAGAGACTGATACCATTGAGTGTTCTTCCTGTCGGTAAGAAATCAAAGAGATTTCAAATACCTCATTATAGAAAATTATCAAAATCTATCCCGTCGTTAAAAAGTTATTGTCACAGACTAAATTTTATTTAGAAAATTTTAGTAAATCGCTTCGCTCTAATATGTGCTGCAGCGAAGCAAAATGCGAGCGACTGCGGCGACCTAGTTACAATATTACATTATTGCTTTTATGTACTTGATTCATACATCTCTTTTATTGCTTTTATACATCTCTGTTTGAGACTTACTAAAGGATACTCATACAAGTTTTCGAGATGATACACTCGTTAGTGAACTGATTACAGTTTACAATAGCCGAATTACCACGTATCATGAAGACAACAAGGCAGTCTGATTAACTATCATAGTTTTACCGAAGTTTACTCTATTAGCTCCTCCCCACCTTTATATTTTTGAATTTTTATTCAATGATCAACATAAGGAAAGAATAATTAATTTCTAAATTGTGTGAAATCGTATGATAAGATAAGATAACTTTTATTTCCCAAAACAAACATAAATTATATAAGAATGACATTTGCAATTTAAATCAGTAAATAAATACATAATACAGTGGTTAAAACATATGAAAAAGCATTAGCGCACCTTTATCCTATAAAGGTGCGTATATAAACTAGTAACATACATATATTTATATTTTTAAACAGGCAAATATTAAATTAATCTTAATACATTGAACAATAATAAAATCATAAAAAAAATAAAAAAACATAAACAGAAACGGTTTTTAATTTAAATAAATTCACCTATATTACATAAATTCTAATTAGGAAGGTATAAATAACGGATATTTTTGTTTTAACATTTACGATATGTTGCCGACACATTGAAGGCGGTTGCGGTATCGAATCCGCATCTCTATTTTTCCTCTAGCACAGGCATATTTTGATTAGTTGAAATAATAATTATATATGAACTTGGTCAGAAATTCTTTAAAAAAAAAAAAAGATATTTAAGCCGACTGAAAAATGTATGGGCTTAGGGTATGAGCGATTGTTAACTTGTATGGGTATAGAATATTGATGGCGATAGATGATAGATGCTTAAGGTATCTATTTTACGTAGGTACATAATGCGCTTAGGCATCTGTTATACCTTAGCAAATGTGTGTTTTAATTTGAAAAAGGCACTCAATAATTTTTAATAGAATAGTTTAAGTAATATGTACTGAAAAGTGTCTGGTCCAATGGAGATGTTTTCATTACATACAAAATTTGGAAAATGCGAGGAAAGGCGAAAAATGAATGAATGAATAAATTAAGTAATATTTTTCTATTAACGAATATTATGAAAAGAGAACTTTTAGTTGAATTGCGACTTTGGTTATTTTATATTGTTGAAAAATAAAATTATATTAAAATTTAAAGTCTGGAAATTAACACTTTTAATTGATACCTTCGTAAAATTGTATGTGAAAATTATCTCCGTTTGATGAAAATCCTTGCATGAGGAACACTTACACTAAAAATAACTAAATATACCGTTTTGAATATGATTTAATTTTAAACATCTTGTTGGTATTGAAAATAACCGCTTTTATTACAAAGTAAAAGTAAAAACGTTGTAAATCAGCATAGAAAATAAAATTTCATGAAAAAAAAGTCTATGCGGAAATATCTCTATTTGAACAGACACTCCTCATTTATACTTAATTTATGTTTTGCTATAAAAATTGCTACTGGATCATACATACAACTTACTTTCGATTTAATAATAAAAAAAAATACTATTAAATTCATACGTTAATTTAAATCAAATTTTATTGATTAAACCGTGGCAACCCTACATTAGGTACTCCATCCATGACGGGTGGCCCACAAATTTAACTAAATTAACCACCGAGCACTGGCGCACAACAATGTTTATTAAAATTTAAATAAATAATTTTAAAAAATATGTAATAAATATAACATTTCGGGGAAAATTATTTGCAAATGACAGCCAGATTTTTTACACAGACCACGTTTTTTCTTTTATTAGTGATAAATACGTGATAATAGATGATCTAATAAATTCGTCTACTGACGAAAAACCCCAATGAAATACAGTGTGTATTCAGGATTCATATTTTTTACTATGCAAAGATGCTTAGTTGATGAGGAGAAAAGGGAAAGGACAAAATTATCCCGGTATAAAATTATATCTTAGAATAAATATTATCAGAGTACCTAGCTCTATCAATTAGGATTCTACAGATAATTTTAGTAAAAACAAAACTCTAAAAACACTACGCGTATTAACTGTTAAAAACTATCATTGAAACATGTCAATTTCATAATTAGAGCAGACTTCTTTACAACAAGATGTCACCAAAATATTAACATTAACTTATGTAGACACAGACTTAGTTATTCATTCTTAATATTAAAATGAATATAGACTTGTATAGACAAAATGCATTTAGCAAGAACAGTATTTTTCAAAAGTGAGTCGCGTAATTTAAAAAAACAATAGTATAACCACGTCGTAAAATAATAAAAACAATCATTTATTTTAGTTAAAATCTAATGAAATAAAAGCAAGCTCAGTACCTATACATCTAATACTTACTTGTATTAACCATAAACAATTTAAAAAATCTATGTACACAGTTGTTTACACTCTGTTAACTTTTTACGTAAGTACTCGGTATAACGGTATAGCGATCGAAATGGTGTTTTAAAGTTAAATTCCCTTAGTCATACTCACCAAAATTTGAAAAAATGTATTTGTGTAAGTGTGTGTTATAATTTTGTGACCATGATTATAACAAAACGATGATTCAAAAAAAAAAAAACATTAAAATATAAATTTGGTACCTATAACCACTACACAGGCTTCGAGTGTTTTGCTAGTATGGCAATTGAACGTTACATAATTCAGTGGTTAAAAAAACGTATTTATTTAATGTAAAAAATATTAAAAAATATTTGCCTTAATATTTTTTATTATCACAATTATTTAATATATTGTGCAATTTACGATTAGAAAGCGTTGAAAAGCATTGAGTTTGTAACCTATTTAAAGTAACCGTTCCGCATTGAATAATGATGTGTAAAGTATAATTAAAATATCATCAATCTTACGACTTTAAAGGAAATCATTTTGTGCGATAACCAAGTCATAACAAATACTTAAGCACAGACTATCATCATCATCAACATCGCTCGTCAGCTGTAGAACCTTGACTTTCCTTAATATACGAGTACATATGTACCCACGAGCACGACATCCATACTAAAGGAGAAAATGTAGTATATTCTTGCAAAGAAAATAAATCATAATAAGTAATAGCATAAATATTTACGTTTAATTAATCGTAGTATAAATTCCAAAGGGATGTCCGAAATCTAGATTTTCGACGAATAAAATATGACATTTAAGCCGCGGAGAGAAAAGTTTATCTTTGATGATCGGCGCTTTTTAAGTGATTTTTTTAGGAACCACTAAAACGTGTTTTAGAATTAAATTACTTCACAACCGAGTTAAGTGCGCTTTACTCTTTTACTCTAATTCTAAAGCACACAACAAAAGCAAACAACATAAGAATGTAGATACACAAGGATGTTATAGATGCATCATTATGCACTCAACTATTGAAATCATTGCATTTATTTAACAGTTAAATTTGTATGCAAAACTATACTTTTTAAAATCGAGATGTAATAATTTAACCTTACAATCTATTGGAAAACTTTTTAGCTTTAACTGACATGTTGGAATTGTTGACGTTCGCTTTTTAACCGACGTTCGTTTTATGTACAGCATAACAAAAATACTAGCCTGGTAGAAAAAAAAACCCAGGTAGATAAAATATCTACCTGCGAAAGCGAGCATAAAGATGTTTATACCTCAAAATTATTAGGCAAGCAAGGACTTGAAAATTATTAGGCAAGTCCTTGATTTACCGCATATATCACGTATTTAAGACTAAAAAAAACTACAGCAGTAAAACTATGGTTTGAGCGAGCATATTTTAATCGCAAACTAGCGATTCTGTTATATAAACGAATGCAATCTAATTAAAATCCTTACGGGTGTTTATTTAAAAAAAAATGTATGTGCATATTTTTAAATTATTATTTTTGATGTTTTCCGGGTAAAAATTATAGTAGACGGATATGTTTTCTAAAAAATTAAAGAGCGTGTTCTTTAACACAAAATGGACGCCGCGTTCCGTGGTCCAACAAAATATCTGATTAAGGGTCATTTTGATTATAAACATGCTTTATTTTTATATTTTATTAAAAACATTGAGGCTGGTTTACTTACATACTTTCGATTAAATAAAAAAATCAGCTAGTCTGAATGCTAGTCGGAATTACAGTAATACGGGTAAAGACCCTTTTTTAATCGTCGTTTACTTGCCTATTTCGCATACTACGTCTTTCAAGCGAGCGTAGATTTACACGCAGACCAGTGGCTGAATAAAAGTGTGCGAGAAAGATTAACATTTACACATTTCGGCAGTTAGTAATATTATAGGTGTAATTAATAGCGAGTCTGGTCCATATTGTGTAATCTCTAGAAACTATTTTAAATATCTATTGTGTAAACCTGATTGGCGTGATATTCAAGATAATTTATTGCGTCCAGTATGCAAAATCAAAAGGAGAGCAAATTCGGCTCAACAGTGACATTTATTATACCATTGTAATTTTAACAATGAGCTACATAGATTAAATTTGAAAACAGAAATAACAAATTAGTGTGAATAGAAATATGCAAATGATAAATGATACGTTGTAAATGATCTTTGTATGTGTGACGCTCTTTGTATGTATAGGATTCGATTCGCTACAATATACGTATATATGTTTATATGCTGACAAATATTATGACTCCGTGCACTGAAGTTTGGTTTATATTTTTTTATTTGATATACGGTTTACCCAATTGTATAGAGAAAAAATTAGCCGTGTCAATCATGCCAGACGCAGAGTCATAATATTGCGTATTAGGCCAGTAAAAAAAATATCAACCAATACCAAACCATTACAAGCGTAAATCCTTAAGCCGTTCTTCCATTGTCTCACCGACCGTTTCTCATATCTGCAATTCCTCAAAAAAAAAAAATTGTGCACCCTGTAGCGCTTCCTTTGTTTTAACCTGAATCTACCAGTGGTCCCACGGTAAATGTATTTCACAGCATAATCCTAGACGTCAAACTGGTTTGCATTTACCGCCTTTTCTGGTCTCAAAATACCCGCTAGACACAGTCGAAGCTGCGCTCTATATTTTTGTAAAGTAAAACGTTCGAGTAAATTTATTATCGTTTAAATACGCATAAATAATCTGAATTCAGGAGGAATAACTCCATGCTAACAATGGTCGATTCGTTCGAAAACTGTCTAGAAATATTTTAGGCGGAATAAAACCGAATTGACACAAATGCAAAGCACACGAATAATGGCCCCGCGAAGGACGCCACCAAAAGAAAGATGGCGGCCGAAAATAAACGGTGAATTTTCTACATTTGCAGATGGCGCGGAATGCGTCGGCGCAGCGCAATTTAGGCGGGATGCGGCGTTATTTCGGGAGGGATGAGAAAATTTAAATTATTAGTATATGAGTCACATCTTTTGCTTATGCATTAGATAGATGAAACGAAGTAAATGTAAAAATAATGTAAATCTGTAATAGCTTTTGTAATAACTAACTTTTGATCGATACAATTCCTGCAGCCTTGCCCATCTCCTAGGAACTGCATCATTAGGAATCACAAAGCAATTAGATATATTTACACGGTCCAATGTGGTGTCACTATAACTTTTAACCCTTTAATGTGTACCTGATTAAGAACTTTCCATAGCATACTTTAAGAACTTTCTTAACATACGAAACGAAAATGTATTTGACCACAGAATAAATTGTAACAATGGCTTTAGAAAAAGTAATAAAATGAATAAAAAGCACACAGAAAAACAAAAATTTTAAAGCTACTGATTATTTTTTTCAATGCTGACATTTTTAAAGCGAACGAGTCCATAATGACAAAATAAATAGCAATGCTCATAACTAAGTTTAAATGTTTGTAGATTAGTCGTTAACCCAAATAGCAAACAGATATCTGATTATAATCACATTTAGTGTGATTCCTATCGGGGGAGCTGCGTAAATTATGGTCAACATTGCAGAGGCGAAATATTCTTCCGGACCGCGGCGGTTCATCTGCGCCGCATCTCTCCTTATCTGGCGAGGTGGATCAGCCGATGACCTGCGGCTTCCTCTCTGGTTAATGGATCAAACGGCGTTGCCGCCAATTTATATCGCCAACCGGAGGGCGATGGGTCAAAGGATCGCCTCGACCAAAGGACTTATGGTATTGCGACTATGCTGGTAGGTACAAACAGGGAACAATTTCTTTATTGAAGGAAATGTTTTGATGAAATTAAAACCAAAACCTGATCGCGACTTATTTAAGTAGGCAGAAAGTGGACTGTACCGCGTTGTAGATAAATAAATACATAAAATACTCCATGTGCACTGTCTCCTCCTCTCGTAAGTACTTCTTATTTACAAAATCTAATATTTATTTCATCAACATTTTAATAATGATTACGAACCAGTACGCAAAAGTGGTTCATAGTTCATTGTCCGCACTGTTTTGGTATCTTCTTTATATGTAATCTTCCTACCGATAAAATCGATTTAATCCATATAAATTTACCAAATTGCAAAAAAATACCTCTAGCCACCTTAAAGCGTCACAACACTCTAGTAATAATATAACAATACATATCTGTATGTATAATATATAATTATAATAATATAATACTACGATTTCCTACTCAAAACTACTACAGCAAAACACGCAACTGCTTATTAAACAAATCGAAAAACAGCTGCTTCTATCGACTATTAAGTCGGTCATACGAATCGGTCAAAGTCAGTAACCGTTGGATGTAAGGCAGATTTAATAAACATACATAAACATATCTATCACACGACACACCCAACACGATTGCCACACGAGGGAGTAGTTAATTAAATTAACTGCATAATAATGTATCTAAATAATTAAAAGACTATAAAAAAACCATTTTTAAGTATTGTTTACTAATAATGTAATTGTATTTCACACAATTTAATTTTATCATATAATATTTAATATTTATTTCATTTAGTCAATCTCCTTATTCGACGTTATAATTTGTTAACATACTATAAATAAAATAAAAGATATTTATGACATAACGAAATTGTGTGTTGCTCAGCCCGTATGTTTATGCTTAAAAAACAATGCTACTATGCTATCTACGGGACGGACATTTCACAGTTAGAACTTTGCATTAAATATAAATTAAGGTAAAAAAAACTAAACATTAATACATAAAAATACACTGGTATTTGCTGTACTGTACTTTACTGGTAGGTACATGACACTGTGATAACTTATGTATGTAGGTCTGGCTCAAACATTATCTTAGTTGGATTTCGACAAAGAAGGTAGTTTGTCGATAAATGTTCCTTTACTGGTATTACAATTAATACTCAAATCAAAAAAAGGGGTCATGAATTAATTACTTCACATCTTTTATTACCAGCGGTGTATTTTTGGTATACTTGATTGCGGTTTTTAAGACTTAAGATTAAGGATTTTTTAAGTGATAATTTTACTATAATAGTATTAAACCGTTCACAAAAAGCTCCGGTTATGAAAATTGTGTGTAATAGAAACTGATTCGGATTCTATAACCAAGCTACTCTATCTACAAGGACAATGATAATTATTGTCTTTATTTAGACGTTGTTTGTACGATTATTGTTCAAACAATGTCTCATCCAAGTAATGCCAAAAAGACTATCAAATACATTGAAGGTTTCTTAATGAGAAAAAGCGAGTCCGCAAAGATTACGTAACGGTCGCGGCATTTTATATATCCATAGTTTCAGTAATAACCCACACGCGAGCTGTTGTTGGCTCTTCTTAGAATGAATACTAATAATTGATATGTCCCAAGGCTGACAACTTTCATTATGGTCTCTGTCAATTCCGTCATGGTGCGAAATTGACTCGCACGTAGCCTGGCTTTTGTCTCCAGTGCAAGACCCGGGACCCCGGCGCGCAGCGACCGAGCAATTAAAAACGTCTTCTGGCCATTATGAAAATACAAGCAGGCAAATAAATTGACATGCAGTTGAGTAAAGTTCTGTAAAAACGCATGTTTATATCATTTTTCTATGGTGAGTGCTTCATATCTTAGTGGTCTGTAAAAGCATGATAATAAAAAGCTCAACAGCATTCATACGTAAATTGAATCATCTCCATTATTCTAAAGGCCATATCATATACATAAGAAATACGTCATCATCATATCTACAGTACGGAACTAGAGATCAAACTATAAGTGGATTTAAAAGTACAATAGTGCTGCAAAGAACGCGGTACAAGGGGGTAAATAAACCCTCATATCCACTAAATAGATAATATAATATAAGGTAGGCTTCATTTGTTGTAGATTATTGGTTTAAATATATTTCTGTTTAACTTTACACGTAATTCATTTCCTCTTTAATATAGATGTATTTTAGTACTCAATTGTACATTTCACCATCAAATATGGATTTATGCATTTTGTTCAGTGCGTTTTTAACTTGCTGAGATGATTTCATATAATAAGAGATGCATTAATAAATCATTTTCTTGAAGCGTAGAATGTTGTATAAATAACTGGCTTTCATTTTAAATCATACAATATGCAATATAATTATTAAAATTTCATACTAATGATAACAATAATAAACACTTTAGCATCTGTGTTTTTCTGAAATAATTCGATCAATAGTCATTATACATATAAAATATTATATAATAGTAAAATATTATATAATTACCTAATCTTTACAAAGTCTGATTTTTCTTGGTTGAAATTGTGTGCTGGTTAAATGTCAGATTATTTGAAAACAAAATATTTAGAACTAACCTCAATTTTGTTAGCATCCGCCGTTGAATTGATATTCAGGCCCTGTAAATAAAAGAAAAATACGGATAAGATAGGAATAAAACTAATAAAAAACTCAAAATTTATTTTTTAAATTATTATAAAATAGATTAAAAATAGTAATTCTTATTTTAAAATTAAATAACAGTGTAAGTAAAAGTGTAACTTGGATTTTTTGTATGTGTGTAAGAGAAGAGTGGAGTGTGTGACGATGGGTGCTAATTCAACTATACCCAGTCCAAAGAAGGACAAGTAGACATGTCATCAGGCTATTTGGCTTCAGAATTATAATCACAGCTAAAGTGGAAACCACTATTAGGCATTCCGTAAGTCGTCTTACAAATTTATATAAAGTTAATATGTTACAGTTAATGAATCCGCCCAGTATTAAATAAGCTCTCAGCTAGTCAAGCCAACATATGTATGGCGACATAATTTAGCTAGAATTAAATGAATTTTTAGGAATAAGAATGTTGTTTCAATTTTCGTGTTGACCGTTGAGGAGTTCCTTCATCTGGAGCCATTCCTGGATGTAAAATCAGGTTATGCTTACCATAAAAATGCATTTTCATCGGAACTAAACCAAAATGTCAAATTTCAACTCTGTACGTCAAGATGAAGTGGTTCTAATTCAACTTGCAAGATTTGACCTAAACAGACTAACAAACGTTGCAAGCTAAATTAAACGCTTGTAAAAATGGAACAGTTTAATATATACATCTATGAGTATAAGCGTTTACCCGGTAAAATCAACTGTTTGTTATCTTTGGCCAGAAATTAGGTTCGATAGCGCCGATAAGGTTCCTCGAACTTAAATGGCGCTGACTTTATTGCATAAAGGCGGAAAGTAAAAAAACTGACGTTTAACTCGAATGTTTTACTAACTTTAGAAAGGGGCGATAGGTTTCCAAACTTACCGCTGATCGCTAGATGACAAATTGATTAAAAACAGAGAGGTAAAAGTTGGGTTTTTAGCTAAAAAGTGATGTTAATTTTGTTTTAGCTTATGTTTTCAGGTAAGAAAAATGCAAAAGAGATTCGCCTATTATGATTTTTATCAGTTGCGAAAAAAATAATAAAAATTTGTTGGATCAATAACCCATTAGTATGGTAATTAGATACACCAAAAAATAATAAAAAAACGTTATTATGACTTAAAGTTAAACAGCTTATAAATTTAATATAAATAAAGAAGTTTTATAAATAAGTTATGAAAAGAAGGTGGTGAAAAGAAGGAAGAAGGTGCATTGATTGCTTAAATGGCTTGTTTCGAGGAGATTGACGAGGTGATTAGATATAAGAAAACATTATTATTAAATACATGGCCGATTTTAATTTAAGCAACATAGAAAAATGTAATCGTTTATAACGTTTTATGTTACCGAAAAATGCAAGCCTTAAAACAGAACAGTTTTCTATATATGTACATACAATTGTTATGGACACGAACGAAAAAGTTATTTAAAAAAAAATACTCTACGGTGAGTATGCCCAATATCTCAAAATATGCCCTATTCAATAGCCTAGAATAGATTAAAATGAAAAGTATTTTTCACAGTTCATTAAGAATAATATCAAAGCCACTTCATAAAACTTATATTTTTTTCTTGTAGAAAACGTCCCCATCTCTTCACGTCCATTTTCATTTATTACTTCGTTGCAAATTGCTATCTGCACCGAAAGTTTACCAATGACCAAATTTCAATGAAATTAAAAAATAAAATTTAAGTAAAGAATCAACGATGCAAAGTATTTTATTTTATTTAAAAAAAAGCATAGACAAGATTTGCGCTTCATTCTCTTAGCGCCGCCAATTTATAACAAAATTAAAGATATTCTGAGAATGTCTATGTCTTTGTTCACATATAAAAAATGAATTTCTTATTGGCTACTTGAGCTCGGTAAAAAGCAAACAGAACTTTACTTAATTACATAACACAATAAACTTTTTTTGGCTAGGTACGTACGTATCACGTGTACTTGCATAAATGTCATTAATACTTAGATTTTCATAATAAGTATTTATTTCATATTTAATAAAATTTATTATTAGATTTATACGTTTGGGTGTATGTACGTGTATTATTTCTATATTATATTATAATTATGTACTATAAATTCAAATATTTTATAAGATTATAAATGAATTTTAAATCAAAAACAATGTAATTGCTTGATGTAGATGTTTTAATAATCTACAACAAATAAGCCTACTTTTGTATGGACGCTACCTAACTAGGTAGAGATTTTATAAAATATGTTTGTGTACTTTAAAAACCAATAACCAAATTATTATTATTATTATTATTTAATAGTAAGATTGGATTCAGAGAACTTTCTGTGCATTTACATTATTTACAAAATATTTAAATTTATATAAATAATATATATATATTATATACTAGCTGACCCGGCCACGCGTTGCTGTGGCTAAAGTTTTTGTTATATTACATTATAGTAAACAATCTAAGAGGAACAATAACAGAACATCAGTCACGGAGTCCACTATGCTTTTTCACACAGATGGTATTTGTAAAAAAATATGGTGATCTCCTTATTTGACTTTCTACTACTATAACCCTTTAGTACAATGAAATTATTTACGAACAAAGACGAAAATGTTGATGTTGGTATACAAATTCACTGGATTGAGATTTGAAGGGGAAGTACGTTGAACACAATTAATTAAAATGTTCTTACACTTGATACTAAGCAGAAATCAATAGGTAAAAAATAAAAATTTATCAGATTTATTATTTCCATTTAATTTTATAACAAATATAAGTATATTACAGTATAATACAGTAAATAACATGTGACGCTTAAACTCATGAATGAGGTAGGCAAGGCAGACAGTCTTAAACTTTTAAACATTAATATCTTTTTTTTGAATTATAAATACTTTCAATTTCAATTTAATTTAACACCAATCGGTGCACAATGTTTTTGGTTAACCTGTCTTTAGCTAACACAAATAGATTCGACGGTTTCCCAACACGTGAACACGCAACATATAGTTGCCCATGAGAAAAACATGGATTTTCCAAATCTAAACCACAAATGGACATTGTTTGACCTTGAGATTTATTTATAGACATGGCTAAAGCTAAACGAATTGGAAACTGTAGCCTTTTGAAGGGTATGGTAGAATCTGATGGTATCATCGGAATACGTGGCAGCAGGACCACTTTTCCTTTAAACTTCCCAGCCAAAATGGTTGCTTCAAGAATGTTTCCGGTGATCTTTTTGATGACCAAACGCGTACCGTTACATAATTGAGGTGTATTCAAATTACGGAGGAGAATAATAGGGGAACCAATCTTTAATCGAAGATTATGTGGTGGCATTCCAGGGATATCTAATGAATTTAAAAATTCAATCGGAAAATTTACACTTTCATTTTCATCAACAACAGTATCGATTGATTTAAAAGACATCAGATCGCCTGGTAACAACTGTTGTATCTGGAAGTTAATTTCGTCAACATCAACGTTTTTGGCTGCCAAAATCGCCCGTTGACTAAGCCATTCAAATAATTATTCTGTATATCCGGGAAAATACTCTGAATCAATTCAGTTTTATCCTGAACAACAGTGCAAAAATTGTCTGGTAGTTTAATGCATTGCGTATTTGGTTGCAGTTTTATTTTACCGTTCCCAATATCTAGTAGTTGTTCGGAAAATATTAGTGCTGATGGATCATTTTGCAATTGTACTCGCATATTTATGGTCAATCGAAGTGTTTCAACACTTCGCCATAAGAATGATTGTTTCAAACATGCATTAATCTCATCCGCGAAAGTAGAGCGAGGTATAACCGGTAAGGTCTGCCGGAAGTCACCAGACAAAAGTAAGATAGCACCACCGAAAAGTTTATTATTGCTGTTTAAATCTTGCATAGTTCTGTTTAATGCTTCAAGTGAATATTTGTGTGCCATTGTGCACTCATCCCAAATTATTATAGAACTCTTCCGCAACACTGCAGCTATTCCACTATTCTTTTTGATGTTACACATTGCATCTGGTTTATTATGAACGTCCAATGGCAGCTTGAATGTTGAATGTGCTGTTCGCCCACCATCCAGTAAAGTAGCCGCAATGCCTGACGATGCTAATGCTAATGCGATTTTTTGTTGCGACCGTATTTTGGCAAGAATCAACGATATTAAAAATGTCTTACCGGTTCCACCGGGTGCATCCAAGAAAAAAAAACCGCCTTGTTCAGCAGCAACAGCCAGCATAATCCGATCATAAATAATTTTTTGTTCTGCTGTCAGTAATGGTTCACTGTTCATGATAATTGTTGCTAAACTTCCATGGTCATATTGATTTTCTCGTTGTAAATCGGTATTGACTAAGTCGGTGGCTGGACGATTAGGTGATGGCATACCATAATGATTAAGTGGTAAATTTGAAATAAGAACACATAAATCCTCGATCAAGACCAATGCTTCATTGTACATCTCTGGTGTATAATCTATGTTTTGGCATTGATTTGTTTGTCTAATTCGGTGCAAGATGTCTTCTGTCATACAATTTTTATATTTTTCCCACAAAGTTTGTGCTTGCGAGGGATAACATGTCGCCAAAATAATTGCAAACAACTGACGAATGTTATTCGGTGTTGATGTCAACGCAGCATCAGCAAGCGTTAAGTCCCAATGGTTATCGTCTTCTAGCAATTGCAGTTCACGACATGCATCCTGGTATGTATTGAATACTCGACCATTAGCTGTTCGTAAAAATTCAAAAGACGTTGGTCCGGGAACATTCACCAATAACAAACGTAAATAGAAGCACTCACGTTGCTTTGGATGTACCGTGTAAAGTCTCCCCAATGTCTTAGCTTTGAATATGCCTGTAATGGAAGGATGTGGTTTTCCTTGTTTCCGTGGCTCCCATTTTTTACTGGATTTGTTCCATGTGAAATAACGTGGAACATCACCATACACCAATGTCTTCGCGAATTGGCCAAAAACATCAGGTTTTTGACACAATGTAAAAAATTCAGTTAGAGTCGTTTTCGGAGCTTCGAACGCTCTTTGGAGAACATTTTCTTCAGTGAAGTATACACGTTGACCGTTTTCAAGATGTATTGCCAGATGTTGGACAGCAGGATCTCTTTCGTGGATGGGAAAGCTGAGAATATGCCAAATAGCTTCATTGCTGCTAATGTATCTGCCCATTTGGTATCGTGCTATTTCGTCATTTTTATTTATGTTTTTTACTTCAAATATGGCCAAATCACTGCCTTTGTTTACATATTTACAAATATACTTAATTGATTTAACAGAACTGCAAAGCTCAACATTGATATGAGCTTTGTAAGTTTTTGAAAGTAGTGGTGAGTATGGTACCACCCACTGATTATCAAACTCAACTTGATTTGGAAAGTTCGGCAGTCGCATTGTAAATGTGTGGCCACCATTCTCAGTACTTCTGCGGCGATACATTGGATAACCATCAATATCCGTGATCGTGTCATTCGTATGCGGCTTTGGGAAGTTTTTTTTACATTTTCCATTTTCCATGCACGGTGACGTCATGTTGAAAACACCGCATGGCCCATGGATCATGTGTTTGGTGACAATATCAAATAATTCTTGATCAATTAATGGGTCTGGAATTTCGGCTGAAATTATTTGATCGATTTCTTCAGGACGGATTCTATCTTTAAGCCAAACCAAAATGTGGGCATGAGGCAAACCTCGCTTTTGCCACTCTATCGTATACAGCCAACAACGTGTGATACCAAAAATTGTATATTTAACAATAAAATCAATTAAGGATTTCAATTTTTGTTTAAACACACGTGCAGTTAAATCATGACGATGAATGGCTTGTTGTCCTGGCAATAGTAAAGTTTGTATCTCTTCCCAATTCGGATTACATGTGAATGTAATAAATAAATCCGGTCGGCCGTAATGACGTACGTAAGTCATCGCATCTTGTATGTATTCCTGCATGTTCCGTGGACTGCCGATGTAGCTTGAAGGTAAAATGAAAGCATTACCGATGTCATTGGGATTTAAATTTCCATCGATGTTTCCAGCAACAGCATCTCGTAAGTGAATATATTATTCCGATCGTAGTTTTGACGTTTGCGTTTTGACGTTTGCCGCTCGCGTTGTTGAGGTTAGATTTTTTCGGTGGCATTTGACTGAAAATAATAATTTTCTTGTTCTTATGATATTCTCTTGAAGACGTTCGTTACACTGTTCTTGAGATTCTTGTGCATGACCTGCTGTCCTGATTCTTTGAGCTGGATTTCTTGATTCAATTTGTTCTGCCAACTGATGGGCTCTTTTAATACGTTTGCGTCGAATAACTGTCACTGTCAAATAATAACAGACATTAGCGCCATCAACCCAGTCGAAAGGTATCGACATCTGTCAGTTTTATGACTGCCAAATAATAACAGACAAATAATTAGCGATAAATTAAAATTGCGACTATAATTTGAGATTTAAACTATCCTATCTCTCAAGTGCACATCGAACTGCACATGGTGTTCAAATTTTATTATAATCGGTTAAGTGGTTCAGCCGTCCATTGAGGACAAACATTGTGACACGAGATTTATATATATTAAGATAATACTTTAAAAGATTCGGTTTATAAAGATAAAGATTCGCCCCTTCTTCAACAGCTAAACGAAGACTCGCAGCTTAGAAGCAGGGAGCTGTTGAAAAAGGGGCCACAGAGCTCCGAAACGTCCAGCAGAAGTACTCACCCAATCTCTATCTTCTTCTACTTTTTTTCTCCATCTGTTGACTAACAATAATAAGTATATATATATATATATTGGTTATAATAATGTAAAAGCGTTTGAATTTAGAAAAAATATCGTCCGATATCGAGAGCGACTCGTGGAATGAGACAAACACAAGGCTTGACATCAAAAACGACCTTGCCGTGAGCGCAAGACGCTGATGTCCGGGATCTCCCCGCCCTGCCGTCCAGTCCTAACCGGAAAATACCATTTTGCCGATGACCAAAACGGGCAACTTGACGCAAACATTCCTCGACATGAGACTTGCATGCAGTCCAATGTCCCGGTGTTGACATCGGCTGAGTTCGAATTATCGATATCAAAAATCCCTGTTTATTGTCAAAATTTAAACGGTCTTTAAGGTGCACATTTAATTGGATTTACCTACTAAATGTTAAGTGTTAGTGCGACGTCATGTTTAGGTGCGTACTGATTTAAAAAAAAAACAACCCAAAATTAATATTAACAAATATTAAAAAATTAAATATATAAAATAGACGGATTAGATGCTGCAATATTAAAATAGTATCCTTGACATTTAGCATAACCATTACGTTTTTGTTTAAAGTTTAAAAAAAAAACAAAAAATTATCATTAATTTAAAAAATAAAATGATCGTGTCGTACTTGTATATTTGTTATTTTTAGCGTAAAATGTCGTCAATCTTCTATTAACTAATTATTTAGGCAGATAAAATGATGTTGAAAAATCGGCAAATTATTCAAACTAACTTTAGTTGTGTAAATAATAAATACTATCCTTATCTTGTTTACGAATATTTTGTTATAAATCACATTATTTCTATGCTACGTGGTAAAGTTGACCAAAAAGTCCCAACTACTTTGTTTAATAGTTTTTACAAGTTGGCAACATTCAAGGTAGAAAATCGTAAGAACCGCACAATTTTATTATTTTAGTTATTTTTTTTTTAAATATCGCAAATTTGACTTTTCTTTATTGCGTCATTTTTGGAGACGTAATGTCGCGTCTGTTAAACCTAACACGTGTATCATATGCATAATCTAACAGCTGCAGAAAAGGATCAAGGGCGATCTGAGATCCTTATGAGCAAGTCAACTTTCTAGGAATGAGCGAGAAAGGAAGTCCCGATAATAAATGTCATCCTCAGTGCTCTACATATATCGTCATTGGCAAATTATACTTTACATAACAATTATAAGTATGTCTGGATAGTTGACTCACAGTGTTATCTTATCTGGAGTCAATGGACCCTATTAAGGGGCGTTTCACGCAGTAGCAAATTTCACCAAATGCGTATCTGTGTTTTTACATAAAATATATTTAACACTCATTTATTTAATAATTAGCTACTTGAATTTAGTTTTTAAATTTTTATATTTATATAAATAATTTCGAAAACGGAGATCGCCAATTATCGTCACTTCCCTATTGGGAAGGAGCCGTTCAAACATTACCTCATTTGAGAGGGGGGCAGACTGGTCCGCGGATGATGGTAATATGTCTTAGGAGGGGGGGGGGGGGGGCTTTGACGTCATGTTTACAATAGTTAACGAAAAATAAACAAATAGATTTTAGTTGTGTATTATTTGTAAACGTTTTTCTTAAAATTGCAATTAATTTTTCTGAAGTTGTAAATGTGTCTCAGCTGTCAGTCTTCTAAGCTTGCAATAATAAATGTGAATTAAATGCATCGTAAAGCGTTTGTTTTTCGGATTTATATAAGACGGTGTTTATGGTTATAAGTGAAATATGTTTTTTTCTTTTTTATTATGAGGATTATGAGGACAGGATAATTGTAGGTAAGGAAGGGGGGGGGGGGGCGATGGAAAATAAAAAAAAAATCACGGACATAATAAATATATTAACGGCTCCGAATATCGTAAGTTTTAAAAAGTGTATTAAAATGTGAAAGTATGTATAATTAATCTCCGATATGAATGTTTTATTTTTCTCAATACTTGTGTATTCGAGCATTTAGCTTCGATAGCTTCGTTTCTGTGCCTGTATTGTAATATCTTGTATTGAGGAAAGGGAAGGGGAATATAGGAGGTGCTGCAGGTTTATCGTCAAAAGGGTTCGTTTTTTTTATCACAGATCTATAAGAATGCAGCAGGTGGTGGCAGGTGCAGGTGCAGTTGGGCCACGAAGGGAATATTCGCACCTTCGATCCGATACGAGAGCCAGCGCGCACTTAGCAATAAAAGCAAAGGAAGGAACCAAGTTGCTCCTCGCAGGGACAACGAGCTCGATCGAGGAGATAGATAGAGGACCATGAAATGCTAATCCGGTTGGTTCTGTCCGCGACGAGGCCTCGTTTATAGCTGACGACGAGAAGCTTTTAAAACACAGAACGTCGAATTTAACCATAGGTACGAATAAACATACAAGTGTGTCATTTCATGCTTTTAATACCAGAATTATAAGGAAAAATGTGTGAGTGCCGTGATTTTGTGCTCAAAAATTTAGAAATGAAACAAAATATCATTTACTCAGAAAACTTGACAATTTTTTTTTCTCGGAATGTTCTGAATTATATACACAAAATTTTGGATTTGTGTGACTGAAGTGCGACATCGCTCTGTCGTTAGTAAGTAGTTTACTTTACGCAGTGAAGTCAGTCGTTTGTCACATATCAATGCACTCTCTAGTAGTTTAAGTACATTATTATACCTATAAATAAAATTACTAGCGCACTCTAGTGGTTTCATTTCAAACTAAGGTATAACAAAAAATGTATTACAAAATTAATCGTTTCTGTACACGTGTGGGGGTTTATTGTGCTGTGGACAGCCGCGTTGTAGGTAGGCAGATAAGGAAAGTATCCTTATCTGCCTTTCTTAAGGTATAAGGAAGGGGTGGTGAGGTAAAGGGGTGGGGGGGGGGGGGGGTAAACGTCTTCAAATCTCCCAAAGGGCATTAGTTCAGCAGAAAACTCATAAATTACGCTAAAGCGTGTGATTCTAAAACAGCATGAAAAAATAAACTATACAGAACTTAACATTGTATTTCAAACGAAACTTGGATCAGGATTATTTTATTTAGTAATATATTTTTGTTTAATAAAAATCATCTAGAAGTGGGTATTGATTGATATTATTATTGTTACCCTAATAATGAAAACTAATAATCTAATACTAATAAAAATAGTTATGTAATATAAATCAGCCGAACAGTTTCTTCGAATATTTGGCTCGGCAAGCGAGGAACCGAATAATGTTCGAACATATAAATTCGGTTGGGTATAAAAAACATAAACATATAAATTGATAAATTAACTCGTTTGTATGTACATAGCTGCGTTAATAACTTTCACTCCCGTACAAGGTCTCTTTTTTGACGAGTAAACATTTATACACAATTAATTTCGATTTAAAATTATCTGCCAGTGACGTTGACTTCAGAGTTGAGAATCAGTTGACTTTAGCTTCACTTCAAAATCGAGTTTGCTCTTTATGAACGAAATAGGCGACGAACCAGCCAGTGGGAGGAAACACAGAATTGTAAAGTATCAGAATAAACGTGTACACATGTTAACCTTAAGTCCCAGCACTCTTTTTGTTTAGCAGAACCAGCATTCAACATGAGCATATTGGATCCCGGTGCTCGATGGCAGATCGAAAAGGCGTTCACCGACCAAGCCACGCCGGCAGCTGCAGGTTCGATCTCGATGCAGGGGATTCCGCCATTAAAGGATCCTTTGATAAACGCCAACATGTTTATTACGCCGCGCTGCCCGCCGGCAATTAAGTTCCGATCGCAGGAGGATCGCTTCCACGGCCGCGATGTCAAATATAATTAACATCTGCGCGGTCGCAATAAATCTTCGCCTTATGTCGGTGTGATTTTTTTGTGGGGCGGTAGCCTTTGGACTATCAACAACACCTGTATTGCTAAAATGTAGAGAGATTTGTCAACGCTCGCAAATTTCAATAAATGATGATTCTCAGTATTCAAACTCTTTTAACAACTCTTAAAAAACGAGGAAAAGGACTTTGGAAGGAAACGTGTGGGAAAAATATGCACGGTTTTGACTGTGAAAGTATTAATCCATTCAAGCTTTTTCGTGCACATAATAGTTCCATTTCAATTTTCAATTTCAATGTTGCCAGAACTTTTATTATTCAACTATATACAATTACAATATATAGATCCAGCTAAGACATTGTCTTATCTGCCGGTGTCTTAATCTTAACTAAAAACAATTTATTTTAACATGCATAAAATATAATACAAAGTACTTAAAAATTAAGTTGACGTAACTTATGTGATTACAAACAAAATTAACCTAATTTAACTAAAACCTAAATAATTTTTAATATGTTTTTATCCATAAATTTTTTAATTTAATTTGTATTACCGATTTCCTTTTAAGTTTTCTAATTTCAAGAGGTATATTATTAAATAGGCTGGGTATAACATATTTTAATGGTCGATACCCATACGTTTTTACATATCTTTCGACAATATATTTTTCATTTTTCTTGTTATCTATACATATATACTATATATAAAACAAAGTAGGGTTAGTTACACCATTTCTATGATCTTTGATTCCTTGGATTTGTCTCCGTTCTGAATAAGCAGAATCAAACATCGGAAAAAGATGTTCACTTTGTAAGGTTATCACATTTTGAATTTTGTACATTTATTTTAGGTATTCTTATTAAAAAACTGAATTTAATTCAGCTAATAAGTTAACACAAAATTTAATGATTCTGAGGCGGTACGAAGTTCGTCGGGTCAATTTGTTTAATATAAAAATGCTTCTCACTCTGTTGATAGTAGCTTCAAAATATAAAAAAATATGGGTTAGATGTTTTCACATCAAAAAATACGCACTTATTATGCACGAAACGATACACAATATTTGGAATAATTTTCATATAAACTAACCGTATATATTCTACCGCGTACACACATACTTGCGGTATATAAAATAATATATTACGCAAGTTATTCAAATGCCGCTGAAAGGTCAGAGACGGCCTATCATTACGCCATTAAATTAATGTAAATAAACGCAGAAACTGCACACTAGATTCGCTCCGCCAAAGTATAGTGGGAATCTTTCCGCGTTTGATTATATTCAAAGACGGTCATTTTATCATTCTGCGGAATCGTAGTGTAATTTGACGAGCGAAGGCGCCAATCCGCTGTCCATAGATGCAAATAACATGGCTTTATTGAGAGGTTTTACCTTGGGTAATTCGTTGACTATCTCTATGGCGTGGAAAATTTATTTATTTTATTTATACCATTTCCAATGTAGCACTTAACAATGTAAACAATAGTCATTCCTAGCTATGCATTGCCTGTTCCTTGGAACAGGCAAATATACTAAAACTATAAATTTATGTCATTTATAGATTTCTGCCTTGGGAAATTAGCCATTTTGTTTTTAAATTGATTTCCTTTCGCAGGCTTTATTTTTGTGTCTAAGGAATTGTGCTCTCGGTACAAGAAATGTGAACTATCTTTGGCCAAATGTTATGAATTGTGTGGAAATAAATTTTGAAAAAAAAAGAAAACGCGAATTAAAATACATATACGAGACAACTTCTGCGTCCTATGAATGTAGCAACTGTAACCACACGAGGGAGAAACAAATTAGGCATTATAGTTTCTTTATAAACGTGACTGATATAATTTTAGAAACAACCTTGGTTATTCAGAATAAATATAATATTGTTTTGGAATATACATTCTTTTTTTCTTCTGATATTATTATTTTATTATTTACTATTATTGAATATTATATTTATCTTTTAACGACACATCGGGGTTTCTTAAATATTTGATCACAATATATTTAAGTCAATACAGAAATGAACCAAAACAATAAAAATATATTTACAGAAACATACCAAGGTATGCAAAAACTGAAAGTAATTTGTTTACATAACTAGTAAAACCCACGCAAATTTACGGCAAATCGATAGGAACATCATTAAGTACCCGTTTTTTTTTCTTAATAGACGCATAAACCAATGAATGATTAAAAAAAAACTAACAAAGTTGTTGGGTTCCAATGACATACTGAATTCTATTTTGGAGTGGTGCTAATTAGGCATGTTTTAAAATATACCTACTGTCATTGGGGAGCCTCATTAAATTCAAATATTTATTTCCATTAACACAAAACGTATGTAGGAATGGCAATACAAAATCGATGGAATCTGGCCAATAAAAATAGTGATAAAATAAAAAAAGTGATCAATTTCTACTAATGACAAGTTTAAGTCGCATATCGGTATTATAGTTTAATGAATTCAAAAAATTAGTAAAAACATTCGTTAGGGCGTTAAACTACTGGCCCAGTAGTTACAAGTTCAAATCTAAAATTCACACCAGTTTTAACGCTAGTTTAAGCGAAATTACCCTACCCGAGAAGGGCTCAAAATAAATTAATATGACCTAGGAGGTCACAGCAATTATTATAAAAACAAACCAATACGTTATAGTACATACAATTAGTATATGGTTTTATACAAAACTCATAGACTCATTTTAATGAAAATACTAAATGCAATTTATAAGAAAATTGACAGCGAGAATGAAAAACTGCATATATGAAAATTAACCACCATAAAATTATTGAAAAATCAACGGTATGTTATAAATTTAAGATCATAGCTAAGAGACTAATAAATTTAAGATTTGAGCATGCTTTAATTGAAACTTACATTTCTTTTTTTTTATTTAATTGAAAGTATGCCTAATAACAATATTTATAAGTTACTTTTTTTTCGCGTCGGGTAAAATTCATAAGCATCGGATTGCTTGTCTTAAACATTAAAAACCATGATCTTTACCCGTTATAAAAAAATCCAAAATATTGGATAGGGAACTTATTTTTAGCTAAAAACATCTGAGTGCCAAAACGACCGATTTTTCATCATCGGTTTGTTATCGCAATCCATCCTAAGTGGATCTCAACGTGTTAGCAAATTAATTTAAATGGTTCAGCCTCTAAATAACATAATAATATGTGTATTTAACATTCCTGATATTGTAATGTGTTTGGGGCCGGCGTTAATTTTAAGCGTGGATTTTTAATTAACGTTGGATCGCTTGATTCACAGTGTTAACGATAAGCCAGTCAGTTATTCAGTATTTTTAGCGATGACCGAGCGTTTAGCACTCGCGACCCGGAAAATCCACTAAGTTACAGTTGATCACAGAATGGCTACGTTTCAGATTTACGCGTAAAAACAATCTACATAATATGAAACAAACGTTAGGCTACAGTGACAATTTAAAATGTTTAAATTCACGAATTTGTTTATTTTTTTACGAATTGAATTATTAGCTCGTAAAAAGAATAAGAATTTCATAGTAATTTCCTTAGTAACGAAACTTCTGAACCCCATTATATTTTAGGATAAAACAAGATAGTTTTTTTTTCTTTATGAAAGTACATGAAAGTATAAAAAAGTTAGTTATATACTTTTATTTTCAAGTCATCACTGCTTGCCTGTTTAAGGGTTAAGCGAAGAATAATGAGTATGAGTTTGTAGTTCTTGTAACTATTTAACTAGAGTAGATAGACATGACAATGTTATTGTTAACTCTACGAGAGTAAACTGTTAAAAATATCGAGCTGGCGTCGATATAACTAATAATCTAACCAAGATCATATCTTAAACTATATTTGTTTTATTTAATTTTAAACATTTCATGTTTTGAAAAACCGTAGGTTCTTTTTCCACCTTTAGTACTTAAACCTCATTTTTTTTAAAAAATACAAATACAAATAAAATATTTCTATTCAAGGATCGCAATGAAAAAAAGAAAATAAACTTTTTTAAATATTTTACATATAATATATTTAACGTCGTAATTTAACGTTGTATATTATTAACGTTTGTAAAACAAAATATTAAAAAGGTTTGGCTCCCTCCAAGTCACTCCAATAAATTTGTGCGTCGTATCAAATGGGACTTAATGAAAAGTCCAACCTTTATGACCTAAGCCAGTCACGCCCTGACCTGGCCTTCCGACCAAAGCCAACCGAGGCTTTCCATGCCATGGGCCGGGGCCGCCGTGGCCCTCTCAACTTCGAGGGTAAGAAAGAAGGCACGGCGTGGCTATTTTCGCGGTTGGACGCGCCCCGCCCCGAAGAGCTTTTTAACGTTTAGTTTATCTATAGCCATTACAGGATGAGCTATAATGAAAATTTATAGGTTAACTCTGTTAGAGCGTCAAGCTTGCATTATGTAATCAAAAGAGTTTAAGCCTCACTCTTTGATCAAGGTAAATTTTTATAGGTAAAAAATAATTAACGTATTTAATAGGCAAACAATTAGAGTGACATTATTTTTTTATTTTACCTTACAGAAAAACTTATAGCTAGACATACAATTATTACAATGAAAACATTTTTATGAAACATTGGCCAATTATAAATATATCCCTATTACAAAAAAAAAACATTCAAAGAACATTTTTTTTAAAGGATTCTGAGGTGTGAATTTTCAAATTCAATTCAATTTCAAAACATTAATGTTCTTTTCTTAGTTCTATTTAATGTTCTTGGGTTTAGGGTCTAACGTGCGTGCAGAGTGGGGTGTTCGCAAAATTATAATCTTTGTGGAGTTTTTATACTTAGTTCCATTAATAAATTGCTTTTTTAATAACATAAAATATATCACTCATGTTAAATTGTTGGTTGTAAGTTCTTCTAATACGATTCAAAACTGAAATCATAGCATAATTAGTGTTACACTTAGGAACATCAAATTAACTTGGTTACGAGTATGATGAAACGGAACTCTGGGAGATTTGCCACCTACCAGATATGAGGAGTCGATTATCGCTCTTTATAAGAGGAAATTGAGTATTAACTTTTCTAAAATTTTAAATGACATTAATAATATTAGAGAATCTATTCGCATACTAAAATAAATATTATTATATAATTCTTCAGAGCGAACCTACACAGAACCTATCATACACTCGGGCGCAACATTCGTTAACATTGATCTTTTTTTTTATTTGTATAATTTGCATGTTTGAGTGAAAGCAGAGGGATGCAATAAAATGCAACGTGATAAAGGTATTAACAGCTAAACACTAGTTGGAAAGCGTAAAAAGTTCGTTGAAAAGGGATGTTGAGTAAACCTTTTAAGAGGCACAGAGTAACATTTTAATTTCCTATCTCATTCGTTCCAATCTTTTGGGGCTGATTATTCTCTCGTTTATTTTATTATCAGGTAGGTAGGTAGCTATATATAAATAAATATATTTTAAGAATTATTCAACAATTGTTGCAATAATATTCCGTATAAAAAAATAATATCCCATATCTACTTAAAACCAAAAAATCTACCTTTTTGACTATTGTTGGAAAATTAGTGCATAAACTTCTTCGAAAAAAATTAATAGTGTTTTCAATGTTATGTACATACTACAAGATGATTAAATAATTAATTATATAAACTTTATTGAAAAAAATTGCACATTCTGAGTTTTACCTCCTTTTTTATTATAAAATATAATGTGAATATAATAAGTTCTAAAACATAAGTTAGAGATCATAATCAGTTCTAAATAGTTCTAGAACATAAAATATGAAACTAAAAAATAAACTATAGAGTTTATCGTTATTCTCATTTAGTTTTTTTTCTAATTTGTTGAACTGGAAAAAAATTACATTAAAATCTGATTGCAGTATTTTTACTTAGGATAATTAAAAGTAAACAGTTAAAATAATACTCGGTTGGTGTTGCATAGGTTTGGTGCATATAATTTGTGCGTTTCTATTTAGGTATTTATATATCTAATTGTGAATGTTGGGACTATGTAGTTTAATAATAATAATGAAGCTAACAGGACTGACGAAAATATCGACGAAAAAACTTTCTTTTAAAGAAACCTACTAAAAAGTCTAATTTGCTAACCTACCTAGGTAAGTATTTGTGTGTAATAAAAGTAAACGTCGCTATAAATATTCAATGCTATTAAAATTTTAATTTCTGCCGGCAGGAGGCCGAGTTTCGGATAATTAAAAGCACATTTTAACACAGGAAATTGTAATTGACGCTCCAAACAGATTTTATCGTTGGTGGATTCATAAGCGTAAAATTTTCTAAACGGCCGTGTAAGACATTATTAGCCTTAATAATCGAGAGTAATGATGATGCTTCACGTCATTTGGACAAATGTCACTCAGTGGGACTTTTGATGCGAGCATTGACTTCCTAATGCTTCAACGATTTCGCTGTAAGCTAAATGCGGCCTTCTTGTATTGTTGAATTACGTCAAATCTTAAATAAAATAATAACCCTAGTACCTGCGAGCGGTTTTTATTTTTTTTTTGTGAAATTACGATGCATATATATTATTTTAGTTAAATTGGTTCATTTTAAAATTAGTTTGATAGTAATTAATAGTAAAAAAATAGTAATTAATAAATAATTACTATTTTGGAAGCTTCCCAATCATTCCAAATTTATACTACATTCTTCTATATTTTTTTATAGTTTGCGTGCTAAAATCGGTGACAAAGGCAGACATATACCGTCAAAAAAAGTTAATGGAAATAGAAAATAAAATACTACATACCGATGTGAACTTATAAAATATAGAATCGCGAGGTGCGCTGCAGTGCATGCTCAAATGATCGTATGTGTGTGCGCGCGCAAAAGCTGCAATCGAAAAGATCGAATCGGTCACGAGTGGCGGCAAGGTGAACCGCGCCGTGTGATCCAAAGAGCCGAACGCCTTTGTGTTTGTTTGTTGCACGTTGAACGGGTCGAGCTTTGACGGAGTGCATTAATGCAGCGACGATCAAAACAATGGAAAGTGGGTCAGCTCTCGGCGACGATCCCGTTCACGACCGAAATAAAGATAAAAAAAGTTATTAAGTCGAAACCAAGGCCGATGCGACGAGATGCGCGACGCAAAGATGCGCTTACAAATTTATTTCGGGGACATTTTTAACCAAAGATTCCTTCATTTTAACTTAAGTATTATCCAAAGACCGAGAGCATGAAAAATGCTACGCTAGAAATAAGTACCTACAATATAATATGGTATACTAGTTTAAGTGTGTAGTTTTTATCATTCATCGCATCAAAATGCAATTACAAAACGTTTGCTTTAGTATCTCATCATCATCGGTGCTACAACCCAGTATGAACCGTGGTCTCTTTAAGGATATTCCTTTATTTTCCCCGACCTTTTTTTGCGCCAATCGTTAACTCCTAGCGCCTGTAGGTTTTAAGTACGATATTAAACCATAGGCCTTCCAGCACGATCATCTGGTCTATTATCGAATAAACTTTTAGGTATATTTCCAACATCCATTCTGATATTTTTAAGCAGAAGAAAAATTTTAACAAATGAAGTGGGTACATTTTTAGCCATATCAAATTAAAATAATACAAACATAACGTCAAGAAGGTAAAAGCATTGATTATAGGGAAATTAGTCCTCAAATAACCAGGTAAATAATCTCTAATTTCCACTCTTCAAAACCTGCCCATTAGATACGAGTACATATTTAATCTGCGCAATTTCGATCGTGTTTCCGAATTTTGTAATGGTTGTAAATACGCAAAAGAAAAGATCTTCACGTTCTGTAACTGCTTTACAGAATTTGAAACTCTGAAATTCGCCACAAGTCCCAACCAAAACTTTAAAAAAGTGGCTACCATGGCCTACCGGTTTGATCTGCTTCTGCTTGGAATTTCCAAGTCATAAATCAGCGTTCTTCGCAGAGTCCTTCGCGGTTTATGCGGTTAGGTTGTGGAATTAATGCCCTGATAGTATTAGCCTCTCAATATTGCCATTTTCTAACGTTCTTCTCAAACATCTTCCTCCTTATTCTACATTCTTACGCTCGTTCCAATTCTATTCTTGCTTGGGGATATTAACTGCCTAAAGAAAAGTTGATCTTTCATGTTTAAAGTTTTGAGATTTTTTATTACGACTTCTTTTTCGCCGACACGAAATTTTAGGACCTCTCTGGGTGACAATCTCTACCAGAGACTGTCACCCAGATATTGATGTATTTATTATTATTAAAATATTCGTTTCCCTAAGATACAACACAATAGGAAATATAATTAAATTTTCAGGCCTAAATATTAGTTATATCAATAGTATCGAGTACAATTTAATTAATAAATTATTTATTAATTTAATTTCATTAATAAATTATTAATTATTTATTAATTTAATTTAATTAATAGCCTATCTTAAGAACTGAAAAGATCCTAAAAACACTTACGTTGAAAATTTGGAATTTTGTGTTTAGACGCTTCTTTTTATCGAATCTTACTATATACCGAAACATACTATATAAGATTTTTAAACTTTTGACTCGCGTAATCGGTAGTTTTATCGATGATGATTTTTTAACAACTAGCATGCCTATGACCGGAACCGGCCTGCACCATAACAAAAAGCACTAACAAAAGACAGCTAGACTGCAGCATATCGACCAATAACAGGTGCAGATTCTGCCAAGCCGGCCCAGAAACCCCTATACACCTACTTGGTGAATGTGGGCCCCCTCATTTACAACTAGCTTCTAGGCAACCACCTCCTTAATTCTGAAGCTATTTAAACAATCGCACCCAAAAAATACTCAACTTTATCTACAGTACAGGACTAGAGGGTGAACTATAAGTGGATTTCAAAGTACAATAGTTCTGCAAAGGACGCGGTCCACATAACAATCCCCCCTCTTACAGGTTAAGTAAAGTCATGTTTGTCTAATTGCACCTCAAAAATAATCGTTAGATCTAAATTTCGCCCTCGCAACGATCGTTGTGAAAGTTGTATTCGCCGGTCGTATGATCCGCGCCGTGCGCCGCAGCCGTCGTGGGGAGAAGTATGCGCAGTCGAGGTTCGGCTCGCACGAACCACTTCTAATATGGCGCAGAGCCGGGGCCGGTTCCAACGGTGCCAACGACGGCTCCCGAAATGGGAAACTCCTACTCGCTAGTATGACCTGAGACGGCCAGGACAGTTGTGCTGAAGATTGCAACTAGACAGAGACTATCCTTTACACAGCTAGTGTGACATCCTATGCAAAATCATGCGTGGTGCATGTAATCACCGAAAGTTCGTCCGCCATTATTTGTTATGTAAATGGCATTTATATACTTTTTACCCGAGCCTATTTTCCTGTAAGAGCTCTAAAAATTTCACTTGAAGTTTAGAAGCAATAGAGAATTTTGAATTCAAAACAGCCTCATTGCAATAATTATTATTTTAATTTAGTATTTAATATTCGACAGAATTTTAATCTACTCAGAATGAAATTTACATATCAATGCATAACATATATTTATTTTGGATTTTTGTGTTGGGTCATATAAAAGCCTTAAGCCCTCAAATACGATCGAAATTTGGATGTTCAAGTCATCTAAAACATAAAGATGTTGTACCGTGTTGGTTAATTGCGAAAAACAGAATCAAGGTAAAATAATAGTTGAATTTGCATCTCTATGAAATAAACTATGCTTTCGTAGTTTTGTTTTCTTGATTGTTGCATTCATTCAGTCAAAAGGGTACTTACATCTAAACTTTTGATAAAATGTTTGTGTGAAATAGAGATTTTTCGATGCTCTTAACTTTTAGACAAACTAGAAATTTACCCTTTCCATTCCATAGAAGCGAAATTAGAAGATAAAACGATATTATTATTTAATAAACGTTATTATTATTTTTTTCTTTATATACAAATAAGAGAGTTCCAACACTACAGCGTTTGTAAGGAGAAATTACCAGGTTAAGTCCTATTATAGTGAATATATAAAAGACCTTGGAAATTATTACATCATAAAATATTAAACCATAATTTACACCATTTACTTTTTGTCGTTTTTCTCTTTAGTTTGAATTCCACTTTTGTCTTATTTTAATAATTTTGCCTCTAATAAATATTGTTTTTTATGAAGTTGTTTTATGTGATTATTTCCAATCATTCGCAAATACGTTAAGTAATATCAAAGACGATAATAAAATATAATTGGTGGAATTCGCCTATTTTTATATGAATTTGTATTTATATTTTGGCCAAAACCTAATCCTGAACATAATACATAAATCAGTTTTTGTCTACACTACAGGCGATGGTATTACACGAAAATCGTGCGAAGAAGCTGCTAATGTGTCCGAAACAGAGTCATCTTTCAACAGTCAAATTGGCCTGTTTTAAAACCTGTTTCGCTGAAACTGGTTCGCTTGGGCCGCAAATCGATGACGTAATTATTAACTTCACGTTTGGGGTTTACGACTAAAATGGTGGATTTATACCCGATGGAATAATAAAATCTGTAAAGATTTTATCGAAGAATATAAAGTTTTAAAAATCTTTATTTAATATGTTAGGAATTGAGCATTAAAAAAAATACGAATCGGCGATCGGAGCCATAAATTTGAAAAAACGTTTTTACGTTTTAGCGGTTTATATTGTTCTCTTTAAGTATTTTTACGATCAATATTTTAACATGTTGTACATGTTTTCGAATTTCAGTGAAGTATTTTTGTTAAATTAATGAATAACGTTACGTTACGTTACGTTTTTTTTTCTCGAAACAATAATATACAAGAAAAGATTTAAAAAGTACTGTAAAGAAAAATAAAAGAAGAAAGATTGCAAAGAAACGGTTTGACATTCTAGTTGTAGCACAATATAACACTGCCTTCCTTAGTACAGACATAGTCTAGTAAAGAAGACAGGGCACAAAATGTAGCAGTGCTAATCGCTCCCGGTGCATTTATAATATTCATATATAACTGTGATTTCTACTACTACATTTCTATTTTTTTTGTCAAATTAATTATTAACAATAAATAAATAAAATAAAATAAATAAATATTTTCAGTGGCGCACTAGCGGCTCGTTCGCTGTCGTACGGCAGCCAGCAACGAAATTTTCGAATTATGCCGTGACATTTTCATTCCATAACTTTCTTATCTTCACAACATTACAACAATAACAACTAACAATAACTACGTTCTATTTTTGCTTGTTACAGCAGACCAATTAATGGAATAGGTTTGTACACCATTTTATTTTATAATACATACAAATTTAAAATTATTCAATTAAGTAGGAATTTAAAAATATATAGGTATTTATTTATGTGCGTAATAACCTAAATAAAATCATTTTCAATTAATAATTTTCGTATTATCTTAATATATTATTATTTATATAATCTTTGGTTTTATTTATAATGCAACAAAAGGTTATTGTACAAAAATAGAAAATATTATAGCGTTGTACATACATTTTAACGTGGAAATTATACAAGTTGTTAATTACAGATGATTTTTTTAATTACTAGTTATTTAAAAAAAATATTGACTATTTGATTTAATTTTGAATATTCCATCGCAGTATATTTTTTAGAAATTTTATAATCTAATATTTTGACTAATATAAGGATGCGTACAGACTGACAACAATGACATTTATTATTGTAAAGCTCAATAACCCTTGCAATGTTTGAGTCGAGAGTAATCTCGCGTTTGTTGGCTTAGTCAAGCAGTGGGTGTAATGTTTGCCTTCCATCGTGATTCATAAGCCGTGTAAAGATTGTCATAATTAGCAAATGAATGGTTGTCACAGAGAATAATGGCCGGTTGTTGCCTTGCCTTTTCGGCACTGAATTATTATCGTTTTTAATTCCATTACAATTAGAAATGGTTCTATTGGATGTTTATGGCCCGTGTCGAAGGTAATTTTCCTGAATTATTTACAGCGTTTGATAATTAAGGTTAATTACCTATATACTTTTAGCATCAAAAGGTACTTGGGATTTGCCCACTGACGCAAACGAATGTTTCCATAGTGTATTCGTCTACCTACCTAACCTAGTGCAAAATAACCACTAAGTGTTTTGGTCATTATTCCTCGGGAGGATTTGTCGCTGCAACCTGACGCCAAAATAGCTCGACGAATATCCGTCAAGCAATATTGTCTAAAACTTTGAGTGGTTATTTTGCACGCGACTGTACAAAGCGAAATAATTACTTAATATTGTATCGTGGTGGTCTAGTTTTCTAAAGAGTTCATTCTTGTTTTTTTTTTATTTTGTAGGTTTATTTTAAAATCGGGTTAATTTTTTTTTTACTAATTTTTACATGTTATATTGATTAGAATTGTAATAAATTGATTATTGTCGAGTACATCTTGGATTATAATAAAGGCATATACATATATCATTACTGTACTTATCTATAAATTTTATAAAAGTGAAACTTATAAAAGGAACCGAAGGTATTGTACAAAGTGAGGCCCGAAAGCCAGACACATGAAACCAGGGTGCGGAAAGGCCTTTAGCTTTCAACAAAGCTAAGTAACCTTATTTCTAAAAGTGAGAAATAGATATTTCGCATTTTCCTATTATGTCCCGGATACATTAGAAAACAATAACACGCTGCGATGATCGAAATACGACTCCTCCTACTTAGTATACTGTTTACATGTTTATACTGTTATGTGTGTTGTTTTATATGTGTCGTATTTAAATGATAAAAGTATATAAAAAAGGTTTAATTAACCACTAACATATTAGGTATAAAAAAATAAAAACTGACACGATAACTAACACTAATTCAGAAGTCACGTCATAATTATTATTCATTGTTCCTGGAAGTAACCATTCATAGTGTTTCGTTGGTATTTATGACGTATTGTAACAAAAACCGCAAATTTATTTGAGTCGAAGAGTTCAATGGAAATGCTCAAACTACTATAATTCGTCATGAAGGTTTATTATAAATAGACACTATTATTCAAAATCATGTGAGTTTGTAAACATTGTATACGCCCCATTATTAGACTACCAGCTGCTGCGGGCAGTTTTATAAAGGTAGATATAAAGATTAAAATCTTTATATCTACCTGAAAAAAGATATAGCCTCCGTTTGATCCATAAATTACCATTTCTCTTAAAATTTAATTTACAATGTTTCTAAAATATAATAAATATGTTACAGTTGTATTTCATACAAAAAATAAAAAAAATATTGCGAAAAAAAACACTCTGTCGCCCGCGTGGAGGAATTCCAGCCCCTCTAAGAATCTACCATTTCTCTACCCATGACATCATGAAACATTTGAAAGCAAAGAAGCTGTTTTTACTCCTCACCAGGTCCTAGAACCAAACAGGCCCGATGTCGCAACCAACCTGCTCAAGTAGGTAGGGTGTTTCTTTCCTTCCTCAAGAAAACACATTGCAAGTCCACACAAGAAAACATTCAGTCAATAAGATGTTTATTACGTCTAAAGTTTTTAAAAATGTGTACGGAAAAATACAATGTTATCGATATTCTTAAGAAATGTACCATTTCATTCTATATAAGCCCAGATAATCTATTCCGGAATAAAACGATATGCAGTGTTATTTTTTTCTATATCTACAACACTACAACTTTTGTATAGAGAAATCTTCAGGTTGCGTTTTTATTTAATGAAAATTTGATCAGTAATTAGAATAAAAATTTATAACTAGACTAGAATCAGGAAAAATAGTGAAAGTTGTAAAAGCGAAAATTGGATTATGATGACTCTACCGAATACACGAAGAAATGATAATAGAAGCAGTAACCTCACCAGACTAGGTACACTTCGAGAGAAGGCATGCATGATTGATCGGGATTCAAGCAAATGCGAAATTCATTATCTAGACAAGTCGCGGAACCTAATGGTTGAAATGCAAATGAAGAGGCTGGAAATTGCACGAAAGAAGATATGGCTAACGGGAATGAGCAAAGATCAGCGAACACACCAGTCAAGGATATGCGCGAATGCACTGTACACACGGTGGCTGGAACCTTTGACGGGCAGCTCCTCATCCATCATAAATTCCTCGGTCCTCATGCTGAACGCAAAACAAACAGGCACTTGACGATCTGTCGCGGATCACATTACGACCATTTTTATATAGAATAAAATATTACTTAAACTTTATTGCTTTAAATTTGTAAGAAAACTCCAATCAGTAGGTAACTCGAACGGTTTAAAGCGCCTCTGTAAAGGTTATAAGCAGAACTTTAACAGAGTATAAATATGGTACTGTAAAAAGTAGGGAGCGCCCAAAAAGAGAAATTAAAAGATTTTTCAAAGCAAACTAAAAAAATAACATAATTGCTGCGCTCCTTGGGGTCAACATCTTAACGGTACCAGTGTTCATATAATATGTTAATATAAATATAATACGCACGGCATTCCATTTCCTTATCTAGGATTACAGCAGTATTCAACCAATATTATTCAACCAATATTATTCAACCAATATTATTAGGTTCGATTTCAACTATTTATGGAATAAGCAATTTACGTCGATATTCGTTGATTCAAACGATGATAATAATATTGAAGCATTGAATGATAAATTTCCTACGAGGCCATTAAACTTATTACAGCCATGCCGTTAGTTAATGTTGCATTTAATGATCAATATTTATGATAATTACGATATACTTTTTCACAAATCCGCTACGATATAATAATTGATACCGCGATTGATAATTGAACCTACCTTTAATATTTTAATCGCAAAATTAATTTATATTTTTATCTATCATTCATTTTGACATGTATTTTTCAGATAGTTGTCTCAAAGAGGCCCTAAATTTTCTGTAAATGTACTAGCAATAGAGTTTACTTACAAACAAAATAGGTATATGATAAATGAAATTCCGAAAACGTAGTTTTGATAAATGAAATTCTACTTATGCCAGATAGTCATTACACCTCATAAATTATTTTGAACCTTTATACAGTTTAGAAGGAATTGACTTCGCAAAACAATGTATCTAATATGACTATTAGCGTCAAGTTAAATACCATACATTTGTGAAATTACATGAAAATACCATTAAAATTACTTTCTTGCGTGATGACGTTGTCAAAAATACATGGTTTTTTAATGTTTTATCCGGATGATTTTTGTACGCTGTTAAGACTTTAGAAAATGAAAGTTGCAGTGGCTAAATATGATTTCTTGCTTCCCGTTTCATATTATGTATTGCACTTGTGTATATTTTGTATCGTCGTATCAATGAACAATAAAAACTCTGACATGAATGAGATACGATATCTCGACATGAGTGCAATTAATGTCGCATTGCGTTCAAGGGTCACTCCTCGTATTCTAAATTTGGACACGCTCTGTTTGAACAATTGCTTGTGCATTGTAATGGCAGTTCTATGAATGTCACGGTTCCAAGAATGGAGTTCAGTCGCGTTCCTCTGGTGACTTTTATGAAGATGCCGTGATAAGGAGAGAGCAATGGTTTCGCCGAGGCTGGTTCCTGAAGTGCGGATGTCATATCGATATCTGGCTGCCGTTGGCAAACACAACGCTCAACTTCCAAATCTCACATTTTTCATATTATCAGCGGCGTATTTAGAAGACATTCAGATGACTACGTTTTGGTCTGTTTGAGGCATAGTTTGAGTGTTAATAATCGCTATAGATATTTTATAAAAATTATCTCTTTCACTTATACGGTATTTATTATTCTTAAATAATTTCATGAAGATTAGTAAAATCAAAACGTTTTATTCTTTACGGTTTCTTCATAATAAAAAAAAATGTCTTTGTAGCAATTATTGCCTTTTGATTTGGTGCTTACAATGTTTCTACCTCATCCGCGCACGCTTGTCACGCGTGTTCGACTCATGAAATAGCATTCTTTTATGCTACTCCCATTTCAGAGTTTAGATCGCTAGCTTAGTTAATAAAGCTAAGTAAAATTACACAGCCATTAATAATATAAATAACCACATTCACACTCTACTTTTAAAATCAGTTATTATTTATTAATTTATTTTTAAATGCTACCTACTACTCTAACAAACAATTATTCTTAGACACTACTATATTAAAAAAACCTTATCAATATTCAAATAAAAAGAGAACACCACATGCATATGAAAGATAAAACACAAATTATAATAACTATAAACAATATACAATCTTTTTATTATGTATTACATACACTACATATATGGATATTATATGATAACGTGGAATATTTCATATAAATATTGATATACTCTTATACATACTCCATATTTATATATATATATATATATATATATATATATATATATTTTATATTAATATTTATTTATTAAAATATCCAATATACAATTTATAATATGGCATATGTATTACTTTGTAAAATTTATTACGCTTTATATTACTTTAGATATTATTTTTTAATGAAAAAAATATATAATTTAGTTTTTTTTAACCATATAGAATAAACTTTATTTTTATAAACTGGAAAATTTACTGTAAAAAATTATAATAAATAAATGTTTACAATAAATTCAGAAGCACTACCCGTCAAAAATGCAAAAAACCATCCTTCCACTAACTTTGTATTTTTAGCATCTAAACGGCTCAAATTTGTAATCCGTACGTGTATTTTTGCACCATAAGTCGATCACTTCGGATATTATAAAGAAACTGACGTTATAAAAACTCATAAACAAAAAGTACATAAAATCTATAAAATAAGCACACGACGTAACATTTCATGAAATCCCCTATCGTACACAATAAAAAAATAAAATATTTAGTTGAAGCCACTTTAAATTTAAAAAAAACATACACAGAATTAAGAACCCTTGCATTTTTTTAATTCAATTAAAAACTATATTGACTGAATTGGACTCTATTTTACATAGGTACTTAATTTGGCAAAAAAATATCACCAGGGTAGAACCGATGCACAGTATAAGGAAGTGTTGATACTGTAATCGCTGTCTTTTCAGCGAAAAACTTTCAAGCCCTTGAAAACTATTGAAGGAAGTTTATTAAATTTACTTTTGGATTTAGAGTAATAATTAGGATATAAGAAGGTTCATTTTTAAATAGTTTATTTGTGGACAAAGACAAAGTCTGATTACCACGTTGTTTTCAGTCACCTGTTCACTAAAACGACATTTGGGATTCTAACTTAAACTGTAAGAAACTTTTTAAAACACATTTCAGATCGAAAAACTTTGATATAGATAATATCATGATAAATAGCATAATGAATATTTTGGTTGTTTATTTTGGTAAAGCATTTAAACACACACACTCTACCAAAAATATGCGTTAGAATGTCAACTATTATTATTTTCATAATAATAATAATCACGAAAGCTCTGCTGTCAGTTTAACAAGTTACCAAGAAACAGTATTTTGAAAGTTAGAATACATGACCATTAGTCAAATGTACATATTTGTCATATCAATGTCTAAAAAATCCCGACTGTACCGGTATTCGTATATTTCAAGGTATGCGTATAGTATCACTAGTAGATAACTCGACTATGCATAAGGCCGAGAGAAAGTATTAAATACGCTTATAGAATGCAAAACAATAAATATATAAAATGAATAAATAGATTACTCTGACCATTATAATAATTACTTAAATTCGTAAATTCAACTTATCAATAATGAAATTAGTAATATTTAAATTGCATTTCGTCTAGTATAGCGTTAAAGATATGACTATTGGCCATAAGCTATGCTGTGCTCTATGGCCCCTCTCGTGGCCAGCACGACGTAACGCTGCAACGAAGCCAACACCAAAAATGGTCTGGACACTGACCTGTTCCAGTTGGTCCATGCCGTTGACCGGCCTCGAGGAAGACATCGCAGCGTCCGCCTCGTCTCCGCACCGGCGGGCGGCGAATCTGCACGCGCGTCACGCGTCACGCGGCGCGCAAAAAGCCACGCATCGCACCGGCCGGCCGGCGGTCGCAATTTGTTTTCGTCGGCGCGACCGTATCTTATCAGCGGCGAGGTGTGATACGGGGGGAGGGGGGGCAGGGCGGGCTTACCTGGTCCGGACCGATAACGCGACACATACACCAAAACAAACACCACTTAACCTTATTAGTTTTAGATTTCACTGATGACAAGTCTATTATTTAACTAGTAAAAAAGTTACAAAAGTGTATATAGTATCTATAATAAAGCAGACTAGTGCAAAATTTACTAATAATTGTGTTTTTATTATATATATATATAAAGTCACTCAATACCGTACCATTTCACAAAAAAAAAAAACACGAAAGTTAATGTTTATAGCGACCTAGCACTGTCAGCACAATCCTCGTAGTGGATATTTCGCAGTTCGAGCAGTCGCTGCCGCTTTGAATCCCACCCCGAATGCGACCGACCGCCGCCGTAGCCCAGCGCGAATTAGCGAAGCGGGCGGCGAGTAGAGATTTGCGGCGCAGCGCGCGAATACGACGGAACTCTTCGAGGCTCGAGGCTTCGAGGAGCACTGGGAGGATATCAGAGGAGCCCGGGCGCGGAGTTACCACACCAAACACTAATAATGATAAAATACTAATATTCATTATTTCAAATACACCCACAGGGCTGGCTGTAATTAATGGCAGAAATTAATTAATAAAATATCGTCCTCGTGAAATGAAACAAGGGCCAAAATGACATATTTTTTTTTCGGGAATGGTCTTGGGACAGGGTGTGTATGCGTTCAAGAGAGGCACTTCTGGCACACGCGGATGACAGTTTGTTAAAAAGCGTTTTACTTTTATTATGCGCAAGGGAAAAAAGAACGCATTACGTGTTTAACCCGTATGATAGTTTGAAGTTTTCACGAAGTTTCGTGTCAGTGGCTTCATAACTCAAAACTACCTGGACACATTTAAATGTCTCTTTTTTATATACCTATATAATATAATATCGGTCAATCAGTGACCGCTCACACACTTGCCGTTTTAAAATAGAAACAGTAAAACACTGACAATAGAAATGAGACATTTACCGTCTCCATCTTGTATTTCAAGGTCACACGTGCGAGATTTTTGGCGCCGGTAATTCGAGTAGTCAGAAATGCAAATCGCTTTTTAACATAAGACGGCTATGGCGAAAATTTTACCTATCTTTATTTTATTATTAAAATAAGAAAGCAATTAGGTATTGTTTAGGTTTCAGTATTTTCTAAGGAATTACGTCGTAAATTATTGAATAAAAACTAATATTGGCGGCAGTGAGTATGGCAGCATCGATGAGCATGCTCGTAGTTCCCGGTGAGTCGCGGGGAGTGGCGGGGAGTGGCGCCGCACGTCACCCGTTCATACCTTACCGCACCTGACTGTGTGGTAGCATTGCAAAAATGTTAAATGTGTGCATCTCCCGAGTTCCTTCGGAGTGGGACATTTCGAGGTCAACTCGAGGAAGGAACTATACCGCTCTCAATGACGTATGCTAAATCACGATCAAGAATCTATCGAGTTCGTTTTTTGGGACACAAACGAGGGGGTGTTATTTTTAAGGTAGTACCTACATTTAAAAAGCCAATTATAATGCCAGTTATATGTATATAAATATACAAAGTGTATTTATATTCACCGATGTCCTTTTAGGGGGTTGATATAGATCAATAATCAGCAAAAAATTTTGAAAAAATATTTTCCAATTACGAGAAAAACAATTTTGAAATTTCAAAGAAATTGTTTCAATGTTTCAGAAGGCGGTTGAACGCATGGCATGAGATCGGGCAATGATCTCGAAGAAAAACATAGTTTTCGTGTGACCGGTTTAGTTATCGATATAGATCAACCTCTTAAAAGGACATCAGTAAATTTAAATACACCTGTATATACTTTCATATAGTGTAAGGTTACGCCTTACACAAAACAAAACAAAACAAAACAATACAAAACAAAACAAAACAATCAAAACAATCTAAATACGTTATTTAGGAAATGCATTTTACAAGTTTACTATATCTTAACGATTTACACATAATCTACACTAATGCACATATATTTTACACGTTCTCTTTTATTTTTAGCTGTGACGAATCATTTGTATCGTTGCTTATCCATCATTCTCATTCATTACACATCATATTTGTTACAATTTCACCGACTTGTATCATTATTGTTTCCCTTTTAAATCATTTATTTACTACCCTAAAGAAAGTTTGACCGTAATCCATAAGCGCACAGATTGGTAGGTGAGATTAAAATACAGCCTGTATATAAACCAGCGTGCATAAATTCTGACATCAGAGACATTTCATACAAATTATATGTAATTATAATTTCAATCTGTAAAAACTTTAAAAAGAATTTTTCACATACGGCGTACGCCGTTGGGTTAAGAAATATATTCTATATTTTCACACGACCGAATGATTTGTGGATGATTAATCCCTAATCGCAAGTATTAAAATAATACCTAATTACTATAAATGTTAAATTAAAATTAAACCCAGATAGGTACATACATTACCAGATAGGTAACCCAAAACGTTTGAGAATAAATATAAGATAAAAATAACGGTCTCCATGAGGAGTATTATAATAAAAATAAATATTTTTGCTATATTTATTATTCAGTATTTTTAGAAATAATTGTACATACAATAAATGTTTAAACACTGTTCAAGGAAGTTATTGGCTGCGGCGGCGTTTACCTGACAAATTAACATCGGCTTCAAACATTCAAGAGCTGGCAGTGAAATATTTCGTTTGCGAAGTTGAATTATGAGCATAACAAATAAATAGGGGCCTCGAATCCTCTTCGCGGACCTCGACTCTTGAATTCTTTTATTTTCTCAAAACCCGTTCCTTCCTCCATTGAGAACGCGCTGAGAGGTCTGTTGTCAAAATCAGCAGAAGAGCTTTATTTAGGTATTTGTACAATCTATCTTAAAATTTACATTTCGATTTTTATATAGTCAACTAAAATAATAAATAACCTACAACTTTGAACTTTTGCATATTTACTACGGTACTTTTTCTATTGACTAAATATTAAATATACAGGTTGTTCCAAGACCATTCCCGAAGACTTAGAGGGTGTTTATGTTCCCTATTGCGTGTAAAAATTGTATAAAAAAAAATGCGAAAATAATTCATCCCAAATTTATTAATTTTATCAATGCGCTCGTGTGAATTCCCTGTTTGCTCGCAGGCGCCGAACTTATGACAAGAGCGATTTCATATCATCGCATAAAGTTTATAAATTTTTTACTCGGAAACCATGATGAATTTTGATAAGGTCAAAACAAATCATATTTGAAATGGGCCAATAAGCTGAATGTTTTTTTTTAATCAGGAATGGTCTTGGACCACGTGTGTATATACATATGTATATAGATAAATAAACTTTATTTAAACCTAAAGAAGTGTCATGTGTATCGTACAACATTATAAACTTGAACAGAACGGAATACTGCCTTGAGTACAAACGTTAGCTAGGGGACAGCAAACACAGTATAACAGTGTAAATCAATGAATCCGCGAATAACTTTAAAAAAATAGGTCATTGTATGGACGCCTAAACTCAACTGTGTTTAAGCCTAATATCCCTTATACAAATGGTGATGGATACGAGAAAGTATATAAAAGAAATGCATATATATCCTCGGGATTTGTCGTCTGACATACAGTTTTTTTTATTACTCAGTAATTTCGCTCTCGAACCGAATCGCCCTCTTTATTCCACCAGGCCCTGTCACTTGTCACTATTTTAAATTAACTCTGCTAATTAATCGATACGTCATCAACCGTTCACTTATATTATGGATTTATATGAACGACCACTTTACGCTTGACAATTTATTACGATGTCGAAGCCGACAGCGTAATTTCATCGCCGCGAGTTACGTTTTTTTTTTTAAATAAATTGGAAAAAAGTCAAGGTCTTCGTCACATAAAGAGATAACTTTGAAATTTATGCTTCTTTTACAGCTTCACTGGTGGCCATTAAATCTTCGTTTTTATAAATGTTATCTTATCGATTATCCGCTTCGTTTCTATTTTAAATGCCAAATAAATATTCGGCAGCAGTCGAGTTAGCAGACTACCGCGCGCGAGAAATATCGCTACTCCGCGCAGAACCGATTACATTATGCATAATTACCTTATATGCAGAATGAACTTAAAGTTCTCCTCCTCCCTCCTTGACTCCTTCAAAGGAGGCAGGGAACAACATATAGTGTAAACAGCCGCTAGTCGCTAGTCGCTTGTCGCTTAAGTCACATGTACATATGATAGTACAATTCGTTTTAAAAGTTTTAATTGGATAGAGAAAACCTGTACTTAATAACCTTTAATATAACCCTCGAATTACTAACACTGGCATGTACTGCACGTGATCGATATACCTAAATAATTGTAATATACATAAACGTTTATAATGAAATATAAAAAATATTAAATTATCTGATTAGTTTATTCTTGATAATGTCATGTTAGTATGTGCATATTTCAAATGTATCTGCTTATTTTTTTTTTTCGAGTATTAGTATTGTTATATAATAGGGAATGCCGGGGTTTTCCTTTTTTGTTACTTTACTTTAAAAAACAAAATATAGTTTTTATAGTTCTACTAGTCTTCTAGGTCTTGAATCACGTAGACTACAAAAAAGCGTCGCCTTTCCGACTATTTATCACTAGATTAGAGAAATATACCTATTGATAATGAAATAAGATTTTTTAAAATTTCAACATTTTAAATCAGGTCAAAAACCTTTTGGTTAATTAAATGCGTCGCCGCTATAAGATACCAGCGAGCCATTGGTGCCTTGGTCCCTATCTGCGGGCGAATTTACCTTCCCTCACGCGCCAAGTCGCGCGACCATCATCAATTCTTTCCATAATAACAGATTATTCCCCTGGATGAATTGGACAGGTTTATAAAGTTATAAACTAAACGGGTTCCGCTACGTTGCGAGCAACGATGCTGGATTATCATTGCGCGCTGGGTGCTAAACGTGGGAGGAGAAAATTGCGTTTGTCGCACATTTGCATCTTTACGAACACTAGCAGGGTGCGCCACAGGGCTCTGTTCTGCGAACTATCTTTTTGTTAAACGCCTGCCTTTCAATGTTAAATTAAATGGATATTTTAAAAAATCTCTCGAAAAAATGTCATGGAGAAAAAAGCACACATTGAGCACAAAAGCCAATGGGTTATATTATCAATTAATCATAGCATTAAACGTTATATGTTTACAAAAAAAGCAAATCACGATTTGCTTACGCTAAAAAGCCGTTATTTTAAATGTCCATGAACTCTGTTCAACGAAACGGCTTTTGGTATATTCTACCTTGTATAATAACAGACGCGACGGTATTCATTTTTACTAATATTTTGACAACACTTTGATAATATCTTCGCCAATTTGTCGGCACGCAGCTGGTGGCGGCATCATTTGCTTTCTTGCGAAAGTCTTTTAGTGGAGTGCTTCTCTCTAGAAACTTATCGTTTTTTTATGTACAATTTTCTAGTAGTTTTTTTATGGTCATTTTTATAGATGATTTTATTACATAGATATGCATATAATAGTAAGTTATTAGGAATTATTAACATTTAGAACCACAAACAGCATCTTTGCATTCACACATTTTAACCTAACCTAATGTGGTATTGGATGATAAAAATACTCACGGTGGACACCATAGAACGGGGTGTATTTAAAAACACCCTTATGTTTATTATATAATATTATATTAGTAATTTTAAAATCAATACTGTCCTTTCAAGTGGTTGATTTATATCAACAATCAAACATTAATCAGCAATTAATATATTGGAAAAATGTGCCCAATTAAGAGAAAATCGAATTTCTCTGCATGGTACTGACGGGCTGTTCCCGACCTCGGTCACATATTGGCTAAAGTATTTTTTGACCTATCTAGGTCAAATACTTTAGCCAATATCTGGTATGGTCAACGCGGTATGGCACGGGGACTCGAAATACCAAAAACAAAAAATAATAAAGTATAAATATAATATCTTTATAGTAAATGATACTATAATTTTTCTGTGCCTAAACAATTATCGCATTTCTGACTTTTCACCTTTCATGTAAATATCTTCAATGCTAGGATCGTAAAGTGACATTCGAAATCTTTGAAAGTAACACATATGCGTTAAAGGCCTTTAACGAAGTGCACTTTAAACATTTGCTTACAAATAAAACCCACGACTACGACCAAGACGAAGCCATTAAACGGACATTAGGGCAAAACAGACCGCCGCGGCCGATAGGAAGAAGGCAAGGTGCGGCCTGTCATTAGGCGCTCTTCGGGGTGTGCGGGACCTCGGCTGCACTGCACTGCACTGCACTGCACTGCACTGCACTGCACTGCACTGCACACTGCACGAGTCGTGTCCGTCGAACGTTGCTAAGTGAAATTGCACAAATGATACGTAGGTACAGTCTAAAGAGGAATGTGCGCATTGCTAGCTGCATCTTCTCATAGCAACGCAAACAAAAAGAAACTCTGTACTACTTCGGACTTTTAGATCTTCGTAAAAAAGTACCCTAATGAAGCGGTTAGCGGCGACCCCTGCGGGCTAAAGGGGATGACGCCTGACCCTATCTTATGTTAGTGGATATGGGGGTTTATTTACCCCCCGTGTACCGCGCTCTTGCAAAACTATTGTACTATTAAATCCACTCTAGTCCCGTACTGTAGATAAAGTTGAGTATCTTTTTGGGTGCGATGGTTTTGATCTCTTCTGGCTTGCGGAGATAGTTGCCTAGAAGCTGGTACCTTTTGTAGATGTACATTCATTATAGGGGTTTCTGGGCTCTCTTGGCAGAATCTGCACCTGCCATCGGTCGATAGGCTCAATTTGTTCAGCTTGCAGTGACCTAACCTTGCTTTCATTTAAACCTAATCTACTCTCTCATTTACTTTTACAATATGTTTTGGTGTAAGCGAAAACCTTTCAAACGGAACAAATACGCGCGACAGGCGACGGTAAAAGTAAACGAACTTGGTAGTTTCACGTTCGGGATAAGTCAGATTATGAAACTTTACAAATTGTGAAATATGTTGACCAAATTAGTGTGGAGTCGAATTTAAATAAGTTGTGTCGTATAAATAAAAATTAGTTTCGTCCATGAGGAATTCATTTAATAATTTCGTTTAGGTCACCAAACGAAATGTTCTTCAGTTTGCATAAGTTTTGTTAATGGGGTTACAGAATTGTTTTACATGATTACATCTCGTATATCACATAATTATTTATTATTAAACTGCTTGTATTAAGATATATTATTTTAATCTAGTTTTTAAATATTAGTGTAGAATTAATCAGATGACGGGAGGCAGTCGATCCCAAAGCAGTGGCGTGCGTCCAGTGTTAATAACGGAACGCGACTCGCGTCCCGCGCTCAAAAGCCGGTTCAATTATCTCGATGGGCGACCTTCGGCACCACACGCTTACCGCCCCGCGCGGGCGGCTCCCCACCGCAGCGGACAACGGCACACGGCTGCCGCGCTTTCTTCGCGTGACACTCGATTCAGATAGGGCTGTCAAAGTTAGTTACCTCTTCGACAACAACTATTTGGCACTATCATAATTATTGATAGAGATAAAATGACAGTTTTAAAATGAGCTTTATTCATTATGATTTAAATTTGTTTTGAGTCTTTTAAAAAAGAAAAGTAAAAGTTTATTTCCCCGCGACCCCAGAAAACCGTATATTATTACAAAACTGCAGAAATTAAACAAAATTTTATGTCCTCCTTAATAGAAATAAAATTAACATAACGCTCGGGGAATTCCAGCTTTCTATTATTATAAAGAAAAAATATGAAGAGCGCCACTGTCGTTTGCTCGCTCGCTCTCGGGCAAGACTGGTCAATGACTAGGCGCAACGAACTTGTGACAAAAACGATTTAATATTATCACGTAAAATTTACATTTTTTTTTTCTCGGAAACAATGATGAATTTTGATATAACATCAAAACAAATCACGTTTGAAATCGTGGGCCAATTAAGCTGGATTTTTCTATCGGGAATGGTCTCGGGACACGGTGTATAGAAATGTTGCGCATTATTTTCTACGCATTTTTTTTTACTTTAATCATCATCAGCACAGGCTGCCCACTGCACGGCATGAGCCTCGCCGAGAACTTTCCAATCTTGGCGGTTTTGCGCCTTTTGCGTCCAGTCGACGCCGGCGAACCGTTTGATGTCAGCAACCTCACGCATTGGTGGTTTTTTCGTGGTTCTAGGGTGCCATCACAAGATTTTTTAGTCCACCTGTTTCCGCTGTTCTTACAATACACCCACCCTGCCCAGTTCCATTTCAATGCTGCCTTTGTTTAATACGCCTATTTAAATAACAAGGTTTGAGGGCCCCACAAACCTTAAAAAGTAATTGCCAGGGGCCTCAGACACACCTAAAAACATGTAGGGGTAAAAGAACTACAAAATAAGCAAAATGATTCTTTCTCGTATATTTCTACATAAATAAACATATATTAATACACATACACATACACACATGTCACAACATGTTTTTAAGCATTGAGGTATATGGTTTCAACACTAATGAGAGATCGAAATGACAAGACGCGGAACGGGTTATAAAGTGATATATATTATAAAATGTTATGATGCAAACTTTAAGTTACATTTTTTATAAGAGCGAAAATGAGTGCCTATACCACAGGTACAGGTTTCATCGATTATATTTTATGTTGTCATAACATTTAACTTATTTGTATTTTTAAACCATTTTAAAGCTTTTCCTTTTATATTAGGGCAGGTACCGAATACTATTATTGGTATTATTGATAACAAACCCGCTGATTTAAAAATAATATAAAACAAATATTATAATAAAATAAAATACGTCATCCCCACAATTAATATAGTAATTGACCGTCGTCTTATTGACTAATTAAAATTATAAAATTATTTTTTAAAACTGAGGTTTAGAAGCATTTTCACATTACAGAAGTTTTTCCAGAAAAAGACCGCAATCTTCACGTGTTTTCTGTATCAACAGTAGCATAGAACCGGGAACCGGGCGGTAAAGCAAATGTTGTTTTAGCTCTCTCAGATTCGGTTTTTTTTTACCTCTGAACCAAATGCCTCACTTTAATTAACTTTCGGTAAATTTTTAAAATCGACATTTTTTTAGGCCAGCCAACGGCCCAGACAGAAAATCTATCAACTGGGTTTATTGCTGAATGTATTGAATCAGTTAATAAATGAACTGAAGAAACATTGGAAATTCTCATTTTTTTATTTTTTGACATGCCACAGGGTAAAGACCTAATTTATACCGCTGAATTTAATCAGTTTTGAAATTATGAATGCTTAGTGATAATGTCCACTGTTGAGCGTAGTATTTAGCGTATTTTAGTTTATTGACGATTTATTAAGTAACATGAGTAAAATACTGAACCCAAATTTAAATAACATATAAAATTGGAGGTAACATATAAAATTGTTACCTCCACAAAAGGTTATTATGGAGGAAATTTAGGAGGGTACAGGCTCACGATTTTTTGCAGATCCGAAGAACAATCTTGAGACGATTCCGTGGTCTTGAGGCCTCAATTTCAAGCACTGAACCCACTGCAGGGGTTTTATTTGCACACAGCACTTTGTCGAATAGTTGACAGAAGAGATGGATTCCTCTTTCGCAGGGTAGGATGGAAGTGAAAAAGGTAATTATGACAGATGGTGGGAGATTTGAATTATTTTGGCTTCAACAGATACCTCACCTAACATTATTCTTTTGGCTACCGATATTTACCTTTATAATTACAAAATAAAATATTTTTATTAATTATGAATAATTTAAATAATTTTTAATTTAATCATTTACGATTTAACATTTTTAGAATAAATTTCAATTAAAAAAATAAAGGTTATAATATAGGTTAGTAAAATAATAAAATAAATTATTTTCCTTTTCCAAATGCTTTCAATTTAAATATTATAAACTAAATAATAAGCCAGCATCTAAAAAGGTAAAGGTAAAATCTGATCAGGATTAAAAAAATATAATTTGCTTTTGGGTTTCACAAAAAAATCAAACATAATTTAAACGGTACACTAATCAATGTCTGTATAGTCACGCTGAATTACGCCCCAAAAAGTGACCCCCAGGAGTGGAACTGATTTCCATAAGACCCAACCACATGCACCTCCTAGATAATAATAACACGACCGTGGAATGAGACTTTAATTAAACGTTGCGTCGCGCCGTCGAACAATTATTGTGGTCTAGTCGACCTGATGGGGGCGAACCACAAACGGGGCTTCGAGTTACCTATAATATTCAGACCTCCCTGTAGAAAAAAATAAGTTTAAGAAAACATTATGAAGAATAATTGATACATAATGCAAACACGATATAAAGCGTTTATATTTATAATATTAGGATATAAAGCACGATACGATAACATGAAATGTCAAAAGTGATAGATAAGCAAAGCTTATTATAATTTATAAAATTATAAGTAATATGTGTAACTCAACAAACGGGCTTCAAATAAGAAAAACAAGGTCCGGTGTTTCAGATTGGATTTCTTTCATTTTGCACTTCCAAAATTGCACTTAATAGGCGCTCATCCCCCGTCCCAAAGGATGCTTTTTAACGTTTTAAATAAATCTGCATACACGATGTTTGGTCGTAAAATATTAAGGGAGTATAAAGTAATGAGTTCCTAAAATTTCTGTACAGACTTTTTTGCATTACTTTTTTACGCGACCTTTTGTTTTGAACTGACCGGCCATCAATAATTGCTCACATTTTTTTTCAGCTGATAAGAATTGGTGTCTATTTGATACAATAATTAATATTTCAGATAAGTATCAAGCCGGGCCAGGATGAGACAAATTGACACCACAATTTATATCAGAAAATGTACGCAAAAGCAGGTTATTTCCAATATTATTACATCACTTTTATTGTAACCACTTTTTAACATTACATCAAAACACAAGCAATTGTATTTTATAGCAATAATAATATTCGCAACAGATTTATTTTATGTACCATGTCAGAAGTTCAAAGTCGCCGTTTGAATGTGACCCCGGAGCCGTCTGGAGGGGCGTCAGGCAGACAGGAACGATATTTTAGTGCACTCCTGAATGCTATATTTACGGCTGATGATGCATCTCGTGCATAGCAGCCATATCAGATTATAGCCACAGCTGTCACGGCTGGGCCGCAGATCGAATCAAATGCACTTAAAGCAAAACACACATTGACCGGGATTACGGTCACCATAATATTTTCAACAAAACGACAAATGAACATTTTTTATTTCGCAAAATTCAAATACCTAAGTTTCGCAATCTTCTGTCAAACTTCTGAGTAAAGAACGATGATCGACGGGTAAGTTTTCATATTGAGAAGTTTCAATTTTTGAGGTTAAATAAATATATATTGCGTTTATATATTAATTTAGAGTCGCGTGTTTTGTTTAAGAAACAGCCTCGTGGAAATATTCGAAGAGAAAACCCAACTATACTAGCCGCCTAACGAGCAGTTTTAAAGACCAAAGTCAAAAACTCCAAAACCAAAGAGAAAACCCAAGTACTACTTTTTTAGCTATATTTGCTGTTAAATTTTTTTTATTAACAGCACCGTGTATTGGTTATATGACCGCTGACTGCCGAGGGTAGATTTACAGGAAAGAATAAAAAGGACATGGTCTTTCTGGACACAGAGCATGTGTCCAATGTGTGTCTGTGTGTGTGTGTGTAACTTATTTATTTATCTGTTAAGCAAGTAAACATACAGCGAAATTGTAGCATTTATTTTTTTTTCAAAGGCTTAAAAATCACTCAAACAATCATATTTAAAACTTTGTAATATGCGTGTTTGTGTGTTACTGTGTCGAAATTGGGCAATCTCTCTGTGTAGCTATAAGAAATATTTATTATAGCCGTGTGTCAATTGGACATTAATTTGAATGCGAATTTCGTGTATGAGTTAAATTGGCTCACCGTCTAATTACTTCATAACTATTTTATAAATAAGTTGTCCTTCATCTTTTTTTTAACGGAATAGACTCTTCTTTATTTTTACATTTTATTTTATCTACAAGGCTGAATTGAAAATTATCATAGTTAAACCAAATGTTGAAAGGAAAGAAAAAAATTATGAAAGGATAAAACGACGTGTAAATGCCACGGTCATCGAGAAACGAGAAATATCTTTACTTATATTTTAGGTGATATAATTCGCAGTTCTTCCGATGTGCATTCTGCGTATGTGCTTCCATGATGTCCGCGTCATGTGATGTACGAATATGACGAAAATAACAGAGCAATGCAAATAATACGAGAGGCTTGATCGGAACGAGCTGGACAATGGCTCCATACTGGGCCCATGTCAAGATTTATTATGATCGCCTATTCAGGGTTCCAATACTACTAACGAGAGTAGCTCTCGTGGGTCAAGGCTGCATTCGTATCGATATGGAAAGTTATAATGATACAGATACACGATTTGTCCGTAATTAAATTATAAACTAATTGGCATTGAAAATTTGGAATTCAAATCGAATGTGCTTTTCTTAGAAACTTTGACGACTTTTATTCATCGAAATGTTCGACTCCTTTTAGGAGGTTGATCTATATCGATAACTAAACCGGTCCAACGAACAAAAAATATAATTTCGAAAAAAAAAATCACACTAAAATAATTATATTATTAAAAAAAAATATTTTCTTCGGAGTATCCGGGGTCACCGACCGTTCCAGCGTCATGCATTCAACCGCGCTCTCAAACATTTAAAACAATTTATACTTAAGTCCTTTTTGTCGTAATTGAGAAATAATCCTAAAAGTAGTACCCTAAATTTTAAAACAACATACACGAATTTTTCGGTTAGCGATAACTGAAGTACGATATCGCTTTGTCATTAAAACAGTTTACTTGTCACAGTGACATCAGTCGTTTAACGCAAAAAAATGCACTCTTTTAATAGTGGCGTTAGTCCAAATAACATCGCAGTAAGCGTTTCAATCGATTATTACAATATTTTAAACGCCAATTAAATCTGTTATTATTCACTCTTCACACCAACTAGCTAGCAGTGTGCGATGATAGTCGACCTGGACAGACCGAAAGAAAATGTAAGCGGTGCGGGAAGATGATCGCAAAGTATGGTAAAATGTCAGGAGACGTAAGGCCGTTTTCACCCATCCCACCTTAGGTCTTCCCTAACTAAGGAACTCTTAAGCATAGGTTATTCTTGGGTAAACGTTTGACGTATCTCAATTTAAGGGACTCTTAGCCATAAGTGAGGTTTGGTGAAAACAGCCGGTAGTCTCGCCTCGTCACATACTCACGTGACCGCTTGACGGAAGGATGGCTTTGATAATTTCGTAAAAAATATACTTAACTGCAACCATTATATATTTTTACTAGTCTAAGATTTGCACTAGTATTTATCAATACGAGTAAAATATCGATTTAAACGGGACAAATTGGAAAAATATTTTTGTTACCCAAAAATACTAATCAAAGGTGATTAAGGAAATATGGTCTATAAAGGTGAGAATTCATTCTCTAATTCTATTTAATAAGTAAAGATTTAATTTAGGATTATCACGTCACGTAGTCACGTTAATTTGCTGCTGTAGTATCGCCCAGTGCATTTTCTTATGGTTTGTAGTTACTTTTAAGCTTGGCTAACTCGTGTATGCATAAGGCCGTTGGTATTTAAAAAGCTTTTTACGGCTGAATAGTTACCGTCAAATCCCATTATGCACTACTGCAAAGGCCATCTCATTAGTGTTGATGAAGCTGTTTTTCGTCCACGGAGCGAACACGAAGTCCGACTCTGAACTGAATGCATCATTCAAGTCACGGGCAGCGGGCTGTCAGTCGGTCGAGCAAGTTCTTAGTAGCTATTCTAAAAACACAATGCGAGCCCAAATTCCATCTCACGCCCACTCATTACGCCCACGCGTTTGTGCGATCAATTACATGCTTTGTGCCACACTCTTCTGTCTCACGGTGTTTAACAGGTACGGCCATTTGTATGCTGGGCTAACAACTAATTCATTTTATTGCATTTACCATTACATATGACCCCCCCCCCCCTCTTCGATAAGAGGTCCGTCTACGGACAGAACCTTCAAACAAACGCTGTTAGTCATTTCCAACGTTCTTAAAATTTGGCAAAAAATATTTCTTATTATCGCATAAATCTATGTATAACGGAAAATGGGTAAATGATTAACAGGCATTTGAAAAGTCATTTTTTTTGTACTTTAACTTTGGCATCTTTGCAAGCCCCATCTGATTAAATCGCTATTTAAAAAAAAACTAACTGCTCTGTGCATACCTGCTTTGTTGCAATCCGAGTAGATAAAAGTCAACATTTCGTTTTGAAGCAGAAATATGGAAACTACTGAAACTACGAAATATTTTATAATTTATGTAATAGCTTTCGTCGTTGAGAATTGTATATTCTAAATTGAAAATTCCTATTTGAAGAAGCCAATAAGAGCGATTAAAGTTGTAACATCCTTTTTTTAAATTTCTAGATACCACGTTCCTCGTTTTGGAATCTTGGATGATAGTATTTTTTAAATTTTAATTAGAAGCTTGAATTCCAAAACTGGTATTAATAATTATTCCTAATAGTCATTCATCACCAATATCCATTACATCAGGAGTCCTACAAGACTCAATACTAGGTCCTACACAATTTATCAGTATTGATTATAAATAATACATGTCTAAGGAAAGCAGACGATTTTAACCTTTTCGACAAGTGAAAAATACTTAAAACTATAAATATAGTAGATTGTTTTGCAGGATTTTTGCAGAATGCTTGATTATTACCGTCTCAATCATTTCAATCAGGTGTTCTGATTTGTAAACGATTATTCAAATGCGAAAAAAGTTTTATTTAGATATTTCATTAATACCGTCACAATATAGACCCGTTTTAAAAATAATTTTGATTTTTTTTTAATCAAAACAAAATTTCGTTGCCACTCGCCAGTCATATAATAGGCCAAGCCTTCGAAGTTTTAGGATTTATCTTCTCCAAATCACCGATCATAAATTAGGATGAGTACCTTTCTGTGTGTTGGAATGCGCTATATAAAAATGAAATCGTTAGAATGCGGTGAGAATGAAAATGAAATGACTCCAACAGTTTATCACACACTGACTCACTTGAAACGTACGAACTACTAACGTTTTGTGGTCGACGAACATCTAGTTATGAAAGTGTAGATAATTTTCAGAATTTGCAAGAATCGGTTGGAATATACTTATTTTACCTGTATTTTTATTTCAATCCATATGGGATCCAGCTAAAGTTGGTATTCAAAAAGCTAACTCCACACCAGTACAATAAAATATTTACAAAAGCAGCACTTAAACGTTTGATGTTGACAGCAGGTTATTAGGCATACTTAATTAATTACAGGCGTAAAGAAGATTAGGCGGGATCTTAGAAATACCATTAACGCAAAAAAAAAAAATTTAAATATGTAGATTTAGAGAAATTGATCATTTTACTGACAAGACTATTATATAAGAAATATTATTTGGTATAGTTTAGCATGGGTAAGCGAGGACAATACTACCTACCGATAATTTAATCCCGTTCGATTTGAACTCCAGCTATCAAAGTTCGAACCGCCTTATGTCCGTACCGATACTCATTCGGACAAAAGTCAAAGCAATAAAAAAAACTCGGCACAGGACATTTACGATTATCTCTTTATCATTTGGCGGTTAAGCGGTTTCGTGGCAAAGAGAGCGACCTGACATTTGAAAGATTGAGTTTTATGGACGTCAATAATTCTACTGAGGCCACGTCAACTGGCTTCGAACGACGGTAAATTAGCCATACCAACTTTCCGATATGAAAATCAAATGGAGCTACTAGACTGAATTGCTAATAATGTGTGCAAGGGCGGTTCCAGGGAGACGGGAAGGTCATGTGATAATTTTCGAAGCTAATCTGTAAAAGTATTCTTACCAGACGGTGCATCGTGATTATAATTTCGTTTCGATTAGTTTGTTGACCGATTCGGTCAAACTGCGGTTCTATCTTAAGGTGTACCCCTCCCTGCATGTTGACGGATGAACCCGCCTATGAATATGTGTGACTACCTAAATATATTGACTTTTAAAATGGCCACCATGTGATTTTACTCGTATGTAGATAGTCACGAAAAGCATTTGTTCATATAATTAATATTCCGAAACTATTTTGCATGGTACAGCTTTGACCGTGGTAATTTGGATTTGTAAAGATTTCTTTTCCAGAAAGTATGTGTTTAAATGCAAAGTATATATAAATAATCGGGTTTATGATTTTTATTAGAAATAAAGCCTGTAATTTCAAATCACAAGCTCAAACAGTTTACTATCTACCTATTACCTATTACCTATGTATCCTTTTTTTGTTGTAATTAGTTATTTTGTAAAGTTGTTAATAAATCAATAATGAGCTATGAAACATTTGAACTCTAAACAAGCGGTTGGAAGATTAATGGAAAGAATGATTTATTTATTTCTACAATCTTAAGCTCATGAATCCGTTTTACCAATTAAAGGCTGTTTCATTAGTGAAGTGTAAGCAACATCGATAGAACAAATTTGGTACCTATTAAGATTTTTTATTGTTTTAGGAAATTTTATCTGTTAGTTTTTACAAGAAGCATTTCACTAGCAAGCTTTTCCAAAAGTTTTTAAAAAATGTGTTCTCAGTAAAAGTGTGTCGATAGGCACAGAAATACAGCATTCTAAATTATGTAAATTCAAGATTTACATCTAAACCCATAGATGTTACATATGTGCAACATCCACATATCAAAGGTATCATCATAGCAATAACTACCTACCTAGCGTACCTACTATAATATCAATAGCGGTACGCGAGCCACTGGTAATACAGAATCAGACCCGACAATACTAACATTTCATCATACATTTTGTTTTCAATTTGAGGAACTTATTATGTAACCTATTCGAAAAAAAATTTGAGAAACGCTGTTACCTACAACGTAACATTATGATTTATAAATAAACGCAATTAATAAATGTTACTTAATAGTAATTAATCTTATTATGATATTTTATTAATTGATCCTCATTTTTCATTCTGTAAAAGTTTTCTCTTTGAATGACTTATAGACCTAAATTATTGTGGAGTATCAATTTGAAGTTACCGCTAGTATTTTAAACTATTTTGTGATATCAATATTGCTGGTAATCATATACTTAGCTTTGCTTTTGTCGGTATCATTTCGTCGCCTACGCAAACTATTGTCTGGTACATCGTGAAGGATGAAGCTAAAGTTGTAATGGCACTTGCGCGGCGCGGCGATCGTAATTCAGTCATGAGGAAACTGTGGCCATAACAGAACTATCTCTAGGTAAGTAGTCACAATACAATTTTGTATTGCACAATGACATGTAGTATACAGAGTGTCCCGAATCGAGATGACAGTCGAATTGAAACAAAAGTATTGTTATTTTAATGTCAAACAATCAAAGAACGAAGGAGGGCATATATTTACATTGGGTAAATAAATTCAAACTTTCTAACGCTCCATGCACCGGTGTTCGTGGAATAAGACCTGTGATAAGTCTCTCGTTTAAGTCACATCTACTACCTCCATAAAAGCAGCATATTACACTCACATACACTCACAATTATGATATGGGATAAAATTGTCGGGAAGTTCAGTGGATTTTAGCAAGTTATTTATTTTACAATTTATTTATTAAAAGGAAACAAATGAGATTAAATACAAATTGCCGATAAACAAGATTTAAGGATCGAGGATGGAATGGCTAATTATACATGTTTAAATGCTCGTATATCATTCATATAATTGTTGCGTTAGTGGTTTATTTTATATTAATATTGATAAATAAATTCTCAGATAGGATAAATCATGTTCCTTTTTATTATATTTTTGCGATACCCTCCAATACGCCCACACAATCTGTTCGCAGCATAATAACACAGTTGGATACCGATACAGAAATATGTGACAGTAATGCTGAATACTTCCATTTTATTACATATTCACAAAAAAACACGTAATTTATTCAAAATATGTAACGTAATCAATATCTTTCATTCACAATTTCCATAAAGTTTATAGATAGTTTTTTTTTCAAACTAGAATGATAAAATACCACATGTTTTAATACCAAAGGGATGTACAAGTATAATCTTCTTTTAATTGAAAAATATATCGTATATGTCTTATATCAAAAAAAGGAATCCAGTGGCGTTGAATTTGTGATTGCATTGGAACGCATGATTGGTTTCCTCTGATGACTAACAATAAGACGATAGAATAGATACAAACAAAAATATTAACTTCTGATATTTTAGTTGAAGTGGATGTAAGCACGGAGGGTTCAACTAAGTTTTTTAAAACCCTGATAGAATATGTTATTGAATACAAAAGATAATTAAATACGCATAACGTGAACAATAAAAGACTAAGATTAAGGTTATGATTGAGATAAGTTCGAAGAGAACCGAGTCTTGTGGATAGCAGTCTGATTTAATACCCTTTTCTGAATGCATGTAAAAATTAGCGCTCTTACGAAAGCAAATTGTAGCTACTTTAGTAAAGATAACTGTAGGATGGCGACCGACGTAATGTCAGCATCCGGAGCGCGGTCGAAACAAAAAGCGGCCCAAAGCTAGATGTCCATTTAGGGCGGATTAACAGTGATCTCTTGACTCTTGCCACTTCCAGCTCCATAAGCGCAATGATGCTGGTAAATGAGGAACACCAACGGGCTCCTGTGTCGTATTGGATACAAGCTAGTTAAGACCATAAGCAAAGCTTTCATTTTTTTCTTGTTTACTTTTTCATGTAATTAATAAATAAATACCTTTAGAAATCATAGTGTTATATAACAAAATTAAATATTGAATAAAATTGAATATTTAAAAAACATGAAAAAAAAAACGCATTTATACAAGCAACATCATGTAAGTATATAATAATTTTCCACACACGTTTATGCTTCTTAAGAACAGAAAAGAAACCTTCCAATAAAAAAGATATTTCGATATTTTTATTATGTTTTGTAGATGCTTATTTTTTTCTGTGTAAAATGGTCTTTAAACCTCATTATTTTCACATAATACTTATATAAATATTTAATTTTCTTATTTTTTAAAATAATGTTAATGTAATTCAAATTAAAATTTATATTTATGGGAGACCGAGTGACTGATTTTATTATACTTGAAAATTCATTATCGATTTTTTATTTTAAATATAATTAAAACAAACGAACGGAATAAACGGTGTAAAATAACTGATTTATAGGTTTCACCATCGTTATTCATTTTAAACATTATAACACACAATATATTAATTCTTCCACCCGACTTTAAAAGATTTTTTGGCTTCGCGAAAGGAACAGTTAATTAAAATAATATGATTATTTAATTATCAGGTGATTCTGAAATGCCTGAAATTAAAACATTTTATTAAAATATTATACAAAAATATTTAAAGGTTTTTTTTTATTAAATCGATATTAAAAGAAATAATAATGTTAACATCTAGAGTAAAATGAGGATGAAAACATAAAAAATATTTTTTTGAATGGTTTTAACCGTGCAACGCCCTCTGTAAGAAATGCACAGAAATAGTCAGAACCGCCGATAGTGCAGTTAAAGGTTTGTGTCTTGGTTGTTATGAAGTTGGATGCGCATTCACTGTAGCGCTGGCGGTTGTTCACATCGCTCAACCAACTGCTTTATGTTCGGACCAAACTCATAGTATGATGTGAAGTTTCATATTGTGTTGTGCGTTCAGCGTCTGTCAAAAATATAAAACAGTCGAAGTGTCGAAATTTTGAGGTTATATTTAAACCGGCGATTTGGTGTGAAGTCCTGTAGCCGAAATACAATAGGCTTTAAAGTAAAAATATGAAATCATAAGAAACGACTTTTCCATTATTTCGTGGACCTGCGAAAATCTCAAAATCACAACTGCTTGAAGCTAAAAACTAGGTGAATGCTTGTAATTTTTAGGTACATGTACCTGCTAACAACATTAGTTAACTTGTAATCTATTAAGTAATTAACTTTAAAAACTATTTATCTTCAGATTACCACAATGGCGAAAGAATTATTAGAATCTCAAATATTTGATGAATTGAAGGATCTGGAACAGATTGTTAAAGGAGTTCTTATAGATATTAAAGAGCTCAACAACATTGTCGGAGTTGAGGGGCCTTTGGAGGCCAGTTTAATGAGTAATGCGGATACCATAACTAAACTGAATTATATTTGTGGCAGCGGTGACATGGTTGCTCAAGAGCAACGGAATAACCTGAACTCCAACGGCCAAAATTTCGGCGGTGATGACCTGCAGCATGATACATTTGAGGACGAATTAGATTTTTGATAGTTTTTCATGAATAGATAGATAGATAGATAGATAGGTATGTATGTTGACATATCAGATTTAAAAAATCAATTAAATTTATCTGCCTAGGCCTATGATATTCATGTTTGAGTCAATTATTTTTGTATTGTACTTATTTAATATGTTTAAAATAAAAAAAAACGTTATAAATAATATTGTATCCAATTAAATGTTTGTCTATAGATTCGCCTTTTCCTGATCCAAACCTGACAAAAAAAAAAATATTAAAAAAATAAAACCGATTTCCAAAAAAAAAACTACAACAAAAAAAAAATAAGAAATAGGTACAATATTTTTTTTATTGTTAAGAAACAATAAAAAAACGTATCCACCAAAACTTCGATTTCGGCACAGAAACAACATATTATGCAATGTATCTGCGCATGCGGGATCTAGCTACATACAAACCATGTGTTTTCGACCTTATGGTAGACTTCCATATTTCCTATCATATGCAAAAAAAAAACATTGAAATACCTTAGCCATTTTGGAGTAATGAGTAAATAAACATAAAAAAAATATAACAACGTATCCTAAATTAAGAATTTCCTTTTTTAAAGTCGGTTTAAAAGTAATAACTCCCCATTAATAAGAAACGTCTATATCTACTTACCTACATTCTTTGCTATTTTAGTTCGAATTTGTAAAATAATATATGTATCGTCGATTTAATTTTTTCTTATTGGTCTTTTGTTTACTATTTTTTTCTTTACCTTCTTTATGTTAACCTTCTTTTTTTCTTTTTTACCTTCTCTTGAATTTTTAATAGTCGTTATTTTAATGTTTATAATATATTATATATGATATTCCTGTATATTTTAAAATATTGTGGAAAATAAAATAACTTGAACTATAAGTAGCATAGTTAGGTAACGTTTCATACATTTTTAGGTAGATTTATTTTAAAAAGCTACCTGTTGCAATGGGTACCGTGTCATGTTTTCCAGAACATTTCGACATATCTTCGCGTTTCACATTCCCTAGAACCGAAAACAACCCTTAGTTAAAAAAATATATATAAGTTTATATATCCTTTTTTTTTTGGGCACATGATAACTGCCGTAACACCTATCTCTTTCAAATATAAATAAAATTTAAGGGCACAAAATCTCGGGCATGTTCATAAATCAGACCAGGGGGGCGGGAATAGGGTTTTTTTTTTTTGAAAGCTTGCGGTTTTTTTTGAGAAGCTTGCGGTTCCTTCCCTAAGTTGCTGAAATGTTTGAAAAGTTTGAAGAACTATGCAGAAGTAAATGGAAGTTTCCAGTATTCTGTCTCGGACAGTTTCACAAGCTTTTAGAAGGTTTTACAGAACTTCCAGAACAATTTTGACCTTCTTAGAATGTTCGAAGAGTATGAAGGATGTGTTAGAAAGATTTAGAAAGTTCGGAAATATCCCTCCCTGGAAGTTTCTAGAAGGTTCTACAGATTTGGTTTTTAAAAAACATTTTTTTTTTATATATACAAAAAAAACGCTAAAACATCTCACTAATTCTGGAATGGACATAAATCAAGTTACGTAACCAAGGAAAAATCGTAAAAATGTCTTTATATGCTTACTATTGTAGCTTGAAATAAAACGTAAAATGTCCGTAAAACATCGATAGAAATGTTTGATACTAGTTCGTACAATTGGAGTTCGCCTATCTTGCCTACTTTGATCCGGTGAAATCTTCCTCCGCGTGTCGAAAGGAATTTGTTACTTACCTAACGCAAGAAGAAAGAAAGTTACTTTAAGACTCGAGTTTCCGTTTCCGATTTTATTGTGAAAAGTTTATGTTGTGTTGTGACTACATTTACTCACACATTGTCTATGCATACACATATTATATTTATTTAAAATTTACTATTATACATTTTTCTGAATTTTTTTCAATTTAAATAAATATTTTTTAAAAAAACCACTATTGTATTTGTACCACTATTGTAGCTTGGATATTGTACAAAATAATTGTTTATTATAATTATTGACAAACTACTAAGAGATAAAATGATATTGACAAAATGCTTACCTTATTTTCGCATATTGTGTGGCAGACATACTTGCAGACTGAAATATAACAAAATAAATAAATATAATATGTATAAATATTAGGATATCACACATAAATTTAATCTAAATCTTTACGCTGGCTATCTAGATAGATATAAAGAGTCACCGTAGTGTTATTATTGGCTGGCATGAACTATCTACTCCGCACACTAGGTGGGTAGTGTAAACCGCGGACTAATATATGTAAACACTAACATATACATTAGATACTATTTGTTTATGTAAAATTACGAAAAAGTTTTTGGCTGAGTAAAAATATGGTCAGTAACAAAGTTTAATCTAAGAGGTTCCTTGAAAGATCGAAATGGTCAAAAATCATGGAGAAATTGTTTTGGAACTTCAGTTTTGCCGATGACGTGATATTTCTTCATATACAAACTGAACATACATCAAAACACGTCGAATTGAGAACCTCCTATTTTTTTTGAAAAGATCAATGGCACACAATAAATAGTACCTAATTAGGGTAGGCTGCTCTCGGCAAGCGGGATTCATCTCCATATGTGCCGAAAGAGGATAATCTACAGCAGTTTGTTTTAATTACAATTAATTCTTCCGCTTGAAAATAACTCACATAAAAGAACTTATGAAGTTATGAACTTAAGTTATGAACTTATGAACTTAACATATTACTGATTATTGCAGCCTGTAAATGGCAAAATCGTTAAATCTCAATCTGCTTTCAGATAGTGCTCGGGTAGCCAGTCATGATTTCGTCGTCAGCACGTATTTAATCAATTTCGCGTCGGTCCATTATTTCTGCTCAGCACCCCAAATACGACGGATATCATAAAATTATGTATTTATGATGTTATTCTGTCGATTCTACAAACTATTGCAATCAATCTAGAATATTGATGTCATCTACGGATTGAATTCCTTACCTCTGCAGCAGGATCCTTGGTTGACAATTAGCTGATGGCACCAATGGCAGGGACGGGGCTTTTTGAAAACTTTTCTTCTAAATGAATGATTTTGCCCGATGCCGTCTTTCTGAAAATACAAAAAACACAAGGTAGGTAGGTATTAATTCAAATGAATTGCTTAGAAAGTTGCAAAATATTTTTCTAATGGTTATTCTGTGTTTAAGAGCCATTTGGAAGCGGTATTAGATTCAATATTATAGTATACCTATAGCCGCATAGACTAAAACCACCTATTTATGAATATGTTCTATGATTAGGAATCGTTAATAATGATTAATATAATATTATTTATATAGAGATGATTATATAAATAAATTAAATTATTACAATCATATCTCAGTCACAATCGATATATTTCAAGAGAATAAAGGAAATAAATATTATATTTAATTTAAGCATTCGTAATAAATATATACTATTAATATAAAAATAATTTATTATGGCTAATAATATGTAGTTATATATTAAACACACACACACACACATACATTTCGATGCCACACATAGAAACACTACACACTATAGACATACTACACACACTACACGCACATTACGCAATGTTTTAATAATGTGAAGTTTTCAACCATATTAATATTTTGTACCATTGGCCATATAAATGAAGTACTAGAAAAATACCCTATTTTTTCGCTATTTTGTACATTGATAAATAAATATGTAGATGGGAACTGTATTAATGTTATAGTATATATTGTATTTATGTTTATATGTATATACTCAGATATCATATTTATTTGTTTAAACGTTTTTGACGTAGCTACAAAACTTTTTAAATTAACAGAAATCTCTTATATACGCTATAGGCATTATTTAATTATTCGGTAAGATATTTTGTATGTATAGGTACCTATTATAATTTTTGAAACATGTGCAAGAATGTAAATAATTTAAAAAATATGTACCAGTAATATTCTCACAACATATATAATATTCACTTTAGGCACACATTAAATTTAAGCCGAGGGCTAGTGGTGCTGGATATATAAACGTTAAAATGTTACCACATTCTTCCCATTACTTCCTTGCACCGACTTGAAAGCCATTTGTGGTCCGATCACGTACTTTTACGCCCCGCGAAGACGCTGGATTGTTTCTAACCAACCTGTAAGCAAATCTCCCCTAAGCGGCATCGCGGGACTTATTTACATAGTACACGATCGTCTTCGCGACTGGCATAACTAATTTATACGCGTCTTTCCGTTTAACTATTTGTCAGATATTGAATGACATCTCTTGATAATGTATCTCTACAATCACGCGTACCTTGTAACTGCTCGTCATTTCAATCAAGCACAAAGTTTCGGAGATGTTCCATCCATTGTCAAGGGATATGTGAAAGAAAAACTCAACATTTTTTCGTCAGTATTTGTTAGCGTCAGATGCGGCCGGGACGTTTGGAAAATTGGTGTTATGTTTAAAATAAAAAAAACTAATATATAATGGCTTACGTATAAGTTGTGAAACATAGGACAATATACGAAGATCATCATGACTATAGTTTATATTGCAATATTCTTAAAAAGCCAGAAATCTATAGAATTCGTTTTATTTTCTGATGGAAAATTATCTACTTGAAACAAAGATTTCGATTATATTTTTGATTTATTGTTTTGATCAATAAATATTGTGAATGATATGAATGTATAGAAATCTAGAATAGTATAATATATTTGAAAAAAAATCCACTAAAAGAAGTCACAAGAGTTTTAAAAAATACGAGTCGAGGTTGCAATTTTACAAAATACAGAAATTGGATTATATGTACCAATCAGATTTCGCTGTAGCATTTATTTCTACTTAAGTTGTCGCTTGTATATAAAATCTAAAAATGCATATTATTATTTGGGAAATATAGTATATTTAATATTTACAGGCAGTGCTGAAGAAAATAGTGTTAACAAGAACCATGTGGGTACTAATTATTAAGTCTAAATACTTATATTAGGTATCATAAAATACTGTCATATTTTTTTAATTAACCTAGAGTTACAAACTAATTTTGTCCCCAATCATCGCCAAATTGAATCGTTCTCAATCGTCGTAATAGACTCCCCTCCCCCTACATTAAATATATATTTGCCTAACAGGATGCGGCAAATCTTCCAATCGGAAACTTTAATAGGAAATATTTAGGGACGGAAGTAACGGCAAATAGGTGTTTTTTTTCTCGCTAGCTCACCAAATATGCAAATTGAAATCTTAATTAAGACTTTAATGGAGCACTTTTGTCAATTCAATTATTTTATATTTATGAGAATATATATCGATTAGGGCACATTTCCATTATTTTCACTGGTACTTTTTTTCCCTTATTCTTCACTTCACTACCTTCTTTAATTATATACGACGCATTATTCTACAAAGCTGCCAATATTTACTTATTTCAAGCGATTTTTTTTTCAATTAGCGGTTCCAAAACAGAACTTTATCAAAGCGTCCTCTTTTATAATTTCTTATTTTCATGGTATTTTTTTTTAAATGCAGCTGGACAATCTTATGTATCTCTTTTATACTCGTCCCGTTCTATCCCACCCCAAAACCCAAAACCGAACGTCGAAGATAGAACACAAATTGGGGCAAATGTTCATAAAAACTGTACATCTGCATTCCTGGCCTAGCGTGAAAGCTTTGTCCGGCGGGGGAGGGTTTTAATGCGGTCGTATGCGCGCACCTTTGGCACTTTGGTCAGAAGAATACATTAATGGATATTGCATAAAAAGGTGGTAAATGCAGTGTACAAAGATTGGGCGCGTGCGGATGGAATGCGCTGACAAGTTCCTTCTGGACACAGTGTCATCATTCGCGTGCAAAATATGAGCGTCGAAACATATCAACATATCCACCTAGTTATACTTTAATTCTAACGTTTATCTATAATTTCTACCTAAATCACCGCGGATTTTGTTTGGTCAAGTAAGCCGACGAATATGCTTAATTAATCTAAAAAAATGTTTGTGAATTTGCCATATTACCATTTGCATTTTTGAAATTGCCAATTTGAATTTTTGAAGCTGCAGTAAAGCGCTTAGCGTGGTTTCTAAAAACTTATCTACATAATAAAATATTTAATATTTTAGAAGGAAGTTTTTACATTGTAAGTACGATATATCTTCATTATCTAACAGGGTGTGAGTGTTTTATATTCCGCATGTTAAAAAAAATATATATCAATTTCTATTTAAAACCTTTTTTGAAATTATATAATTTGTGTATAGGTAGAAATGAACAAAAAAACAAACTTGTAAACAGAGTTGCTATTCAATGGCAATAACTTTCCTACCCTTTTGAAACAGATTCTCCGAAATGGCTATTAAAAAAAAAAACAAAGTTATAGTGTGTGTTTTTAGGGAAAATATTTTTAACTAGAGTTTTTGAAAAAAATACAAATTTTGGGGAATATTTCTGCCAATGTGCTTTTAATGAATAACGGAAACAAATAAATATGTTCGATATCTAAAAACAAATAAGAGAAATTAAAAGAGTAAGCGCGTCATTAGTGATAGTTATCGAAAACACTGCCTAGGAAGGTAGAAGATGAACATAATAACGCCATAGTCGCGTTGCGAAAGTGACAGCCCATGCATTTGGTTTGAATTGTTTGTGGTTCGTATTCACTGTTAAGCTTAAAGCGCATAAGGCTGTTAGCTATTACAAATTCGCCTAACGCTTTATAATAACTTTTATGATAAATTTAAACAACGCGGCAGGCAATTTTAGTACCTTCCGTTGATGAGTTGTCCTCGAAGGACTTTTGCCGAGAAGACGGCGCACGTGCCCCCGAACACCTGGATGCATTCAGGGTTCACTTTTAACTTTACGACCAGCGGGAGCGTCGCGCCCCTCAGGCCGATGATAGACGCCATTCGCCTCTTGCTTACCGAAATGGCCGCCATACTGTAAGTCTATCAATAGTGTGCCATTTGCACGCCAGATGGTGACACGCTCCGCCAACACTGATATATTTCGAATTCGTCAAATTTGGTGGCAGAATGAAAACGAACCTACACATTTAAAAAAAAACGTGAAACGCAAAAGTTTCTCGTGAACTAAGCGCTTCTTACCTACACAATTACAAAACCGTTATTTGCCAATTTTTTTCAATTAATTTCTGATTTCGCTGTTGTCCAGGTACCTGGCGCTATTATGCACTAAATAAAAAAAAATGTTTTTCGCAATTTTATCGCTTCTTTTATCTTTTTACAGTTTTTTATTCTTTTTATTGCTGTTCGGTGATTTTATATTCTACTAATATTGTCGCTTGGGTAGTGAAAATTTTTGTTTATATTTTCAAAAATAATCTTAAAAAAATTTAGAGATTTACATAATAGTTTACGAAGGGAAACGGTGAATACAACATAAATCTAGACACATATGCCTACTTTATAATACTTGGATAAAATGAAAATGAACAAATATTGTCTGAATAACACATTTATAAACAAAACGAATTAATCGATACATTACTCCAAATTTTAACTTCCTACGATTAACCAGTTAGAAGTTGCAAAACCGTGACAAACAGACGGCCAACGAAGTTTCATTTTAAGAATACCCGTTTTTAATCTTTTGAAACACTAAAAACGGTAAAATTTATTTGATTTAAATAATTTATTATAATGCCTATTAAGAGCGGGCCACGTATGTACTATTTAATAAAACACCACTATCGTTTATATGTATACAAAAACAAATGTTTGTAATTTATATTTATACTTACATTATACCAATCTCTTTGCGTCGAATTAACACCCCCATCCAAAGTACTTTTACTACCCGTTGTTTTATTTTTCTCACGCACCAATTACATTAAAATTGTTCGCCCCTCCTATTAAGTCCCATCGCAACTGCATGAGTCAAACGTATTGTCTACGAAACACGAATAGGTATGGCCCGTACCAATAAGTTTGAGCACGATGGAAAAAATGTCGTTTGTAATGAGCCCAAAATGTTTTGAAATTGTGTTCGATGTTAGCGCTAATAACTCTCAAGAGAGAAGATATCACGGCCTCGACACGGCTGAGGATTTATTTTTTGGTTACTTCAGATGTGTATCAACTACCCACCTTTGGGTCTGGCTCCGTCGGGTGTTCCTTAAGGCAACGTGCTGGGTCTCGTTTTGTTTCTAATATTGATTAATTACTATTTGCTCAAGATGATTTGCTATGAATGTGATATTTCCCAGAATGTTTCGTTAGTCATAGGACAAGTTTAGGTTATAAAGAAATATGCTAGTACAATTGATTCTCGTAAAATGACAAAATATAAACTGCCTGATCCTTTTTTCTACGAAACAACGTAATGCATAAGCCTTAAACTTAATCATAATTTGCATTGGGGTATGCTTAATTTGCGTTGCTTAATTTGCGTAATCTTCGAACGGCAGGTCATTTTAATTTATTATACATATCTTTAATTCATAGCGTCATTGAGTGTAACTTTCTGATTTGTTTACTTTCCATACGAAATTACACATGTTTTTTTTTGGGGGGGGGGGGGGGGGATAAAATGGACACCCATTTTCGATATGCGGTAAATTCGTCTATTTACAATAAAATTCGGCTTACTTATTAAAATTGGTTTAAAAAAATTCGTCTAGCACTCTCGGCAAAGACAAATTTTAGTTATATGAATTGTAATTAGATTTCCATATATATTAATTTCTTCCTTTCTTTGAAATATACACACGGCGAAAAGCAATTAAAAAACTATAAGCCTAACTTTTTGTTTGAAATCAGGGTTGATTTATTCAAATTTATCCCGCTTTAAAAAAACCCTCGTCCAATTACATTTTCAATTATGTGTAATGGAAAAGCATAGTCTTTTTTAAATACTAAAAATATAAAAGTAATTTAAAATTAATATTTCCAGTGGTATGACTATGTTTGTTACACTAAGAAACAGGGACTAACATTACAAAATCTACTGGTGAGTTGGGGGAGGGTAATTACACCCTTTACCCCCCCCCCCTGGAATCCGCGCCTGTCTGTATTGAAATATTATTAGAAAATAGTTTTCGACGTGCATATTATGAGTTCGTCGAAATTTCACGCATGACTCATATCGTGCGATGTTATATGTAATTGCCTAATAGACAAGAAGTCAGTCGGCGCGCGCGCCGGTGGAACGAATGTGAGTCAATAATATAATAAACCCCTCTGTTTGGACCAAGCGAACCGCCTTTGTTCGGCAAACGCCGCGCGCACTCCTCCTCATTTATTCCTAGGAATATGTTTACTCGTCGTACGAGCGAACATACGATATTTCCTTCCCCGAGGTCGCGGACATTTCAAAGGTCGGTTCATTTTTGACAAGGATGCCTACTCTACCGAATAAATAGTATTTTATTTTGTGACGACTTTGACACGTCACCTTGGTCGGAATGACCATCCCGCAAAAATAACTTTGGTAGGGAAATTTTTGAAGAGAATGAAGAGAATATTAATGTCTTTGTTTAGTCATTCGCAACACAAATCCTAAAGTACGATAAAATCTGTCAACCTCATTCAATACACATGTATGGGTTTGTCAAACCGCAAGTAATTATCGTGACACCGAGATCACGTATTCCATTTAGATGTGATCACAATACGACTGTATTATTTATGAGAGTTGTCAGTTATAGAACTAGTTCCAAAGCCAAAATTACTCTGAATCTATTGTATTTCACAAAAAACTAAGTCTGGCAGATAGGGGCAGTTTTTCAGACAATTACATTTTTGCATAAAATACTCCCCAATAACATAGATTGATCAGCCCTTCTTCAGTGGATTCCTTTGCGAATTCCAAGCAGACCAACAAGATCTAACGATATGTTCTATCTAAAAAAAACGCTCACAAATTCGGGTTTAGCTTCCCCTATTTACCGGATTTGTGATTTATTTAATGCCATACTTCTACCAAATTGACCTATTATCAAAACTTAGCAAAAGATTCGCATCACTGTCTTAAAATACTATACCAACGGATACAACCACGGACCAAATACCTAGTTTAGTTCTATATTATTTCGTTTTTTTTTCTTTCTATATATGTATATATATATTTATATATATATATGTGTGTGTATATAAATAACCAAAGCTTAAATTGGTGTATAACATTAACCTATTATTTTGTTTTAATTTAAAATCTTAAATTCGTCTATTATATTTTAATATTATTCTGTTTTACTTCTAATTATCTTTTTTAGCTAATTAGACTACCCTAGTTTAAGATTGTATACTTCAATTTATATTGTCTTTACGTCATTATGTATTGTGTACAATTTCTGTCAGGTAACCAGAATAAAAAAAATAATAAATAAATAAATATTGGGAATCACAATGCTTTTTGACGAAGAAAACTATTTGTGTAAACTTCTCTGGACTTTTTTATTTTTTTAAAGGACTCTTGAACGATTTCCGAAAAAGAGAAAATTGCAAAGATACTCGTATAAGATACGAGAAATAAGATTGAATTAACTAATTTTAAACTATGTAAACGATCTGCATAATATAGGAAAAAGGTGAATATTATAATCTACAAGCAGGGAAGCACAAAACAGTTCATTTCATTAAAACATCTTAACAAAAAAAAATTTGAAACTATACGGATATATTTTAACTAACTAGTATCTTTTTAGGAGTTTGATCTACATCAATAATTAAACCGGTCTCACGAAAAAAAAATTATTTCAATAAGATAAAAATGATAATTACTAAAATATAAGTATATTATTAGAAAACTTTTTTTATATACTTCGCGAGCCGTGCGTTAAACCGCGCTCTCAAACATCAAAACGATTTCTTTAATATAGTGAATTTGTTTTTTTCGTAATTGGGAAACGTTTTTCCAGTATTTTTTTCTGATTAATGTTTGATTGTTTATATATATTCAACCTCCTGAAAGGACGGTAGTGATTTTAAATACATTACATCAAAACAATTATTTAGCTTACAAGGCACTGTTGCTTATCAGGTTCGGATCTATATATCTCCTATATGACATTGAAGCAATTCGGCGAGTAGCACGCAAGCGCTTTGTCAGATTAGACAATCAAATTTATGTGTTACCTCAAATGGAAGCCCTTTAGTTTTGACACGAAATATATCGTCTAGGTGATGTAATGATAATCGTGTAATTACACAAGCGCATCTCGTTACATCACTTTACGTTTTATCGCATACGTCTAATGCAGTTTATTATAGATAGTAAACAAAATATTATAATTATTGTGGCATTTCTGTACGGTATACTCGAGTTTTCGACGCTAAAAAGGACCAGTTTAGTATAAAATATATACATAGGAAGCGAGCATGCAAATATAGTCGGCGTTGTCGGAGTGGTGGCACACATTCCCGCCGGGCTGAGTTACGACAGCGGCTGTCAGCGCCACAGGCGAACTCATTCAGGCGTCAGAGATCGGCCGACAGAGGAGAGAAACGGACCGCTGACTGACGATGTGACGAGCTGTCATTCCATGGGAGACGAGCTGTTGCCGCGTCGCCTCGACTCCTCGACTTGCCTATTGCCTTCTAAGGTAACAACTATCTATCAACTATGAAACCGGATATACCATGGGATTGGGACCCAACTGGTGACTTATTTATACGAATTCAACTAATTACTCATTCTATTAGTGTGAAAAATATTCAATTTTAGAAGAAAAAGTATCTGCCTCGTAAATCTGATATACGGATTGCAGTTTTAATCGCTCTGGGATCTATAACTAAAACTAAATGGTCTCGCGAATCAATAAAATAATCATACTTCAGGTTCAACTCGGTCAAAGTGAGCTTTGTTCTGAAAAGTCTGCTTTTTTTTTTATTTATTTTTTCTCGTAATTGGGCTAACAACACGGACGAAACATCGACTGCCATCTTACATCGTTATTTTACAGTAATGCGGAGAGATGTCATGTTAACAGAAAGATCTCGGCTTAATGAAGCGCCGTATGGACATGGTGCATCAGAGACGAGGAGAATGGCTGGATGATCGATGTGCGTCTGTAATCGAAGTAAATAATAGTTAAATGCGCTATCTCGAGTGAAATTACTTTTACTTTCATCTAAAAGTAGGTATAGTCCCGTATTGAGCAATATTATTGTAACTAATATGATTTCTTTCCAATAATGAGAACTGCACCTTTCGTAATATTTTATTAAGGTACTAGTCAATAACATTCGCTTACTAGTTGCTAATTAATTTATTATAGACATAAAAATATTACTGTTTTATATAAAGTGTATTTGTATAAAGGTGTGTGTGTGTTGAGAGCGTAAAGAGCCTAAAGGGTGTGTACGAGTATGTGAGAGGTATATTAATTGTCTTGTGCGCGTGAATAAGGTTGTGAATGAAGTCAGAGAAATTATGCGTATTATTTATATTACTCACACACACACCTTTATGTACTTTCACACTCACAATTTTGTACGCCTACATTAAACCCTTAGAATCCTACACACATTTTTATAAAAGCACTTTATTTGAAAAAGATTTTTTTTTTTTGTATTTTATTCACGTTTTTTGTCTTATAATTAGGTAATTTGTATGTACTGAACGCTTTTTTTTTATAAAAAATACAATGTGTGTCTGATTTAAGCATCGATGATATAAATAAACAAATAAACATTAGCGTTGTATGATAAATACCACCAGACCACCAAAGTATACTAGTAGTAGTATACTAGAGTGATGTATTTGCTGTAAAGCTAAAGCTGGAAATGCCACGTGTTATTTCTGAAGGTTTTTTTTTAAGGCACTATCAGAATAATAGTAGGTAATAAGGAAAAGCAAATTTCTTTGTAGCAAAATAGGCCGTTCGAACATTAATCTTTGGGACAGTCAGCGTAATAAAAAGAGACATTAGCGAAGACAAATGATAAATGAGTTGTTGACTCAAATCCTGGAAATAAATTAGAGGCGACATCGCAGCTAATAACGGTTTTTCTTCACCCCATAAAAGTATATGAGGAAAAGATACTATTTACAATATACAATTTATAATAACGTGTTTTTAATTATTTTTTTTTAAACGGTTTCAATTATTGTTCTTTATATGATAATCAAGTAATTTTCTAACCGCTTGCGAACGAGAGCGTCGGTCCGAAATAATTTCTGTTTCGTTTGAAAAAGGACGTTTAGACGTAATGAACGGTTTCAGATGGAATCCGAGAGGCCTCCTCGGTTGGCGTGTGGTTTCGTTTCGGCCCAAGGCTAGGGTGCGGCGGGGGTGCGGCGGGGGGTGCGGCGGCGTCGGGACAGCGCGGGGGGTCGCTGCCGACCTGCCCCAACGTGAACGGGTTTGTCCTAGCCACACCGCTTGCACCAGCCGTGTACCACACAAATCTCACCGCAAATGAACAGGGCACATTTTAAGGCGACTTTTGCATGCAATGCTTGCATGCAATTATCACAATCTCAATTGCTAACGGATCGAATTGGATATCGTTCCGTACTCGATTGAGCCATTTTTTAACTAATGCGTACATCAAAACATCGACTGGAACAAAAAAATCTTCAATAAATTACGATAACAATAGTGATAACATTTTTCCTGTTGGAGGAAGTTAAAAAGATACTTTAATGTTATTATATCTATATATTAGACCAACCTCCGATGTGATTTTAACGGTTATGATTGTTTTTTAAAATCATCAATCTTCACAAAAAAAAAACTCTTTTCGAGTTGAAAGATACAACAAATAGATTGACAAATAGGACGAAGATAGTAGCTTCTTATACATGAATGTATGAATCTAACAGTGAGTTTGTTTTTTGCATAAAAAATATATTTGAGCGGTGCTCTACTACTTTATCAATCGGCCTGTAAATTACTTGTGATTAACATGAATTAAACATAGGCGGGGCATTATGTAAAATTAATAGCATACGGGAAGCGAGCTAGAATGCAATTTCTAGATACATTGTACAGTGGATTAAATAAATAAACTTTGTTATTACTGTTGGTATTCACCTTAATTGAGAGTACAACTAAAAGGTCTATTTTTTATTCCTCAATCTACACGCATTAGCCGACCGCAGGCTAACGAAATGTGCTCTTAAACCTTAACCATACTTGTGTTCAGAACACAATATATACAGATTGCCCCGAGGCCATTTCCGATAAAAAAAATCCAGCTTATTGACCCAGCGTTTCCAAAATATCACGGTTTCCTAGAGAAAAAAAAGTTAACCTTATATCAAGCCAATTTCAAGTTCGCCAGCTGATGCTCGCCACGCCGAGTCATTGACAGCGCTCGATCAAAGCTTTTGAACTAATAAATTTGAGAATGGATGTTTTTAAAATAATTTATTACTTATAATAGGGAACATAAACACCCTCTCAATTCTTCGGGAATGGTCTCAGAACACACCGTATAGATCAGATAATGTTGTACGCAGACCACTTGTGTAGATTACTAATCTCGGCCGATCGCAAAAGTATATATTATTTATTTTCCCAGCGTCGCTTTACCCATTGTCGCTCTCGCTCAGTCGCCCGCTGCAGATGAAGTTTAACCCCGTTCGTCATCAATAACATTCCAGTTATAAATGTTTTTTCCGAATAGGGATTTTAAGTAGAAGTTGGCCGTAAATTGAGAAGTTAGAACAAGCTCAGGTGTTCGCCATGGGTAAGCTTGTTTACCTAACGAATAATAATATTAATAGTTAAATGAAATAATATTTAAATATTAACAATTTCGTATCATTATATCAACCCTAACTTACCAATAAGTTAACGTTACAAGAATGAGATTGATTAAAAAACTTACTCCCTAATATTTCTTCATTCTTATATTCTCCCTTGGAGACTAAAAGTCCAACAAATAAAAGTTAAAGCCGAAAAGGGTTAGAATAGGAAAGGCGGAGAGGAAAGTTTCTGAGATATATTGAGATAATGAACATGCGATACCCCCCCCCCCCCCCCCCGTCTCATTCTTCCCTCCTCTCACTCAAGATATTCACTCGTTCCTCAGAAACCTAATATAAAAGTAAGATAACGAAGCGAGATGAAGTTCCAATTTTATTAATTGAAAATTCTCTTTTTTGACTCTTTTTTGAGCATCTCAAGCTGCAAAAAATATCTAAAATTACAATAAAATTCTACCTACCTTTTATTTCTAAATAACTAAGGATTGGGTATGCTTCAATTCTGCCTAGCGATTTTATTGATTTAATAAAAAGTACGCCTAATTTTGTAGTAAATATTGAATTAATAACCCGATAATCTAACAAATGTATATGTTTATATAAGTAATTATGATCGCGAAAGCTCACGTTATTTAGGCGATTAGCGTTTCGTACCCACCTATACAAGTATAGTCCGATCGGGAGAGCAGGTGAATTATTAAATTCCATTTCCGCGGAGATTGATATCTTTATCTGTTCGCCCAATAGGATTAAAAGACTGCTTTCTATTACACCTTTGTAAGATCAGCGTGAATTATTTATTTGTTATTGTTTGCTAGTAGTTTATTTTTTTTGTTTATTTGTGTACACGTAGAAACCTGTTTGATAAATAAATAAATAAATAATAAGGTATGCTTTCGATTAGATAATAAATGTCGATAATCTGAATAAAAGTAAAAAAAAAACTCCTTTAATTTTGTCGTTTTACTTTTACAACAACCCAATGTAGATAAACGACTCGTATTATGCTTATTACGAGAACAAATTGCGCAATTTAGCATCTGAAAATCTCATTTTTTCAAAATGTCCGTAACGCTAAAGGCTGTACTAGGTTATAAACATGAACGGTCCATTGTTTAGTAGGAGTATCACGTTGCGGCTTTCCCTTATCCTCGCCAGCGGCCTTCCAACAATTCCTCGCCAGACTTCCGTGGCCCACCACGAATGCAGCCTATCGCCACACCGCGATCGGATGCTGTCGCCACTTTGTGATGCTAAATACACGTCAAACCATAACGATTTCACTCCCTAGTTTTTACATTAAATAAGTTATGTAAGTGCAAAAAAACATATACGTTTGAAATAAAGATATTAATGACGTTAGCTATAAGAAAAAATAGTAAATATTATGAAATCGCCTAGAATTATTTTTAATGAATGTGAAAATTTGCCTACAAAATATATTTTTTAGTCTAATCTCATAAATTCAATATTTTTAGATAGGCTGTTAAATAGGGCACATTTTGATATATTAGGCACACTCTTTGTACAGTATGTTTTTTTAAATAACCTTTCCCAAAAATCAGAAACAAAATGCAAGGATGTCACTGACACTTGGTGTTAGCTAACTATAATTTTCAATAAGTCAAAATTTAGTTATTAAAATAACTACAAAATAATTGTATATTTTACCGGTAGGACAAAAATATATTAAATGAAATATTTAAAATAGTCTAAAATGGTCGAAAATCGAGCAAACATCGAATGACAGACACTGTTTTGTTGCAAATAATCTCTTCTCACCTCGCTCTCCTGACTCGTACGTTTTGGTGGATCCGCTTTGTACTTTTTATTTTTGGTTGTAGGTTTATTTTGAAGTTGTTTTTTTTCATGGTAGGCCCAGGAAAGCGTACTTGCTACGGAAGTGATCGCTCACACTCATCGTAAACTGTCACCGTGTCGCTTGTCACTTACCACACCGAAGTTGCTACTGTTAGAAACTCCACCTCTGTCTTAATAAACATGTCATTTTTTTGCAGTCTGATCATTGCGAAACCACCACGTCTAATGTACCTCTTGAAAATGTCAAGGTTTTAAAGCTTACGCTTGACATGTGAAATAATGAAATGTTTAGACAACGTAAACATGCTTCAAGCAGATACATACTAGTAAATAGTTAGTGTGCGGTTATGCTTGTATTAATAGCAAGAAAGAGTATGTGCTGAAAACATTGTATAAAATATTATGCAGTGCATCGTTTATTTTATATTAATTCGTTATTCATAAAGAATAATATTTTTTATTACACTGCATATTAATAAAATTTTGCAATCTTTTTGTACAAATATCAAATATTTTGTATTTATAAATTAAATGAAAAAAATATTATTGTAATTAAATGACAAACAATAAGTTATATATTACTTTTTTAATTATTTTTCTGTGATATATTAGTAAGTACTTTATATATTTATTGTTTTTTTTTATAAACAATATAAATATACGTATATTACATTATTTGTTTTTAAGAATGATTGTATATCTAATCAATTATATTTCTTTATTTTTAAATATTATTATGGCATCAATCAGATGACGGAAGTCGCACATTAAGCAGGCTAAACTAAATTACCTTCCTTGGTACAGACTGGTCTAGTTAAAGAGGCATATCGTTTGTTGTTTTTTTACGATATTTGTGTATTTAAACAGTTATAATGTACTATTTAAAGGCTGGAGTATAATATTTTTATTAAATAAAGTATTCCTATATACCTGCTTACATATCTGTCTTTTAAACTTCCAAATAACACTCCTTTAGTTTAATCTACTTACTGGCTACTTGAGACGAGTAAAATGTGTCTAAAATAAGTAGAATTTATGATCAATTATTATAAAAGCATGCATCTCTAAATAAATAGCATTTCTCTGTCAAATAAATCGGACATCGATAAAGCAATGTTCGCCTCGGGATAGATAAATTGGCGACTCAAACGAATTGCCCATTTGCAGGAGAGAGAGCAATTGAGTTATTTATTTTATTGCTTGCGGATTAACTACCACAATTGACATAGAAATTTAACAGCGAGGCAACAAACAATAACAATTAAACGGGACCGCTTTGGACGCTTTCTTATAGAATATGCGCGTGGGACGGGGCGTATGTTCAGCTCCCCCGGGTTCGCCGGGAATCGGGGGACTGATCCGGCTCTAGTAGTATTTCGCAATAAAATTTAACAACAAAAAAATGTATACTGTATTTTTAAGAACCAAAGTGGTCCCAATTTATTCTTTGCACTTCAGTAGCTAAAATATTCAGTAGATAAAATATTCAACATGAACATTTACTAACCATATTTAGGAGGGCTAACGCACGCGAACTCTGATCAATTTCAGGAGACTGAGGCTCATGACGAGCGAGTGCGGATGAGATAGAAACATTATAAGCACGAAATCAAGGGGCTCAATAGATTTTGCTACAAAGACCATTAGAACAATAACGGCTGTTAACAAAATACTTACAATTTTCAATCGAAAAATAGCTTAATTCCAACTAAAAATGGCTTTTGTTATTGGTAATTTTCTTATACATAATATTATTAGTAACGATGACATTTGAGAAAATATCATGTTATAAAATATTTTGGGTTTTGCTTTAAATAGCCAAAATGTACACAGGGAGGTACAGATTTTGTTTCCTATGCGAGTTTGCATATTTTTTTAAATATGACCTCGACTATTTCTGTAACCATATAAAATATAAATTGATTATTTTTAGGGAAAAAGCTGTTATGATAATAATTGATGCTGCCAATTAATTATTGGTTCGATTTGTTTTTTTAGCTACAGATATTTTACCAAGATTATATTTTTTTCTTACAGATCACAGCGGAACATTCATAGAAAAAGATATATCATCTGACTTTTACAAAACAAAACCCTAAAGTTTAAAGTCTTTATTTCATTGCTTCCCCCATAAAATGTATCACACATGGTATTGTTATTCATAACAGTTTCCATAAAAGACCGTGTCACTCCAAGTTCTATAAATAGAAACCAAACTGGCGACGGTAATAAAGCCAACCGGCCATAAATTAATATCATCGCGTCGGCACTTAAACATATTAATCGCATTTTGATGATAGCTATGTTTGTTACGCTTTATATTAACACCCCAGTTAGACGCTGACATACGATTTAATACAAATGATTGATTGGATTAATATAACAAGTACGGGTATACAAAATAACATATACTTAACACCTTACGTTTCAACGTATATTTTACTATAAAAAGCCTCTTTTTAAAAGGTTGATAACACATGATCTGGACCACTATATGATATAATAATATATCAGTATCGACTAGGAAGAAACGCACAAACCTATCTACATATCTACGTTCCTTAAGAAAAAATATGTTGTTACGCAGTTATCCGCCGATTCGGAACAAACGGAAATGCAGGTCTAGTCTCTGGCCCACTCGCGGCCACTGCTCACTTGATGGCAGTTGGACGTCCCGACCTGCGTACGAGCGGTCGAGTGTTCGTATTTATTTAGAATCACGCCTTCGGGCCCTTTGTTTGCATTTCTCATTCACGCCTGCGCAAGCGCGGCGCTTCCTCGTCGTGAGGTAATCTTTATTTTCGGGCGCTTGGAATTCCGTCCGAACCCAGGCCCTTTGTTCTCAGGGCGTCTGGACTCCGTAAACATGACATCTAAGAAGTGAAAAACTCTGTCCTTTGCAGTAAACTTCCGCCGAACCTTAACTCACTAAAGCCGTTGATGGATGCTAGCGTCCTAAGTGAAATTTAACCAGATCAAACTAAAATCATTATGAAGGGATTTGAAAATATGTTAAAATAAAAACTTACACAAATATGTACCCAACATTTGTACCTATCAAGAAAGTGATTAGGATGAAGGATCGTGGGTTAGATAAGATGATTTAAATGACATAAATATAAGAATAGGCCACCTTTGATGGTCAGTCGGAATCAATCAACATCTCCGCGATTGGTGCAATTTTATCAGATGCGCAACTGTTTTTGAAATTAATCAGCAAAAAAACATGAAAGTAATTGTGAAATTACTAATGATCGATCGTTGAAAACAACCGCCATGTGAAAATGAACGCGGAACTAAGTTGATCCGATATGAAATGTGTTGTCACGATCAATCAAATTGAACTTTTTAATAAATTGATCCGATATGAAGGCTGTTGACATTTTGGAAAATGTTGATTTACGACCCCAAATTGCGCAGTTACACCGTCGGAGCGGCAACTGAGATACCGGGGCGGACATGCCGCACAGGCCACCAAAATTGCCGACATCCTGCAATTAATACGTGCAGCTGGAATATAGCTTCTGCATCAGTTCCATTGTATGCATATGTCTCTTTAATGCAATGCATCGAGGACAACGATAAGCGTGCGTTGCTATCAGGCATCATTATGGTGACCACACCAACGTAGATCTATTCTGATACTGTCTCAGTTAACAGTTAAAATCCGCTCAAAAGTGGGTGTTTTGTACCTATGGCACATTAAACATGTATTATATAAAAATAGGCATTTAACCCTATCTTAACTTTATTAAATTAAGATAGATCATAAGCCGGATTTCACTGTACTTTTGTTACTAGAATTATTCTGTGCCAAAGAACGCAGTATAACTGCTGTTTATTTTATTTATTTTAATCGCTTTTGTTGTTAGTATCTTTAAAAAAAATTTTAAGCAATTTATTTAATATATAATGCATGTAATAGTGAGAGTACTTTAATATTATTATACGAGTATATTTAAAACCCATTCTTGCACACTGATTTTAAGCTTTCGGGATTAGTAAAATTCAAATTTCATAAGGTTGAGAAAAGTCTCAACCTTATGAAATTTGAGTTTTACTAATCCCGACGTTTCTAAGATAATAAAATATTTGTGTAAAAAATATAAAATATCGTGTAATAAATATAAATAAATTTTCAAGTCTGAAAAAAAACTAGCCCTGTGCATCAGGGCTTTTTATCAGGTTGGCAGCTAGGACTCGCGCCTGCGGCAATCAGGGCGGGTCATCCAATTCTGTCACGCGGTTTAACTATGGCATTAACACGTCTTTACTTAAAGGTTAAAATATTTATATTAACGCTTATCCTCAGAGTTGAAAACTGCCTTGGAACAAGGTAATAGACAGACTGACTCGGAATATCCACTTTTCAGCTAAATTGCTTTTGGTTTATGATAATCATCTTAGCGCAGTATGTAAAAAAAACGATCCGTTTACAATACAGATTGTCCTGAAACCATTTCATAAGACTTAAGGGGTGGTTTTATGAGTAATAAATTATATAAAGAAATGCGAAAATAAATTATTATTTTTATTAAATCGCAGATGTAAATTTCCTTTGTCGTTCCAAAACACGATATCTCGCGGTTAACGACATATGCGTTGCGGGCAGACGATCAGCTGGGATCGTACTCGGCACCATTAAGTCAAAAGCGGGCGTTCAAGCCACTGCGCCACCAGGCCAGTAAATACTTTGTGATTAAATAATCACAAAGTTATTTTATTGGTTTTCCGAGTTTTGTGGCATAGTATGGTCAGCTTAAACTTGAACAGTCTCCGATGGGCATTAATATTCGATGAAGTGAAAACAAATTCAATTACGTATTCATAAAGCGCGCTGTAGGAACAAGCATTTTATCAGAAGTATTTCGGCGGGTTGAGGAGTTGTTGACATTCTATACGGCAGTACCATAAGCTGGCCCACATCCTAATATTAAAAGTTACTTCTATAAATTATAATACCTAGAGATATATTCATAATTTTTCAAATGCCATAAAATCCATCCAAAAAAATCCATAAAATTGGGGTTGAATGTATTTTTAACACTTACAATCTATTGTTTTATCTTATCTGTTCCCTAAAATTCCCTAAAAAGTTCCTAAAATGATTATATTACAAATTATTATATTGTGCTACAAATAGAGGCGCCACACACTGTAGATATGCTTCACATTACACACCACACACTACACGCACATTACATATTGTTTAATCATTTGATTTATTATTTTGATGTTTCACCCAAATAAAACATTTGGTACATTTGGTAAATATTTGGTACATTTTTCTGGTGATATAAATATAGAATTAGTGTTATTTTATTGTATCGCTGTTTTGTACGTTATAAATAAATATTAAAACTTTTAAAATGTATTCATTTTAAAAGTTATTTACTTTGAAATTTGGTAAAACATAATACAGAACACAGGGGATAGCAGGAGGCGGATGTAAATCGCCCTAGATTCTGAAAGGAAGTAGGTATTTTATTCTTCCAACAATTTAAAATAAAATGGCCGATCGACCTTAATATCATATATTTTTTGTGAATATTTTAAAACCCATAATACACCTATATATACCGTTATTTATTCATTTAATCTTTATTTGGGAAATATAACAGTTACGTAACAAACAAATCGTATACAGACGGTATACAATTATAAAAACATTAATATTTTAAATTTAAGGTTGAAACAAACAAAACGACAAACTTTTTAAGCTCCAATTTGGGTTTGTTTTTTTATTAAGCTTGGTACACTTGATAGCCTTAGATAAAGCATTGAAAATTTTTGATATCAAAGTACAAAGACGCATTAGCTGAAATAGTGAGCGCCTGAAATTATTTTGAATGCATATACAGTATCAGCTTTAGCCCTTCTTTCAGCTAAATATTCAACTTTATGAAATCGAGAGGAATCAGATCTACTTGCAAAGTTCATAGCGGACTTACCTACCATCCATGTGTTTAAAGAAATTATTTTGAACTGCTTCAATTTTGGATCATATGTCCAAATTTGGGAGGCATGTTCTAGGACACAACACACATATGGGAAAAGCAAGGTCTTTAAATTCCCGTTCTCTAAAAACCCAATTTAAATTCCCGGTAGATTCGAAAAATTAATCCTAAAAGTTTAAACGCTTTTGCAGAATAAAAGTAAACTTGATGTTACTAAGGTTTCCCGTGAAGCAAATATAAGCACATTTGCCTGCATCCAGAAAAAGACGGTTTTCAAGGCAATAATCAGAAAATCTATTTAGGTCGTCCTGTAATTTATTAGAGTCCAAAGAATCCTTAATTTTAGAGAATATTTTTAAATAATCAGCATAACCTAATAATTATAATAATATAAATACATAAAAATATGATACAAATAAACTATATACCATCAAATATAATTAAGTCAGTATACTCGTATGAACAAGAAAAAATCTAAATAAAAAAAAACAATATGTGAGACATCACAAAAAAAATAAAGTAAAGATATAAAAAAAAGTAATCCTAATATAATTTAAGTATAATTTAGTGGCGTATCCAGTATATGTTAAAAAACGTAATTTTGTTTTGTATTTCCTTTTATTTTTAAAAAACCACTATTATCTATATATAGTAAGGTATCTTTATTGCTAAATTATATAATATTTTAATTAAAATATATGTTAGAAATATGCAAAAAAAAAAATGAGGATTTTTCAGTTAAAATCACAACACACGGTTCGTCTGCAATCAAGACGTTTCGAACTGATCAATAATTTGCGAGACGTCCGAAGCCTGCGCCCATTTTTGTAGTAAGCAGCTGCCCAGCTGTAATGGGGAGTAATTCCAAAAACCCATTACCCTGAAGATCTATTTTATGGTGCGCGGTTTCTTTATGGGTCACGCTCGAATCGCTCGTATTTCGGACAAATGTACGGAACATTAATAACAATTTAAGTTTCCTAATTAACACCTAGATAAGCCATTGATAAGAGCACAGGCGTAATATTATACGCAGTCACGAACAATTAATATCCATTTTCATTAGGTGAATAATAATGTAAGCAAATATTTCAATGACTATTTTAGAATGAAAAATTGATTTGTTACCAGCCAAGCGTGGAACACAGCCATTTCATTATTATTTTTTATGTCATTGCTTAATAGGTTTGTTGATTAATTATTGAGAGAAGAAATTGATACTCAAGGTCATTAATCATAGGGCTAATTTTTTTTTTTTTTTTTGAAGTGACCATGCGTTCGTAATAGAAAGCATGGGAACAAGTTTACTAATAATTCCATAAATAGCCAAACAGCTTCGTCGGGATGTACAAATTCCGATTTTTTTTCCGAAATTGAGCTTTGACGAAAATGAGCTTTTGACAAAAATGAACTTTTTTCGAAAATGAGCTTATGACAAAAATGGGCTTTTGACGAAAATGAGTTTGTCAAAAATGTGCTATTTTTGAAAATGAACTTTTTACGAAAATGAGCTTTTTTTGCAAATGAGTGTATATCGAAAATCAGTTTTTTGAAACGAGCTTTTGATGAAAATGAGCTTTTTTCAAAAATAACCTTACGAAAATGAGGTTTAGATGAAAATGAACTTTTGTCGATAATGGGCTTTTTTTGTTGAAAATGAAGTTTTGTCGGAAATGAGCTTTTGACAAAAATAAGCTTTATCGATAATGAGCTGTTTTCGAAAATGGGCTTTTGTGAAAATGAGCTTTATCCGAAAATAAGGTTTGGATGAAAATCAGCTTTTAACAAAAACGGGCTTTTCTGTTGAAAATGGGCTTTTGAAAAAATGATCTATGACGAGAGAGCTTTTTTGTTGAAAATGTACTTTTGTCGAAAGTAAGTTTTTATCGAAAATGAGGGTTGGATGAAAATGAGCTTTAGACGAAAATGAGTTCCACAAAAAATAGGTGTGCTTGTGGCAAACTTAAATTTCTATGTAACTAACTCTAAATGTCGCCAATCTTTAGATTGCACCAATAAATAATCAATTGAGGTCGAAGCTTTTAAAATATTGTAACTACTATTTGATTTAAATTAACTTAATTTAATTACGGTAAAGTCTTAAAACTATTCAACTACATAACTTAATATTGGGAAAATTAACGAACAAAAATGACAACTACCAAATTAAAGTTAATTTTAACAATCAAGTCATGTTTTCTTTAAGAAAAGAACCTATTATCTTCACATTAACCAATGCTTGGTCGTTAATCTATAGATTATCTTTTTTTTTAACTCGATAGGAGTTCAAGGAGCAGACGAAAGGGACTCTTGAATTCAAGGAGCACAAAGTTCAAGGGAGGAAAAATTTAAATTGACCAGAGGAATTGAAAAGGATTGTCAAGCCGCGCTTGAAACAAGATAATGTACATTTGCGAACTTTTATTTACTATGTTAAAATTAAATTAAATTGTTGCGAATGTATTACGCTTCTTTATTTATTTATTCTTTAAAAATATTTAAAAGTTTACAACCATTTTTAAACAGACAAAACTCAAGAATTAATATTTTAACTGTTGTACAACAAAAAAAAAAATAACCGATATATTATGTCGGTTATGTCGGTGACAAAAACCTTCTATTTTTCTTTTAACAATGCTTTAGCTACTAGTCAAAATTGGTATGGAATAATATTAAATATATCGAGATACTTTAGAGAAATATAGTGATTAAAGGTAGTCTCTATTCGTGGCACATTTGAGTCCTTGGTGGAATTAGTATTATTTATTTATTTTATATTTTTTATTCGATACTCTAACAAAATATTGAATATATACCTTTTGAATTGACTAAGGCTTTCTGGAAAATGTCAATGCGACTATCTCTATGTGAGGTGTTATAAAGACGACAGGTGCGAGGTATTATATCGTGTATTGTAAGCAATTCTAAGGGTATACATTGCGTTTTTAAAAATGTTACATAAAAATATTTAATATGAAATATAAATTAAATAAGATGATAAATTGCATTTAATAACCTTCTTAGTCGATAAGAGGCTGTGCATTGTGATATCAGTGCATCTCGGTCCTTTGCATATTTAGTCTGGGCGGTGTCTCTGACCAGCTAATGGTATAGATGAAGCATTAAAAATGATATGGTATGACTACATACTGATTTGAACCTGCATCGGGTCGACGAACGTCCCCTGCTGACGAACGTGGCCTGCCATAATCACCTTCTCAAAAGACTCCACATCGGGTTAATATCCTAGAGCATAATAAGCTGGAGACGGCGTTAAAGCCGTCTTTAGCTCATGCTTGCATCACTAGGAAAATTTCACATAGCTCCTCATCTCGAAACCCTTCGTGTTAGACGGTTCTAATTTTTAAGTTCTAAAAAACAAATGCTACAAATGACCCCTTCTTAATTTGTATCCGGTATTAACTGGACATCTAATTACCTACATCTACCTACCGACTTTTTAAAATCATATTTTAGACAAACTATAAAACGATGTAAATAAACGCACCGGCAACTTTCGTCAAAGAGTCGACTTTCATATGGTTTCCGAGCGACTCACGCATCTGCTCCACTTACGGAGGCATTTCTGCGAGAGCTATAGTGATCGCCCGAGTGGAGTCTGCCATGGTATTGACACGCTTCGCGGCCGCGGGCGGGTTCACGGCCAGTCGGCGGCCGGAGGACTGAGTAGGCAGGCGCCTTCTAGTTCTCGTACATAATTGCCTGCCTAAATTTGGCTTAGTGCTTACTTTGCATGCCGCTCGCTATTACGGCGCTCGCGAGTTTGTTACGAAAAAAAAACAAACTCCGATTATGACTTCCTGCAAAGAGCCACATCTTCGTTACTTTTCTAAATTTTTGTTTTACGGAAAAATACAATTGTCCCATCAGTGTGTTGTGTGTTTTAATTTCGTTCGACAGGTTTCTATTTATAATCCAAAAGAGGGCTGTGAGGGATCCTGGGTTTAGGCCCAGGTGTGTCTTGCCAATCACACTTTCGGAACTTAGGAATTCTAACAATATATGTTATCTTCATCTACGAAGTCCTTTGTGATTTTTTCTTAAAGAAAGAGGCTGCTTCTACACATAGCAATGTTCATTCGCACGACACAAGACACAAAAACAATTATGTTCAACCGATTAAAGTTCGAACAACTCAATTTCAAAATACAAGTGTTTATAGGAGGGTAGATTTTTTCAATAATCTCCCCAATAATATAAAAATATTAGAAAAATATCACAGCATTAAAAAATATCTGATTGAAAAAACTTTGTAGTCATGATGACCTTAATTGATATTTATTTAATTTTTATTGCGTTTACTGTTTTATTATTGTTTTTTTCTCTATAAATTGTATAATATATTATTTAGATTATATAAAATTTACGCTTTTTAACTTGATATCTCTTGTCATGTATTTGAATAACTGTGTATAAAGTGTAGGTATGCTTAGGCTCAATTATTACTCTTGTTTGTATCTTGTTATAATTACTTTTATTGTTTTATTGTTTTATGTTACTCATTTCTGCCTTTCATACACAACTGCAAAGTTGTTTCTTGAAATAAATATACTGAATACTGAATATTTGCGGGTAGACGCGATGCTTGTTCACTTTACGGTAGCAATATATAAGTGGTATTTTTTTTATTGCTCATACGTGTTGCGTTGCTGAATTTCAAACCTAAAACTCCAGTTATGCTGTTTTGCATCGGGTGCCCGCTTAAGCCGCAAACATCGCCCTTGTAGAGACAATTGCGCCGGGGCTTGCGAGATCATCCGAGTGCTTTTATTAAGCGTCTGACGGACCGTCCCATCTCGTAGCTCGTAACTATCAATTTATGGCGCAAATTGGCGACCGTGACTCCAGCAGTTTCGCTTTCCTTGCCTCCAGGTTCGGATAAGCCATTGGGATAATAGCCGATAAGACATCGCTTTAGCGAGTTACGTCTGCAGATCACGTTATGTCAAGCATAGACATAATGGTATGCACCGCAGAAGAGGTCGATCATTATAAGAGCGAAGGTTTTTTAGACAAATACTATGTCAGATAAAAATACTGTTTAAAAACGGTCATTTTTATTGCTTCACAAATATTACTCAAATAAAATTAAGGTACTAACAAAATTTTATTATCCAAGTACATCTTCACATAGCCAGCCGAGTTTAAACAAATCGAATAGAAACTAATTAAAAAAAACTTTTTAAATTGTATTTTTTTACAAGCTATTACCTAACTTGCAATATTTTTTAGTCTGTTTAGGTCAAATCTTGCAAGGTGAATTAGAACCACTTCCTCAAATCCTACGGAGTTGAAATTTGACATGCGGTTCAGTTCCGATGATAATGCATTTGTATAGTAGGCATGACCTGATTCTACACCTTAGAATAACTCTAGACGAAGGAACTCCTGAGCGGTCAACTGCACAGACGTGAAATTCTGTAATACGCATTCAAGCACTTAAATAATAGCTTGTTTTTAAAAATGTTTTTTAATATTCATTTATTTACTTTATGTTAGCCAATCGAATCTCTTTTAATTGTCTTTTGATTGCCATTTTAAGAATTGCTATGGACCTTATTCAACTCGGCCAAATGCGCCTGCGCTAGAGTCAGGGGAGATGGAGGTAATGAAACGCTATAAATATTACGACCGTGTGCGAATTCGCACCCGCGATCCTTGTTTCATACAACGATCTCTTGCAGTTTATATTCTAAATCTAAAAGATTTTTGTCAAATGTGTGAAAATAAATAGTCATTTATCACTTTATCAAGATGGCACATGACTTGCGGGTAACCAGTAATGTGTGTTATAGCCACCCGCATATAAATACGTCACATTCCAATCCGAAAGCGCGCGGACCCTCAGATCACAAATCTGACAGGGAGACGGGGTAAGATGATTTATTGTACCGCCATTGATCCTGTAAAGTAATTTATATGGCTTCAGTGCGCATGCGTCGCCCATATCGGGATCCAGGGAACTTGTGGTCGGAGCGAGCGCCGTGAACGCAGTCTTTTGTGACGTCGAGCGGTCGTTATCGATTGTTCTCAATTAGAATGAGAAATTACGCGCTTTACTATGAGCGACGTCTCCAAATGGGGCTTATTTACAACAATGATGCCGTGCGTTGTGTGGGTGTTAGAAACACTACGCAGTTACACGGGAGAGCATGTCAATAACCCAACCCAGAATATGTCAATTAGCGTATGGGGTTACAGACCCTTAATAAAAAATACTACAGCGTCATAGTTAATCAAATAACTATTTTATTTGATTTTACTGATATTGGATTTTATTTAGGATTTCCAGTAAACACCAAAGATAAGTCAACAACTACATAAAAATATGATTATTTAAATATGGTTACCAAAATTTAAATAGTTTTTTGGAGAGCTGTCTGATACCAGTGTGTTAAATAGTATGTCAATCGATGCATGCTTTTCTTCGCAATAGGAAGGAGAATAGTAATTTTGCAACTACTAATTTGGAACAACTATTTTGTGCGGGTTGATAAACCATAGAAAAAATGCTTAGTGAATCACAAAAGGTCTATAATAGGTCTAAAAAAGGTATATAACTAATACACAAATTTAAATGTAAACATTATAATAATTATATTGTAATTTGTTTAAAAACTTTATATATATTAGATATTGGTCGGTTAACATCGACATTAACCATATTTAACCTGTTACCGTAACTATGAATGAATCTGGCATAAATCTTATAAATATTTTTTTCATTTTTAGTTTATGTTATTTTTGAATCACTTTTATGTTATTTTATTTTTTAAAGCATTTTTATTTTATTATCTAGCGCAAGCGTATTGAAGCTGACCACTGAAGCTGTCGACAGGTGACGGAGACTGTACAGTTTACAGTGACGGTTTTTCATACTTTTTCATATTTCTATAACCCTTTAATTGCACTAATTATTGAAACTGGCTGACCGGCCATCTGAGCTCGCGTTCATAGTTCCTACGTATCTCAATGACAAACTGCTACAGTTGAATAGGAAATAAAATCTTCATTCAAAATTTTCATACATTGTAACTAGGCAAGAAGGCCAAAAATGTAAAACAGGTTGAAAAACATTGTATATTAAAAAAAATACTTAAGTGAAAATTTAGGTTACTAAAAATTTACTCAATACTTCTAGAGAAATAAAAAAAAACTATTGGTTAGATATGTTGTTTTTAGAAATATTCATTTATTCATTTGAGAAATCAGGAACAATTAAAAAACGGAAAGGGAAGGAAGAATGAAGGATTCATTGCAGAGGAAAAAATATTCGGCGCGTAAACTCAGTTTACAGTTTATAATAATTAACGATGCTCTGTGGCATTGAAACTGATCCAAGCAATAAGTACTTTTTACAGTAAATAAATAAAGAGATCTCCATACTAGTTGAAGAATATCACTGTTGTGTTTTTGTTGTGATCCATTTTAGGACGACTGTTTAGTGATTATTGCATCTTTGACAGAATCTTGTTTCTGACGAATGACTGAATCCTGATGAACACTACCCTAATAAATTTGAAAATAAATCTTTTTATATTCTACCCTAATATATACATTTGGTACCTATATAACAGAATTTCATATAATTCAATAACACTATTTTTTTTTTCAAAAAGAATAAACAGGAAAGTACACAGCGGAATACTTGCTTTGATACCGGCTTTGAATTGTTTCGGAACAATGTCTCTACTGCCTCTAACGAATGACAATAATAAATTCAACCTGAAGTGATGCGCATTCCGAGGGGAATTCTAAATGGCCACATTCCAAGTGTCAGGAACAGTTCTGATCCATTGTAATTCTAAATGTTGATCCGACTGTGCGATCCGAAACCCATTTACACCGTTTCCTTGTTTTCAGAATGATCAATTAATTGCCTTTGACTGTGCCTAACTTACATATATTATCGTTTAAGTACGCGAGGTTGGGAGGTCCCAACGCACAGCGGGCAACCGTGAAAGTTTCAGCTCGAGACTCCAAGCAGTTACTCGAATGACGCTGGTTTTAATTTGGGTTCCGACGCACAGCGGTCATTTTAGGCATTCGTGAAAATTTCAGCTCGAGACTCCGAGCAGCTATGACGCTGGTTTTAATTTCTAACGATAGATATTAATAGGTCTATGCGGTCTACGTAAACCTAAAACGTTTCATAACTTGCACAACTACCGTTCCAGGTCGTTAAACATCCGACCGTCGCTTTAGAATAATTATTAAATCGTCAATATAATCTGACAATGTAGAAACTTGTGGACTGGTCAATTGGTGGTATAAAACTGGTACAAAACTATGGCATATAAACGTATTAGATCCGTTGAAGTGGGATTGCAACTTAATGATCTTGTCTTACTTATAACTTTTTCATTGGGGGTACAAAACTTTTTATTGGCTGTAAAACATGGAACAAAACTGGTTACAAAATTATGGCATATAAAAGAAGTTCATTCGGAGATATTGGGTTCGTTTCTATTAGGTTGTACCCCCACCTTCTTTTGAATATAATATTTTTTCTTTGGGGTACAATTTTTTTTATTGGTGGTACAATATGGTACAAAACTACGGCATATAAACGGATTAAATTCGTTAAAGCGAGGTTTCATATTAATGAAGCCTAATCGTAGTGTCTTAGTAAGTGTCTTATGCGTCCAAAGTGCGTAATAATATATATCACATCAACACTGCAACCTACGAGTTTCTATATTGCTTTTTTTACATTCGCCCAATAACGATCTAATTCATCTCTCTATTTTAAAGACCATTTAAAATTATACCTACTTATTTAGGTATTAATTATCTCATTTATAAGGAACTGATTAATTGCCAACTAGGTAAACCTAGTATAAAATGGTCAGTCTTTGATAAATTGTAGGTACTTCAAAAGATATTACGTAATAACTTAATATTCTGCCAAGAGCCATTTCTCTGATTTATTCCAGCGGCAAACACGTCATTCCTTTCCTGAGGCGTCCTAAGACTGGTTGAGTGATCGTTGTGGGCCGTGGCTGCAGTTTGCGCCTACAGCCACGGCATCGGAAGAAACCTTTACATTGTTAAGAAGCACTTCGACCTGCGATTATAAGATCCCTGGCAGCAACCCTCAATGTTATCGCCACTTTAGGCGCAATAAAGATATTTGTCATCTCATCATGATGGATTTTACACGACCGGCGACGTGGTTTGCAAAAATCTCAACTTACCCAAATACAAAGGGTTAAACATTATTTAGTAGTTTCCTGGAAAGTATTTTATGCGTGCTCCATGTAGGCACCTATACCAATCCTATAAATACTAAAATCAAGTCCCTTTTCAAAACCTTTTTAATGAATTAAAGAAAAGCTAATGGGGTTGTCAAAGGAGGTTGTACTACTTTTATTTTTTTTACCAAGCCCTAAATTTTAATTCTAAATTAGTGCTAAAAGTGCATTCTCACATATACCCTAATTTTATATAACCGCCACTACCTCCACGAACCACATTCACATATCCCTAAGTAGCATCAACGTTAATAAGTCTGACTTTGGTGTAAAGTAGGTCCCCGACTTCTATTGTATTCGTACTCTACCCATACTATAAAGTTCACTTTACAGATGCGAGTATACTTGTCGCGAATCCGGTTCTCTTAAAAGAACAAGGCGAGAATAATACGCAGCATTAAAAGAAAAACTTCTTTATCGGCACCTTACACTTCCTAGGCAGGGAATAAATCTAATGTGACACGCTCATTCGGCTAAACTCGTGAGGACGCTGGGTTTTTTGTTCGTTCGGTTAAAGTCGGTGCGCCCAGCTGTACCGTTGATTTTTGGTTATCTGTGACGTTGATTTTCTTCTTATATGAATAGGCGTGAGGAAACGTTATTGAATGTTATGATATGGGGTGATAATTATGAAATATAGATTAATACATTACAATGGGTTGATGACAAATTTTATTAACTTCATTACAGAAGTTTTACTCCTAAGCGTGGTATAATCCAAACATCGATCTTTCCTAAGCCATGAATATGTGCTTATTACAAACGGCTATTTTCACCTTTAAATGATTCTAAATGTTACTTTTATTTCCTGTTTAATCGACCTCTATTTCAAATTGGTTAAATATTTACAGAAGAAATATATTTTGTAATAGGCATATCGTTTTCATAGTAATAAGTTAGATCGATTGCCATATCAGTCAATCAAAATATAATTAACATGAAGCAACATTGGCATTAACCACTCCCAGCATCACTTCGCTCTTTTAACGGATCAAATCTACAGTGAGATTAAAGAGATAAAACTCAGACAAGGGGCGGGTTAGCATATCAAATGCGACAGGCTCACGTCAATAAACCTTCCTAATTGAAAGCATTTTACTGTTGTTAAGAATGACTAAGGTATTTATCTTCGGAGGCAATTGTTGTATGAGAAGACATTTTTTAATTATTTATGATCGCATTTGATAATACCTATTTACAAGTGTATATCATATTAAAGATACGTGACGACGACGTGTGAATTTGTATTATTAAATACTAAATACATATGTCGTATTTATTTTTCTTCAGGGCTCTTAAATTATTTGTTACACAATATGCAAATGTAAAACGATCATAACAAGATATAAATTATTATATTTTAAATAAATACTAATTTAAAATTGGTTTTCACGTTGGTCATTTTTTAACTTTTTATTTTGAGTTTTTGAGTATTGAAAACTGACTATTATATTTTCAGTGCATTATTAAAAATAAAACCGACCAAATGGAACAGAGTTTTTGAAAAAAAAAGGCAATAAACTTACATAAAAAACATTTAAATCTTTAAAACTTTCTACTGAGTGCATATTATAATTATTTTAATGGATAGATTGTACACTAACTAAAAAAAAATTTAACGCAAAGTTTTAGCTCGCCTACTTGAAATAGTACAAATGAACACAGTAGGTACTCTATTTTATCGCGTAGAGCGTCTACCTTTAATAAACGATCTCAATTTTTTTATAATACATCCACGATTTCGATATAAATAAACCAACCAACCTGTACCAATTTCGACGATTAGACAAAAGCATCATTGGTTATTTATTTATTTTTAAATATTTTATTTAAAGGTGTTACTTTTTGTGTTGCATTACGTTGTTTTTTCTATACTCAATATTTTTGAACTGTGTTATTTTTTCTACACTCAATATTTTTGTTTCGTTCTTAAATGTTTTGGATAAACTATGTTATTACTTATATTATCATCTAAGTAGCATAATGTAGGAATCTGTGTTTAGTTTATGTAGTATTACCTTTTTTATGTTAATGTACACTGCTAAGTTAATCTGTAGATTTCTTTTAAAATTACATAAATAAAAAATTACAAAGAACAATAATTTGAATTAATTTTTTGATTAATATTTTGAAGATGTGAAACTTGTGAATATTTTTTAGGAATAATATTAAATTAATTTTTAAAAATAATATTAATTATTGTTTAAAAAATAATATTAAATATTTTTTAAAATTAATATTAAAAAAATATTTATTTATTTATTTATTATACATAAAAAAATTGACAAAGAAATAGAATTGTAGTAGTAGAAATCACAGTTACAAATGAATATTATAAATGCACCGGGAGCGATTAGCACTGCTACATTTTGTGCCCTGCCTTCTTTACTAGACTATGTCTGTACTAAGGAAGGCAGTGTTATATTGTGCTACAGCTAAGAATGTCAAACCGTCAATGCACCCATAGAGAAATATGAAAATGTATATTTGTGTAAATGTGTAAATGATTATTATACAAGTTGTGGTTGGTTTATACCGTTGGAGTTAATTTGCAAAATGTCGGAACGTAACGATTATATGGTAGTGACCACTAAAATGTATTGCGCGGACGATTGCCTGAGAGCTCGGAGCGATTTATGAACATAAACCACGTGGCCCTCTTCTGAAAAACGTAAGTGCAAGAATGCACGAAGGCGTCTAATGCATCCATTCCTCTCGGCTGAGCGGCTGAGCGATATACGAGGCAGGGTTCGGAGGACGCGTCTGCTGTCCGGGGGACCGTCTACTAAATCATTACAACCTGCGTGCTTTATGCTTGCTATGTTTTACAGAGTCGCTCTCAAACAAACATATAAATCACAACTATTTTTAAAAATAAATTAAGGACGAAATAAAACGGATCACAATTTGAGGCGCAGTTGATAGATTTTTTTTTTAAGATTTTCGGTCTGCGTGATACGTCTAAAGAAGCAAAACTTCTTTAGGTACATATTTTTTCCTAGATAGTGAACGAATCTAATGTGGCACGCTCATTCGGCTAAAATCGGTGAAATAAAGATTAATACATTATTATGCAGAAGATGACAAATTTAATCAACTTCCTTACAAATTTTTTCTTCTAAAGAGCGTGGTGTAACTGACACCACATTTTTTTGGCCGGTGCGTAGTCTCTGTAAGAGCTATGCTAAAACAATGTATGGAAAGTTAATTAAAAGGACTTATGTTATCGCAAAATATCTTTATCTAAAAGATATATTAATTCATCTACTAAAATTTTAGTAGAATTAGATTTATTCATCTACTACAACTATCTTTGTTTTGTTATTTAAATTCCTATTTAAATTAAATTTATATTGGATAATATAAATAAATAGAAAATATTCCTAACAATAAAACGAATTTATATAACATTTAATTCGTATTACTTAAAAGTTATAAATAACCTATACTTTATTTATAGTACTAATATAATTATGCTTTTTCTAAGTTACTTAAATATATATGTAACTACTCTTATAAAGATGTACTTTAAGGAAAAATCTGAAGACCCAAAGCCTCATTTACCATGAAGGTTTTCAGGTTCTATGGGAGAGTATCTTTTTAATGTGTGAGAAAGCAATCGGCGGTAATGTAAATATGTGTATAGTGTATTTGAATATATTAAAGTCACATACACACCCTTAAGATCCGTACGCTCTCAGCACAATATACAATTATTATAAGCATTTTATATTAAATAGGTTTTTTTATGTTTTAATGTCTATAATAAGGTTATTTATATATTTTTTTTATACAAGCTGTTTTTTTTTACATAAAAATGTAATGTTAAAATTATTTAATATCGTTGTTTTGTGCATCAATAAAATATATACTTCAAATTTTAGTCTTCGGACACACAAGAAGCTCGACGTTGGAAATAGCGGACATTAATTTTGGCCAACAGAAAAGTTATAAAGTTCAATCGACGTGCATTTTGTTAGTGTTTCTTTGTTGGTGCGTTACTGATGGTATGCTTTCCAGTTATAGTGATGCTGGTCAGTGTTCAGCGGTGACTCTCAAGCTTGGTAATTTATTTAGCGAAGTCGCATAACTTCCTCATCGGGACCGCGACCCTCGGTAGACCGCGACAATCTTACAAGCTCTTAACGAGTCCAGGACGAATCTATAATTATTTATGGAAACCTTTACTTACTACGAATACTTACGTTACTGGTAAGTAGATATAGCACTTAGGTTAAGAAATCTCTAGCCGACCAAAGTTAACGCCTATTTGGATCAATAAGCCATATTAGAAATACATAATTTGGGATACGGCTCCTAATTAAATTATAGGTACGAGGTAATATTATTAATTTGGGACTATCCGATTAATGATGGGTATGTCGCCATCAGGTAGGTGCACACACTCATTAAGTATATATATAATTTAGTATATTGTTAACATATTATCTAAGTTATTAACTATTCCACTTTTATTTTAAAAAATAGTAAGTTTAAATTACAACACTAACTCAGTGGTATTTGTCTAGTACTGATATTACAACTATGTCACTAATGCAACTCACCTATGACCTAAATCATAATCTTTCAACGTTCATAGAGTATTTTAATAATAAAAATAAACACTTTCTTGACACGCAACAAAAGGGTGAGCTTATTGCCGCAAGACTATATCTACCAGCTAACCCGGATTTTATGTATATATTGTTTTCGTGTCTGCGAAAGAAAAACCATGTCCAAGTATTTTCAACTGGCAAACTTCATATTAGACGATGTACGAACTCATATTATTATGATCTGTAAAAAGATGCTGTAACTGGAAGCTCAGAGGATAAGCGAACGCAATCACGCAAGTTGCGAGTTTTAAATGCACACAATTTTACAATAACTTTTTGCGTACTCGACAGACATCGACTATAGTATACTCGTATGTGTAATATAAAATAGGAAGTGACTTTCTAATGCTTACCAAAGTCTGGGTTCAAGTCCGAAGGTTTTTTTTTTCTTTTTTTCAACAAATCAAATGTCCTATAAAGGCCACTTACCTGAAACAAGCGAAAATAATAATAAATTATCACTTATAAATGAGACGTTTTACGCGTTGATACTCTTTTCCTTCAAAATCACTACCTAATTGGATTCGAATGCGGGTTTCCCTGTTCGATAGCTAAGGTCTTTGGCAAGGTATAGGTCTCACACTAGGTATAGGTCTCTCACATATTAAAGTTTATATGGAGAAGAAGTGCAGAAAGCTAAAATTCACGTATAATATGTGTTAAAAATACATTAAATAAAATAAAATAAAATGTTCATACAACTGACAGCTGATTGACAGAAAGTTTCGAGCTGTGAATTGTATGTGATTTCAAATGTTCCTTTTTCAATAGTCTGTCAATGTAGTTAATGTCAAGCAAAAATAATTGTTATCGCCATCTTATATTTCCATGAATGTCAAGCCTCATTATTACACGAAAAAATTAAAACTTACAATGAATTGTATCATACAATAAATACAAATACAAGCTGTAATTGTGTTGTTTTTCAACGGTTACTACCATTAAATTTTAAATTTCATAGGTATTGCAGGGAATTAAGGCAAACAACACACGTTAATGACATATTTGTACACCCCCACAGCTGGCGTAATGGAACAAAGTTAAAAAAAAAACAATTATTATATAGGTAAACTCACCGTATTATAGAGGTATAAGAAGCTCAATAATGCTCAAACTTAAAATATTAATGAATTATGGTCAAATTTCGACCACCAGTAATAATAAAAATATCAGGAGCAAGATGATCCGCCCCTCCATTTTTGTATAGAGCGAAGTATTCGAAATTTAAAACGACCTGCCAGCTGACATTTGATGAAGGTTATATGAAGTAATATGGGATCAATTTGCTAAAACTGTCAAATCAAGGAAAAAACGGTGTCTTATGAAATTGTACGATGAAAATATAATGTAAAATAGGTTTAAAATACATGTAAAATATGTGTATGTAGAATACGTCGTTAGATAATACTAAAATTTGGTAAGTACAGTTATATAAATAATGTGAAATGGCATGATATAATTTGTGCATGACGATGGCAATTGCGCTGAATCTGTATAGTTTGTCCTGGACAGCTATTCATGGCTTTTTCCCGTGTAACATCAAACTAATACCTTTTTTTATTAACAAACGACTTTGTTGACAGAGATTTTTTTATCTCGTGCGAATCCAAGACGGGACAGATAATTTGCAATAAACATTATTAATATAAACTCATTAATGAACATTTAAAAAAAAAGCAAGATGAAAACGCATTGTAGCTAAACGATTACTTTTAACTTTACCAAAAGAATAGGATGAACGAAATTAAATTAAATAAAATTATAATACGTCTCAATGTAAACAAAATAATGAATACAGTACAGCAATAAAATGGTATCATTAGGATACATATTTTGACAGAAATTTAACAGAAATAGGTTACATATTACTTTTTATAAAATGTAAATATTTTTTAAATCCTAACATCACTTTTCTGAATTACGAAGCAGTATTATTTATGTTCGAAATGCACAAAACATTGATTAAATAATCAATTGGTTTTTTTTAAGCTTATATATTTTCTAGATTTGTTCTACTCTCGTAGCATCTTAGAAAGTTTTTTTTTCGTCATAGATTTGATAAAAATAAAAACCGTAATAGAGGTATAGTAGGAAAAGAGTTTCTAACTTGTGCTTCCTAGATCCATGCTAATTCGCTCTGCTTTATTCGTCCAAAATCAATCAGAGAGTGAGAAATATATACTAAGGGTATTTTCTTATATTTAAATTCATATTTCCTAGGCATTTGTCAAAATTAATCATAAAATTCTACTGAAAACGCTCTGAAGGATTGGTACGTTTACATTTGTTCATTTTAACCACAGCGTTGTGTAAGGAAGTTGCTATTTTCATAAAATCCCTTTCGGTGTTACATTTAGGACCATTTTTACAGCTATCGTATGTAAATGGCAGCCCATTTTAACCCGTCTAACGGTGAAAATTAGGGAGGTTTTATTTATTAGCTCGCCGCGAACCGCCGTCACTTTAGTTAGCGTTATGATTGATTGAGCACTTCGTGTAGATGGCGAATAGAATGTATAGAATCTAACTTTCTTTTTCTCAATTTGAACATAAAACAATAGTTTTTTTTTAAATGTTGAGAATATTTTGACCCCTATCTTTATTAGTAGAATACTTTAGTCTACTAGATTTATTTAGGTGTAGATAGTATCTACTCCTGCATAAGTATGCTAAATGTTTTAGGGTCGATGTTCTTTGTTCGAGGTGTAGTTTCTGCGAAAGTTTCTTTAACAAGCGAAGGTGAACGCTCTCTCACTTCGATTTGCGCGTTTGATACGGTGCAAACTGAGGTGACATAGCCCAAGAATAAGGTTCAGAGACGTATGCAAAAAGGCGTCGTTTAGGTTATTTTTGTTATGGAAATCAATATGTGAAAAAATGTATATTTCATCATTTTGTTATGATACCTATGCGTTTAGGATGTTAACGATCCATAATTATATTTGTATCTTGTTTGCAGCTAGAATAGATGTTATACATATACCATTTGTGTAGGTTTTTGAACCAGTCTTCGACCAGATCCTCGTCTACAGAAAACCTTTCCTTCTCGTTTCGCATAACATGACCAAAATATTATATTTTCCTCTTTTTGACAACCTTTTGTTTTCTCATTGAAGACCCAAGCTATGCAAGCTATATTCATTCAAATCCAATTAGCGATTTTGAAAGAAGAGTATCAACGCGAAAAGTGACTCTCATTTATAAGTAGTAGCACCCTGATTATGAACATCCGAGTAACCCATGAACTCGAAGATATATGCAAATATCTTGGGTCCTTCTCAACTAAGATAAATTCGTTTTTTCTAAAGTCAGGAGTATGACTCTAATTTGTGGATCAGAGACCACCACGATCTCTAAATGCACCTAAATATTCATGTGCTTATTGTAAACCGCTATTTCACACTCTTCAATAATGCTAAATCGTTTTGTATGATTTACCTTCTGGCTAATCATTTTAAATCCATATCTAACACATTCCTCCAATTTGAAATTATACCGTCTTCTCGAAAATAGCCATCATGTTCAAAACAAAAAATAGTCTTCATGTTCATTTTCTATTTTTTTTTTTTTATTATTTTAGGAAACAACAGCAGATCATCATCATCAGCTATATAGAAATAAAATTTCAATAAAAAAACAATCAAACATAAAACCAATAAGTGTTTCCTCCAAACTTAATAAAGTAGAAAAATACATTCGGGAGCGAGGTTGGGATTAGGAGATAGGAGGGATTGGGGAATTTACATAATTACTAGAATATAAAATACAACATAACTCCTTAAAAATAATTAATTTTACATATACATATACGAGTATTACTCTAGGATTAGAGCTAGAGAGCTAGTGTTGAATATAGAGATGGCACTCAACATTCTGTTGTAAAGCTTACATGCTCGGTTATATAATTATTAATTCATCCATTAAAGCCATTAATATTATTAAGATATAATTACAAATTAAAAAAAAGAGATAAATTTTATGCATCAGCCAACTGTTAATAGTTATTATTACTACTATTTTTAAGCTGTATTAGTAATAATACTAAAAATCCGAAACAAAATCGAGTTTTTTTACGAGTAAAAAAATCTCTATCAATCAACCCAAAGAAGTTAGGCAATATATATTTATTTCGTGTCATAGATGGAAAGAGTCTTAAATAAAAATAACGGGGAAATTATTTGGACATAAAATATCTACTTTAACTTAGCCAGTTAATTTGCCCAAGCACGGGTATGATTGGAACAAGGATAAGGATGTAGAATCAGGAGGAAGCAAGAAGTTGGAAGTTGTCGGCGTGTCCTGTTGTCTCATGATGCAGGTCTATTTATTTGTGGATGAACAGAGAGGTAACAACTCAAAATCAAAATGCGTATATACGGTACGTCGATTTTTTGTCACTATCACAATTGAATGTGATAATCAGAACGTTAATTCGGTGAGGCAACGAGTAGGATTTATTGTAAGTATCCTCCGTGGCCTGGAGGAGGAGGCCTTCAACCAGGAGTGGATGGTGACAGGCTGAGGTAGAAGAAGAGAAGAGATCTTTCGTGACCTCTATGTAATAAATCGTTTTGCTTAAATCCCTTTTTGTCACCGCGATAGCTTTCCAACGTGCCACAGAAACGCTGATAATTTAATACTCTGGAATGGCGATTTACGTCTAGGCTTAGGCGGCTAGGTTAGGTTAGTTGGCGGTAGGCGAAAGTAGGTGAATGCTAAAGAAGGTAATATTTCATTATTAACAAACAATCAAGTCAAATATATTTATTCAACATAAAAGACCTCTGATTCCTCATAAGGGATCAAATTAATACAACCTTAAATAAGCAAAAGCACTTTTCTCTTAGGTTATTTATACAAAGACTCCACTATGTAGTTGGCTTGCTTTCAATATGTTAGTTTGATCAAAAATCTGAGCGGTAACTTGTACTCGATTGTACAAATGTTTCCAATTAATCTGCAGAGTTGAGAAGGAAGCGAAAGGCTGAGCACAGAAGAGATTTATTGTCGATAGAAGAGTACAGTCTCGCAAACTAATTGCGCCTGCGCGACAACCAGGAATACACACCATTGCGTGGGCGGTCAGTACACGCGACGCAACAACAGTCACTTCAACACAAATAGTGCACGCGGGGTTACCAGCAGGGCTAGCGCAAGCGCATTGTTAAAACGTTGGAGTCGAGCAATGCGTTTGCGATTTGGAGTGACCCAAACATACGACGGCCAAAATCATACATATAAAAAATCATAATCCTAGTATATACCTATTAAATTCAGCATTTGCAATATTTGTTTTTATTTTTACGAGGCAATAGAGTATTTTAAATTAATTATCAAAATGTCTTCCTTAAAACAAGCGATAGAGTTGAGTTATATTTCCTATTTTTATAATAACAATAACGCGTGCATTTAAGTTAAATAAAGTTTATAAAAAAACACTTGTAGTTGAGTCGCTGAGCACAAAAAAACCACAAGAAATTACACTCTAGCTTTAATTATGCTTTTCCCATATTACACAACTGGATCGCGTCCAAGAAGTGATATACAAAGCCTTCTTGAATATTGCAATAGTGCATTGCATCTAGTACAGGCGGATAAGAATGTGAGACGGCAGGGGGTCGCGTTTTTACTATGGAAGTTCGTATGACATGCAATAACTAGTAGTGTTTTAAAATATCGTTGATTTTTTAAAGAATTCCTATGATCGCAAGTCTAAAATGTATATGCCCTTTTCGAGAATGAAGTATACAATGACTGAACTCCGCATCCAGAGATCCCATTTGTCCCTTCGATGCCTGCATTCTGGTCCTTTTCGCCTGAAGAAGGAATAGATGATGATAAAGAAACGAGCTTTTTGAACGTTGCAACTACTGGCATCCCCGTCGACTCTGACTTATCGCAATAAACTCTTAACAGAGCGCTCGCTAATTTAGTATTCCCATCAGCAACGATTAACACCGATCCAATGGGATGTGAATCAACTGGATTCGCTTTTGTTAAGCGTGTGCTCGGCACTACCTACATAAACACCAATTTTCTTGTTTTTACGCAATACTTCCGTAGAGAAACAGTGACAGATGCAACTGTAATAACATTTAACATTTAACTGATGTTAACATTTAACATTTGACCATAGACTCTGCTGGGAAGATCATACTCGTATAACAGGTAAAAAGTAAAAAATCTTATTTATATGTTTAAATTACTAAGGAATGTTTTATCTAAAGACCTAATAAGGACCGTGTATTTTACGCTGGTAAACAGTATTATTTCCTATGGAATTATTTGCTGGGGTGGAGCTACCTTGAGTTGTCTTGATCCTGTCATAAAAGCTCAAAAGTACATTATCAGAGTTATTACCAAAAGACCCTTCCGCTATCCATCAGAAAAACTCTTTCAGAGTTTCGAGGTTTTGGACATAAGACAAACCTTCGCCAAAAGCTGTCTTTTGTTTTATTTAAAACAGCTTGACGATCACAAGGTAGTTAGTCACAGAATAGTTACGAGCCACCAACATATTATACCGAAAGCGAAGACAAGGTTTGCTCAGAGACACTTCACTTTCTTAGCGCCGCGTATTTATAATAAAATTAAAGATATTCTTGGAAAGTCTTTGTCTTTGTTAACATATAAAAAACGAATTTCTTGTTGGCTACTTGAGCTCGGCAGAAATCAAACAGAGACTTTAATTAATTACATACCAAGATAAACTTCTTTTCTGTGTAGACACTATATCTTGTATTGATATAATATTAGTTTATTATTTGGGTTTTATATTGAGTGTATATATGTGTATTATTACTATATTATATTATATAGTTAATTTTAATACATAAATTATTATTAAAAATATGTATTAGTTATTAACCGTACATTTATGTATTATTATTTATATATATATTATATAGTATTATATCTATTGTTATTATTATTATTTCAGTATTATTTTTAGTTTTATTTATATAATACATATTATTATTTATATATTATGTATTATTTCATACAATTCAATTAAAATAATTGTAATTGTATGTTGCGCAGTGTGACGGTTATGCTTATAAGAACGATGCTTTTAGTAAAGTCTACGGCTTTTAGTAAAGTCTAGTTTAGTAGTACGGGCATTGCCTAGTTAGGTATTACTTTGCATTATATGTAATTGATGATAAGTTACTGTCAACAAACAAATAAATAAAAAAAAAATAAAAAATTTAAATGCAGGCGCGTTGTTACTTCGCCGTAGAAAATGTACTGTAATCTTTTTAAAATCCTGAGATTCAGTTGTACTATGTCGCTATGTAGACATTTTTAAAATCCGACCAGCAGCGGTAATTAGTAGGTAACTTAACTCTAGCAGAAGAATTTAACCTAGTTGAGCAGGGTACAAAAATTGTATAAAAACTGTCAAAGTATTTAAAAAAAATACTAGAATATACAATATTGTACTTTTTAGAGATGTCTCGGCTTGAACTCATGTTATAACCAACTTTGGCCGTAATTGTTACATACTTTGTATAATTATGTTATATGTAATAAAATACGTTATAAAATATGTAAAAAAATATAAAAACAGGAAAAATGTTTATTTTACATTTACTGTGACTTTTTAATTTTAGGTTCCCATAAGATTATAATATGTACTATGTACATACATAAAGTGAGAAATAAACCATAACTGATGCGACGTACGTTATCTAAATAGAAGCTTTGTGTGAGCCAAGATATCGCTAACTCTCGGCACCATCCATGGTGGAAAAGGCCTAGAAAGAGACACCCATCATGATAAGACCTATTCGCTCATTAATCATCACTAGGATTTAGTTAAACGGAGCTTTGAGCCATGCATGAGTGGGTTGAAGAGTCGATTAAACCACATAAGCATATTGAATCGTGAGAAAGTTCCTTCCAATGTGGCGCGTTAATCAGTAAAATCAAACCTACTATTCGATAAAAAATAGACAAGATTTATATGCAAAAATACTAAATTTATCAAAAAACTTGATATCGTGGTTTTAATTTTTAGTATAAACTATCCATGAAAACCAATTTAAAAAAAAAGTTAAAATAAATCGTAAATAAAACAGTATGAGAAAAATTCAGTAGGAATGGTTTTTCTAAAGTTAATAAGATTTTTTTTTCTCATTTGTGTTTATTTACTTAACCTAACATTTGTTGAAAAAAAAACACTAAGCGGTGAATAATACTTTAGCTTGAGACCGGTTGACCGACGAAATAATTTTACTACACCCTATTTATTCATATTTTTATGTATGAATGTTTTTACAGGAAGCAAGGGATGCACCACCCTCCCTGGCTCTTAGAATAAAGGATTTATTATTAATAATTATATTAACAAGACTGAAAGCCCATTAATAATGGGCCAGATTGAAATAAATATAAAACCTGCTACCCATAAGATTCAGAGTAATTGCAATCGTGACCACCTACCTACCTTGTTCTCATGGTTGATATGAGTTTTGATTATTTTACCTACATTTACAACTATTCTTAGAGATATGACGGTATCGGTCTATATTTTTTAACTCCTTTTTTGTGTATGTGTTTAACCCTACACAAACGGCTGGTACATCAAAACTGTGGAGAAATATTTATTGAACAACATTTCCAGAATTTTAGAGAATCACAAAGTTTTTAATATATTTATTTAACATATTTTACTTTAAATATATTTTCTAAATAAATCCTACTGGATTTTGTTTTGGGATTTTTATCCAAAATTTACAGAGTTCTTTAGTGCAACAAACTAAAAAGTGTTTTTTTTATACAACGTATCCTAAGACCATTCCCGATAAAACATCCAGTTGTTTTTATAAAAAAAAATATATCAAAATTCAACACGGAGAAAAAAATGTAAACTTCGGTCGATAATAATAAACGAATCATGTCACAAGTTCTTTATTATGAGAGCACAGATGTGGCTCTCTGCGCGTGTTGGAATTAGCCCGCTGTCAGAATTTACACAATCTATTAAAAAATATAGTAAATTTGGGCATGATTTACACAAAACGCTATTTTTTTAATAACGTGGTACACCGCCGTAAAAGAACTATCACCCGTTATTTAACATATCTGGCCAGCGGAATTCGGCCTCGCGTCATTAAGCGAAAATAATAACGCTGTAAGAAATGTTGACAGTTCTCATAAAATTACAGCTTACAATAAAAAAGAAACGTTCAAATGACCGCCAATTATTCCCCGCTTTTTTGCCGTGGCGTACTCAGATAAATTACAACAAAAAAAAACGTTCATGTCGTACCTTCTTTGGTATAAGCCAATTGTATTTTTCCTGAAATATAAACGTTTGAAAACTTCGTATTAATTGTGAAATAGTTACCTCATAAACCTGACGGGTTATATTGTGATATGTGATTTGGCATAAAAGAGTCATCTCTCTTTTGAAATTGTATTTATATAATATTGCTCTGCCGAAGTCGTTTCGAAGTAAAATCTGCATCAAAGTGACCTTCAAAAAATAGGAGGTAAGTTATCATAGTGAGCTTTCGACGTCCCCTCGAGCCAGGCGGCTGGGCAATGCTGATGAGAAGCACTCGGAACGAGTCTCGCCCCAGAAAGATCATTAACACACGTAGATTATGATAGTGGAATTTCACATTTGAAACCCATTGAAACCCAAAATAGAATTTTGAGCTTTGATATTTAGCTAATCACATAAGTTGCCTTTTGGTAAACTTTACAGAGGCATAAAAAATCTAAATAAAAATCCATGCGGTTCGAAAAACATTTTTTAAATGCCGATTAATATTTATTTGTTTTTAAATAAAAAAATCATAATATACTAAAATCTAGGGTTTGTTTACAGGTAACCTTGATTTAATATTCAAGATTAAATCAATTAAGTGAAATATTAAAATAATAAAGATTTAAAAGCAAACCACTACAAAATCATATATTTTTTTTATATATGGGTTTTATTTTATTTATCTTTAACGGGTATTGTTAACATATACAATTAAAAGAAAACATTTTTTTTTTTGTAATTATATGACATTAATGAATGTGATATTTTTAGCCTAAATTCAGTATTTCAGGTAAAACAACTGGGCTTTAATGTAATACAATTAAAATTTGAATATACTATTATATTCTTTAATAAACTTGGTTATGAAAACTTGTCTGCATTCTTCTGTGAAATCTTCGCGGGTCCACACAGTAAGTACGCGGGGAACGGAATGTGCGGTTTTCTGCTGAACTTGCATGAATTCTGTGAGTGATTTTACTTGTGTGATTTTTTAAACATAACTTTTGTCAGTTTGAAACATACGGACTTACGTGTAATATCATAAGGCATTCGGATACAAAACGGCAATAAATAGTTAATTTCACCGAAAAGTGGACTAACGTGATTTGCTAATTAGGGCGACATTATTGTGACGGCATGGCTTCTGAGATGATTTAATGTTCTATATTTGGCATTTCAGGAATTATATTTGTGTTTGTATATTCGTATTTGAATAAAATATTTAATTCTTTTAAAATGTCAGAAAATAACAAAAATGAGTTAGTGTTAAATCCCAGCAGGCACTTAACGTTTTTATATTTGATTGAGTCCTCTTAAGATGTCGTTTGGGCGAATGTTGAAATGCGTATCGATTTTGATACCCAGAGTATGGACTTATTATATTGTTTATTTTAGAACAGAAATCTTCAACGTCAACTTGATTTAATATGAACTTGATTCAATATTTATTTATTTATTTGGTATTAATTGATTCGATATGAACTTGATTTCATTTGAATCAACATCAATATATGAGTATATTGGTGATCCATTAACATACCATACTAAATAAAGTACGTAAAGTGAGAAAGCTCACAAGATACTCGAAATCGTAATTCGACAAGAAAGTATAATCGTAAACCTAGTGAATACGGAACCGGTCTGTGTGGTAAGTGTCCTCAAATTGAGTTCACTCACTGTTTGCGAGTGCCGCAGTCGTGGTCTTTGCGCAGGCGGCACAGGGGCCCTTTTCGTCCGGCAGCCTCGCAGCCTCGCGACACGCAACGCGTGAGCGGCTGATTGTAGTCGAACCGTAAAACGCGCCCTGCAGAACACCCACGGTGACAAGAGCTAGTATAGTAGGAACAACATAACTTGAAACATGATCGGAATTTAAAATCAATTTATGATCTATATATAGGCAATCGATATTCAATTCATATTGTTGAGTTGTCGGCCTAAAAATATAATATTAAAATTAATTTACATATCATATAGTATACAGATAGGGTAGGTACTCATTTTCGATTTTCGAAGTTTTCGAGTTGTGAATTTGAGGTAAATTTGCTTATCTGGTCTGTACCCTTTGTGGCGGTTTTTCACTTTCGTGTATTCTTTTCTTATACATAAGGATTATGTTTTTAGTGTATAAACAAATAAATCTAAAATTACATATTTATTAAACATTGTCTCCGTAGCCTACCTATAATGGTTTTTTTTATTGTCAACTCGAATTATGGCACTCTGTGCTTTTTTTAAAGGGTTTATAATTTTTCGGCACATCCACCCCACCCAACTATGCCGTAGCACCAAATAGATTGTGCTAACGCATAGTACACATAAAAGTGTTCACATTTTTAAGTAATTGATTTCCTATTTCCAAGGACTATATAATATAATTTAGAATATATACGTTTGACCTAATTCGTTTGACTATTCGGTGTCCACTTCGCTTGCCTCGTTGCTGTAGTAAGCTTTGGCAATACAAGCAAACAAGAAGTGTACTCAAACAATGTAATCGTAAATTTCTTCATATAGGATTAACAAAGCAAACATAAACCAAGTTTCGAAAGAAGCACAACTTACACAGCTTATACGTTATGGAGGTTATAATGTGGATATTTGTTTATTTATACATATGTATGCATTTGTCATCTAATTTATTAAGTACAAACAATAATGTGCGTACAGTACAAAGAGTACAATAACATAAATGCATCATTATATGTATTTATATACCAGTAATAATAATAATTATAATTTATATTATTATTAAATATTATGTCTACTCTATCAATATATGTTACATCATCATCATCATCATTATTTATTATACCGTTATATAAATACCATATTCTATTGATGATTAAATATTTTTAAGACGAAAAGCAGTTAAAATATGTTACTGACATTATAAACATTTAAAGTCTCTTAATATTTTTATAGAGATGGAAAATTTAACCACGAAAATAAATTATTAGCAATAATATTTATTAAAAAAATTGAAACTAGAGGCATAAATGCATCAAAATAATAGTAGCTATTCGCTTTTATACAATATACATAAAGATAGACAATTTTTAAAACTATTATTTACTCAGAGGACCTCAAAACACGCACATCCTCTATCACAATATCCTTTAGAAAAAAACTTACAAAAAAAATTATTATTTCAAAAACAATGTACCTACTAAATATGTATCTATACACCTGTCTTTAACATACAGTCACGCACTCTCTATATCTTATTTCAGATAAAAATTGAAACAAAAAACTTTAATTTATAGTTTTTACCAACAAATTAAAAAGTCAAAACGTCGGTTTGAATTCTTATATACACTAGGTATAAGATGTATTGATTTCATATGATATATTAAATTAAAAAGTGTAAATAAAAGTTTTAGTACGTTTTTTTAGTTCTCCATTGTGAGTCTAAAATTTAAAAAAATATATTTTTTTCGAATAACGACGAAAGTTCAAAATCAGCAAATAAAATAAAAAAAGATTTAATTCGGGTTGCAGAAGGTAAGAAAAAATATTTAATAGGTTTTTCGTTCCTAGTTTTTAAGTACATACAGGAAATAAGAATAAAAATAAGTAAAAACATGTTAATAAAATCAATATCTGACATAGATATGAGCATAATATTATAAATAAAAGTATAAACATAAACCTGTTCCGAAAGATGCTCTATAAAATACTGATAACCGTATTAAAATTAATTTATTGGTACCTACGAATAAATATGTCTTTATTATATACTCTTTACAACATATTTACAGCGGATCTGATTAAATAAATGTCGATCACGGTAATCGTAAACACAATCGACCGTTTATCTGTTTTAGCACTTTTTAGCACAAATACAGCATCGCTTTCAAACAGCTGTTTCGCCCTTCGGAGCTAGAACATGACGATTATGGGAGAAATCGTCGCGGGTATAGGCAATCATCAGAACCCTAAATCATCCACACCGCTATCACACGACTGCGTTAATTTATAAAAATGCAAATGGTGTTACCTAACGACGCTTTACACATAACGCTCAAGAATAATTTGTAGAACTAATTTAAATGAAAAAAATACTAATTTGTAATACGTCGCTTCGACATACCTCTTATAGTTTTGGCAACGCATTCAGTTTTCCGTGCGTGAGATTTTTTTTTTCAATTTGATTTTTTTTCTCATATTTACTTTTTAACTCCCAGATATAAAATAGCGTAATGATGCATACCCTGAGTCTTAGCCATACCCTGGATGTATAATTTCATTTGTAGATACGTGTAGCGTGCTACAGACGCTTACACTCACTGTATTTATATTTTATTATTATAGTAATATTTGCACATAATATTCATTGACGAATGTTTGCATAGACTAATATGTCAATGCACACATGCAAACGACAACAAATAATACGTGGCAAGGCAAGGCACTCTGATAAATTATTGCTTAACGTGCAATAATACATTAATAATAAATATACATTGAACCCCGATTTTAAAAAATTGAGATTTATTACCATGAAGAATATTGACGTTCTATGGCGATTGCAACGAAATTGCCGCGTTAATTTAATACCTTAATCTATGAAGAATGGGTTCCTCGATTGAAACTAAGTTTTACAAAAGCTATATCCGATTCTCATTGAGGACATGGCTTCTTTGTCCACCGTGGAGCGACCGCGGCGGTGGGTCTCGTTTGCCTGCGCGAGGCCAAGGACGATATCTGCCGTCAGCAGAGTCCCGCTGGTCTGCCTTTGACATTCGCCAAGTCGTGACTGCATGAAAGCGAACAGGCATTAAGAGAGGCTTTACACGATCGTGAATCAATTAAAGTTCGATGGTTTTTGCCGAAGAGCAATGAAACAAACTTCGTGCCTTCAGGCTATTTGGTTTGGGCATTTATTTAGGTATATTTGAAGAAATATAAAACTGTGATAATGTAATGAAAATGATGATGTAATCGTGAAAATGTAGGAGCAATTTATACAAACAAGGGCAAATGAAGCCTTGACTTGAAAGGCGATTTGGCGATTTGACAGAGTGTGTATATATGTATATATATATGTAAATATTAACCTTATACAGAAATGCGAAATCGGTGGTTCTCATACATATAGTAAACACACGTACTATCTATTTTTTTACGAGGTTTATTTCTACTATAAATGCTCGAGGTAAAGCTCCGAGTGCCTTTGGCTCTACATATCTACTCACAAATTTCTTAAATATTCACGTAATCATGACATCATGAGCGAAATAATTAAAAAAAAAAACACGTTTAAAAGTGTGCATAGATCATATGTGGCTCATAACGGGCGGATGTGTGAATTTGTGCGTACATTGTCTCTCAGTCCTGTAAAAAACCGACCTTTACTTGAGGGGCCCCTTCCCGAAAGCGCTCTTCCCCGTCTTGCGCGTGGTCTTAAATCATTCTTTCTCATCTAAAAAAAAGCTTATTAAAAGAGAAACTCTCTGTGGCGTTACCGTTAATCTTCTATAACAGACTCAATGTATTTAAACAAATTTCGTTTAATTTTCATATTTATGAAATCAACTAACTTCTGTATTATTTCTCGATTCTCGTATTCAAACCAAATATATCTTGTATAGAAATACAATCAAACCAGTAATTGGGTGGATGTTCAATTTCAGGTGCTATGGTTGCCTTCATCAATTATGGTAATTTATGTAGGATATACCACCAATTTTTTTTCGAAAATACTTATTATGATGATTAATTAATTAATTTATATATTTTTAATTACACAAATATTTAGATATATCCAAAGCATAATGTTCAAGTTATTATAAAACGGTTAATATTTAATTTTATTGAATCCAAAATCAAGTTAGATGGTAATGCCAGCATTATGGCACTTAATTTGTAAGGACCCGAACAAAGGATGGCCAGGTAAAGTCCAAAAAAACTCCGAGTTTCAATGGGAAGGTGAGGTGGAAACGGTGAGTAGGAAAAAAACATTTTTTCGATCTCCACCGCCCGCGGGCGAAATATATTCAGCGTATGGTCTTCGGGATCGTTTTATGCGACACGCGCTCGGACGCGAAGGTCCCAAGTCCCGTCCCAACTCCCAACTCGTGCTGAGTTCTGGGAATGCGGGCTTTAACTGTCTTGGGCGTGTTCTAGGCGTGCTCTCCATTGCGGGTGAGCTATGGCCAAATACCTTAAATAGCGATACCCTGAACGTTACACATACAGGTTGTATCTAAAATCACTATGGTCCTTTTAGGGGGTTAATCTTTATTAACACCCAAGCCGGTCTCATGAGAAACAATATATTTTCGAAAAAAATAATGATGAAAAAATATATAAATACATTCTTCATTACATTTATTATAGTCGTGCCTTATAAATTATGTTCTATAAGTGTCGAAAACGTTGCTAGCTCGCGTACTATCACGTTACGTCAAAGTGCCAGCGAGTACACCAGAGAATAGACCTTATGTAGGGTGTAGGGCTTGAGTATGCTTAATACCTACCGTATATTTTAGAAAATTTAATTTAGTCTTTTTATAATGACGCTCTCAAATTCGCACCAATAAAACTACTAAGAAAAACAAAAAGAGCCCTAGAATTGCAACATAGAATTAACACTTAAAAAAAATTTATAGTATTTAAGAAAAATTTTTGTAAGTTTACACCTAATATTTTTGTTAAAAAATTTTACTTTGGTTAAACTGACACAAAGATCATCTGGGCTTCTCTCCAAACATCTAGCACAATCTCTATTATGTGCATTCTGAACAAATTAGTAACATTCTGAGATGTATCATTATCAAAATAAAGTTTTAAATTAAATACAATAATTATAATTATCTTGAAGTGTACACTAATGAAAATAAGCCAAATTAGGATTATGTGTATATTTTATTGTTCTCAATGTTATTAGATGGAGGAAATCTTATAGATTTTGTATTTACCGTTTGATTTTGTATTTTTGTATTTTGTAAGTTATGTCATATTTTCATTAATAAGTTCTTCATTTATATTGTATATAATAAGACGTAAAATGGATCGTGTGGATATGTTCTCAAGATTTCACGTCAGTTAAATTAGTTTTAGTGGAGTCTTCTCAGAATATGGAATATCGCCATTATATTACAAAAAAAAAACACATACATCAGAAAATAACGATTTATCCCAAGAAAAATCCAGCTCTTTAGATTTCTAGTATTATTTGTAAAGAATGTATATCAAATTTATTATGGTTCTTGAGGAAAAAAACCGTAAACTTTATGTGATGATATTAAACGAATCTTGCGCCCAACTGTGAAACGTAAAATTTAATTTAAGATTTTACAGTTAAAATTATGATATTATTTTATAGTGCGATATTGTAGAAGAACGAATTTGTATACAGGGGAGTTTTCTGTGTGTGTGGGTTGGAGAGGGTGAGTTGTCCTGTAGTTGGCAGTGTTTTGTACATACTTGCCAATAGATACCTAGTTAGCACGCTGAGTTGCTATTGAAAGGAAATTGTGAAAAAATCTAAATATTATTTAATGCATTGTTTGTCAAGTATTTTGTTTGAATAATACTAGTGGCAGCCGCGCGCCGTTCTCCTTATCGCCGAGAATAAATAACGCAGCTATAGTAAAATAACATGTTTCGAAACGCAGAAGAAAACAATAGGCAAAATCACTGCTTTTCGTTTTTATTGCACTGCGGCTCATTTGTATAAACAATGCGCAACGCTGCGTCTGCGCAAACACCGCTGATAACAGATATTGCTCAAAAGCCCGCCTTGAAATGGGAAATTTAAGCTCAAAATTAAGAGAGATTAAATTGAGCACGAGCGTGCCGTATTTTAGGCGAATGAGATACTAATTAGGAAAGTTGTATAATTTGAAACGAAGCAAATCGCCTAAAATATTTCACTTTTCAATGGGTATCAAGCTCTTCGAATTTCCTACGATATTTAAATAATGTATTAAACAATGCACATATTTAATATTACAGACCTTTAAACCTTGTCACAAAAATATACATAGGTTCATTACAATTGACTATTAACATTAACTCTACGGTTGACTTTTAACATTTTTTTTTTGGCCGCTTAGTAAACTGACTTCCTTAGTACAGACTTTAGTCTAGTTAGGTCAAAACACATCATACAGTTGCCTCGCTCCGTATTACAGTGAGAACATGTCATTATCTTTAAGTGCGTCTGTATATTTGTCACCATTTATAAATTTTACAGTAAATAAATAAACAATTTCATTGAATTTTATAAATAATTACTAAGAAAGTCTTTTTTAACTATCTGTTTATTTTATTTGGACAACACATCAGAATATATTTTTTTTATGTTATAATATTTCGTTGCACACCGCTCGGTCGCAAGGACCTAGCATCTTGCCCCACTCCTATTTACGACAGGTGCGTGACTAGTCCTTAAACATTAAAATGATTTCGATTCAGTTTTGAATTTGTTTTTCTCTTAATTCGGAAAAAAAACGGTAATTTTTGCTCAATATTTTTTCTACATTAGACCATCACATAAAAATGGTATTAAAATATCAGCACAATACAATAATTAAAGCGATTCTTTTTTTTTTGTTTATGGTGCGTGTGGTATTGAAATTCGGGTCAAAATCGACAGGGTGATAGAATAGAAGGCACTTTTGTGTTATTCCATAATTCTTTGGTAGTATATAATCTGGTTAATTTAAATACTATCTTTATACATACGTATACATTTTAATTCAATACAAAGAAACCCAATATATATTAGATATTCACGCTTCACACATACTTGCGCACACTCCTCACAAAACCCTCAGCCATTCGCTAACAGTAAGTGAATATTCCCCCAATACTTTTAAAATGAAATAACATTTTTTCTATTATTTTTTTTAACACATCTCATAAAAAAACAACTAGTTTTTATTTTTTTTTAAATATAATATTTAACACTTGTTCTAAATTTTTAGGTTCTATTTTCGATTCTTTGGTGTCCTATTGGGTTATGTTATGCTTAACGTCCTATTTTAGAATCTACACAAAGTACAGTTGAAAGAACTACATTGAATGTAAGAATTTCAACAACTTAAATTAATAGCCTGTCTTTAGAGCGAGCGCTGAAAGCCGGCGTTTCAAATGAAATTATCCAAAAGGGGCGCCCTAATTAGAAGTAATTGATGTCCGCCCGAAGCGGCAATATTAAACCGCTCTCGTCCGGCGAATGTTACGAAATCGTTATTTTAACCCGCAGATAAATGTATAGACTCCCATCGGATGCATAGACAAGGTGTGAAATGTGAACATCGTCAACCCCGTCATCAACATCAACATCAACGTCGTCAACATCGTCATCGCCGTGTTAACCATTTTGTAGGAATTAGTAAACGTAAAATCGCATGAAAGAAGAATTTCGGGTGAAACGAATGCCCGAAAATGGGGGTTGCTCTTTTCTCCTTTATTTCAACAGGTTTCTGCCATTATTAAACATTTATTTAAAATGGAGGTTTTTTGACAGATTCTAATTTTGTTTTCCCTATATGGTCAAACTTCATACTACTCTTCGAATTTGCCCTGTTTAAATAGTTATTTATTGATATGTCCGTTATCATTTGAAGAATAAGTCAAATATTATATAATTAATTTCACTCTGTCTTATCTATAGTGAAATTGAAATGTTTTTAAATTTTTTTAAGTACGATGTAATCTATTTAGTTGAGACGAATCAAAAGTTTATTCTGTAAATGGTGAAATTAAAAAATGCCTTTTAAAAATAGGAATCTATTTATATATTCACACGTGTATTTTTGATTATGTATTTAAAAATAAAAAATAAGTTTTACCTACCTTCATACTAATTACCTAGTGTATCGACACGCAGAATATTCAAAATTTTAATTATTTTGAATCTACTGAATTTACATTTTTTTATATTTCGCTGTGGCGATTGCGCAGACAACTTATTTTTACCATTAAGACTTTGTTTAGCCTATTTTTTTCTGATAATGATATACCCCGTTGAAACGCATTTAAAATATTCATTAGTTTTACTAATGTAATGCCGCACATTTATTAAAATTAATAAAATAAGTTTAATTCACCGGAAAAATATTATATCGACAAAATCAAATAGTCAAAAAATATATTGTCGCACCCATTCTAATGTGTCGTTAAATTGAAATAGCAGATGGTGTTTTGCGCTTTGCGTGGACGCTTACATTTATTACAAAATGCGCAGTTGACATTTTTTTTAAGTAAATAGGTAGCTTGCCTTCAATGAATCGTTTACTATAATATGATACTCTTAGTACTGTATACTGAATGTGTATGCACATACCTATCATACTATATGTATCATCATTAGAAAACATATAGAAAATATAATATCAGGGCAACAATAAAGCTTAGCTTAGAAGCTTGTCACGTTTTTGAAATTCAAATCATGTAGCTCGTTTATGTTTCAATAAATACCCAATCAATAATTATTGTTGCTTTATCGGTTTAATAAATAGAAGTAGCATTTTAAAACTGGGTTAAGTTTATTAGACTGTTAAGAAAATGTCTTCAAGTAGGTTCATAAGCCAAAGCCCCATACAAATATTCTAAGCGTTAACTCAAGCATAACGGCCTTAATTCTAGTCGTAAATGGTAAGTACTAAAATGCCGATTAAGAGGCATTCGTCTAGTGGCTCTCGTCACCCGCGGGTGATGGAAGAAGAGGTCCACCGATTGTGCGATGAAACCAGTTTCGACCCATTCTTCGGCGAGCGAAGAAAAAACAAGTATCGTTAATTTTGGAATATTGTAAATGGGATATCTTCATAAAACGATTATTAAAATTTCTAACACTAAACGTTTTTATTTACTTCAAAGAATATTCACGAAAACAATGATTCTCATTCGCCCACCATATCGTTTTTTTTTTATTAAAAATGCTTTTGAGGTATCAATCGAAAACCACATCCAAACAAATAAGGATAATTTGTAAATTGTGTGGGAAGCATAGCGATCAATTTAATTCATGAAAACGTTCTTGAATTTAAAACAAAGGTGATTAAACTCAGACCCGAATATATATATATTTATATATTATTTTTAAAACTAATTACAATTTTGAAATTAATTAACGAGTAGAATCGATTAAGTTGTAACTGAAAATAGCTAATATCGACAACTAGAAATCATATTTTAACAACTATCATATTATGCGAGTAACATAAATGATGATTTATGTTACATATGATTTATGCTTATGTTTATGTTACATAAATGATGATTTACAAGATTTAACATTTATTATAAAGTTTTTAGTACGTAGTACTGCAATATATTATGATAAATTATAAAGGTCATATCTGCATTGTAAATAATTTCTTCGTAATTTCAAATAGAATTTGAAAGAGGAGCTATATGAGAACTTAAACCACAATATGTACCTACATAGATAGGGTATATTTGATTCTGATTGTAACAAAATAAATAAAATATCCGCTATGTAAACTTGTCAACTAGTCTTTTCAAACACTGGGACCTTTCAAAAGTCTTTTCAAACACCGCGCATGTTTACGGTTTATTTTAATTGTTCAATGCTAGTAGGCATATATTTTATAGTAGGTAAATTCAGACCAGCATTATTACAGAAATGAAGTTTTACTTTATTACTCATGTACAGTCGTCACCAAAGTAGCTTAAAATATATTTTTATATACAGTATGCCCAGTTAATACTGGATAAAAGTTTAACAGACGGTAGAAGGTATCATTTGCGGCAAAAATAGTTTTATTTAATAGTTGTTCCATCCTCAATCATTTAAGAGTTCTGATTTTTTTAAATACTTTTTTGGAAATGATACTCTTCCTTGATTGTGCGGTTATACTGGCAGCCCCGCTTTATATTTTGTTTGTTTTTATTTTATTTTTGTTCTGGCCGGTAAGATATGCATTTAATACGGTTAACTAAACGTTTACCTAATGAAAACTTTAATTATTATTAGCTTAAAACCGAGCACAAGTGTCATCAATGCAATTTTATTTAGATTTTGGGGAAATGTTGTTTAAAATAGTGTGCCCGATATGTTAAAAAGTGGCCTATTTAATAGACTATTTAAAAATATTTCATTTTCGACAGATTAAAAGGTATATTTTTTAAAAAATTTCCGCGATTAGATAACATGATTCAGGGAAAATAATTTTAAAGCTTTTTCATAAAATTTATTATTTTTTCTGTAACATACGTTCTTAGAATATTTTTATTTTAAAAGTACATTTTTTTCTATTTTACATACTGTATTTAATATAAAAACTAGGCTGTAACAATTAAAATGAAAGAAATCAAAAAGGTTCGAAGTTTATTCAATAAAACCATTAGTAAATAAACGTATACTAAATTACAATAAGATGACCTATCAATTAATGCTGCATAACTATATTGGAACGGGAAAGAAGTATGTGCCGTTCGTCACCATATCTGAACATCCTGAAATTATTAATTTTGTTATTCAAATGCTACGCATTCAGTTACGGACGTGCAATCTATAAATAGAGCTAGCTGTATGTGGCGTCACTTCCTATCTTCATTTGCATAACATGACATATGGCTTACTACGTCTATTGCCAGTTTATTGCGATCAACTACAAAGCTGCCAGCTACGAAATAAAAACGATGTTTGAAGTCACTCTTCTGAAGAATCTAATTGCGAGACGCTCATTTGGCTAAACTCGAGAGGACACTCAAAATTTCGTAGAGTGTGTGTGTTATAGATTTATTTGACATTTATTAAATTTTGTTACCTTTTCAATGAATAATGTACATTTTCACAATTATCTATAAAATTAAGTTAGCCATAACATTAACTAAGTTCCAATTTTCCAACCAAAAGCCATAAACAAAAATAACGTTTTTAGCTGAAAACGTTTTTGGTTTTTTTTTATACCGGGTGAATTATTGTAATGATTTGCCCATTATGATTTTCACCCGATGCGAAAAAAAACGCTAATCTGAATTAATTCATGCTCAAACCATAGTTTTATTGGATACATCAAAAATGGGTGTATTACTTAGATTTAAGCTTATAATATAATCATCATTTTTGTTTCGATAAAAGTACCAAATGCACATTAACATTTAATCTTTCTAGAAACAGGAATACCACCTGACATTGCGAGAGAGATCTTAATTTAAACTGGTGTTAAGAAACATGCCATAAAAGCTAACTTCAATCAGTCGGACGCCGTATACTTTTTCCTTCAGAACGCGTCAATATCTCAAAACGGGTATTTTAATAGGATCCATTTAGAATCAACGATCATATTGACAAACATCGCATAACTACCTACCCATCCGCTTTGACACAAATTGCTGTCGTCGGTCAGGTGTAAATTTATGTGAATCTATTCGACGCTAATGAAACACGGCGTTGTCTCTAGATTAGTGCCGGGTAAGATTTAGAAATGCTAAATAATACGATAATTTGCCTTTCTTTGATTAGCTTCTCAGAGTTGATTGCTATGCCGTACTAACTAAGACCTTAAACAATTGCACTTATTAGGTAAAGACAGAGAGGCAAGCTTTCCTATACAATATTTATGGACAATAACTAACTGGTTTTATGCTTTCAAATTGTAACCGATTGTTATACAATGTTGTGTGCTATATTTATTTCCGACGTTACTTAATTATTGTAACCTGAAAGACGTGAAATCTCGCCTCGAGGAAGAGTTTAATAGCACTATGTAAGTTCTTTAATTCTTCAAAATTAAATATATAAATTACTGTTAAATTAGGTTAAGCCTCAAAATGCGAGCATATAAAAAAAAAACAAAACAATGCTTCTTAAGATATATTAAAATAAAGTTTGAATGAATTAAGAACGTTATAATAAAAATAAATAAAAATCAAAACAAATATTAAAGAGAAATAAAGTTGCCTTAATCGTTGAAGATAATTGAGGAAGCTTTTAATATGTCGCACTTTTTTTATATACATATACGCAACAACCACACACCCTCACACACACAACCACACACCCTCACACACACAACCATACACCCTCACTAACACTTTTATATCGTACACATAACACATACACCTTCTAAAATAGCGTTAAACTCAACAAAGTTTTAAATATTTTTGTACATAGGCGTAAGCTTTAATTGGCCTTATTATAACCCTTTAGGAAAAGGTATATGCTACTATTTCGCTGTATGCTTACCTGTTAATAAATAAATATACGGAAATACTTATACTTATAAAATCAGGCTATGACGATGAATTACATTTGTTTAATAATTATTTTAAGATTGGATAAATTGATTCGCCCTAAAATTGAAACTGGTCCACCGGAAGACTTTTAAATTTTTTTAAATTACAATAAAGGATAAAGATACCTCTCAATAATTAGCGACTAAATTCACATATCCTTTGTCCGCTTTTCATTACCAAGGAGACTTAATTTTTAATCTACCACTCGTAAAATGTATTTTGTATAATATCCTTGCTGTTTTAAAAGCCTCCTTAGGATCTTTTCAGTAATAGTGATTAATATTCGTAGGAACGTTATTATTACCGTGTTAACGACTTTAGGATCCTCTGAAAGCATTTAAAGTTACTTTTTAACCAGGGCCGCGCCGTAAAACTAGATAGAAGGTTTTCAAGAATTATTAACCATGCCAGCTTGCACAGAATAATAAACAGAGATAAATTATTACAGTCTGCAGAACGGCGAAGTAAATCTAATTATAATGACTGCAAAGTAATAACGTAATGAAACCAATTATTTTATATCCAGACGAACTAATTTAGAATAGACCCATGTAATTTAAACTTTTGTAATTCAAATGTATTCAATGTAAATTTAGTTTAGTTTAAAAACCTGTATTGTACCAATTGGTATAAAAACTTCCTACTAATTAGTAAGATGTTTTTATATAATAAGTAAAACTAAATGTACTTCTAAATTACAGACGTGTAATTATTTTTAAAATTTCTAAAATAAAATCTTCATTGAAAGGAGTTCGTGTTTTCTGTTCAAAATTTATAATTTTTGTGTTGCTTTCACTTTTGTTTTATTCTGTTTTATGCATTTATTATTTTTTAATTTATTTTGTACCAGGAATTGTACCTCGGATATCGGCCCATCACGGACAGCGTGTTAGCGGATACATATGATATTTACTAGTGCATATAACTACTTCGTGCTACGTTCAAAATTGTACCAAAAGCTTAAAAGTATAGACATCAAATTAAACAAAATATTTTTCTATAGGATTGTCTGTTTTGGTAGCATTTTTTTAGTATTTTTCCGCTACAAAACTCATTAGTTTGAGATACTTTTAGTGCATTCCGAACGTAAGATACTTAATGAGTTATTAATATTTAGATGAGATGATTTTTTAAAACATAAATATTTTTTTTACCTAATAAAAACATGTTTACAAAGTTTTATTTCAAGATTAAAAAAGGTTTTTGCAAAATTTGACCCTTAGAACAGATAATTGTCTTGAAGGGCAATGAGAGAGTTTTTTAACGCTGCGCCAAACAAGCAGATTAAGAGAAAACTCTAATTAAGAACACGCAGTTAACACGCTAATTAAGAGAAAATACCAAGATGTGCCGCTATCTTACTATTTTTTAATATCACATGTTTTTTTATAGAATTCATAGAGTTAGGTCGATTCGCAATCTCCACCGTTAAATACAATCATAAAAATGCCAGGTGAAATTCTTTTTTTGATCCCGCAAATCACGGTGTCACGCTGTCGTGTAGTTGATTTTATCTCGGTCAGGGTCAAATAAGCTAACTTCAAATTCTATTCAGTTACTTATAATCGCAATCGCTGTTTGACTTCTCGTCGCAACGCAACACAAAAACCGCTTTTCAAATTCACCGCCATGTTGAATTTACACACAAAAAAAGAACATGACACGGCTAAAAAATAAAGCGAATGGCAACGCTCAAACCATATTGACACAGAAAGGTACAGCCGACATACAGCTTTCGGGCATTTAAACCGAACTTAACGAAAGATTAGCTTTTGAAAAAGTTATTTTTTTTAGTCAAATGTTTTTTTGAATAAAAATTTAGTGAAATTGTAGTGCTCTGTGAAATTTCGTCAACTTCTCAAGCTGTTTTGAGCCGGTGCATGAAAATTCAAATTAATCGATGGACGCGCTTATAAATAAAAAAAACATTATTTCCTCTTAAAAATTCATAGCAAAAATATTTTCTTAAAAAAATCGTAATCTTGTAAGACTGTTCCTTTAAGTACTCGTATGAAATTCGAATAAAGTCGCCGTCGCAGGTTTGAATCCGCACATTATAGTCACATCATTTTTGACGCTTTATTACCGCCATTTTCCATGACTTTCGCACAAGCACATTTAACTTAGACCCAAAATGATGAAATATATGGCCGAAGTCATAGTAATTCTTTTTTAAAAAAATATTAATAGGTAATGTAATCGTGCACAAATTCACACATCTATTCACACACAATATTACACGCACTAAATGCAGTAAGATTGATATTTTGTATCATGTAATTCGAACTGCTCTATTACAATTCGATTTGAATGGAATACTTTCTAATAAAAATACTTCTTCCTACTTTTTGAAATACTTTTACATCCTAGATTAAGCGTAAATAACTTAAAACTTACTTTATTTTCTATTGTGTAAAATTTAAAGAATTTTTTTTTAATAGAAAATGATGGCCTAATGACTATAATATTTTGTATCTTTGAGCTTGTATGTTTTGTATAAAAACAAAGTGTATGTTTATGTTCATAAGCATACACTTTGTTTTATTAAGCAGTATTATAACCGGTGAAAAATACAGAATTAAAAATAGGTTTCTAAAAAATATATGTTCTCATTCTTGTATTCGAGCCAATAAGATATTTATTTACATCTAACCTTTTGTTAAAATGAATGGAACAGGTTATAATTTTGTATATTTTATATTATCATATCAAAATAGTCTAATATTAACCTAGTAGCCTAAAATACTGTATTTTTATTAGTAAACAGTATGTATGAGAAAAAGTGACATACAAATAAATAAATAAAAGCTCTAAATAAAATGTGCGAGACATATTTTTTTTTATTTGTGACAACTCTTAAAAGGTCAAAACTTCAAATGTAATTTTTTATTAGCTTTATTGGCAGTTAATCTTCAATATCTTCATGGCCATATTGGCCCTGGGTTAGTTTATATTTTTTTATCCCCAATCGAAAACTACATTAGGGACGCAAAGCAAACATAAAACAGCCATATATAATTTATGCATGCAAAAAAGGTAGAGAAATATTAGAATGTAATTTTATTTTCTCCAAATTTGACCTTTGACAAACCTGACACGCGGTTTATTTTTTCTACACAAAGTTTAGTCTATTTTAGTATAGGCACATTTAACGCTCTAAAATCAAGTTAAACTTAAAGTTAAAACTGAACTGCAAATAACCAAGTCAAAGCTCTTCACGCTGAACAGTTATGAGACATAGGCAGGCGGTTGGCACGACGAACGACTTGGGTTATGGCCACCTTGTGGCAGTTATGGGTTGAGTCCACACGTGTTGGAGACAAACTCACATCTGTTTCGTTTTGTCTACAAAATCACAGCTCATATACTCGGCCGGAAAAATTTGAGCATTCTGAATAAGAAATAAAACCTTATAATTCATCAAAACAATCTGTGGAAATTATATGAATATTGTATTTTTCAAATATTGCATTCCATTTAATATTTATAAAAGTTAGAAAAGTTAATAAAATGGAGCAAAAGCTGTTAGAATATGTGTTAACATAATTTAGTAGTAATTTTACTCGGGGCTTTTTTTCAATCCTATATGTCAAATGAAGAATTGAAAATAAATCTTTCTTGACAAGCGTAGCTGAACTTTTGTTGCCTACCGTACGTTTACCCATATAGTGTATCTTAGACTTACATTTGTATGTCTGTTTGTCTACAGGCCTGTAATTCTAAACGGTAATAAAATAAAAAGTTTAACTTTGCATACAAATGTGTATTAATTAAAAATAGTATATATAGTAAAATTGTATAATGTATTGCTTAAATACCCTATTTAGATCATACCTTACGTTATAATAGGCATTCGCCGTCAATTTACATTACTTATATAAAAGTCTGACAGTATTGACATTTGGAAAATTCGAATGCTTTTTTATATTTTTACAGATTGAAAATTTTCAAACCAATTATATAGCCAGAATGTTCAAAGAAAAATTAGTATTGAACGCACAGATAGTTGCATCGCTTGAGGTAATGCACGCTGGTTTAAATACAGGCCTGTATTTTATGAAAACTTTTCACTCTCACCTATCTATCTGTAATACAGTCAAACTTTCATTAAAGTAATAAAAAATTGATTTAAAAAAGAAACCATAATTATGAAAAACGGTAAAAATGTAAAGAATATGACGTATGATAGATGAGAAATGAATGGTTTAATGAATATTTACAAGAATGACTTACGTTCAACCTAGGTTATATGCAAATGAATCGTCATGGCTAAAAATAAAAAGAAGAGTGTAAAATATATACACATTACGTGCAAATCGTTTAGATATAGGAATCATCTATATTGTATCTATCTATATCAATATTATTTACATAATAGCAGTGGGCATTAACGCGATAATCATATAACTGAGATTAGGTTATACGCGATTTAAAAATAGCCTAATACTTAAACGGCTACAAAATAACTCCGCGATTTGTAACTGAACTCGTCACCGTACTTCATTGTTATGGTGTCACTTGCAACAAAATTTCCGTGTCACTGAAGCTGGAGTTTGGCCGGATAGGTTAAAAAATTAACAGGGCGACTGTCAAAATATTTACGGCCGGCGGTGTCCACCTGTGTAACTTGTAGAATATGCAAGCCAGGCAATGGGCAATAATAGGCAAGCCAAGCGACTTCGTTGAACGCGACTCCGTAACGGCTGTGAATGAACGTGATTTCGTCACCGTTATGACCCAGCTTCAGTAACGTGGCTATTCGTTGAGTTAGAATAATAGGGTGATTTAAACAGCGTCGCCTTATAACGCTCTCGTCCAGTACATAAAGGTTGAGCGGCTATACTCATGGGACCGCTGGGCAGCACTAATCTAGTATGATGAGAAATATCACACGAGGAAAGCTTGTCATAATGACTATGTAGTGAAATATAAAGCAATATTTTAATTAGATATTTCTTTCCATATAAAAACTGTTTGCGTCTTTATCAATTTGATACAAACGAAAACAATGTAAAAGTGATAATTTGGTACCATTGCGATCTCTGTTCGCTGTCTTCTTAACTTGACCTAAGGAGCCTCTTCCCGAAATAAGAATAAGAAATAAGAAAATGAATTACAAAAATACAGACCTTTTGGCGGCTTCTAACTTTTAGACAAAGTAGATATTTTACAATTAGAATTATATGGTTGTAAGCCGAGATAATTTATAAAATAAACGATATGCAATATCATTTTTCTTTTCAATGTTCGCAAATAAGCCTCACAAAACTACAAAGTTTGTATGGAAAAATGACCGGGTTAAGTCCGCAAGAAGTAGTTTGTATGTGTACTTATTATTTAATTTTCCAACTGTCAAGATACGAATATACATACAAAAACAATTAATATGAGAATCAATAATAAAAGTTATTATACATGGTTTATTGTATTCGTCGTTACAGATCTCACTATTAAACAGATCTTGATTTCGGCGATTCTGGTGACCTATGCGACTTGGATATATTGCCATTTAATGATGTAAAATAGTTACATTCAAAAATCGATCGTTATTGTTTTATGACGTGTAAAATTTAGTTGAAATATTGAAAATATCATGTGTAAATTTTAAGTAGTACTTCATTTCATTTAATATCTAGTAGATATCTTTTCGACTAGTGAGAACAAGATGGAGAAAATGAAGAGCACCCGAGAGATGAATGCTCCAGTTTTGAAGATATTGGAACGTTTCTTCGCTAAAATCGCGAGGAACCGTCAAGGGCAAGAAGGGGCGTCCGGCAAAAAGACGAGACCTTCGTGCCGCAAGAAAAAACCCAGATGCGCGAAGAAGAGGATCAAGAAAAGGAAACGCCTCAAGAAGAAGTGCAACTGCTGCAAGGGCGCTGTTCCCAGAAAGAAGCAGAAGAAGAGAAAATGTTGAGTTTTCTAGTTGTATGCTATCCGGGAGTAAATTCAATAAAGTTCTGCAAAAGTGTCGTTTTTTCACAAAAAATTCAATCGGTAACCTTTTTGAAGATACGGAATAATTACTAGAACACAAGAAAGAATGACTAAGGATAATAGAATAGAAGCGACGGTTTGTGCAACATGACATTTTAGCCGTACTTATTTTTTTCAAATGTTTGTAAGATGAAATGTATTATTTTTGTAATGCTGAATTGCTAAATAATTTACAACAATTTCAATTTATGGTTTATTATATTAAAATTGTATTGTTATGGAGTTTTTTTTTAAATTACAAAATTAAAAAATATATACCTATATTATTTCTTTTCGTAAAGTCTTGAACGGACTAAATAAAAATACCCATGGTAAGGACTAAAAGTCGAACCTTATAGTAAATTTCAAATCATATATTTATTTTCATTGCTTCTATAAGCCAGCAAATGAAAGTATTAGAATATAATGGATATTTTTCAAACGGGTAATAACAATATTCTCATGTCCCGTAGAAAGATAAAGCTATAAAAAATGAATAAATAGTTCCCAATAGTAATATTTATTTATTTTATTTATTTATTCTTATAAACCAAAATACATACATGTACAGAACAGTAGTAACAGTTCAATGGCAATTTGATGAGGTACAGAGGAAGAAAATAGTGGGTTAGGAGTTGAGTGAATAATTCGTTTAAAATAAAGTTAAACACATAGCAATGTATAAGTACTTAGTTTCTACGGCCCATTGAACGTTAAAGAAAACAAAAACACCTTAGCTATCTTATAATATCTATAAACTACTTCTATAGATTGTTTAGTAGTAGTAAATGATTTAACCAGAATCTGACGCTATACAGCTAGGCCCTACAGGCGTGACTAAAGGCATCTCCCACCCAGACTACTGGAGCCCCTGGAACCGAGTTGCTATAGGTTGCTTCATTTCCTATCTCCATTTGTGCCTGCGGCACTTTTAACCCATTCAATGTACATTTTGGATGACCATAAAGGCAACAGTGGGTTATTTTTCAGGTCTGAGTATATTAAAATAAAAAAAAAACAGACAATGACATGTTAAAAATTAAAAAAAATTATAATAATTATAATGGGGCACTGTAATTTCTTTTAAATGTAAAAATATTAAAAAGAATTCGAATTTTCCAATAGTCAATATACTGTCAGACTTTTATATAAGTAATGTAAACTTTCGGCGATAACATATTCTATTATAACATAAGGAATCATCTAAATACGGTATTTAAGCAAGACTTAAGGGGTGTCTATGTTCCCTATTACGTGTAAGAAATTGACTATAAAAATGTGAAAATAATTCAATAAATTTTATCAAAGTGCTCGTATAAATTCCCTTTTTGTATTTCACTCTTTCCTTTGCTCGCTCACGTTCGGTTAAGGCCTATCAATAACCTGGACGAACTTATTACAATAACTATTTAATATTATCACGTAAAGTTTACATTTTTTTCCGGCAACCATAGCGAATTTTAAAATGGCGTCAAAACAAATCATGTTTGAAATCATAGAGCCAATTAGCTGGATTTTCTATCGGGAATGGTTTTGGGACACGGTGCATACTCGTATAACATATAATGGTTTAGTAGATTTCGCGTCTATGGCTTTTATAACCAAAAAAATGTTGGTGCTAATAGGATCTATAAAACTGTTGTCGAATTAATAAACAAGCACTAATTACTTAAACTAAGATAAAATAAGATCGTGAAGAACAATAAACCGCAAGCAATTAACATAAATATATCGATGCCGACCGATTGATACGATGTCAAAGGCTATAAGTTAACGTTTTAGATTGTATTTAAAGTGCATTTATCTGATAACTGCACACAATGTTTCATTACTAATATGATTTTATATAATTTATTATTTTATATATTAATATATAACTATATCGATACGAAATAAAAATATTTAGGAGTGGTCATTATTGATAACAGATAAAGTTGGTCATATACCAAGTAATCGTCTGTCCGCACACATTTTTAACAGAAACTTACTGAAAATTACTTACTTTTTTTTTCATAACAGTGACTTTATAAATTTTTATTTTTATTTTTTAATATAATTTTTTTAGTATTAAATGTCCAGTTATTTTTGGTTTACGATATATGAAATGGTAAATAAATAATAATGGTAATTAATAATTAATTAAATCCAACTAATTAATTATTTACTAATTATATGTATATAAAATATTAAATAGTAATTGATCAAATTAAATTGATTAACAATTTAATTTCTATATAATTGAAATATTTAAAATATTAAGTTTTATCTTCTCAAGATTAAAACAGCGGAAAATTCCACGAGCTTTGAGTAAGAATGTAATTTTACCCTTCAGGAAATATGTAATTTTTAATTGTAATGTATATTACAATTACAATTAAATAAGTGAATAATCAACGTTTTACACAGTGCTACACACAGGTCAAACTTGCCAACTTGAGGTCAAACATTATCAGAATGACCTTTTTGTTTGAGAATAATTAAAAATTTTGCTAAAAAAAATCAAGTAAAAATAAGTATCTAGATAAAATTTCTAACTATTGTGAAACATTATTAATATTACCTGAATAATTAAAAAAATAAAATATTTTTTAATGTAATTTAACCAAATATTTGTATGCCGAGTTCGGTTTCAGATCACAAAAACATTTATTACTACTATATTTCAGCACATTTTGACATTTACAGACATCCATTTTTTAGCGAGACAATAATACGCATTTAATTTACTACATATCAGTAAAAATGTATATATTTTTGGGCAGTTAAATATGGCACACCTCCATATCTAAGGTTATAATACATTTAATTGTTTTTGTTAATGTATTATTTTAATAAGTTTGGAAGTATTTCGGTGATTTAAATAAAATAAAATGATCTAAATTTCACACAAATTAGTTTTAGGTTTATGTTAATGTTACATTGGTTTTACAGAAATTTTACGCGTTTGGAGATAAGAGACCGATTTTCAAGCAAATCGCAACGCTCTGGATTGAATAGCAAGCTAATATATAAAAATATTTCATGATTTAAATATTTGAAAATAAAAGTATAATTTAATACAAAATGCTACAATGCCTCTCTCCAATTAGTTTCAGATAAGACGTCCACGCTGTTTCCACAAATTAAAGATTAAATGCAGAGTCGAGAATTCGTCTCGGGCACTTTTATCGCCCACATTACACGCTTTTCATACAATTAGAAGGAAGCAACATTTTCTTATAATATCTTAAAGTATAAAAAAATATTTTTTTTGCAATTTGCGGTAAATTTTAGCTGTTTATATAATTAATCGGTACAAGTGGACCCAATATTATATAACGTCTATCTTGTTATTCAGTGGAATATGTGTAACTAAAAACAATAGGGGAGTCCCCAGGCCTCGCTAGGCTCTGAAGTGTCGAAAATAGATACAGTTATCATACCTTCCATCTCCATCCCTCAGAATATTTCCCTCTAAAAACACACCCTTAAAATTCAGCGGTTGAGGAATCAATGTTTTATTTATAAAAAATGCTATAACCTAGGTCATACATAAATGTTTTGGGCCCTACTAAACTAAGCTAAAGTTTATTCGCGTCAGATGATGGCATATTAATAAATTTGAGGATTCGAATTCGCGATCGCTGGATAGAAAAACGAATACCCTAACAACAACTATCCCCTATCTACCACGATCCCTAACGCCCTTTAGTATTTTTTAAAAGCACATCCTTTTTTGTGTTTGTGTCTTTGATTTTATAATAAAAAAAAAACGACTTGATAAGCTTGTGACCTGCTAGATTACACATTTAGACACATTTAAGAGATGAGGGACATTTAAGACTACCGTATAGATTTGAAAAAACATACAGAATTCTCAGTAAACCAACATTTTATACTCTAGCTAGACAAACTTATTTATAAGCAAAATTATTTGTTGTATTATTATAATAAAATCATTAAACATTTAAACATCATTGAGAGTACATTCAGCGTTTGCTTACACACAACTAAACCGTGTGCTTACACAAATTGGGTTTTTTTGCTTTGAAGTTTGACTTTGAATTTGGTCTGACTTTGAAAAGTAGCAGCCTACATTGCATTGCATACAAAATAAAGAGAAACTCAAAAAATCTTACCGTTACTCGGCGGTTAGCAGCACCGTTTGCTAGATATTTTTGATGATGCGGTTAGATTAGATTATATTGCTATAAATTACGTTATTTTAAAGTTTTATTTTAATCGTCCGTTGAGGCGCCGATTTCAACTCCAAATTAATTAAATTAAAGAAGTAATTGTTAATGCTATCATACATTTCTTAAAAAAATACATATCTTTTAATCCCATTTTACAGCCTTATACGATACGACGAACGAATTTATTTTTATCACCATTTAACTAAATTACAATAAAATATATATTTACCATCTAAGCCCCTAAACCAACGGTGGTATTTATTGTATTATTAGTAAAAGGGGCCCCAAAATCCGAAACTTTCAAATACCGCTTATAATTCAATTAATAATTAAAATACATAAATAGAATTAACAACTATATTTAAAAAAATGTAATTGACAATCATATAAGAAATGGTTGCTACCGCCCAAGAGTCTAACGGGATGTAACGTAAAGATTAGAGAAAGACAAACCTTGAAATGGGGACAGTAAGTAAGTACAATGACAACAGTTAAACTTACAACAATGACGTCACGTTAATTTACTGCCGCTGCCCTATGATTACGAAACATCCGCCAGAGAAGAGTTTCACACCTACTGCGCCAAAACTGTTCGTATGACACTGATTTACAACTGCTATTTGAGTCGCTATTTAATAACTATTGTTGGACGGCTTTATAACTTAACGTCTTTGCTACAATTAATAATATTTCGATTGAATTATCCACGTGATATAAACCAATTTGGCACTGGTGTTTATTTTAATTTATATTTTATTTTTTATGTCTAATTTACAAATTAGCTGTACTAGTAATAAAAGCTTAAATAATTTACTGAAGATGATCACCAACATCCTTCTATCCATTTGGATTTAAATTCTTGCTCATGACAATCAAAGCTTTAATAGACTAAAGTTACGTATATTACAAGGGACATTTTCCCAAAGCAATAACTGTAGGTAGGTTATGTTAAAATCGTTATTTAAACATTTATAACAAAAGTTCCTACCGTATAACATTTAAGAGAAAAGGACATTTTTATGGTAAACAAAAACCTTACCAAGATTTGTATGGTACTCCTTAAAATACCTCCCCGAGATAAATTTTTATTAGCGGTATCTGCAGTAAAACTATTATTTATCTGATTTCTCCATGTTTATTTGTGAAGTTAAAAAAAAAATGTTTTTCTTAAACATATTTATTATAAACGAAACCACGACCGTTTTAAGAAAATTTAAAACTTCGATATAGGTACACTCGCGTACATATTAACCATTAATAAATTTATTCTGCTGCACGCCGCCGCCCGCTATAAAACTTGGCAGACGCAAACCGCGAAATGCCGTAAGCGACAGTCGCTCCATCGCCCTTCGAGGTGAGTAACTCTTTTGCACTTGACTGTACTACATAACTTACTTTAGATTGTCGGCGGAGAGGCGTTAAACACAGTTTTGCTGGATATTTGTATTGTCTCCGTGATGCAACGCTGTTTATTACAAACAGATCACATCGCGCAAAATATATCTGTTAGTGAGATTTTATTGCCTAATTCAAGGTGACCCATCGAACCCAGGACCTCTGAACAAAAAGCGGGAGTTTGTTCCAATCTGTAATTAATGTGCCTTGAAAATGCATTGGTGAATAAGCTCCATCATACATATGTATTTCGTTGGTAAACCTTAAATTATACATCATTATAGCTCCCAGAGAATGTATTAAAACTACCTACGTATGGGGGGTTACTAATACACAAAGGTGGGGGTTGCTAATATTTAAAAAAGTAAGCTAAATATTTGTTTCTTACCTTTGCACAGCTTAATCGATTATCCAATTCAGAAGGAGAATTCAGATCGCAGTGAAACAGTGAATTATGATCTTCTAAACTAATGATTTAATCGCGTGTTGGCTTAATTAAAGCATAATCGAATATCAATTGAATAAACCTTTGTTCAGAACCATACAATTAATAAGAAATTTTAAATTTGTCTATTTTCAGTATGGACCAAAAATAAAAAGTAAAAATCATTAGATATTTTTAAAGTTAAGTAGGTAATTTATACGTAAATAAATTTTATGGTAAAAATACTAATAAAAGTGGAAGGGTTATCATTTTCACACATTTGGTAATGAAACCAATTATTATATATAAATCCACTTTCCCACAACCTTTGTTAATGCATTTTTGGCTTCAAAAAGTTTTTAAAACAACTCCTTTGGTATTTTTCATGATATAATTATATAATCATGATATAATCATGGTATAATTCATGATAATTTGAAATTACAAAGTAATATTATTTTTTTAGATGTTTATAAAGAGAACAATCAATTGCTCTCAAAAATGAAAAACGGTATATTTACTAAAAATAATTTGGAATAACTGGTAATGACCATACCTTCAGAAGCAAGTGAAGAGGTGCACTTACTGTCGGTCCCCTCTGGGGCTCACGGCTCCATGGGCATCCCCAGGGCATGACGGAGACACCCACCCACAACTCAACCACAAAAATTAACAACCGAACTAACACATTAATTTAATCATCATCCCATGGGAAGAAATGACACTTTGTTTTCGCCACATTCGTTTCTTTTCTGGTTCACTTTGCGTAGATTTATTTTATCTACGGGCATCTGAGTGAGAAGCGTATTTTGGTTGCGTTTACGCGTGTCGCGTAATCTTTAGTATCAGCCGGATTCGATACGCGCCGCGCCGCCCGGACTCACGTGCGTCCTACGCGCCTGTCAAAGAGGCACTGGAGATAGCTTCGGCGTCATGGTAGTCTCCGCCCGCTACTTGCTATTCGGAGTCAGCATCTTGCTATGGGGTCTGCTCGTGCCTCCAGGCGCCAGGGTTGGGGGGGAGGGGGGATACAAACGCATGCCTGCGACTATCACCTGGTCAACCAGCCGATGCGTGCAGGCCTAATTGATAAAATCATGAATGAAGTGGTAATTGGGTCGGGATGCGAACAACACATGAATGGAATCAACGCACGGCAGTTTAACAATGCGGCGATGAAAGATAGTCGCCAATTCACGAGGATATGTTTTGTTCCATTAATCGGCAGTTTGTAATTTGTGGGTATTCACTAGTCTTTGTTCGCCGTTCAAACGACTCAATCAGGTCGAAAACCTGCGATTGTGTGGCGTAATAATCCTAGTATGGTATTGTTTGTTGCATTGTTACGTTCCTAACGAACTGGTAACATTTTTGCATTTCATTCTGCTAAGCTTCATCCGATCAATATCTATTTATTCAACTTGTAAATATTACGTAAGTTTTAATATTGGTTAATATAAATTTATAAAATTGGATTTGAACAAAAATGAGCATTATAAGCAAGCAGATAAATAATATTATGAATAAATAATATAATAATATACACAAACAACTACAAATAATGACTATATATTATATATATACACCCACTGACATAATTTTTATAGGTAAATAATAGTTAAAGTAATTTTATATAAAAGTAGTAAGTTATTAAAATCTATGTAAAATCAGTGGAATCAGTTTGTGGAAAATAAAATTAATGGAAGAAATTATATTGATATTGAAGAGAATCAAATTTTCAACGAATCTAACCGTGCCTAGTCATGAGTAGCTACTAAGTAGGTACGGGAATGGGAACAAATCTAAATAATGTTTTTTTTTATTTATTCATACATAAGTTGTAAGAGAGGTTTGAATTTCTTTTGTTTTATACTAGCAAATGGATATTTGTTTGCGTAAATGTTACATTTAAACGGCCAGCAGCAGTGGCTAGTTTTAATATTAAATATTACTTTTTTTTAGATTTTAATTTTATTAAAAGAAATGCATTACATTCACACCCGTGTAAAATTAAATGTTTAATATAAATCGACTATTCTATTTGTTTTCTTTCTCAAATAAAGAATCTTTTTATTATGATAAATAATGCAATCTCTTTTCAGCATAATTTAAAGTACGAGATAAATACTACTAAATTAGTAAGATTAGCATTTGGTTTGTAAGAATCGGAAAAATTGTAAGTAATGATTTTAATTTCAACAATTAACGCGCCTCAATTGTATAAATATATATTCAACGATGTTATTTTTCCCAATTATAAATACCCATTTTTTACCCAGTTGTTATTGTATTTGTTTATTTTGAATATTTTTTTTTTAAATCAAGTATTATTTTATACCCTGTATTTATTATTCGTAATAATAAATGCAACAACTGAAGAAACTGAAGCAAAAACTACCATGATATTTGGTCGACTTACGTATTACCATATATACGACTTACGTATTACATAGGGCGAACATGGATCAATTAGTAAAACAAGATTTCAAGTTAATCACACAGCGGCATAAATCTAACTTCGTTGTAGCAACCAAACCAATCCACGTACCGGCAAATGTATCTTTGCAATAAATTACATTAAAAATGTCTACAAAAGTTTTATGTACTAGAAAGAAAGCAATGAGTGGCAATAAAAATAATTCTCAAAGTCTATTAGATAATGTGAGTATTGTATCGAGTGGCCGAGTTTCGGAGTCTGCGGGGTCCTCTGCGCAGGTACTCGCCCCATTTTCGGCACCCTCCACCCCTCACCCCCACCCCTCCCCCCTCCCGCCACATGGATTCGTATGTCACAGGGACCATCCTTCTGCTCTAAGGCCACCACCGCAGATTAACCGCTTTGTTTTGTTCCGAAAATATGACCTTTTTCATTTATTTTGTTTTAATTACATGCAACAAAATTGTATCCGTGTCTCGAGCTTTACGGGATAATATGAAATCGCTCTTGTAATAAGTTCGTTCGCTAGCGAGGCTGCACCGCGCCGTGTTATTGGTCAAAAAAGCAATGTATATGACCGCTTCGAAATATTAAAATATAAAAATATTTTCGGATGTTTTCAGCTGTCTATTTTACGAAACCGGGTTCCTGACCAAGGCAACCCTTAAGTGCGAATGCACTCGAACGGCGATCACCGTTCGAACAGTCCTAACATTAACAGCTCGCATTCAAACTTCCCCATTGTTCGAGTCGAGCGCTTCAACTCTTAAGTTGAAGCCATTAATCAGACCTCCGCCATTGTTGTGTCGAACCCGTGACCGTCGATATGTTTACCTTTTTTAACTTGCCTTTTCTTTTCGATTTAACTACATTACCCCAAAAAAATCATGATCGAGTATTGATAAGTGAACGTCGTGATTGTATGTTTTTAAGGCGAGAAAGTCAACATGTCGTTAGAAAGTCTGCGTAATAGAACTAAACTTCTAAATCTATACCAATAAAAAGAAGAAATAAATCCAGAATTAGATGACTGACTGACTCAACGCAAAGCCACACTTACAAAAGTCAGACCCACGAAATTTGAACTGTATGTAGGTTCCTTTAAAATATGGTTCTTAAGGGGATGAAAAAGGGGAGTAAAGTTTTTTATGGTGATACCTATATCTCACAAACCGAATCCAGTCTTTGAATCCATATTCCCTCACCACGACTAATCAAACTGTGCCTATGGATCGAAGCACCCCATAGGCACTGCATGTGTCGGGGTTTTAGAGTTAAAGTTTGTATATTATTTTTAATAGCGGATATCCCTATATCCATACATCCCCTGGTTGATATTCCTATATCCCTACAGCCCCTGCTTGATATCCCTATATCCCTACATCCCCTGCTTGATATCTCTGCATTCATAAAATAAGATTATAAATATTTCTAAAGTTTGCGTAACATAATTAATTATTTTAAAAGTATGTTAATATAAATAAAATAATATAAACTGAATAAATATATATTAGTACTATGTAATTAAATGTGAAATAAATATATACGTAATACAATAATATTTTGCATAACAATAACAATGTACGTAGATACTAATGTATCTTTATTCTCCTCCAGAAATAAAAAATACGTGTTTTTCCATTTTGCAAAAATCCATTTAAGGAATATCAAATAGGGGGATGCCTTTTTAACATTACAACGGATTCCTTCTGGGTTAAATGAAATAAAAAACTCACCACAACTTATATAGGATTTGCATTCAGACAGAAGATCGGGAGCTAAGCGACCGATCCTGAGGGCCGCAGTCACAGGTCGCCGCACGCCGAAGGCGCCGTCAAAGCCACCCGGGCGAACTAAATAAACTCACGTTGGGATTTCACACTATTTGAATTAATTCCTAATTATGTAAACTTTAAGTTAATTAATATAATTTTCAAAATAAAAGCTACATAATATTTATTTACGCAACATTTTTTAAATATTTATAGGAATAAAATTATTTAGGTTTAAATTGGTTAATTTATACCTTAAGATTTATAGGACAACTACTTTTTGAAACCATACTTCATACATCTTTTATATGATATAGTAGTTAAAAAAATATAGCATAGTTTATTTATACATATGCTAATTTATAGTTTAGAAGTTTATCGTGTTGTTATTGTTTATATAAAATGAAATTGTTGCCAACTTAGTTAAGGTAGTCATTCTTGTTTAGAACGACCGAAGGTCTTGCTTAGCTCTGCCGCAATAAACTATAATAACATTGTCAGGCATTTTGACGTAGCGCCCTCAGCATAACCGCTCCTCAAATGTTATGATAGAAGGCAAGTTCAAAGACCCGAGGAAGAGGTGGTGGTGGTGGTACTCTTTTTGAGGCTTCTTTAAACTTTAATAGTAGAAGATGTAATTTGCTCGTTGCAGTGGTAGGCATTTGCAGTTGTTTTTTATTATTTCTGGGGATTTTAATGCAAGAATTACCACACATTTAAAAAGAGATGCTAGTTCATGTTTTTGTGATCTCTTAAACATATATGTTTATTTATTTATTTATTTAGGTTCACAATCATTTAAAATTGGAGATGCCTGTAGTCTGCCTAAGTTGTTGATTAATGTGTTTTTATGTAACTGTCTTATGTATATCTGTAAGCATTTCTAAGAATTAATTATGTAAATAAATGAAAGGAAAAAGAATCCTACGCGGACACAAAGGCAAGATTGGTCCACCGGTAGCACACGAAAACTTCAGCGATAACGAAAACATACTATGGAATATTATAAGAATAACATGATAATTGATAGTACATAACATGGGGCAGAAAATCAGTGATGACAATTTGTTCATTTAAGTATCTGCTATGACCGAGGTCATATATTCACATATGGTTATAAGAGAACCAGCTCGGGGAAATATACCAGACGAAAACACATACATGATAGACGATATGGAAATGAAAGCAGTGAGAGAAAGTAGATATCTTAGCACATACATCCAATCAACCCACAGCAGAAAAGTCACGGTGAGAAAGAGATACAGCCAAGGAATGAGAATGTCTAAGGTAAAGTTACCATGGAAACTGATCCATACTACAACAATAGTATTAATATGTTTGGGTTAAAAGCAACAGCTCTCTGAGAAGGTTCGAAAAATTGTTGGATTACTGAAGCATTGCTCAAATAAATAAACTTACTAGTTTACTAGCTAAATAGAATTATGATAATTCAAAATAAAAGGATGGCAAGGAAAGATTGTAATGGTGTATGAAAATACTAATGCCTAATATTATTTCTCTGTGTTCTATCATTGTCTGCGTTCCCCAATTCCGAAAGTGATACCTCTGTTCAAATACCGAGGGGTGGCTGCTGGCTAGGGCAACCGCTAAACCAAACAGAAGCGCCCTAGATCTGCAACAAAAGCTCGCGCAGACTTCAGCTGCTGTTGCAGTTCGCATCATACCAGTACAGTGGCAGTTTTCCGTTCAAATTGCCGACGGTGTCAAATTGTCTCGTAAAACGGTTTCAGGTTACAATAATAAAACGCCAGTAATGAATTATTCCGCCGCCGTTGCACTCGGTTATGTCTGGCGCGTCGTCCGGGACTACTCAATAGTGTCCATGGCTTTGAGCATAACCATGCAGTTAGAATTGTGATTAATTATTATTTTTTTAAATTATTGACTTTCTTAGATAATTTATATTACCTGCCATGTTTAGATCTTATAACTCACACCATAGTTTCATACATAGCTCAATCTGAAATTTCGTACGAATAATTTAGTTGATTGTACAAATATTACAAATTGTCCAATGTACGCGCCATATTATAAGACTGACAGCCCATTAATAATGGGCCAGATTGTAATAAATATAAAACATATTAACCATTACAGAGTAAATGCAATTTCTACCATAACCCTAACCTAGCTTTTTCTCTTGATTTCTTAGAGATTCAGATTCAATTCAGAGAATTCAGATTTGTGCATATGTATAATTCTAGCGTTCATCCAGACAGCTGGTACATCGGCGCTGTGGACACATATTTTATAAAACAACATTGCTGGAGAATTTCAGAGTCGATATTATGTAATAGATACATTTATTTCACATATTTTACTCTAAATGTATTTCCTAAATTACCATGTAGGTATATTAAAATATACATTTTAAATTTTATTACATTTATTAATACATATGTACATTGTTTACAAATATCTATAGAATTTAGATAGCCATAACATTAACTAAGTATATTTTTTGCTATTAAAAGCCATTTACAAAAATATGTGTCCAGCTGGTCAAAAAAGTGATCCCTGGATTAGATCTCTTGAATTTTCTTATATTGGGTGGAAACACGGTCTTTAATGTTTTAGAAAGAGAACTTTTATTAACTTTTATTACTTTTATTCGTTCAGGTTCTCTTTTATAATGAATACATATATATTGTTACAACGAAATGTAGTTTTACGATTATAATGAATGTGTACAGAATGATGATAACCCTGTGACGCTTAAAATATGCCTAGGCAATTTTAAATGACCGGAATTTTTTATTGATATTTCATTTATTTTTCGTCATACCATAAAAAATAGAATCAAAGCTTTATTTTTTTTTTCAAAATAATATGTTTTATTTTTTCGCAAAGTTATCATCATGTATGCATAAATTATTTTTTTCCTTATTGTTACGTATTACAAATAATATAACAAATTGTTTTTAAATTTAATTTCCCACAGAATTCTTGTGATCTATATATACATAATATTACTATTAATATAATATATAATATCCGCCTTTCGGCACGCCGGAAGGCGGAGGTAGATTTCACCGGATCAAAGTTGGCAAACTCTAATTGTACGAACTTAATAAGGCATTGCGCTAGCTACCGCGCAAGTGTTTTATTTTATATACCAAAATGCAAATATATACGACTGACTATAACGTCGTTAACCCGCTGACCCGCCTATAAAATCAATATTAATACAAGCTGAAGAATCTGCAACACGATATTGGCGTCCCAACAAATTTATGCTAATCGATCTTGTCCGCGGTAACGAAATAGCTCTCCATACCGAAAATGCTTACTTGCTCAAAGTAGCTCCAGGTAATTTTGTAAATCGATCGAAAAAAATCTTTTAAACTACTTTCTTGTGTTTTATCCAGTTCGGACAAAAAATAATAACAATGATATAATTATATTATATTGACAATTTTCAAACTATTACAACGTTTAATTAAGAGGCTTTAAAAGCATTTGACAACTAATCTAGCAGTCGTGGGTTTGAATACGTATATCATCCTTCAAACACTTCCAACGCTTTATTACCATCTAGTACAATCAAATTTACCTTAGTTGAGCAATACCCAAAATAATTGTACATTTTAAAAACAATTACTACTACTAGTCGATGGTCAACTTGTCTGTTACGGCATTTAACTACTAACCTAACGGTCGCCGTCTCGTATCTTCATTTTAGGGTGTCACCGTTTAAGATGCTTCATCACCCTTATCCCCTCCGACACTAGTTCAAATTTAGCTTAGTTGAGCAGGTATATAAATAATTTTACATGAACCTAAGTTATAGCAATTATAACGTGGAGTAATTCAGTAATTCGCTAAAAATAAAAATGTATTTACGGACAACGTAAACGTATTTGTTGTAACGTTGTTTGTGCACACGGAATGTAAAATGTAAATAAAGCGGTGCCTAGCTGTGATACTTCGGTCGAAACAAACGAAAATATAAGAGAAGGTTACAGATTACGCCTTAGTTCACACAATATTGAAGATGTGAAGTGGAGGTTAGGCCAACCCTTGTTGTGCTGAGGCGACAGGATGTGTCGGTGGCGACAGTTAGACACTTAGCGAATAATTGATGACTTTGATACGAGAGCGTTAGCTGATACCGCGTGAGAAAAGGGCCATCAAATAAAAAGAAAACTTAAATTTGTCTCCCGTAGAGGTCGCTTTGTCCTCGGCGCATGGGCTCGTAAAATGAAGGGGAAGTAATTTGGCGATCTCTACAAGTGATCTCTATTTAAAGTATTTTTAGGGGTTTGTTGGGAACCGGTACGTCCGTCTGCCTGCGATATCTACATGCCGTCTTGTGATACTTTTTGAATATTTTTTTGTGTAAAATTGTGCGTATTTTTTCCAAACGCCTTATTACGGTAAAAGAAAGTAGTTATATATTACGTCTAAGGTATTCACCATTTCACAGAGGTTAAATTAATATTATTCTGTATGTAACTTACGGTGAATCTAGACTTTACAAACCAAGAAACCACCATTATTGGGTTCTTATAAATAAAATCGAAAAAAAGTCTTAACAGCAATTGTTGCATAATCGTGGTCATAAAATTTACACTTGTACACACACACATACTTATACAGGGATGTTCCAAAACCATTCTCGAATACTTATGGCGGTGTTTATGTTGCCTATTTCGTTTAATAAATTGTATAAAAAAATGCGAAAATAATTCATGCCCGAATGTATTAATTTTATAAGGCCGGTCAATCAACCGGCGCAGCACGGCTTCACGGACGAACTTATGACAAGAATGATTTAATATTATCACGTGTAATTTTTTCTCAGAAACCATGATGAATTTTGATATGACTTCAAAATCAATCATGTTTTGAAATCGCAGGGCCAATTAGCTGGATTTTTCATCGGAAATAGTCTTGAGACACGGTGTATACTTTTATGTATAATATTCAAACAAAAACATTCATACAGTTTTTCTTGGATACGTATATTTGTTAAAATCTCGATTTGAGATTTTCACAATATAGTTAAATAAATAAATTCTTAATAAATTTCCTTCACTTCTACATTTGTCGCAGCTCAGTGCTTTTCTAAAAATGGTACTTAGGTAATATTGCAATTTGGTATAATATAAATTTTACTCACGAATGTGTGTATTTCTTCATTTTGTTTATTAGATCAAAAATGAGCGTTGAAGTATTAAAGATGAAGAACGAAGCGAGCCATCCCGAGTGCCTAAGACGAAGTTGACAAAAATAAACAAAGCACTCAAGAAAAAGTAAGTGGGAGAATGATAAGAAATATCCGAAGTGCACGGGTTAGGAAAAAGTCGTTATTATTCCACTTTGCCTTCAGGAGCCGTAAAAGAGGAAAATAACTGCTATACTTCTTCTATCAAAAGGAATATATTGCCATATCTGCCGCGCACTACATTCATTGCATTTGTATTTACTACGTTAATATATAATATATAATACGTTAATATTTTGAGGAAACTTTCAGTTGAAGGGTCACCATTTTAGTAATTATTACTTACAGAAAGGATTCGCAATTTTAAATTTCTATCCCTGTCAGCAATCATAATTATTGTCAGGGTAATAAAATTACTTATGAAGTAGAAGTGAAAGTAGAAATTTTAATTCGTATTTGTATATCCTTAACCTAATTATGTACTATTCAAAAATAAATGGACAATCAAAAACGTAAAACGCTAAGTAAAAATCTATAAATATACATATTAAACTATCGTGTTAAGTTGTCTCACGTACGAAAATGTTTAAATGTTTAATATTATCGAAGGATTTTCGTAAAATAACAGTATTTATCAGCCAAGTGACATTTTTTTTAATATAAAGCTAACGTAACGTGATACTTGTATGTTTCTTACGGAGTTAGACCGCTGTGGCGATCTTCACTTTTCATTTCACGCCACGAACTTCAGAAAGGCCTATTTATTTTTGTCGTTATCCAATTCAGTTTAGATTTTCGTTGTCTACGGGCGCTATACGGTAGACGGTATACGGTAAACGGTAAACAAAAGAGTAACCGAAGAGCAGTCCAAACCTTTAGGAGTAACCACCTTATACCGACGTAAAATATAATATAAATAAATCGATTTATATGAGTATATACACGCACTGAGACAAAAAACGTAACATATTTATCACTACTTATTATTATATTATTTTTTTACTATGTACACCATTTAGTAAATGGATAAACATTTTTAAAACTTTTATACTTAGACGATGTTATCAATGTGTGTGTCATATATAATGTAGTTTTTACAGCGTAAATTAACTATTGAATGTGTTGAAACGAAAAAAGAGAAAGAAGGACAGAGAGTTGGTAATAGAGAGAGTGAGAGGTGTTGAGTGAGTAAATTCATATTATATGTAATGCATCTTAAAACTCAGCATATAAGCTCTGTGCTTGACTAAAACACGAACAAAAAAACGTTACGTTTTGACCCTAACGGGCCTACAAGGTATCCGGATTCGTGCAGGAAACGTCAATTCGTGCTCGGATATAACCTAGGTACAGACGGATAGTTATGAATGGAATATTAATATGATATTATGAATATTAACAATCTGAGGCTCCGATTACGTTTCACGTGCCCTAACTCTCACATAACCCTTTACAACTTAGAGTAGTAAAATCTTTCATCTGCCCCGCACAAAATGCTCCGTGGTTTAAATTGAATGTTTTTCCTAAAATGTTAAGCAATACATTTTTAACACAGATTTTCAGACCATTCTTCAATTAGGTTTCAGATTGTATGTGCATTGTTTAACTATTTTTGTTGGGCTTACGAACAGACACAACAAAGTAAAACATAATTGATTTTAAATAGTGATAAGGAGTTCCGTATCATTATTGTAAAAATTTACAACTTTACAATAATGGTTTGTTATTATATAAAAAAACAGCGCAATTCTTTAACATATGTATAGATTGTTTAGAAAAAAAGAAAAGAGAAAGTAGAATTGCAAAACTATAAAGGAGGAAAGACAATTAGAAAAGGGGTATCCCTTATTTTTGATAGCAGATTTTACCTTATTTTTACACAGAATGGTCCTATTCTTGTCATATCCATCCCACTCCAATATAAATAAATAAATATATATAAATTGTAATTCAATTTCTTTTTTTTAACATCGTATTCACACTTTATAGTTATACTAGAATGTACTGAGAGCTTTCACTTACTTTCTTAATATCGAATTATCGATGCACCAAATATTTCTTATAAAAAGCGTTCTATGTCGGCACTATACTCCAAAAGCATAACCAAAAGTGATTTTTATCACTGAATATTCCCATCACCACTAAATATTTCAATTACAGAAGACATTTATAGCGTACGGCAATAAAATTCATACCATAATTAGTATAATATTAATAAAAATATATAATTATATTATTATAAGTTTCTTTATATTAACACACAGCACAGCGTGCCTATTTAATGATGATGTTTTAATTACAATTAAATACATGTTTATTACATACTGTACTTATAAAATGGTATTATTTCACTTGGGTTTTCAACCACAAATTTCTAAAATCATTTCCAAATCAAGTTGTAACACTAATACCAGCACATTTACAAGTGGAAACTTCCCGTCCGATTTAGCTCTAGGTACAATTTACAACCCTCGAATCAAGGTTACTTATGCGGAGGGCCGCATAAGTAAACAATTCAGCACACTTAAATTCAATTACGCGCGGTTTCCTGGCAGCTGAGTGCTTTATGGAACTGCGCGAGCATTTTATTGCCGCTTAGCCACTAGGCTGGGCTGGGCTGGGCTGGGCTGGGCACTGCTGAATAGCTCTCGACAAATATTTATAATTTTCAATCCACTTTATACCCACATACATATGCGAGCATGTACCTACAGACGCTATCATCCGAGAGTTGAAGGTAAAAATAATATATTGACATTATATTTATTATACGTTTCAGAATCACAAATCGTACTGTTAATCTAAGACAATTACCTACCTACAACGTACTCAATAGATAATTGACTATAATTTAAAGGGGATAACCGTGCGAAGAAAAATAAATAATTAGACGTACAAAAAAACAAACCAATAAAATTTAATTAAATTACATTTTATGAAAATATTTTCATAGAGGCAAATCACAAAATATTATTTTCATTATTCAAAATTTTGTAATATTTTTTTAGTTATTTTTAATGGTGTTTTATAGCACAAAGCCCAATTCAAAATGCGTTCCGGAAACACATTGTAAAATAACAAATATGCAAGTTCTTTTTTTGGGACGTGCATTACGATCTAAAGGATCGCCGTTCCCGGCACTATGCTCACGCCATGTGTGGTCGAATTTGAAAGCATTATCGACGGGAAGACTTACATCCTCGATATTTATGGTTACATTTTATAGGTTAAGAAATACTGATTAAATTTAAAGATACGCCGTCGAAGTCTGTCTGGAAATTGGACAGTATTCCCTAATTAGATTCTTTGCGGCTACTCAAATAATTAAGCCTATTTTGGTTACGAAATAAAATGACCTGATTGAAGAACTGTTTTCTGATTTTTGTGATAAATAAATCTAACCATAATAATCATATAGGACACACTAAAAAGAGATTTTTTTAGTATAATTCATATTTGCGTTGTTTTTAATTTAATCGAAATTATATCTATTTCCAAGATATAGTTCAGCTTATGTTTATAGTTTATAAAAAAAAACTCTGGACTTTCTTACGCAGGGTAAAAACAACCGTTTTACATGTTTTACGTAATAAATGTTTATAAATGGTAATCTAGAATATCAATAAAATGCGACACATTTAATAATATTAATTTGTATTTGTATACTGGATATTTAAATAAATAAATAAATAATTTATGTTTTTTTTTTATTTATGTAATTGGGCATTGTTACGATTAAATCCATCAAATCGCTAGGTTGAACTATGATTAAATCGCGTCGATTCGACAGTGTTAGTTTAAACCGTACGTGATGATTTTTTTTTTATATTCATTTGTAAACTCACAGCATTACAAACATAAAGATTGAATTGCAAGGCCGATTAAGAGTTACATATTTAAAATTAAACAATAAGGTGGCAGATAAAATTAAAAAGTTATAAACTATACAATAAAAATAATGTTCACGATACGTGATCATATTAAACCTTTGTTATCATACGTGGCCAGCTGACCGATCACTCGCGACGCCGGGTCTAGGCTACGAAATCGATCGTGTGTTGCGTAGCTGAAGGTAATTCGCACCAGCGCTTTAATAAAAATAATAAATTTGTGGATGAATTGTTTTAGCATTTCTTTATAGAATTTCTTACTTGTAATAGGGAACATAAACACCCTCCTCGGGACTTAACTCGGGATACCCTGAATAGTAATAAGATTAATCATTATTTCCGGTTAAATCAAAACTCGATATTTTTTTTTCAGTGTTACTTTTATAGTTTTAGTATAAGCAGCACGTTTCTGTCGTGTATCTGGTTTTTAATTGACGTTTATTGTGTAGTTTACGATGGTTTTCTCCTGGTCACAACAGATGCCGTTCTCGGCTGCGACCGACGCGACCATTATAGTAGCCGGCAGTCGATCACTCGTGAAGAAATCTTCAGCGCACGCGACCGGTACGTTCAATGGTCGACTATCCGGTTGGAGGACGGAGGAGCGGTTCTGGTAAACCGCTGCTATTTCAAGGGCGACTCTACGACGTCCGCTACTGGATGTTGCAGGCTAGTATAGTTGCAAAATGAGTGGTTCTCGTGTCTGTTGGGCTCAAAAGACGATTCAATTATTGGTTTACAGTCCCTATACTTGTACATATGCCAAAATATTTAATTTGGCGTCTACCTATTTGATATCGATTTGAAAAAAATAAGAATTTGATTCACGTTATGAATACTATTTTTTTTAATTTTAAGTACCTATCTAAAATATTGTATAATAATTATAGTAAAACGTGGTTAAACGTTAATGTAAACATTTGGGCTAATAAACGTGTATTCCTTTTTTTTTAATTTTATTCATGGTTTTAATATAAATATGCTGACATAATTTATATAATTAAAAGATAAAAAAAATGGTTTAAAATAATTAATACATATGTGATTTAAATTAATATAATATTACAGAGGGGTTGATCTTTATAATGACAACTAAACCGGTGTCACAAAAAAATACTAAAAATAAATATTTAAAAAACACACAATACACCGCACCGCGCGTTTGCCCGCTCCTCTGCCACCAGGCACTCAACTAGTTCTCAAACATTAAAGCGATTTAGATTAAATTTTGAATTCGTTTTCCTCGTGATGAAAGATTTTTGCAATATTTTTAATAATTAATTTTGACTATCGATATTTATTAATTAATCTAGTAAAATAAATAAAATTCAAAAGAAATCTTTCATAATTTGCCATATAAATCATTCATGAATGAAATGCTCTTAGTATAACCCCTTTCTCGAAAAAAAGATGCAGTGGAAAGTAACCAAAATATTATAATAAATTTCTGTAGTTCTAGTCTCATAGTTTGGTCCTAAGGAAAAAATTCAGTCGTAAGGCTAAGGATATAAATAATTTATAAATAATAATAATATGCCGATCTTACAACATCAGTTTATAACAACTAAAAAAATAAAGCGTGCTCTATTTGCTACTTACATTATTTATTTATTTATACATTCAGCGAACTACTTTTCACATAAGTAAATTAAATAAATACCACACAAAACGTAACTTGAAAAGCGTGTGATATTCTCTAATGAATATCATCAATACAAAACGAATCGATTTTTCGCATCGCCACCCGTGAAGCCGCCGGAGGGGCTTTCGATACTTGATTGTTCACTTGAACATTTAACAAAGCAATATTTACGCCGCAACCACACCAGTATTTTTATTTCCCGGAGGGTCGACGTTGCATTGTGATTGCAAACTGGCAAAAAGTCGCCCATGACAGCAAAAAAAAAAGATTTACGCCAAAAGTTCGTCGCTAAAATGCAGTGATTTGCTCAAAACAATGTTGCTTTAAAAAAAATACCTCTGTGACACTGCGTCATTCTTCTATACTTCTTGATCCGACGAAACTTGATTTAATGTTTAATGGCATTAGCAGAGCGAGACGAGAAAGAATCGATAGAGTAGAGGGATGGATCCAGGTCATGCCTAAAGGTATTCTCGAAGCCAAAGCCAATTTGGGAGAGAGCGAACAGTTCTCTCGGGTGTCGTGTTGCTGCATCCAAAGCGAACCCGGACGTCAAAATGGACGTCTACGTCTACTCTGGACGCATGAAAAGATATACACATTGTCTCGTGTACAGTTCGCAAGGATCGAGTTGGTGAGACGATCTACAAAAATTTTATTTCACGTAGATTTCGCTATCGGATAAACCATCACAACCATGACAGTACTGTTAACCCCCACGAAAGTGGGAAACATCCCACTTATGTCCTTATGTGAAAGTGATAATCTATATCTATATAAATAAAATAAAATCGGGTTAGTTACACCATTTACACCTCAAGAACGGCTGGACCGATTTTTATGATCTTTGATTTGCTGGATTTGTCTCAGCCCCGAATAGCAGAATAACTATTAAAACATCGGAAAATTCACGAAAAAAAAATATTAATAAATTTCATTTACTCATACATTTTGCATGGATAGGCTATGTATTTTGTGGAATTCTATTTTCAAACGGTAAGTTGCCTTCGAATAGTCCATTGTGCGCGCATCGATAATTGCTTCATTATGTAATTTATTTTGAACTTAATTAATTTTGAGTATTCTCAATAAAAAACTAAATTTAATTCAGCTAATATGTTAACACAAACAACATTTATTGATTCTGAGTTGGTTCGAAGATCGCCGGTTTAGCTTGTGAGCAATATAAATTAAATTACCGCAATGAGGCCTAAAATAATCTTTGGAATCCCTGATTTAATTAGTTACAACACATTATTTTACATGCGGTCGACTTAAAATATGGATCTGGGATAAATCGTTTTAATTTAGTTACCGCAACAATAATTATAGATCTTGGACTATCGTAAGACTTGCACTGCTGCAATAAAATTTGTAAAGGGGCGCTTTATTTTTGTCAAAACTTTTTAGACCACCAATTTCCTTCAAACATACTGTACGTATTCTTAAGTCTTCTGCTGCCTCGCGGAATCGTTCTGGAAATATTCTCTGTGAGCATACGAGATATAAGGCCTTTAGTATTGATAATTTTTGGGAAATTCAAATGTAATGGGATTGTTTTAGTTTTTTGGCCGATGGACTGATAGTTTTACTGATGGTTAGGAAGCGATGTCGAGCGATACTTTGTTTATTTCCAAAAAGACACTTAAAAATATTTCGTTCTGCCAGTACCAACACAATTCCAATAAACCAGGGTTAAATAAACAACAGAACTAAAATACCAAATTTCCTCAAAATAAAAATACTCCTAAAAATGTAACCTCCGAAATTGTTCTCATGTAATCTTTATGAGCCTCCTAATTGACCCGATTTTTTCAAACTGCTTCGCATAATACTTTCATAGGTTAGGAATTAATTTTGGTGCGTTTTCAAAAATTATAATTATTATGTAACAATCAAACATTCATATTTTTTTTTAATTTTTTTTAAATAGACCCCTTTTTCAATAATGTATCACTTGCTAAGTTAGTAAAATGTTTTCCAATTTCACTTTTTAGACCCCGGTGTGATTAAATGACCCTTATGTTGTAGCATAAATAAATTTATGCTTATCCATAATCTATGTAAATTTATAACCTATCATTTATTTCGTAATATATGGAAAGAAAAAGAAGACACTATTTAATATATGTAATTATTAATATTTAGTTCAAACTATATTAAAACTATATTTATTATTAGTACGTAATTATATTATAGGAAAACTCACGTTAGTATATTTTAAATATTCCCGCCCATGTCAAACACCGCGCGCATGCGTGAGGAGGAATCGTCCGCCAATAAAATACGTGCTACGCCGGCGTCGCGACGACGAAAATGACGTAGGCGCCGCGACGCGCCAATAACGCGCAGCCACGGCGGAGTTTTTCCGCGATGACGGGCAGGCCACGGCCCCTACTGGTCGCCGCCGTTTGGCGCCCGAATGAATCACGCGCCTAATTACCCAGATTCGCGGTAGATTCGACCCGACGGAAAAAAAGATATCATTCTTAATCCACCTCCCAGCTACAACATTTGGGTATCTTCGAAATCTCGGCGCTGAAATAATGCGGTAAGACCAACATAATCTGTGCTTTTCTTATTTCTCGCTTTATTGTAATATTCTTTATTGTACCATTGTAATATTCTCCTTGTAACCGTATAAAATCCGTTTTCCCCTCAAATCTTTGGAAAGGAAGCTTAAACCAAACATTTTACAGCCTCCTTGGCCAGGTGGAAAGACCGACCAGTCTCCTCGCTGAAATGGAACCTCCGCAGCAACCGTCAGCCAGCATAGACCCTCCACCTCGTCACGGCTCGTCGGAGTGATCTGGCTGAAGCGCTGAAGCGCCAGCCGGTCGCCTACCTCAAGGGACCTCACATCTGCACTCAGGAAAGTGACTATTTTTTATTGAATTCACCGGAACTTTAAAATCAGTGCAGTGTGTTAAAGAGACCAATGCCCACGACTTTTCTATGCCCTACCCTCATATTCCGGACAAGCCCTGTGCAACCCAAGAGACAATTCCCTCCCCAATTTATACATTTATCTGCCATTACATTTACATTTTACATTTACCTTTTTTTACATTTACATTTTTTTACCTGGTTGTATCTTATTAACGTGTTCTTCTCATATGTACAACTTTATAGTTACTTCTATACCTATATTAAATGGTAATCTTAAACATTAAACCTGTTGTTTAATTTCTGAACCTGCAGTCGTTGTGTACGGAGAAAGGTGTAAACTCCACAGTCCTGCCGCTGTGCAATAAACGGCAGGTGGCATCCCTGTTACTTTCTTCTTTATGTGCGTTTCTTTAGGCTCACCTCAACTCCTCTCAACAAAAAAAAAAGCGCGACATAGATTTGGCATCCCTTGTGGGGACTCGTCCTAAAGTCATTCTCTATCATTCCTTTTTATTTTTTTGTTTTGATATTTTTATAACCTCTCCGTACACACACTTCTCGTTCAGAAATTAAAATATTTAATTGTAATTGGCTTACTGCATTATTACGATGGCCGACGAATGGAAAATTCAATTCGTGCATCTCAGGCGAGAGGAACTCTCATACGAGTTCCTACAGAGAGGACTGCCGATAGCCCTCAAGCGCGAATCGGATACTCACAACTGCACAAAGCGCTCCGAAGACCGCACGCGTATCCGCGATCGCCGAATCGCCGGTCGAATCGCGAAAATATCCAGGCCCGAGTCGCACAAACGCCCGTGACAAGGTGCCACCTTGCCCGCGGTGTTTGTCGGACGATCATAGCCTCAGACAATGTGCGAGTCGCGAACTCATTTGTTTTGTATGCCGTAAGGTAGGGGTGACTGCGAGAAATTGCCCAGTGTGCAAAAACACGCGCAATAAACGAACCTCAACGGATTCAACTGTCAATACGGAAAACTAATTGACGGGTTGCCAGTCGAAAAAGGGAAAATGTCCTCCCGAACTCTTAAAATCTCCCTAAATTCTAACGCTCAAATAATTCAAAACTCACACGAATGGCAACGTTGGCTTCGATTCATACGGTCGTTTATGTCTAGAGCCGACGATCGAGCCCGGCTGTCATTAGTGATGGGTCAATCTACGTTCGATGATAATCGTCCGTATATTGATTTAAAAATCGACAATTTAAATTTTATCGCGTTGTTGGATACCGGTTCAACTTGTACTCTTGTAAATCGAGGGGCGTATTCAAAATTACTAGCACTTGGTTACACACTCCACACCGGTGATTTGAAATATATATACACAGCCAATCATACACGCTCGAGTTGCTTAGGTTATGTCAACATTCCGATCACGATTAATGGTATTCATCGAATCGTTAAGTTTTTCGTCATACCGGATTTGTCCGAATCGATAATCCTGGGTATCGATTGTTGGCATTCTTTTAATCTACTACCCGAGACTATCAAGCGTCTCTCTGTAAACAAATCCGTTTTGACAGCTCGAACGCTCTCCTGTCATACTGACGTTCCCCAACAGTTATCCAGCTATGAATTTCTCTCTCCCACTCAACAAATTCTAGCTGACAAGACCATCGGAACTTTCAAGGAGATTTCTTCCGATGTCAAGGGTCTCGGATGCACTCATCTTATTCAGCATCACATTGAGACTGTAGGGCCTCCAATCAAGCAACGGTCTTACCGTCTGAGTCCAGAGAAAATACGTATTCTTCAATCAGAGGTTGACCAAATGTTGAGAGATGATGTGATTGAGCCGTCAAATAGTGCTTGGTGTTCGCCGGTATTGTTAATCAAGAAGAAAACGGGTGACTGGCGTTTCTGCCTGGATAGCCGCAAGCTCAATTCGGTGACAAAGCGAGACGCCTACCAAATGCCTTTCCTTTCCGACATTTTGGACAAACTCCGTGACGCTAGGTATCTGTCTTCTCTGGATCTTAAAGCAGCGTTCTGGCAGACCATGCTGGACCCAGAATCTCGAGAAAAAACTGCTTTTGCTGTTCCCGGCCGTGGTTTAATGATGTTTAAGAGGTCATGCTTCGGTCTCACTAACTCGCCCGCTGTCCAACAACGTTTGATGGACAGGATTTTTGGCCCTGAATTCGCAGGTTCCCCAGGCTGCACAACCCTTGCTTACATGGACGATGTGATCATCACTAGCTCCACTTTCGAAGAGCATTTGGCTCTCCTCATTCGAGTTCAAGAACGCTTAAAAGAAGCGGGACTCACAATCAATTTTGAAAAATGTAAATTCTTCCGCAGTGAGTTGCAATATCTAGGTCATCGGATTGATCGCTTCGGTCTCCGGACGGACCCTGCCAAAGTTCAGGCTATCGTAGATTACCCTACCCCTACCAACAGAAAAGAAGTAAGACGTTTTCTTGGTATAGCGTCTTGGTATAGGCGTTTCTTTCCTGAGTTCGCAACCACAGCCGCTCCGTTGAATCGCCTCACGAGTTCAAAACCGGGTACTCCAGCCTTCTTTTGGTCTAAAGAGGCTGAAGAAGCTTTTCAGAAACTCAAATCTGGTCTCGTCACTGACCCAGTACTCGCCCGTCCGGACTACGATGCGCCATTTGACGTCCATTGTGACGCCTCAGCGTATGGGACAGGCGCGGTGCTCACTCAGACATCTGATGGCGTGGAGAGACCCATCGCCTATATGAGCCGTACCCTCTCTGTGGCCGAGAGAAATTACTCTGCGACTGAGCGCGAAGCCCTTAGCGTCATTCATGCGGTAGAAAACTGGCGCTGTTACCTCGAAAATGGCCATCAGTTCACCATCTACACGGATCATTCATCTCTCCGATGGTTTCTAAATTTGGAGAATCCCACTGGTCGCCTGGCCAGATGGGGTGTCAGACTATCTCCATATGACTTCAAAATTCTGCATCGCAAAGGTTGCGACAATGTCGTCCCTGATGCCCTCTCTCGAGCTCCTCTAGTGAATGCGGTCACAGTTGCCTCTGGTGACGCATGGTATGACGATTTGGTGGCAAGTGTCAGTACCAGACCGCAGAGCTTTCCAAATTATTCCATTCGCGATGGAAGACTCTTTCGGTATACCAAATGTAAAACACCACTCTCGGCAGAATTCTCGTGGCGTCTTGTGTTACCGTCCGACCAACGCGAATCTATTATGTCTGAAAACCACTGCACGCCGCTTACCGGGCATGCTGGTATTTACAAAACATATAAAAGAATTGGGCTTACATACTATTGGCCGCGGATGTTTTCAGATATCTCTCGTTTTGTGTCTAAGTGTGAAATCTGCCTCGCACACAAACACCCTAACCATTCGCCCCTAGGATTAATGGGAGATCCTAAGTCCTGCTCCCGACCCTTTGAATTTCTCTCCATGGATCTACTTGGACCGCTACCGCTGTCACGGAACCGCCACATGCACTTGCTGGTAGTCACCTGTTGCTTTTCCAAGTACTGTTTACTCTTTCCTCTTAGGCGAGCCGTCGCGGAAGTCATGGCTCCTTTGATCGAACAGTACGTTTTTCTCACTCACGGTGTACCCAGAATCATCTTAATGGACAACGGCAGCCAGTTTGTAAGCAAGGAACTCAAGAGTTTGTTTGAGAAGTACCATGTACCACAAGTTCGGTTCACTCCCAGGTACACACCTCAAGTAAACACGGTTGAACGCTACAACAGAACGATCGTCACCATGGTATCCTCCTTCATAAAAGAAGATCATCGAGTCTGGGATACCCTGATTCCCTTCGTCCAGTTCGCACTGAACAGTCAGAAGAATGAAAGCACCAAATTCAGCCCGGCAATGTTGGTTTTCGGTCGAGAGCTAGTCGCCGATGGAGATCTATATTTCCAAGGAACTCCGGAGCCTTCCCAAGATGTGGAAGTAGCCTCTCCCGAAGAACACGCCAAGAAGCTTTCCATTCTTCCTTCTATTTTCAAAAAGGTTCGCGAGAATCTTCTCTCGGCTCATGCGGCCAACAAACGTCAGTACGACCTTCGAAGAAGGAATGTTCACTTTTCCGTCGGACAAGTGGTCTGGAGGAAAAGTTTTCTTCGGAGCGACGCTGGGAAAAGGTTTAGTAGTAAGCTCGCTCCGAAGTATGTCAAATGTGTGGTGAAACACAAACTCTCTCCTACTGTTTACCAGTTAGAGGATCAAGGCAGAGTTACATCAGTCGGTACCTATCACGTCAAAGACTTCAAACTTTATCCACACATGTTCGATGAATCCTGAGATATCGCCGGAACACTCTCCTAAGTATACTTTTACAAAAATTACTCATATTCAGAATAAGGTATATCTATGCTTTCAAAGGAACACTTACACAAGGACGGGGTGTTAAAAAATATTATTACAACTATTTATCCTTAGACACGTATGTTTATTCTTTATCAGTAGCCTTTATATTAGTAAAAATAATATGTAAATCTATTCGAATGTACCACATTTAATTTATTTTAGACATATCATTTGCCATTCTACCTACTCAGGGAAGTGCTACTTTTGAATTTCTCTATGCTTCTTATGGGTGTCCGGAAGACCTTTTGTATTCAAAAAGGCCCGCCGGGGAAGGAACGGTGTCATATTCTCCCTTGAGGAGGCTTTGACTCGAATGAAAGATGAGAGAAGAAGGTATATGAAAGACATGAATGAAGACCAATTACTAATAAGAAGCATGAGTGGTTGTTTCGCAACGGTCTGCAACCCATCTATTCCTGTTTACCTCTTCCGGAGCGGTTGAGAACTCCTTAAACTAAGCCCTCGCTCACTCTTACCCTCAATTCCAGAAGTCCCCAAAGTGACTCTCTCACTTTAGGACGCCACTGGCGGGCGGTCGATAACCCGTTACCAAAAGCCTATATCTCACAAAAAAAAAAAAGAAAAACCCTTATTCCCCAAAGGTTTAGTTTTGTCGACGCAGAAGCTCGAACAAGACAAATGTCTAAGAACTTCCTTCTTTTTCCTCAAGGCCAACCCATGTCATCTGAAACAGCTACATAGAAAGGAAAATGGTACCGAAGTGGTTTCGTCCCACGCAAACCACTTAACCTGAGTGGGAGGGGTGTAGCATAAATAAATTTATGCTTATCCATAATCTATGTAAATTTATAACCTATCATTTATTTCGTAATATATGGAAAGAAAAAGAAGACACTATTTAATATATGTAATTATTAATATTTAGTTCAAACTATATTAAAACTATATTTATTATTAGTACGTAATTATATTATAGGAAAACTCACGTTAGTATATTTTAAATATTCCCGCCCATGTCAAACACCGCGCGCATGCGTGAGGAGGAATCGTCCGCCAATAAAATACGTGCTACGCCGGCGTCGCGACGACGAAAATGACGTAGGCGCCGCGACGCGCCAATAACGCGCAGCCACGGCGGAGTTTTTCCGCGATGACGGGCAGGCCACGGCCCCTACTGGTCGCCGCCGTTTGGCGCCCGAATGAATCACGCGCCTAATTACCCAGATTCGCGGTAGATTCGACCCGACGGAAAAAAAGATATCATTCTTAATCCACCTCCCAGCTACAACATTTGGGTATCTTCGAAATCTCGGCGCTGAAATAATGCGGTAAGACCAACATAATCTGTGCTTTTCTTATTTCTCGCTTTATTGTAATATTCTTTATTGTACCATTGTAATATTCTCCTTGTAACCGTATAAAATCCGTTTTCCCCTCAAATCTTTGGAAAGGAAGCTTAAACCAAACATTTTACAGCCTCCTTGGCCAGGTGGAAAGACCGACCAGTCTCCTCGCTGAAATGGAACCTCCGCAGCAACCGTCAGCCAGCATAGACCCTCCACCTCGTCACGGCTCGTCGGAGTGATCTGGCTGAAGCGCTGAAGCGCCAGCCGGTCGCCTACCTCAAGGGACCTCACATCTGCACTCAGGAAAGTGACTATTTTTTATTGAATTCACCGGAACTTTAAAATCAGTGCAGTGTGTTAAAGAGACCAATGCCCACGACTTTTCTATGCCCTACCCTCATATTCCGGACAAGCCCTGTGCAACCCAAGAGACAATTCCCTCCCCAATTTATACATTTATCTGCCATTACATTTACATTTTACATTTACCTTTTTTTACATTTACATTTTTTTACCTGGTTGTATCTTATTAACGTGTTCTTCTCATATGTACAACTTTATAGTTACTTCTATACCTATATTAAATGGTAATCTTAAACATTAAACCTGTTGTTTAATTTCTGAACCTGCAGTCGTTGTGTACGGAGAAAGGTGTAAACTCCACAGTCCTGCCGCTGTGCAATAAACGGCAGGTGGCATCCCTGTTACTTTCTTCTTTATGTGCGTTTCTTTAGGCTCACCTCAACTCCTCTCAACAAAAAAAAAAGCGCGACAATGTTTATCACTGTAAAGGCAGGTCGCATTGATATTTATTTGTGTTTTGTGATAGTTGATAGTTTTTCTAACAAAGGCCAGGTTTCAAAACTACGCTACGGCTAGATTATATTCCATAGCTAAAGCCTATGGATTCAAACTATACTGAATTTGAAGAAAAACTAACTATACTGTATCCCAAGATCGTTCCCTATAAAAAAAACAACTAATTAATCATGCGATTTTAAGTACTATTCGTGAAGACGATATCAAAACTCATTATGATTTCCAAGATAAAAAATTGTTAACCTTACGTTATAATATTAAACGTATAGTAAAGTTGCATAACAGCATTTTTCTACGCCCACTTCGGATAGGTTTTTTTTGTTTACTAAAAATAAGAAGTTTGATATTTTATTTTTTATTTTCTGGTTAGGAATTTATTTTAAAGAAGGTTTATTTTTTGAAGTCGAGGCAATGTGTAGAAAGGCCGCGGACAGTCGTTTTTTTTAAATAGGGTATTCAAAATTGAGAGGTAGATCACAACGATGGCCAGGCTGATAGACAAAAAAGTGCATTTAATTGTAGTAAAACTGTGAGAGAAAAAAAACGATACTACTAAAGATACATTGAAAATTATGTAATGTTTTAGGTATTTTTTATGTTTGTGGGTGGTGGGGGGGGCGAGGAAGGGTACTCTATTTTTAAGTACAAAAGTATGTATTATCATTCCATCAGTCTGGAACGCTTTTTGAAAGTGATTCGAAAATGATTGACAGCAATTCAAAAATATTTGTTTTGTCATTTAAATTCATAAACGTCAATGTCAATTTCCTATGTCATCTATTACACTGTACATTATTCATTTCTTTTATTAAAACTCGAGTGCCGCAGTCACGAGGCATCACGCAACGAAGGCGCCTTTAAAACAGCTAGAAAGTCTAAAACTTTCATACAATAGACATTATAACAAAGTATGGAAAAATAAAATTACACTTTTATGTGATCTATTGTCAATTATTTATTATTTATTCGATCATGTAATTCCGTTTCCAACGTGCACGTGTCGGCAGGGTAAATTAGTGCACTCCCTTAAAGCTGCATGTGACCTTCTGACTTCCATTAGACACAATTTTCCTGCGACGGCTTCGACCGTTATCTGCTATTTTTACGGGCTCCTCATTTCGTCCGACAAGGTTATCGAGGCGCGACCTCCGCTGCACTTCGTTGCCGCATTGTTCAATAAGTGAACGCCGACGAACCTCTTCAAATGCAGTTGAAGACAAAGCATTATTGACGCGAATTCAATTGAGCTAAATAACGATGTCTGATTTAAAATATATCTTTATTTGAACTTTTAATGGTTGAATTAGGAGCAATTAGGAGCATTAGGAGGAAAATCAGCGTATGGCACACCAGTCATCGATATAGTTAACTTATAATTAGCGTAATACACACATATAGTAATACAAAAAAACATATACACTATACACCTACAGTGAATATAACTATGCAATCAAAACTATATGCTCCGTATACATAGTTCCTAAACGGATAAACATTTTTGAGTAGTCATGCAAAACAGTCTCTTGTAATATTCTGCCATTAAAAAATAACTTCCGCATGTTACGTATTATGCTATTTATTTATGCTAAAGAATTTAACTAATCAAATTTACGATAAAATCTACTGATTTCTTAATTTTATATGCTGGTTGTAGTTGTTATTATTTTGTGTATCTACTCAGCAATATACTATAACTCAGTAACCGTAAATATTTTATAAACAGGACAAATAATCCACCTTGGAACAGTCGATTAGCTAACCTATTGAGTCATTATATTTTTTTTAATATATATTTTTATAAATAAATAAATATTTATATGAAACTGTGACTATTTTTTTACCAAAGAATAATTAAAAATATCAATGGAAAATGATAATCAATATATTATGTAAAAAAAAATAGTCAAACAAACAACACAAAAATACTACCCTCGCAGCCTTTGTGTCGCGTTTTAGCGGTCAGAATGGTTTCGATACTAAATCTGCATAATGGGTTATACAAGCCTTCTAACGTTAAACATAAAAACATAAAATCCAAATAACATAAAATCACAAAACCTCTGTGTTCGAGAGCTAGCCGCTGCTTTGCCTTCATCCAAGGCGAACGGTCAAAAGCGATGCGCCTGCTTTTTCCCGATAAATAACCATACTTAGTGACCAATTCGCTCAATTATTCCTGATTTATTGGACGTTAAGTCGCCCGTTCGACGCGATAACACTACACGTCTGGTTATGCAGCTGAAGTCTTTAGCGTTTATTTTTCTGAAACGTTTTGACTTAACAAGCGAGACCGAAAACGTTCTCTCCAAAGTTCGCACGGGTCAAAGGCTACCTTCAACAAGTCACAATAATCTCCCGCTAATAATAGACGACAGCTCATATATTTTTTCGCGAATTTTGTGAGCGTGAGCCAAAACTTATAGGAGTAATATAACAAAAATACACTTTCTCACGTGGCTGAGATCAAAAATACACCTATTAAGTGACCACATTACATGGAAGATATTCCATGAAATGCCTAAAATTTTAAAAGAGCACGAGAAACTTATAAATATAGAAATTGAACTGATTTTTACATAGTGTATCCAAAAATTATCGGTCGAGGAGACTAGGTGCCCACCGCGGCACCGTTACGAACTTAGCTCAAGATATCAATTGAAACGGCAGTGTCAAACTCTTCCTTGAGGACGGAATGCGTAATCTACGGGATTAATTCTGTAGTACGCCGGATATACGGAATGTAAAAATTCGTAAATTCTATATCTTATGGTGATCAATGACCGCGAACGTGTGAAATAATGAATACAATCAGTTATAAATGAAAATTAACTTATTTCAATGGACGTAAACAAAGGAATGTTACTTTATGTGAGGTTAGGACCACCCTCGCTAGCTTTACAAACCTGAATGATATTTTAATGAAATAAATAAACCTTACTTTTTCCTAATTAAATTCGATGTTCATATGAAACTTAATTGTTCAGATGACTCATCAAACCAAGAGAGCAATTACAATCTTCGTTCGCGTTAATCTACCTTAATTAAGTTCACCAATGAAAATGTCTGCACTGACCGCCCAGAGTCGCCTCGGATGCCACATCTCCGTCCGCAGCCACGCGCGATGAATGGACCGAACTCCTTCATTCGGCGTTCGCGTCCAGCTCGCACTGACTGCACGCGCAGTGGAAACTCCGACGGGCTAATAAATTATCGCCGATCTCTGCGGCGATATCAACTATCTAGCGGCTGAACTAGATATAATTCATTGTCGGTGGCTTTGTAATTTTTTTCTGGTCGATACGGGTCATTGAAGGAACCCCATAACCGAATTAATTCATTTTTGAGGCCATGGGTTGAGGCCATGGGTTGATTGATAGGATATTAGGATATATTATTTGTTTGTTTGGCGAACAATCGGAGACATAATGCCAAATAATATGTCTGGATGCCAATATCACTAAACAGTCAATCAAGTGATTATATGTTTACACGAATTCATTTGCGAAAACAATATGGGTTAAACCCAGCATTATGTTAGTATGTAAGTAAACATACGTAGGTTTAAATAAACTTAAAGGGTATAATGAAATAATTATAAAATGACGTAATAAATTAAAGACATTGATAAGGACATTTTATTATTTAAAATGTTGCACTTCTCGGGCCATTCTGTATACCTATGGAATATTACGCTCTGGTGACTCCATAATAGGCTACAGAAAGACTAGAATTCTGTTGTCTTTTAAAATTGAAATGTATGAGTATGTACAAATAATATGTAATTGTCACTCCTGTACAATAAGTTTGTTTATGCAAATAAATGATCTTATCTTATCTAGTTATGGATAAACTTTCTAAACTCACACTGATAAAATTAAACATTTCCAGGTAAGTTTTATAAGAATATTCAATGCCAAAATACAAAATAATGATGTAATAAAATAAACTAATAAAATAATTTTATATTTTTCACAGGGTTTTGCGCTGGTCTTTAACTGCACTGTAACACTTCATATATAACCTTCCTTAGAACAGGTAACTCTTACCTAGTTAGGAAGGTTATAGACTTATACTCATCTACCAATTTATATTCCATAAAAAAAAAAAAAAAATATTTATAAACGTACAAATCAATTCATGACTAAACACTTACTCGAATTTACATCTTTATAAAATAAACTATGCTTCTGTAGTTTTATTTTCTCGGTTCTTGTCTAAACTTTTGATAAAATATATAGAAAAATACAAACTTTTTGAGGCTCGTAACTTTTAGACAAAATATAAATTAAACTTATTAATTCAATGGAATCCTAGATATTTAAGAGATAAAATCACACCTAGTATATTTTTTCTTCTACATCTACAAATAATAGAGACACAACACTACAGTGCTGTATGGAGAAATGCCATTATTATAAAATTAAATTTTACAATATTAATTGCCTACACTATAGAACATGTATAAGCTATGTTTTGATTTTCTAGTAGATATAAGTGTAGTAATTACTCTAAACTACACAGTAAAAATGGTTTTGGTTGGAAATATTATTTAACACATTAATACATTTGTTTTACTGAATTTGAAACCGCATCTCACATTCAAGATTCACATAAACGAATTCACTAAATTCGTAACATGCATTCAATATTCCACGGCGACGCTTCCAGCACAGCCTTCGGTATTACTCGAGTGAGAATGAATGCAATGCTGAAATCTCGCCCTGTAATTACGCCGCAGATTAGGAGCCGGTATAAATGGCGAACTGCGGAACTCTGGATTCCGCGCTAGGCAGGGCGGGCGGCGTGGCGCGGTCGGCTGGTGACACGGCACAAATCATAAATGCACGACGATAATTCACTTGATATAATTATTGTCTAGCGAAACTGGTTCTCGTCATTCTGTACGGAGATTAGCAACGGTTCGTGGCGCAAGCGAGACATTTTCTAAGGGCGCTCCAAGTCGGTTTTATATACATATCAATCCACTTTTATTGCCACAAAATCCTATAGGGTTCCTGTTTTTATGCAAAGAGATTTGAAAAAAAATGATGTGAATAAAATTGTAAATGAATAACATAATTTTAAAAAATACAAATTAACACAAAAGCTGAATAATATTTTTGTTAAGTTGCCAAATTTAATTAAAAACAATAGTTATTATATTTCCTGTTTAGAGAATTTTTGCTGAATAAATAAACAATATTATATTTAAATATCAAAAGCACATTCGGTTTTGGGTCAAAGTTATAAACGCAGATTTAAGCTTTTATTAAGTAGATTTGGTGTCTATAGCTTCCGTCAGAGAAACGATCAACACTGACCGAGCTCAATATTCATTTTGGTGCCATTTTGACCGCAGTTTCAACGATGATTCCCGTGACTTCCGTTCAAATTGTGCGTCAGACACATGTTTGTGGTGGTTTTTCAACTCTTTGTGGTGGTTTTTCAACTTTCGACAGGTTCGTTTATTATCCTTCTGGTTAAACAATTTTTAAGTATGTATCGAAAGATTCGTCATTCGTTCGCAATTCGACAAGTTACTGTACTTAGACCATACACCCAATTAAAAATAGCCTTAATCACATAGTTTTATTTCTTAAAGCTTAATTTTGCATTGTTAAATATAATAAGTTTAAATAATGTTCTAATTCATAAAAATTATAAAACACAATTTGGCACTTTTGAAAATATAATCGGTATAAAAATACATTTTGACAATTTATACATTTTATCTTCGTATATATTTTTATCATTATAAGCATACAGAACTATTTTACAATCTTTTCTTTTTTTTTAACAGACTTCAAAATAAGGTGGAGTTTCTCAATTCGATATAACTACGTGTTCCCTAATTACACTGGGGCGAAGGGACTTCTCAGGCGTGGTCACATTTTAGTTTCGTTAAATTTTTCATTTATAAGGTAGCAAAAAACCAAAAACTAAGTTTTCTATTCAGAATGTTTTCATGCCGTTATGGGTACTTGTTAGGCCGTGTGTGTCGGTTTTTTAACAGACTAACCGAAAAAAAGGAGGTTCATTATATGTTTCTTTTTAATTTAATAACTCATTTTGATGGGCCGTTTTTTATTTTTTTACTAAAAATAAGAAGTTACTGTACTTATTATTTCCTAGTTTTTTTTAGTTTATTTTTTTTTTATTGCAATCGGGTTTATTTTTGTCAATATCTTCATCTTTTTACCTCATCCCAAGTAACAGAGGTACTCGCGGTGTTTTGTGTAATTAGTTTTAGTTGTATCTATATTTCCATTTCGGCAAAACTACTGCGACCAATTGCTATTATAATGTATTCGTTATATCAATAATAATAATAACGCTGCGTAATTTATAAGAATTTTTAATAAACTAATAACTAGCAAGCAAGTCCATACTTCTGGCTGGATTAAAATAAAATGAAAATCCAGACTTCTGTGATTGGGCACAATACCCGGCCGTTCCCATTCGAATCCCGTCTTATCGGTCTTTCCCGAATTACGGGGAACAAGTTTTTTTGGTTAAAAATAGACACATACTCGTAACACACGGCGCACGAAGATGGCCGCCCGCGCCTGCCTGCACGCCGCGCTGGTCCCCCGAATATTCAATCATTTATTTTCCTGCCGCGCGCGATCTTCTCCTAGAATTTAGGCGCGTTTATACATTTATATTCTGGTCACTGACGAAAAGATACCTATTGTATTCTCTTTGGTGACTTGAGTGTGACATCACAAAATGGTTCTAATGTGTTTATACTCCTTGCTATGTGCAACCGACCTCCTAACCTCCAATTTCTGATCAATGGAATAGTTCTTGAATGTTGTATAAACATTTTGCATGCATTGAAAAGGTAAAAGTGTATTGTAATTATAAGTTTTTTTACAAAATAAAAGCGATTGCAATCATTGTACTGGATGGTGGATCTGAGACCAAATTACTCTACCACATATTCCACACGTCAATGTTGTTATGAAGGGTAATATAATAAACTGAATGATTTTAAACTCGGTAAGCCCCATAGGATGGCTTTCAATCTTCATCTTGCCTGTATCGATTCATCAAAGCGTAATTATTTATGATGATCATACATCTTCATCTCGCGTCAGATTAGTAATGGAAGAATCTTGTTGATTCCAAGGTATCGAGGCGGTGTATCACACCTCGAAGATTATTAGTTATTATTATTATCAATGTAATTATTTTTCAAATTTAATCAGTTTGACTGTATTAAGAGTGATATTGTTATAACATATATTTTAATATATTAGAAAATAATATTGTCCACTTCCTTGTAAAAAAAACAATCATCTCGGGACTCGGGAAAAAGTTAAACAAGACAGAACATGGAAATCTATAATTCGCGAGGTAGTAAAACATTGACCGCGATTGGAGAATTCCTGTAAATCAAAAGTTCTTTAGGTTATTTTCATTATTTCAAATTTAATTCCAATATTTATAGGAACGAGTAACTGGTAATTACAATTTATACTATTATTCGTTTATTAGTTGTAAAGTAGCCTAGCGTTGATGCTAGTAGGTGCTGATGCAAATGCGTAACTCCAAATCTTTGCTTTCGAGCTATTCGGGACTTTACAGAATTACGCGGATTATTTTCACGGTAGGTTTTATTTGGTATTGGGAAGAACGCATCTATTTTATGATACTGAGAACTCGATTTTGTAACTAACTTCATATTTAATTAATTTGAATAAATATTGATAATGGAAAAAGTGGTGGGAATATAAAAGCAATCACTTATGTAAAACTGCTTACACGAATTGGTTTTTTTTTTTCTATTGTAGGGACAAAGACCTGTATTGTAGGAAAGCCGAATTTAGACTTATTTTGCATGTTTTTCCATTTGCGTGGTCCACGCCCTGTTTTAAAACATCCTTTCATCCTTTGCAAAAAAAATCTTCAGCATCTTTTCGTGTGTAACATCTTCAGGTAGGTACAATATAATATTTACATGTGTTAATATAATACTTAGTTTTTATTGATCTCATCTACCTGCACTCCTTAGTTTCAAATTTAAATTTATATTTTTTTTATTGTAAATGAAGCATCAGCTACATTACATAAATTTAAAAAAAAATAATATATCTTTATTAGCAATATATTGCTATATTTCACTTTCATCACGCCTGTTTGTCCGTGGTCAAAGGCATCTGTCCGTAGTCTGTACCAGTTGTCCTTTTAAAATTATGTCACGTCACGGATGCATTTGGTTGAGCCGATGTCAATACAAAAACGTATTCCTGAAAAATATTTTTTTCTTTTGAATTGCCGAGATAAACGTCTATTCTATTCACGCGTTTAGCGATTTGAACCCAACAAAGCCATTGAAAGGGCTTCGGTCGAATCACGATCCAAAGCGCCAATTGGCACGGGCGTGCGAGAAGCTCACACAAATCAAACGGGTCGCTGGAAGCGTCTTTATCAAAAGGCAAGTCTCTCAAATGTCGAACATTTTACATTGGATAATATTAATTATATTTTTGTACTATATAGGTACATACCATGTAAACAAATAAAAAAACCATCGTTTTGTATGTAGCTGTTATATTGCATTAAATTATTATGTGTTCTATTTTTAAATCTTTGTGTTTTTGTTTATTCTCTTATAATAGATTTTATTTCTATGTAGTATTTGGCAATTACGTTTTTTTAGACGAGTAATTAAGAATTCTCTTCGCAACCAAAAACGAGCAACTTTGACGACCTATTTCGATTTTATTTTGTGTTATTTTTTAAATCAAACTATAAATTATATTATACAAATTAATATTATAGAACGAACAGAGAGGGTTTTCATTTTATGTTATATTAAATCCTACGTTTGTCGAAGTAGCGCTATTTTTTAAATTCAACAATTTTCGGAGCTTAAGCTCCGAAAATTGTTGAATTTAAGAAATTAGATAGGTACTAAATAAGATAGGTACTAAATAAGATAGGTACTAAATAAGATAGGTACTAAATGCTTTAAAATTTATCAACTTTATTTTTTTTTCAACCAGAATAGCTATGTAGCTGAATAATTCTAATCCGCCTTGGGCTCTCAAAGTAGAAGCAATTATCTTGAATTAGCGAACCTCGCTATACATCTGTCTGTGATCCAGCTGTTTTATCGATCATGCAAATATCGGTCATAATTATAATTATTTTTACGCCCGTTTCAAACTACGTTTAACGCACCGTTAGACAAATTGATTTCAGTCAGTATTAAGTAAATAAAACATATCATTTGTGTAAAGCAGTAGTAACATCTTTTTTTCGACATTATTCCGGCCTTGAAGGCCATATGTTCCATTATTTTTATGGAACGTAGCAGTGGTCAAAGCAGTCGGTAAAAAATATTTGACACTGGTATACTTGAAACCGTGTAGCCTTCTACTCTTATTTGAGCCTATAACTTGAACTGGTGTAGTAATTTTATCAACATTTGGTAATATTACAGATTACAACCAAACGATGTATGTATGTGTAAAAGCAGATAAAATGATCTACAGGGTACAGCTACAACTGTTCTTGTTAAACATTATAAAACGAAATTAACACTAATAAAAATTGTAGTGTAGCGAGCGTTACTGCCACTATCCATATAGTGGCATCTCGGGCATGTAACACGGTGGCAAATAGGCGTTGCCACATACGCTGTAGCGTAGACCTTGGTGGCGCGTTCCCGCATTAGCATATTTATGGTAATTGGACCGGGAGAAGTCCGGATTTGAATTTTATCCTCGCCGGTGTCGCGTTCTTCCCCGCAATTTCTTCCCTTTCGCATTGTTTGCTGAGCAAACAACGCGCCTAAGTGAAGTCTACCGAAGTCACGACTGTCGCTTTAGGAGAGAGCTTTTTATTTTACTTTATTAGATATAACGCGGCCTTACCTTCTATACCATAATTACACGTAGTTATGCAGAAATGATGCAACCACAATAATGAAATGATACGACTTAGTTTTAAAAAAATCGAAATTATAGTCGTCGCGAGCCGACGACGCCTACAGACCCACCTGCAGGGCCTAGCTTCCAACTCGGGACGAAGTACGGAATTAGTAATAAAACTGCATAACGAATAACCTTTCACTTTCCTACATCAAAATACTGTGTCGAAGAATTATTAAAAATAATTACATTTGCAAAATAATCAAGGATAAACATTCCTAACGAATACAGATGAATGATAAAAAAAAACGAGATTGCAGAAAACGTTACATAATACTTTTTATTTAAATGTTAATGTGTTTTTAGGAAAGAAGCCCATTTTTTTTACTATAATAAAGGTTATTTCTAAAAACAGAATGACAGATCATTTCCACTTCTTAAATGCCACGAAATAAAAACAAAAAGTATTTATGATTAGGTATTAACATTATCTTACCACAAACTTTAAAGCAATTTAATTATTTTAGTGCAAAATTTAAACTTAGTCTTTATAACTGTGGTTCTGAGGACCTTTTTAAATGCAGCAATGTCGTGATGAATTTACAGAGACAATAGGGTCGCATTAGTGACGGTTTTGTGACGTCACGTGTTAATGCTCCACGCGAAATATGCGATTACTAGGCCCTTTCAGATGTCATGTTCATTAATCGTCCGTCATACGGGGCGGTGTACGCTATATTAAAGATGCCCACTTCACGCTTCGTTTATAAACATTTTATAACTTTTTTAGTTTGATTTATGATAGTCCCTTAAAATCTTCACGTGATAGAGAATAACATCCACATGATAAACGTTCATATGATAGAGTTCCGGTTAATATTAATAATCCAGATGCATCTTAGGTCAATTGTCAACAAGAAAAAACACAACTTATTTTATATTAGTAACTCTTTCTATATATCTCTTTTTCAAATGGCCACAATTTAAGCCGTTTAATGATGTAAAGGATTAAGAAAGTGCTATTTTTAACTAAAACTGAACTTTCATGCATTTCTACAGATACTCATATGCTATGAAACGGCTCAATATTTTTTTTGACATTTATTTTTCTTTTCTTTTCGACTGTCTATTAAAAGTAAATTTACTTAATATTGATAACATGCTTCTCGAAATTTAATGGATGACTTAAAAATGAAAGCAAACAGCTGATACGAGACGAACGAAACGACAATATTTAGGTGCAAGCTCCAGTGATATTGTTAGGTTATCTCTGCATCAGTTAGTTACGCCACTGGTAAAGTACGTACGTAGATATAGTATGATTTAAATGTCACGTGGACGGCGTGAGAATAATAAATGGAGATGCACAAGATCGAGAAAGATAATCTCTTCCTATGGGCGGCTGCGCGTGTTTCGGTTCGACCGCCATGGTTGCGCCATGTCTGGCGCAACTGTTGCCGTGCGTGCCTCAAAACAGAAGGCACTCTTGGCATTTTGGGATTAATTGCGAATTTTTTTCATTTTTTCTGGAGAAGGGGTTCTCTGAGAACTTTTAGGTTCATACAATATAGCTAGGTTTCAGAGTTCCTATACATAGGCAGGTTTTTAAGTTTCTATACTTAAATAGGTTTTAAGATGGCGCTGGTGTGAATTAATTCTCTTAAGCGTCGCAAAACGCGATCGATATCTACGTCCTTGACCGATAAGGCGCATTCGCTTGCGTTTTTTTTTCTCAGAAACCAAGAAGAGTTTTGATATGACGTCAATACAAGTTACAAGATATAAAATAACAATTTTTTACAATGTTGTAGGATTTATTTTAGAACAAAACAACGAAAACATTTTTAAATTTGCAAATTTGTACATCATATGTGAATACATACTTAATTGAATACAAACAGAAAGTTGAGGATCAAAATTCAATAATATTATAAATTCAAATTCAACAAATATTACTTAATAACCTTCTTGAATTAGCCTGTTTCACGTATTACTTTAAGATTCTCGATAGTTTGTTGTAAAATTTAAGAGCCAAATAAGAATTAGTTTTACTAAGTTTAGTTGAGTTTGGTTGAATATAATTAATTTTATTTCTGGTGTTATGGTTGGGGATGGACTCGTGTGTCGTTGAGCTTGATTTATAGATAAAGAAAACCAAAATGTCGTATAAAGTCAAGACCCCAAACTTACTAAAGCATGGCTTACAAGATTCACTGTAATAGAAATCATATTTGAAATCGAAGGGTCAATTAGCTGTTTTTTTTATCGGGAATGCCCTTGGAACAACATATAGGTAAGCCTTTAGGTTTCTATGTAGATATACTTTAAATTCCTATATAATTAGGCCTGTCGATTCCTATATCCTATATTGGTAGTTAAGGACGTTGATTGTAAAACTGTTTTGCCGTTCCGACGCCTGGTAACCGCGCAAATTCAAACGAACCCCAGCATATTCATGTTCGCGCTCTTTCCACATACAACATGGCATGCGGAGCAATTTTTCAACGTGTCCCATCGACACCCATGGCCATGGTCATGGGCGCGTGAGAATTAATGTCGGCTTTGAATGCCATGGCGCGATAGCGCGTCCGCAGCACTCGACTCGACTCGCAGCTCTCAATACAATCGAGCAATCGTTCGATTCGATTTGGCGACAGAAAGTCCCAGTCACGATCCGAACCAAGTGACGCCCACACCACCAACTTCACTCTAAGTAAGCTATGAAGCTATTTTTCCGACGGTATTTTTTTTGGTGTGTCATAGAAAACCATTTGTTTATGGGCTTATACAACATTTGGGCCCTCATAAATTGGTTTTCTTGTACTTAATACAATTTATAATACGCAGTTTCTTCAGGATTGGTCAGAATCTACTCTGGTCAAAAGAAGTTTGGATGCATATTTAACTTATTTTTAGCTAATACTGCAGTTAACACAATTATAAACTAGATCATCGATGTGTAACATGTACTATTTTTTTATTTTGTAACCTCTTGTTACACTCTATTATTTTCTTCTTCTCTTTCTGAACAAAACAACGTTTTTCACACTTTTAAATAAGAGCTGACAACACACGCTCGCAACGGTTGTCTCTGTTCAAATGTCGTTTGATCGGTCCTTTGATCGAAGGATCATACCCCTGACACTGAATCAGACCTTAAGTGCCCTCTCTAAGTACTTCTCTGCTCTGTGGTAGACAACAGAAAAGATTATCTTTCATGAATCTTGTGGTTGCAAGATCAAGCCGGCGCGGACGGAAGCAAGCACGGCACGGCATGCACGCACCGCGGCACCGAGCGGCCGCCAAGGTTTATGTGCTTGGAAAGTTTTCGTCATTAACGTAAGACCAATCTGCAACAACTCCATATAAATATAAAAAAATAATATAAAGCAACTTAAATATATTTAAAAGTGCGATTAAAAAGTTAAAAAAAAATTCAATGTGTTGAAATATATAATTCTTTCAATATATTTGCGCTCACACTGGCTGAAATTTCATATTTATTTTGCACCATATTTTTAATTTTATTTTTTATTCATTTAATTACAATATCCTGGTAATGCAGTAAAACTTCCTCTCAAAAAGGCACCATAAAATGTTTAATGAGCTTTAACGCAAGCTCAGCATACTAGGCAGTGTCGAGGAAGCTGGTACCATGTTTACCTACCTAACTAGATGTAAACATTTGTTCTAAGGTAAACTTTATTTCCTTAATCACTTTGCATAAAGTATCCGAGCAAGTACGTAGAAGTAAATTCCTTGCTAATTATGAAATTGTAATAGTTAATGTTATTATTACTAACTAAATAATATTATACATATAATGTTATATACCTAAAGTATTTTAATATTTATGTGTGTGATTTAAATGTTGATTGATTGTGTATGTGCGAGTAGTGAGTTTAGAGAGCGTGTGTCGAGAGAACTTTTATAAAGGAGCTTGCATTAGCCTTTTTTTTTAAAAATTGATTTATAGGTGGATATTTATTTACTACTTAATTACTTATTAATAATTCTCACTATGCCGACACAGCTTATGTAATCATTTTTTATATTGTATTTTAAATTTTTGTTCCATTGAACTATTTATTTGTTTTGTTGGAAACGATATAGATGCTGTACCAGCCCCCTAGGGTTATGATAGAGAGATATCCGATAGAACAGTCGTTTATCCGAGTGTTAAAGAGCTTTTCCGACTTGCGAAAAAATGATTACCCATCAAAGGTAAGATATTTTATCAATTATTTATGCTTACAGTTGTTTATCGAATCTGTAACTTTTATAAATAAATATTAGAAAACAGGTAGGTACTAATATTTGAACTGATGTAACGTTTGCATTCGATATTTCAAGCGTCTTTCAAGCGCGCATAGATTGTGAAATCTCATTTCAGTTTTCTCCTTCAGGGGCTATATTTTGCCACGTGCTCTTCCGTAAACACAAAAATGCAATAAACCTGGTTTCGTAAGCGAATCACCAGCAGACAGTAAACTTGAGCATAACCGTGATCCAGAGCGGCTCAGTAGTACGGCGCTGGTTATTACAGAAATATCTCGGCGTAATCTGCCCGCACTGGCAACACGGTAATTCACTTTACAGACGCGCGCGATCGGATGTGCTTTATCGTTAACAACATCTCGGATTGTATTTCATCTTTATGTCAGATACATGTTTACGGACTTAGGCACGCCCCGCGTCACGTTAAGCAAAAGCTTTCTTTAACCGTTGCGATGTTGCAACACATACGTTCCTTAAATATATTATCAAGGTATTTTTAGCATCATAAAAAGGTGTATCAGAGAAATAAACCATTATTGAAACGAGATATAACATAACAATTAAATTAAATTTAAAAAAAATACTTGTTTATCTATTAATTAATTATCTATATGCATGCAGGTAATATGCTATTTCAATTAAAATGACTTGATTTTGGATTATGATTTTTTTGTTAGTTATCTATTATCGTTAAAAGACAATTTTTCTATCAAAGTTTAAAACCTCTTTACCCTTAATGTTATATTATGGTTTTCGGTGCTGGGGTATAAATCTACTCACATAAGAATGTGCCCATCTATGATCAGCTATCCATTTAAAAATGATCAAGCTATGAATTTTGCTAATTCATCCCAAGTTTCGCTAGCTGTAGTGGGGATGACATTTTACGCCAATCTACCAAACAATATTATATTTAATGTTTTCTCCATCGAGAAAAAAAAATATTACATACTAAATATTGGTGATTTTATTGTTAAATATTCTAGAGAGTCAGCTATTCTTTAAGGTGTATCCGCCGCAAAGAAAGTTACCGTTTCCGAGATAAAAAAAAAAAACATCCGATTCGAGAGGAAGTCGTGACACCGCATTGATAGCGCTGAGAAGTGCGGAAAACGAGCCAAACGACAACTATGAAACATGACAAATCGCCGAGGCTTTTATTGTGCAGCGGCCGGTCCCATTGTGAGCCTGGACACGCGCCGGGCTGCAGCCCGGCGGGGCCCTGGGGCCGCGGGGCCCTGAGGCCGCGGGGCCCTGTTCGTGCTCAGCGACGCATCGCGACGTCGCAGTCAGAGCGATGTTTTCAATCGTGCCTCGTCGGCATTGCTCGACATAATGAAGACGTGTTCCATTGATCACAGCTCTGCTGTTGCGAACAGAGTAACCCAGCAGCCGATGGCGTGGAATTAATCGCATTACATTTGGAGGGAATCGTGCACAACATTGCCCATTAATCTCTTCAATTATTCACGGTAAACAGTACTTTTTCCAATACACTAAACTCTTCGAACTTAAATGACAAACACAAAATTCCTTGTTTGCTATGGTTTTGAAGTAACCTGAAATATCCATCCAACAAGTGTTACAAAATTTCATACTCGTATGTAAACTGTTTAAATTTTATACTTAGGTAGGTACAATAAAGTAAAACTTTCAATGAATTAGGGTTAAAAAAAATGTATAATGTTATTCAAAAAGAAATTTCACTTCTGGCGTTTATTGTAGATACTCGTATTTTTTTATTACTTTAATAGCTAATTTACTTTATTATTATCACTATTTTGTTAATTATTATCATTTTGATGTGAAATAAGAACTTTGCTGATGAGACCATTTGTAGAATAAATCGAAAATTACACTTTGAGTCAGTACCTATAGTTGATTCTAAACATCCACACGACACGGTTGGCCAGAAAATATTTCTTCAGGTTTGCGTTAAATGCAGATTTCCTGCGGTGTCCACGCAGAGTTTAGATTGTGTTTAGATAGAGCATCGATGTCAAAACAATAATTGTAATGACCATAAAAGATTTTGAAGGTTTCTGTGAGATATCTACTTTCTCTCCTCTTCTCGAAGAGATTTAGAAATTTGACACTTAAAGAGATTTAGAACCTATATTAAGCCTTACAAATGCGTGTGATTTATCTTGATCTTTTGACATTTCATTTACTTATTACTAATTGGGGGTCCACAGATTTCTTTTATCTTACGAAAACCAATCCTTAGTTTTTAGTTTAGAACGCTTCAATTGGCGTCATTCACGACTCGCGAGTCCATCGAGTGAGTGGCTAGCAATTTACTCCAAAATGTGTCGCCGGAAGTATTTGGCCATAAATAAACTCACTCTTTGATATTGCCGAAAAGCTCTTTGTAGTAGCCGCGATTACCTAACCTATCCTCTGTTAGTGCTTCTTTGTTTCTCAAGCGAACGGGATGCATCGAAACAAAGATCTCTCGTTCAGGAACAATAAAATGACGTTACAAAAATACGACCGGCCGGCATTTCGAATTCCTTTGTTCGAAATTTAACTTTTTTTGTTGAAAAAGGAGGGAAGTATATAATATCAATCAATAAAGGCGCCATTACACGGTAAATGAAACACAACATATTTATTACATAGTTTGTCTCGCACCACTTACTTGCGGAGACCGAACATAAAACGCAATAATACTAAAAAAATGTTTATGAATAAATAAATAAATACTTTTTAGATCTATCTTTATTATGTCATTTAAAGTGGTGGCAAGACTTTAGCAAAATTTCATCTTTTCCGATATTCTAAATTTATTATGATATTCATTAATATTTATATAATTATGCTAATCAAACTGGGAATTAAAGCTTGTATCAGTCTGCAGCCTACTATGTCACGTGGTTGTAGGTATACTTAAATCCGCCACTTAATTATATGTTCGCTCTTGTAAATTGCTATTTTTCACTAATGCCAGTTTTTCAATTTTAGTGGTTTTATTTTATTGCATAATATTTGTTTACGGCTTGGAACTGATTTCCGAAACCACCACAGTAACTGTACAGCGAATTGGTAGCGAATTGGTAACTACAGTTGATACGAGATTATTTCACTATTTAAGTATTTATTGTCATCAAGTCTTAATAATTTTAGTGCATTTTAAATCAAAAGCGTACCTTGGTACCGGCGCTGCCAAGTAAGATAAGACTTTTAAATATACCACTTGCGCAAATTTTTTGCAAAAATGCTTTAGCTCCCAGACTGACTTTATGTAAGTAGTTTGATAAAGTGAGATGTTTATGTGAGAAATTCTCGAGTTTCCCTTTTAAAATATTTAAACAGATGCTAATGTTTGTACTCAGCTGAAAAGTTTAGCTAGTTTGGAGCTAATTTGAATTTTTAAAACAGGCGCGGAGCAAAAGTTTCCCTTGAGATCGAGGCTGTCGCCACTATCATGCGATTCGCAGAATGTTAGTGAAACTTTCTAGTTAAGTGGAAAACTTACGGGAATTTCAAAACTTTCATCTAGACGGTGATGGTTCTTCGAATGCAAAATATATTTTTTGTACAGTCCCGGATTTTTTTTGTTTCGGATGGTCCTAAATGCAAAAGAATGGAGCGGGAAAACACACAGCGTCCATTGCTTGAGAAATCTTACGAAGATGGCATTAGGAGTAGGTGCATACACATAAATTTTCAATAGCTACAGAGTTCAGATACTCGTTTCAATAACTTATTCATAATAACAATGCAAATATGCTTAATTTAAACAATGACGCGATGCGATCAACCACGACTTTCTCGTTCGCTCAAATTAATACTTTTCCAAAAAACTCATATATTATAACCTTTGTTTGCCTGAATGTTTAATACTACTTCCGCTTAACCCTCAAGATGTTTAAAGTACTTTAGATTTATTGAAGTTCACTCGGTACAATAATGAAATAGGTAATTTTCACTATGTATATAAGTTTTCACTTTTTATTTTATGATTTAAGTAGGGCATTTTTTTTATAAAACAGGAATTTCTTCGCGCGCACTATCCTATATAAATTTCATTTTTTTTAATAATACACACTCTCACTTATGTGAGAGTGTGTATTATTAAACACACTCTCACTCTCACCCGCTTTTAATATTTTGATACGGAACCCTAATTAGTAAGAGTATCAAAACAATTGTTTTATAATCATTGCTAATATCTTCATTGTGGTTGTGGTTACGGTGGGATTTTGCCAATATGGCGGTACGTACAGTCAGCCGTTAATGCGATCTATCACCTGATAAGTGATAAGCTGCTTTTACAGACTTGAATGTAATTCAATATCACGAGGCGTGCCTTGTTAAAAGCTTTCCACAGAATTTGACCTTAATAAATGCGGGCGACTGAAACTATATATTTTTTGATAATCCATGGCGGGGCGTCTAGTCAGGGATCCGTCGCAGAAATATTTTACATTAACTGGTAATATTACCTAAACCTAAATCTAACAAGATCCTGATTTCACTCAACATCTGACTTAAATATTTGTTTAGAGAAAGCTTTTTTAAATAAATTTTATTGTAAGACTAAACAAAAATATTGCAATACGCAGAGTATTTATTGTGCGTACCTTGATGCCTAAAAACTTTTAAAGGTGTAATTTCTATAAAAATAAGAGTAATATTTAAAAACCTAAAATAAAAGAGTAAGTTGTAAGAAAACCCCAGTCAAAAAATCGTTGACATCGACGAACACAAATTTTCTTTGCCGTGCAAAATTAAAGTTAAAGGTCAATAAAGAACAAAATGGTTAAATGAAGTTTTTTTTTTGAATTTTTCATCGTATATTACACAAATTTTATTTTAGTATGGCATTTTCAAATTGGTACTATGCAAAATGAAATAGAAGATTTAAAATGCTTGAAATGTCTTCAAACTCTCAGTCGTAGCATTTTTACGTATCAGTAAAAAGATTAATAAATCATTCTAATTACGCGGTTTTAGTGTTGTTTATTTTATAAATATTTCCAAAATCTAACAAAATATATTTTTATTTTCTGTTTTCATCAGATATACAATAATAACTATTCAGAAAATTATGTTACATTTTAGACTTTGCCTTACAAGCTTTTCTATGAATAGGCAATAAAATATATATACCAAAATTTTAATTTCTCTTCGCCCGTCGCTTTCGATTATGTTATACCGCTTCTATAGAATGTATTGCGACAATACCATACCACAAAGAATGCTAATAAAATATTTGGAAAATCATTAATGTTATCGTCATTAAAATCACTTTAATTAATCACTAAATCCCTTGTTATTATTATATTCAGTATAGTTAATATTATATATAGATATACACTTCATTTAATTTATTATATTTAAAACTGAATTTCTATGTCTGTTTTGAATTAACATAATCAATATTATTAAAGATGTAGGTTAATGACGGAAAAAAATACAATAAATATAATTTCCCGGTTCATTATTTTAGTGCGCTTTGTTCTCGAAATATTTGTTTTTACTTTGTTGTGGTTCTTCACGCATGACTGCAGCTGAGCGCAGCTCCGGCCGTCGGATTGTTGACGCTGTGACGCGATTCACTTGCGCGACGAGTCACATTAATTAAACGCTTGAATGGAGATTGCAAAAGAATCTGAACATTCTCTTGAAAGTTTTCAATTGAATTGATTACATATTAACTGCGAATACATTTGGATAAAGTGACTGGGCGCCAAATGAAAGTGAACTATAAGTTCCTAAAAACTAAGTTAATTTGCATCTAATTGATCAAATAACAAATAATAAGGAACCGTTACATGCAAATATGTTTTGTTTAGACGTAATCTTATTTTACCTAGTTTATATTTAAATAAATACGAATAAATAAATTATAAAAAAAGTCACAAGATTTAATTGATCGTATACAGAAGGTTCAGAGGCGCGGCTAAAGTATGTAGCTGGTAGTACTCAGGTCGTTACAGACGCGGAAGGTTTCGAATCGCAGGACCACCGTCGCCTGACTGAGAAGACCAGGATCGACGGGACACCCTAAGCAAAAGCGACTCACCTCAAGTGCGAAGGTTGCCGGAGTGCTGCCTGGCGCCTGATGGACGCCGCGCTTCCTGGGAGGCTGCGGGCGCACCTGCTCCAGTCGCACAAGACGTTTTTACTCCCGAGGCCTCGTTTTAGTTATACGAACACGAAATAAGACGCGGCACGGAACGGTTGTCAATGGCGTTCCGATGCAAGAACGTTGCGGGCGGCGGCGGCGGCGGCGGCGACTCCACGCTGTCTGACGACAGACTTGACTGATGGGTCGGGCGCTCCGATTGCGCAAATTAGGAGGGTAGGTACAAATGATTTAGGGTACCTACGTACTTACGAATTGTTAATATAAATATATATTATATAATGTAGATTTTGAGTGTGTATTGATTGTTTAGAATACAGTTTTTACTGCTAACGCAAATGCAAACAGGTAGAGCGTGACTACTTTTTTACATTAAATAGGAATCAATAATTGTGCACATTATTAAAATAATGTAAAATTACTAAATAACAATGATTGTAAATTCTAATTAATCTATTTAAAATAAACTCATTTATTATATAATAATTGATAGGTTTACATAATACAATAATAAACCTTTATTGTGTTATTGTGTATAAGCACCTAAACGTTTAACGCCAAATGCTCCGGTAAATTATGTTTTTGTACTTTCACATACTTCCTTCTGATAAATTAACAATATATTTAGTTATTTAATTTATTACCTAAATATATTAAAACAATTATAAATACTACGAGGTATGTACATTTCAAAAAAAAGTTACCTGCAGTTTAGTTGATGTATTTGGATTTTAAGTAAAGTACCTATTTTTTTTTATTTACATTTAACTACCATTTAGTTAGATTTTATGGTTCTGTGATCGTTTTAAAACGTGCTTAGTTTTAATGGCCATAACTTAAAAAATATTATTTTTAATGGTTTAAAATTACGTCGTTTTAATACATTTAATATATTTAAGGAAAACATACAGCGTAACTTAGTTTATAAAACAGTAAATAGATAGTTATTCGTTTGGTTTCGTTCGGACATGAATCCACCGTGGTGATAATTAATATAGTTTTTTTTTATCTGCTGTTAATCATTAATTTTAGTTATAAAATTTGTTTTGTCGCGAATTTTATATTTATTGCTATTCTTTTTTTTCCAAAAAAGATAAATAAAAATTACTCGATACCCTTACGATATTTTTTTTTTTTTTTTTTAATTACACTTTTTGCCTTCCATTGCAGGATTAATTGTAGATCATTTTTCTTGTGGCTTTTGCTATTTGTTTTTATTGCATACCATATGAACGTTTATTAACATATTATATCATCTTCATTTATTTAATTTTAATGTCCTACAACAACATAACATAACAATGTTCTGCAGAGACGCGTTTCGTCCGCTTATCTAACGTCAGCCTCTGCCTTAGGCGTCGGCCACACTGCGAGCCGCGAGCGCGACCGTCTCATTGACGTCGGTCGCGTCGCGTCGCGTTGACGTTCGGTCGCAGTCGGCCGCAGCGGCCAAAAGCATGCAATTTTCTAATAAACTATGATATTTAGGGCAGGTTGTGTGATCCGTAGAAAAATCTGTTACTATAGTTAAAATTCATTGGTAATGGTTAGTTTTCGCAAAAAAGAGTTCTTTGATCACTTACCTTGGTTAAATTTTGTTGCTATAGTAAGCAAATTGTTACCCACCGATATCGGCTAGTAATAGTGAATCGCTGGTTTTATTACTGAGGTCAGTCTCATTATTGAGGTTTGAATTTGAAACTTTTTGGATAGAAACTTAATTTTGTATTTATTAATATGGATCTTCAGATAATTCTATATTTTAGTAACGGCAGGATCTCTTCTGACGATGAGATATTAACGGATTATGTGCTCAAACGTTTTCACATTACGATATATGTGAAGTGTATTTACTTCGTATTATTGTCCTTTTTACCATTTACAACTATCAGGTCTGGCATTACAACAATCATTTTAAAAAATATAAATACGGTAAACAAAAACGTAAACAATCGCAAAATTTCTCGTTTGTTTATTCGCTTTTGAAGACAAAAGTAGTAAAAAAGCATCCGCCGACTTTCTGACAGCTAAACGTCATGCTGTCTGCTTTCTGCTGTTTATTGCCAGTAAATAAAAATACGTTTTAACAGAATCGGTGCGTTTTGGGGATATTTTGCGTTTTATGTAACAACATATTTATCTAAAGTTAAATAGTTACTATAGTAACTTTTGAGTTGAAACAACCCTTTTCGCGAGTTAATCTTGGTAACTTGCTGACCAGTGGTTAAAAGTTACTATAGTTATATCGAATTTGACCATTGATCACAAAACCGGCCCTTAGAGGTGCTTATCAGACTGTTTTGACTTGTTGCTTCAATTTTCCTGCTCTTGTTCAAGAGTTTAACTTTTAAAACGATTGAAAACAAGAAAATAAATCAGCGAAATATACTCGGGATTGCTCACGGCTCGAATGTATGCTGACTAACGAAGCGTGAAATTGCGAAAACTGATACTGATGCATCTAAAGGCAGAATATCTAACTACACAAATCGGATCAAGTAATTTTACGGTGAGACGGCCAGAAACGAGGTTTTTCCGCTGAGCTGATTACCAAGATGTCATATCAGGAGTAATCGGAGTATCAACAGCACGCTAACTGCCGACGAAACATGTGCGAAATGTTAATATTACGCTTAGTTAAATCAAGCATTAATGTATCTTAACGTTTAAGGAGAAATTAAGCTATTATAATATAACACTGTTTCTTAAATATTAAAAATTATACCTGAATAGTATTCTGGTATATTTACGGATATTTTTTAACATTTAATAAATACTATTTTTATTTTTCAAATAGTTTAGTCATAGATAGCTAGCTATAAACTGATAATAACTACATCTTTATCTAAATCAAATCAATACAATTTATCTAAATCTTTATAAAGTTTAAGATAAATTTTCTACAAGAAGGTAACCTTTGTATAAATAAAATAAAATATTATTGTAGAACTAATGCCATCTTTCATATGGCTTACAACAGACATAGTCTATATTCAACATTATTGAAACTTTGATAGGAATATGAATAGAAAAATTCGTAAAGGCGATGAATCGAGTTAGGATAGACTATAAAAAAATGTGTAAATACATATTAAAAAAAATAAATAGGAAAAAATATAACATAATTAATTAATATATTATTTAAATAACATAAAGCATAAAACAGTTTTTTTTTATCCTTAATATATTTTTAACTAGAAAATAACAAGTAACACACTCATTCAAAGCTCTTCATTTTAACATGGTATTTTAATTATTGTTTTATTTCTACCCACATTTTTTGTAGTAAAGGTGGCTGTATTTGTTTTTTATATGTTCATTAAAAACATCTAACCAATTAATTTAAAATTGTTTTTAACATCTATAGCAAATATTTATCTGCTAAAACTTCATTTTTCATTGCTGACATTACGCTGATGTTTCGTCGAGAATAAGGTCGTAGGATGTCCCGAGGAGTCATCGGAGCATCAGCTGATCCCATCCAAGCTGTCGGCATCGCCTCATGTCATCCACGCAAAGAGTATGAATGCAACAGCACAATGACGCTGGTTATTTGTTCGGACATGTGGTAATGGCTTTGAATGCAAATGATGTTTAGGAATGCGATAACATTTAAAATTATACGAATTTAAAGCGTGCAAACACGAAGATAGGAGGGTCTTATATAAGCGGTTTGTTTCTAGTGTCATAATTGCGTGCGGTCTAATTTTTACTCTTTATTTAAATTTAAAGAAATCAACAGATTTACATAGGGGTAGAGCAGCGTGCGAATAAAAGTGAATATATTACTAAAACTAAAACCAAAAATCTAAAAACTCGCGAGACATACCAAAAAAATATTCGTTTTTTTTATAAAACAATAAAGATATCTCCCATTATATTTTTAATGTATTCATCACGTACGGTAAAAGGGTTTTTTTTAAATTACATTTCTACCGTTTATTAATCATCATTCGTAAACACACACAAAAATAAATGGATAAATAATAAATAAAAAAAGCAAAATGTTGTTACATATTTTTTATTATGTTGTCTACGTATTCAACATAAATAAATAAAGTAATTTGGTATTTTTTTGAATTCAACATATCTTATTTGATTAAATTTATTAGGTAGGTATGTCCTAAATTATAAATAATCTTCATATTGCGATTCTCCCACAAATATTACAATGTCTTTTTTAGGTTAGAAGTCATTACGAAGTTATGAGACAATTCTATCACAAGACACAACCCCGAGCAAGAACCTAATAAGTAACGCTCGCGAGGGATCGCATGTTAACTGCTTAAGTCAGAAAATTGAGTGGCGTCAGAATCGGTCGGAGATATAAAGAGATGGGCGGAGGCTGCTCCAGACAGCCGCTCACTCGAAGGCGCCATGCCGTTCAGGGCTGGCCAATGTGACTAACACAATGATTGAATTAATTTATACTAACCTAGCACAGAATATCTTCAGAACAACTCGTCCTCAGCGTGCGAGTACCCTTTCACAAATAAATAAACTTTCTGCGCAGGTCATTTCTTGAGCTCGGTATACCGAGAACACAGTTAGAGCTATAGCTAAAAGGATTTGGTATTAATATACAACAAAAAAAATCAGTTTCCCAATTGAAATTACTTCTAGGATGCCTTTAGGATTGCAAATTTATGCGTAGAGATGGCCCGAAAAACCTAAAGATGACTTACGACGCGACTCATCCCGAGTGCCGTATGCACGAGTCGTCGCGCACTGAAAGTGGCGTTAAAGCCGCCTCCAGGGCCTAGCTGCCAACTCGACCCAAAGCCTGGTGTTGTGATTTTTAGGTCATTTGCTTGTCTGGTCTGTGGTTTACGTTCTTTCTCGTAAGAGAACAAAAGACATTTTCAATTAGCGTTATTGAAGTTTGTATTGTTTATTTTGTTATATTATTATTGTGCCTTTTACAAAAAATATTTTGGTAATACCTCTTCTAAGTAAGTATTTCTCTCACTTTTTATCGCTTCCACACAAACTTCATTTACCATCACAAATTGCATTGCACACCTCATTTTCTTCTTCTATTTTCAATCTTATTGGATACTTCAATCATTGATTATATAGTGGTTATTATCGTACATAAATATAATTATGCGTCACACAGTATACTATTCGGAATGATCTTACTTCTAATTTAGATATCATTATGAAAATACTTTTATTATTTAAGTTATTTTATTATTAGTCAAATTAAGTCTTACTAAAAAAAATATTTTAAAAAAACTAAGTATAGTTAGTTATAAAGTCAAATTTAGAAAATAAAAAAAAGTAAATAGCGTAAACTTTAAAAATTACAAGAGTGATATGTAATTTGATTCTGTTGGACTTAGCTTAAACTAGTATAATTTTGTATATTTTATATACGCTTCAATTGAACTAAAAATACCATTAACACAATCTTGACAACCTTGATTGAGCATTGATTGAAGCATTCTCGAAAGCAGGACCTATTTGTGGGAGTTCTACGACTCCTTCAATATGTTGTTATTGGCGATATTAAATCAATACATGCGCATAATTAACAAGTAAAATATATTCGGTAAACACTTCAGATAACTCATTTTAAAAATAACACTCGTGTAGGTATATATACTCCGCCCACACATAAATTAAATATTAAAATATGAAATCAAAATAAAACAACCAATATTATATTAGACGAACGTACTTGATGATAAAATAATAAATTCTGCAAGACAATATTATTTGAGATATGTCTCTCTAACCATACATTCAATCTGTTTGTAATGAAGCGAGTCACTAAATTAAACGTAATCTCTTCAAAACTAAATTGAAATGTGTTTAGCACTCACTCCCTAAATTAATTCAAGTTTCTTTTGGGTTACTTAACTGAGTGTCCGATACTATTCAAATTTCATTCAACTATACACGTTATACCCCACTATTTATTACAGCAAACATAAATATGTGTTGCGTGTGTGTTCTCATGGGAATAAAAAATGCTCAGTGCACATTTTTCATTGTTTTTTTTTATTCGATGCCTATGTATTAAAAGTGTATTTCCTTTTCATTTTTGTTATGTCACGTAATATTATGGTTGAAATGATCACTATAATGATCTTGCTTTCAATACTGTATTTTTGAAGGTAACTGACCTTTACTGTAAAGTAAATACTATAAAAACCAACTGACAAAAATCGTGCCGTCTTTTCAGAAACCGAAGTGACGGCTTTCCAGAAACTAACCCAAAACATCCAGAACTGACGTATGCGTCATTGTCTAGTACGGGCTTTGTCGCCGCCATCTTTCAGTAAGTAATTTGGCTTCGTTCAGCTGGGCCAAAAATAATTGCTGGAAACCTTACACAATGATTATATTTTAATAATTCTAGCTATAATAGGATGTAATCAATACAGCCTAAAGTTTCAACAGCTAAATTGATTTATTTTTCGCAGACATTGCAATAACTTCGATCAGAAACTTCGATTCATTTAAACTCGACACGGTATCGCGGTCAAAAATGAAGGTACTTCAAACTTCGAGGGTTTCATAACAACTAAAAAAAAAATATCATTAGTATTCAAAATACATGACCTGTGTAATATCTACTCGTGTGTAACAAACAACTGGTGTTGCACTTTCAAATGACATTAGTTTCTATGTTAATATCGTGATTTTAATATTGCGGATTTTTTTTTATTCTTCGAATGAATTTTATGTTATATTTGTTTATAAATTAAATACCGTACGCATCACACATACACATTCTGCGTCAAGCTCAACAAAGTTCTAAATATTTTTGTACATAGGCGTAAGCTTTAATTGGCCTTATTATTAACCTTTTGAAAAATGTATATTCTATTATTACGCTCTATGCTTACCTGTTAATATATAAATAAAAAATAAATAAATAAAATAAATATAAGGTAATACCGTGTGGTACCGTGATATGAACGCTGTAACGGTACGGTATGGCAACTGTAACAGCTCCTTCATAATGACAAAGCTATATGATGCTAAAGCTAAATGAGACGACGAATAATAATGTCGTCCAACCGTTATCCTTCGCTAGGTATACAAAATATATTCAAATAATCATTTAAGCATTGACTTGACTTGTTACTTTTATGGAGGTTGAAATTTCAAATCCAAGCGAACCACAACGGCGCTCGTCTCCAATCAGCTCCGAACGCACACGAATGCTTGTAAAACATTGAACATTTGATCAGCCTTTGTTCGCTTTTGGTGAAATTGCGCTTACGAATGAATCAGCTGGCCCGCTGCCAGCCAAATGGAACAAAACAAAATGTCTGTTAAATATATTAGGCGCACAGATAGAGCTTCCTGTTAATGTTATTTTCAAAGCGCAAGCGTCGCGTGTGTCGTAACGGCCTTTGCTCTGTGCTAACGGCCGATATCGCAATAAAATCACGGGTTAGTTTCACAGCTTCTATAAAACCATATTTCACGCTTTCCTCAGGCCGACGCGCGCGGTTAGCCGGTCCTATAAATTAGACAATTATATCCTTCTAGATTTACTACGTAAGCATCGTAACAGCCCTAGATATTGCGTAATTCGAACAATACCATTTCCAATTGTTTGTAAGGCTGTTGATTTCTTTCAATAAAGAAGAAAGAATAGAGAATTACATTCATATTTCATTCTGGAAATTAACCTAAATCTGGAGCAAAATTACATTATCATATACACGCGTATTGTCATTATGAAAAGGCGCTATAAGAACTTGTCATGAACTTATATAGGAGACTGAATCATATGGAATTTATTTATTTATCGTATGGCAAACATGTTCAATGGTGTTTTAGCTAATTACAGGTAATTTGTAGTTAAAGTTCTATACGTAATACAATTGTCAGAGTGATATTAAAATGTCATGTTAAAAATAAATATTAAAGTATTAAACATAATAATCTGAAAAGTCTTGGAAAAACCAGAAATTGCGACTATAGGTTTATGTCCAGAGAATATATCCAGTCGATAGCATTTGGTGTGAGATTGTGTAAATCTTCTGCAGGTCCTTCAAAGCGTCGAAGTGGGCAATCACTGGAATCATATGGCATAAAGGCCTAAAAGAGATATATCAGGAAGTAGTTGTTCCTTATGACCTACATTCTAAAAGTACTCATAGAGAAAATTGATAACCGCCGTATTTTGAGAAGGATGTTGTTTTTTTTTTCGTTCTAAACCGCACATCGGTTCCCGCATGCAGTAGTTTCGACTAATAAAAATCAAACTTCGTCATCAGGAGTGGTATTTCCACAAAAAAAATATTTTTAATTTTAAGAAAGTTTATTGCGTCATTGTCTTAGTCATTGTTTGTGCATCTTCATTTATATTATTATATAAACGTTTGCTATATTTAATGTCAGTATTTACACATCTACTTTTTGAGCATTGATTGTACTCAACAGAACTCTATTAGTAAATTCCTTTTACAACTACATCTAGGGTGAGTCCCATCTGGGCGTAGACTTATTATTTAGTGGCCATGGTGTAGGGTGTAGACTATTGAACATAGTGGCCGCTTGACTATTTGCTGCACAAAACAGAGACGCATAATTTAACTATTTTTTTTTTAAGCCAGCTTTAACAATTTATATCGCTGTCTTTCCAAAACCAAAATAGACTATCATTTATTCTTAACATAAAACAATTCCTGAAACTAATAACAATAATCGTTCTTGAGTCATATATATTATATCTTTAACTATAAAAGTATGTGATTTGATGGTTAAACAATGCCTTTCTATTTTGAAATGGCTAGAGAGTAACGCAGCTGTGAAGTCGATCCACGCCTTAAATATATTTTCTAAGTGACCTTCTAATAAGCTACAAAGCCTTTAATGCCGCAAAAACAAACGTTTTTTGTAAAACTAATTTTATGGTAAATTTTGACCCACCAATCAGTTTTTTTTTAAACCTGAAGAAAGCTTATTATATAAACAGTCGTTCGTATGTATAATATCCGCCAAATTACCATTTCAAACATTTTTATAATAATAAAGAGTCATTTCAGTACTTTAAAATCCACAACGCCTAATTGATTTTAGAAATGCATACAATATTATATTTAATAACCTATTTCTTCCATTAAAAATCATGCTTAATCGAATCATCTTGTTGGGGATTTTTTTTTTTTTTGTGGTAGATACATTATATTCCGGGTATATTGAAAAATATTTACTGGATAAATAATAATAGATTATAATCGAAAGAGGCGACAGACCATCGCACGTCCGCCATCAGCGATTATTCAAATAATTGAAGCATCGCGCGATTATATCGATGGGTATGTTGGTCGAACCCACGCGGCGCGCGTCGCGTCGAGCACCTATATAATTATTGAATTTACGGTAATAAATAACGCGGTGGACAAAACACTCTGTAAATATTACTCACGAATTTCCGAAGGGAAAAGCTTCGAAGTGGCGACCAATTTATGGACCTCTGACGCTCTCCGTGAGAGGATTATTATATTCAATGGCAAAGGTCAATTCTTGTAACAGGCCCATCATTTTATAATGCGTGTATTTTATTCTCATATTTGAATACAAATATTTTCAATATGCACTTTAAATGTAAAAACAAGTTGTAAAGGGATAAACCATGTTAACGTTCATTCTAAACCATTGCGAGTTAAACTCTGAATGGTATAATTTGCTTAACAATATTTTCCCCTCAATCTTAAAATCGAGAAATGACTTTTATAAATGCAAACGTAATTTACGGTTGCACTATATTAGAAATATACGAAATTTTAATTGAAAAGTATTGTGACAAAGTGACATCTCGTTTATTAACGAATGGGTTTTTTATACGACCTAGGTCATTATCATATTTTTTTTGCGCCCAGCTCAACTAAGCTGAATAATTTGTACTAGAGTCAGGAAAGGAGATAGACATAACACTTACAATTTTTACATTATAATATGCAAACCTAAAATAATAATCATTTTATAGGTGTATCACGAACGCGTCTTGGGACTTATTCCTGATAACTCCTGCTGCCTTCATTATACAGATTGTTCCAAGACTATTATCGAAGACTTAGAGGGGTGTTCATGTTCCCCATTACCTATAAGTAATTGTACATAAAATTGCGAAAATAGTTCAAAGAGTTCATGTAAGTTACCTTTTTGCTCGCAAGCGCACTGCCAATCGACCGAACTTATGACAACAGTGATTTTTACTAAAATATTTACGATTAATAAATAAGTGCTTACTTTCGTTCCGCGATCTTGATCTGGTCTCCGCCTCCTTCCGAACAGCCTCCCGAGCAAGTCCATCACAGCCTCCGCCCGCCCCAGCGGAAGTCAACCCGTTCTCCGATTTGCAAGAAGCCCGCAAAAACTGCGCGCCGCCTCGTCTCCCGCCGCGCTGTCCGCAGGCGTGGCTGGCACTGACGGATGCCTTTCCCGTCCGTTCGCTTCTGGGCATTATTTACTTCGCCTTACCGTTATATCAAGATTTTTCCTCTTATCAATCGTTCATTCGAGATTGCTATTAAATATTTCATTAGGTGGGAGCGTTAACTATAAAAATATCTACATATTTTACTTATTCACACAAATGGTTCTTTAAATAAACATTTTTCTTACTAATTTTAAGTTAAATATTAAAAATCCCCAAAAATTAGAGCAAAACGTATGTTTTGTTTTTTAATTACTGCAACATTCTGAATTTACCTACTGAATCCTGAATTCTGAAGGTACCTAAAAATTAAACAATACCTACGATGGTTTGAAGTACGGTTTTTTAAATATTATTTAAAATACACAAACGCTAAACCCATGGAATATACTGAATTATACAATCTCCTTAATTATCAATAAATTGTTAACATTAAAATAAGTAAGTAGGTAGTTGAATCGCGAATTATATTTAGATATGATCTATTCTCCTAGATATATATTTAATTTGCCGCGTAAATAATGCAAGTACCGGATACGCAACAGCTGACATAAGCGACCTCTTCCCGACGCGCGTCGCGGGCGGCGTCTACGCCGCTACTGGGCGGGCGACGCGCCTGCGCACCGGGCGCCGCCCGTGCCGACCGCGACGCCACATTAATATTCTTCTGCTCGGATTTGCGGCTGATCGATATTTCAGATTTGTTTTCAGTATTTAAATCGACGACAGCTTCAGTCGCCGCCCTCGTCGCTTCTCTCTGCATAAGCCCCAATTTACTCCGGACCAAATAAAATTCAGGTCGTTTAATCAATAAAACGCAGATTGTTAACCCTTCTCTTTATCGAGGTCTATATCGAGGTGTATACAATAAGAATTACATTTGTTACTCAAACAACAACAACTGTTGTTTTTTGTTGTTTGTTTGTTTGTTGTTATAATTCTTCTAAAGCCAAATATAAAACATTAAATTCATCCCAGAAGCCATGTCGTCACAATATTTTGTGAATATTTCCACGTTGAAATAGTCGATTAGACTAGTTTTGGATCGATTAAGTGCAATTTGTTTTGTTTACATTATTTTACTTCGGCGAATAAAAAAATATACAAATATTTTCTATTTGTAAAAAGATAATAAAATGGTGTATCAATCAAATTAATCAATTGGGTACAACATCAAAACAAACCTCATATGCCTTAGCAACGGTTAAAGAAAATAATTAAAAATGTTAAAAGGTATGATAGTGGGATAGTTCGAACGGTGTGTATGGCTTAGGAGGTGTATATTATGCGATAACCTAACGGATATTAAACAGAGGGCGTATGTCTAAGGCGTATCCGCCGTTATAATTTTATTATGATGGCTGATGGATATTAATCTCTTCGAGGGAAAAATGGAACGCTAATGGCTAGGCCAGAAAAAAAAACATCGAGGGTCTAACAAATTTTCAGGATATTACTGAAATAGATACATGTCCTTTAGGGCGACGCGACAGTGTGAATGATTTAGGCATGAGTGTTTTACATTAATGATACGATACGAATAACGAATGCGCTCATTATTGTTTAACATTTCTCTCTGACTCCAGCACTAGCAAGTTGAACTTAGTTGAGTAGGAACCAAAATAATTATATTAAAAAAAAAGTTGTACTTTTATTATCATTAGCTTTGCATATGTAATATGTATACATAAATAAAGGAGGTATCATATTTACTACCTACTAGAAATTGTAACATGTAAAAATTAACATAGTTCTACGAAAATATACGTGGAAAATACAAATGGAAATAAAAAAAATATAGTAATGGCTCTCATGGAAATCGTTACTCAAAAGTGTGTAAATACTTTTCATACTTCGTACAAAATCTCAATTAAGATAATCTTCGGCATCCTATACTCTCAGTAGATTTTACTGCTGCTATGGTTAAAATACTGAACATAACTACTGAAATATGGTGAATGATGAGAATTATTTGTTTAATGAGACTGTTGAGGATTCGACGCATTTCCGTTATTCACCGCAGCCAATAGCGCTTTATTGGTGTGCATTTTACTAATATCTCAATAAAACAGTAGGCAGGCTCTTTTGTTGTCGATGGTAAGTCCCGCTGTACGCCCACATATTATTTGTTATCTATACCATTTATCTTCATCCCAGTTTAGCTTCAATCAATTCAGCATTGGCATATAATGAATGGATTTACTATTTAATTCAATAATCAACTCTACATTTATAAGTGCATAAAATTGTACACGATGACAATACATTATGATTTAAATTCTCAACTGTAACTAACAGCCAGCCATGTTGTCATTCATCGAGAGTAACATTAAATCGCATTTTAGTGATACGCTTTATCGATGGCTTGTTCATTTCTCACCGACTTCAAAAAAAGAGGAGGTTCTCAATCGATTTGTATGTTTTTATTTTATTTATTTTTTGTTATATATTGTTTATTTATCATACCTGTTTACTCTTAGCCGTATTAGACGTGTATTAGCCGTTGGTATAATAATATTTCTCAAGTATGGTCCAAAGTAAATATACGTATCAAAATGTTTTTATGTTGATACCTTTCGTGTGCGTACTTTTATAATTATATGTAATTTTCGTGTATTTCTTTTATTTTGAAGTTGTCTTTAAGTTTTTTAAATAAACCTTTTTTTAAGACATAACAAGTACGGATCAGCGACTATTAATAAATATGAAATTTCTATATACCTAAAAAATATTTGCAATCAGAATAATAATATATAATGTATAAAAAGTAAATGTGGAATTAAAAGTGGACTCATGTAACAGTTTGAATAGTTGCTTTTCGCATCCTTGCCTTGCTTTGTTCATTAGCCAATGCGTCACCGTCCTTTTAAAGTTTGCGTCAGTCACTGTCAATCTGTCAACCTCTGTAAAATTTGTTATAAATTCTGGGCGCTAGAAATGTGTAGTGTCTCTGTCCATCATATGTAGGTTGCATTCTCTTTGTCGTCGTCTTGTGTCAATATATTGCGAATATATTCATTGCGAATCCTTTTCTAAAATTACTAATATTTGTTATGAATAGTAATAATTTTAAAATTCAAATTCTATTCGAAATAATTCTATATAAATAACATATGGAAATCATTAAATTCTTCACTTATTGCGGACGTAATTTTCAATACCGCAGTAATTTTATTGGGTAGCCATAAACATGGTGATATTTACGGGAGCTTCGGGGAAAACAAGGCAATATCAAACGAGTATGATTTATTCTTGGAATTATATGGCCAAATCCTAGCACGTGTAAGAAATGAGTTTCGCTAGAAGTGACACGCGTTTTATCATAAATTCATTATAATTATAAATTATTATAATATAATTATATGTATTATTATATTTTGCTTCATATAAAAATCGAGTGTCCGGATATCTTAATACTTTTAAATTCACCTATTATCTAAAACTCTGCCGAAGAAGTTATTATTTGAATTCATGCAGTGATTTTGCAGAAGACGACTTTTAACGCGAAAGCAACTCTCTTTTAAAAGTAATTAGTGATAGTGATTCGCTATTAACAACCACTACTGCTAATACAAATAATGGTTTCATGTTTTTTGTTTAGTGCCTATTGTAAATAAACCTATAATTGGGTATATTTAATTTATATGCCAGTAAAATAAATCCTTTCAAACATTCTTCCAAATAGCATCGTAAAATCAATAATTTAAACAGGATACGATGTATTTCTTTTCTCGTGTCTTTTTAACTGCTAACCTTATCACGTTAACCTGAAGTTCGACGGCTTTCATGAGAAGTTTAGAGCGTTTTTACTGCAACGTTAAACGTAACCTTATTACGATCTTCACATATAAATCGATTCTGAGTAAAGGCGATCATATAAAAGTTATAGGAAATCGAAAGAAACCAAGGGGATTTAAATTGCCACCTTATATTATAACAGGTTTCGGGATGATAAGCAGAGGAGTAGGTTTTTGGTCGCCCGACGTTAGTATAAATAAGGCATTTAGTTTTTTTATTATTTGCACATAATGGACTGTAAAGTATGCATTTGAATGCTTCTTTGGTAATTGTAAATAATTTTAATTTATTCTTTTCACTGTGATTTTAAGAGTAGTTTTTTTAAGGATTTGTTATTATGTGATTAAAAAATGTATCAAAACCTCTTCCCCTCACATTATTACACGACCAAACGTAAATATTTTGATTAAACCTGGTTTATACAGAGGCTGGTAAATATTACAAGAACATATTTTTATATTTTTCTTATTTAGAACATATTTTTATTTTATCTATGAATCGATACTATATGATACGGGTTTAACATGATTGTTTGAAAAATAATGTGTTATTATTTTGACCCTATGATAAAATTAAAATAATTGACCTACTCACTCGAATTAACTGACAGCAGCAGATTCAAATTTAATGTTCGCTCTGTGTGTAAATCATAAAAAATAGTAAATAGTTGATAGTGACATAAAAATTAAAAAAATGCAACATAGCCAAAATAACAAAGAGTGAAATGAACAGCAGCCTACATATCATTTTATTTTAATTGTGCTAATTATTATGACCATGACTAGGTGCTAACACCAAGGTAGATATTGCTTTTCCTAAAAGTTATATTACACTTTTAAGTTAAACACATGATTAATCGACATTTTGCATTCTTAATGTGTCGTAATTTTGAACCATGCTGAGCAATAAGATTATGCACATTATAATTAAGCCACTATTTCATCTTCTTCAGGGATGCTCAATCGCTCGCCGGAGCAAGATCACATCGTTAGCATATACATAAATCAGCTTGGGTTTTTATTTATTCGGAAGTCAGAATTTGTCCAATGTCTGCACACTAATTCCTAGAGTAAATAAACAAATGTCGCCCTGTCAAAAAATAATCTATGAACACATATGGAACCTCTGACGAATGATTGTTATTTTAGTAACGGTTTCTACCAAGACTATAAATCCTCCCAAATTAACTTTCTTCGTGCGCTAAAAAACAAACGAAAAGAGCAAACATAGACGATGACATTGTTCAGGCAGATACAAAGATTTGAAGAGGGTCGTCTTCGCTCAGAACCTTCATAGAAACGCTACGTTTTTGTTCAAAATTAACACTAAATTATTTCTTATTATAGAGGAGTTCATGACAATGATTGCCGGAAATTCCATTTTTTTTTTTTAAATTCTTTTTTATCTTTGCAAGCCCGTGCGAGCAGATAGCTATGTAGAAAAAAAAACTAATTTCGAGGAAACCTGCTTTGCTAAATTTTAAGTAGATAAATGTAATATAAAAATATTTTGTCCGAATTAATATTGATTTCGAAAATTGCTTGTCTGAATGTTTTCTTATGGTAATATAACTACAATGTTTTCTGTACACGCGATCTATCGAGCAAAGATCTATGTCATCGCATTGATTATAATTATACATTTATTTTAATCATAAGCTATCATCTCGGCGGCCCGACTGGACGGGCGCGGCGACTAATTTAGATAGATGCATTTAGATAAACCGGCCTTCGGCGTTCACTGATAAGCAATGTAATTAAATTTGAATATTGCAGACTTCCGCTGCACCGTTTATTGGCGCCCCTAGCGAGGCGCGATCTTGCAATTTTTCCAACATTTATTGCAGATTGAGCGATCGATTAGACGTGCAACCGCTGCCGGTCAAATTACGCGTTTCTAACCGTAAAATTAACAAACTAAACGCGTTTATTTTTTTATTAATACCACATTAATAAATTAGAAACGCAATTCATTTGTACTTTTTTGCAGTAGTACGCAAAAAAAAAAGGTATAAATGACATAAAATTTGACCTGAATTTAGTGGCTTAATAAAAATCGAAGAACCACCAAGTAATTTTACCACCAAGTATCTGCCCGTCTGTCTGTAACTTCTAAAGGGTTAGTCGTGAAATAATATAATTTGGCATGTAGTTGGTGAATGCAGGTATTCAATTCGTCGATTATCTTAAGAACCTTATGTTTTCATCCGAAAACTCAACATGCCGTGTTGATGATTTTTTTATGCGAAAGGAAATTTTTTAAGCACTTTTAATAAAAGCTCAAACCCAGCTCTGAGAAAAATAAAATTAAAAATATTAGGTTACATTTCTGGAACAATTTTCTCAAAGGCTTTCAATAATTACGTTATTATGAACGAAACCCTCAGGTTAGCCTTTCCTTTTTTTTTCAATTGATCTTCATAATATGCAGGTATATTTATTTCCCGTTGTGCATTTTATATTGCAAGTCAGCAAAAGTACTCAATCAAGCGATTTGTCATTTTAGTTCGTATCTTTTATTTCGGGAATTCGGGAAAGATGTTTCCTGTAAGAAATAACCTTCCGCGATGACTCAGCAGGCGAGTATCATTTGTCAACCATGACCAAGAAATTTCCGGTGGAAATGTGGGCAAACATTTTGATCTAAACTAGGGGAGGAAATCTTAATCGATTTTAGATTCGACAAAATACAAAAAAAATATAAATGATGAAAAACCTATTCCAGTACTTCAACTACATCATACTAAGCTCATACTTGCATATAAATGTAAATTTATAGAATATATACAACTATTTTTCTTAAAAACCAGTAAATAAATAGGATTTTCATTACTAATTAGGCAGAATAGTCCACTGTCTACGAACAAAACACAACTGGTTCCAATACTGCTGTAAAATTACTGTGTTTTTATATTATATTGCTATGTTGTAATTTTTTCTAATAAATAAATCAATAAACACATCTCAAATGTTTAAGTGAGGTTTAGGTCAACCATGATATGAAGTTTGGCAAAATGCGCAATCGAAAGTTTAATGTAAAAGTTATAATTGAGTTTTTAGTTGGAGGTGCCGCAAAAGAGGTACTACTTTCTGGTGCGAGACTTCCGACAATATATCTAAAAGAATTAACCGAATACCTGTTTTAAATGGTTTTAATACAAACTTTATAATTTTTCATATATGGGACTTGGTGAATATTATTGAACATTTGGTACAGAAACATCAAAACTTTAATATTCCTCTTATAACGTTAGTCTTTCGCCAAGAATCCTATGTGTGATTTTAGTCTTATAGTATTTATGTGTTCCGTTTACTTTCCTTTCCAGGAAGAAGAAAAAACTGATAAATCTTTCTTTTTTTTATTTATTTAAAAATAAATAAATAAATATCATATAGGTAGGTCCACGATGCTCTCCTAATATCGTAAAACAGGTATCCAGTACATTAAGTGGGTAAATTAGGATTAGTGGGATTTAAAAAGCGCAGATTCAATCCCATTAAGTAGAGTCAAGTGAAAAATAGCACTTCATGCATTGGTCAATATTCCTTGGTCACTGTTGGCAAATGTTCACTGACTGCAGTGACGACACTTACCAAGGGATATTGACCAAAACAGCGAGTGATTATTTTGCCATACCATTTTTCATTTAATTTTAGTTGGAGAACTATAATCAAATTCATAAAAATTATTTTTAGAATATTTCCTTATGTTTCCCTGCTCGAGTTAAATATATTTCTATTATGTTGTCCATTCAAACTGTGGGATAGGTCATTTTGAGCGGCTGTAAATTATGTATCAAATGAGATTTTAGTTGTTTTTTTAACCTAACCCTATTTATATTCCAAATTTATTATAACAATGAAAAACAACATTTTATTTTTTTAAGTTCTTTATTTATAAGCAAAGTACATATTTTATTTGTTTGTTCACAAAACCCTTGCGGGTTTTTATGTGAACTCATTCGTTCCCACTTTTAACTTATTTAATAAAATTTATATATACAAAACATATTCAATATTAACTTAAAACACTTTTAGCAATGCTGAGCTACACGTGACGGTATCTATCCAGCCCGCCATTATTATATTTGTTTATAACGGTCACTTGCAATCGCGTCGGTCTAATTATAATAAAATAAAATCAGTACGAGTACATCTCACACCAGCGCTTCGAGTACATTCATCAACAAAAATACTATTTATAATATATTTTTCTTAATTTTTTTTTTTAAAACGTAATTAGATAAGTTATTAGATTCCTTTAGATTACTCGGCAGGTTATTAAATAAAATTGGAACAATTCTCTCCAGCCTTCTTTTGCCATATTCATTGTTGAATTTGGCCACTTCCAAAATTCCTTTTGTTGTTTGCCTTGTTTTTATACTGTGCGGTATTTTCTGTTTATATTCCATAGAGTAAAATTGTTCCAATGTTACCTGATAATCAATTTTTTTTTCTATTGGTAATGTATTACAATATTTAAATAACTTATTTTCCTCACTTTTTAATTTATTTTTAATTTTTTTTGGTACTATAGTTTTTATTATTTGAAGCTGAAGTTTTTTAATTTTTTGAATGTATGTTTTAAATGTTAGACCCAATTACCTATAAATGATTCAGAAGAGTTGAATTTAGTAACTACGGTTTAATGCTTAAGTTTTATAAATGTGAATATTTAAGTAACAGACTTGTATTAATTGATTTGTGTCTTATAAATACTTAAAAATAATGTTGGAAAGATTGGATTGCTCTGAATTGCTTAGCTATTTTGGTTTTAATGTTTTTTCTAAGCATCGTACACTTAATGTCTTCCGTACCACTGTCATTGTTCCACAAATTTTCACCATTACCTCGCTTATTCAATATATCAATTGTCACGATACTCTGAAACTTGGTAAATAAGCTTTCAAGAAACATGCGCTAAATTGCATAAAAGAACTTAATACTAAAGTTTAATTAATTTATAACACGTTATAAATTATTTTTAACTAACATAGTTTATTTTTGGATTTGGTGTTTAAAATATATTTTCAAATTATTTTTATAACGAGAATTGTAACTATGTAATTTTTAAGTAGAATTGTATTTTAGTTTTATAAATTGGTAACTAATCTTTGTTTAAATCCATGTATGTTTCGTTGAACTTCATATAAATTTATAAAGCTGTTGATTTCTATATTAAATAAATAAATAAAAAAAATAAGTAATCCATTATAAATATTTAGGTATTTTTTTTAGGTGTTAATAATTATTATTAAAAAAAATATACTATATATACCGAAAAAAAAATTTAAAAGCTAAAAAAGCGACTTGTTAATCGCGAACTACTAATTGCCTTCTTTAGTACAGACGACACAGTACTCATAGAAGTGCCAATCGCTTGTACGAATTTGCTGTACCATTATTCTTTGTTGCTATAGTAATATTGTCAATTATTATTGTGAATCCTAATAAATAAATAAACCACATACAGAGTATGTTTTTGATGTTACACGAGACGGTGCCACATATCCATGAGCTGTCTCATGAGAAATACATTTCAAGAGTCTATCTAACCTTGTGCTTTATTTTACGTCACACCGAAGCAGACCCTAAATTGGAAAATGTATTCATCTGTGAGTTTCTCAATATATTAATGTAGGTATACGCACCCAAACCTGCCTTAAACGATTCTCTATAATGTAATGAAAATGCCATTAAAATCCATGAATTGATTCCCGAGATTAGCGCGATCATATACCTAACTAGGATTTAATTGCATATATCTAAAGATAGATTGTCAACGACCATTTTATATCTACCGCTCTATTTGGGTTAGTATCAGGAGAATTTATATTATTACATAACTAATAAACTTAGCCGTTTAGATTAAAGCCTAGGCCCTAGACTTTACTGTGAAAACGCTAGCGACCGGTGTTGCGGTTGTAAAAAAATGGGTCATTGGCCATATTCCGATAACTTTTAACACGTCCGTAAAAATGTTATTACATTATGATTTCAATATTATAGTGCTTAAATAGCTCATTAACTTCTGACTATTCGGAGTTTAATTTTTTTTAAGATCTTAAATTTTTGCCCATTTTTTTAATAATTGTTTTTAGAACCCTCGCCATTTCAACACAAACGAGGCTTACCGTTGTTGGTATATAGGCTTTAATTAAAAGGTTTTCAGGCAACCTAACATTGCCGCGTTGTTTTGAAAGTACTTCCTTTTGACCAAGTCCAAATTTCACTCTAGAAATACGTAATACTTTAATTAATTATTTTTTTGCTATTGAAGATATAAGCTAAGTAGTAAGTATTGTAGTTCGGGCTGCACTCCACCGTGTAACAAAGCCGTAGTGACAATGCAGCAGGTCCGTACTATAATAAGCTTTGCCCATTCCATAGGCTATCAGGTTTGATGATCGGGCTGGAATAAGTTCCAGGAGCAGGACGGTTCGGTTCTAAGGAACCGAACCGTCTGCCAGCCACTATTAAACGAAGCGGTGGAAGAGGTAGCGACTGAGAACAATGAAATTGCCGCAACCGTATGAAAAGGAATAACAAAGGCAAAACCGCTAACTGCAGCCATTTCCGACGAAACATGCAACGATTCGTTGGATATATACATCTATTTACATTTTTCGGTTACATTTTTATCGTATCAATATTATTGTTTATCAGATTCGATACCATACACATAGTCCCCGATTAGTGTATGGGTAACTCATTCACTTAGGGCAAAAAACGGAACAAACCAACGTCGAGTTTTCAACTAACTTTATAAAAAATGCAGGAGGTTCTCAATTCGTTTCGTTTGTTTTTTATAAGTATGTCCACTACTCCAAAACGGCTCAAAAAAATTTGATGATTTTTTTTTTGTCTATGATAGGTTTCAGCGAGTTGGATTTGTTATTATTAAAGTGGCGACACTAACCGCTAAAAGTATGCTGAGTTTGAGATTACACCATTATAATCAAGAAGGTTGAACAGTAGATTAGACGAAAAACCCAGGTTTACCTTTTACATGATTTTCTCGGGAGTTCTAATAATGACACAAAAAAATAATCATGGCATAGGTGCTGACTGCAATTCTGAGTATTGCTAATGTTTAGCATCGCGAAATGTGTGCAACTTGCAGGCTCGTGCGAGCTCGTTTATACTTATATTGATTATATTAAAATATGTTTTATAGTCATTATGTCAGAGTGCGTTCAGTTACAAGTATATGTCTACTTTGTTCATAATAATTAAGTAGTCGTTGTAGGCAAAATCATACAATAGTGTATTTAAAAATACATTGGAAATTAAGAACAAAGAAAAGCGACTTTGGTTTGTTCCATTCTTCCACTATAAAATAAATAATATCGGTATATACTATCTGGCTTATTTACCTATCCTATTTGTATCGTAGCTTTAATAACATGTGTCTTGTATGCCATCTAACTTATGTACCTGATAATCTGTCATTATACCAGCAATCTGTCATGATTAATAGCGCACTGCTCAGGGCATAAAGCGCGAGGTGCTAGGAGCAAGTAAGTGTTCCATTTCTAACTATTTCTAATTTCTTTATTTAAATAATTCTGTGATGTGTTCGAGAATTACTTACTAAGTCAGGTTAAACTTAAAGTTACAATATTGCAATGAGCATTAAAAATTTGACAATAATGTGGATACTCCGCAAAATGTCATTCCGAAATGCCATGTCACCAAATGCCATTCTTTGAAAGACCGAGGTTTCATTTCTTGTCCGTTGGGCCCTTTTATAACTCCGTTAAAAACCGTTTTGTATACTTTCTCTAAATACTCAGATATCAATTGTATCTTTTACATACAAGCTGTTGTTTCCTGAAATAAATAAAATAAAATACATAATATATATGAAGCGGTTTGCGTACCTGTGCAGTGCCACTTCCTGCTTGACAGCGGGAAGTGGCATTTTGGACGAACATACAAGGGGTATTCATTCAACCATGCCATCATGTGTTAAAATCGAGAAAAAATATCAAATATAAGTTATCAAGAATAGTGAAAAATTGGGTATCCGACGTGAAAAAGTTAATAAAATTAGTTTTTTTTTTTTTAAAAAAGTTGAGAGAGATAGTGACCAGAGCGATATTTTCTAATAAAGAATTTTATGGTGAACCAAATGACACCAAATTTGTGGCAATTGGACCACCACCACCAAATTTGATTATTCTTCTCAATGGTGAGTTTTCATATTTATAGATAATAAATCACTACTTTTTGCTCGTCAAAATTTTTTGACGGGAATCATTTCTAAACGGTTTAGGAGTCTATAGAGCAAGAAAGGTTACATATAGAACAGTCTACGGACTGAAAACAGAATATTAATAATTATAATTTTGAGTAAAAATAAAATTGTTTTTCAATCCAAGAAGATAAATAACAGTTGTTAAGAAGTTAACAGAAAAGAGAATACAACTTTGGGTGAGCTTTACCTTGGGCAACGGTCCTCAGAGATATAGTTACGCCTATGAGACTTGCCATGTAATTGATCCATTAAATATTGCATTTTTTTTGTGCAAGTCAAGTCAGTGTTTTAATGAATAGTTGTCCGAAAAAATAAATAAGATAGTCCATCTTTGCATTGTTCCGTCAAATATAGGTAATTGTAAATTCGCCTCAGACTTATTGGAAATTGATGCTGGTAGGTGAAGGTCACGTTTAGGCTCCATAGTACCTAATAGCTGGTAAACAGCAACCTCTCTTTCGAAGTCCAGTACATTTTATGCAACTCTGTAATTAAACTGTCTCGTAAATGAGGAAGGGACATACGTAGTGTCATTTAGAAGCGTTTCCCATGACAAGTCCTTTAAATGTCTTATACTGTCATAAATGCATTGTACACCTGCGAAATAAGACTAGAACTTCTAGGATTTACACAGCGATTTTCTTTTTGGCAGCCATTTTCAATGGAATATACAAGAAAATGAGTAAGTACATAATGTGATTTGTTAGAATATAATTATCGCCCAGATAGGTGAGATAGGTGAGAGTGAAAGCTTTCATAAAATACAGGCCTGTATTTAGACCAGCGTGCATTGCGTCAAGCGATGCAACTATCTGTGCATTCGGTATTAATTTTTCTTTGAACATTCTGGCTATATAATTTGTTTGAAAATTTTCAATCTGTAAAAATAATAAAAAGCATTCGAATTTCCTTTAAATGTCTAATACACTTGCGAAATCTTACCTGGAATAATAATAAACTAACACGTGAGCGAAAACGCAATGAATTTAAACAAATAAATGATATTTTGATTCGAAAGTATCAGGATGACATACAAACGTTTATCTTGAAATGTCTTTTGTACACTTGCGAAATAAGAAGCAAGTTTGGCTTCTAGGATTTTCACAGCGTTTTCTTTTTTGGCAGTCATTTTCCGTGGAAAATTGTATAAAAAATTGAATGAGTTTTAATGCGTTTTTTTAAAATGTACAATAAATTTATTTGCTTTATATGTATAGGATTTAATGATACCCAATATTATAGAAATAATTTATGGTTATACCAGGAACGTAGGAAACTAAAGGAGTTCCTTAAATCAACATAGTGAGACTGAAAGGTGCGAAAATTACGATATTTACTTATTATAATTATTACAGTAATATTTTATTTTCCTAATAATAAGCGAGTTGCCACCTATAAATAGATGAAAGTATTACCGTTTGTTATCAAGGCAACATAAAGTAAAGATATATTTACGTGAATCGGTCGGTACCCACCTAGAATAACATACGCACATACATACATACATAGAGCTAGATAGCAATGATTTTAAACAATTAAATATTGTTTTGGATTCGAAAGTATAAGGATAACATAAAGTCAAGGAGAAACGTTCTCTTGACATGCCCTTTAAATGTCTTCAGTACACTTGCAAAATAGACATTTTTCATTTGCATAAAGGCGACTTTATACTTAACATAAAAAAACTCTTTAAACATAAATAATATTAGTGTTAGTATACTCGTCACCATACATGCACATACACACACATATTTATAGATTTGCCGCTGTTAAAAAACAATCATCAAATATAAGTCAAATAACTTTACAACTCAATTATACAATTATATATATTATACATATACATTAAATACACTCTTACATTCCACACCCTAATATACTCACAGATTACAACACTCACACTATTATTTATCACTTGTAAATTAGATCCTAGTTCGTTTTGTTAAATTGGAGATGACTGTAGTCGGCTTAAGTAACGTAATTAATTAATTAATGTATTTCTATGGAACTGTCATTATGTATAGCTGAAAGAATTTCTTAAACAAATAAATAAATAAGTTTTGCTAATAAAATTTTTACAGCGTTTTCCTTTTTGAGTCATTTTCCATGAAAAATTTTATGTAAAAATTTATGAGTTAATAATGCGTTTTTTTTTAAATATAAAATAAATTTATTTCTATCTGTTTACTGCCTCAGTGTTGTCCAATTAGGTAAGTCGGTAGAACTAGAATAAACCATTTGATTTGATATGAAATGAGGAAGGTGTATTTAACATTCGTTTAATTTAATTAAATGATATGTAGCGTTTGATCGATTTTATAAGAACGGAGATATTACAGGAACAATATATTATGTGTAGAATATTTATTATTTTTTATTAATTATATAGCGAATTGCAATTTATGGGTTTATGCTGAGGCCATATTATGATGGGTGTTGAGGTCAGATCTGGTGCTGCTCTAAGACTATTTTATTTTAAAAAGGTAACAAACTGTTTTTCTTCATAAAATCGGGTGTAGATTTTAACGGAGATTTTTATGGAGTTGGAAGTCTCAAAACCACAGTTGCCAGTATTAAAAATTAATTAAATAAATATACTACACCCGTCGATTGGTGACCTGGACAGTTGCTTATTGTAATCTATGATGACAATATTAAAATTTCAAATTCTGGCGGGTGTACGATTAACCTCAACAATCTCTTTATCAAAGAGATAACCATATTCTCCTGCAATTTTTTGAACAACATCGAGTTCTGCCTCACTAAGTCCAGGAGGTAAGGATAAGCTACTTTGACCTGGGTCTTTGGAGAAATCTTCACATAACTTTTTCACTTCTTCGATGAAATCTTCAGACACAACAGTCTTGTTTTTGGTTTCGAAAGTTATGGAGATGTTATTTTGCCTTTCAGTTTTTTTCATTAGTTCTTCTAATTTATTGTGTTCATCTATTATCTCTTTATCTTTTGGCTTAAGAACTAGTGCTTTTTTTAGTCGTTTATTAGCCTCTAGGTATTCTTCAATCATAATTAGGGCTCGAGCATTCTGAAATAGGGCTTTGGGATCATTCCATAATCCGTCTAGGTATTGCAATTCATTACACATTAAGCAGGTTTTTTTCGGTAATTTCATCTTATTATAACAAATGGCTAAATTCCTGTAAATTTTTCTTAAAAATATTTTTTGTTTTTGATTTTCAGCTTCATTGGCAAGCCGACTTTGCTTTAATACTTCCGCGGCTTTCACAAAAGATTTAGCCGCATAACTATAACTTTCTTTTTCAAAAAGATCTTTTGCTATCTTGTGATGTTGTGTTGCCAACTTATAGCTCCAAGTAAAAGTCCACTCATCAGACTCCTTTTTCCTAAAAAAAAAGATTTAAAAGTATGTCAATAAAAACAACATAGTTTTAAAACATGGCTTATTGAACCCTTTTGTTCTACCATGACACATATAGATGGCAATTGAGGTATGCTTATTTTGATTATTACTTATATTGAATTTTCTTTAGTGAAATGCCAGTTATCTATTTACTTAATTAAAAAAAAACAATCATAAATCAGAAAGGATCCACAGTCAATAGGATTTGTGATATTTATTCTAATAAAACATTTTTAAAACGACATTTGAACATCAACATTGTAAGAAGATTAATTCGTTTGTGGGATTGCTATTACATTGCAATGCTTAGGAATCAAATCAGATGATTTGCGCTTTGAAGACTTGCCATCAATGGAACACGCACTGATCAGCAACTCAGCGTCTGCGCTATCTAAAATGTAAATAAGTAAAATATGGAAGAACTTACATTTTCTTATCTGCCAGTCCCAATAAGTGAATATAGAACAAGCTTATTTCTTTACTCTTTATTCGGGGAGGACAGCCCTTTTCACCATACATCAATTGATAAGAAAGCAAAAAGATTGACTGCTCTCCGATTTCCATAGAATAAATAGCCTCTTCTAATCCAGGTAAAACTTCCTGGCAGCCCAATAGAAATATCTAAAATGTTTATAAAGGTATATATTAAAACCAATAGATAATGCAATGCTTGGATGCTTTTATCATCTTATGATGACATGTTCGGTTTTATTTTATTTTTAAAAATGACTGCTTGGGGCTAATCAAACAATTGCTTGAGCACCGCTTAAAATATAAATTCACACATTGTGTAGAGTCGTCAGGCATGGGAGTGAACAGAGGTGACTGGAATAAAAAATAACTGGTAGTATGGCAACCAACTTGTGAGCAAAAGGGTGGAGTGGCTGCACAAGCTATACACTTTGGTATAAGGCCGTACCTGGTGGTTTTGAAGCCTTAAACCGTTTGGGGTGGACTCTTTTCCCACCGCAATTATATTAGCTAGTTGTGGAGTTTCTTTAGGTACCTATAACCTGTTTCAACCTTCTCTCTAATAGTGATAAAATAGTGGTCTCAATAATTTTATTGTGCTTCTGCGATGTTTATTTTAAAAAATGAATAAAAGAATAATAATCAAATAGATGAATAATCAAAAAAAAAGTTTCATTAAACACATTGTCCTACTTGGATTTAATCTAGGTTGTTGATTTCCTAATCATTAGATAGAATTTAATCAAAGCACGAATTCCTTTTCTTTCCATTTTGTAAAAATTCTGACTATTCATATGTTTATTTACGTAATCAAACCATCCTGCCTACAGATATGCAAACACTTGTCTAAAATAATTCACTTTAATAAATTTATAATATTAGATTCAATTGTTAGCCATATGGGTTACACAATTTATATAAATTATTGTTTAAGTTCTCTGTTATAAATCATAAAAAACCAAACCTGTGGTCGTCGAACTAGCTTCCAATCGAAAGGATGTTTTTCTCCTTCCCAAAAGCCGGCATAGTAAGCTTTGACTGTTGATGTTTTAGGCACACGATGACCACCTCCACTCGATAGAATCTTCTTCTTTACCAAACCGTTTTCCAAAACATCCACCATTTCTGCTGCTGATTTAGCAAAGTCATCAGTAGAAAAGCGTAACATTAAATCAGCCATGTCGCAAGGAGTCACATCAACGTAATGATCCGGTATATCTTCCAGTTCATTTCGATCTATACGAAATGTGGAACCGGTTGTTGTGATTTTACTGAAAAATGTCAAGAAATGCTATAATATAAGCTTAAATAAAAGAAATTTAGATAGATCAGTGGCAGGGTTGCGTTTTTTATATTTGAGCCCTAACCTAACTATATTTTAATTCGTTTAATCTTATATGAGCTACGAGTTACTTACTCCTTAATCAGTTGTTTTTCCTCAATTTGGGCCATTCATCCTTTTGTAAATTCGTTTTTAGGAAAGAAAAAACAGGCAAAGGAAGGGTATTAAAAATAATATCATACTACAAAATAATGTCATACTTATTTTTTATGAAAATAACAATGCAAAATATTTTTTTAGGCATTGACATATTTTTCTCTTAATCTGTTAAAAAATCCACGGAGTAAGAAGTTAATAAAGAAAAATATGTTAATTATTTTCGAAGCCCTAAAATCTGCTCATATATGATATTTATGGATATTGACAAAATTAAATACCTACTTTGAACCTTCTTCATCATACTTTACCTACCTAATTATTATTATTCATCTACTCTGTACATACTTAGTTAGATCGATAGAATCAATCAATGATGATTTTTTGAAATCAGTTGGAACTTTTAAAATCGTTTACCTAAAATTAAAGAAAAATGACATAAAATATTTATTTACCCTATACGCAACAGTGTGATATAATATATTTAGGAAGCCAATTTGATCCCCTCTGTGAATTTTATTCATGGTTATAAAATTAACATTCATGACGTACCAAAGATCCATTCAATAAATATTATGAAAATAAAATTGTTATATGGCCATAAACCAGTAGACAAACCTCAAGTCAATGCCGTCATCCAAGGGGAACTCAAATGATGAAATGTTATCTACACCGTCAGAACGAGCCATTGTACTGGGTTCGCTTTTTTAAAGTCTGTCGCCCTTTAGCCAAATAGAAAGTAAGTAAATGTAGAAATTAATTAACCCACAACAATATGAATCGCAATAGTCCATGGATATATTATCAGCAGTGACACAATATGAAGTGAACCGACCGATGCAGTGTTGCCACCGTCAGAATCTTAAAGTAACATTACTTAATTTATACAGATTAAATTTTACGCACCGAATTAAGTTTCAACTGCTAAACACGTGCAATAGACTCCAATAGGAATGGAGCCATTGTTGTTTTTTAAGAATCTTAAATTCAATCATATTTGATAATTTTCTTACTCGTGAAATGTAATCCCGTGGAGTTTTTTTTTATTTTTCGTTGAGTTTGCACATATTTTGAAAATATATTTGACCATTTTAAAGCCTTAATGTAATACAATAGCTAAGAAAGAGCGATGGCGAATGCTCGTTTACAACTGGACCGACTTGACTTAGCTTAGTTAAATGTGAGCGTGGGCTCTTACAGCATCTCTGCGTATAAAACTGCGTATAAAAAAATAATTTCTGAAATAGTTGTTTAGATAACATTTATTAATACTGTAATTTAAGCGACTTTAGCTACTGAGTAAAAAATATTATTTTAGTTACCTAGAATGGTAAAAAAATAAAAAAAAAATATGCTTACTTAGATATGTCATACCAATATGTTTATGCCCAATGTATATATATATCACTATAAGATATGTTTCTATACTATATGTAGTATAACACTATTTTTATATTGAATATTTATTTATTTATATCGAATATTTATTTACCTATATATTTAATAATTGTTTATTCATTTATTTGTTATTTTTTAATTTATTCATTTTATTTTTTCATATATTAAGTATTCTTGATTACACATTTAAATTGTACTCATGTGTGTATGTGTGTGTGGGTGTGTATATCAGTGTGTATATTTGTTTGTGCCTTATTATTTTTTTATATTTTCTCAGGGTTTTGCGCTGGTCTCTGCTATGCACTTTATCACTTCATATATAACCTTCCTTAGAACAGGTAACTATTACCTAGTTAGGAAGGTTATTGACTTACACTCATCGGCCAATTTATATTCCATAACAAAAAAAAAAAAAAAACCGCGCGTTCATTACTCTGTTTTTTTTATAAAACAAATATACGATAAACGGTAGTTTTGGGTCTTTTTTATAATAAATACGGTAATTTCATTACTTTAGATACGGCAGTTAAGATTCTGACGGTGGCAACACTGCTGAGTGCTGAACCGAAGAAGCTAGAGAGAGTGCAGTTGGGCGGCTTATCACGTTTTGGTCATCCGGTGGAATTTCGTTAGTTAAATAATTTTATTTAGCTTAAAACGTTCATTTAACTACTGCCATATCGCGGTTAATGGTATGTATTTACGTATTATGTTTATAATATCGTTTCACGCTATGATTATAGTAATCATCAATCATAGGTTATGATTATGACATTTTGCAACTCCTTTACATTATAAACTTTTAAAATACATACCTACGTTTCAAATTAAACTCCGGTTTTCGAACGTACTGTTTACTTATTTAGTATATAAACAAACATACTATTTTGCGGGCTGTTTTAATCTTTATGTCAGGCATCAGCCCGAACATCAGTAGCCATCATTTATTGGTAAAAGAAATACAAAATATACTCTTACTACCTACGATCTACGAGCAACAAGCGTTAAACAATAATGAAAAGTAACAATAGATAGCGAAAAAAAAACGAAAATAAAAGTGAAAATTTTGTGAGAAAAACTGTTGTACATGTAGTAAGTTATGCAGGTGTGTTTTTTTTAAGTGTATTATTAAAAGCTACCACAAAATTTGATTAGAAATGAAGGAGATTTATGAAATTTTTCATTTAGAATCCTATGTTCATACAAAGTGTCTCCAAAAATACCACGCACCCTCATTGTAAGTCTAAATGCAGGTTTAAGTCAAAAATCAATAATACTGAGATTTTCCATGTTTTAACTGTTCTTAACTGCCCACAAACCAAATAATATTAACGATCCAACGTGTGAGAACTTTAGAGAAAATGGAATACGGTGTACGGGTGATATACTCGGTGGCTTGCTCGCCACAGCTCACTTTCCACTTTTTATGTTTATTCATTTAGGTTCATGTGAACTTTTAGTTTAATATTAGCAGTTGCTGTATATTTATATCATATAAACTATCCTTGTGATTTAAATTTATTTAATTCAGAGCACATACTGTATACTTTGTACATTACATACTTTGTATACAAACTTTATAAATTAACAAAATTCTAAAGTACAAAATACTAAAATTAGCTTAAAATATATTCATAGTTTTGTGATACATAATTACTTATTCATTATATTTATTAACAGCATGCATGTAATGAAACTTTATATTATATACTAAACAGAAAGCTGAGGGTGAGCTGAGGATGCCAGATTGCTTTTACTTAAACTAAATCATGTCCATGCGCTAATAATCATCTCATATCTTACCTCAAGGAGTGGAGCGGCGTTTAGTTAAATTAAAGAGGTATTCGGATTGTGATAGGCACGGATTATCAAAGCAATATAATGCAAGTTATGTACACAGGTGTGATCATAGTGGTCGAGTGTTTAACACAACTGACCACTGAACGGCGGTTGCTGCACAGGCACATTTCGACTGAGCGCTAAAGAATACCCAAGGCTTGCTATTGGTTTTGTTATCTTTGCACCGGTAGTTTCAATTTTGTGATGGAGACTAAAAAAAGCTTTCCATTTCTTAATTTGTTATATTCACATCACATCTCCTCTCCTCAAAAATAAAATTCGATATTGCAAACCAACCCTCACAAACATCCAATACATTATCATCCTGCACAGCTAGACTTATCTTAATTAAGTTATTTCATTTAAATATATTGAGGTTATCATATAAGCAAAGGTATTTTTTTCAGATTTTACGGAAGAACGAAAATAAGATTCAAATACATTTTTTTTTACCAATAAAACTTTATATTACAAATAAATAAGTAACGAAGGAAGACTGACTTTACCGCCTCTTGTACCACTTCATAATAGTTAAGTTGAATTAGGCAATGGTGAAAAAGGGTGTGTTAGAAATAATAGATACACTCCTGTTTTCTTTTTCTAGTTTTTTTTTTATTGCGAGCGCCTTGGCCCTCATATAGCCAATGGTGTGTCATCATTAGTATCCACATTGTAATTATTTCCTTGTTTTTTGTTAATTGGATTTTTATTGCAGCAGTAATGTAATGTGCAATATTTTTTTATAATAATCATGGTATTTTCATAGTACTTGCCATAAGACTTTTTGCAAAATTGAAATGAAATGATTAATATTCAAATTTAGACAGACAATAAATATACAGAATAAATACAGAATAAATAAATAAATACTGTACAGAATAAATACACATTCACCTCATCTCTCAATACACCCCCTTATAGAACTGATTGACCGGAAGGAATCAAAATCCTATTACTCCCTTTTGCCAATTGACGCAGAATCGAAAATTATACCATTATTAAAGTAATTTTAAAGCCCACAAAGTAATTTTCTCAAAAAACTATTAATCTTTTATGAAATGAGACCCTTGAATAATATACAACTAGTAACTTTTAAAAAATAATAGCATTGTTAAACTTCATGAAAAAAATACATTTTACCTTTTGCCGCCGATTTACAGTTATTTCTTTAACTTTGTCTATTATTTTTTTTTCTTAGGAAAAATGAGTGCACAATTTTTTAATAGAATTGGCCAATTGGGTTTAGGAGTTGCTCTTGTTGGTGGTGTGGTGAACTCAGCCCTTTACAATGGTGAGATTATTTTTTGTCTTGGTATATAACCTTTTATTTATTTATGATATACTTCTAGATATCATATAACATAAAATAAAATTATGGTAAATGTAACAATAACTTTAATTAGGTTGAAAGTAAATTATTGACACTTTTAGCTTTTATGCATACATTCATGTATGAGAAGCTACTATCCCCCGTCCTTTGGCTGTCTGTCGTCCGTCCGTCCGTTGCATCTTTCAATTCGAAAAGTACAAATGCGAAACTGTTGAATTTTTGTGTGTAGATTGATGCTCTCGAAAAACTACCATAGCCGTTTAGATCACATCGAAAGCTGGTCGGATAATATAGACATTTAACAATAAAGACAACAATTTTTTAGTACGAAACTGACATAGCGCTCATCATTAGGGTGCGATCATATTCAATTTTCAAACATTTAACAGGGCGGCTACTGGAACATTTGATTTATTGCTGGCCAGTATAAATTTATATAAATTATCTACGAGCGCAAATAGAAATATGTAAAAGAATGTTCAATGCCACTTTATAATTATTATAAATTGAAATATAATGTCCGTGTCTAGTTATTTATTTATTGTGGTTACACAACAGAAATTGTATACAATTAAAACAATGACGTTAATACAATGACGTAAAAAAGAATAATACTAAAATTATATTTAAAAAAATCAATAACAAGTAAAAATAAAAAGAAAAAAAAATAATTTTAATTTAAAAAACATGAAATACACTAATTTAATCTTTGATTATTTATATATATTACTAATTAACGTCTGGTTAAATAATTTGCTACTACTAAACAATGTATAGAAGCAGATGATATTAAATGATAGCTACAGGTGTCATAGCTTACAATGTATAATAAAATAACTAATAATTTATACACCATATTTTATAAAGGATAGTTTTTGTATGAAATCAAAACATTGATTACTTCTGCTCTTGAGGGCACTTTCCATCCCGTTGGTAATAACCATTTTCCCCATCCATTTTACGTTTGTAACCCGACAGCGTTAATTTTGTACAGCCTCATTCACTCTGAATTTGTGAATGTACTGTCCCACACTTCAATGCAATCATTTTTACTCATGCTAACTGTGTGCTGAGAACAAGATTAACGCTGCAGCATCCATAGAGAATGTTGTCGAAGCCTGAAAGATAATCCAGGAAAGAGGAGAAAAAAGAAAATTTGAATGCCATTGTTGCATTCATTTTGAATTTAATCGCCCACAACTTTAAATATATATTGTAATACAATATATAAAATAGTCTACACTGCACTGGCTTGTAATGAACCATTTTGTTCTTTATAACCCATCACAGTGCAGAGAAAAACACGGATTATCAAATTTCAAAAACATTGTACACAAATATGTCTAAATAATCATTTTAATATAAATACTTTAACTGAAATTATTTTTCTTTTTCCAGTTGACGGAGGCAATAGAGCTGTTATATTTGACAGATTCGCCGGTGTGAAAAATCTTGTGGTTGGCGAAGGTACACATTTCTTCATACCCTGGGTACAGAGACCGATCATATTTGATATTCGTTCTCGACCACGAAACGTTCCTGTACTGACGGGAAGTAAAGGTGCTTTTATATTGTTTAATTTTGTTATAATGGGCATAGCATGCAATTTCGAGAACAGGACAACTTTTTTTTACAGCAAAAATAAAAAAGTTTTTGTCTACAAAAAATAAATTATTTCATTGTATAAACAATATGATTATCTAGCTGGTTTAGATGTGGTTATAGTGATTTAATTTAAAAAAAATAGAGTCCAACACTACTTTGGTGCATTATGAGAAACTATAAATATGTGCGTAGCTGGCTGGGCGAGTTAGGCCCATTTGTAAAAAGGCCGTTTCCGTAGAACTTATGCATTTCTGGAAAATGGAGTTAACAGTCTAATCCAGTCCAACCATTTTGGCTTCGGAGACCAACATCATGAGCTGTGCATTTTTGCTAAAAGTCAGCTTTATTGAAATCTCTCAACGCATGTCATTTTTTTGTCTATAGCCCAAGACAGTGCAGTTACTTGTAGCACCTGTAATAAAACTTCAGCCTCTGTTTCCTTGGAAAGAAGCAGTAAAGAGTATTACTCGAGCTCTGTAATGAGTTCAAATTTTTAGCTCCTGATGACTAATCGTAATTATTATTTATTTTCAGATTTGCAACATGTTAATATCACACTTCGTATTCTATTCCGACCAATCCCTGACCAACTTCCCAGAATTTATACTATTTTGGGTATTGACTATGATGAAAGAGTGCTACCTTCGATCACAACTGAAGTATTAAAAGCAGTTGTTGCACAATTTGACGCTGGCGAATTAATCACACAACGAGAGGTAGTTTCAACTACTTTATTATTTATAATCTAATTAAATAAATCTCTTTTAAGTTAAATTATTGACATCTAACATATATAGGGTGATGATTTTAGAGGTGTGGTTTTCAAGAAGAGATAAAACGCATATAATTTGATGTTATGGCTAAGAATTTAGTTTTATTATAAAGATAAGGGTTTGCTGACTCGAACAAATTCCAGCCGAGAGGCCCAATTTTCAACCACTTTTTGCAGCAAGTTGGGCCGTATGTCAGCTATAACGCGCCGAATATTCTCTTCCAAGGCGTTAATCGTGTCCGGCTTATCTGCGTAGACAAGCGACTTCACATAACCTCACAAAAAATAGTCCAGCGGTGTTAAATCGCACGATCTTGGAGGCCACGCCACAGGCCCACGACGCGATTTTTACTTTATTTTAGAGTGATTAAAAAAAAATTTAGTGATTTTTTTCTAAATTTGCACTATTTGCAAACGTTGTTCAGGAGTAAGTCTATTCATTATGAAATGGCAAACCAAACTGAGCATAAATCAAGTGACAGCTGTCAAAAACACCAACTACGAAAAAAGTAATGCCAGATTGAAAACCACGCCTCTAAAAAAAACATCCTATATAATGACATAAATCGGGATAGCTTGCTCCAGAAGTCTAAATCACGCAATGTATTTACACCATACTCCAAGACCATTGTAAATAAAAAATCCAGCTTATTGACCCTACGATTTCAATTATGATTTGTTTTGACCCCATAACATAATTCCGAGTTTGCGAATAAAAAAATTGTAAACTTTACGTGATACTATGAAATTGCTCTTGTCAAAGTTCGGTCGCTAGCAAGGCCGCTCCGTGTTGAGTCATTGACCGGCCTTGCCGAGTGCCTGCAACCAAAAAGGAAATTTACACGTATTTGATACATTTTTTTTTATACAATTTCTTACATGTAATAGGGAACATAAACACTCCTTTAAGTCTTTGGGAATGGTCTTGAAACACCCTGTATATAAAACCAGAGATGATGAAACAATTAACAAGTTGTGAAATCCTTCAGTGCATTATGTATATTCAAATTTTATTTATATTAAGGTGTTAAAATGTAGAATAAAGAAAACTTTTTTTAGAAATACGAATAAAGCTCGCAGGCCACGGAAAAATATCAGGTTTACTTGCAACAATTAATGAACTTTGATTTTCGCTTAGTTCGTAATAAAATCTGTAAAAAGAGTACAAGAGTATAAATATGAATTCTGATTTCAGGTTGTTTCCCAAAAAGTGAATGAAAGCCTAACGGAAAGGGCGGCTCAGTTCGGTGTCATCCTTGATGATATTTCAATAACGCATTTAACATTCGGAAAAGAGTTCACGCAGGCCGTCGAATTGAAACAAGTCGCTCAGCAGGACGCAGAGAAGGCGAGATTCCTCGTCGAGAAAGCCGAGCAGCAGAAGAAAGCGGCCATTATAACAGCGGAAGGCGACGCCCAAGCCGCTATTTTGCTGGCCAAATCATTTGGAACGGCCGGAGAGGGCCTTGTCGAACTTCGGCGCATTGAGGCTGCTGAGGACATCGCATACCAGCTTTCAAAGTCAAGAAATGTCACATACTTACCCGGCAGCCAAAATGTTTTACTTAACTTGCCTGCTCAATAAATAGGTTCCGAGAATAGTTCCCTTATGTCATGGAATAATAACACAAATTTGGAGATTCCTATTTACCCTCGGCTATTTATGAATGTTAGCAGTACAATAAAATAAACAGGTGCTTTACAAGTACCTGTGATGTAAGTTTTGGGTAATTTCATTTTTGTTTTGTTTTTGTAATGCAAGTTTTGTGTAATGCATTTCTCTTTTTGTAGATATAATTTAGATACGCTAAGATATAAGCCTTCCTTCAGAACATGTGCATTTTCTAGTTAGAATAGCAATATATATTTTAAAATAAAATGTTACGTTTATAATGATTTTTAAAGTTTATTTTTTTTATAGTACCTATAGATACTATTATAGTCTGTCATGGTCTGGCAGATGCTGGTAAACAATATATATAAAATTTTGAGAGGTAACATACAAGGTCAACAGTTTAAAGTGAACAACCTTTCTTTCTCAGTTATAAAATTAATTTTGGTGATTGTAATGCAGCTGCATCTGTTTGTATGTGTGAATGAATAAGCTTATTCATTCCACATCAAACAGATGTTGGCTTCCATCACCACTAAAATCAATGGTCAATTTCGCTTGTAAAATTTAGAGAAAAATAGATCAGCATAATAATGCATAGACACAAAATGCAACACAACATTTATTGGGTTTGATAAAAAGTTTTCTGCTGTTCTGTTGTTAGATTGAAAAAATTGAATTATATTTCTGTAAAGTAAAATAAGGTGTACTTTGGTACCTAAAATATATACGAGTAGTAACAAAGCTTTCCAAACAACATCAATCATAATAGTTAAATTTTTGAGTGATGTATTTATTTTTCTATAATATATTTTTTCATTTTTATTTAGTGATCCAAGATACGCATAAAAGGAATTTACAATGTATTGTTTAATTTAGTCAATCTTTTTAATAATTTTGCCGACGCTTTCGTGATTGCAAAAAATAAAATAATTTATTTTAGCAATTCTCTGACACTTTGATGCATGAAAACACAAATCAACACGTTAGAACACTATTTTTAAATAATATTTACACAAAATAATGGGCTATAATTACATAAAAACACAAAAAAACCATCGTAAACACGGAAGCAAACACACGTAAACAAACGGAAAACAGTCTGTAATGGTGTCAATTGACTGTTAAATTCATAAAACAAACTTCACTATATAATTCGACTGTATTTCTTATTGAATTGTATGTCCTATCTCATAAAGAAACAAACAGCAATAGGAAACCATAAATCCCAGAATTGCTAGTAGGCAAAGATCATATATTAAACACGTCGTTTTCGAGTTCGACTAATCATCCTCAACATGCAACGGACTCCTAAAGGAAGCCAACTATAGTCATCCTTGACATTCTACGGGTTAATAACAACCACCACAAAAACAAACACATTTAAACTATTCATTTTAAATTTACCAGTGTAATTAGTTAATGAATAATTAATATTTAATAGCATCAGTTGAAAACTAAGCTCCTCTCCTTCGCTCGATTTTAGGGAGTGGTTGCGTTGGTGTTAGTTGTGTCATTATATTATTAATACCGTTCTGATGTCTGGAAATAGAAACGCTCGGCCATATGAAGATTTGACTTAGACCGAGTCTACTCAATTCAAGTGGTCTGTAATACAACCACTTGAATTGAATAGTTTGTTGCCTTGGTGGTACTTTGGACTGAATGCCTATTCTACCATTTTCATCTTCTATACGCAATAAAAAAATGTATTTATTAGGTAGAAGGAACCTTCATGCCTGTTATCTTCATATTTTAAAGCATCTTTTTTAATAATGAATTCCGATCGAACCATGGTGTGAACCGTTTTTCGACGGCAACGAATGACTATGCATCCACAGATATGGTAGCACTATTCACATTCAGTCTCGATGGATCCCTGCACAATTAGCTCAACGCTTGCACTAGTTCTGTCACTGCAACCTATTCAGCACCACAGCGTGAGAAATATGTTTTCGCATTCGGCATTGAATAAAAAGTCTTTATTTTTAGAACAATAATGTATTAGAAGTTGGATACTTTCTTGTATTATATATGGAGAAATAACATTTTGGTATTGTTTTCCTGTTTTTTTTTCAGCTTGGGGTAAATATGTTTAGCTACCCACCAAATTTGTTTGTGGGGGAAATTTAATTTATCCATTAATGCATTGTGTATTTATCCACCGCAATGTATATGGATGTTTTTAATTTCACTACAGATTATTTTTTGCAAGAATACTCATAGCAGGTGACTTTTTATTTCTAGACAATGGTATTTTAACTAGGAAACAATATTTTTGCTCTGTATGCATTTAATTGACGAAGATTAGGTAAGTATTTATGTTAAGTGAAACTAATATCTGAATCTTTTTACGTAGTATAAAATGTAAACCATATTTATAATTTAGGTCAGTTTCTCATTGGTACGAAACATTAAAAAAATAATGAGCAAATTAATTCCAACTTAAGTCTGATGAGGCTCATTATTTGATAATTTCCAAGTGTTTATTCTCAACTTAAGGCAAAAATCTAAATGAATATTACAGATAGTCCGCTATTGTACATATCACAAATGCTGACAATATCATACCGAATGACCTCTAGAATTATTATATCATTATTGTAGTGATCGCTGATAGTTACGCTTATAGGGAGTTGCTAGCTCGGGTAACTTTATAAAACGTACGTGAAGTTATAGTTCTTTATTCCAGTAAATCGTAAACCATTACAAGCGGTAATTATTATTAAGAGCGCGCGATGTTGCTGCCTCGGTGGTCGGTCGTCAAAGAGGCCGGCTCTAGAGCGAGCCGCGACTAAGTGGGTGCCGCACTAGTGATGGGTCACGGTAGTGACGGACACCACAATTATATTGTAGTAATATCATGAAATTCGGTCTGCATGGGTAAATCTTCTTAACAGAACATAGCATAACGATAACACTTTTTCAACATTAAAAAATCCCTATTCTGTAAATATTTAATATTCTGCATTTCACAATCCATTCATTGCCCACATAAGGGTCGTAAAAATATTTTACGCACAACAATATTCATATTCTTTAATTAATTACATTGCTTTTATTGTCGCTTATCAATTGTCGTTTTCATGTAAGCAATATAAGATGATATCAAGTCGTCCATCTTGTAACCCAAAGAAGTTTCACAAAGAATCTTAGAGCCTTTCATGAAGTTGCCAACCGTCATGTGGAAATAATTGTGACCAGATGACCAATTAGATAACTCTGAGAATGGATGTGTCACCAAAATATCCTGAAAATATTACACAATAGTTCAATTTAAGGAAAGTTAAAAGGTATTTGCTTAAATCGAGTATAGCATTTCGTTAAGAATATATATCGAATGTTCAAATGCCATGCTGAAGTAACTAGTTAGGTACGACTTTAACCTTAATATTTTATATTACGAAATAAATTAATATCTTTCATGTCTTGGCAGCATCACTGATTTTGATTATAAATAGTTATGGGTACTAAGTAATAAGTGAAAATAACCCTTATCAGGTGGCCGAGGTAAGAGCAGTGAATACCTGCTAAGGAACATCAACCAAAATATTGTGTAGTTATTTCGCACTTGAATAAAACAGGAACTTGATACCGATCAAGTTCCTGTTTTATTTATACCGAGGAGCTTGTTGAGGAGGCTCGTTGTTGGTGTGTGTTGAGGAGGTTGTTGTTGTGGAGGAGGTTGTTGTTGTTGTGGAGGAGGTTGTTGTTGCTTGGTTCCCTTTAGTTAATATTATTTAAGAATCATTATTTTATTAGAAATAGCAGACTAAATTAATTGCTAAAATAATTTGCGCTCACTATAACGAACCATTTAAGTTGAAAGAGTTTATGAATAGCAGCATTCAGTACACAGTATTAACGACTAAAAATTTTGCGTTGTATCTCCCCATTAAAAATGAATTGAGCTGAAAGCAGTGAGCCATTGGCATTGAACAACTGCAACAGCAAGGTAGCTAATGCAGCACCCTTTTTTATGCTCATTGAGATGAAAATGAGCAAGTTTACTTCGTAGGTACCCCTATATTTTCTGTGGTATCTTTCTCCCTATACCGCATTGTTAAAAATAGCTCTTCCTGTCTCATTTAATTAGCGCATTAAACATTAATACACATTTAATTTTAAATTAAATGGCTAGGCGTTAACTTTGCTAAGATTACTTCACTTATAAAAAAAGTTTATATTAGCTTAACACATTCAGCTCCGTATGTCAAACGTGCGGACCACGCGTTGCCACCGATCTGCGAAGTACGTTGACGGAACGGAATATCCCACGCAGGACTGACACCTGTTTTTTTAGTTTAAGTTATGTGTTCTTATAATTGGCAAACCGCCAAAAACACTTCCAATTCACTAGCGCACTTTTCACATAAACAATCAAATGTCAAAACCGGACTAAAATGAAAAAAAAAATGATTAGTGTATGCCTCTCATGAATTCAGGTATATGCCACATGCCACGCTTTTAAATATTGATAGAAACGCGTAAGACGGTAACGTATTTACCCGGAAACGGCACCTGTTGTACACGGCGATTACGGGATATCCCGTTATCGACGCTGAGTGTGTTAAAAGAAGGTAGTATGACTATTCCCGGATCAAATCATATTTTTACTGGCCTGTGAATTGTTACAATAAAATTATAAAATATCTTGAAATATTTGCTTACGGCAAAATATAGTAGAATTAATAGAAATAATTAAGTTATTACCGTAGTATAGTTGATAATATAATCATAAAGTACCTATTGTTGTGAGAATACATATGGTAATTTTATTATGGGTATGTAGTTACCTTTGTTTGTGGGTGTATTAGGCTAACACCATTCTTATTAATGCCTACGAGTATGACATCAGGATAATCCATGAGAGTAGTTTGTTTCACCTCAAAGAATGCTGTCCCGAATGTGGGCCAGTTGCTAATGGTCTTTAAAAACTCTTCCTTTGCCTTTTCCGGTGTCATCCCTTTGTTTTTCATATAGGCTGTTATTATTGCCTTTTTCCAATCGCCAGAGCTTAGTTGCTTAACAAGGTCCGCTGGCACCAATTGTTTCAGAATATTTGGCACTTGCTGAAGCTGAGTTTGATCATTTCCATACAAAGTTCGATATATTAAAGATCCGAGTATCACTGCAACAGCCTTATTGCATTTGTGATATCCTCTCAAGTACTTTGGCAACTCCTGTGGGAAATAAAATATCTGATCCGCATTGTGATCCTTACCAGGCACGGCATGAATCCACAACTTTTTCATAAAGAATATTTGGTATTGCATTTGAATCGCTGTTCCAACTGTAATTAAGTAAGTGTAAAGCTATTAATCGTAATAAATTTTTTAATCTATATATTTGGAATCTAAATAACTAATGAAACATAAAATGTTCCTAACAAATTATTTTTTTTTTGTTTATAGCGCCTATAATGTATTGTTATTGAATTAAACAATTTAAAAAAAAAAAATATAATTATAAAAGTATATAGTACAAAAGTAGTAAAGTGAAGTAATAGTAGTAAAGTGGTATATATAATGTGGTGTATCATTTTGGGAAATTGTTAAAATATACAAAAAGTGCACTAAGAAACGGCGAGATTTTGTATAAGAGTAAATGTGGCTCAATAGGTTCAAAATGACTTCTTTCTCACCTTAATAGGTCTCCATCGACCTACTTAACACTATATAATTATATTAATATCTTCTGACATAAATTATTTGAATATGAATATATTTTTGTCTATTTAAATAATAAAATTAAATAAATATCTATATTGGTTTTATTTTTTTGTAATGAAAATATTAAATGTATATGTATTTATTGTTTATTTATGCTGTATATATTTTACATTATATTTATATAGCTTTTAGATGTTATTAATGCATCGATCAGATGACGGAAGTGGCACATTAAGCAAACAAACCCAAACTGCTTCCCTTAGTACGGAATTATAACTTACGGAAATACCTTCAGATTATATTTAGACAAAATTTAAAAAAAATCAATACCGAATATTAAAAATAATATTACCTAAAATAATAAAACAAAAATACCATGGCAATGAAATCGGCCTTTTTAAACACTGCAATATCTTACCAGTTCATGCTTTATTTACATATAAAATAGTTCTTCACTTCTTCGAATTGGACACTTATAAAATAGTTGACAATACCAAATAGATGTAGGTAGAGCTAAGCATTCCCGTTTCAATTATTTTTTATTAAATTAAATTGAATTAACTATTAAATTAACATTTATTTGTTTTGACATGGATTGCCATGTCAAAACAAATAAATGTTATAATAATAATGTATAATAATAAATGTTATAATGTTATGTTAAACTAAATCTCATTAAAATGCATAAAAAATTTACAAATTTTTAGTTACAAACTTACAGTTACAAAGTTTTCTATCAATTCTATCTATATAATTATAAGGATAAAATGCCACTTTTGGTGCTAATCTTATAATTTCCTTCTCTTATTATACCAATTATAATTCTAGAATAGCCTTCATTGCATACCATATGTATAACACTACTGAATCCTCACGTTCCAGAGATAACCACACATCTCATCCCCAGGGAGAGTTTGACTCATCTGTCTGATACAAACTAATGATATAACAGTACAGTATAAACAACATTTTTTCCTCACTTAAGTTATGATGTTCGTACCGTCCCTACATAAGTTATACTGTATGTATATATATTCAATAAATAAAAAAAAATAAATTATTTGAATATTAATTTTCAAAATAATATTTTGAATTACGGAGTTGAAATTAGACATTTTGGTTCAATTCTGAAGGCATTGCATTTTTATGGTAAATATGACCTGATTCAACACCCAAGAATGGCTCCAGATGAAATTCCTTATCGGTCAACAGCACAGACTTCAAACTTTGTATACACATTCAAGCACGCAAATAAAAGCTTATATTTAAACATGTATTTTTACTATTAAGTTTTTATGAATCCTTTTACGATATTCAATGGAAAAAGAAAATTTAACTAAGCACCCTTAAAGTCGTGGGATCGAATCCGCACATGGCAGTCATACCATTTTTAATACGTCCTTACCACTATTTTTCCTTACACACACAAGCACACGCAAGTTTAACTTAGTCAAGTAGGGCCCAATATAACTATATAAATTAGGTTCTCTCCTATCTCTGGTTATTAGGTTGGATCATGCGTTACCAAGATCCAACTACGTAGTGAATGATATTGTTCGACTCTCCCACATCGATTTGGCATTGCAAAGCAAGAAATAATAAGCATGCAAAGAAATAATAGTAACCGACTTGGCCCAATACTGAGTAGGGAATATCAATATTAAACCGGGCCATGTTTGCCAATCAACCATTTCTGCGGACTTTGCCCAACAACGGTGTGCTATGCTGGCATTGTCCGGGCAATTTCGACTCTGCACACCTTGCAGGCATTACCCGTAACATATACACACATACAATTCGAATGGTCTTGGCCGAACAATTTGCAAAAAATATGTTGCATAAATGTCATAGTAAAATATTTTTTTGTGATTCAAAATCTTAATTTCCTATCTCTATACATACAAATAATTAGGTACATGGTATTCTGATTATTTAATTTCAGAATACTCCAATGTTTCAATAAATAAATTGAATTAGTAAAACACGAACCATTTCGGTGTGGCAATGAATCCCTCATCCATTCTACCAATTCGTGAACAAAATCAAAGAAGAAGTAATTTTCCGGGACTGAAAATACTTTATCAGTCACTTTAACAAACAAATTAAATCCATCACTATTCTTCAAACAAAGCCTCTCTGATATTTTTTCACATAAATCCTTTGCTCTTGTGGATGAGTCCACTCCAAAAGCCTCATCCGTATCGTCGGGGAAATAAACTTTATGGAATATCTCAAGACTTCTGTGTTGAATTGCCTCAACCTCTACAATATAAGGAGGATACTGCCTGTGCCCTGTCTTTAGTGTTCGAAAGAATCTTTGTAAGCATTCCTTGGCTATAGGGTGAGGTCTAGTTTTTAAAAATTCTGTCAGTTCCTTTGTCAATGTTTGGCTACAGGTGAAGAGTCCTGTAGCGAGCCACATCAATTCCCATCCACGTTCTTCGCTTAGTTGATTTTTGTTATTTGTCAGCTGCTTCATAATTTGACAGTAAACTTCATCTCGCAAAACTACATATTGCATAGGAGGAGCAAATATTTGATCCGTGTATTCAGTGGTGGCTCTAGTTTTTGCAGCCGGGACATCTCCTGTGTACTTCAGAATAGCCATGAATACTGAGCAACCTTCTTTGCATAAAGATTCGCTTATCATTAATTTTTCAAGTAATGGCATTTTAATAGGTTCACGGGTATGACGCCATAATTCCTCTTGCCCCGTTTTTCTTATTGAGTTAATTGTATATTTTCGTGACATGGTTGAAACATTAGGAAAAGCGGGTCTGAAGTTATCTTTAGCATAATTTTGTAATGTGTGCATACGACGCCTTTGAATGGTCGTATATTTGGATGGATTATTGAAACGGTTATCGAGAACGTCTTGTTTTTTAAATAGATTTATTATGTTCGGAGGAGGTTTAGTTATTGTGGGTAGAATATAAACCTGATCTGTAGGAAATAGGCCTAGACTTCCGTTACATTCTCCATTACCCCAAGTCGATGTCATTATAGTTTCACCGTTACAATCATTCGTCAATGTGATTAAATCACCTTTCTTGAATGACAAAAAGGAAGTAGAGTCTCCTTGTTCTTTGTAATCACTTTGTGCAATAACATACATTGATCGTTTCTTTAAGCCATCTATTAAATATATTACCAAGTTACTCATACCAGCTGCATCTAAGCTCTGAAAAACTAGTTCTTCTTTCTGAACTGTCACTATAGTGATGTTACCAATGTTCGAATTTATATCATCTTTCAGGCTGCCGACAAAAGTAATTTCGGCATATGATAGCTCCAATAAAATATGTTCTTCGTCATCGACTATATACACACCTGTCCAATTTATTGCGATGATAACATTATCCTTCGAAACGGATGTTCCTTTCAGTCTTACTGCTTCGAAAAATCGAGAAAACATAATAGGCCAATTTAGTTTGGCAAAGAAAACAATATCTTCTTTGCATCGTAAGACATCAACATTATTTTGAATATTTTGACTATTTTTGAAAGCAGACACTATTGATTTTTCCCATTTGGTAATGGTTGTTTTTCCTGATTTCATAAAGTGACTAGGTATATAGTTTAGTACCGATTTGTGAAACTCTTTATCATCCATAACTCCGCCATTTTCAATGTAGTATTGTTGGGCTGCAAGCATGGCAATATCACCCTCAGTACTACAGCGGTATTCTCCAAATTTAACTCCTCTTATTATCTGATGGTAAATTAAGTCGGTGGCAATTTTATCCTCCGTGGAGTCGTGCCATGGTGTGAATATTTCTTTTCTGAAGTAAAGCTTCCACTGGGCATTTTTCTCCGGCATTCCTTGTTCTTTAGCGTACTGTTCGCATTGCGAAATTGCATCCATTAGATGTTCCCCTTCGCTTCCCAAAGACAGTACTTTGTCAAAGAGATTGACAAATATAGAAAATCCAAATGTGTCCCTCAAACCTATACCTGAAGCAATTTGTCCACATATTTCTTCAGCAGTTGATGCAGAATCGGCTTCAATAGATTTTGTCGTACCATCCATGAATGTAACTATTAGGGCAATGGTTTCTTTGGACTTTGCAGCCTGCAGCTCAAGCCAACTAGGTGGTTGTGTTCTTGGTCCATTTTTAATTGTTCGATTAAGTCGGCCCTCGCAAAAGGGTGCATATCCAGGCGGGCCTTCGCGTATAAATGCCTTTAGATACTTAGAGAATTTCTCTGTTGGAGGAAAACATCCAATACAAAGGGACATCAATATCCAACCTCTTGCATGAGATGATTTTGATGGATTGTTTGACAGTTGTTTGCATAATTGGCAGAAAATTTCATCCCTGTAAGAAAATCAAATTATATAAATATGGTAAGATATTTATAAACATACAGGATATCCCAAGACCATCCCTAAAGACTTAATTGTATGTTTGTATCCCCTTTATGAGTAAGGAATTATATAAAAAATAATTCATCCTCAAATTTATTATTTTATTTCTTTACTTTGTTAAAATTACCTTTCTTTTTTAGCAATACGTGATCGATAATGTGACCTTGCACGCATTTATTACTGGCTGCGAACTACCAGACAAAGGCATTTATGATGCATTGATCGACTGTCGTACCTATTACAAAAATCGTAAATGTTATCATGTAAAGTTACTATTTTTTTCTCGGAAACCATGATGAATCTTGATATATTGTCTTCACAAATAATACAAAACACATTTTATCGGGAATTGTCTGGGGATGCAGTGATAAATAATAAAAAACCAAATATTGTACCTCAATGCAGGTCTTAGTATTCCATGGCCAATGATAAAATGTAATTTTTCTAAATTAGTGCTTCGTTTGTCGTTCAACCACATATTATACATGTCACTGCAATCATCTTCTAGAAATCCATGCCTCAAATCTTCACTCAGTTTATTAGTACGTTTCAATGTCATATGAATCATCTTATTCTGTTTATTATACTTATCATTGTCTATCATGTCCTACAAAAAAAAAAATAGTGTTCTCACACCATAAATTTTCAATTATGATCAAATGTTATATGTTCTAGATAATATAAATAACCAAAAATTGTATAAGCTTAATCAATCCTGTACCTGATATTCTTTCGTTTTTTTGAATGCTCGTCCCAATGTTTCTGATAGTTTGGACATTACAGGGCCATTATCTTTCACTTGATCATTGTACTTAGGTTCTGCTAAATCACCCATAAATCTCAATATAACAACCCACAGTGCCTTGGCGGCAGTTTGGTCAACGACAGTGGGTATATCAAGCAAGGAGTGTTTTAACTGTTTGCGTGAATATTGGTGATTTATATTACCGAGGAAGAAAGTTGCTGCGAATTTTCTAAAGTTATAAGATGATAAATCTTCATATTCTTCCTCTTCTGTGTTGATATTAATTAAAACATCGTCTTTGTAATCATTTTCCTCATTTATCTTTAAAAAGGAAAAGGTTATAAAAATTAAATATAGGTAAATTAATAATTAATATATTAATTCACATAAAAAAAAAACAATTTTTACCCTCTGTGGTGGAGTGCCCTCTGTATCTTGCAGGAAAGCAAAAACATCATCCAAATCCAAGTACTTATCATCAAGGATTGTGTGTTTTTTGTTTGCCACGGTATTCTTTACAGTGTCATTATACTCTGATTGTAATGTGATTTCTGATTTATTATCCCAAATATCTCTGAACATTGATTTGACACGCTTTTCATATGCATCCTCTGCTTTGGTTTTAAAATCGGTTACATTATCGTTCTTCCACTTTATTTCGTCTTGTGTCTTTCTTTCGGTGAACAGATTTAGATTAGCTTTTATGAATGATTTCTTTTCAGAAACCATTTTTCGAATAATATAGCCCCTTGAAATAGCTTGTATTTGGACAATTGCTTTTTTAGTGCGTCTATGGCGCTGTGTCAAAATCCTGGCTCTGATCAAAGCTTGAAGACGGCAGTAACCTTGTTTCATAGTTAAATATTTTTTTCTGTAACCTCTAGCACGCCAGTGCTTTTGAATTGTTATAGCAGCATTCTTCAAATTCAAAAATCTCCTACGATATATCCATCTTCGTATGGATGACTGTATAAGGACAATATATTTTGTTAGGGCATGTTCTCTGCTGTCTTCTAAATAAAGGTCATGGGAGTCTTTCAGAAAGACTCGTGTATGGCCGATTTGAAAATCTTTATTCTCTCCAAGGATAGTCTCGCATATTTTGAGCGAAGCAGCTTTACAATCGGTTTTATGGGCAGGGGGTATGTTTGGAACTAGTATTCTGTAGCGGTTCACAAAATCAGTGCAAATGTGCCGTATAGGATATCCAGCTCTCCTTATTCGTGCAGTCTCCATCATACCTGCATACCGCAGTTGCCGAACACAAAGAGCTCTGTCAAAAATCTGAAAATATTTAAAACTTGATCAATCGTCTTGGTCTTCTTACTTTACTATATTTCTTTTATAATATAAATACCTTCGGTTTCTTAAATTCATTTGGTTTAATACATCGCACGAAATAAGGATGGCACATGGATAGCGTTTTCATTAGTGCATCCAATGATGTTTTGAATTGATAACTTAATGTTACAGTTTTTTTCGAATCATCGGTATTATTAATAACATCACTGAATATGCTTCGTAAAAATTCATTGTTGGACAATTTTATTAGCTCTTTTATATCAAAGCTAAAAGAGTCTCTATTTTTCTCCAGGAATCCTTAAAAGAATGGAACTTATTCGAATGTTACTGAAATATGTCAATATTAGATAAATGTCCATAAAGAATATTTTTACCTGTAACCTGATAATCAACATTTCCTGCAAAATGTTTTATCTGGAATTTATGTATGTGGCTTGCTTTTGGTGCTATGAAAGCCGTTTTATTTGCATGGTTTGAGTTGAGTTTCGATAAAAGGGTCAAGTCACTACCTTGAGGGAATTTCGTCTCTTCATCCATTAGGGACATAATATTCATTGGCTTCACTCCAATTACATCTAATATGTCCTGGTTATCAATGTATTCAACTTGAGTCCATTTTATTCCCTCTAGAGCATATTGTTCTTGTTCCAACTTAAAAATGTGTTTCACAAAAAATTGTTGCAGATTTTCATTAGCGAAATTTATACAAAGTTGCTCAAAACTGTTGAATGTAAAATTTTCAAAACCAAATATATCCAAAACACCAATAGAGTTTGGGTTAGAATTTTGAGTTTTGAAAATTGTATTGTTAATTTTTTCCACAATCCTTATGAAAATTCTTCCATAAATGGCTTTTACAAAAGAGTCCCTCGATTCTAATGCAGCTGTCCTCGATATTGATGAAACAACTTTCTCTCCGTAAGCTATTATCGTCTTACGAGTGAGCGCTGAGCACAACGACGACTTATTAACTCCTAAAGCAGATGCTATTTTAGTGGCATTTTGGTTGTCGGCTACTTCTGAACCATCAATATTATTAATAACAATAGCTTTGTATTTAAGATTACCCAAATGTAAAATGGTGGCTAATAGTTTAAAGATATCCCAAGTGTCTTCATCTGAGAAATTTAGTACTTTCATGGCAGCTCGGACGTCGCCGAATTCTGATGCCTCATTTCTCCCTTCACAGTGTAATGTACCACCACCGTTCAGATAAGCATAACTCCCTGCATCTCCAAGTTCAAGTCTCTTTTTCTCTTCCGGGTTCAAACCGGCTACTAGGCCATAAAATATGTGATAATTTCTTTCCCCTTGACTCTGTGAAACAATTCGCGACTTCTCAAGTAGATATTGATCAATTCTTGCTCCATCGATTGAACCTTTTTTGTTAAAATGGATATTTATGTATTTCCCAAAACGGGAGGAATTGTCATTTCGTACTGTTTTTGCATTTCCAAATGATTCCAAAATTGGGTTAGTTTCTTGTATTTGCTGTTCTATCCACGAGTGTTTACCACTTACAGCAGCCAAATATTGTAAAATCAATTTTGTGCTCTCTGTTTTTCCTGCACCGCTTTCGCCACTGAAATAAAATGATACCATTTTAAACTTTATAGCATTTTCGCATTTCCTTAGTCTGTTAGGGGAGATTGCCTATATCAGTAAAAAATAAGAATAACTATGACACCCTGTAGCTATCATATAATATTAACTGCTTCTATACATTGTTTAGTAGTAGTAAATTATTTAACCAGAACCTGACGTCTTACAGCTAGGCCTTACACAGACGGCCAAAGTATGTGGATAGTAGCTTCTCATACATGAATGTATAGAAGCTAAATTACAATTGAAAGAACAGAAAACAGATTGTTTTTTTGCTAATTAAATGCATGGAAATGTAACATGTTTTTAACTATTTTTATCTTTGAAATGCGCTTCATTTACTTTGTAGCATCAGGGTAGTTAAGAAATAGTCAGTTTATTCTTGCGGCCTCATTTAAAGGTGACAACACATGAGCTCATTTTTCTTAACAAATAACGAAAAAACGATCAACATGAATTTAGAATATTGACATTTCAATAGACCTCGTAACTTCAACGAAGTTTACCATAATTCCACTCACTGACAGTAATTTCAAATATAAGCAAGGGATAGTTTCCAAAATGTAATAAATCATAAATATTTATTACTCAGTGTTATTTAGTAATAAATTATTGACTTCCACTTTTAAAAAACCTGTAATAATAATTAATGTAGGTAAAGCATTATTGTACCGTTATGTAGCTTACTTAAAATAAATCATTCGTTCATTAACTTGTGAATCTGTTTACAGATTAATTTATTAAATAGAAACGTTTTATTTGCATTGATCGAGAAGTAGCATTACAGTTTTGATAGAGTCTGTAATGCTTATAAAAGAAAACTTATAAAATAAATATACACACACACATTAAAGTCTTACCTTATAACAATACATTGATTTTTCCAGTTCTCCAGTAATTCCCTGTAGCAGCTGTCGCCAATGGCAAAAATATGAGGCGGAATATCACCAATTTTCTTACCTTGATACAAGAAAATTTGTTCATTGGTGTATATGGGTAAGATCTCATACGGGTTAACAGCGACAAGCATCGAACCAGTATATGTCTGTATAATAAGTAATTTTAATAAAATGTATCAATAATTATTATACTATTTATTTAATATTTTGTTGTGACACACTTCAAAATATTGCTACACAATAAAACGGAACTGCAGTTGTTTTGTTACAAAATAGTTGGCGGATTTATCTTGACAATTACCTATATTTTTTAAGCTGGCTCAACATAGTCTTCAATATAAAAAACCTTCATAGTATATTATACGGCAGTCCCAAATCAAAACACTATAAGCCAATTAGAAAAATGTTCACCAGAGCAAAAAAAATGTGATAAAATTACTTTCTGGAAAACCTATTTATTTAGACAAAAGGTGACAATCGAATCAAAATACACATAAAACATCCAATTTGGAGTGCATCCTCTCATAATGTATATTTTTATTTTTGACATTTTTCAGGACAAATTACTATTTTATTTTAATGTCGCTAAAATAATTTATTGTAGGTACATTATTATGTGTATAACAATAACATTTCTTGGAAATAGCAACATTAACATACTATTATCTAGCGCCAAATAGTTTCAAAAACAGTTTAAAATTGGTCGAAGCATAACATTGATATAATCGCCCAGTAACTAACTAATACTAATACTAATAATATAGACAGCGAGTGCTGCGCGAACACCATCTTAAATTTCACTGCATGTCGCCTAATACATATAGACTTATATCATATCCACAGAAGCCAAGGCCCAGCATCGACGACTTACTAACGCTGACCAGGAGCGCTAAACACCAGTGCACCCACCTATAGGAATAAAAACTTTTGTATGAAAAAATACCTTATATATATAAAACATGACCGTTTCACCAAAACAAGACAGATATATCTGCGAATATTGTTGATATGCTCATAAGGAGTGCTTAGTGGCGCAATGCTGATGAACATATCGACAATATATGGACATGTCTGTCTCGTCTTGGCCAGAAACGAAATTTCCAGCAAGTATCACTTTACTGCGCAGTGGCCACTTTATGGCTGCGGCGTAAAAAGAGGTATTTCGATTATGAAGTTCAAATTGAACCTATTCAGAATCCCAAAAACAAATTTAGAGTAGATTTTCTTAACAGAATATAGAATTTTTCAAAGGTTTATCATGATATCGGAACACAATTACCAATTAGGATATCTTGAAAATATTAGCGATTTTGTTACAGTGCTAGTGTGTGCTAATTAATATTTTATTAAAAAATTGTAAAAACATTAGATAAGGCTTTACGCTATAATAATAATGGTGACATACATGCTATGAGTTTAAATAAAACCTAATTATTTGGTAAATAAAATTATGTTGCAAAATAAAATAATATTTTAATTATTCTCTAAAATATTTCGTTTTAAAAAGTTTTAATTTCAATATTGAATAATATGATAATAAAATATGTCCATTGGAAAACCTATAAAAATGAGTGCCTATTACATAGTGGTTTAATTTACATAGGCTTAAATTTTAAGGAGAATAATTACAAAAAAAAAATCAGGAAAATAATATACAGAGTGTTTGATGCATCATTTGCCAAAATGAATTGGCCTAAAGGGGGGGGTTATTTGCTATGTCTTCAGCCCCAATAACTTTTTGTTTGCTCCATGAGTTTTTTTTATTTTGACATTTTATTATTTTTTGAAACATTTCAGAATTCAGCATATAAATTTAGATTAAAAAAAAGTTATTGGTATAGCACCCAGATTTATTTTTATTTTTATGTGTATTGTTGTATGGTTCTATGAAATTCAGTATTACTTGCGAATACTGTCGAGTATTATTGGTGCACCAAACATCCTGTATATATGATTATGACATGTAAAATGTAGCCACTAGTTTAAAACACTACAGATGTAAAATCATCATCCAGATGAAAATTTGCGTAGATTAATTTTACATTAATGATGACAAAGGATATATTGCACCAGGGTGCCTGCCACCTGTCTGAACGGGCCTAGACACATACATAGTTTAATTTCAAATAAAAACACAGTTTATCTTACTAATGCAGTGTTTATGCTTAGGTAATTGATATAATATGTTAACACATATAGATTATATGCATATATTAATGTGTTAATTTCTGCTGAAATTTTAGTCTGTTTTCAATCTAAAATAGAATGGCCAATAACATTGTAATCACAAAAATGTAATAAAACACGTTTTGAGAAAAATGGCTTCTACGGTGTCTTAATTTGGGACAGTCGAATAGTACCGGTTGATGAAAGCCTCAAATCAAAAGAATATAAAACCGAGGTGGACTTGCCCGCCGATCGAACCATTGAGATGAAGTAGCTAAATTACTATGAAAATTGTACTGATATAACGATAATGTAATATTAATGCTGCGGGTAATGAATAACCTGAGTTTTTAAATTAAGTAAATTGATGTTAACCTACTGAACTACGCCAAATGTGTCTTTCCTAGAGTCAGGGGAGATGGTGGTAATGAAGCAATATAAATGGTATGACTCCGCTGCACCTTTCCAGCACCTGGCTGCGGATTCGGACCCGCGATCTTTGGGTCAATAGTCCAATGGGTCAATAAAGATTATAAATATTACTTTTTATTCTAAAGTAATTACATATAGATAAATCTCACATAAATCAATCTGTTGACATATCTTAAGTGCAAGTTTCGCAATATGGAATGCTCCTGCAGGTCTCCAAGTGTGATCATGTCCTCGACTCCCCTGACAGACGTGATGTGCATGTTTTTCAAGAAATGATTAAAGGGGACGAGGAATTGTTTGCCATCATCATCCTGCACTGTCAGCCCTCTCCCATCCTGGTTGACAACCTTGCATCCGATGGGAATCTCAAATTCATCCTGATTAATGGGCTTGACCCAAAGGAAGTCGCCCTACAAACAATAAAATTAAACTTAAAATTGATGTGATAATAAAAATGATAATGGTTAAAGGGGTATAAATATGATAATGGGTAATATGTTAGTGGGTGCAAAAGAAATCATTTTTAATTTCGACTAAAATTAAAATAGTTTAACATTTTAAAATGGAAAATAACAAAAAAAAAAAAATCTATGGAATCATGATATATTTATAAATAAGCACCTAGCATGTTGTTTAATGCCTCTTGAGTTGCAATTGTAATTTTTATATTGTATTATTTTTTATCAGTCTGAATGGATCACATTTTTTAATACATGGTAATATAATCCCTTAAAACCTATATTTCTTTAAAAAAAATTATTACCATTCTCTTTAGAGTGTATTTCATCATTTTTGTGGGAAAATGCCATAATGTTGTTTATCAGAAATGACTAAATATAAATCATAAATGACAGCATTTTGATGGTGTATGATGTATTTCAAACCCTAATAATTTAAAGTAACTATTGTTTACCAAACAATTTAATCTAATCTAACAAGACTAAGAGCCAGTTTCAAAGTAGATTATTATTCTGCTAGAGGTTAGCCAGTCTTAAAATATTACCTACCATAATAATTTAAATTAGTTTATTATCATAAATTGAATCATGTTGCTTTTTGACAATATGACATTATTTTCAGTCAAATAGGTAGGTACGTACAATATTAAAACTTTAAATTAGGTTGCTAAATCATGCACAAGTCGCAATATTTATTATTTACATCTTGCGATAACTACAATAACATAGTTATAATAATATTTTGCCTAAATAATATATGAGGATATACATAAACATATTAAAAAAATATTCAGTTTTGACAATATGGAACGCGTTATTGATTTAATTATAACATCCTACAGTATTGTCATTGCCTGATTAAAACACAGTTTTGGCTGCCAAAAACTCAAACTATACTTATATTAAATTAGTGATTTTTTTTTATATAAATAACAGGTGTGATCAAATTTCAGTATAAAGTAACTTAATTGGCTATTACACAAAATTTTGTACTTTGCTGTATGTTTTTCTTTTATTATTATTTTGATTACAAAATAATAATAAAAGAAAAACATATAAAATGATTCACATATAAATAAATGTTTAGGGTCGATTTCATTTACAAATTGACCGATGGATTTTGCATACGAACCATCATATTTTCAATTGACTGATCCGGTTTCAAAACCATACGTCTAGTTCAAAATAAAACCTTTGTTAAACCAGCCATCATCCGATTTGACGCTTCATAAAAATTAACACAACAATATAAATTTCTACAACATACCGAGGGTTACATTCGAACGAAGCGTTTATTTGCTGGCCATTGACTGGTTGCTCATTGAACTGTCGGTTCAACACTAGATTCAACCGGTTGTCTGTTTCAAGCATTATTTTTGACTTAACCAATTAGACCATAATAATTAAGGAATGATTTAAAATAAACATTTTTCACCAAAATATGATCTATGCTTGAAACAGACAACTTATTTTTTTTTTGTTGATTACAACAGTAATTGTTTTATTCAATTTGCGAAAACCATTAAGGGTGTATGGAGCCTTACAATAAATACTGTCTGTTTCTTTTCTTGATCATTACCTATTTCAATGGCTATTATTCACTGGGTAATCATATTTAAGTATTTCATTATCACAAAAATATGCAGATTATCTAACCTAACCCAAATCCCCAAAAAGCCCAAATCAAATTTGATTAAAAATAAAGTCAACAGGCATTAATAGATTAGAGAAGCTCTCACTTTACAGGAATGTGAAATATATTTCTGCTTATTTTTTTTTAAATCATTCTTTATTTACTGTTTTTTTTAGATACAATTCGGATTAAAAGTAAGTATATGTTACGAAGTTTAATTTTTTTTAAATGACTATATACTAGGCACACTTTATTTTTATTAATCTTGGGTACATTAATACATGTGCAGTAAAATCATTTAGTAAGATTGAAGGAGGCTTAAAAATAGTACATATTTTTTGTGAGTTTTTCCTCTTTTGCTTTATAAATGTATACTTTTTGTTTTCATACACATAATTACTTAAAATAACAAATATTTAAGCCACATGACTAATTTAATTCCAAACAAATGAATGTTTAAGATCATAAACCATTATAATATGTCGCTATAATCCAGGTAGGTATCTATAGAAACGGGCTGAGAATTTCTCGGGGATTGGTGACATTACTTTTACATGCTGAACTAGGGGAGGGGTTGGATGATGCCGCCATCCTCAAAGCCCGAATATATCTATTTCATAATTACATCATAGACATGTATACCGTACAGTAATATTTTTACCTGGTGTCTGTTATTTTACTCTTTGAAGTTTATACACCTGAAATATGGTACCTCATTGTTCTTATTACTGTGGCTAGATCACCAAAACTTCGACCTTCTCTATCACACCCTCTCAAGACTGTTGTCTCTCCCAACAGTATTCCACTTTTGCTTCAGAATTAAACTGTCCAAATGTTTCATCCTAGCACTTCTCACAACTTTAATATTACCATTGATGGTCATCTAATCACCCCCATGGCCCTAATGCCCTCTTCAAATTTCTTGGCAAAAAGTACCATCATCATAGGGTTTTCCGACTAACCAATGTCAATGTCATTTAGATATCAGGCCCTCCCAAAGCTTAACATTTGACCTCACCTTATGTTTCTCATTTCATTTTCTAATCTGCGATTTCATCAAAGTGCAGCTGTCTCAGTGGCAGTGCAAATGGGATTTTTTTATGGGTTCACTTTTGATTTGACAAGTAAAAAGTTGACTTTAATGTTACCATCAGATAAAACAGTTCGCGAATACACAATTACCACATAACCTTTTCAGAGCTGTTGCCAAAGCCGCGTAATTCGTATACTGGCTTTACACATTTGAGAGCGTATTTACCAGGAACTGCAACTCAAAATGAAGAGGAGAGTTCTATTTTGATTGTGAATATTGATGATTTTTTAAGTATCTTTTCTTTTGTCCAAATCTAATTTTAGTAACTACAACTTTAAAACTAAAAGTTAAGTGGCAAAAATAAGAGATAATAATTTTTAGGAGAGCCGGCCTATTGGATCATAGACCTGGCCATGTGCGAGAGTATACCTTTCTTAGTAGGAGGTGAATTGGAAGACTTTACGTTAAAAGAAAATGTCAGTTACGGCGTTCCATTACAAGCCTAGAACTTTTAAAAATGTCATTGATTTCTCATCAAAATGGATAGAAATTTGATTGTCTTCAGACGGAATAGAATTTAAGGCTTTTCGAAAGTTATTGCTGCATTTTCGTAAGTAGAAAATTCAAGTTTTAAAAGTTACGTTGGAGATTGCGAGCAGCGCCTACTGAATCACTTACTGTCATCAGTTCGTCTACGTACGTATCTGACTTTATAATGTCGGAAACATAGGGGAAATTATGTGTTTCATCTTCCGCTAATAGCAATGCTCAAATTGCGAGAAAAGGAAGCAATTGCCGCCAAATGTTACGGTGGTTAGATATAATCCTGAATTTGATCAGATTTATCAAAATGCCAAAGTATAATTTTTATTTACCGAATTGTTGGGATGAATATTCAGATCGTGAATAGACGGTGATTCCTTCCAACCAGGAAGATCTATGTTTCTTGTCCAAGAAGTGAGAAAGAATGAATGAATGAACAGTATCTAAAAGAGTATGGACCTTCTATTCACGTTCTAGCCTTTCACGTTCAGTAGGTATTTAAATTTGCAAAAACTTGCTTATTAATAGATTTAGGTTTTCATTAAAAATTTCAACCATAATATTTGGGGTGTTTTCTTTTTTGAAGATTCAAAAAACATTTCATAAAACATACATGTATAACAATAAAATGACACATGAACATGTTTTTTTTATCATTTAATTGATTTGACCTAGGTTAGGTTTAATTTTAATTATTTTTACCTACCTATTAATAAATGACATATAATCCACTTACAGAAGTTATAAATAAAATGTATTAAGTTGGCACAGTTTTAAAGTAAATTAATTAATAATAGAAGTACTCACAACAGCTATTCTGGGTAGGGCCATATTGTTAACGAAATTTTTCAGATTTCACTAAAAAATACAAAAGCAGAAAAAACACTAGAAAATTGAACCATATTACATGTTAGCCATTGAATGACGGCATGCATGATAAACCTATCAACGACAGATATCTCCTGTTATCAAGTTGTTATCTTACAAATAGTTAATCTGCAATCATTTACTAATTGAATAAAATTTACGTTATACATTTTAAGAAAATAAAAAAATCGGGTGTAGAATATGCTATACTTTATTTTTATTTAAAGTATCATATTATTTGTATTTATAAATCATCATTTTGTTTACTAACAAAAAACTTTTTCAATTTATCTAATGCTCTGTACCTATGTGATATTTTGTTTTTAATTTCTTTGGGTAACTCCGCATAAGTTTGAGGGTAACCATCAGGTTGAAAACAAGGGTCCCAACCGAAATCTCTTGGTCCTCGAGGGAAAACAATTGACCCTTTAGTGCGACCTTGGAATAGTAAAACCCCTTGGCCTTCACCAGGACTGTACGCGAAAGTGCACACAGCTTCAGCTGACTTATCCGCCCAACCGGCAAGTAACGTATGCAGTCCTTCTGGACCAAGTTTATCCAAGAACCATTTTATATACGCCCCAGGTAGACCACCTAGAGCGTTGAAACATAAAGATGTATCCTCGACAATAACCGCACCTTTTAGTTGTCGTGCAGCTTCTTCGCATTTTTTTATACTTATTTCTTCAATTTCTCCTTGCAGTTCTGGTAAATCTAGTTTATAGCTGACAATTTGTCTTGGAAACGTATTGCCGAGTATAGTTATAACCTCTTCCAGCTTTTTAGCATTCCCAGTAACAAATGTTATCTTTGAAGCCATTTTTATAGTATTTCAGAGTCAATACATATCACGCATGGCATGAATCAGTATTAATACTCCACTTCTAAATTCTTACTTAATACAAACAAAGCAAAGACTTTAGGTTGTGAACAGTTCAAAATAATTTTAACCTAAAATTCCGAGGTTGCAGTTGACAGATTATCAATTTGACAGTCAACGAAACCAAAGTGACAAAACCTCTGGTTCCTTTTGCCTTTTATATACCTATATCATATATACACCATAAATATAAAAATGACGGTAATACATTTCTTTATTTTTACATTAATAATTGAGTAACAATAATTGTTTATTGAATGAACAGTATTACCGTTACAGTGTTACTGGCTCCAGTTTAATGGTAGTGATAAATGTTATCAGTACCTATCGTAAAATAAAACCAAATCGTTAATTTCATTCAATCTCGATTAGTTTCGGATTGGTTTTATTTTGGTATTGTTATTGTAGATTTGATCTAGTTAACTAAAATCCGAGATGTTTCGAATATGGAGGTTGTGAGGTGAATCGCGAAGGTGGGTGAAATTGAAGACATTTTGTAGTTTATTATCTTTAAAAACGCCCTATAACTTCGTAAATAACAATAACACTGCCTCATCAGTGATAAAATCATAATTATAGTATATTCAACTGGGGTAGAAAACAAGACAAGTTAAGGGTGATACATTTTACAGAAGTAAAAAAACGGTAAAGTAGCTTTTACATAAATTATTTCTAAATATTTAGATAAATAAAATTATTTAGTAATTAAACAGTTAAAAAATGTGACTTATCCACTTTAGATCATGCATGCATATGCATGCTTTATCAGCTTTGATCCGAGCCCTGAAGAATGTATACAGTTTAAATCTAAAACGTATTTCGACCGCACGTTACATTTTGAAAGAGTTCTGACTGGTTTTAGTAGAAAAATCATTATTTCCTCACATAAATATTGACTGTATTTTGAAAAAAAAACTATATTGCAAGAGGTTGTACATAGGAAAATCCGTTAAATAAATAAATGTAAAAACGAACCCATTTGGTATGCTCCTCAAATATACTAACAGCACTACCCCATGCAGAAAAAAAAATATACCAAGTTGTTTAATTTAAGGTAAAACAAAGATAGCCTGCACCTTAAAATACACGTCAAATATGTTATTTTTATGTTTTATATCCGACGAAGTCTGAAGGTAAAAACGTAACTATAGGGTAAATATTGGGTAATTTATTGTTCCTCCATACATAAAAGCTAAGATGTTGCTCCAATGTTTATTGTTTACTTCTATAACTATATTGAATAATATAAAAAAAAAATACAAGTTGTGTAAGTACGAACTCTTTAGTTTGAGGGCCCCTTTGACCTTAAAAAATGCCAGATAGTATAGCTACACCATTGTCTATACATATATTTAATGATTATTTTTTTAATAGCGGAAAATAACCTGAAAAGATAAATGACACAATCTGACAATATTGGAAAATTTAGAAAAGTTTATTCATTTTTTGATAAAGCTTAGGATAGCAAAATAATTACAAAGGTACTAAAGAGGTCTTGTACTTGAGAGCACAGGATGTCGGTTTAAACCCAGCGCTGAGTTTTATAAAAATGCATTGTTAAGTCTTAACTGTCCTCTTTAGTGTAAAATATTGTCAAATATTATGTAATCATCTAATTAAATGAAATAAGAAAAGGTTGATATTTTAATAATAAATATAAAAATAACGGATATTATTATGTGATTTAGATGAAGGATTATGGTTTTACGAGTGACTTATGTATGGGGTTGATGAAAATAAATATAATGGAAATGTAAAAAAATAAAAAATTACCAAAAGCACCTGATTAGTACAGGTCAAATTCAACCTTTACAACTCAATTATACAATTATAATATACATTAATAATAATTATTATAAATATTATATTAATCGATGTTAGACATTACAGGTGGTGAAAATAGAAGAAGAAGCTAACGAATAAATTGCCAGACGTTTCGGCGCGAAGGTGATGCTATATATTTTAAAATATATTTATTTACAGTGTAAAATATTATAGCAAATGTCATACTTAACTAGGCTATGTACGTACTTAGGTCGACTTCATATTAGGCATCAAAGGCCGTTCGAATTTTCAGTTGATTTTTCACAACGTTGGCAAATTTTAATGTTGAATGACATGACAACATTGAAACACTACAAAGTAGGTACAACACTACACTGCTAAACAGAAGTGACAGTCATGCTCGTTCGCGACTAGCACGCTCATGATCATTGTTTATGGCCGTAGCCGACCGCCGACGTCAGATAACGACATTTTTGTGGTAAAATTAGGCATCGAACAAAAATAAGTTATTATTTGTTAAATAGTTTCACCATTAAAATATTATTATGCCAAGCCAAGAAGTAACCACTACCAAGGTGGTAGTTCATCCTCTTGTTCTTCTTAGTGTCGTCGACCACTTTAATCGTATGGGGAAAATCGGCAACCAAAAGAGAGTTGTTGGAGTACTTCTGGGGTGTTGGAGAGCAAAAGGTGTATTAGACGTCTCCAACAGTTTCGCAGGTTTGTTGCTATGTTTGTGGTTAGAATCGCTGTAAGTGGTTAGTATTTTATATAATGTAAGATGCATCATTTTTATTGTTCATTTTCAGTTCCATTTGATGAAGATGACAAAGATAAATCAGTGTGGTTTCTCGATCATGATTACTTAGAAAATATGTATGGAATGTTCAAAAAGGTGAACGCACGCGAGAAAGTGGTTGGTTGGTACCACACGGGACCCAAATTGCATCAAAATGATGTCTCAATAAATGAATTAATTCGGCGTTACTGTCCAAATTCAGTTTTAGTCATTATAGATGCGAAACCCAAGGATCTAGGTTTACCCACTGAAGCCTACCAGGCAGTTGAAGAAGTCCACGATGACGGGTCACCGACTTCAAAAACGTTTGAACACGTCCCAAGCGAAATTGGAGCAGAGGAAGCTGAAGAAGTGGGTGTGGAGCACCTTCTCCGAGACATCAAAGACACGACAGTGGGAAGTCTTTCTCAACGTATAACCAATCAACTTCTCGGTCTTAAAGGGCTTCATTTGCAGTTGTGTGAAATTAGAGATTATTTAGTGCAAGTGAGCCAAGGAACTCTTCCCATCAATCACCAGATTATCTATCAGCTACAAGATATATTTAATCTCCTACCGGACATCACACAAGATAACTTCACTGACAGCCTCTATGTCAAAACGAATGATCAATCGCTGGTCGTTTATTTGGCGGCGCTTGTGAGGTCCATTATTGCTCTGCACAACTTAATCAACAATAAACTAACAAACAGAGATGCTGAAGAAGGGAAGAAAGAAGAGAGTAAAGAAAAAAAAGACAAGGATGAGAAGAGCAAAGCTGATGAGAAGGGAAAAGGAGACAAGAAAGATTCTGCGACCACAAAAGATGATAAGAAGAAGTAATTGCATTAAATCTATTTTACTTCGATATAATTTCTAATTTAAATTTGCACTTAATAACAGAATATAAACAAAATTAATACCTAAGTATTTTGTCTTTTTTATGTAAAACCTTTTAGATCTAGATACATAGATTTTAAGCTACTAAATAGTAAGAAACGAATTCTATAGATGTTTTGTTAAATTTTTGATTCGACTGTCATAGTCATGATAACTCAGAAAAGTGGGATATATAGGGGGTTTTTTTTTATTGTCGAATGTTATCGCTCCTGTTTGTCCAAATTCTTTATTAAATGTTAAAAATTATTTGTTTTTAACCCATAGTCAAACTAAGTCTTAATCCTACTTAATTGTCTGGCCCATTTGCAAAATGATGTCCTATATGTTACTGGCATTAAGCGGTTACTGATTATTGTAGCCCGTATAAATTTCTATATTGTATTTCTGTTTTCATTTAAAAATGTATAAATCATAATGAGTTTAATCTTGAGTCGGGTACACATATGTGCTTAGGGAAATAAGTGGTGACCTCATCGTCGGCATGTATTTGTGATCCAGGCAGTGCAGATAAGGTAGGCCGCATCAAAAACTTGCAGAAGATATATGTTGGCCTATACTGGATAAAATAATACGTAAAATTAGTTTTAAAAGGATCAAATCAACCAACTTTAACTATCAATAAAAACCAACTTTGGGCCATTTCAAATTTCGTTTTCATCATACTCAAGTAGTTTTTTTTTAAAATATTTCTACATATTTTAATTATTCTAATAAATTTTTTCATTTGCTGATGATTGCACAAACAGATTCTATTAGTTAGTAGTTGTTCCTTGTTTGCCAATGGCGATCACCCACATGCCGTGAACTGTTGCTTTCTTTATGTGGCATTTTTCGTAGTCTTATTATAAATGGGTCTCAGGCCCGGTCCTGTAGTATGCGGCGCCCTGAAGCAGGGCACCATGTGACACCCTTACTGGGGGGGAGGGGGGTAACCATTAGCCCCCCATTTACACCGTAGGCAATATTTTTTTCGGCCTAACCTCTAATTTACACCTACATTAAAGGCAGAAAAATAAAAAAATAGTAAAGAATACAGCTATTACTTGATTTAATAAGTAAATTCTCAACTTTGTTCTCTCCTCTACGCTTCTGGGTGCTTCTGACAATAGTTTTGCCGTAGAAGAATATATCAAAGTTCACAAAAGGTACCTACCTACATATCTAACTTTTACGAAGCTCTAACTTTAAGGATACTTTTTTGACATATAAGTACTTGGATAGCTCTTAAGTTGTGAAGTTTTTAAGCAAAGTGTTACTCTCTATTAATAAGTTTTTTTTTTAAACAATAGCTAAACAAAAAAAAACAAAAGTTATTAAGTTCATCCGTTCAGGAGCTATGATGCCACAGACAGACACACATCACACCAAATGGCTAATCAGATTTTCTTGAATCATAGTTAAGATGTTCTCGATCAAGTCACCTTACAAATTAAAAAATAATGACTAAAATCGGTTTATGCGTTTGAGGGCTATGATGCCACAAACACACTCAGTGAGGGGTTGACACACTCAATGTTGCCAAACCCCAAAAAAAAACAGCTACTTTTTTTCTGAGTGTGCTTTGTACACACCATGACTGCACTAAATTAGTCATAAACAAAGAAAACTAACCCTTATGCGCATCGTTGAAGACTCATGTCCGTGCGCATGCTTTAAACGCATTTGCACTTTTGGTGTGCTGCGGAATTTTAAGAAGAATTTTGGTGTGTTGTAGGTGTGAAAAGGTTGCGGAGCACTGTACTAGACTAATGGAAGCTGTTTGAGAATTATTTTGACATTTAAAAGCAGAGACAAACTTTTTTGTTCCTAAACATCAGGTGTAAAATTTAACGGAGATTATTGCAGAATTAGAAACGAAAAGATTATTTTACCAACCAACATTTAAAAAGCAAAAAATGCAAATGGATGGAACTGTAGATTGCCCAGGCCGCTATCCTGGCCTGGCCTGGGCAATCTATGGATGTTTTTCTCAGGCCGCTATATAGGCGGCCGGGACGCTCAAAGGATTAAACCGATATTTCTCTTCACATGCTTAGCACATTCAAATTAAGTACGTATTGTTATGTTCGGTATTGTATATAGGGTGCTATTCACTCCCAGTGCTTCTAGACCTTATACTGTTGATAAAGTTTTTAAGAACTGGGATGGTTTATATCTCTTCAGGGTTAAGAAGATGATTGTCTACAAGCTGGTATCTTTGTGAATTAGACTAACATTTATTTACCGAGCAGGTGTATTGGGGTTTCTGAGATTTCTTGGCAGAACCTGCACTTGTCATTTGCTGATATTTTAGTCAAGTGAGTGTGAGTTTATACAAGGCATTTTTTAGAATGTTAAAAATAAAAAATGGTTTAAAATAACAAATTTTGTATTTACAAATTATTGTGATCATTTAGTAACATTATTAGCTATGCATTTTTATGCTAAATAGTATTTTCTGATTGGTATATATTATCAGTTAAAAAGGATACCTCTTTTTATTACTAGCAGTATATAAAAGCAATCGCTTGCAAAGCACAAAGTGTTATAATAATATGATTTTCTTTTCCAAATCTATTTGAAGTGCTTTTAGCTCTTGGTCCAATATATGGTTTCAAATTTGTATGATTATAATTTTTGTAATACCAACTCTTTGAATCCTCATTTGATTTTAAGGCTACATTGGTATTGTCGTTAAAAGATGTTTTTGCTGCCCTGTAACTTCCAGGTGATATTAAGTAATTTTCCACTAGAATTGAGCTTTCCGTTGTGATGTTGCTAAGTAGAAAAGGAGACTCCACTTTTGTGATGGTGGCCGGCCGTCTCAGTCCTGTTGAAGGTACATGATTCGAAAAGTAACTAGATTCTTCATTAGGAATCAAGAAGGCAGAAAGTGCACTGGGTGATTGTGTGTGATTTTGTACTCTTGGTATAGTTGGGCTTTTTTGTGGGGTCATTGATGTACTTGATGTCAGATTCATTATTTTCTGATTTATATTAATTCCTGTAGTTAGCCAGTCGTCCTCACGCGGTATATCTGTTGTAATAATAACAGAGACCATTGATAGTTCATTGCTTTCTTGTTCATTTTCCATTGTAGAGTTGTTTAATACAGTCATAGAAGTTACATTTTCAAATTTATCCGTTGTTTGCTCTGCGGCTATTTCAATATCAATTTTTTTATTCGGTATGTATAAAGATTCATCTTTATGACCTTTATTAATTATTTCTTTGATTCTTATGCGGGAGTTGCTTCCAATGACGTCAGTATTATTTGCGATTACATTGGATTTATTGTTTGTTATGTGATTATTGTCCGATTCATGGTAAGTCTCAATAAATTTTGTCCTGCTGGTCGGTTCAAAAGTTTCACTTTCTTCTCTGTTTGGCGTCACTCCAATTGTAGACGGAAAGTCATTCGGCCATGATGTGTGATTTACATTTAACCTTTCAACTTCACTATGGTATAGAGAGATATTTGTATTCGGCTCTGATATAGGTTGGAATCCACCGGATAGTCCTGGAAACATGGGTACGAATCCACCGGTTTGGAATTCTGGTTGTGAAGAAGATTTATGATATTTGCTAGTACTTTCAAAATTTCCTATTTTTCTCTCGGTTTTTCGTGTGGATCCCCATAATTTGCCAATATTTAAATTTGGTATAGGAAGTCCGAAAAAGGTGAAACCACTGTTTGTAGGTTGTGATTGAGATTGAGAATTTGTTTTGTTAACCGCTGCATATATAGTTGGGGTGTTTCCTGTGGTAAGATGCAGTGAATTATTTGAATGTGTGTCTAATTGTAATAATGCGCTATTGTTACTGACGTTTCCTAAAATATTATTATTTTCAATTAAACTACTTTCATTGTAAGGGTAGTCAATGTATTCATCATAAAAGTACTCCGACTCTTCGGGACTTGGTGCTATACCATGTTGTAGTTTGGTTCCTTTTTGTGAGTCTTTAATTTTTTCCATCCATGATGAAAACACTTGTGAAGTTCCAAATGATGGAGGAAGAGTTTCATGTTCGCATTCTGGGTAAATTGGCAAATTTCGTCTATCTTCACTGCTGCAATCAGCTCTGCTCAGCCTCATTTCTCGTAGTAAAGAACCATCAGCGCAGTGTGGTCCTACCGAAGTAGCTTCTTCCAACCAAAATCTTAGCCACACCAAACCGCAGTTACATTGCAGAGGGTTTCCTGAAATAAAAAAATGATAAAGAAATATTTGAAATATATGCAAAACAAATTTGACAAGAATATGCTGCTAGCTATCTTGCTGGACTATTAGTTGTCCATCTGGACAGATGACCTAAAGCAAGTTGCAGGTTGCCTCCGGATGTGTTCAGCAAGATTCTATATACAGAGCGTATTTTTATGTACTTTACTCCTTACAATCAGCTAACAATATTTTTTAATTATGAGAGAAACTAATTCAAATTTTAATCAAAATTGTTACTCTTCTGGTCGCAGAGAGGAGTGGGGCAAGGCACTGAGTCGGACGGGGACCGGTCGACCGCGTGGTGCGGTGGTTTTCAAAACAAATAACGGATTTTTAATATAATAATTATTTTAGTGTGTTTTCTTTAAGATTTTTATTTTTTTAGTGTGACTGATTTAGTTGTGGATATAGATAAACCACCTGAAAGGACCAAAATGATTAAAAATACAAGCTGTAAATAAATCTAACATTGGCTTAGTCTTTGACCTTTCATTATACTTGCAATTTTAAAAAAAATAGAAGTACATTTCATTCCCTATGAATTAATATATTTTTGGGAGTAAGCTCTAAAGCCAAATTTGCTATGGCCCTACATGTGCGTGATATAGTTTGGCCCTTATTGTATGAATTATACAACTTACCATCAATATCCAAAACTGCTATGTTTGAATGTAATGCTTTCACCGACGATTCTGACAGTGTACTTAATCTATTGCCTCTCATTGAAAGTACTTTCAACCGTGGCATAAAATTAAATGGGGACCCTGACACTGTGCAGATTTTGTTATTATCCATTTTAAGTTCTACCAACCATTCCATATTTTCAAAACTACGGCTATTAACTCTCGATACTTTGTTATTGCTGATGTCAAGTACTTCTATTGAATGAAGGCTTCTTAATCCGGCAGATTCTAATCCATATATCTGGTTGCTGCTTAGATTTAAATATTGTAGCAGGGGTACCTTGTAGAAAGCATGGTTGGACAAACTTTGTAATCTATTTTCTTGCAACTCAACGACCCGCAGCGAAGGTAATTCTACAAATGCTGCATCAGGAACATCAATCAGATTGTTTCTTGCAAGCAAAACTACTCGCAATTGTGGCAAGGTTTTTATTGCACCAGAGAATATCATTTCAAGTTCATTGTTTTCTAAGTCTAGAATTTCCAAGTTGGGCATGTCTTGGAAGGTTCCTTCTGATATTTCAACAATTTTATTGTGTGGTATTTTCAGTTCTCTCAATGATATCAGGCTACTTATGATTTCTGAAGGTATTGACCTTACGTGGTTGATGCTTGCATCTAATATTTCCAGTTTATCCAATCCATAAATTGAACGTGGAATGGAGGTTAAATAATTTGAAGAAACATTTAAAGCTTCCAGTTGTCTAGTTTTAAGTAAAGCTTCAATGGGTAAATCTTTGAAGCGATTATGACTGAGGTCTAAACTTTTTAACTGTGTCAGTTCTTTAAAACTATCAACTGTTAGATCTTCTATAACGTTACCATGTAAATCCAAGTGTTTCAAATCATGCATTTCCTTAAAGGTGTTTGGGGGAAGAGTCATGAGTTTGTTGTGTGAAATGTCCAGTATTTCCATCCTAGACAAACCTGCTAGTGAATTCTCTTCAATATGTCGCAGGCTATTTTTGGCTACATGTAGACGTCTCAGTTGAGGGAGAGATTTGACAATTTCAGAAGGCATTCTTTGTAATCCATTGCCACTAATGTCAAGCATTCGTAAAGATGGTAAATCCAAATCAGGTGACGGATAGTAAGGTAATACCGGTATTAAATTGTTTGCTAAATGTAAATATTCTAATCCGCGTGGCAGACCAGGGACGAATTCCATAAGCCTGTTCCGGCTAACATCGAGCTCGTATAAATGGATCAGATTCCTGAATGTTGCAGGATGTAATGACACTAAAGCATTTCCAGAAATGTTGATATTTTCTAGTAAGGGTGTTTCCAGGAATGTAATGGGATCGATCATAACAAGTTCGTTTTTACTGAAATCTAACTTTCGCAAAGAGGGTAAACTAAAGAATAATCTTGGTTCTAGTCTGTGGAAAAAATTGTATGACAGGTCCAATCCTTTCAAGTTTGGCAAGTTCCAATAAGGTCCTTCGATTTGGTTACTGAGTGAGTTATTTTTCAAAGTTAACTCTCTCAACATTGGCATTGCCATTAAAGCTTCTCTTTCAATTATCCTTAAGCGATTATTGTTCAGATGTAGGCGTTCCAACGTAGGATGTCCTCTTAAGGCTCCTCGTGGAACTTCCTCCAGAAAGTTTTCGCTTAAATCTAAATATTTCAACCTTGGCAAAGCATCCAAAATTGCACTTAATTCGGAGACATGGTTAATATTATTACCCACAAATGTCAACTCTTCAACCCCGCTGCCGGATTGTTGCAAGAAAGACTCGGGATGAACTCTTCGTATCATATTGAAATTTATGTCAATCACTTTTAAAGCGGGCATGCGATGAAAGGCACCATGAAAAATTTCTTGAATTTTATTTCTAGATATAGTCAATTCCTGTATTGAGGGTAAATCAACAAAAGAGCCTTCACTTAATTTATTAATAATATTGTTATCCAAGTATAGAGATGTTAAATTGGGAAGATCTCTTAAAGCTCTTCCTACCATGCTGGCATCAGATATTTTATTTCCATCCAAGGATAATTCGGTGAGCATCGGCAGAAGAGAAAATGCTCTCATGTGAATCCAACTTATTCCACTATTAGTAATATTTACTCGACGAAGTAAAGGCAAGTTATGAAGAACATTTTGCTCAAGCTTTTTTAACATTGGACTTCCATTGATGTAGAGCTTTTCAATTGAAGGAAGGTTTGAGAGGCTTCTTCCGTCGAGTTCTATTAAAGATGTTGATTGTAGATATACATATTTTAAATTTCTAAGCCCCGACAGGTTCGGAAGTCTCTTCATCATATCTGTTTGAATAGTAATCGCTTGTAAACTTTTTAAATGGTCCATACTTTCCATTGGTAAACTTCGCAAGTCATTCTCTACAATATAAATTTCCATCAGGGAATCTTCTTGCGAGGAAAGCCAACCGGAGGCTACTCTTTCAAGGCCGTTGTGTCGCAGCATCAGCCTCATTACTCGTAATGACTGGAAAACTTTTCCTGGCAAAGAAGGCAAATAATTGTTTTCAATAATCAACTCATCTATTGGCTTCTTCACATATTGGCCAAGATTTTTAAGGCCAGTCAGTACTCTGGGTAGATCACTGTGTGTACACCTGTAAAATTAAAATGACGTGATTGATTCATGTTTCATGTAAAGTACCTACAACTTATTTGGACTTCAAGGTATATAATAGTCAAAATATGATGCAATATGTGTCCAAGATATGCCAGATGAAGCTGCTAAATTAATAATTAAGGTAAATGGTAGTTTAGAAGACCATATGTATTTTCTCCTTTTATATATAGAGTTTGCGGCAAATCGTTAAAATGCTGCGAGATTGCAATGGCGCCATTCTTTTAAATTATGTTAGATCTCTTTTGTCGCGGTAGACTAACTTATAATATTAAATAATATTACAAAATAAAGGTATTATTATTATTATATCATGAATTGCTAATACAATTTTTAAATAATCATCCGCCATCTAGCAGAACAAAATAATAGAATCAAAAGTGGTTTGGTCATGCGGCATTGGTACACGCTCTCACTTACCATATAAAATGTACAGATCGCCAATTGATTATTAATATTACCTAATAATTATTTAATATCCATACCAATAAATAAAATTGAAGTGGCTGTGATTTTGAAATATATCATTTTTTCTAAGTTCATATTCGCACGCGATCAAAACCTAAACACGCATTTTTTTGTCAGGGTTAATCTCCAAAATCCATAATTGATAAAACAAAAAAAGAGTGAAATTAATCGGTTGAGTCAACCACAAAATCACATATGTTTATCGAGTACACCAAATTATTATCGTCAAATTTGACAATAATAATTATATACAAATAAAATTTACGACGTCCATAAAGTTAGATTGCCCATCATGACTGTTTTTTATAGTGCCAATCGTTAGGTTGAATACAATTTATGGTAAAATAATTCAACTTATAATTTTTAAAATACGTACTTAAATTTTTATGTAGTACGTACTTACAAAACGGATTAAAAAAAATACGTATAAAAAACAAAAAAAAAACGCAATGGTTACTTAAAATTCTTTAAATTCATCATAAATTTTAACACCATTTTAGTTTTTGTATACATATTATAATATAATATTTAAATTTATAATAATAATGTGGAACTGAATATTTTTTAACGTGTTTCTATTTGCGCGCATAAGTGTGTATTAATTTTAACTGGCTAGTAATAAATAATATGCCCTCAATCTTACAACGGCCGTGCTGCCATATTTTGGAAATTTGTGTATGACGTTTCGCTTTCTATCGAACTGCCAATGCTTCATTTATTATTACTAAAAATTTGTTTACTTTTATGTTATATAATTATATTATCCGAACAGCTTCTGATGTGATCTAAACGGCTATGGTTGTTTTTTTAAAAGCATCAACCTAAACACAAAAAATAAACTTTCGCATTTGTACTTTTCGAGTTGAAAAACGCAACAGACGGCGAACGGCCAAAGGACAGGGATAGTAGCTTATTTTTTTATTTATTTATTTCTCTTTATTTAACATTTTTTCCAGCTAAGCCCAGGGCTTATCGGCTAGATACCATGTGTGTAAGATGCATAACATATATAGGTATTTAATCGTCTTTCACTTTTAAATATATTTCAAAAGTTATGTAACTTTACACTCCGTTTACAATATTAAATTACTATCAATTCGTAACATTTAACATTTACAGTGAAAATACTTTACCTTATTTAAAGGCTCAGAGAAATGACAGAGTATATAATAGCAAATAAACCTTTAGTTTTGCATTTTCATGACCTTTAAATTTGACTGATTTCAAAGCAACACATTTTTAATTTATTTTTTGAGGTCTTGTTCAATTTACTGTTTTTTAATTCCAAAGGGATATTATTAAAAAAAAAATGGTATCAAAAATTGCATTTATCTTTTGCCATAGAAATTTTTGAAGGTGGGTAGTAAATTTTTTCGTTCGTTATTTGCCTTGCGCTGTATTTATGTTGGACTAGTTACTTTGTATGAGTCCGTATTGAAAAATTGAATAATTATTCTATAAATAAACAATTCGTTCACAGGCAGAATATCGCAATATTTGAATAATTCCAGTTTGTTATTTTTTATATAACATTTTTATTTGTTTAGGAACAATTAGAAGCTAAAACTTTAAGCGATTAAAAATTTATCCAAATAAATAATTTAATTTATCAACTGTGATGATTTGATAAATTAAATTATATGGTATATGTTATATCCGCTCCGAGTGCCACCCATCAGCGTCTACACGCCTACATCGATTACGTACTAGTACTATGTTACGACTTTGATAGTTTGTTTGTATTAGTTTATATTATTGGAAAAAAACTACTGAAACGGGTTTGGTAAAAAAAATGGACAAAAACACGTTAAACAATAGAATATATCTTATTCAAGGGGCGATCCGGGTTACACGCGATGTTGGCTAACGTGTCAGATAAAGCGTTATATCGAGATTATATATACATAAAATAAATTACAAAAACTTGCAGGCACGGGTTAGTAAGTATTATATATCTCTACCCATATCTCCGTCTTAGCTCTAAGCTATCCCTGGTAGTGGTATATGCTGACTTTCATTATTTGAAATGTTGTGGCACTAGAAAACTTGGATTAGGCATGTGGCTAAACTCGACACCTCTAGCGTTTTAGCTCGACTAGGGTGGTTGCGATATCGAACCTGCATAGTGGCTTATTCAAGCCTTCTGATAAAGGTATATTTGTTACCACACAGGGAAATACTGCTTCCTAAACGTTAAATTTACAAAATAAAAGTATTTATCATGGCCTTACCATACTTGAATGGTGCGGTCTGCGGTGCGGTTCGCACAAATGCACGGCAGAATGAGCTCAGGCGTGGGACAGTCGCCGGCCGCGCGACAGCGTCCAATGCTCAGAAGGCAGGCGAGCCACAGCAGCTGCAGCTGCAGCTGCAGCGAAGGTCGGGCAGTCTCCATTCCGCGCGGTCATCTCTCATCTCACCTCATTTGCTGATTCTGACGATCTCGTGGCACTGCGATCGCTGAAATGGTAGGGTACCATTGATAAACCATTAGTCCTTTATTCCTCATCAGGGTCGGCAGTCGCGGCGCTACACAATGAGTGCATTGATTGGTAAACGTCATCTACTAGTAAGTATGATGTCAGCATCGCTATTCCAATCCAATTGTGAATTGATTGTATTGTGTATTCATAGGTCGCAATGGTTTATAATTAGTTACGTTTATTTCCTATTAAATAACTACTATTAATTCATGATGACTACTTAGAATAGGATTCGTATCGTATGTGCTGAAAATTACTAGTATTAAAAATTTGGTAAGTAGTAGCATTAAAATGCTACAAGAGAGGTAAGCCTATATCTAGAATAAACCAAGCATTTCTACTTCTATACAAATGGTCAAGTTTTAGAGTTTGTAAAACCTTGCCCACTGGCGTAACTACATGAGGGTCCAGGGAGGCCGTCCCCCGCAGGAAATAACTGACTTACACCGTTCCCAAATTTGAGTACCTATTATAAAAAATCATTATAAACCACCCTAGGATTTTATTTTAAAAAAGTCTTTAAAAAACAAATCTTCAAAAATGTTGAATACTATATTATATTATGCTTTTTCGTAACTAATATTTGTTTTTTTCAATATTGGCAAAAAGGTTTTTTTATTTTACTCAAAAATATCTTTTTCAAGTTACCTAGAGTAGCCATATACCTATTGGATACACGACCTTCCTATGTAGGTTATCTAGTAGCGATTGACTTGCGGCAATAAGCTCGCCCTGTGAAACGTAAAATAAAATTAAGTTATTATTATTTTACTGAAATTACGATGGTCTAGTTGTTTTACTTGAAATTTATTATTGCGGAGAAATATATTTATAGAATTTTCGACAATTAACCTGCGGGTGCTTTCGATTTTCGAAAATAAATTGGATCAATAAAATATATTTCTAAATTTTATAACTGAAAACCTCTTTTTTTTTTAAAAAAGTATTTTTATAATATTCTGACCCAATAGTTTTTATTAAAAAAAAAAACTTGTATTTATCAATCGTCATCTCTTGTGGAAAATTTAGAATACGATTACATTTTATATAAGATGAGTATCTAAGGCATTTTCCTAACCTTCCGACGCAAGATCGCGAAATTAACGTCTAAAAATGTCATTTTCAGTTATATTTGACATTTAATCAAATATTTACTTAACTTTTAATTAGAGCGTTACGAATTGAAGAGGAAATTGCTCCAACAATGAATGCTGCCCAAGGCTCGAACCAAAATAGAAAGAATTCGGCTCGACCATTGAAACCGATTTGAGAAAATCTAACCTATTTACGCTTATTTGTATTCTGAGATGTCTTGTAAAACTGATCTTGTCAAGATTTGACACGGCCAATCTTTCACCTCCCAATTTAAATTCCTATAAATGGGAAGTGGGAAATTGATATACGAAATTTAGAATACGAACTAAAGCGCAATAATTAAGGGTTATTTGGAGAAACATCCAATGTCAGTTTTGGTAAATTTTACAGCGGAAACAAAAAATATTTTTAGAAAAAATAGCTACTTATGGAATTATGTATAGGTACTTAGGTGACAGGTCATGAAGTAACATGTACTTTATGACTGAAGTCATGGATAATATTCGTTTTACACCCACGAAAAAATGAGAAAAATAACTTGACATAGGCACTTTCACTTTGACTAGGGTTTACAAATACCCCTTCAGCATTAGGCTTCGGTAGTTAGGCAATTTATTAATTCATTAATAAATTGCCTAAGCCAAATAATGGGGGATATTTTAATTTAATCATGGTCATTTATTATTTCAAGGAATTAATAGCGTGGAAATGTATTAAATCGCCAATGTTTATAATTCTGATACATACCTTTGAAGGACGCATAGTACCTACCTACTAAAGCTTGCAAGTTGTAGTATATCTGCTATATTATGTAGCTTTATTAAATGCCTTTTGCTAGTATATAACATATTTAGCAAAAAAATGCACCCTTAACATCATGGATGGTAATTTAATTCGTTCGTCATGGTCACAAAAATATTTTATATAGCCGTTAGAAGTTTTTAATGAAGATTTTTTACGAACGCGATAATTGCTCAATTGCTGCTTTTTATAGACGTACTCGTATGACTGCTTGTTTGATGACATCCATACAATCTTCTATTTTAAAGAAGCGTCAAGAATTAAAATTAACGTTTTTGTTCGTCTATCTATTGCGAAAAGTGAACGTGGATAGAAGTGTATAGAAGAACTCAAACAATTTCAGGTATTGTTTTAAAAAATAAGTATATAAGTTTTATTATTATTCGTTAAATTCAAAAAAAATAATGTTTTTAAAAATAAATATAAAATCGAAAACGCACTTTAATGAATATGTTCATAATATTAGGCTGCCATTTCACCCCCTTCAGTGTTGTTTAATAATTCCGTTAATCTACGCCAGAATACTTGAAAAAAACTACTCCTGGATAAATGTTACTCATTACGAGAGAAACTAATTTAAAATGTAATCAAACGCCATCCAATGTTTGTAGGTCCGTCGGGCGAGTGCATCGATCTCTCCGAATCATAACAAGCCTGATCTAGGTCACGTTCAGTTGAGCGCTACGCGTCTTGGAAGCAGCACGTTTCACATCCCCTAGAATCCAAAACCACCCTCAAAACAAAAGTCCACTCACTTTCAAATTGACACATAAAATTTAAGGGCACAAAATCTCTGTCAAGTTCGTTAATAGGCAAAATCAGATAGAGGCGGGAATGGGGGGGAGGACGGTTCGAAAAAGTGAAATTTTGCTATAACTTTCGTGGGTATCGACTTTATTTAAATTTTATAATATTCCTCAGTTTATTCCTAAAGTTTGAATCCAAACTCCCCAAGCTGGCCTAAAATTAATGTAAGATTTGAATTAAATAGAAAATCCAGTTTTTAGTCGTTATATCGTTATTTTTTTACTCTATTTTATGAAATTTTCATACTATGCGGCTGCCGAACTTTCATTATTTTTGAGATATTGTTTAATAATGAAAACATGTTGTTGTATCGTGTGACGCTCCATTTTTACTAACCCTGCACTCTCAGTTGTCAAAATGTTTTTTTTCAAAGTTGTCAACAATCTACTGCACAAATGGCGGCAAATTCAAATCTTGCGTTAAGTTTGTGATACCATTATTTTATGTTCATTAATATTTTTGGAATGCTGAAAGGTTTAAAAATAATACTAACTACGATTCAGTTCCATTATACGGTCATAGTCTACAATTCCTAAACACAAAACTAAGAGATATTTAGCCTATGCGCAAAGTAGGCATGTTTGGAAGTTAAAGATGTTTGGGAGTTGGTATTTTAACTTATACTTATGTTAATAGAACTTTAACTTACACTTAAACTTGAACAAAAACTTATAGTTACGTACTTAAACGTAAACTCATGTTATGACATGTTGCTTATGGACCCAAGCATCCTCTAAAACTTTTGTTTGAAACAAATTTTGATATGACCAACCCTTATTTATAGTAAGGGATGGCCAAATGCTTCTCGATTGGGTTTCTCGTAAGCTAAACATGTGAAACGTTTTTACATTTATTATTTGAATTAAGTGAGTTATTATCTTAATGAACGTTCGAGAAGTATGAAGAATGTCGTCAAAATATGTAGAAAGTTTAGGAATATTCCTCTCTGGACAGTTTCAGAAGGTTCTAGAAGCTTCTACAGATTAAATTAAAAAAAAACTTTTTAAAAACCATTGCCTTTTTGTATATAGAAATACGAATCACTAATCATCTCACTAATATTGTAGCTTAGAATAAAACGTAAAATTCCGTAAAACATCGAAAAGAATGTTTGATAAAAGTTCGTACAATTAAATTGACAAAGGGATACACCTAATTGATAAAGGGATTTATCAATTAGCTTCGTTTTGCAATTCACAACGTGATATTCTCAAATCGGTAGCGATTCTTAGAGCCATTGGGAATTCGTCGTGCGTTGCCAAAGAACGGCGGCGATTACAGAATTCCTCATCTGATTATAGGAGTACATCGGCGGAGAAGTGTTACGAGAAAAACAATCGTAACAGCGTGTGTCGAAACAATCGCCTTTATCTGGCGGCGGGGGCCGAAAGAGGGGCCCCGCGCGCGCATCCGGCCGAAGAAACACTTTCGCCTGCGGCGCCATTGTTGGGCGATGTCCGCCGGGGGCCCGAATAAATCGCCAAGTTGCCACATTCGCCTCAACCTGCATCGAATTGTCTGTCGACGCGTCAAGATGGCTGTTGTATTGTTCCCCGAACAGACAATGCTCATGTTTTGAAAATGCCTCAATATTGCGTCCAGGGTTATTGCGCGAGTGCAAGTCCGTCAATTTGATTTGTCATTTTTAGGGTTCCGAACAGAAATGGCTAAAGAGAAGAACCTTATTATTTTTTTTATTTTTTATTCAATAATCGATAATATTAATAAATATTTTATTTTAAAATCAAAATCGTTTTACAAGAAAGCACTAGGAAAAGTAACGCAAATCACACTGATATCCAACATTAATATATAATCAAATTTACAGTAAGTACATGACAAATAAACTAAACAGTTTTACATTGCCGCTAAAAATGATTACTAAGTGCAATACTAGATACCGTCGAAGTGTGGCCCAACTTTTATAAACTTTTTCGAGGGATCTAAACATGTGACGTTTGTATCATATTATCAGTGCCGCACTGGCCATATCGAATTTTTCCTTTTTCAATAGAAATGTCAAGCAAAAATAATTATTAATGCCATCTTATTATACTTCTATGTAAGTCAAGTCTCATTTTTACACGGACGAATTGAAACTGACAATGAATTGTATCAAAAAATAAATACAAATACAAGTTGAATTGTGTTTTTTTTTCAACCGTTACTAACATTAAATTTGAAATTTCATAGATATTGCAGGGAATTAGGGCAAACAACAGACGCTAATGACGTATTTGTACACGCTTGCAACAGACAATAGAAAAAATAAAATATATATATATGCAATGATTATAGAGGTAGTAACCGTATTATAGAGGTATAACCTGAACAATAGAGAACCTCAATAATACTCACACTTAGAAGTTTAATGAATCATGGTCGAATATCGACCACTGGGCGACCACTAGTTATAAATTAATCTATGAGCGAAAATAGAAATATGTAAAAGAATGTTTAGCGCCACGTTATAATTAATATAAATTGAAATATATATCCGTGTATATTTATTTATTTATCGTGGTTGCCTAACAGAAATTGTATTATAATGACATAAATAAAATGTCATAAAAAAAGAATAGCATTAAAATATATTAATAATATTAGATAAGATAAAATGAACAAAATAAAAACGATTTAAAAAAAACATGAAATACACGAATTTAAACGATGATTATTGATATATATAAAAACAAAAAAAACAATTTAATACAGAATTAGACTAGGAATTTTGTCCGTGGTTGTGTGCATCCGGTTTCTTTCGTCAGGACCAATATGGCTTTAGCAAAGGGTTTTCATGTGAGGCGGCACTTACTACCTTCTCTCAAACTATAGCTAACGCTTTAGATGGTGGACTTGGGGCTTATGGTATATTTTTAGATTTCTCAAAAGTTTTTGACGTCGTTCCTCATTCAGGTATAATGAATAAACATAGAAATCTACTTTTAGATCCTAAAGTGCTTTCTTGGATTGCCATATTTGACTAAAAGGAGTCAAGCGGTTTCTGTTGGAAAGGCTTTATCCCATTCAGTTTCCGTGCTATCCGGAGTACCTCAAGGTAATATTATTGGCCCTATATTATTTTTTTATATTCATTAATAACCTATCTGCCTGTGGTAAATCACTCATGCAACTTTTTGCAGATGTTAGTGTCATATTTAGGATATTTAGCAATAAATCACTGCAAAACGATCTAAATGCAGTTGTTCGATGGGTTAAGCTTTTTATTTATTTATTTTACATGAGTAATTTAATAGATAGGAATGGCATGCGATTAAATTCGGACAAGTCGGCTTTAAAACAATTTGGTTCAATCTATAATGATTTTGAATACGAACTCGCTGCTACGAATCATCTAGGCCTGTCATCTAATAATCTGCATTGGGGAACTCATGTTGGTGATGTAGCGAAAAACGAGCACCGGTATAAAAACGTTTGTTCGTCCTACCCTTGAATACTGCTTATTGGTATGCCATCCTTATACCCAATATCTTAAAGACAAACTAGAAACAGTTCAGAGGAAAGCAAGCTGGGAATATGTGAACAGATTGATTGTATTTAGGCGTTTTAACCGATATGATGGTCCACCTGAATTAAATTCATTTCTTAATTGGTAGCCACTAACTAGAAGGTGCTTTAAATTCAGATTAACTAATTTATGAATGAACTAGCTTGGTCTGCTTTCAGCTCTTAACTTTTTTATATAGGTCGTAATGACCATTCTTCCAAGATAAAACCTATATCGAGAAAACGTAACGTTGGGTTCAATTATTTTAATTCCAAAACAATTAACCAGTTTTCGGTGTTCCAAGGCTGGTTTTAAGAGTAGGCTACGAGTAGTTAAACATTAATTTTTCCCTCAAATACTAAACTCAACAGTATCAATGGAGCTAGCTCCTAAATATTGTAATTAATTAATTAATAATTAAAAAATAATTTCTTCATCAAAGAGTACAGACTAATGCAAGTCATTAGAAATATAAAATGAAATGTTAAGAAATCTAACTTTTCTATCCGAGTTACTTTCTTAGAATTCATTATGGTTCTAAGAAAGTAACCAAATAAGTAGTGGTGGTAAGCCTGGTACTGTCAATACATAATTGACAGTATTAATAATAATTAACAATTAATAATTAGCAGTATTAACATATCGGTAGTATGCAAAATACAGCTAAAAGTATATAAAAATAATTAGAAATATTAGATAACAGCAATTATATTTCAGCAATCGTGCTTATTTATTTATTTATTAAAAAGAATTATAAACAGGGAAATATAAGCATAATTACAATTAATATTATATATAATATATGGCCAACAAGTATAATTCCCAGATTAACAAAGTGTTATCGTGTAATTATTATACATTTAAAAAACCGTGTAATGGGTGTGTTTGGGTTATGTAAATGATATATTATTATTTTCTGTCTTTAATTTATTTTTATATAAATTATATCGCTAGAACATCCATTTTTATTTGTATTTTTTGTGTTTATTATTAATAAATTATTTTTATTATTTTCATATAAACCTAATTTAGTTGTATAATTTCTTTAAAACAACTTTATTTATTAAAAAATAAATAAATAAAATAAATATTTAAAAAAACATTCTAAATATTCTAATAAACATATTTATACCCATAATCATATTTTATAATTTAATATACAACTAAGGGCCAATAATTAAAATAACAATCCAATGATGAGGTAATTATCGTAATTTTGCACTCTACCGGTTGCGCACTGAGGTTGTTAAAAATATGTGTTAAATTGCAACACCAGACCCCCCCCCCCCTGAAGGCCCTTTCTAGAATGTGAGGGATTATTCATTTTTTCATTATTTTTGGTAGTTATGGACGTATTACAATTTTTGTTATTGTATCAATCGTTTTGAGTTAAAATATGTGTTATTTATGTTTCAATAAATAAATAACAAATTAGACAAGTAAATTACAAAAACAAAAATATTAGTAGTGAATTTTTAGTGAAGATGTATTTTATTTTTGTATATTATATTCTTTGCATAATTGTTAACTATCGAAAAGTGTTGTTTTTTAAAAATAAATATTAAAAAATATATTAAAAAGGTCGACTGGACCGCGTTGAAAAATACACAGAAATGATTTTAAAATGTAAGTGGGTTGGTTTAACACGTCAAAACGTTAGAAATACGCCGAAATGTTACGCTTCGTTGGTTATGTATGCGAGATCACATTCGTGCTACGATACATAGTCGTAATTACTGATGAATTATAGCTATCGTGTGTTCTGCTAATTATGAGAGACACAAGTCGGTCACACCTTAAAAAAAGATAAGGAATGACCCTTTTTCTGGTGACGCGGACGAGATTACCGTAGCAACGCAATTTTCGCGTCACGGCGCACTGCGTCACCAAACAGTTTAGCTACCCGCGGGTTTGGCGTCGTGACGCCTCGCCGCGTTGTTGACGTAGCGGTTTTTTCGCGTCGCGAAGTTGACAGATTAGGATCGGCGGAAAACGCAAGCGTTTCTAATCTAATATGCGTGCTTCTCAACAATTTGCGTCTAAGGATTAGCTATTCAATATTCCTCATAGACTCATTGTGCGATAAACTGCGTTTAATTATGGTAAAATTTTACCAACTTAAGGGCATTTTAAAATTTAACGAATTCAGGATGCTTTACTTTGCACTAATTGAATCTATTATAAGGTACGGAGTTATGACTTAAAGAAACACCTTTAGACAAAATAAAAAAAAATCAATACCGAATATTAAAAATAATATTACCTAAAATAATAAAACAAAAATACCATGGCAATGAAATCGGCCTTTTTAAACACTGCAATATCCTACCAGTTCATGCTTTATTTTCATATAGAATGGTTCTGCATTTCTTCGAATTGGACACTTATAAAATAGTTGTAGAACACTCTTACTGTACAAGACAAATAGAAAACGAGCGAATACGAGTATTCATACCTTAGTACAATCATTTCTACGGTAAAAGAATACTTCCTTATTTAATTCCAACTCTATTTAACAAGTTGCCAATTTCATGGAAGCATAGAAAAAATCGTTAGTCAAAAATGACCTAAAAACGAAATGCTATGAATTTGATAACGAATAATACCGAGATTGGACACTTGATAAATAAGCGCAAACATTTAGTTACATAAGATATTTATCTCTACTTACAATTATTAAAATATAATTTGAAATGTACAAAATCTTTAAAAACTTATTGTAAAAATATCTCTATGGTAATATATTATTATATTACTTATTATTGTATTATACTAATTTACTAGTCTCAAATAATGTTTTAGATATAAGTAAAATAATGTAAAGAATAAATTGTGGAGGTGAAGCATGCTCTGTACAGACCTACTCAATCATGGAACCTACAAAACATGCTTCGCTCAACGATTTCCTTGGGCTTGGTTGGATTTTACATAATATACAATGTTTAAATAAATGAAAAATAAATACTGACCAGAAAATTTTAATTTACGTGCGCCGATGTTACACGCATCATCCGCATACTTGTATTTTTAGTTGTTAAATCGGATCCTTAAGCTCTTAGATTATATGTTGTTGTTATGGTCAAGCTTCAATAACGGTTTTAGAAAAAAAAAGAATTTCAAATAATTGAATTGTAAACTTCTCATTTAGGTCGGGCGCATTTTATAGTATGGAGATTCTTTTTTGAATGGGGAGAATGTAATGGATTCGCGTCACCGTGTCATCGACATGCTAGGTTAGGTAATCTTCTAAAGTACACATCCGATTGCAAAAATTCTTTCACCAATATTTAGAATGGACATTATGGAATATTATCCCATTAAAATTAAAGGGATTTTCGTGGAGACCAATTTTGCAACGTAAGTCGACGAAATAACGGTCGAGCGAATGCGTTTCTTACGAAGGCTGCCTTAACGGTAAGGATTTTTTAAAATAATATGAAGGAAGCTGTAAAGCGAAACGACATCGACGGGCGGTCAAATGCCACGATTGTAAGCAAACGAACTAAGTTTGGGCAAAGAATAATAATTAATGATAGTAATAAAATAGGTTGGATGCAACTTTAATACAAGGAAATCATTATAAATAACAACTCAACTAGGATTTAAACTTCAAAACATATTTTAGGATATTCTATTTTGAACATTATCAACATAATTAATTATATACTAAAATATTTGTAATCTGGAAAATCGTTTTTTGTATTTCAATAGGTTTGTGCTACGTTAGGCAATACCTGCAACCATTGTGTTATTACTAAAGCACTCAAGCGTTATTTTACTCGTAGTAGGTAGATGGTTTATTTTGAGGCCTTTCAGACTCTCATTGCACTAGAAGTAGCACAGGATCAGGCCACCTCTAAACAATTCAACCATTCAATTCATTAAATCCAACAATTCAATTCAATTAAGACAAAATAATTTCCCAATACCCATCCAGATACCCTATTATAATATCATTGCACATTCATTTGAATTTTGCAATGGTTTTTGTAAACATTGTTTCAAAGCAATGCAGTATCTAGTCGTAGTAAAGCGGCCGGTAAATCATTAATGTTTGCCTAGGAAGATTTACGCATAGGATTTATTTATTATCTCTGTTTTCTAGATGATATTTTATTATTTTTTTTTCTTAATTCAAAGAGATGATTAAATTAGTTTACATATCGAAAGGAATGTAATGTTTGTTAATTGAATATATATTCTAATAAAAAGATATATAGCTCGGGTACCGTTTCTTTTTACATCTGCTCAATAGTTGTACTGGCTCGTTAGCATAGCGATTCAATTTAATAGCAAAACAGCATTCCATTGGCTGCGTAAGCGGCTTATGTCAACAACAAAACATTATTCATATAGTGCGTCCAATAAAATAATAAATTTTAGGTTCGTAGTAAAATAATATTAAAGCACTGAGTGAACTACAAGTCAATCAAATTCAAAATCAATTTAAATTTGATTTTAAAAATATTAAAATATGCAAAAAAAAAAATCAACAGTCCAAACACACTAAATAGCCGGTCTTCCCCTCGCTACACCCCAAACATGTAGTGTGAATGCCTTATTGTACCGGTTGGAACACACTTATGTGTATATGTGAATATTCAACTAATAGAAAACATGGTTTTTCGCTTTTACTTCTAAACATTCATACATTCAAAATCTTCAATACCTATATTATCATGAAATTTAGATAACAGCTAAAGTGTACGAACATACAATTAGTACAGTAGAAAATAAAGTGTACGAACTTGTATCAAGCATAGCGCGAGCTGCCGCGCTATCCACTCCCAGCAACAACAAAAAGGTTTCCGAAAATGGCTTGCCGAAAGAAATTTAGTAAGGAAACCAGTAACATTAATAAATTATAATAGTTATTCTAAAATCCCGATTACATTAACAATAATTTGGTATGAGAAAATTAAAAGAAAAGAATTACTATGGTCAAATTCAATTATTTTGGGTCATATTCAAATAAGCTTTATTTTCTTGTGCTAGAGTCAACGAATCTATAGGTATCCTAAAAGTGGCTATTGGTACATAAATATTATACATTTTTAACTGGCTTCAGAAATACGCACAAGCGATAGATATTAGATTAATCTGCTCTGAAGCAACAAGGCTGCCTTTTCAACGACTGCCTTCCGTCTCTCATTTCCTGTACTGCCTGTCACTGTTCACGGTTCCCTCACAGTTAACACAAATTATAAAAAATGTCATTAGAGTTATCTTGCGCTGGTTTTACTTAAAGAATGTACAAAGAATGTGTCCCAGGACTATTACCATAAAAAATCCATCTTATTGGCTCTGCAATTTTGAGTATTATTTGTGAAGACTGTATATCAACTGATCTTGTGATAACGTCTTGTTAAGAGCACCCAGGTATGCTGACGCCGTTTTTTCGCGTGCGTCAGAATTCGATCGCTGACCAAATTAAAAAAAAAAAATGCTAAGTGCATTTGCTTTGTCAAAAAAAAAATTTGGTGGATGTTTTTTTTTTTGCATTTTTTTATGTGACTTCTTAGTCATAATAGGGAACACAATACCCTATTGAGTCTTCAGGAATGGTCTCGAGGCACCCTGTATATTATGAAACTTAAACTAAAAATAATAAATAATAATTTATTTATTGGTTTTTATTAACATAAAAACAGAGTTAGGCAGAGTTTTAAAAATATGTTTGTGTAACCACAAACATATATTTTTAAAACTCTGCCTAACTAGGCAGGGCCCGTACTAAGGTAGACTTTCGGGGGTAGGGTAATAATACAAACAAATTTTAATCTAAACTAAGAGTAATTCGCTTGCTTTGGATCGATAGGCTTAAGGCGATGCACTTTCTCTACATTTAAATTACTTCCGTAAGCCAATCTTTAATTCAAATCAAAATGAATGTTAGCGCTACGGGCGTTAGCGTAGTGGAAAAACACGCATAATGATTCCGCGTGGGTCCACCAACGAGAAGGTGTCGGCCTATCTTCGAAGAAACCTATGTTTATATCCGCCAGATATATAAAAAAAAATCCCTTTCGGCACACCGGAAGGAGGACGTAGATTTCACCGGATCAAATTCAGGGATAGGCAAACTCCAATTGTACGAACTTATAATGCCGTAAGGGTTGCTCATATCAAAAATTGTTTCAAACAAAAGTTGTAGGGAAATTATAGGTCTACAATTTACAGTTTGAACTAATTTAATCCTGAAACTATTAAGGGAGGTATGATTTTATGAATTGTGATAATCAAATTTTCCCACCCCTAGGTGGGAAAATTTGGGCCAATGGTTGGTGCTATCAAAAAAAATTACAAGGAAAAGTTTAAGGCCCTTATCTAAGCAATAATATAAACATTTTTAAATAAAATTTTCGGTACCACAATATAATAATTATTTTATTTATTTGAAAAATACTTTTAAGTGTTATACAATGTATAATAATCGTTTTTACCCCGGTAGAGATTTTTTGTGGTTTTCATAGTTTCAGGTCAATAATTATTATAAATATTCTAAATAACAAAAGAAACTCAGCTTTAAATGAGGTATTATATTTCCGTAGGACCATTTTTTTTTTATTTCTTACTTTTTTACTTATTATATTTAATTATATTTACACTTGTCTATATTATTTTATGCAGGCTAACGTTAAAAAAATGCGTTATTTCTATGTTGTAATATTATATGCAAATAAGGGATTTGAGTTCTTACAAATATTTGCGCGTGTTTATTTACGAGATTACACAACTTTAATCGATAGAAAAGGGTTGCAGTGTGCAGTGGAGTTAGAGGTGAAGATGTGTACTTACGATTGCGTGCTGAATTCGCCGGCTTCTGAAGGACAGTCCAGCCAATGAGCTGGTGCTAAAGAGGCAGGCAGTGTGAAATGGCGATCACTCGCGATGGTCAACGATTTTTTCACTTGGCCATTAGACGAAACCAGAAACAAATAGTTTTCCAGTACCGCTAATTCGCCGGCAACTTGTCGGTACGTGAACCCGTGCGCTGGTCGACCACGACTGATCATAAGAGTCGCCAGGCCAGCGCTCTGCTGCAGACGCCAGCCAGCTTTCAAGTCATAGCTCGTTGCACACGAGGAGATGTCTCGCAGAGGTGCGTCTTTTCTCTCTATTCCATCCCGTCGCTATGAGATCTATCGCCATTTGCCAATGCTTATTTTATAGTCAATTTCAGGCCCACTTACACCTATAGATAGACGATAAATATGATTATTTAGGTTATTTCCATCGAAAATATTACGAACGATAAAGGGGAGGAGGTTGCAAGATTTACGGTCTTATGCACAGTCGCGTTAGTTTGCTGTAAAGTGACAGCACACGCGATTATCATTTACCTATTGAAAGCAGTAACCTTAGTAGGTATCGGGAATGAACACAAACTCTCTCTCTCTCTCTCTCTCACACACACACACTGATTATTGTTCATTTTTAACTCGGTTTCAGTACCGCAGCTGCTTTAGAATCGAAAAAAGGTTGATGATAAATTCGATCTAAATGTTTCTACAAAACTCAGTATACTCATTGTTTCACTGGGAAACGGGTTGTATTTCCCCAGACGAGAGCATGGCTTGAAGTGTAAGTCATGGAATTAGTTCGGTATGTGATAAAACTGTCACTGAACAATATTGGTTTATTATTCATGAAAGCGGGCGTCTTAATTGCAAGGTCGGGACATCTTGCTAACTCAAATCCAGATTATCATTAGTATCATTTTTTATTTTTTGATTTGATACATATCCATGATATTCAAAATCAAAATTAAACATTTCATTATTGTTTAATATTGACAAAAAATAGGCAATTCGGTTACATAATTATTGACAATATTTTACACTAAAGAAAAAAAAAAGAGTTAAAAATGCATTTTTATAAAACTCAGAGCTGGGTTTAAACCGACATCCTGCGCTCTCAAGTACAGGACCTCTTTAGAACCTTTATAAATATTATGCTATCCAGCACTTTATCAAAAAATAAAAAAAATATTCAAAATTTTTCAATATTGTCAAAGATTGTGTCATCTTTACAGGCGATTTGCCGCTATTAAAAAACAATCATCAAATATAAGTTATATATATATAGATATATATAAGTGGTCATTTTTGTTCAATTCTATCTTTTTCGTACGCTAGTTTATTATAAAAATACGGGGTAAAAAAAACCTTAATGTTATGATAAAATTAAAATCAATATCAAAAACATAATTTTCAAAAAATTTTATTTAAAAATCTTCTGATATTTTTTTGCATTATATCTAAGCTATGTTATCTAAGTTTTAAGTTTTAGATGTCCGCATGCCTGTGTGCCAGTATCGTTCATGTCTTTCTACCAGATACTAATTCGTCGACATGCTTGGAAACATTTAAACAATACTCCAATCTCAGACAACCACAATGAATACGATAGAACCCATATTGACATGCAAGCGCTTTCTTTGCAGCTGCTGACTGTCAGTTTTACTGCAGAAATACTTACTTCGAATTTACCACATGACATTCTTAGCTCAGTGAGAATGACAATTCAATCAAAAAGACAAGAATTTGCTCGAATGTATGTTACCGAACCTCAACATATTAAAATGGTGTGTTTGTTGAAAAACAATTCGTTCAATATTTTGTTTTAGTTGTAACAGGAATTGGTGACATACTCGATAGGGATGAAACTCTACACTCCTATTACAAAGGCCTAATAGCAAAGGGCTAATAATTAGCGGCCTTTAGGGCGGGGAGGTTACTTTTGGCCTCTTTTATCACGACAACTTTGGATCCACCACTGATGCTACAATTGCATAGATGTTGGACGTTGAGTAGCGTTGACCCGGGCCCTTAGTCTGACTGCCAATTGCGCTTTTTTTGCGCCGTCCGCGGGCGTCGGTAGGGGATGAAAGTGATGACACATTCGAGGCGATTGTCGATTGGCAGCTCAGACTAGACCACTGGTCGAAGGCAGAAGCAGGCCGCACTTCTTACTCTTATGATTTCGGACCCAAGTACTACAGCTATACTTACTTTCAACAAAATTCTACTTGATATTTACGACAAATATGTCAATTTTCAATAGCTAATAGTAAAAGCGTCTAAAATAGCGACAAAATGATCTCATTCATTATGTTTTATTTTTATCGGAAATTTACGATAAAAAATGAAGTATAATTTGTAATTCTCGCTACAACTAATGTTTAAAAAGAAAAGCTTGTTTTTTTCTCTTTTAAACCCCCTTAATTTAATCTTTTAAATAATTAATTTTAAGCATTACAAGAAGTTACCTACTTATAAGTTAAGACTTTTTCCTATTACTGTTTATGTGCCTACTCAGTGTTTAAACTCAGATTATTTGATCACATATATAAAAAAAAATCTTGATTAGGGGCGGTGAGTACCTAGTTTCACTAAATTTCGAATGTGCATGCGATGAATACTGTTATAATCGGTTTATTAATTAAAATGCTTCGCATTTCTTTTATTACCAATATTGAGAAGCGTGTTTTCAAAAAGGCTTATTTCCCGTTTTTTTTTATGGAATTCTGTTCTAACAATTACTCATTTCTCCATACAAACGCTGTGGTGTTGTGACTTTTTTATACGAGTATGTAGATCTAGAAGAAAAATAATACTAGCTATCGTTTTATCTTCTAAATATCTAGGCATCTATGGAATTATTAAATTAAATTTTTATTTTGTCTAAAAGTTAAGAGGTTCAAAAGTTTGTATTTTCCATACATATTATCAAAAGTTTAGACGTAAATATCCTATTGTCTGAATACAAAATCCAGAATAAAACTACAAAAGAATAGTTTATTTTATAAAGATGCAAATTCAAGTAAGTTTTTATACATAAATTGATTCTGTTTTCCATAATTAACTAACAACGATAAGTGTTAATGTCTTTCTTCAATGCGACTAACTTCACCTTCAATTAACGTCACTTAATAAAGTTTGCTGGGGTTTAGCTTTCATTGTATATCGAGCGAATTTCACGGAAAAATTAATTCGTTTTTGAGAAATGTTCGCAGTTTTTAGCATTGTGAAACGCGTCTATGGTTTTGAATCCGTGAAAATTATGTGCATATACTATATTTGTTTATTATAGAGAATGTCTAGGTTATAATCACACTGCGGCAATTCAACCGGTGCGCCGTCAAGCCGATGATTTGTCTCGCGAAACATGATGAGGCAGGCAAGTATGCCCGTCCAGTGGCGCGATTGGTTGGAGCCGAGACGAGCCCATAACTGGTTGTTTAGCCGGAGGCGATCCTCGTTCGTTAATCGCAGCTCCAAGTGCTGTTGTTTATCACATCACCTGATATGTCGATTCGATGAAGCTGATCAAGTTTTGCTAGGGAGATCACTCAAGGCTGACGGGCTATGAGCTGATATTTTACAATCACCCATCATTCGTCAATCGAGAGTTATACGGTACAAACGTTTTTCACGCCCAGCCGCGATGCTCGTTAGGAACTTATATGGTGTGGCGTCCGTGCGGGGGCGCCGCTCCATCCTACCATATAGCCATGTGCGATCGAAAAGTAACACTATTATAGAGGAAACTCCGAAAATTTTAATAACCGGTACGTAACTACCATCTCTTGTGTGTGAGGGTGTAATGTTTGCAGCGGTTATTGCAACGCAGTTAAAATTTGCTCTATGCGTTTAGCCGGCACGGTAATATTTCAGTATTTCAAAGACAAACGGGGCGATCTTTTACATTTTGCAATGAACATTTTTTAAATAAACAGAGATAAAACTGTGTCAAAAGACCTCTAAATAAATAAATTTAAAATAAAAGCAAGTGTTGTAGCTAATTATCAGTTATTTTTACATAAGCCGTTTTGCTGATTTGCGGAGCTGTATTTGCAGATTTTATTTTTTGATGTTATCTGTTTTAAGTGCATTCAATAAAGAATAATTTTGTAGTACAAAGCCCCTTCTGTCCTACAAAATTCTAATATTTTAATTGTAATTCAAATATCTAGGATTTTTGGCCAAGAACCAGAGTAACATGAATTTAAGTTAGATTTATAGTTTACCATGTAAAACTGTACAATGTCTACAAGTAAGAACTCAACGTTCTGCTGGCTATGGTTTTTCTATTTTTTTATTTTGAAATTTAATTCACTTTTAATGTATTCCTTATTTCTTGTATTTCCTGTATTGTTTCATGTATTGTAAGATTTCCTTATAACAGACACCCCCTTTTGTTTGGTGAATGCTGATTTATAACACAACCTAGAGATTGTCATACGGAAATAAGTTCACCTTTTTGTAGTAGTTATGGTTGTCAAATAAAATAATAAATATTATTGTTTGGCCAACATTGTTGTCATTTCTTTTCCTAAAGAAAATATATATCATTACTGTATTTTAAAACTTATTGCCTATTAGTATCATTAAACTTATACTTAAAGTTACCTAATTTAACTCAATTTTATGCTCTAAGTCATTTTTAACCGCTTTCGGGCGCCTTGCATTTATATAAGTACATCTACGAGTACCTACGTCAGAATTATAAACAAGTTTACTCGATTATTATTATTGGTGATGCAATAAATAATGGTGTTACCTAATAACTGTATATATAATACTATCCCCGCATATATATCAATGCTTATACCAAATAGTAGGAATAACATCTATCTACGATTATAGCACATATCAGACAGATTAGAACTATTATTGTGAATCTATAGATTTTGCAAAACGCATTATGCCTGGATGTACTCGATAGTCTAATAAATGAGTCGTTGAAACGGGAGTCAACGAGAAAATGATAACCTTCATACCTTCATAAATAGTTACGGAGTCTTCTCATCTGGTGACGCTGTGACGTCAGCGTCAACACCCTGCTCGATGCGAGAAGATGCGCTCGCACCGTACCTATGCACCTGCAATCCATTTAGTTTCGACTTAGACCGCTAGGAGCGCTACTAATTTTATTTCTAAATAATCGATCGATACACTTACCGTGTAGATGGGCTTACACCACTATAGAGTGCAATGATTTGCTTTAAACGATAGATGTCACTGTGGCAAGTTAATAATTTAACGACCAGTTATCGTTAGATACTTCAGTTTAACTTAAAAAAGAGATCAAAAACTCCGATGAATAAAATCGTCTATTTTTTATTAAGGCGTATGTCGAAATCGCAAAAGCCATTCTGGAGTAATGAACTCCAGAATGGCTTTTGTGATTTCGTGATTAGTAATTTAAGGAATATTTAGTCGCTGCGGAGGCAGTCCCATTTGGCTTCTTTTAAGAGAGAAAACACTAATATAGTTATTAATGGTTTATTTGAAATAAAGCCCTGTGTGTATTGTTAGTTATCATTGGATTTGTCTTTGAATATTTAATTACAAATTGGGATTATTCGTTTTAATATTTTCTACGTTTGATTGATATTAGATAGATATTTAATTTTCTCCAAAGTTGCCCTTTGGAGACTAGTGCTTTTTCAAAATTATCTAGTTATTTTGGACGATTTTTATTTTTTTATTAAAAAAAGTTGATGGTTTCTTTTTGATCTGTATATTTTTTTTTATCTTTAAAACGTACAGATCCGTTTCGCTTACTCCGAGCGGCTCAAGCGATTTCGATGGTTTTTTTTTCATATGAAAGAATTTTTATAGGTGGTCCCACTATTTCGTTAAATTTCGTCAAGTGTAAGGTTAAAAGAGAATTAAAAAAATACGTTATTTTTTCAATATGTTTTCATGTTTGATTGGCGCATTTTCTTTTTTTTTTTTGGATATCGTAGGCGACTGTTAAAGGTGTTTCTATCAAAGTATGATTAAAAAAAAAGGTTCTAGTGGTCTTTACTGTATTTGATAATCTTTGAATCTCAATGGTATAACATTTTGCGTTGTCGTGAGTAGGTACTTGGTAAAAAAAATATGGAATGGGTAGGTAATTTAAAATTTTGAAATATATTTCAGGAGGCCTCGGGCAACTGGGAGTGGAATGTGCCAAACTCCTCAGGACAAAATACGGTAACGAAAATGTTATTCTTTCGGATATAATAAAACCCACCAAAAATGTATTGGACAATGGACCGTTCATATTTGCGGATATATTGGATTTCAAAGGCCTTCAGAAAATAGTCGTGAATCATCGGGTGGACTGGCTCATTCACTTCTCGGCGCTGCTCAGCGCAATTGGGGAACAAAACGTGCCTTTGGCCGTGAGAGTGAACATCGAAGGCATGCACAATGTCATCGAGTTGGCCAAGCAGTATAACCTGAGGATATTCGTGCCCAGCACGATCGGCGCTTTCGGGCCAGATTCTCCCAGAAACCCGACTCCTAATATTACAGTGCAAAGACCCAGGACTATTTACGGGGTTTCGAAAGTGCACGCGGAAATACTAGGCGAATATTACCACCATAGATTCGGCCTGGACTTTCGATGCTTGAGGTTTCCTGGAGTCATTTCGAGTGCTCCGCCTGGAGGAGGAACTACGGGTAATCTTTATTTATTATTACATTAACCCCCCCTCCCCCTCTTTATGGTAATACAATACCATCTTTTAACATAACGACGAAATGTTTTTGAAAATAGACAATTTGCGGATGTATTTTTCTTGACAGCTCAGCTAATTTGCTCTTCAAAAATGCCGCACTATTCGTACTGTTGAACGCACCCACCCATAGGCCTCCCACCCATCTAGTTCCATTGCGACTTCTTGGTTATGTACTATTTTTTTTGATTAAAAACACCTTGAAGTTTACCGAGAGTTAACTTTTTCATCTGTCAAATTTTCTTTCTCTTTCAACGTCATTGAAAGGGGGGGGGGGAGGGGTAAGGGGTTAATGCTACTTCTATAAAACTTAAAAAATATTTCCTATACTTTTTTACAATTTTATATTAATATTTTAATACTTCATATTACAATAAAAAATATTTTTGGACTATATATCATTAAAATTGCATTTATTTCATATCATCAAAAACACCCTAAATTATTTAAATAAAAATATGTCCCTAAAAGTGCATGTCCCTATATCTCTAGAGCGCAATAATCTTTTTTTTTCTATAAATGAATTTTTATTCTAAATATATTTTGTGTCATTAGACACATTTGCTTCTTATATCATATTATAATTCCTATTTTACAAAAAAATTGAGAAAACCAAGTTATCTCAACTTTAAGACACAGTAGAGGGCCAAAAGTTATAGAGAATCTAAAAGTGAAACATGAGTTTATAATTTAATTACACATATGCAACTTTTGCGGCCACATTGACGGCCGGCCTACCTTGCATTCTTCGACTATCGATTTCTTACCGGCTAACATGCTCGCATCGCCCACACTTTATTCGTATAATTTTAACAATATAAAAACGTAATAGGGCACTGATTATTTAATTTTGTTTACCGGTAAATACGGTGGGTCAAAGGGGATAACCAGGACAGGAGCTCTAAACCGCTAGTAAAAACGAATTAAAAAAAATGTATAAAGAATTATATTTTATAATGCAGACTATGCAATAGCCATCTTCCATGACGCTCTCCGGAGCGGCCACCACGAGTGCTACCTCCGACCTGATACAATGCTGCCAATGATGTACATCGAAGACTGCCTTCGAGCTCTCTGGGAGTTCATGCGGGCACCGAGCGAACTTCTGAGGAGGAGGGTGTACAACGTCACTGGAATGAGTTTCACTCCCGAGGAACTGGGAGCGAAGATAGCCAAATTTGTACCAGAATTGAGGATTTCCTACAGGCCGGATTCCAGGCAGTATATAGGTTGTTTTTTGAAACTTGAAACCCTAATTTGTGTTATAAGAGTAGGTACCATATACATCATTGACTAAGGTCAGGTTCATCGTAATACGATAGAGGGGACATAGTATACAAAAGGTTTTGTAGACCTAGGATTTGAGTAAGAAATGTAAATTGATTGAGTTTATGAAGGACACGGAGGAGACTGGAGGACAGTCGGAGGATTTCTGACCTCCTCGATGGATTACTTTACAAGAATCTAGTGACCGATTTGAGCTATGCTAAGCAGCAATTTTTGTTGCTATATGACAAAACTCCATTCAAGTAAGTTCTGTAGTTATTTAAAATAGTGAAATTTTGCTAATCTATTCTATGTTTATTACTGTTTTATGTATAATTATACTGTTTTATTGTTTTTGAGAAAACTAAAAAAGCAAATAAAAAATTTATTTAATGTTATTTCCACAGAGTGAACTGCACATCCTTTTATTGGGCTATTCCACTTTTGGACAACATATATTCTACAAGTATTTCAACACATGCACAGTTACTTTGTGTGTCTCATTCTGACTGGGGCGGCCGGCGTTACGGTGGGTTGTCTGACCTGCTCGCGCCACATATTTAGATAGAGGAGCATGCCGGGTGGACGAGACGCCGCGAGCAAACTAAATGTTCCATAGGATATTATTCATTTTGTATGGAAAAAATATATCAAAATATAAACATTGTTCGGTTTGAAGTGTATAATAACCCCATAGAAGGATGTGCGGGAGAAAAAAATCACCTATAGTTAATGTAGTGATTTATTTGACTTTATTTTTTTGTCAATTTGGAATCATTGACATGTAGATCCAATGCCCATATTTTTGTGTAAGAACTTAATACATGATAATAATATAAAAAAATAAATTTATTATGTCTACTTGTAAAAATTTTAAATAAATGCGAATGAGATAGTATTAATAGTAGTAAATTGTATTAATAAAAGTGATTCATATCGTGGACACAAAATAAGAAGTTTTCATCCTGTAATTAAAATAGTGTGGATTGGAGAGACCACCCTTTTATCTTGTACTTTTGTTATATTGTCATTCATTTACTGTTGTGACTTACTTTGTTATAATTAATTACAGCGGATTCCTGGCCACAAATCTTCGATGACAGCGAGGCCAGAAGAGATTGGAATTGGAAACCTCAATATGACATGGACGACTTAGTTAAATTTATGATCAGCGATGTGCGAGATAATTATATCAACAAGAAAGATTGACATTTAATGACTATATAGACATTGTTTTCAAAATTTTAAAGGTAATTTTGTGCAGAAATCCAAATAACTATAAACAACAAAAAGCAAAAAAAAGAAATGTCTCATTTTCGAAAAGTGTTACAGCCCCAAATAAGTGATGACTATCTATTTTTTTTGTAACGCTAACAGTTGAAATATCTTTTCAACTATATAGTTTGGAATATTTTAATGTTGCAAGGATTTGCGCGTAGAATGGGTTTTTGTTTTGTTTCTTTTAAGAGTAAGATTTTAAATTAATTAAGTTTATATCAGTATTACAATGTATGTGTGAGATATAATATTGTTAAAAGAAATACAATTTATATAAAATAATATATCTTGTCATCCAAACATATAAAATTTTCACTCAGACTTTCTTTGTTCATGGACTATAGAGTACGCTATTTAAAATCATCTTTGTACGGTGTTGCACTATTCTTCATTTAGCATTTCAACCCATGGCAAACCCCGCCAGCTTCATTTCGGGGTGAAAAATGAATACAGACGTAAACTACATTTGGCTTATGAAAACGCTCTATTCAAAATCTATCATGGTAGTCATTATCATGTAATGGATATATAAAATGTTCGAAAAGGTCGCTGCTAAACTAATAAGGGTGATTCTGTTGACTGAATTTAGAAAAAAATATTTTAGGGTGCAAATTCTTTGTTTGGAGTTACAATATGTTTAAATAAATATTATAGTTTATAAGGAAGTCCTTATTTTGTTACGTTACTGAAATTTTGTTGTCTAAGTCGCAATCTTCAGTTTTTTTAAAATGCATGAAAAAATATATTTTTATATTGTAGTTAGAACCTAACTTTGACGATTTTTATTTAAAAAAATAGATCCTCTGACCGCCAATTTGCTTATATCCGTGAAGCAGAGGGAAGAAAGAAGCTGACCATAAAAGGAGATATCAGGACTGTCACATAATTAAGGTTATATTGCGGTTTTTGTATTGCTACCTCTCTCAAAAAGAAGGAATATTTATTGCATTTACTGACATCGTCTTCTATATTTCTTCATTTCACACATCATCTTCTCTGTCACTTCCGTCATCAAAGCATTCAGTACTGTATTAAAAACTGAACAGTTGACAAAAAAAACCAACACCTTTAGATACAACCATCACTGTGTCAGTAATTGAACCTCAGGTCTTATGGCTATTACAAAAGTGTCCATGGTGTGAAAACGATAACAAACTGGGCATGAAATGCAGCAATTATCTATTATGAAGTACTTTCAGTTTTTCCTTCATTAAGTGGTTTATTATATGTTTTTATTTGGTTTAATGCTGCAGAGTTCTTTGTTGGAAAATATGCACCACCTCCAGTTGCCATGAAAGTGCTAGTGCTAGTGTGCAACAAGTAGAAATATGGTATGTCTTAATTGTACATTACTGTAAATATTCCAAACTACAGATTTTGTTATAAATATTTTACTTAACTGTATAAATGTTACTATGAGTATAATCTACAAAGCACTATCATCTGCCATATTTTCTATTTCCTGGTCAAAATCCGTACCCCATTCATCATCTATCTTCATAGAGGCGTGTCCATCTCCATTCACCGGGCGTTTCTCTTCTTTCACTTGGGTTGAATGCTTTTTAACATTACCTTGACTGACATTTTGGCTCTCTTCAAAATATTGGTTTGGATGATTGATACCAATTTCCACTTGAGCATTATGAACCAAATCAAAGTATTTACTGCAGGCAATTTGATAATGGTCCTTCTTTGTCAGTTCCACAATAGACGATATACCTTTAAATTAAAAAGCTATTCAAAATATTTACCAAAAAATACATAAAAATATATTAACTTATATTATATGTTTAGAATGCTATAGTTAGGGTTAGGGAAGTTATTTATATAGGTTCATCTTATGTGGTTATGAGGTCGTACTCGAACAAGAAAAATATTCTTATTGCCGTAACAACTTTATCTATTTTATCCGTTCTGTCTGTTATCCGTTACAAACCGAACCCAGTCAAGAATGACGCCCAACCTCTGTGGATAGTCATATACCAAGTGGGATTTTAGGTGGAAGCGGACGTATAGACATGTGTAAGGATTTGGATAGACGGAAGGTGAAAGTGTGCCCGGGTATATACACAATACTAAAAAATTTAAGAATCGGACAGAATGACATTATCGTGATTTTTAGCCTAATGATTCATACAGGGTGCGGCACAGGAATATGACACATTTCAAAACGCTATGTACTGAACTAAAAAGGGTGAGGTTTTCTGATAGACAACTTTGGATATACTTAGGTATTTATGTTTTATAGTGTCTCATGGAATGTCCATTCGTAAATTTTATATCTCATTTTATTTTAATAATCACAAATCTTATGATGCCTTTCATGATGGGGGATGCCTCACTAGACTAACACGAAAGCAACTATTTAACCCCTAACAGTGGACATAATTGTTAATACCTTGACAGAATGCTAAACAGTTTTTATTATGAGTATTGAGTATGAAATGTCAGAGGACCTCTTCCTTGAGAAAGTTATTGAGAAAAAACATATATTTTTAGCATACCTTCTGGACCAAGGCCATATCCTAACAATTTGTTTTTCAAAATATCTGAATCCGAATGCTTGAATGGACATCCGTGTGTATCTCCAGGACCAACCGCACCTTGTATTATTTTCATGCAACTGAATGGAGAATAATTCTTTCGACTGCCCTCTTTTCCATAATTGTAACGAATGTTATAAGCATACTGCTTTTCAAATTTGTCCAAATCCATTAGTTTAGTAAATTCTTCCCTCCAAAATCTTATTGAATCTTCTAGAGTAACACCGATACCTTTCAAAAATAAGCCATACTGAATCCTACCACCATGTTTCATATGATGAGCTGACTTCAAATGCTCATGCAATTGCCGCATACACAGGGGAAATGATTTCACGGATAGAGAATCGAGGCTTTCTATTGGCAGAGATGAACGCACAGCGTTGCTGTAGTCCTGACCGCTGTATGAATGATGGAGACCCTTCAGCAACTGGACTATCCTATCATCCTGCTCCAATTCTGGCAATTTCCTGCTGGCCCAAGCCAAACATTGGTTTAAGTGAGCTCGGTATTGCGTCAACAATACAGATATAAACTCAGTACTCGGTATATATGCAAATCCTTGTTGGATAAATATTTTTCTGTTCTTAACAAGTTCGTTAACTTCAGTAAACCTCACCTTATAAAAGTGGAGGTTTTCAATTTGGGCATGTGACAAAGGAACTGTACATAAATAAAGATTATCAAGAATTTCAGATTTTTCTTGCGCACTAATCGGCATGTACTGTAAGTCATTTACTTTAAAGAAGGAATTAACCCCTTCGGCAGAAAGTGCTAAAAACCTCATTTTGAAAAGTTCAAGCTCTCTCGATATAAACCAGCGTCTCAGCTCATCTGAACGACAATATGCCAATCTGAGAATGAAATGTGAGATGTGATCCCGCCTTCGAGATTGAAGATCGGCTTCGGTCGAGCCAGTACCGGGAGCTCGGCAAAGTTTAGAGAAAGACTTCAAGCCTTCATTTTTTAACTCGGCGACGACTGCTGCATTCCATTCTTCAGAATATAGTTTGTATCCTTTTAGAGTGGTTATGGAAGATAGTATTCGCAGAACTTTTACACGTTCTAAAGCTAATTCTTCAAATTCTTTAAGGGTTAGAGTATTTATCGGCGGAATTTTATACATTTGCAAGTCATGAGGATATGTTTCCACTAAGCTGCCCGTTAACGATGGTTTTGTACATTTTCTTTTTATTGCTATTTCCATATTGATGAATCAACCGTTGTCAAATTCTCGTATTTAAATCAGTACTTTTGTTTTATTTAAAAGTCATATAAAAACAAGTAATCCGCAGCACATTACAAACACTACACTTTTCTGGAATTAAGTTGAAATTTTGAATAAATGTCAAATGTCAAAATTATATGTCAACAAGATTGGAAATGGCGGGAAAATCTATGCTTAAAAAGTATAGTGCTAGAGATGAAACGAAAGTAAACAGGTAGTTTTACTAGTCTTAAAAATAACAGCATGAAACCTTACCGATGATTTGTAAAATTATAAGTTTTATGAATTAAAAGAAATTTTTACTTTTAACCGTAAAACTATTCTACATTACATATTGTAATAATTACATTATATAGTCTATTTACCTATTATATATTAATAAACCCACATTTACTTGTGATAAGGTGTTTCATATGAAATAAAATGATTGCTTCTCACTCTCCTTTTAATAAAAAAAATATTGATCTTTATTTATTTCACTTGAAAATGCATAAAAGCAATAAATTTACGCTTCTTTTACCTTACGCTATGCTTCAATAAATATGAAATTTGATTTATTTATATTTTGAACATTTAAAATCTAGCCGTTCCATTATTCTTATGTAAAATTAATACATTTCTTGAATAGAAAAGAAAAATCGTTGGCTCGCCTATCCGTCATTATTCTCTACGTCAACAAATGTCAAAAGTCGAAATCGTGTCGAACCGATTTGTGTGGTAAAATGCATAATAATCATAAATATTTAGCATGTTTGTCATTGAGAGTTTAGATCTCCAGTTTGTCACATCATTCGACTTTTTCTACGTGCTATTAGAAAATTTTACTAGGTAACTGAGAAATATTTTATTGCAAAGTAGTTGTCATTCAAAAAATGGCTTTTATGAACTGCGGTAAAAAACATCTGTTTTTCGGCTTCCTGCTATTTCTTGACATTTGTGTCGTTAATTCCGAGCAGTTTTATAATGAATATTTGCCTGAATTGTGGCATAATCACCGGAGTCGTAGAGCGGCGATGGTGGTGTCTTTATTTGACGCCCCCGAATGTCCAATAATCCGTGACCTATGTAGTCATATTCAGGATAAGGCAAACGATTTAATAGTTCTAGGTTGTGTTCAAAATTTAAAATCTAATCAAGTCGACGTAATACCAGATAAATGCCAAAACGTTATTTGGTCACACATTGCTAGCCTTATGGCAGAAGACAATCTAAAGATTATGGCAGAGAAGCATTGTAGTAAAGAATATGATAAATTGCAATGTACCAAACCAGAGGAACAGGGCAAATTTTTGTCTTGCATGCTTGATAACCGTATTAATGTGAAGAATATTGGGTGTAAAGGGTTCATCCAGCGTATAGAATGGGTTGTCTTCAGTGATTACAGAACTATTTTGACATTTCTTGAATACTGTAAAGAGAGTGTGGAAGAGCTAAAATGCGGCAAGCTTAATAAAAACAATAATGCGGCAACGACTCAAGAAGAAACATTGTCATGCTTACAAACACATGTAGATGCCCTCAACAGTGATTGCAAACAAGAAGTATTACATCTATCGGAAATGCAGTCGGATAACATCAAATTTGACAGACAACTTTACCTCGCATGTTCTACTGACCAATTGAGATTTTGTCCTGATTTATTGCCTGGATCAGGAAAAATTTACAAATGCCTGATGCTTCACAAATTTGATCACGGTTTGTAATTGATTATTTATATACTTAAACTGCAGTTTTTTATATCCCCAGCGAGGTAATTGTCCAAATTGTAACCTATTATATTCAAAACAAAACATAGCTTATTCTAAAGACATCCAGCCAATTTTTCTTTACACTTGAATCTTTTAGGGAATACGTTACCAATATACCTTCAAACGTGACTTAGCCATAAGAGAACCATTGAGGGACACAATGCGTTTGATACATATTCGCGTCCCCGCCTGGAATTTTCACATGAAGTTTAGTAAAAAAGATAACTATGATGCATATGTTGGTACTTACTCTGCAATAATGTACTATATTCCAATATGTATGCTCTACATTTTTGATGTAATTGACAATAAATAATAAAAATAATTTCCAGTGGCAAAAAATATATAATTACTATTAGAAATAATATTTAATTAAGGTTGGTCTTCTATATTATTTTCTCTGAGCTTATGTTGCAATGTTATGGCTTTTCTCAATCATTATAATTCCTGGAGTTCAAGAATCTTTTCTGTTCACCGCACAGAATCTGCCACATTGTCATATCAAAAGAATTCACAGTAAAACGCTTAAGAAATGGTATATTGTCTTGAAATGAGCTTACATTTCAACATTATTCTCCTAATTAAAATATTTGTTTTATTTTGCAGGAATGTCACAACAATGTCAAGAACAGTTAACCAGAAGGCAAAAATTGATTGCACAGGATTATAAAATTAGCAAAGGATTAGCAAAAGCTTGTAAAGAAGACATTCGCTCAAATCATTGTAGGAAAGGAGTGTCAGATGACAAAGATGTCCGTTTAGCACAAATATTAATATGCTTAGAAAATGTACAGAAAAACACTACAACAAGAGTTTCGCAAGATTGCCAGGCAGAAATGATAGATCATCGGAAAATGCTCATGGAGGATTATAACCTGTCCCCTGAAATATTGCATGATTGTGCAAACGATATTGTGACTTTCTGTAGCCCTGTAGAAACCGGTGGCAGAACCATTCACTGTCTTATGGAACACGCTCGCCCCAGAAGGAATAAAAATGGTCGAATAACAGCCGTTTGCCAGAGATCTCTTGAATATTTGGTCAAAGAAACTGATGCAGGAGAGGATTGGAGAGTGGATCCTGTCCTTCGACAAGCTTGTAAACCCGTCGTTGACACTGCTTGTAAGGAAATTTTAGGTGGGGAAGGTAGAGTCATGTCATGCCTTATGGAAAAATTAGGAACAACTGTGATGACAGAAGAATGCGAAACAGCATTGGTACAAATACAATATTTTATTGTTCGAGACTATAAGTTAGATCCCCAGTTGTACAGAGCATGTAAAGAAGATGCAGCAAATTTTTGTCACGCAAAACATGCATGGGCTGATGACGATAAGAATATGGACCCAGAAAGAGGCCCATTGATTTTGCCTTGTCTTTATCGCTACGCCTACAATTCCCAATCGGATTTAAAGCTTCATTCTGGTTGTTTACAAGAGGTGAGACGCGTTATGAGGCAGAGAGCCATCAGCGTAGATCTATTACCCGAAATAGAAGATGTTTGTATAGATGATCTCTCATTGTTTTGTTTTGATCGTACTGCCAAAGGTGAGGAAATATTGTGTCTGCAAAAGAATCTAGACACTTTACAGGAAAAATGTAAAACGGCTGTTTCTAATTTTACGGAGGCTCAGGCCGGTCACGTTGATTTAAATCCTGTCGTAAACTTAAACTGTAAATCGATAATTGAGAAACATTGTTCTTCTCTTTCCGCAAACGGAAAAGACGAGGGTAATATCATCGAATGCCTAATAACCCACAAAAATGAGCCCGATGTCCGAGCGGATGTTAAATGCAGAGCAGCTATTGAACATTTTCAGATAATTTCACTTAAAAATTACCGTTTTACTTATAAATTTAAAGAGGCTTGTCGTTCTTACGTAATGAGATTTTGCCCACACGCTCGTACAAAGAGTCAAGTGATAAATTGTTTAAGTGAAACAGTACGTAATGACACCATCGATGGCAACCGTCACTCCATATCAAAGGATTGCAGGCAACAGATTAAAAATCAACTGTTTCAACAAAGAGAAAATATTGATTATGATCCTAATTTAAAATCTGCTTGTAAAGATGACCTAAGCACATTTTGTAAAAATGTCGAACCTGGAGCATCACAAGCACTAGAATGTCTACAGACATACAAAGGTCAACTGAGCACTCCTTGTCAGCAAGCAATTTTTAATGTTAAAAAACAAGAGTTTTCTGATAACTCGGTCGATTATAATCTAATGACAACTTGCAAGAGTATGCTCAAGTTATTCTGTCATGATACCTCCTCTGACAAGGCGTTAGATTGTTTAAAGGTTTGTTTGCATGTTACGATATTATTACATTTTCCTAAATTCAAGGAAGTGAGCATTAACTATTAAAACTTCGAATAAAACTTGAGTGTCATTCCTTATCAGAATTTTAGTTTTGCAATATATTTTCTCAAAAAACTAATGTAACTACTGAGAAAACAAATGCTCGTCTATGGTTTCCGGAGCCCGTAACAAAGCAAACACTTGCATAATATGATGATACACCTTTTATTACATCATTGTTTAAGAGCGCAGACAGACATTAGTTATTGTAGATAGGCCATCAATGTTTATCTCCGGCCGGTCGCTCCGTTGCCGCTCTACCCTAGATGAATCTCTATCTCAACAATAAGCTATCAAAGATGACACTACCTTCCCACATGAAATCAGAGTATTATACACACGCATTACTTATTCTACATAAACCAAACATTTAACACGTAAATTCGACCTCTGTCCGCATTATTTCAAATACATAATTTATAAATAATAAAACAAACAATTCTCTTGAATAATAACACTTAACACTAATAATGTCCTTTGCCTATATATAAATAAATATATACCACTGTAAACACTCGGATATATACACTCTTAAGCACTCACTGCGCCAGAATTGTCACTTGCCCTTAGTCTGTTGCGTAGCGGATATGGAGTTGCAGCCTCGGTGTCCTTTGTTGACCTGCGAACAAACAACTGAGGTGAGGATTGGACATCTATCTCCTCAACAGGCACCTTTCACACAGTTCCATCTCAGAGAGGCTGTCTTGAAACTTAAGTGGTAATATCTAATAAAAGTGTTTTTTCCATAATTTCTTCGACTCTTTCTCCCTCTTCAATTATAGGTGACCTACTTTCTTTTCGACAGTCCACGTAAACTTCTTTTTGTCATTTTGAAATAGCACTATAATCTACCTTCATCTTTAATTTCATTTATTTTCTGTTTCAATTTCAGTCCGCTGTTGACTTTTAACTTTATTTTTAAGACATCTAAGTAAAATCTCAACTCATTTTATGGACAAGACTTAATGCCGTTCTTAATTTATTGCCTAACATGAGCACCGATAGCTCAATTCTGATAATCCATCAGGAAACAGCACAAAAGCTACTCATAATTCACCGGAAATCCTCCATAAGATATTTCTTAAGAACACAAAATTGCAGAATTGCTTTACATTGATTTTAGCCAACCCAATAACATTGCGGACTATTTACCGAAGATGTTAGATGTATAATACCAATTGCACTACAAAATTGCTCGAATGTTTTGGAACAAAAAGCTATGCCATTATTAGACACTATCGTCCTAACCACTCCGAATTGCGCAAATAATGCGCTTTTTTACGGCCTTGGTACTCACCAATGACATTTTCACGCACTCAGCCCATCTTGTCACCCTTGCATCCACTACAATTATTTTTTTTTTGTATAGATTGAACTGAAAAAAAATCTAATGAATCCTGCTCTATTTCTAATATTTTTGTGGCCAGGGGTAAAAGACATTTTTTACTGGTGCCGCTCGCACTGTCAGACCTGCCCCGCACAAGCCAACAATCTCTTCAATCTGAGCATTAATCCCAGGCCACCATAAATAACCTCTGGCAAATTATTTCATCTTCACTATCCCTTGATGAGATCTGTTAATAATTTTCAAAATCATTCTTCTTATTTCGTTTAGACTTATCACCCTGTGTCCCCACATAATATATTCATCATCGATAGAAAGCTTATCATGCTTAATTCAATATTCTCACAACGAGTTATATCATTTTATATTATTAGGCCACTCCCCATTAAACACAACTTAACCAGTCTTTAGGTCTCATCGGAATGAGTATACGACTGCACATGGCTTATACCTACTGGTAACACACCACCCGTCAACGAACATTGAAATGTTCTCTATTCTATCAATCTCTCTATTTTCTATAGGTAACCTAAATAAAAAATCCATGCATTTCTTTTCTGATTTAACGTACTCAATTTTAAAAAAAATGCTGTAGCTCTGCAGTCTATTTGCCGTCGTAAGTGGCAAGCCATTTTTTTTCCCCCAAAAATGCGTGTTAACAGATGATTATTGGTAAGTAATATAAATTCACAGCCGTATAGGTACTGATAATATTTCTTAACTGTGTACATAATCGCGCGCGCCTCAAATCTGTTGTCGCACATTTACTCCCTGTTTCGGTCAGCTTCAGCTTATGAAACTAATCGACCATTGTTTACCCGACTCGTGTACTTGTAATTAGGTGGCTCTATTAAAAACCATGACTCGGACACTACTGTCGCCGTTGTACCACTGTCTATTTAAAACTTACACTTATTATTAATCAAGCCCTAAGCATAATAGTTTATTCGTATTGAAATTGACAACAAACATTTGTTGACTTCATACTCATTAACTTTAAGGGAAATATTTTTGGGAAATGACCCTTCTTTTCTACAAACAATATAAGTGGCATCCCTAAATCTACAATTTAATTTATTATGGCGCACTTTATTATTTGTTCACTTTCTCCATTTCATTTATCCTGTATCTGATAACTGCTTTTACTATGTAATTGTATAAATTGTTTAATTAGTTATAGGGCCAGATATTTATGGTGGAGGAAGTCACTTGTAAATTTTGATACTAAGATTTATGGGGTATAAACCTCCTCCTCCCAATACAATGATACAATGCTAAAAATCTTCTATTTTAATAAATCTTTTTTTTCTGCCTACCTCAAAAATTGCATTTAGTATGTAGTTGTCATATTTTACATATACTTAAAATTAAACGACCGGTCTTTTTAACAATATTAGTAATAATATAATTTTGTAGAATTCATATGACAATGTTAAATAAAAAAAAATATGTTTCAGATCCATAAGGAGAAAGCGGTTTTCGAGGAAAAGTGCAAATTGATAGTAGTAAACAGAATGATAGAACAAAACTCTGACTACAGATTTAATCCAACATTGCAATCATCTTGCAAACCGGACATAAAGAAATTCTGCTCGGAGATAATAGGTTACTGATGAAAATAGTTTTTAACCCATTAACACACGAAGCCGGCGAATCGCCGGTCAACTATATTATGGTATTAAAACACTAAGCCGGCGAAACACCGGTCTGTCTTCAACTAGACAACTGGTATTCATCTTCAGTTTTATTTCATTATTTGAAAAATAAGAAAGTAAATACCATACCCTTCCAAAACTGCCTGGAGATGAAGCTTAAACAGATATCCAAATAAAAAAGAAAATATAGTTCTATGTTGTACTACCGTTTTAATTTTATGTGAAGTTTAGTGTTTCTTTGAAATAAAAGTTGTAATAATTAATTAGTATTTTTAATTAACAAATTATGTCATATTATTAGTGGTGGAATGGGTTAATAGGCAATGTGGAAATCTCTTTTTTCATTTATTCATTCATTTTACAGCTCATGAGCCACAAGACAAAGAACTTCAGGGAAAAGTTGTAAAATGCTTGAAGGACAAGTACAGACAGTCAAAATTGACAACCAACTGTCAGCGGCAATTGGCCGAACTATTAAAGGAGCAAGCTTTAAATTACCGTCTTGATCCTTTAATCAGTACTATGTGTAAATTTGAAATTGATACCATTTGCAAATCTGCCAACAACCCGGAAACATCCACCAACGGAGAGGTAGGAAACAAACATTTTCCATTTCGGTACTTATTTTATGATTATACTTATACAAAGTTATTATTATTAAATACTTCTTTTGGCGGCCTGGTGGCGCAGTGGTATAAGCGCCTACTTCTAAATCCAGAGGACCAAATCCAGCTAGGTCATTTTTTACCGCTGAGAATATTCAACGGCGCTTTTCTCGACACTCTAACACAAGCCATACGTTAAATAAATAACAAACTACTTGCAAAGATTTAGTCAGTTTGCCCATTCTATTTTTTTTACAATATATTATGTTTTCGGTTTAATGAAAATTTATCCATAGAAGTTATGTAGGATGCGATAGGATAAAACACCTGTAAAATCTACATGTCAGAGTGGGACTACCAACTGGGATCATATTGTGGATATATAGACATTTATCATTAAAAACAACCATTCTCAATATTATCTGGACAGAGTACAACTCCAAAAATTTTTTTATCCTACCGATATGTGTTATACTTCTTTTAAAAAAAATCAAGTAACTTCAAGATATGAAGGCGGATCAGAAAATATTTTAAAACCTACTCTCCTTGAACATACTTTTGTCAGTCAGTCTCCCAAGTGTCCACTGAAACTCAATGTGAGTTTTATTATAAATCTAAGAATTAAAAATTATGAACCTGTTCCTATACTACTTCCTCTCTCTACCCCGTCATAAAAGGCCTAACCTAGGTCAGTTTATTCCATATTAGCTAGCTCTTACACAATAGCACAATATTATATTGGAAGAAGCCTTAAATGTAGCCTGTTCTTTAAAATATAGGGTGATGATTTTAGAGGTGTGGTTTTCAAGAAGAGATAAAACGCATATAATTTGATGTTATGGCTAAGAATTTAGTTTTATTATAAAGATAAGGGTTTGCCATTATGTTTTAAAAATGATTTCGGGTAAGTGGCCGCTGCAGCTGACTCGAACAAATTCCAGCCGAGAAGCCCAATTTTCAACCACTTTTTGAACCGTATGTCAGCAATAACGCGCCGAATATTCTCTTCCAAGGCGTTAATCGTGTCCGGCTTATCTGCGTAGACAAGCGACTTCACATAACCCCACAAAAAATAGTCCAGCGGTGTTAAATCGCACGATCTTGGAGGCCACGCCACAGGCCCACGACGCGATTTTTACTTTATTTTAGAGTGATTTTAAAAAAATTTAGAGTGATTTTTTCTAAATTTGCACTATTTGCAAACGTTGTTCAGAAGTAAGTCTATTCATTATGAAATGGCAAACCAAACTGAGCATAAATCAAGTGACAGCTGTCAAAAACACCAACTACGAAAAAAGTAGTGCCAGATTGAAAACCACGCCTCTAAAAAAAACACCTATATATAATTAATAGACAGGGAGATGTAAGGCTTCTATCTGTATAATATTGTGTTGGAAAAACACTATATTATATTGGAAGAAGCCTTAAATCTAGCCCGTTCTATAAAATATATATTTTATAGGAAGAGCTAGGTTCAGGGCTAGGTTAAGGCTTCTTTCAATATAATATTGTGTTCTTTTCCGATAAATAGAGAGCTACAATTTAAACTTTTCTGCTTTTAATTTAAAGAATTCCATCTAGAGGCGGTTTAATTATTAGTTATTGTTTATTTTATCCTAAATTAGTGGACATACGGTTTGTAATATTTGAGGTTATTTTATTGTTCTAATAAAAGTTATAGATGTCTATTTTGCTCGTAGGTTGAAGAATGTTTAAAACAAGCTTTTGTGCGTCGAAGTATCCCAACTCCAGAATGCGCAAATGAAGTAGCATCTTTGATTGATGGTGCTCGGGCGGACATTGGAGCTGACCCGCTTCTACAGAGAGCCTGCACCGTTGACCTTATCAAGTATTGCGGTCATTTAGATCATGGCGCTGGTAGACGTAAGTTGGTTTTCTTGAACAAGCAAACTTGCTAGTCATCTATGAACGAATACAATTTTAAATAGCTAAGCCTAATCTAAGTATGGTCGTATCCCGGTTATCCATATTTTTTTTTCTGTCGAATGAAATGTTAGACAGTAAAAAAAAATATTTAATTGTGTTAATATGTAATGTATTAAATTTATGAATTTATTTCTTGACAGTATTTTAAAAGCGGCAAATCACCTGAAAAAAAATGGATCAAACTACGTTCTAAATTTTTATATGTTAAAAAATTGACATTTATTTTGTCAGGTGATTTTCTGCTATTAAAATACTGTCATCAAATATAATTAAATATACAGGGTGTACCAAGACCATTCATGGAGACTTAAGGGGATGTTTATGTTCCCTATAATGCGTAAGAAATTGTATAAAAAAATGCAGAAATAATTCATGTCCAAATTTATTAATTTTATCAAAGCGGTCATGTAAATTTACTTTTTGTACTTCGCTCTTCCGTTTTCTCTCCGCGCTCAACCAGGGCCTATCAATGACCCGGCGCGACCTCGAGAGCGGATCAACTTGCGACAAGAACGATTTAATATTATCACGAAAGTTTAAATTTTTTTTTTCTCGCAAATATGATAAATTTTGATATGAGGTTAAAACAAATCATGTTTGAAATCACAGGGCTAGTAAGCTGAACATTTTATTGGGAATGTTCTTTGAACACGGTGTATTCAAATAATTATTATTTGTATTGCAAATCATTTTCTCAAATAATTCTTTTTAATTTTTTTATGGTGATGGAAATTCAGTCCAAATAATAAATTGAGAGCCAGAATATTTAAATGAAAATTAAATGTTCAGTATGTTGGTTTCAATACAGGCAAAATTTTAACTTTTAATTCGTTTGAGGTAGAAATATTCAAAAAAGAAACTATATTAAAAATTGTGAATATGTAATTGTGACGTATAAAACCCCAGTCTCATATAATTTTCACTTTTTATACATCTTAATATTTCCACATAGGGTTAAAATATACATTATTTTGCTCTTAATTTTAAATACTTTACCAATATCAATATTTCTATTTTTCAGACATCAAATGCTTGCAATTAGCTTTGAATGATGACACAAAGGAATTGGAGCCAGACTGCAAAACCCAGCTTACTAGAAGAATAGAAATGTTTAAAAGTGCAGCTTTGGTAAAATAATATTTCATTTTCAATATTTTAAATTTTGTATATGACACATTACATTACTCATAAGTATAATAAATAATATAAACTCGTAATGATTCTGGTATTCTAGTTTTTTACGATAATAAAAATTACAAGCTGCATCATTTTTTAATCTGAATGATGAACGTATTGTCATTATAGTCGATTGAAACATTAAAAAAACCATAAAATAAATTAGTATACACTCATTTCATTAGTTATGTCAAAATCACCACTTCTAATCATTAACCATATCTTTACGTATTTTGATAGATAAGGTTGACAGCTGGGACTATTTTTTACTGATTAAAGTTAATTTAATAATCTTACCTTTCTCACAATTAAGATGATTTTCTTAATATTTTTTTTGTAGTTTTTTGGTTGTGTTTTATATTTTTAAATTTGGATGTTCTTTTTACTGAATTTTGCATAATTTTATGCCTGTAGAGCTTTTGAGACCATTAAATTGATACATTAAACATTTATTTTCGAGCATTTTTTGTAACAAATTTAAAGCAAATCCAAGCAAATTCAGCTGATTGGAATTTTTCATAGCAAAAGTTTGCATTGGCATTCCAGACTATACTTCATAGAAGCATCTTAATACACATTTCTTTGTGGTGATTTTACTCTTCCAACAAAGAATTGTTAATTTTTCAAACGTAAGAGGAATCTTTACATTGATGCAATTTTTCTGTGTTCTTTGTGTCGGCTTACAAGTTTATTTATGGCTATGATCTATCTGGTCTGCTTCTAACTTTCTAAACCATACTGCCTCTTTCGGTGATCATACAGTTTGTTAAATCCACTTCGGGCCCGGCCAGAAGATGACAGGTGAAGACGACAGACACACGAAAATCCTTTCGTACCGCCGTCCGGTTTACGATGACACAGAGATTTCTGTAGACCTCCTCCAACACTCAAAACTCAGGTTAAGATGAGCTCGCTACGTAGTCAATCAAATCAATTCGAAAATAACTTCTTTAATGTGGACTGTATTCGAAAAAGTGAGTACTTAGAACGATCCAAAAAACGGACAGCGTCACATCGGCTGTCTGAACTTGGAATGCACACAGTATTGCCGGCGACAACGCCTTTTATTCGCAAATACTGCGTATTTCGGGAGTTTACCTAAAGCTAGGTACATAATTTCCAATATTTTTAATACTTAATTTTGTATGAAAACATCAATGATTTTCTTTTAATATATATCAACTTTATATCTAGCTTAAATACTTCAGTATGGCATATTGTAACACTATAAGAATACATCTTTTATTAAATATCCTAAATAAAAGTATAAACCCTACTTATTCTAGGATTTCTGATAGTTCTCAAGCCATTATATGTCAATATTATCACTTATTATAATTATACCTTAACAATTACATGATATCTAAAAGTGTACTTACACTCTATGCTTAGCTATAACATTAAATATATAACAATTTCTTCATACAATAACAAAGGTGTGAATCTTCTTTATTTCGTTTCAAGAAACACCTGCAAAAAAAGTCCCGATGGCAACGTAAACAAACATCTACCTAACACGTGTCATTTTTTGAATATGCATTTCTTAAAAGGACTTTACCGTGACGTCATTGGGATTCCCTCGAGGGATTTACCTCGTGTGAATACAAGGTCAAAATAATTAATATGTATGAAGTTAATATTTAGCCGGAACACAGTTAAAATTAAAATCACTGTTTAGGTAAAAGAATTTCTAGAAATATTCTTGCATGAAATGCCCTACCCCTTCAAACAAAACTGATATTAACAGAGTAATATTAACATAACCTAACAATATCATAATTATCCAATACCATTAATATGATCGGAGGTACCCACTTAATATTGTAAATCATATTGTCAAATTAACATTTGGGCTATAAATCATATATCTACTATGGTGTTATTTTGTGCTTGCAGGTCATTCCACCACAGGATTTTGGTGATATATATGAACAAGTCAATTCGTCTCCAGCAAAGAAGTATTTGTTGCTGATGTCTTTAACGTTTTTAGGCATGATATTCACCATCGGACTCTTCTGCGGAAGGGTCACTAGACGTGCGATGTATATGAAGAGAAAATGAAAAAGGGCTTTGTACAGCAGACACACCACAAAATTTTCGAGGCTATCTTGAAACTAGTAGTTCTTTAATTTGTAACATAAGATATGCACAATATCCCGACGTTAAATGTAAGTTTCAAATTTGCATTTTTATATGGCATTACTGGTAACTGGTAACCTGTAAATTATTTTATATTTTATTTACTTGTAGATAGGTTATTAAAAGGGTCTTATTATTTGAAAATATGGTTTATTATTAGAATAAATGATAATGTTTGTACTTACCTATAATATTTGTATTTTTGATGCAGTTTACTTGGTAAATAAATATTTTAAGACCATAATAATAGCATAGTGTACTTTTAAGGATGAGTTATTATTATTTTATTGATTTTTTTTTTAAAAAAAAGGTACATTTTAAGTCATTTTTAGTCATTTTCACACAATTTATTTTTCACCATTATAATAGAGTATTCGATTTATAAGATTCCACTTTTTAACATTAGATTATTATATGATTGGATGCTAATTGCGGAAAAGCTATAATTTATTAATTCATTTTAAATATCAAACAACAGCAGTACGACTGGATTATAAATCAAATCATTTTATGGATCCACCATTACTCATAAGGCAGAGTACTGTCTTATAACTAAGCTGTAGCGTTTGCATACTTGATGCAACTTTAAGTATTTAATAAAAAAATATTACTCTGATTCCACCTAAACCACATTTCGTATGAAAATAAAAAATACAGATTAATTTCTTAAACTTCATTTTTGGTTGAAAGGTAAAATTTTCAAAAAAAAATTGTTGACAAATGATATCTAAAAACTGGTTGTTTTTAAATATCAACAAATTGCAGCCGTATTCTTCTATTGTCTTGAAAAAAATTAACAAAGACAAGGAAACTATTAAAACAATAAAAATAACAAGGTTTTACTTCGGCTGCATCATGAGACATCCAGAGACTTACGGCATCCTTCATCTGATAATTCAAGGAAAAATGGCAGACAAAGGACATCATGGCTTAAGAATCTGCAGAAGTAGTTTTGCCAGATGATTGGATCTCTTGCTGCCGTCTATAGGATTATTTTAGGCATGATCGCCAACGTTCGTTCTATTCCAAAGTAATTCGTAATCTTTACCAGGCTTCATTACTTGGATCTCAACATAACTGTTGACTATGTAATATATACTTAGGGCTGGTCCGAATAAACCACCCTCTGATAATCACACATTGCCGGCCGCAAATCTTTAACTAGAAGAATTAGTTATCTCATGGTTGGTATGGCTAAGACTTTTATTTTTATAATTGACTACATTTGTTCAATATTAACTTTTTTTGGTTCACTTATCCGTGGGAACTAATTGCAATTATATATATCTATCTCAAACTGTTTATCTATATCAAACTCACAGCACACAGCGGTTTGCCTTAGCTTTCAAACTGACAAATTGCCTAACAAATCTTTATTATTATATAATGCACTGCCCATAGAATACGGACCATCAGAATGTGGTTTAAGTACCAGCTTACTTTTTTCCTGTAGTTTCGTTTTTGAAAAGGGATACATTTCAGTGCATAATAAGACAGACCCAGAGAGACTCACTCTCATATTTATGTACTATTCATATTGTTTCCATATTGTAGCAAAATTGTGATGTGTGCCAATAATAATAATTTACTTTGTTGATTTCTTAATTATTTTTTTTTTAAATATTGTAATTCGTTAATAAATGTGTATATTTTTACTATGATAGTATAGAATAAGTAATAATTTATTGTGTATAATTATTATATCTCTGTTTTTAATTTTAAATAATGTGGAATGAATTTTAAAAATATATATTTTTGCATTTTTAACTGTACCCATGGCCAGTTCTTCATTTAAGATTCTATATTTTTCTTTTATTTGTTTATAATACATGTTTTTTTAAATAATTATTATAGTTAAAAAATTCTTTATTGAAGATTATGTTAGCAAACAACATTTTTGTTTGTAGTTATTGAACAACAAACAAAAATCAATACTGAATTACATTCTTTTATGAAACATCATTTCCGCTTAAAGGTACTTTTTTGCGGGCAAAAGTGACAATTTATAATTTTCTGCTCATTTTTTTAAGTTTCATTATGAAGTCTGAAAATCCTAGAAATAAATTCAAACCGTAATAATAAAATATATGGCTTTCATATTCTTCATAACAACCACAATTTAAAATCAATTCAGAATAGCCTCAGCACAATTCTAACGAAAAAAAAACATGGCTAATATTGAATCTATCGCTAAATAATCGCTAATAATTGTAAATTATTTCCTCAAATAATAAATCCCAACAGCTCACCAATATCGTATGCAATAAATATACTTTCAAAGATTTTGAAAACAGTGATCTAAGTTATACAATGTTTTATATGTTGATGGATATTAAAATTCAAAATACTTTCAACTTAAAATTTTTTAACTTTATGTATATGCCTCAATAGTCTTATCCAACTTATTTTAAATAATCTTCACTGTCTGTGAATTTATAACACTGGATGGAAAATTGTGTTCAAAATTTGGTTTGCTAAAAAGTTTTTCTTTGGATTTGTGTCGTATACAACTATGTATGTTTGTATCAAAATTTCCTGGCAGCTGATCATATTTACTTTTGTCAAAACGTACGTCTCAAAATACTATGAGAGGTATGTAGTGACTTTATTATGTTGCTGCGCAAACTAAAAAAGTAATATTTTAATAAAAATACTGTAAGCAGTTTTCCAGTTGCCCCCATGCTCCATGCAACCTATTTGTTAATTTTTCATTTGATACCTATTTCTGAGGACTTCAAATCATTATCCTCTTCATTATTATTTCCGCTCTAACCATTGATGATGAGCCTGACATCAGTTAGTAATTTCCATGGTAGCTACATTCACCTTTTTATGTAATGATGCAATTTCTTAATAGGTATAATAATGATTTTTGTTGTAACTGTGTGTTTGTTAGTAAATTTTTGATGTTATTTTAATGGCTTTCATGACCAGACTAGGTATTTAGTATTTTTATTGTATGTTGTTGCTGACATTAAATTTAAAGACAACACAGCTACAAATTTGCGAGAAGTTTTCGGGTTGTAGTAAATGGTCTCGGCAGTTGGAACTATCCTTTACAGCCTCTCCGTCAACACAAGCGATTGCTTAAAAATTTTAAGGAAACAAATTTTATAAATATATTAAATTTTCAGTGGCAAAAATACCAAATGACAATCTGAAATATAGCATGCCGGTCTCACAAAAAACTTTGACGTTGTACCTGTATCATAGCACATTCACTGTCCATTCATACAAGGAGTTTAGTTTTACTTTGATATGGGTACCATCATCAAGGCATCAAGTAAGGTATTAAGATCGATCATTGGCGCTTCGTATGTGTTTGAGATTATAGAAGCGAGGATAATCCATTATGTTATTAAATATAATTGAATGCGGCATCAGCTGTTGTCAGAATTTTTAATGCAATTCAAGGTGCCTGCTGTCAATCGCAGAAAGACCATCTTGTATGCACAACGCTCAACCTCATTTTAAACAGCCACTCTAACAACAAACAGAAGTCTTGAAGGCCAACTACTCCGTGGCACAACCTTTGTTTTTATTCATTTGTGCTGAAAAGACTTACATATAACTGCTATGGTTCCCTCGCTAGCAATTTATACCTGTTATTTGTATTATCTGACAATATCTCAGACTTTTGTGGTGCCATTTTGTAATACTTTAAATTAGACATCTTTACATCACATAAATTATATAGGTTTGGAAATTTTGGAATATTTTTTGTATAAATATATAATAAAAAGTTATCCAGTTTTTTTAATAAATTATGAAACTATTGACTGAATGGTAAATTGCAAAAATATTAACCACATTCTTGCCACCCAACTTGCTTAACTAAATCTTGCCAACCAAAGTAATTTATATATTTTATGGAAAAAAAAACGTTTCTTTTCATATGGATATTTGCATATTATATATACAATATTATTGATCTGTAAAAACAAATTGAGTGTATTTTGTTATACAAGTGTTTTTTATTGTATCTTCGTAATAAAATGTTAAATGTATAGTTTTTCAATATGTTAAGGAGCAGATGTGTTGCATTGGGGCCAAACAATGAAACCCAATTTAAGAAATGCTAACTCATCTCTCTTGGTAGTGAGACTTGCATTTTTTTTATGTATGATTTAATGAACTTTAAATCATAAACCTTAAATCGCTTACTTCTCTTTGAATTAATTGCGTTTATTTTACCCATCTAACAAATAGTGATACAAAATATACTAGTATTTTTAACAGAAATTATTTCAATTTTAGAGTATGCGACATCTGCTCTTTAGGTACTTCTATGGTTTACCACTAATTTTCAAACTGGTCCTCAGTTTTAGCTTAAGCTTATGTTTATGTATTTTTTTTAGGTGTGTTTAATTTGCCTTTTGCTGTGAAATAATACATTGTACAAACATACAATCTAAGTTTTATTGTTTAATTTCTTATCACGTTTACATTTTTCTCGCACATTAATATGTTTTGTTCATTGAACAGACTGATAAATTAGCTGATATGAAACGGGATAAATTGATAGGAGACCTCCACAATGAATAACCCGTCTTGCATCTCATTGGATCTGGTCAAAATCTGCTAGAGTTGAGAGATGGTTCTGTGAACCAAGCAGCAATATGGTCAAATATACCGCATTTGAATTAAACTATCATTATTCATTTGTCTGTCACTCGAAGGTCATAAAATCTTAAAACCCGTCGTATAGGTAGGTCTTTGAAATCAATTGCATAGTGCTTGTCTAAATTGAATGTAATACTTTGTAAATAGCAAATGTACAGTCGGGAGCATTCCGAGCTTTAACCTGACCACTTAAAGTTGAACTGAGATGCAAGAAAAGAGAGATAGATAATATTTGCATCGTTTCATCTTTGCCACACCGTAAGACTGTATGTAACATATCTATCACTCACTATCACTGCTAGTGCAGTAATTAGCCCGGGAGCTGGTGAATATTTTTGTAACTTATTTTTGCAAGCAGCAATCAAGGTTTTTTTTCAGTTTAATTGACGTTTTTTTCATAAATCGACAGTCTGGCTATTGGGTTCCAACTGGGCAAGGAGGATTTAAAAAATTGAAAACTACGTAAATGCATTGAACTTATTTTCGCAAGAATGCTACTTATTATAACAAATGTCCCGGCCGATCCGCTTCCAGCGGATCCGAAGACCAGTCCTCTTCAGTCGGGACACAGCTGGGTGGCTTCTGATGCCACGTTCTCAAGGTGGACTGTAGATCCGAGCTTTCCAAGAGTCAGTCTCCTCAAATCAAGCTAGCCTGATTTATAATGCAACGATTTCAAAAAGTTCAAAATGATTAAAAGTCAATAAAAACAGAATTGAAAGTTATCACACTATTTATTCAAAACAGTATATTCAACGGGTCGTAAATCCGTTAAATAAGCAAAAGGATATTGTCTGAATCACAATTTAAAAACACAGAATAAAGTTCAGTACTAATTAAATTAATGCGAACAAACATTGACAGTTTATAATACAGTTCTCCGAAAAGGTGACAATTTGTGACTATTTATTTTATGAAATAAATGTCAGATTGTCTTCAATTCACTCACCGATATGTAGATTTCAGCCTAACTTCTCAATCGTTCACTAAACGAGTCTCGAACGCTGAAGTACATTTGTTTTTGGTAATTTGTGACCTCGTTGATTTAGCTCGATTTTATCTCGTTGCGTGATTAACATTTAGCTCTCGTGGTATCCAAAACCTCTGGCTGGATGGTACGTAATTAATAGAGTTACACCAACTTCTAAAAATTTTTAACTAAGTTAATATTCGCGACGGCTATCGATTGACGTTATAAAACACTGACAGCGAAACGGTGCCTAGTCACGTCTTGCTAGAAACAACTAACCCGAATGTAGGTATGAGGCGACCTTTTATTCACGCGTTTCCGCTTTCGCCCTTCAGCGGACGCACCCCCTTCATACCTCTTGCCCACAACCTACGAGCGTTTTAGGAATATTTGAAATCACATAATTATTATAATAAATTTTTTTTTTTTTCCATACTTATTGGTTGCTAATATTATGCTAAACAAATATATTCCCTTAATCTAAAAGATATATTTACATGTTTTCCTTGTTGGTTAAAAACGATTTTGTAATTATATAATAAAAATAAACAATTCGTTTTTAGCCTAACTATTAAATTATAGGTATTCTATTTTGTTTCCTTGACCTACAAACCTAAATCCAGTGACTTTTTCCTTTGAATTAAATATCATTTCGCGGCGAATGTTAATGGCCTGTTAATTAGGTTCTCGTTAAATACCGCGCGCGACCAAGCGTTTTGTTTTCAAATTGAAATCCATTAATATGTTACGCCTCGCACGCCCTTAATTGCTTTATAATGATGTTATTTTGACTTAAGATTTAAATATCTTACCTATATAAATGTTACGTATCTACCTTATGGATACTTCAAATAACAACAAAATATTATCATTATACAGTTTTACAATCTTACAAGCTAGACAAAAAACATTTATACATATGTGGATAGTGATCATTCTCACATTCAGTCAATTTTGGCACCAAAAAACTATAGTTTTCTTATACTATTAAAATATTAAATAAATGTGAATATTTAGAATTCACCGTTACCAATTTTTGAAAGACCTTCGCGGCGTCTTTAAAGGCAAATTTCCCGTCTCGTTTTTATTGCGGTACGGCGCCTCGTACACTTATATGACGGTAAGGGTTTGTTTATTACGTACGCTTAGTAATCCGTGCTTCTAAGCCATCCTTTTGTCATACTAAGCTAACTGCGCCGTATTTTCAGATATTTTGCCTCAAATGATATTTTTATTTAAAATTCGTCAGTCTGGTGTTGCCAACTTATAATTTCCGAAATTAATTTCCTGAATGTGAGTTTACCTCATATTTCCCACGACATTCCGCCCTCTCTGAAACGTTACTCTTTCAGCCTTTGATGGTCGTGGACTCGTAAAACTGCCACTTTGACTGCCGGTCGTTTGTAGTGTTTCCCGTGGCTTTTGACGGTTACCGCCCGGGTTTGTCCGTCTGTGCCGGGGTGTGTTTGCACTACTATGCCGCGCAGCCAAGCGTTTCGCGGAAGTCTTTTTTCGATTATGAAATACCACGTCGCTTACTTGTATATGTTTCACGGGTTGTTGCCATTTTTCTCGGTGCATGAGACGCTCGTGATGCCGGAGTCGTATGGCAGGTAGGTCGGCCCTCCGGGCAGATATCGCCTTTCCCTGTCGGCCCCGGCAATACGGACACTTTTGAGCCGTTTTCCACACGGCGCTTCGCGCTTTTGTTATATAGAAACGCTGTCTTAATTCGTTTAATACGAACCTTTGACCTTGATGGGAGCTCGACTCATGCACATGGCTTATCAATAGCTTGGTGTATGGGTGACTTGCATCCAATATGGCCGGCTTAATACATTGCAATGCGATATTTCGCATTGCATTTATGCGACCGCCTACACGCAATATTTTTTCGTCATCTAAAAATGCATTTAGATGACGAATTTCACTCGATTTTGTCACTGGCCGATTTGCGCTTATATCTTTTAGCTCCCCAGCGAAGATTTCATTTTGCGCTTGTCGTAACCAGTACTTTTCCGAGTTACTGATTTCTTTCGCAGAAAGCGCCCCCCGCTCCCCCCTTTTTCGAAAGATATCGACCGCCCTGAACACCCACGCTGTACAACGAATTAGGCGCGTCCATTTTGAATATTTGGACGCGTCTATTAACGCTGTTTCGGTCTCAGCAACGTGAGTGACAAAGACGTTATTTGTCACTTTGTTGTGATAATTTATTTTCACCTTTTGAAAATTAGAAGTTAAATCGTCTCTTAATAGCCCGTCGCGCTCGTTGCGTTGTAAGTGCAACGCGCGCCCGCCATTTGTCCCGGCGTCGAAATTACCGTTTTTTAATTTCGCGTCGCGTTCCTTACGTTGTGAATGTAATACGCGATCGCTATTAGCGCCGGCGTCGAAATTACTGTTTTTTAATTTCGCGTCGCGTTCCTTACGTCGTGAATGTGATACACGATCGCTATTAGCGCCCGGTCCGATTTTACCGCTTACTGACCACCCAATTAATGCCTTTGTTACCACAGGACCCTGGCGCCAATCACCATGGACTTCCTGGGGCAAGATGAGGCCATACTGGTCTTGTCCGATAAGCATTTTTATTTTTCCGTGAACCGACTTAATAGGTAACCTAGATATAAACGGATAATTTTCTCGTAATTTATCGATATCTAAATTATGATAAGGTAAGTTTAGATTTTTCATAGTTTTCACATGTTTTAAATTATAAATTACGGAATTGTTTTCGGCTTGAATTTTTATATCTACCGACCGAGTACACGAGTTCTGTGATTTCATACCGTTAATACCTACTATTTTTAATGTCGATGCCACGCCCTTTGCGCCGATTTTGTTTGCTATTTTTTCGTCGATTAGAGTCAGAGTCGATGCCTCATCCAATAACGCGAGTATATCCCTGGACCCAGCCTCGCCCGTGACCTTCACATTGACAACTCTGAGTCCAATGCTTCCGTTCTCATGACGTGTGTGCGTCACGTGACCTGTCTCGACCGTGGTTGACCCCTCCGGAGGGGCTGCTTGGCCGGGTTCCGAACGCGTTATCGGATGAAGTAACTTATGGTGTTTACTTTTGCATCCGTTAATTCCGCACGACACTTTTCTTTTACATTGAAGTGCGGTGTGTCCTAATTTTAAACAAATAAAACATAAGTTTTCTTCCCTGACCCAATCGCGTTTACTGTTTAGGCTTAGAGCCGCAAAATTCCTACAAACATTTAAATCATGATTTGTTTTTTTACAGTACAGACATTTTTTAACTTCTAACGATTTTTCGTAGGTATTAAAAATATGCCTACGCGTCGGCTCTAATTTTTTAATCGCGCGCGTTTTTAACTCGCTGCGTTCTTTGACCGCGGGCTTTGAACTACCTGAGTTAGTTTCCTCTTTTGCGGCCGCGTCCAGTAATGACTCTAGCCATTCCCCGAAATCTGTAAGTGTGGGATGTTCGCCTTTGAATTCTTTGTACCACTGAAGCCTTAAATATTGAGGTAATTTTAAAATTAATTCTTTCAACAATGGCGGATTAATTAAATATCCGTCATGTCCCATACTTTTAAGTGAGTGTACAATGTTGCAAACAATGGTGCCAAAATTAACTAATTGTGAAAGTGAGTCACTTACCCCAATATTCGGAACACTGCGAGCCTCTGTCATCAGTTCATCTATGCGAGCATCTGGTCTGCCGAAGCGTCGATAAAGCACCTTCATGATGGCAGGAACGTTCTCCGGTTCGACTAGCAGCGACCTCACAGCCTCCCTGGCTGGCCCGCTGAGTGAGGCAGCCAAACGGATTAAATTATCTGCATTGGAGTAGCCGCACATCTCGTTCCCTTGATTGAATAAACTAATGAATATTGGAAACTCATTAGTGTTTCCGGTAAACTTCGGCAAGTCACGTAAAAGTTTTGCACGCGCCGACACTAACATGTTATTTCGATATGAATCACTTATATTAGGCACTGACACACACACTTTTTCAGTTTTTATCGGCGACCGTTGTCGGTAGCGCGTTGTCTCGCTCTCGCCCGGCCGCCCCTCTTGTGTCGCGCCAATACGGAGATTTCGAAACGCCTGTTTCAAATCGTCCGCCCTTGTGTCGATTTCCGGTATTTTCGTCGCGGCCCATTCGCGACAATACCTAGACGATGCTGATGAGTCTGCGATGCTGCCCTCATCGTCATCTTCTTCCTCGGCCTCGATCATCTTTTTCTTGATCTCCAGCCTTTTTGCTACCAGATCCATCTGTATTCTGGTGGCTTCTGCTATGGCTTTTGCCTGCAGCCTGGAGTTTTCTGCAGCCGCCTCTGCAGCGGCTTGTGCCTGCAGCCTGGCACTCTCTGCAGCGCCTTGTGTCTGCAGCCTGGCACTCTCTTCTGCCGCCTCAAGGTCCGCTTCCAGCAGTTGTCTGGTGACGCTGCTTCTCGAGGCGGCCGACGTCCTGGACCTGCGGCTTGCAACGGATGATGCCCGTGACGTAGGGAGTTCCTGGGCCGCTGCCTGCAGCCTCTCCTGGAGCCTGGATGGGCCTGCTTCCGTGCTGACCTGTTCGGCTTCCTGGGAATCCTGTGCCGTCATGCTCAGACGCTCCGTTGTGTACGGCGCTTGTTCCTCGGCTCTGTCCTGTCGGCGTCCTGCGCTGATGGTTCGTCCTGAACCGCGACTTGTATTGCCTGACAGTCTTTGCCTCAGGCGCTCGCTCTTCCTCTCTCCTGGAGTTGCCTGATCTGCCATATCCTTTTGGCTCGCTTGACTTTTTGACATCTTGTCAAAGAAAACTCGGGGCTCGTCCAATCTGCGCTCGAAAGGACCAACAAAGATGCTATGTTTCCCTGGAAACACTTCCGAAGGTCCGTAGGTCCGAAAGTCCGAGATTTCAAGAGGATTCAAATCCTCTAAGCCAAGTATGCCTGATTTATAATGCAACGATTTCAAAAAGTTCAAAATGATTAAAAGTCAATAAAAACAGAATTGAAAGTTATCACACTATTTATTCAAAACAGTATATTCAACGGGTCGTAAATCCGTTAAATAAGCAAAAGGATATTGTCTGAATCACAATTTAAAAAACACAGAATAAAGTTCAGTACTAATTAAATTAATGCGAACAAACATTGACAGTTTATAATACAGTTCTCCGAAAAGGTGACAATTTGTGACTATTTATTTTATGAAATAAATGTCAGATTGTCTTCAATTCACTCACCGATATGTAGATTTCAGCCTAACTTCTCAATCGTTCACTAAACGAGTCTCGAACGCTGAAGTACATTTGTTTTTGGTAATTTGTGACCTCGTTGATTTAGCTCGATTTTATCTCGTTGCGTGATTAACATTTAGCTCTCGTGGTATCCAAAACCTCTGGCTGGATGGTACGTAATTAATAGAGTTACACCAACTTCTAAAAATTTTTAACTAAGTTAATATTCGCGACGGCTATCGATTGACGTTATAAAACACTGACAGCGAAACGGTGCCTAGTCACGTCTTGCTAGAAACAACTAACCCGAATGTAGGTATGAGGCGACCTTTTATTCACGCGTTTCCGCTTTCGCCCTTCAGCGGACGCACCCCCTTCATACCTCTTGCCCACAACCTACGAGCGTTTTAGGAATATTTGAAATCACATAATTATTATAATAAATTTTTTTTTTTTTCCATACTTATTGGTTGCTAATATTATGCTAAACAAATATATTCCCTTAATCTAAAAGATATATTTACATGTTTTCCTTGTTGGTTAAAAACGATTTTGTAATTATATAATAAAAATAAACAATTCGTTTTTAGCCTAACTATTAAATTATAGGTATTCTATTTTGTTTCCTTGACCTACAAACCTAAATCCAGTGACTTTTTCCTTTGAATTAAATATCATTTCGCGGCGAATGTTAATGGCCTGTTAATTAGGTTCTCGTTAAATACCGCGCGCGACCAAGCGTTTTGTTTTCAAATTGAAATCCATTAATATGTTACGCCTCGCACGCCCTTAATTGCTTTATAATGATGTTATTTTGACTTAAGATTTAAATATCTTACCTATATAAATGTTACGTATCTACCTTATGGATACTTCAAATAACAACAAAATATTATCATTATACAGTTTTACAATCTTACAAGCTAGACAAAAAACATTTATACATATGTGGATAGTGATCATTCTCACATTCAGTCAATTTTGGCACCAAAAAACTATAGTTTTCTTATACTATTAAAATATTAAATAAATGTGAATATTTAGAATTCACCGTTACCAATTTTTGAAAGACCTTCGCGGCGTCTTTAAAGGCAAATTTCCCGTCTCGTTTTTATTGCGGTACGGCGCCTCGTACACTTATATGACGGTAAGGGTTTGTTTATTACGTACGCTTAGTAATCCGTGCTTTTAAGCCATCCTTTTGTCATACTAAGCTAACTGCGCCGTATTTTCAGATATTTTGCCTCAAATGATATTTTTATTTAAAATTCGTCAGTCTGGTGTTGCCAACTTATAATTTCCGAAATTAATTTCCTGAATGTGAGTTTACCTCATATTTCCCACGACAACAAAGGTGATAATAAAATTTTGTTTAAGTGCAGTTTGGGTGATTTTTGGAGATTAGAAATAAGTCTGACAACAAGCACCGTAAAAAATTATGTACCTTTCTTTCAAGTTTTTAAAAATTTGATAGTTGGTTAAATGCATTATACTATTATCGAAGAATCAGTCTTACTATTATTTAATATCACATAAGCTTCTCCGGACTAACCGGAAGATGCGTAACTCGCTAATTTATATGTGATTGTTATCCAAAACCTTCTTTAAACAAGATGCAGATGTCGCATCACATCTCAAAAATCCATAAAACATTGTAATTTATTGAAAAAAAACACATAATTTTAATGAAAGATGGTAATATATTTTTGAGGATTAAATTGAAAATTATTTACAAAACAGTGCACTATGTGCAGTGTATTACCAGGATAAGCTTTTCTAAACTAAACATGCTGTTAGGTGATTTGCATCTGGGCTATTTAACAACAAATACAATGATTACAGCGCTTATACAATGGTTAATCTTAATTTGCACATATTTTTTTTCAAATGATAGATTACATTCTTAAGTGAACAAAATAAAAACAGTCTGGTTAATATTCTGTATTGTAAAAAAAAAAAAAAACAATTTTTCGTTAACCGCATAAAATACAATTGAAAAGAATGATTTCATTTGTATTTCACCGCCAAATCCACAAAATGCAAAATTGGTCAACGCCTGATGTTGTGTTGCGGATCAGTCCGACCATGGTGGCATATTTGGAATATGAAGAATTTAGAGTTTTACACAGTGGTTACATTTACATATGAAGACAAAAAAGGGGATACTAGTAAAAATCTATAATACAGATTTCACAAATTCTAGACAGAGATCTAAATGTCTCTTAACTTTTTCTGTTTATATATTGTGTACAGTGACTGGTTATTTTTATAAATTCTTATAAAATAATTGGGTGTTAGTGCTTAGTAGATTCAAATTGTTTTTATTTAAAATAAATGATATTCGCAGCGAAGTGTACTTTGCTTGAAAGTGTAGTGTGTATTCATACTCTAACTAATGACGATTTATATGCATGTCAATTAATCAAAATAACGGTAACAGCCTCTTTTGGTACAGATGGCGTCTAATTAAGAAGACATTACAATAAAATTACATCAATTAGATAGGTATTTAAGAAAACAGTAGCATTTACTACGGACACCATGGTTCCACAATTTGTACAGCACAGGACAATGTTTGAATTGGATTACAATTGTTCGCTCGGGTGCTTTTTGCGATGTGCGTATGCAGCACTCTCTCTTCGTTGCGAGACGTATGATATGCGAGGAGTGTACTCGACGTAAAGTGGCGTACTTAGGCGTGGTGCGTTTTTCACCCTCAGTTCACCTTCAGGCTCTGGCAGGACAAGATGTATATTTTCTGTGTAATGTTATCTGGTGAAAAATAAACGTCACTTATGGTGGCATTGAACTGAACTGAACTGAGTTGCTGTATCTATATGTTTTAAAAGATCGTTGGCTCATGCCCGAATTCGTACCCAGAATTGGTTCGTTCATTTTACCCTGCAACAGGGGTATGTCTTATCTTAAATCTGTTTTGTGTAAAAAATACTTGTGTGTTTCTGCATGCAACCTTCTATTTGATACTTAGTTAAATTACGCTGGATAGCCTAATATCATAAAGCTACTGGTGGTAGAAAACACAAAGCGTCTAGACGGTCCCACCTAATTGAGCGCCGTGTAGGATGATTTATAAACATCTAAAATTCGTTAAAACTGCATAAAATCGATAATATATTTTATATTTTGGAACAGTATATTTGAACTTACCATTATCAAGCTAGACTAATTTAAATAATGCCCGAGGAATCTTATGGGTTAGATGACAAAGAATAGGGTCTTAGGTAAAATGGTCTTAGGGATTTAGAAATCGAGGAATTTCATATGTTTTATCCTTTCCACTTTGAAACGAGATATTTATAGTTTATTAAACTATAGTTTATATCATACCACATAATAGGGAACATCACCAGTTTGAAGCCCTCGAATATTTTATGACGAAATTCTGTTTCGTAGCGTCATAAAACTGCTAGCTAGGTTGGCGTATTTTCTTTCGTTTGTGATGAACACTATGATTCTATTTAAGCCATTTTTAAAACTAGACAAAAAATTATAACTTATTTTTTTATATTTTTTATGGGTTTCATTTTATGAAAAAAAAAATCCTTTCGTCGTGTAAAATAATCAAATAACTTAATCTGGTAGGCGGTCAGCAGACTCTTCCAGAACATGCGACATTGTATTTGAAATGGCTTAATCCAAAATCGCGATACTTCTTTGCTAAAGCACCTCATAGTAACTAACATAATATGTCAGTTTAGCCAGGATGACTTCAATATTTAATGGCCTTTCCCAATTTTCGTCCATCAAAACCCTCAGACCTCAGACGGGTGTTTCGACGTCGACTTTTTAGTGGCCCGAACGAACTATAGTGCAGCGGCGCGCGCGCGGATGCTAAATTTTAAATTGCAAAAAAGTTATTAAAAGTTTTTTTATTCGCATTTATCCAGAGTCCTCTGGCAACTCCTGGGGTACCTAGTACTTTTTGTTAAAAAATCTAGGCAAGCCCGGTTTTTCGGCTTCAATGGAAGTACCGCCACTGCATACAAACGACCGCGATCTAGTGTTTGCCTGACAGGGAAAGGCGCATGTGTCACCAGTATAGCGGGGTGGTATCACCAGAGAGTCGGGCTGGAATGTCGGTCGACAAAGCTACGAATACTCATTCGGATGAGTTGCTGATTAGTAGATCTTACAGTGTCCAATTTAGATAGAATAGGGTCGATGAAAAACACTTAGCTACTCAAGTCGGTATTTTATTTATCTAGTTACTTTAAATCTACTACTAATCTATCTATCTATCTATATAACTAATCTATCTACTACTAATTTATTTAACTTACAAATAATTTTAACAATTAAATATGATACCGGCAGAGTGACGTTATACTCGAAGTTTGGATATCGTTTTATCCCCTAATTATATAGGCTTTTATAGAATTAAACAAGAATGGCTATTACACCCTGTAGTAATCATTTAATAATAACAACTGCTTCTACACATTGTTAAGTATTTAATAGTAAATTATTTAACCAGAACCTGACGCCTTACAGCTAGGCCCCACAGGTGTCATTAACGGTATCTTTCCCCCAGGCTACACGGGCCTGTGGTACTAATTTGCTATGAGTTGCTTCATTTCCTATCTCACTTTTACACTTTTAGCCCATTCAATGAGCGTTTTAGATGGCGGCAGTTATTTTTTAGGTCTGAGTAGATTAAAATAAACAAAAAACATACAGTGGCATGACATTCATTCGATTAATCATAAATTTTAGTACCATTTTAGTGTTTTAGGTAAATTTTGATACGCGGCTAGTAATGAATCTATTACACGGACATAATATTTCACATTAATAATATAATTTTTTTATAATAATTATGATGTGTAAATAATAATATAATATTCTTTTACGTGTTTCTATTTGCGTACATTGACTTGGTGTTCATTTTAACTGGCTAGTAATAAATTCCATAAATAATAAATGCGTTATTTTTGAAATTCGAATGTGATATTTGAGCGCTCTATCGAACTGTCAATGTTTCATTAATTAGTACTGATTTTCGCATTTGTACTCTCGAGTTACAAGATGCAACAGACGGACGGACAAAGGACAGGTATAGTAGTTTCTTATATATGCACGTATAAAAGCTAAAAGTTAAAGTTTTACTTTGTTTTAAAGTTACGATTCTCGGAATGTGTATTTTTTTAAACATTTTATCAAAATTTTAAAATACGTTAATATCTTATTGACTGAATACAGAAATCGAGAAAATAAAACTACATAAGCGTAGTTTATTTCATAAATATACTAATTCAACGATGTTTTTGGTTAGTTATGAAAAACAGAATCAATATTCTGTTTTTCATAACTAACCAACAACGGTTACGCATTAGATGAGATAGGACGATTCAATAACACGCCCAAGACAGAGAGCGTTGCCGTAAAGCAAATAATATTTCAACAATCTGATCAACACTGCCAAATTTCGATTGTGAGCGATTTAATTGCTTTGTTGCTAAAGTGCGGGCCCATGGCACGATGCACTTTATTTGAGTCATGTTGAAATGCTGAAATCATATGTTACTGTTAAGCAGTAAAAGAATAATAATAATTATAGGCAACCAAATAGAAATTGTTCAGACCAGATTTAAAATTGGTGACTACTTTATAAAGGGTTTAGGTACCTAGAGACTATAGTTCTTTGTTACCATGACCTGGTGTTTTTAGGAACCTTTTCTAATCAAATAATGTACCCAAACAATAAGTAAATAAAGGTAACAATGTAATCAATAGAAAACCACTTCTAGGAATAATTTGATTACCACAGTAACTGCCAGATCGCATTTCCTCATTCCAACGGCGTCGCACCAACTAACCTAAAAATCGCTACCTAGTTCTTTTTTTTTGTTGGATGCACTGCCAAGGCCAAATATTATAGTGCCCAGGCACTATAATATTTGGCCTTGGCATTGCGTAGCCAACTTCCTCTTACTTCAGAAATAGTTAACATTTGCTTGTCATGCTAGAATATGTTGACAAGTTATTCTTGAAAAAGTCTTATATGACGTGTTTGTAATATTACGTATAACGATTTTGATGTTATATTTTAATGTTGATATTATATGTTTGTTGTTTTGTTTAAATAAATTTTAATATAAGTCTTCTGTTTTATTGTATTATCACCCAAATTTATTGCGTACATAAGTGGATTGTTATTTTTGTACTTACGTAAGGGCAAATTCCAAAAGAAAAAGTTCTCAGTAAAAGGTTGAACCCTTATTTTTGCACAAAGGGATAACAACGATTTGTTCCACCCCGCCCGAGGCTTGGACCTAATCTTGCCGAAAGTAATTTACGGAAGAATATCTTGTGCGCATCTACTGTTCAACTAAACGCATACTATTTTTCAACTATATTAACGATTAGTAAAGTATTTAATGTCTTATTATAAAATCAATAAACTTTACCATATATAATAAGATATGCGCTACCTACTAAACTATAAAAACTAAAATAAATAAAATATATCCATTAACACTTGAAGGTAGACGACACGAAACAATCTGGCTGGACGAATGATGCATTGCCTCCTTTGGCACAGACGTGGTCTAGTTAAGAAGGCAGACGACATTTTGTTGCGGTGTTCATCGCACTCCATTCATTGTAACACGCGTTCATTGTAACGCATGCATTTTTTTTAATAATCCATATTCTATTAAGCCAATTAGTTTGTACAATTAATAATAATAAACAAATAAATAAATTGTTCTTAGACATTAAAATTACATATAAGTATATGCAAATTGACACGGAAAATATATTGCGTTATGTTGTTACTGTATACGAACCTTATCACTAAATAAGTTGTTATAATTTAGTTGCATACAAGTGAAAACATTAATATTGGCTAAACTAGTTTAGTGGCTTGTGTTATGATTGAATAATTAAATAAAAATAAAAAATAATTATATATTAGCAACCTAGCCATCAATCTAAAGTGGAAAATATTTTGTTTTTAGCTCTGTTATTTTATTAAAATTGTTGACTAATGTTATATATGTATATTATTCGACCAGCCTCCGGTTATAGTTGTTTTTCAAGAGCATAAATACCATACATACAAAAAATCAACTTTTTCGCGTTTGCCTATTCGAATGAAAGAGCAACAGACGGGCGGGCGGATAGACCGGAATTTTCTAACGGAGACCTATTAACGCCTAAACTGGATGGAACTGGATGGTCGTGCCGTGCGGAGTGCGGAGCCTTCGTTTTCCTCGGGCAGCGGCAGCGGCAGGTGTCTGCTGACGGCGGCGGTGGCGACGTCGAAATGACCCGGTCCCCGCTATCGAGCGTCAGTTGACGTAACGGCCGGACGGCCGGCGACCGTCACGGCGCGAAGGGGCTGAGGCCAGCTGCGCGCGCACCGCCCCTCGCCGGCTGTGCCATGGCCCGCGGTCAGCGTTGCCAACAGCCACTCATACAAATGCGATTATATTCGAAGCTCATTAAGGAGTAAAAGGGTAGGACAAAATAATCCTAAAATACTGATCTGTTTTGGACCCAACTAACTGAATAATAGTATGTAGCTTTATATATTTATAAATATTATAATTGTTTTATGTGTAGCTTATGGGTGAGTTGCTAGCTCTAGTAACTAAAGAAGCACGTGATATTCAGTTGTTTTTTTTAATATTAAAAAAAAAAGCATTTTTAACACTTACATTTGTCATATGGCCAAATATTATGTATCTATCTAGTATAATGAAATACGAAAAGAATAATATTTAACGTTAAAAAATTACGGATGCGAAACTACAGCTGTCGGCAACGCTCGGAACTACGCACCCCGCCCGCCTTAGCTCTCAGTCCGACACGAATACTTCAGCCGATGCCAGGGCGGACGCCGCGTCGCCGTTTCGCCCATCGAGCCAAACGCGATTTCCCGCGCTCGTTGTCACAATGACGACTCACGTTTGACACACGCAGGTTTCTTTGTCACGCCCATCGCTCCATCTTTTTAATGTTATCCCACTCAGTGAAGTCAACGCGTGACCTTTTCAATTTAACTCAACTAAAATACCTAAACGACAGTCGCTGTGTTGTCATGCTTGCAGCCTTAAATAAACTATAGCACAGTCTTTGCCAAATCTCATCTTAATCACAACTTAAAGGGTCATGGACTGAATGACCACTTGTTGTGAAAATCACGAAAGAACTGAAGGTGTTGCGTGGTTCTTGTCATTCAGAAGCACATCCATACAACAAATGTCCATTGTGTTCAAAACAGCGGAACATTGTTACGAAGAAGTAACACAAGATCTTCAGCAGCCCTGGAGCGTTCAGTGCAACTATGGAGTGGAGAAAATCGCCATGAAATAACCCGGTGAGAGAACGTATTAAAATTAAACTTTCATATTTCCATCAAGTTGAAAGAAATTATGTCGCGACAGAATAATTTCTCAACAGAAATTTGCATTTATTATACATTATTATAATAATTTTAAACACAGTCGACAGAAGTGTAAGAACATGCAACATTTCACTTTTATTTATAATATTTTTATAGAATACAGCGTTTAAATTTGCTTAAAATTTATCAAAAATGAAAATTTAGAAAACTCAAATGAAAAATAAAGGCTTATCAATAAAATACTGTAAACTAATACAAATGTAATAATATTAATTGTATATCGTTTTTTTTATAAATAAATAAATGTATTATTGCCGTATTAGCTCGCTGTGTATTAGCGCATGCATTTTCTTATTTTTGGTTTTCTTATGTTATGATTGGTTTCTTGGTCTTAAGCGTAACAGCGAGCGTACTAACGCGACTCTGCACAGACTAATATTTTTAATAAAACATAAATATTCACAAACCACAATAAAAGCGTTATAGAGGCCACAGACTCGATGAAAACCCTTAGAAAAATTCTCGGTCACCCGAGTTCTATACATATACATAGGTAAGGATCGTTGCAATTGAGAATTCAACAAAATAAAATGCCTTAGTTCCTTATTTTAACATAATTTATTTTTCATTTTGGATTATTTTTAGGATTATTATTATTTTTAGTATAACTAATTATTTATATAATAAAAATAAAAAAAACATGTTTCTGCAAATATGCTAACGATAATATCTAGTAGATAATATGTAATATGTAATATTTAGCAGATATGGAACTCATTTTCATAATTCAAAAATAATTTTGTAGGTTAAGCATTCAAAAAAACATTTAAATAATTGTAAGAGTAAACAAAATAAAATTATTAGTAAGTAAAAAAAAAAATAAGTAAATAAAATTATTAGTCGGAGTGCGATGATAAAATTTATTATTTCTGCAAGGTGTTCTGAATTCTAAAGATAATATTTTACATATACTTTTATTATCGTACCTTATTTAAATTCCACACGAGATGATTCAATGAAAAAATACATTTCATTGGTCGTCCACTTTTCTATGGTTCCATCGGCCAACTTTTCACATGCAAAGTTCTGAAATGTAAATTGTCTTTTTGTTGGAATGGTAGCGTGTATTTTTCTGCGGATCAATTTGCTGAAAAACGTCTTTTTATCAACAAAGGTACTTGAGAAAGACTGAAAAAATTATTGCTCGCCCGGAAAGCGGCAAGGAAGTTATTATTTCAGAATGTATAAGTTTGTATGCAGTAATAAAGGCACCTATTCGAGTATTTTTTTTTATAATATTAAACGGAGATTGGTAATAAATTATGCTCTAAGCCAACACTGTTCGCTCGGTGGGTTTAGCTATGCGTTATATTTATTATGCAACAGAATGCGTTACAATATAATAACCTAAGTGTTCAGTGCAACTTACTGATTCAACATTTTTATTGAAAGTCGTTTCGCGGAAACACAGTATTGGGTGATCCGTTTGCATTTACGATCAACTTGTAAGCAAAATATATGTTATAAATTTGTTTGAAAATATGTTTGTGAACTTTAATAATTAAATACAATGTAAATATGCTTGTATACTACTTAAACGTATGCAATTTTAAAAATATAATTATGTGAAAAATAAGGTGAAATGGTATGACATTATTTGAGCAATGTGATCACAGTGTGACAATGGTGCTTGCGTAGCTAAACTTTTTTTTTTTCAGTTTTATCATTAATTTTTTTTTTAGTATTATCAGTCTTCAGTCATACCACTGCCACGAGTATCAAGTTTAGAGCGCAATACAGAGTGGGCAAAAAAATCGATTGACTCACAATAATGAGTCAGAAGAAGTGATACACATTTGTATACAAAGGAAACGAACCACAGAAAAATGAACCATCTTTGGACCAACTCTTCTCTTGGTTACAAGAACGAAAATACTTTGACACCTAACGAATATTTTCACTTTCTTATCTCTACTGAAAAACCACAAAAATGTAGAAGACATGGTGTAACATTTTTGATGTAGATCCCTACTAACACCAAGTCTCCATCTCTGACCTGGGTATACACGCGTGGGCTTAATATATGTACCCACCGTGCGTAGCCGAAGTAGGTCGCTAGTTCCCAATAAACTAAAAATAAAAGAGAACCCCAGTGACAGTTTTCATAGAATTTTCAATGCTTTTCATATTTTAATTTTCGGGTCACTTGAGCCCCCGATAAAAACGAATTAATAAGTTTCTGGTTGTTAGGGTATTAATTAGCCCGGGTTGACAGCTAGACCCTGCTGGTGATATCGCAGCCTTTTGATCAAAGGCGATTCGAGCTTACGGCATCTGCAATGTATTTATTTATTTTTTACTAGAAATATTATCAAATCTAAAAACAATACCATTTTTTATTAAAGCAGCACATTAAAAATTTCTCTGTTAAACTACATAGGTTATAAAGAAAAGTATTCTGAGAGCGTTTTGTTGTTTTAGAATCGAGAACAGTGTATTAAGGAACGACTCTATTTTACTTTGTTGTCTGTGAAACTTCTTTTTCTTTCAATCATGTTAAATTTGTGGAATGAGGATAATATAAAATTAATCATAGTGCTTTCAAATCTGTACCCTGATTTCATTAGGGGAATTTTTAATATATTTTTTTTTTAACCCGCTTAGCTTTTCTTCTGTAGGATTTTCGAACTATCTGTATCTGAGCACGCCCTTCGAAATTATTATATACTCGCCGCTCGGGTTGGTCTAGGCACTGCAAAAGAGAATATGACTGGTACCTAAGGATACCTTTTTTGAGGCATATGAACTCGACTAGGTTATCGTTGCCACATTAGGCTATAATGATCGGAGAGTTGAGTACTTCGATATTGCAAGCAACGCTAGGAATTTGTGAAAGTTCTTTGAATAAATTATATTACAATGATAGTATAACCCTAAGGTTTCTATAATATCACCCGTTGATTTTTTTGACTTGAACACATGTTATGTGATTATCTGATATGCTGTTGTTATACAGTAGGTATGTGAGGTTTTGGTTATTTTAAAGTTAGGCGTTGTTGAGATAGATAGCAAACTTAAAAAAAGTGCCTTATGTCATACAAATATAATAGGGCAAATAGACATGGATTAGTCTTCCGCAAAAATAAGATATGTGAAATATGTTCAAGTAGCTTTTGAGCGAAACTCATCAGGTAGGGTAGTCCATCCTAGGATAGGTATTTAGCACCTAGTTAGATGGCCACGGTGAAGGTTCCGACATTGGCATGTCCAAATACGAATTTAGATGAGCTATGTGGTTGTGTTATTTTTACCCTATTTTACGTTTGGTGGTATCTACGTTTATCTATGTATTAAATATAATTTAATAATGTTATAAAGAATAAAGTGAAGAGTGGAAAACCACATTATTAGCATATGGTGAAAAAGCCCCTATTAAAAGATTGCGATTTATTGCGAAATAAGAAAAAACAATAAAGAATAAGATATGCGAAATATGTGAACAAAATAGAGAATCGTTAACACTGCCGGCAGTGATCGTTCCCGTATCATAATATTTGAATTTTAACTAGATAGTTAGGAAGTCGTTAGCGACTCTTTCAGTAAATATCAGCCCCAGTAATAGCGAATGTTGTTATCAGCAGTGTTGCAGGCTACCAACTGTACCCGAGTGTAACATGAGGGCGTGGTTATACATAGCACTCGTAAATCATTTAAGCGTAGAAACTAGAATGCTACAAAAAGCGCACCCGAGATAAAAGATATAATATTCCAACCACACCAGATTAAAATAACTTTAAAAATTAAAAAATTAAATTAAAAATTTGAGCGTTTTTGTGGAATGTCGAATGAAAATTATAATTGAAATTAATTACTATCGAAAGAACCAAGATTCAACTCCTAATGATATGTTTATGAAAATTTTTATCGCTAATTATTTTTTTTTATATCGAAAATGAAATAACAGTTTTAAAGGGAGTCAACCAGCAAAAAAATTACGTAAAACGATTGCTAAGCCTAATGTGCCCTGGTGCGATTCACACTTTACTTATATACCTACATCTACTGCGTACTAATATCATATGAAGAAGAGCTGATCGACGATCAAGCCAAAATCTTTATATTCCGAATGACAGAGCAATAAAAAAATGTGTACAAAAGCCCTGGAAGCACAGCCGATCGACATATAAGACTTTGCTGGACTGCCCATAATTAAGTTGGCCTAAAAGCCAAACGTCTCAAGTTTATGACTCCCGTGGGAATTGTGGTGCTTGCAATGCTTCTTCGCTAGTATCATTATTATTATAGTAGTGAAACATCGCTTTGATGTTATATTTGCGAATGTATCTACAGAGTCACAGACCTATTTAGGTATAACTATTTATATTATTTGACTTTATTAATATTTTTTTGCGGCGGTCGGCCAGACAAGAGTGCGTTTAACTGCGGTTTAACTCCTTTGGCTTATGAGGAAGTTTTTTATTAAATCGTGTGGTTTAGCCGTTTACGGAAAGCGCGCGGGCTGCCGACTGTCAAATGTCATTTAATTAAACGAATAACGTAATTGGTAATTAAAATATTTGTTAGTTAAATCTGTGCATATATGCACTTATCTTGCTTTCCTCGTGCACTCATCATGTATACGTAGTGATAAATTAAACTTCGTCGCGGTTGCTAATTAAATACTAGCGAAAGGCTTAAAATCACTTATAATCTAAATTACCTAGCGCCGACAATGTCTGTACAATGCCACTTTCATGATTGAAGCAATGCAGTTACAAGCGGCCTCACCTGTCATACCCATCCCCCCCGCCCCCCTCCCTTCCCGCGTACCACCCATACATGATGAGTGCACGAGGAAAACAAGATAAGTGCATATATGCACAGATTTAACTAACAAACATTTTTTGTTTGTTAGTTTTTAGAATGTGTGTGTGTTTTTAACTTTACGATAACATAAACCCTTTAATAGGTATTAAAAAAACAAAGATAGTTCTTTCTTTCAGTTCTTTTTTTTCAGACTAAGAAGTATTTGAACTTTCGATGACCTAAATAGTCAGTATATAATAGATAATAGCCTATGATTATTTTGAAAAATATTTCTTCAAAATTGTATTTTTATTATTAACATGCCGTCGAGTGGTAATCGGAACGGAAAGTTTACAAGTAACCTATGGAATTACTTGGGCAGAGTTAATGGTCTTCATAAAACTGACGTTTGCAAACGTAATTTATTATACAAATCGACTATATCAAATCTAAAAGAACATCTAACATCCCGTGCCTTACAAAACCTCTACTGAAATTTAATTGTAAAAAAAAATGCGTTAAATAACTGGTTATTTGTAATTAACGTTAACCTCAACGTCCTATTTTTTTTAGATAATTAAACATCCAGGCGCGAGTCGCAACCATGGATGTCGTAAATGTCGTACAAGGCAAGCTGTTTGTTTTTTGGTCAATACTTACTTATTGATAAATAAACTAAAATTTTTGCACTGGACAGCACATAAAACAATATAATGAAATTACCAAAGACTGCAATCATTGCAACCGATAGTTTAAGAATACCTGGATTCTATTTATATATAATAATATTTATTCTTTTTTATATTACTTTTCATTATTACATTATTTAACTATATTTATAGATAAACGTAGATACCATCAAACGTTGTATTAGGGTAATAAAAACACATAATTACAGACCTGATCTAAATTTGCATTTAGTGGCATATCGGTATATTCACCGTGTCCATTTAAGTGCTAAGTACCTGTCCTAAAATGGACTATCTAGAGACTGGTCATATCTACAGTAAAAAAAAAAGATGAATTAGACGGGCGAATGTGATGACGGGATGTAGTCATCATCATTATAAACAGATTTTTTCCTAATGAAAGGTAGTACTTTTACAGGTTCATCTTCCTTGAATGTTTTAAACCTGGCGATTATTCCACGAATAGCACAATGTTTAAACAAGTGGTACGTACGACAAGAGATTTATGTAAATAAATATTAAAGATCTATATTTTGTTTCTAACAAAATAGTACGGCATCGAGAAAAGCATTGCCCAAGTAATTCATCTTTTATGTTACTCATACAAGATGCGGGAAAATTCCATTGTCGTAAAACTGTAACGTTTTTTATGATGTTTGCGAGATTCTTATAGGTTTTCAGGATTGCTAAACATTTGGTATATTGGTTTATGACTATAGTATCAGAATTAGAATGCATTTTTATGATTTAACAGGGAATATGGAAATTTAGTAAATGCCTATATCACGATTCTATTATTATTCTTTCAATCTTTTTCCGTAGTAGTTCGTAATCTAATAACGATTTTTACCTACAAATGTACTTTTATACTATCGTTTACTTAAGTATTTAAAATGCTTCAAACAAGGACACAACAGGTATACTATATAGCGTCATCTCACTTCATTTTCATTTCATTCTCAAACATAAAAAAAAAACAACATATATGTTGACATTTTTCCACCTATGATTGCGAAAAAAACATTTAGTCGCGAAATGTGACAGTCAAGAATCGTCGCGCCCTGAAAGCGCCGTCAAAGCCGCCCGCAGGTCCTAGCTGCCAAGCTGCCAGATGTTGAACAGCTAGTATTGGATAAAACTATGTCTTCATCCGCCATTTTACGTCTCATTTTTTAAAACGGGTTACTCTGTATTATTATTATTATCAATGTGGTGTGTTTGAGGTCTTAAATTTAGGTCGCCCAACTTCCTTCGATAACCTTCCCGGCATTTGTAGTTTCCGAATTTAAAAATGTACATGGACGAACTAGGTTTAACCTGACATCCGAAGGACGAGTATTCTGTAAATAAAAGTAGCAGACTCCAGTATATACTAAAAATTATTGATGAAGATTGATTGATGAATTATTGAATTATTGATTATTGATCTGGAGAGAGAGTTTAGTTTTTTAAGGGCTATAAAAAGATATTAAATCTGCGTTTCAAAAGCAGTAACATTCTCACCAAAAGTTCGTCTAAAAATCTGAATTCGACACAAAGACGGCAGTCTCCATCTGGCATCTCCATTTTTCAGATAACATCAAACAGAACCAACCAAAACTAGCTCTCTCCTAAAAGTATTGAAACAAACACGAAATCCTATATAGGTTTGAAATAAAATCGGCTATATTTGAATTTTGAATTGATATTTTGCTATTTAACAAGCGTATAGAGGTCATATTTAAAGATATTTATCAGTTATTACCATTTATTTAAACGTATAATATACACTAAGTATTTATATTAATTGATGAGAGGTTTGATATGGATCAATAATCAAACATTAATCAGCAAAAAATATTTTTTTTTTGAGTGGGACCGGTTTAGTTGTCGATATAGATCAAAAACATCAGTGAATATAAATACACCCTGCATCATTACTGTATATATAATATTATAACTCAAAAAATGTAGACAGTTTTATGGTTCTGTTGTAAACTTGAACATTTGGATAATGCCACTTTGTTCCAGACGCTTCAATGTAGTAATCTTGTATAAGAAAATATGGAAGCGATTATAGGCTTTCGGGTGATAATTAATGTATAAACGTGGCGTTCAAAGCTGTCGAAACGGTGTTCAACCGCTGCGTCTGCCACCGCCGAGTGGCAGACGCGGCGAGCAGGGCCGGCGGGAGGGGAGGGGTGCCGCCGAGGCTGCGTGGCGCCCTACCGGCGACCCGTCGCCCGCCTAATCTTTCTTCGTTACAACGACGAAACGGTCGTCTCCGAAGCGAGGGGACCCTTCGGCCAAATTTGGGATTCGATTCATTTATATTACGCATAAATAAACATTCACATAAACACGCAACCACACACGCGCACCTCAGTATCAAAATCAAAAAAACCCTTTTGATTTCATTATTTATTTTATTTACAGGTTTCCGCATGTACATATTAACTTTTTTCATAACCAAATGATAATAAACATGAAAATAAATAGTAAAAATAAAAGAAACAATAATAATAAAAACAAAGTACGAAAAATACACCTAACTAAACATACAAATATTAAAACAATACAAGTTATAAAAACATTAGCCAAGTAAAAGTATTTAAATATATTATAATAAAATAAAATAAGTATTGTTAATCCCATTATTTGATATTTTTTTTATATTCAAAGGATGGCTAAGATACATTTGATTAAAAAAACAATCTTATATATTACCGTTAAAATCTTGATCAGTTTTAATTTGCGTGCGCTATAAATAAATTTTCCCTGAAGTCAATGCTGGTAATCGTATAAAAAAGTACCATAACAAAACACTCACAAAAAAAAAAAATTGTCTGTAATGGGAGGATTGAAATTTTGGTTGAAATTAAAATATTAATATTTTTTCATCATTTATTAGCAGGGGATTTAAAGGAGTTTTAGCACTAGTATTTATTTTGATTGTAATTATTAATAAATGTCAATTTCTTAGAAATTAAATACCAGATTTCCCTCCCAGTATCCTCTTTCTCTATGAGAAAGACGCTAGGAGTGTCAATTACCAAATCTCAATTCACCCAGCCCCGGAAAATTCTCGGGGTCACGGTATAAATGTTTACATATCAAAAACCTAACAAACCCACCCGTTCTCGTTATTTTTTTTTCTATTATCGAGTCACATGATACAACCTCACATCAAGCATCCCAATCAATTCCATCGCAGCATAACAAATTTATAATATACTAGCGGTTCTTCGCCCTAGGTTGAAAACTAGAGGCTGCAGGCGGCTTGAACGGCACCTTCGGCGGTTGACGACTCATGCCTGCGGCAATCATTTTGCGAATGTTTTTTTAATATATAACGATAAAGATTTTTAAGAGAAGTTATTAAATTAAGCCTATTTCAAGACGCCAAATCGCCATCTTCAGTTATGATAAAAATTACTTTGACATATCATGTTTACAGTCTAACCTCCATAGTTCATAAATATTGTTTCGGTTGGGTTAGGAACTTTTGTTCGTTATGATTTACAAACGGAGCCAAATAATCTTCCGAACATATTGTGTAGATACACATTATTTGCGTGGCAACCCTCGAACCAAAACAACGCTTTCAAAATGTCGTTAAAATACGTTCCAAGTTTTTCGTCGCTTTGTTGATGACATGGGTTGATCGGTTCAAATAGAAATGCCGAGGCGGAAATACAAGGGAGGCCATATTGCGTCAATGCCTTCGCCTGTACCGTTGAGGGCGGGTAGGCGGGGAGGGAGGGGGGGGGGGGGGGGCGGGGGGGGATGGGTATGACAGGTGAGGCCGCTTGTAACTGCATTGCTTCAATCATGAAAGTGGCATTGTACAGACATTGTCGGCGCTAGGTAATTTAGATTATAAGTGATTAAGCCTTTCGCTAGTTTTTAATTAGCAACCGCGACGAAGTTTAATTTATCACTACATATACATGATGAGTGCACGAGGAAAGCAATATAAGTGCAAATATGCACAGATTTAAACGAACCTCAATGCTCACTGCCGCCGCACCTTGACGTTAAAATATATATTTTTTGGGTTATATTCATCAACGTAGAAGAACGTTTACGGTGGTTCTAATAACATTTTTATATAGTAATGTTTAGCAGATATAAAACCAATAAATAAAATTGTGTGTGCATACCAATAAAACATTTAGGCATATACAAGTAAAGAGATACAGATACACAAGTCATAGAGATAACCGGATTGGATTTAAAAATACTATTGGATATTAGACTGAATATAAATCTAGCTACCCCATCTTCACGCCATAGTTGCCACACCCAACACTCCTATTTTCTGTCGTATGGAAATTTATTATTGTCGCATGGCGCATACGCGAGCATAGATTTTTTTCTCAAATAATAGTAGTAAAAAATAGCCTTAAAATAGAGATCCCGTCAGAATATGTTCAAATTCAGTTTATATGTGACTTTAAAAACAGCACAGCCTGAAGGTATCTGAAATATTATAAAAGCCATTCAATGAAGTTTTTCCTTCACCACTTTTCAATGTGATAGTAGTATTAAAAAAATAATAATAAATGCAGTTATAATTTAAATACTATTATTAATAATTTGGTATGACGTATGAAAATATGAAAAAGTATTGTGTAATAATAATTAAATATAAAGTAAAAATAAACATATTTAAAATGATAAAAATGGTAAAATTAAAGCACATTTATGTTATACAATTTATGTTATTGTATTTGTATTAGGATATCTATCTAAACGGATGTTATATCACTACTACATATAATTAATGAGAGTAGCTTTTTACACCGTTACAGCCCTTAACTCCTCTCCTCCAAAACCACAAACGGATTCGAATTGAGTTTTTTTTTTGTTGAATAATTTGGTTATTTATAAGATAATATTAGTAAATAATGTCGTTAAAATACCTTTCAGGAGAAAATTATCCTAATCTTCGTTTGTGTGAAGCGAAAAATATTCGAAATCCATACGGCGCGCAATCGGTATTAAATTATCATGCCCTCTGTTAAAGTTATATTAAATTATTATTGTAGCTAATCTTCAGTAATTTTTAGTTTAAATCAATAACTTTATGGCCCAATACTCACATTTTATAATTATAACTACAATCTCACCTTATTCACAGCCAAAGTGAAAGGTTTGAAGCAATGGTATCAATCGTATAGACCAGCCGTTTAAAGAACCTGCGGGTCTTTATAGACTAGCTGTAATATTAGACGAAAATAAGCGCTATTCACAACTGCAGATTCAGCAATGAACTATCAAACTGATTGAAACAAATTAGGATTACTGAATCCAGTATTGCGTGATCCATTTGCGACCAGAGCTGTCAAGTCCATTGAGCATAAATTTATTGTGCTTTCGGCCGAATTCGGAAAAGCCTGCCTCCTCAAAGACGGTAGCGGGGATTGCGCACGGTTAAATTTTTGTGACCCAGTTCTGTATTTATTTTTGATAGCGCCTAGCGGGGAAACTCAATACATTGTAAGGAGATTGTTCAAGTTATTATATTTTTCACAATGCTTCATTTACACGTAATTCACTTCAGGCTCTACAATATTTAACTTTTTTGCAATCAGAACCCTAATAAATGTAAGTAAATCTAAAAACATTTTTGGATATTATTATTTTAAATAAAATACTTTGAAACCAAAATAAAAATTGTTGCTTTCTTATGCGTACTGAAAATTTCGGAGATCTTAAAACTTACAAGAACATTATGTACCTACCCAAAAACAAGTCTCCACCTCTACCTAGGGATACAGGAGTGGTCTTTATCCACCTGTGCGAGGCCGGGGGCGGTTTACCAGTGTTTATACATATTGAAAAAATATTTTGAAGTAAAAAATTAGCAAGAGAAAGCTAGTCATGGAGGTATCTAATTTTTCAACCGTTGATGTATAATTATACCTATATAGCTCTGTAAATCTAATAATCTTTATTAATATCTAACTATATAAAGGCGTACCTACATATCATTATGTAATCCTCCTCGCTTTGCAGACAACGAATATAGGACATAGGCATATAGGAGCTTGCATACAGGGAGCTTGGATACATTAGCTCTGATCATAATAGCAAACGAATAATCGGACGACATTTACTAACTGCTCATTTTTTTCAACAATGATACATTACTTTTCTCGTGGCTCCTGATTGCAACAGCATATCAGGTATTGAAATGATAGTAACGAATATTCAAATTATGCTAATGAATTGACATTTATTTATTTTTTTAAATTTATTTAAATAAAATCATATAATAAATTATAATACATAATTTTTGACAAACTGCTAGACAAGTTTGTCAAAGTTTTTATATAGTTTTCTATGCTGGTCATACATTTTGTATTTTGTTTTGTATATGTTACATAAGAGCATGTGAGGATTACAATTCACTGTAAATAAAAATAATATGTTTACGTTAAGTATAAATTATATATTATATATAATAAAACGGGACGTGCTGAAAATCAGCACCCTCCTCTCAGAAAGGAGGGCAGCAGAGCACACTACTTTTATTGGAAAATGCGATGAAACTTACCATTTATTTTTGTTTTTGATTTTTCAATAAAGAAACATCTAATATGATCTTTTTCTTTCTTTCTTTCTTATTGGCAAGAAAGGGCTTCCAAATAGGTAAAATAGTTAAATAGTTATAAAACAATAAAATTAAAACAGAATTTCTCAACTCAACTAATTCAATTATTGCCTAGGTAGTGCTTTCTCAGCATGTTTTTTAATTTAAAAATGCTACCAGTTTCCTTCCTAAAACTTCTTTTGGCACTATTTAATATTGAAAATTATTTTATATTTTATATTTAAAATTAAGAAGTTAATAATACCCTTCTATTTGTGATTTCATTGTAATTTTTATATTATTGTAAAAATTAGGTTTTCTTTGTTCGGAATATTTTAAACAGAGAAAACATAATTTGCCGAACTTTTTTAAATAAAAGTTAACATGGCAAGTTTTTTAAATTGCTGATCGACACATTTTTTTTTCACTATTTATATACAAAAAGCGTTAGTTATGAAACCAAATAATAATAATTAAGAAGGTAGGTGAAATAAATATAAAGATAGGTAAGTTCTTATCCAGGAACTCTTTAGGATCTAACTAAAAAGTTTTTGGACATGAAATCGTAGGATATATTATAGTATAGTTAGATATATACTCGTATATAGTGCAGATTTATAGAGTATATGTGTGTATTAGTATGAACTTCTCCTAAACCACCCTCCTAAAAAAATGCCCTATTTCGAAAAAAAATATGTCAAATCGAAATATGTCAAAAAGTATTCGCTCTCTGAAGCGATTCCTCTGTTTCAGCGTCGTTTAGTGTTCAACTGAACTTGACGTGACGTGATCAGCTTTATTATGTTTTGGACACATCGAAGCTCTCGCGCGTCTAATTTCCAAACTTAAGTTAGTGTTTGATTCAATTTTAAATTAGGTTATCTCGCCATTGAGAAGCACTTTTACAATATTTTTTGTTAATTAATGTTTGATTTGTGATATACGTCGAACTCCTGAAGGTACGGTAATGACTTTAAATACATTCTGTATACCTACATGTAGTTACAGAGTAATCGCCTGTGGTTGACAGGATCTATTCCGACTTCCCGCTCTTGTGGTTTCCCGGCGGTGGCCGGTGACTGCGGTTTGGCAGCCAACTTGCCTCCGTTGCTCAGGTATTTCTCGCTATCGATTCCGGCTATCTCGTGTCGTGCGTACACACTATACGTAGGTAGATGCCTTCTTAATTATTCATTAGAGCGGCCGCGTCGCGACGCCTTTGCACCGTTTCGTCTAAACTTTAGTGGTTTCGTCTAACGACCGGTGCTAACCACCTTTATCAAAAAGAGGACCGTTACCATTCTCCCCTCTAATCTTAATGAGTCTCAAATTCATACCGTACTACACAAAGATAATAAACACAAATGTTTGCCTTGGAATATTTATCTTAAATTTCTAGCTTAAAAACAATATTTCTCAAAAACGGTCCTTGATTTCTAAAAATTGATATTACAACAAATAATTAATAAACATTCCGTATTAGTTGGGAATATACATCCTCAATATTTATTGTAAAATTTATTATTTTCGACAATTCTCGCAATATTTTGATGTATCTCAAATGATAATACCTCATGCAGTCAGGGAAGATAATTAGGTGTTCATAAGGAAGTTTTCTCGACATACTTACATCTTATCCGATAAAACGTAAAGTATGTCGGTAAGACTTATCGATAAGAAGCTGAATAGTGATGATAAGACTATCGTCACTCCTCAGCTTCCTTTATATAGTACATATTAAAGACAATGACAACTTTAAAAACTAAAGAATATGTTGGTGACAGTTTCATTCGAATCGATCCATTATCATCAGCATACATATGAAGAAACTAAAGTATCTGTTCCTATAACTGACTTCACTTTCCTCTCGTTTTCGGTCGAGTGTATAACATCAGATGTGTTTTCTATTCGGATACATCGAATAAGGTATTTAACAAAATAGTTATTAGTGTAATATTTGGTCTAAACGCAGTTCGTTTATAAAAGATGCTGTTGATCCGATGAAAACTAAAACTTACTTCAAAAATCTAGCTACTGTAGAATTTAAAAGGTAACGTTTTAGCTCAGAAAGTCGTAAATGGCCTAAAAAAATATCTTAGAAATGTTCTAATTACGGTCTATCTCTATGGCTTATCTATGCCCTATGGTATCTAATTCCGGAAACGGTTTTTATTAAGTTAACATCTTCCTCGTTGAAGTTCGCAGAAACTAATAGAAAACGTTTCGTAGAAAAAATAAACGAGTTAACCAAAATCATGTCACACCCGCCCATACGCCTAGGCGGACGCTAGGGCGGGCAAATGAGAAATATCTGATATAAATCTGTCGGATGCCATTTCTGTGTTTGTTAAATGTCGAATCATTGAGTCCGCCCTTTTCAGCCTAATTTATAAATATATTTTTGAGGTACATGTCTTTAAACATAAGTTCATAACAAAAGAGTTTTGGCACTAAACAGCCGCAAAGCAACGCTAGGTACATAAGAACCGTTGATTGTTTGCTTGGCGTAATAACAACAATATTGTAACAACAATGGCGATATTGTTTTGGATAGATATGCACAGACAATAAAGCTTATTTTAATTTATGTAAATTTTAATTTGTAAATTATGTGTAAATATACTTATATTAGCTAACATTAATTTGTTAGTATTTGAAAATAAAATTTAGAATTTTATATGTGTAATTTTTTATGCTTCAGATTGAAATAAAAAAAAGGGAATAATTAATATTATTAGTACGTTTTATGTGATGATTGAGTTTGAACTATTTAAACTATTTTACTATTTCATTGATTTTAGTTTGATATATGTATAAATTAAATCCTATATATAAAAAAATATATATTTAACTGATAAAGATATTCCCCACACTGCCTGTAAACATTCCCGAAGACTTAAAGAAAGGTTTGTGTTACCTATTATGAATAAAAAATTATGAAAAAAAAATCCGAAACAAAACACGCAAATTTATTTTATTTTTTTAAATGATTGTGTAAATTCGGGCAGCGGGCTAATTCCGACGCGCGCAGGAATCAATTACCGAAATTAATTAGGTATGTGAATTTTGTGAAAAAATAAAATGTAATATATAATTAAAAAATACGGTAAAATAATTGTACAAAATAAAGGTTTTGAAAATGAATAATCATAAACACCACATTCATTACTTTGACACAAAATATAAAGACTACTGATTACATTTAGGGTAATGGGTGAACTATTTTAATGCCGTCGGAATATGACGATGACGCAGCATGCCATATTGTAGCAGATAAACCACTGAAAATGCAAACTACAGACCAATTCTGAGCCTATAATTATTTTATTGTGAACTATGCGAAATGCCCGCTTGCAAGGCAGGGCAGATTCGTGCTTTGCTAAAAACGTATTGAGGGCATTGCGTGATCAAACCTACGTTATAATCATAAATTGTGAACGCAAAAAATGCGAATCAAATTATTTTGTAATTTTTCCTTTACATTCTAGGACATATATACAGGCTGTATTTAAAATGACTACTATTCTTTTGGAGGTTTAGGAGGTTGGTTGGAGGATATTTAGAAAGTATGAAAACGTTTATTCTATGTTTTCGGTTCGCCCCCTTGGCAATAAATAGTTCTGTTATCTGAATCAAATCATGTCGTTGACTTCAATTAACAAAAAATAGTATTTTTTTGTTGTTCATAAATCGCGATGGTCTGTTACCATTTCAATTGAATTGGTTCCTAATCTCGTTAACCAAAATGTGGCCACCATTACGAACGAACCTTCCCACAAAATTTCCTCAGAGCGACCGCGACTACGAACGCCATCAATTTATTAAGGCTTCGATCCGCTTTTACGGCTACGATTAGCGGCGAGATTCCCCGATGGCTCGATGGCCGACACGCGATTGCCGCTCTCCAATTTCCCTCCTTTTTCATATAATAGGATGCGGATATAGTAACGCGCTTCGATGCGATTGAATTTCAGCCGGCCATTTGAAAAAAACTACAGTATGACGTCATCGAGTCATCTGATGTGCTGAAAAATATTAATTTAATTTTAAAGAAATCTTCAGAATTACATGATGGAAGAAGACTGTGACGAATGAGCCTGCCTGGTCTACTTTAAAATCCCAGCTCTCTACGCCTCCTTATATTGGCCGTAATGACCATCCTTCCAAGATAAAACCTATCTTGAGAAAACGGAACATTGGGTTCAATTCGTTTATTTCCAGAACAATTCGGCAGTGGAATACTCTTCATAGGTCAGTATTTGATCCCTAAGGCTGTTTTAAAGCGTAGACTGCGAGTTGTTAAGCATTATTTTTTTCCCTCACCTACTAAACGCAACAGTATCACCGGAGCTAGCTCCTAAATATTGTATTAACTTAATAATAATAATAATGGATTAAATTAACATCGAAGAAAAAAAAGATAAATCTAGAAATGATTTTCTGTTGTATACTACTTAGATATTAAATATGAATGTTAAAAACTTAATATCACATCACATTTTTCATTATAAGACATTGGAATTGTCATTCAAGTGTCACTCAAGTCTCGCATGCCGCACTATCGCAAGCCATTCCGATTGCGTTACAGACTATTGGCCCGCTGAATCGCCGCACCTCTATACTCACACCCTGTTTAGACCCTGAACTAAATCACGAGGATTCACGATAAGGGCCGACCCAAAGCGACATATTGACATGTTTATTTACGAAGTTTAGCGATACCAATCAGGCATTACAACTTCTAAGTGTGTAGAACAAAATAATATTGGACCATAATTTTATCATTGCTCATGTAGAATATGTGGATGTGTTTTTAATAGGAAATACATTTATCAACATCAGCAGTTTGCGAACATAGTTAGTTTTAGTTTAATGGGGTGTAAGTGAAAGGGTGAAAAATTTCGGATCAGAGTTGCTAAAATGCATTGCGAAAATATAGGCATCAAGAAAGTGAAGAGCATAAATGTGTACGAATGTGCGTTCGACTGTCCCGTTCGCACCGCGCCTGCCCTTTCAGTCACACCAACCACGCCATAGTTACCACGATTTGAGAGGGAGGGACACAGCATTGGAGCTGAGGTTTTTGATAAAGGATTAATTTTCAATAAATTAGTTTATTCTGGTTCATGGTCAATTTACCGATTTTTTTTTTATTGCAATAACCTAAGATCATGTATAATTATTTTAGGCCCTACTTTACTCAAGTCAAGGGAGATGGTAGTAATGAAGCGTTAAAATTGGTATGACCATGTGCGGGTTCGAACCCACTACCTTTGAGTTAATAATCCAACGCCTTAACCACTAGACCACCACGATCTGCCAAGCCTTATTGATGCCGGTCATATGTAGTTTTAAAGATACTGTTTTTTTGGCTCCCATTTTCTTATGGGATATTTATTGCCCAGCGTGAATGAACATTTTTTCGATATCTAATTATCTCTGAATACATATGAAAAAACACTAAATAGCTTTATCGGTTGTCTATTCAGTGACAGGAATTCAATTTACGAGATGGATTAATAAACTGCGTCCTCCGGAAAAAAAGAGAGGGGGTCTACGAGGCTCTACGGCGCGTCATGCCGCCACGTCCAGACGTCAATTAATTACGTCGGCTATAGAAAGCACGGACCACAAACACACATACGTGTAGCATAACGTATCTAAACTGTGTTTGGTATATTTAATGATACGCTCAATAAGCTATTATCAGCGATGAGCGTTCCTTTTATTAGTATTGACGTGGAACCGAATTAGAGAAGTCGCTTTCCATGGCAGCATAGCGTCTGGCGACATGGTGTAACGGCTTAGGAAACTGATATAATCCGACTGACCGCCATCATGTTTGAATGTAACGGTATAAACTACGATAAAGGCTTTTAATAAAACATCTAAATAGATAATATATAATGTCATTTAATAACTGTAATAACAAAATGTTTTTAATTATTTATAGAGGGCTCAATTATATTACAAATAAAGTTGACACACACTCGCACGAAGGAATAAATTAATTATTGCAAAAAAAATTATGTATCCACTGGTTTTTGTAGTTTAAATAATAAATGGTACCACAAGTAAAACTACTTTGGCGTTCGTCTATACAGCTGATTGGGAGAACGAACTAGCATACAATTCTGTTTCACCTGAAAAAAAATAATCTGCTGCTAAATTTAAAACTCTTTCGTTTAAAGCATATCATATATTATTATAATTTGGAAACTTTGATTTTATTTATGTATTCATTGGTACATACGCACATAAGTACATAATATAACGAATTTCCTTTTTAAGAATAAATACTAAATTTTTAAAAATAAATTATCTGGACTATTAAATTGTCAATGTTATTCTTACTAGGCACGACCTGGAAGCTCATTTACAATTCTATCTTGGACAGCCCACCACTATCTAGAAGACAGCTTTATCTGAGAGTTTCGTAACAAATATTATTATGGTAGATCTCAGAGTTGTACTCGGTAAAGTTGCATTCTCTATGGTGGTGAGACGTTAGAGGTGCCCGAGTAAATTTGTACGTGTGTCTTAATTAATTAGAAAAAAATATATCAGCAAAGAGTTGTCACCGTTCAACCATATGCGTCGCTGGCTCTCCGCTACGTGCGAGTCAGCCGCGCCTGCGCCGCCCTGCGAGCGCAGGGCCAACAGGGCCGCAAACCGTAAATAAAGGCGCGTTTACAGGACAAAGTCACGCGATCCAACCGGTACATTTTCTCTTGAGCACGCCATTCGTTTTATTTGTATTAAAATGCAATATTTTTCTAGTAATTTAGTTGCATATTTTCACTTGGAAAGTGCGCACAGTGGAAAGCCAGCAACACCGTCGAAATAAAAAATAAACTGTGTTTATGATTTTAAAACATAAAAATAATATCACATTTATAATGAAGCCGTAATATTGAAATTTTAAATGATAAATATATAGGTAATAAATAAATTGCAAAATATTTCCTCGACTCCTAATTACAGTGAAAAAAAATTGGTATTGGCAACCATAAATTATGGTTGCTATAGTGACACCAATAGTTTTTGTTGGAGTTACACATCGATATTATTGTTAAACTTACTTGGTTGCAAGTACATATTTCTCAATGTAAATACCATAATTTTTGGTTGCCTTTAACATAACATCTAGCTATCGCTACAATAATTTTTGCAAACTGCAAATTTCATGATCACACCGCCATTTTGATTTGAATCACAGCAAAATAAAATGGTAACAAGTAAAAACAACAAAATATGGTTGCTGCTACCAAATTTTTAGGTAACGTCGTTTTATTTCGTCAGCTGTTCACCCACGACGCCATATTGTTTTGCAATCATAGCAAAACGTTTTTGTTAAAATATTTCATTATGACTATTGCTACTATAGCAAGAAATATGGTGAATCTAACCAAAAATGAATTAACAACAATCAGTCTGTACGTATATAGGATATAACTATAGGATTTGCTTACACTTATGTTCGATTAGCAAATTTCTTGCTGCGGGTGCAAATTTTTAAACAACCGAGCGTTTTGCTAAAATTTTTGTTTCAGTGTAATGTTTGCTCTGTCACGCTACAGAAGAAAGCGATGTCTAATGCAATGTTTATTTTTTTTATAGATCATTTAAGTACATAACTAACTAACTAATTAGACGTGTGTTTTGGTTTATATTTATTAATTTTATTTATCATCCAAGTTGGTGATATTATTTTTTGCAAAAACTGTAATTTTCCGGTTGGCATGAGACACACTGAAGTAATAAACTAGCCCTTTCATGTAGGCCGGCGCTTGGTGTTGCGTTCGCTTTAAACAGATAATTTCAAATGATTCCGAAGTAAATATTACAAATGTGTTGCGTGTGCAGGTCTCGAGGGTGTTAAGTATGAGCGAGTGAAATATCGCGGAAGCAGCGGGCAGCGGGGGCGGGCGAAAAGCAGTGCGAGGGCCGCCCTCGTCCCGCCGGGCGACCGGAAGCAAACTTTGCCAAACTCGCGCCGCCCCCCGCTCGCCTGTGTACACGACCGGCGGCCGGCGCGGCGCTGGCTCTCATTAAACGCGCCTTCGGCTCAGCGGAGCTGGAACGTAATCACCGCAACAGGAAATTGAGATTTTCATAGCGTTTTACTCGTCATCCATTGTCGATTGCGACCGTATGGGCACAGTATAAATATAGCGTGTAAGCGCTTCATACAAACCGGTCAATTTGAGTCACGCACACATACACTCACCGCGGCTGTAACGCTACAATTGCGAAACCCCCGAGATTCTTGTGAGTGGTGCATGGCTGTGTGCGTGATTCAAATCGATCTGTTTGTATAAAGTTGAGATTTATTTATTTAATTAATTCTTAGAAAAGCTTACAGCTTTACATAAAGACAGTTATAAAAAATCATTAATTAATAACTTAAGCCACTACAGGCATCTCCAATTTAACATATATGTTTAATAGAACGAGCTAGCATCTATATTTATACAGGTTGTCCGAAAAGTCGACGTCCAAACTAAAACAAGAGATTTAAGAGGTCATAGGCTACAAAAAATGTTAAGTACTTAATGGTGAAATTCTTAACGGTTTTTAAGATTTTTTTTTCATTTTTCATTAATTTCAAATGGTAGTCAGAAGGAAATAACTATGCGTTTAAACGTTGCTAGGATTTTGTTTTCTTCGGTTTTTTTTACTTACTTTTTTTGACATACTGAAACATTTTTAAAACAAAATTTGATGTTGATGAATTATATATAGAATGACCCCATAAAAGAATGAGAACAAGGTAAAGTTCATCCTGTATATATGTGTGTTCGGTGGTAAATAGAATACTAATACTAATATTATTTATGATCAAAGAGAGTTTCTTTTATGTTGAGTATAAAGTCGCCTTTATGCTAGTGAAAAATATCTTTATCGCTAAAATTGTGGTTACCAATACTGTTTATTACTGAATTCATTGTATATATAATTCTTATTGCACTTAGGCACAAAGAATAAACCTTTATTTCGAGTTAGATATGACGAGTTAGAGATACTGATTACTAGCTATATTTATACTGTGGTCACAAACAGCGCAAATTAAAAAAGCTGTTCAATCAATTTTCGAGATCCTAGATTAAAGAAAAACTTTATAAAATATGTAAGAAATTTTGGAATCCATAAGGCCGAGAGCAAATTATAATGAAAGGTCACATCTCGATAACTTTACTCTAATAATAGAGTAACTTTGTATTTATATAAAAAAAAGCCAAAAATGGCATAATGGTAAATAGTAGAACTTATATACTTCTATAATAGTTCCGTTCATCTGCTGTTAGTAAAGTCATTGCCAGCACATATCGACTTTTCACACATTCTACTTTTATTATTATGATCGCATACTTAGTATGGTTTCTCCCTTTATTCCGACGTCTAAAATCGGCACTGTAGATGGCGATGAGTTCATTCAGATTCAACGGGGGTTTCGACTACCTTTTTCACTCGCGATCACCAGGAAGGACATTTTCGATCGCATTCTTTCCTGCAATCGAATAATGAAATATACCACAATATTAACCGCCAAATCGGTAACCGATAAGAAAACTAGCTCAATAATAACTCTTACATTTAATTTAATCTAAAGTTAACAAATTCGCTATACAATCCTGCTTAATAACTTATTAAATACATATGAGCATAAATAAATAATCGCTTTACCTGATGCTTTACAATGCACCTGCCTGTAGTAACATTTATGCATGATCGTTCGGTGGGAATTATGATAACATTTATGATACGCCGTCCTAATGGGTCAATATCGTAAATCTGTAACTGAGAGCGTATAGGTAGCTGTCTTCTACCCTGCAGTAGTAGTGATGCCGTTAACTACTATTTATTTTTATACAAATACTGGCAGATTCGACCCAAGTTTCCATTATTTACTATTTATTTTATAATTACAATATTCTATTTCCTAGTAATTCAGTAACACTTCCTCTCAGATTTTTTTTTCTAAAACTAAAACACAATATCTTATAAGGCACCATAAAATGTTTAGTTTTAACGTGAACTCTGCACACTAGGTAGTGTCGAGGAAGCTGGTACCATTTGTACCTACCTAGATGGAAACATATGTCCTAAGATAAACTTTATTTCTTTAGTCGTCGTGCATAAAGTATCCGGGCAAGTACGTAGAAGTTAATCCTTTACTAATTATGAAATTGTAACAGTTAATGTTATTGTTACTGACTCAATCTAAATACTGGCAGACTCGTCCCAACTTCGCTCGGTATCACGGCCAGGCCCTTCGAGCTCCGGTAGACGACACGAGTATAGTACAGAACTTCATACAAACTTCAGGTCGATTTGAATCACACACACAGACTCCACTCACACGAATCTCGAGGGTTCGGGATAAATTCGCGATACTGCGTCAAGTGCCTGCGAGACGCACGGCGAGTCCATTCGTTCTTGATTTATCGAAAGATCCCTCTGAATAAAGAGAGCATTTCTTAATCTATATTTTATCATCCGTTTTAATACATTGTGCACATTATTGCACAGGGAGTTACCGATACACAAAGTCAATTGTTTATAGGTTATATTATTATTTAATGTAACTGTCAATAAATGTGATGTATTGAAACATATAAGTGTAATTGCATCATTGTCTCCAAATATTTTTTTTAGGAAGAAGAATTGACACACTTCAAACTTTTTAATACAATGTTTTTATTTAGGCTATATTTCAGAAGTCACAATTTACTGCAAAATAAGATTTATTTGTTTTTTTAATATTTATGATATTTTCAAGCTATATGGGCCATAGCATGGCATTAGTATTAAAAGTTTTGTTGTTCTTTGATTACCTTACAAAATGGTGAACCGATAAAACTAATGTTGCATAATTTTACGGGAGGCAATATTCCAGTAGCTTCGCAAAGTATTCGGTTCTATTATATATTGTGTTTTATAGCATCTGCTCACAGTATGTTATTTTTATTTCCTTTTACGGCCTGGAAGAAGGTCGTGCCTGTTTAGCTATTGCGTGCACGTCCCGAAGAAATGCACTTTTAATGCAACCTCATCCCCTCCCCTACTTTTCTATTCCCCACCCCACCGGTGCCGGGTGCATACCTCCACTCGATATCCATTTTCTGACAAAGGCTGGAGGCGTTCGGCCGCAATGAAAAATTCAATTTAGTTTCTATTTAAGCCTACCCGTGCCAGACAAAATTATGCTGGAAATATGTGAGCAGAATTTATTTATTTTTGTTATTATACTTGTCAGACATTGTGTTATGTATATACAGAATGTCTTGAGATCATTCCCGAAGACTTGAGGGAGTGTTTATATATAGTAAGAAATTATATATAATAATAATTAAATTGGTCACCGACCGCATCAATCGACATTCCAAAATTATCACTCCATACTGGCATCTACATTCAACAATGTCTCCGTATGCCTATTTATATAAGAAGAAAATAAACGTGACAGAAACCAAAAAACAACTTGACAGCTGGGCTGTCAAATTGGGCTGGCCTGGACTTAAGCCAAATAAGCACATCACCTCTGAGCGTCCTCTTGAGCATAGCCGAATGAGAGTGTCGCATTAGATTAATTCGCTGCCTAGGGCAAAATGTGTAAGGTCTGCCTAAAAAAGTTTTACGTCAAAAAATAATAAATCATCGTTGCATTCATTAGTTTAAAAAACACGTTTTTTTAACCATATGGACCTTAGAGTTGCAGTAATATATTAATTAACCTATTAATAAACCGCTAATTGGCTTTTGACGAAAATTTTAATACCAAAGTTTATTCTTCGGCCGCGTCGAAGTTCAGCTCAGGCCATTGGCGTAAAATTGCTCTCGCCTACAATTTTCTTAGATGCTACTTCGCCCAAGGGCGCTGTTCAGTCAAATGCAAAAGCCTTCCTCTTTATATATTTATGTACCTTTTCGAATGCTTGGCGAAATTTTCCATCTTAGGCAACATGATATGGCCATGGTAAGAGGAAAAATATATCTTTATTTCAAGACAAATTATTCTCAAGGCATCTCAATCCGGCTACGTCATAGCATCTCGCCATCTTGAGATTCTTATTGTAGCCTTAAAATAAAATATACATTAATTCAACGCTAAAAAAAAATCGAAATGGATTAAATATTTCGCTAAAGCTATACGATTCATGTCCAACGCCGCGCTATTGATATTTCAAAACCTGAATCCTGAACTCCATAAAAGATTTTCTCCATGGATAAGGCGGCTGTTTTGGCGGCTGAACGATTATTACCTTTGCAATTCGGCAATTAACTTGCGTTATGCGCGTCATGAATAACCTACAGATAGTTTCTTGAATACAGAATGAAATTCATACACATTTGATATTTACAATAAACGCCTTAGGGCGACAGTGAGAATGGTCGACTCTCTTTCTCCCACTCGTTACTGAACGCTTGAGTCGTACGTGAGCTATGCGACTACGTGTCCACTATGCGTCCTCCTCGCGAGTTCGGAGGATGAGCCTAGTCGGAGCCGTCTATTCTCACTGTCGCCTTTAGACTAGCTAGATCAAAGCCGCGCCCAGGCGAGTGTTTCTTTTTCAGTCGGTCTACCAATTCGGTCGGAAAATTGATCAAAAGCAGCGCCCCTTTCGGATATCACGCCACGGTTGAGGTTATCGGGGTCAACCGACGGGATTTTTTGGGGGAGAGTTGTCGGAAATTTATAGTTTTTACTGTTTTAGAACACGTAGCTTATAAAAAGAATAATGGAGTTTATCTTTTTTAGTACACTAATTGCGATTCAAAAGTGATTGAGTGTCTTTAAAACTCCATGGAAAATAATGCTGCGTTGTCCGATAGGTTTTTTCAAAAATTAATATTAAATTGATATACTACAAAAAACATGGTCTCTTTTTTATTCAAATGTATCTCTGCCATCCTTCAAATAAAAAAAATACATCGAAATATGTGATTAAGATTATTTATTTTACTTTTAAATCTCAAAAATACACCCAGCTCAAACATTTTTTTTTAATAAATTGCTATGTCATAGGTCAAATACAATTATTTTGGGCCCTACTTAAACTAAGTCCAGTGTGTTCGTGCTAGAGTCAGGGAGATGGTGATAATGCAGCGTTAAAAATTACTTATGCTTTAGCGTATTGGCTTTATGTTATATTGTTTTTTTATTGTAATTTTATTTCTATATCAGCTGTTGTTTCCTAAAATAAATAATTCGGATTCGCACCGGTTAACTACCACGATCTCAATATAGCAGTTTGATATATTTGTAATCAATAATTAGCTATAAATAGTGTTAAAAACCAGGTGACATGTTCGAAGTCAGTCAGTAAGTAACCAGTAGTTGTTAGTACTCAGTGGTGAGTAGTAAGTCAGCTAGCCCGCTACGATTTCGTGTGTATGCGAATACTGTGAGTACTGGTTCAATACACCAATATTTAACAACCCTATCCGTTCTTACCGAATGTACTCGCATGTATAAATTATCTAATCTGAATTCAGGTCACCCCCTTCGTACACGTGGCTCCCAATTAGGTATCGGGTCAGTCATTTTGAGAGTCATTTCGTGCCTAAATTCTAGGCTGCCAATCGACAATCGACTCAACTCTAGCGTCCCTTTCATTCGCGGCCGACGTTCATGAGAAAAAAGGGATAACGCGAACAGTTAAGAGCCATACCGCACTCGAATTGCATTTTATGCATGTTTTTGAGGTCTACTGCCAAGATAGCCTTTCATACCAGGCATATTATATAAAAAATATAATTAGATTAACTAAATATTTTACTAGAAAACCTTAAGACTGGTTTTTTAAATAAATAATCCTATGTTTACATAAAAAAATATTGAAATTGGTAAGTTTTATTTTTTAAAATTCTCATAAACCAAACTACATATGTGACGTAAGCCTAATTTATAGACAGAAATGTCAGCAATAAAATTCTACAGAAAACCTTAAACTTAGAATTTCTTTAAATTGCCTTATATTTTTAATATAAATAAAAAACTGTCAAATGTTTATTCTTTGGTGTTGTCGACGGATGCTCGAAATGCACGTGGCCGACACCATTTGCAAAGGCCGAATTTCAAGGTCACTTCACGATATACTGGCTCTTAAGTTGATTTTCGAGTGTCAACCGTCAACCAGACTAGCATTCGCAAGTCTGTTTTGTTACGTCAACCAAACAATCAGCAGTAGACTCGCAAACTCACCTCGTGCTTCTCACCTATTCCACCAATTCATTTCTCTAGCGAACAATTCGCTAGCTATACAAAGCGGTTTGTATATGTGTGCCGGAGTTCGGCTAGACGTACTAAACGTTGGTTGAGCCCACTAAAAACTTTTAGTAATGGTAACCAAATAGTCTGTTAAGGTTACAAGACTCGTTTAGTAGATAATAGTAGGGACAATGAGACCACAATGACCTCATATAGTTTGACAAATAGCTTTAACCAGAATCGAACTATAAGTTCAACAAAACGTTTAGCCGTTACTACAGGATTTTTTTCTCAGTGCGGAGAGTAGTTATTTTTATTTATTTTAATACTTTTTAGGTTATTATATTATGCCATTAGAAGTGAGTAACAGTGATGACACATACTACTATATATTTATTTTCAAATTATTTTCATGTATATGGGAAGGGCATTAAAATAAAATAAACAACGCTGAAATGGTAGCTTGTAGGCAGATTCAAACCTCGGCTAGTAAACCTCATTTAAACTGGTCAGTTCTTTAAAAAAAGAAAAATTGTATAAGTATCTTTATACTTTATCGTAATGACACAGTAGGTGCTTAGTGCCGTGCAACAGATTATTTAGTAGGTATTTGAGTATTGATGTCCCGCTTGGCGCTGCGGCGGCGCCGCGGCGGTCTCCCTCCGGTCCCGCCTTCTCTCACTCTCCGAGCCAAATCTCACAATGGCGGACGAAATATTGAATTCTTTTTATTTTGCCGAGCCACATTGCGATGTTCTACCGACTTTATTGCGAAAGTGGTAAAAGTTATTGGGCTATTTGCCAGCAGCGTTCACTTTCCCTAAGGCCGACTAGAGATATGCAATGATTTACTCATAGTAGGGGCTTTTCTTAATTCGGCGAATATAAGCCCTTGTTGTTACGGAGGCAATTTATATGTTCGTGACTATTATGAAAAGTTACCGATTTGGCGAGGCCTTTTGTCTGGCGGGTCACGCGATGAACTTACTTTGAATTTTACCTGTAAATCAATGTATGTAAAAATAAAGGCTGGAATATATTGAATTGGGAATTGTAAAGTAAAATGATAAAGGAAAGTCGAGGAATAAGCACGACCTAGCAGGCTAATTTCACAATCATATCACGTTATCCTCGTGAACTTTGCTAGAAATCTGTTCAACCAAACACCAGGTGTCGTATCTTTGGCGCCCACAACATTCTGGCTCTGGTAAATTCAAGGACGGCTCATATTCGCCTAATGGCTGATTGTGAACCGGATGTACAGAACCCGTGAATCCAATTTAAGCTGGAAGTGAAGATGCAAACATGCAATCAGTTATGTACTATCAAACGGCCACAGATTGCACGAGGTAGCGAATATCTAACCTAAATTGCCAGAGTTCCTAAACATGGTCTTCGAATCAGAATTCCATTATCCTTATCGAAGGAATTCCATATTTTGAATAAATTAAATTGCTGCTGAGGAGCGAGGGAGAGTAAAAATTATCGTTCGCCTACACACAGCAAAAGAGAAAAGATTTAAAATTATGCAAAAAAGTACAAATTATTGGTGACCACCGTCAACTCGATGATTTTTTAAAAAGTCTAATTGTACATACTACCTACCTACCTAATTGTACTGTGAGGTTAATAAAACTTTATAAAGAATCTACTCATTCAATATTTAATTCAATATTCAATATTCAGTATTCAATATTCAGTATTCAATATTTTGTCGGAATTATAATAAACTATACCTAAATAACACGTTGTTTAGGGAGTAGTGTATTATTACGAATAGACGTACATAGGTTACAGACACATCCATTATAAATATTAGCTCCCCATTATTATTGACAGCAGTCCTGCTCTATAACAGAAACCCCGTTAAATTCGCCTGCTCTGTCACTTTCAGACATTAGACATCAACATCAATCTCGACAGACCATCTGATCAACTCCTCCAGCCTCCCTTTTCTAGCCACAGATCACATGTCTCCCTGCGTCATGTTAGCGTCCTATCACGAAGATTCCGAGTTTACAGCCTGGTGATCACAACGCATTCTACTTATTTATATTATTATCTTTTAATATATATTTATATATAGATCGCCTATAAATATTTGTTATCTGAATGTTTGAACTAAATCGATCAATACCTTTTTCCAATCACAATTTCGTTGTCTTTTTTCGTTCAATTCAATATTATCTAAATGATACGCACAAAGTTCATGTGCTTTAATTTTTGCATTATAAAAATATTTCCATTACCGACCCACAATGAGGAGATTAGTTTTCTTTTGTTTATGTGTATCTTTTTTTTGTTTAAATTTGAATAACATTCAGATATTATTTAATTTACACATGCAAAAAATGTATGTTTTCGAAAAGTCCGCGTTGGATATCCTGCGGTCTCCATTTCATAACCTCTTTAAAATGATTTATTTTTATTTTCGATTTCATAAAAACCTCTATTAAAAAAATAAATGAAACTATTGATTCTTTTTTCATCATTACCAAAAATAATACATCGCTTTTGTTCTACCGTTGAAATGTTTAATGCTTTTTATTTGCTTGATTGTACTCCTTGAGTGGAGTTTTGTAAACAAGGTCTTTTCCGATATAATCGATAAAAGTACTGACGTCAAATGGTAGCTCGGTAATCTTTCGAGATGTCTAGTCTAGCCCTGGTTGTGTGTGTTGGGCGGAGGGGGTGATGGAGAGGGATAGAGAAGAGGGGGTTCTAACGCTGACATCTATGTTATTAAGTGGCTGACTTGTTTGGGCAGACGATCACTTTGGATGACTTTGTTTACTCTGGACAAGTATCTACTGGGGCAGCGTCACAGCTAATCGAATCGATATATTTACAGAGTCCTTTCAAGGAGTTTCAACTAAAATTAATATTAGTAGCAAAGGTGGGCATATCATATTTAAGTTATAAAAAATTCTCAGAATACATTATTGTAGTCATAAAAAAATATATTATCTAATCTGGGACACAAACCAGGGTCTTTTAACCTCCGGACTGATTAATGGTTCTTAACACCTATAAGTGGAGTAATACCGTTATTTTATGCGCATATAACATAAATATATCTACCGCGAATGTACGGATAGACAGGCAGCCACAGTCGCTAATGTTTCAATAATCTATGGAAACCGTGCGTTAGTTACATAATTTTGATACTTATTTATTATCTATAAATACATATAAAATCAAGTCTATTTACATTTTTTGTGTTAAATTACCTATATATTACAAAAGATAGGTTTAATATAACTATTGTTCTTGTAGAGGATTGATCTATATCAACAATCAAACATAAATCAGCAAAAAATATTAGAAAAATGTTTCCCAATTACGAAATAAACGAATTCATAATATTAAACACGTCGTTTTAAGCTTAATTAAGAACGCGGTTGAAGTCATGGTGTAAAGTCGGTCATCGACCCGGCGAGCGCGCGGTTCGTAATAATACAATTATTTTAAATTGTTTTTTTTTCAATTAAAAACCGCACGGAGTAATTGAGAGTAAACGAAGTATATCGAAATAGTTTTTTAATAAAATAATTATGTTACAAAGATTATTTTTTTTTTTCGTTGGACCGGTTTAGTTATCGGTATAGATCAACCTTCTATAACAAGACAGTATTGATTTTAAATACATTTTGTAAGCATTTTTAAGAATTAAATATGTTATTTACCGAAATCACAAAAAAAATATATGTATTAAAAAATTAAGTTATTAGAGTTTAACTGTCAACAATTAATTTAAAAATTCTACGAAAATACAGCGAAAACTAACATTTAAATGTATTTAATGTATTTAAATCGGTTGCACACTATAAAAATAATGCTGTATTTCCATATCCTACTTAACTAGACTAAGGAATATGCATTTACAAAATATGTAATAACAAATAAATACGCACGTGTGTTGAATATTGAATGAGGTTACTATGCTATTAAATAACAAAAATATATTATATAAAAATAAAAAATGGACCACCATTAAATAAATGGTGATTTTTTTTTCAATATTGTCAAATATTGTGTCGCTTATTTGCCGCTATTGCAAACATTAACCAAATATAACAGGCTATGTATATAATATATATAATTGTAGCAATAATATATAATGTATATAATTGTAGTCAATGTATATAATTGCGTTATCTCAGTTGTGGTAATATATTACGCGTGGTAACAAAATAATATTATTATTACGTTCGTTGTAATTTCTTCCTAATTGCTTATAATCTATACCTATGTATAGACGTCCTAAATCTCTAGCTATTATTCTGTTTTTATTTAAAACCCGTTTATTTTATTTATACTAGATCTAATCAATCATAATGATAATTTTTACTAGATCTAATCTTATTAGTTTTAAGCCATTGTAAAGAATGATATCTTGATGTACTCTTAAAAATATAGACATGATATTACGAGGATGAAAACTCTATGCTTCAAAATCCCATTAAAATGAAAACATTCATTTAGCAGGTGTAATTACTGTGCATTTACTATAAAGATAGTAAATGTGATAGCAGTCTAGGGACTGCTCTTAGATTTACTAGATTCATGGCACTTATTATTAGGTGTTATAAATGCATATTATATTCATGTTCAAAGGGGTTACGAAAATGGATTGACGCGAGATTCGATACAGGAAATCGATTTATCCGGAAATAGTTTGTTTGCTTAATAAGCGTCGTTTGGACCGATTTAGTAAAGTCACGAAACGGGGCGACACGACGCCGTTCAGTGGAATTATATTACGTATCGGCGCCGCGACGCGCCTCCGCCCCGGCTGCGTTTTGGAAACGGACACATTATATCCGCTCTACTTAAGTATGGGTTTCTATTTTTACCATCTACTCTTTCATAAATTATAAATACATACCCAACATACCGGAATACATACATACCTGCCTACATGTCTGAATGCTTCAAAAATGCGAATTTTACAGGACACATAATATTTTACGTCAATCTAAATCGCCGATTAAGTCCGCTAAGCAAATTGATTTTCATAGTTTTAATGTGTAAATGATTTTCATAATTTATATCACGTAGAAGACTTCAGACTTGACCATGATAAGTTGACTTGATATTATTATGAAGGTAGTCAGTAGTCGGTGCAAGGGTAGTAGTCGGTAGTAGGAGGAAGGGTCGTCCGCAAATGAAGTGGCCTGTATTAATGAAAAGTATGAATAATCTGTTATATATATTAAAACCTTAAATTTAAAACCTTGACCTATTGGTTGCGAGGCAAGTCGTCCGCGTGGCCAAACGGCGTTGCTGTCGTAAGTTTGAGGAATTGGCGGCAATTTGTATAAAAACTTGGCAACATTCCACGGCGCGTTCGCAGACGCAAACATTTATTGGTAATAATATTTCTTATTGCCTTTTGTTTTCTATCTTGTTAGCATTGAAGCGCTCGCTTTTCAGAGGATAGGCAACGTTGCAATGCGACGTCGAATATTGCCTTGACATAGTTTATTACATTGGGGACATGGAAATTTTAGGCATTATTACGATAAGTTCATGCAGCGAAATTGTATTAAAAACGTATTGATATTGAATTTGTACAGTGTGTGAGGTGGTATGTGCGCCAGGTGTGTGTATATGTGCAAATGTGTGTCGTGCATATTTAAATGTGTGCTTAAGTAGATATGTTTTTAGTTTACACCTGATTGGCCTAAAATAGCCGTCATTGCTGACAGAAATCTGCTCCGGCTTTAAAAGACTCCTCGTCGATTTTTTGTAGGTAGTATTTGGGTAAATGGTGCAAAACGTAGTTTCTGGAATAGTCCGTTACTTTCTTTTGTTGTTTAACTTTACTGTTCAGGGTAGGTATCAACAGAATAATCATTTCCTCTAATATAGTCATCAGTTTTAGGAGAGCCGACCTACATTTTTCACTAAACCATTATTTGTACTAAATTCATGTTTGGAGTTTACTCTTTTAAAACAAATTGAGCAACATTAAAAAAAAAGTAATTGCCATGCCCTAGGTCATTTACAAAGATTTTAGGCCCTTAGTATTAGAAATTATACTCGTGTATGTATTCAGACACACGGTACATTTATTTAATACCTCCAAGGATACACATACCACAATAATATTTAATACACCTGAATATCTCGTTTCTACGAACCTTGCCAGACTCTTTTCTTGCTTGCGTAGTTACTCCGCTTAACAAAGAGGTCCAAAAAGTTACCAACATAGGTTAAATTTTCTTGTGCTGGAGTCTGGGTTTAGCGATAAAAATTGTGTGCGGATTCGAACCAGGGAACACTGTGTCACGATCTAGATTCTAGAATATCACGAACCACCACCCTCTCACTATATCACCAAAGAACCCTAAACATTTTAGAAGTTCTAAAAGCTTTATTTCGAAAATAGTGCACTTCTTTTATGTCAAACTTCCTTGGTGGCGTCCATTTTATGCGGAGCGATTTGCACGAAATTTCCAATCAAACCGAAACGTGGCTGGTGACATCATTGCGACGAGATTCGCAAACAGGCCATTGAAATTTTATGTGTCCTCAATTCGAAAGCTGGATACCAAAATTATTGTTAATTCATAGCTAGATATGAATTGTAAATTTCTGTAAAATAGTTATATGTTTAAAAGCGCGTGAATTTATTTATTTATTCAGCAGTTAAATAACCAATTTGTTAAAGTTTATATGAGTATTATTAAGTATTATGTTTGCCAATGTCGACTAAGAGAAGGCGCTACTTATTATCAAACACACAAGACCATCCTTATTCAATCTTCGTACTAAATATTTTATTCGCCAATTAGTAGAAAAAAAACTCAAATCTTTTGCGACACGCATTTTAAAATGCGCTTATAATAATCGCTCGTTTTCGATTGGGCTGTTTTAAGTTCTGGGACCTACATTTTTCTCAATATACCTACCCTTTAGAATTTTAGCCGCACTTGTCTAAAATAAGGAATACGGCCACTAATTTAATAATAATAAGCTAACCCGACGAACTATGCACCGCCTCATAATCAATAAATGTTGTGTTAACTTATTAGCTGAATTAAATTCAGTTTTTTATTCTGAATACTCGAAATGAATTAAGTTCAATAAATGTACAAAAATCAAAATGATATATATTTTAATAATCGATGCTCGCAAATAGAATTCCACAGAATACAAAGCCGTTCCATAAAAAATGAATTTTCTTTATAATTCATTAATTATATTATTAATTAATTATAATTATAATTTATTTTCATTTTTATTTTTCGGTAATTTTTCCTATGTTTTAAGAGTTATTTTGCTGTTTAGAGCGGAGACAAATCCATCAAATCAAATATTCTAACATAACATAACAAATTCACTCATCAACATGACGAAGTTTCTCAGTTAGGTGCCAAGACGCCTCATCGGAGCTCGTTTCAGCGTCTGCAGGTTGTCACTAATTTAGAGAGGCCTGGAGTCAGAAACGTGCCCCCATAAAACAAAGTTTCCTTTAGTCAAACTGGAGGTACACACTCCTAACAACTTTTGACAACTTTGAAATGACAATTCTTCGACAACCCGAGCGCGCCCGCGTCGCGCGCTGCCATCACGATATCCCGCCTGTAAAATGTCAGTACAGCTTCATTCCAAACTTTGTACCCAACTATTATTAGGGCCGACATTCCATGTCCTACTTGAGACTAACCTAAATACCCTAACCGATAACCACCGTAGACTTAACCGATAACCACCGTATTTCAACTCACTTCTTAGCGTTAAGTTAACAACACGATGCCGTATATCAAATCTTGTAAGCTTGATTCTAAGCTAAAGCAAACTTTTATGTTTGACATAACGCTAAAAGTGAGTTGCGATACGATGGTTATCGGTCAAATCTTAGATAAAATTTGGTTAATCTTAAGTAGGACATTAAATTTCGGCCCTAAAACAAGCAATAGCCGCGACAAAATCCCACAGCTGACAGTATAACCGCAAAAAGTCAATTCAGATGTCATATATCAAAAGCGATGCGACAGTGGCGACTATACAGTCTACACACAACGGATCGTTGTCTACAAATGATAGCGAGTAGCAATCTAATTACGAGACTTGCCAGTGTGCAAAATCATATTTTTGATAAAGTTAAACCTAAAAAGTATTTTTTTTTACAGGCCAGTAAAAAATAATAATACAAATCTATGTGCGCGAATAAAAACATCTAAAAGATTTTTTAGTGCCAAATTACAAATAAAACACACAGTGACACATTATAAATTGAAATATTATATCTGTGTTTATTTATTTGTTGTGGTTACCCAACATAAATCGTAAACAATACAAATAATCTAAAGACAATACATTAATTGTATTTAGGACATCGTATATTAAATGATTGAACTCCTTTAACTAGGGTTACCTTATTAAATAATGAAGTTAGTAGGAGGTAAAACAAATAATTTTAACATATATTAATATATATAAAATAAATGAGGAAAAACGACTTAAAATTGACAAAAATACAAATTAAAACTGATATATACAGACGAGATTTTGTCGTGGTTTTTGCATTGGCATAGTGTTATAAGACAGCGTCGCAAAACTTTCGGCGAGTTATTGAAAAAAGATCATTTTGGAGAAGTTAGTTTTAAATACTCGTTCTACACAACAAGTTCTGGTTAAATAATTTACTGCTACTAAACAATGTATAAAAGCAGTTGATATTATAGCTACAGGGTGTCAGGGCCATTCTTGTTTACTACTATTTCTAAACCTTGAAAAGTGTGGCTTTTTCATGTCAACTTCTAAAGATTTGATGAAAAGAGGTCCTTTTAACTAAAAAATTGAAGTAAAAAAAAACTGAAAAATGATGTGATTACTACATTTGAGATGGAAACCACATTCATGTGTACTGGCGGGGTGAACTGAGGGGTATATTATAAATAAACCTTTAATATAACGCAGTGTTTTGTAGAAAGGCAGTATGTAGGTCAATGTTATTATTGGGACCCTTTCGCGTCATATAAGGCGCTTTCGACACGCCAGCAGAATGCCTTGAATAAAGTTTGTTGTCAGCACAAAACGCTCTTTAGGGTGAAAATGAATTTTCATTGGTTTGCATTTTGTTTATGGTGTTTCATACTTTGTCGCGCCGGGTATAGCGAGCGGGTATAGGGTATATGCCAGGAGATCATTTATTTCAGCAGAGCTACGACGTCTGAAGGCGTCCATCCGATCGCATTTGCTCGGAGGGTAGGGAAAGACGAAAGGCGTCCGTCGAACGAAAGGGGTCAAGGTTGGCGCGCTTCGTGGCACCCCCGTCCGACCTTTCTGAGGGTACGAGCACAACGTCCCCCTCCCTCTCCCTCCCCCGGCCTTGCCGCTGACAGCCGCGAGCGACAGCACTAGCGCTCGCGTACCAACGCGGCGTCGCGCGACGTGACCGATTTTACGTCAGAATGCGTACAAGTGGCGGCGGCTGGCGGCCATAGACGTCATTATTCTTATTTATATTTTACCCGCGGAGTATTTGTACCAGCATTTTTATTATTCTGTATTGTTCAATGAATATAATAAAGGTTCTAACACAGTTTAATAGTATTATATACAGGTTGTCCCGAGACCATCCCCGAAGAGTTAAGGGGTGTTTACCTTCCCTGTTACGACTAATAAATTATACAGAGTGGATGGGACTTCTATGGCCATGCATCATCTGGGTGTGATAGTACATGTCAAACCAATCAAAAAGTTACAAAGTATAGATTGTCGCAATCGAAGGGTTCCGTAATTATTTAAGATTGAACGAATAGGGACATACAAATTGTATTGAGTTAATATGGGTAATTTATGTTATTGCTAGGGTTTTTTTTACAAACATGTTATTAATATGATCTGAATGAACAGATCTTTTAATACCAATAAAAATGTTAAGTACATATTATTATTTCAGTCCATTTAGGGAGGTCTAAACACTAAAAAGATTAATTTATTAAAGAAATTAATTAAAGATTAAAGAAAATTAGGTCTGCGTCGAACCAGACGTGGAAGTTATACTTCTTTAGCCATTCGCACACATCCACTCATACGCAGGATATATAAATGATATATAAGATATTTTTCTCTGTTATTCAATAGATTTCTCTTCAATATATTATTATAAGTCACTTCATTATTATACTAAAAAATATATTACACCTATACATTATCATTATTAAGTTCGTATATTCGTATACTTTCGTAGAATTTGTGAAAAAAAAAAACACAGACAACTAGCTTCAAATTTCAGCAGAGACTCTACAACGCGACAAACATATTTCGTAAAAAAGTAATTGGACTCTACAACTCGACAAACGTAAAAATTACGTCTAACGCGTGACGCGGTTTCTCGACCAGCATCCCATCCCAACGGGCGCAAAGAAGTATTACTTCAAAAACATTTGATAATTATAAAAAAAAGCATCCATGAAATACAAAAACGACTGCTTGATTACATACTAAATGGCGCTATCTATCTATCTATTAAATAGGTGATCAATGATCTATATCACTTTATTGTGGACACCATACCTGTCGTAATTTTACACCAATCACTTTTAAATTGATACATAAAATTTAAGGGCACAAAATCTCGGTCAAGATCGTAAAGGGCAAAATCAGACCACGGCTTTGATCCGGTGAAATCTACCTCCGCCTTCCGGCGTACTGAAAGGGATTTTTTAGTACGGTAAACGTACTCGTACTCATACGTTTAAGATGTCTACAACGTTTTCTGTGAACGTTTAGTCGCGTAAAGAAGTTTCACTTTAAAAATGTGCACTATGTTAAAGGATTGCTCAACTTTCGTCATAAATTGTATACAAATAGGTCCTTCGGCTCTCACATCGTAACTTTTAACGACACTTTCAGAAGTGTAAATCTTCTTTTATTCTTCTTAGATCCTAATCTACTCTACTCGCATTGTCTGCAAAGAGATACGCCCTTTCAGAAGCGACTTTATGGTTTCTGAGCTTGCTTTTTGAGTGATTTTTTTTAATGGAGTCCATTGAAAGTCTGATTCCATTTTTATACTATTTAGCAGTTTAGGTACTAAAAGTATGACAAAATGTAAATTATCAAGTTCTTATACAATCAACGTTATGGTCGTACCAGAACCTCAAAAATTGTTATTTTTCACAAGCGACAAATTGCTTAATTCCATAAATCCCTAGCATTAAAAGAACCAAATATCTGTTTTAATATATAATTGTATAATTGAGTTGTTAAGTTATTTGACTTATATTTGATGATTGTTTTTTAATAGCGGCAAATCGCATGAAAAGATAAATGACACAATCTTTGACAACCTAACCTAACGTTGACATGGCCTTAAAAATATATTTAAATATCTTATATATTATCCCTAATTTGGATTTTTATTGTTTTGGGCTATATGCAAAAAAGGAAAGCATAATGTCGAGCTCATTTTGACACTTTTTACCGCTTAAACATTTAGGGACCTATTCAATTTTTTAAGGCCAAATAACTTTTGAACAGTAAGTAATATAAAGATAAAATGTAGGTCGATATGTTTAAAAAAATGAAAAATTTGATTAATGTTTTTTTTATATTTTGTGTGATCTATAATTGTATCCGAATCTGAAAGATCGAATCTTTGTTCTTTACCTTATTTTTTATTTACTTTTTTTAACAATTGATCCTTTCCTAAAATTTCGTAGTTGATATTTAAAAAGATTATACAAGCTGGAGATGCAATGACTTTTTGGTTCCTTATTAAGAGCATCAATCTACATATAATAATTCAACTCTCGCATTTGTACTTTTCGATTTGAATGTTGCAATAGACGGACGGACGGATGGACAGAGAGCCAAAGGACGGGGATAATATTTTCTTATACATTAATAAGAAACTATAAAAATATATAAAAAAAACTAATAAAGAAAACCTCTTCTGGTGTTAACCTACATTCTTTAGATTTCAAACGAATAATGTAATCTTTTCTATCCAAATCTAAATCGGGTGTGACCGTAGTAGCCCGGATGCCCAATGTTGATGTTCGGAAGGCAGAAGTAGAGGTTGCTGGAGGACGGTTCTGCAATAAAAACAGTAAAACAAAAGGTAGACAGATAAGAATTGAATCTCTGGCGACCGAAGGGGCGGAAAAGGGTGGAGTGCGCTGGGAATGAAAAGGGTCGATTATATGACCGAAAAAGGCTTTATCGTTTTCGTAACTATTTTAAGAGGTTTTCTCTCGCAAACAAATCTATAAAAATGTATTGTAATCCCAATATTAGTATTATTCATCAAAAAACTTTTTGAATCTTGCATACATATTAAAACATATTAATTTATAACTTTTAATTTCATGTTCATTATTTTATTGCGTGCAATTTCTATATTATATACCTACACAGCTACATATATACTGTTAAGTCCTGTACTTCATTATTCATTTATAATTATATTGAATTAGTATATTTTAATATTTGATTATTGCTCTGGGGGTAGTCTATTCGCTATGAGCATTGCCAGGCAAATTAGGAAAGAGTCAGTTTAGTTCTCCGATCGCAGAGTCAAATGTCAGTCGTGTTTCGCACCTGCAGTGTGAGATGTGACAGGCGGCGGATTTAACTCTCCGTCGGTATGCGAACCGATAGATTTACTTTTTAAATATTGCTTTTGTTGTAGCTTTCTAATTTCTTGTGTAATTAAGTCCATTACCTTGTAGTTTATTGGCATATTTGACTGTAAGGCGTATTTGACTTTTGCTACCTGCCAATCCATCCGGGAAAATATCTCACTTTCACCTTCGTAACCCATTAAGTCCTGGACTCCTCATATTTAGGATAAGTGTAATTAGTGTTATTCGCTCTTCGAGTCAAATATTTCCCTATGCCTACCATAATCAATAGCCTACCGTACGTAGAACTTTGTAAACACAAGATTTTTTGTTTATGTGGAGGATAACATTAGGAACGTCGACTGGTTCGTACAGGCGTAAAAAGATGATATTTGTGAATTTGCAATCTGACGAGGTTTCTTCGTTGTTTTAGGATGCGCTTCCGTCCCCCACCATGAGGATGGGGGACCCGGAGCTGTCGGAGCTGGCCGAATTAGGCGGCGGGGGAACGAGGTGGGGAGCGGGGGGTGGTCCCGATTCCGCCTCGTGGAACCCCCGCCCGCCCTCCGCCACGCGATCACATGCACACCAACTGGCCCGGTACTCGCGGTCGCAGCAGGACAACAGGTAAAAAATTCAGACAGATATTCATATTATTAGCAAAGTTTCTGGACAATCAGTCAATTGTACACACAACTGTCCGTTTTTTTATATTAAAGATATATCTGAATATGATTTAAATATCGCCGTTTTATGTATCTGTGCATAATTTAATGAATGTAAATCAAAAAATCTAGTTAATTCATGACAAAATCTTACAGGAAGAAATGATTTACAGTTTGCTGTTAGGCGTTATCCGCTGTCTCACAGGAGGTCGTAAATCTCCATTGACTGGTTCTTAATTTCACAAACTGTCTACTTAATTATTTATAAGCAATTTCAGCACTGCATGGGCACTATAAAAAAACCATAGAAGTCCGCGTCACATGCGAGCTTTTTTTTTTTAGCACAAAGCTACCCGACTTGTTTCATTCAAAAACGACGACACAATGAACGCCACTCATCACAACTAACATTAGTTTCATTTTTGACCGCTCTTTCATTAACTAGCACTGGTTGCCAGACAACATTTCAAGGCGGGAATTTTAATGGACGAAGATGCGGTTTCAAAGGAAAGGAAATGTTGTTGAGCAGCAACATCTATAAATAAGTACATAAATAATTTATCAACTTTTGAAGGGTAATAAAACATTTCTAGTACGCGATGGTGCATGGGTTTTGGTATAGGATAATACTGATAATAACAATAACTTTGTTGTAGTAGCGACACGCGTTTGATAGTAAAGCATCAGCCGTCAACGAATAAAAGCTGTACATATTTTTTATTATTTTAGTACACCGTATCCTAAGACCATTCCAGCTAAGTAGCCCTGAGATTTCGAGTGTTATTTGTGAAAACGATATATCAGAACTCATCGTGGTTTCCGAGAAAACAATGTAAGCTTCACGCGGTAATATTATACGGTTCTTGTAATAGGTACCGCAGCTGATCGACGGGTCTCATAAACGGCTTTATCCGGTAGCGGCGGGCGAGGTTACGCGTCACTTATAAGAAATATAATTTACACTAACGCTTTAATAAAAATAATAAATTTCGGGATGAATTATTTTCGCATGTTTTTATAAAATTGCTTACCCTAATTGAGAACATAGCATAGGACGGAATGTATGGTCATCTCCGCAGCGTAGGGGATAATATATTCTTCTTTACATTTGAAATTCATATTTTTATAAAGGTATTAATTATTTTTACGACCGCAGTATGCACATAAATTTCATGCATTACCTTTATAGCTCAAACTGTTCTATGTAAGTTAATCCAATGAGTTTTAGAAACAATAACAATAATGTCTTCAGCTGACTACATAGCTGTTGTGTACACAACTTGATGCTTTTGTGTACACCAAATAAAAGTGACTATACCTATATGTATAGAAAAGCGACGTAGCCATAAATAAAGCTAAGTCGCCCATACAAAGTAGAAGATCGACCCGCGCGAGTCGTTCTTTATCCCCATGAAACACTAGAGAGCTCCGTGGGCGAAGACAAATTACCCTCTATCCTTCGTCCACAGTATTCTATCCTATATAAAATGTGTGTTTGGTAACTGTAATTATATTCTAAATTCATTTAAATCATTTCGGTCAATTTCGCCTGCTTTGCATAAATTATTTTGGATGAAAGTAATAATTATCACTTGAAGCTAGCAATAACATCCGACTTCGTATGAGAGTTGGTAAAATTTTTATGGTCCTAGCCTAAATTAAAATATATTTGTTTCTTTTGAGTTATGGGTGTGATTTATTTTTCGTATTGTATTTTCAACTGAATACTCGCAATTGGCAAAAAATACACGGAACTGTTAAAAACTTTTTTATAAATTTACAAGCGATGGGTTTTAACGAAAATGTTATGATTTAAGTAGCGGATCTAGTACTTTTTCGTTTTTAATTTGTCTTCATACCTAAAACTTTTAATAAAGTGTGTGTATAAAACTTATGTAAGCAAGTTGAATAAATTTGTCATCAACTGCATAATATTATTTCTAAATTATCACCCCATGCAGGCGCATCCAAATTCAACAATATTTCAATACGTCTATTTACATATAAGGAGAAAATAAACGTAACCGATAACTAAAAATCAACGTAGCGTTAGATTCATTCGCTGCCTAGAAAAAAAATGTTTTTCTTTACCCAACGTAAAGAAGTTTAAATTCAAATAAAGGCCTGATTTTGAAATGAGGTCAAAACATTTACACGCTCGTTTTTAGCGTATATTTTTTTGAGCATAATGCAATGTTGCTCAACAGGCGCACTCCGAGCTACGAGGCGGAGGACGCGGGCGCCGCTCGCGCTCCAGGGGGCTCTTTCCGATCCAGACCCGGGCAGTACTACTCTCCGCCTGGCACCTCCTACACCATCGTCGAGCGACCGGCCAGCTCGCACGGCCACCATCCGACCTCCTACTCCCAGCATCAGTACCAAGCGAAGCTCACCAGGGGCGGCTATATGGGATCCGCGACCAACTTCACGCCGAACAACAACGCACCCGCGCTGAGGAATAGCACCAACCACCTGAACGGAAAGAAGAGACCCATATCGCCTGAGCAGGTTCTGAGACTCTTCGGACAGAACCAGACCACGCAGCTTTCCACCGCCAAAGATAGGTCTGGCAGAAGGTTGTCGCCGGCGAGTAGTCCAAGCAGCACAACGCATCAGGTAAAAAAATCAGCAGAATTTATAACAGGTTTGGAGAACAGTTTCCTAGTTACCTCTGCTCCACTCTGCCTGCGCATTGAAAATTATTGTCATTTAATTATCTGAAGAAAGTAGTTTACATAATGCACTTCACAGTTAAATAATTGACCCTATTTCCTATGTATTGGGCTTTCTTTTACTGGTATGTTAAAAAGATGTAATTGCTTTCACAAAGAGTAATTTAAAACCGGATGCCTCGTTTTTATGCAATGAAGTAATTCCACATATCCACGTTTAAAAACGTTGTTGCATGGTAAAATATCGCCCAAACGCATGGCTTCAACATCGAAATGAATTCATATTTTCGAATCCGCCCAGAAGGGATCTAATTACTTTCATCACTAGCTCTTGACTCTAGTACAAAAAAAACAGCTTATTAGAACGGCTTAAAATTCATATGATGGCGTAACAGATGTTAATCGATCGGTGAAAATTTAATAACGAGTACATAAATCAAAATGATTACACTTTTCAATTAACTAAGGCGTTTGGATCAACTTTACCAAAGAGCTACTAATCATGGCAAACTTCGAACACCGGCTGCGAGCAGGAAAGTACCCACTCAAAACTTTTTACTCCCTTCTCCCGCAACCCCATTCTAGAAGCTAAACAGCCGCGTTATGAAACCCATCTAATTTGTGTCGGTTCTCATACCGGGAATTAATTATAATTTTATACCATTACTTTCAGGCTATATCTAAATTTTAGAAAAACAACGAACTTTCACAGAGATTTATTTGTTTCACTTTAGATATTTAACCTAACCAATTTTTATTCTGGCTATTGTATGATTATTGAAAAAAATAAACAAAAATACTACGTTCATTTAGGTCTACTGGGTAATGCTAGGTACTACTAGGTAAAAAGTTGTAGTGTTGTTATTTTCTTTTCAGTAGATATATTAAATAAGAATAATATTAAATATCTCATATTTATCTGGGTGAATATAAAATGACAAAGGTAAATTTCACCTTTAATAACAAGAATTGAAAAAATAAAATTTCAGTGACACGCTTTTATAAAAATTTAAATGTTTTTAAAACTGCATTAATTCTGTTTTTTTCAAGATAATTCTATAAAGAGAAGTTGATTTATCAGTTTCTGACGCACTGTTTTTATTTAACAGATGAAAAAGCATGATTTATGACTACGCCTAACGTATTATTCATTCGCGGAAGTGTTTCTGCGCAACCGCGACATTAGCTCAGTGATGTGTCGAGTCTACCTTGCATTACCACTATCGTCCTAACTCATACTAAGATTATTATCCAATATCATTAAGGTACAACGTTGCTTGATGTGCCTGGGTTGCCTCGTAACTCATCTGTGGGTACAGTATTGGCAATTCATGTATCGATGGTTAGGTAGGTACTACTAACGTAACGGAACGGAACCCTTTCCTTCGTCCGTTTCGGTTAGTGCATTCGCTATACGCGAGCCGGCTGGCGATCGTACATGCACTGACCTACATGTCGCTCCTACTCCAAAGGCCAACTAGTAGACAAGTCATTGTTCGTGCCTCTGCAGATGGACAAAAGTCTAGCCGTGATACAACATAAACCCTACTTGCGCTTTGCTATGCAAAATATTATCACCGGCGAACCGCCCTCAAAGCGCACTGGGTCAAGAACTCATCCGCCCAACGTAATTTTTTTTAAGAAACATATTTTATGTCGCATTGTGCCCTTTAATAAATAAATATCTTTCATTCCACACTTATACTTGCTTATTTCTTCTATACACCCACACAACTCAATTTTTTTATATATGTTGAAATGTTTATTAATTAGATATTTATTTTTTATGTACTCTTTTTTAACTACACTTTATTATTTTATTAGTACGAGTTTATTTTTATATGAAGTTTTATATTGTATATTATATTTTTAATCATTTGTTTTGGTTTTAATATTGTTTTAACTTATTGTATTTTCTAAAATATGTAATAATAAATGATAAAAATACTTTTAAATTCATGAAATTTATTTAAAAAATGAGATTTTCTTTTAAATATCTCATTTTTTTTGTTATTAATATTATTGTAAAAGTAAAAAAAGTATTATTTTTTATTACAATATAAATTTACAATCATTACAATATTATGTTTTTATATCTCACATAGTAATATTGAAATACTATCACAATAGTTTAAACTTTAAATCATAACTAGCTAAAAACTAATGTTGATATTTTTTTGCATAATATAATAAACTGACGTATATAGCAGGTACATAATACAGAGGGGTTTAACACAATATAATAGAACTAATTTTATGTTTTTCATATTTAAACTTTTCCACATAATTTAGTAAGTAACATAACATTGATTCATAGATCTCTCTGCAATTACGAAACTTGCTTATATCTTGTTCAAGTATCGATGAAAAGGAAACGGCTGAAGCTATTTTTACTATTTTATAAAATATTTTTCATTATTGGTTGGTTTTTCATTAAGTTTATATTCTAATTTTTTAAAACCTGATATAGGTTAATTTAATTGTGTAAATATAGATTTACCATGTTAGATGTAGGTGCTACGTATGTTCTACGATTTAATTCACAGTGTAATATTGGCTCTAAATTATAAAAGATTTTTCGCTTAGTAACTTAATATATAAAACCAAAGTACAAGATAGAACGACAACTAAGCGGGAGCTAATTTAAATAACATTGTATTATACTCGGATTTCATTAGGTAAGGTTAGGTTATGTATATTTCGTATCGACTCTATTGTACAAGTCTGGCATATTGCGATGAAGATGGTAGTTGAAATTGAATTCACATCTAAACGGAGTTGCCTCCCAGCATAAAAGCCTCAGGCAAAGACCCGGTCACCAAAAGAAAATATAAACATATTGTATCTGTATATAATATGAACTCAATAGAAGGCAAGAAGTAATCTGCGACTGGATGACGACTCGATGTCTACGCTTAAATACCATTATAAGATTGATATGATAAGATCAGGGATTCCTAAAGTGGTCGATATCGACCCGTTGTGGTCTTATTACTATGCAAATCTGTAGATTTTTATTTTAAATCAAATAAATAAATAAATTCGAGTTTGGGACTTGACTAAGTTCTTTTAGTCGCTGTGTTACTATCTACCGCTTTATGGCGCTAGTTTAATAAATCACTTTTTGTTTACCTACTTTCATGATCCAATGAGCATTGTCATCGGAAGAAGTGTGTATACAAAATTTCAGCAAAATTGGAAGTGGTTTAAAATTCTAACACAAGATTCGATGCATACGACGTCTTGGCAAGGTTAGGGTTGTAATAAAAGGATTCTATTTTTGCAAAAGCCAGACAATGGCTTTTGCCATAATAAAGAATTATCAAATTAGGTTTTTCATGCAGAAATATTTTTTAACTCAATTTGGTACGATACGTCTTTTAAAAATGTTACTGGTGGCGTACCTCTTCGGCTATTCAATAAAAGACCGCAATATTCATAAAAAAAAAAACTTTTTTTTAAAAACTTGTAAAATATTTTTTTGATTTCAAAGCCAAGCTATCGAGGCGAGCCCCGGTCTTACTCTGCCGTGGGAGCGGCTGGCGGTATGGGTGACCTGGGGCGGATGAGCGGCCTCAGTGCTGGACTGGGCGCGTCAAGCCTTCACGACCTCACTACGCGGACTGTCACCATGAGCCGCGACCCTCCAGAAGGATCCCACGGGTTCGGCATATGCGTCAAGGGCGGTAAAGAAGCAGGTGTGTATGTTTTAGCTTAACATCAACACTCTTGAGATATAAGCATGCATTGTAAAGTATGTTTGACGAAGAAGCGAAAATCTGACGAAAATTGAAATTATGTGAATGTTATGATTTACGACAAACGATTATTCAACGTAGACACATTCGCTGGGTTACCGTTGGATGAAATAGAATGATGTAAGACTATGCGCAAGACAGAGAAGAGATATTACGGGAAGAGACCTCTTATGTGAAGTTTTTAGAATAATATAAAGTGCTTTTAAAGTGTTAATAAATTATAATAAATCATTTATTATGGTATAAAAAATAGATCATTTAAGTAATCAAAATGGAGAAATTCCTAACACCTACCTTATATTAATCCCTCATATCTTATAGTTACCTATTTGTATTATGGATTTACGCATTGAATTGTGCATTAAAACATTTGTATTTTATACTAGCTAATATCTTTTTTAAATACTCTTAAAATCCATATTATCTTTTATAGGACCAAAGGTTTTAGGCTTTTATATGAAATTATTGTAATTATATATACAATAAAAACTGTTTTTTCCTTATAAAAAATAAAAACAAAATAAATAAATATTGTATGGCACAATGATAGTAAGATAAAACGCGTTTAATAAATTGCATTCAAATATTTAACAATAAGAAAACCCACGTAAAATAGTTGATTGAATGGCGTACTCCTTATTCTTATGATTCAACATTTTTAATTCTGATTTAAATCAGAAATAAAAATGTTATCTGACCTTTGTGACATAGGTAGGTATACCTACAGTGTTTGATTAGTGAGTATTAATATTATTTAAAGGTTTATACCTCTTTTATGATAATAAGCATTATCAATATTGTATCTCATTTTGTATATTTGAGCGATATATTTGTAATTCTACGTGTAAACGCCCTTGCATTAAACTGATATGCTTATGCAAAAAGAAAAAGAAAAATAATTAGGATTTGAATAATAATCAAATATCTCTAACATCTCAACACAACTCACCTACGCTACATTAGAGCCATACTAAAACACAAACGCATCGCTAAGCTGTCAAATCTTGCATTTTTTGTGAGAAATGCGTTTGCGTATTCAAACGGCTCAAAAACGTATTAAAAAAGCTATCGTAGTCAATGTGTCTTCGACAGAGTTCATCGCTCGTGTTTCTTGCCGTATTAACAATAATTTTATTACGTCGCGTGGCGCCGTTCACTCGTTATAGGGATTCAGTTGAACCTTATGCTGTGTTTTATTAAATTTAGGTCATTTGCATAACTTCGTAAAAACCACAACGCGGTTTACTGAAATAGAGATCGTCGACCTTTTGTTAAATTCATTTCATATGTTCATTTTTGTTTTTCCGTGGGTTCATAGCGAACTGTAACATTTTAAGTGATTATAAGTATAAGTTTGGATATTAGATGCATAATATTTATTTTCTTTAAAGGAGCATCCGTTTTTTATTATTCTACTTTTTTAACAAATAATATATATTAGGATAAAGTAATATTATAAATAAGGTAATAATATTGTTGGGTAGAAAGTTTAACAGAGTTGTTTAGTTACTTTTACAGAAATCCAAAATAAAACATTATGAACCAACCTAACTAGCTATACGACGTAGATTGTTGAAACAACTTTAGGGTTGTGCGCCGATAAATCTGAAGAAAGTTGTTAGAAAAGTCAAACAGCAGCGCGGCAGTGCCCGCATGCGCGCAATAAATTGAAAATTACTCGAGAGGCGCAGTACACGTCATGAGCAGCTGAAGACAACATGGTCACTGGAAGTACATATTTCCATAACCCTCGCCCCATCAGGACCATCGTATATGTATTATGTATTCTATCTATTTTGTGGGATGCATTTTGAGCTGACTTTCAAATAATTAAACGTATAGAATTTACAAAAAGTAATCTTAATATTTTGTCAACGTTAAAATAATAGTGTATTAAGTACTAAATTTTGGTGAAACGAACCTTTCTAAATAAAATGTAGTCGAATACATTGTGGTAGGGAAAATATATAAATAAAAAAAATAAAAGCATAGTTTCTTTGAAAAAAAAAATTATGCCGTTTTGAAATATTTAAAATATGCCTATTAACAACACGATATGGCAAGCATGGCAGTTGAGTTGAGTGTCAAAACATATGAGTGTTGTCTTTTTTTCTTTAACGCTATATTATCAATCGATTACCGATATTTTGACTAGTGGTCCTGCCCTAGTTTGAGGCTACTTTCGAAACGGGTTGTAAGATTTTCAACGAACAGTGCAAACGAGCTTTCTTGCCTTCGTAGCTTTAGCGACAGCCAACGTTATTAGCTTTGCTAATGTTATTACCGGCGGATAACGACTTAAGTTTCCAGAGCAATGGCAGTGCTTAGCCCAGCATTCGAGTATTTATGATTATTTGCTAATATTTTAAGAATACGGCGTACTAGATCTGATTTTTCTAGCACTGCTGCCTAGCGCTTTCCAGAAATATACGAGTACAAAAAAAATAGCTTTATATCTAACTAAAAGTGATACATTTATCTTAAAGTAAACGTTTAGCGCTGATATTTAAATTATATTATATTTTAAATAGCTATTATATGTAATACGCATAATATGAAAAACAACAGCGAATTTATATTAAATAATTATTTATTGTTTATTTGGAAAACCAAAAGTACAATATTTTAAAAAAGGTTCATACAATTGCGTATAAAATTGACCGATGACAGGTTTTCACTAAAGTAAAAAAATACATGTAAATATTAAAATTAATTTTACTCGCATTAGCGTAATATATATTTTTTAACTTACATTATTTTGAAACAATAATCGGTTCAACCTGTCAGAGGCCAAAGGAAAGAAAATGTCGTAAGATACTATTATTTATAGTTTTACTAATTTAATTTGTTTCTTAAATTTAGAGTTTTTCGCGAGTCAAGATGAAATTATTATTTATTTAACAAAAATATAATCAACAAAGAAGAATAAATCATCATAATGACGACATAATCGTGTGACCGCCGTATTAGTGTTTGTTTATATTAAGAATAAGAAAGTTTATATACAGGTGTATTCAAAATCTTTTTAGGAGGTTGATCTATACCGATAACGAAACCGGTTTCACGAAAAAAAATATATAATTTAAAAAAAATCGCGTGTATATGGGAAGCTTACTAATCTGGGAAAATTCAACTTTTGTCTGATAAAAAGAAATTTTCCAAAAAAAAAACCAATAAAAGATGACATTGATTTTATGTAAAAATAATGATACCTTATGTTATTACTAAAGTATGTCTATTATACAATATGTAACAATAATTTTAGCAAAGTGATAATTTCTGTATTGAAAGGGTAGGACAATTTCAAAAATTACAAAAGCACGAATAACTAAATAACTAAACATTTTACGAGTATTTTCGTGTTATTCATATATAGTGTAGTGTAGTGGGGTTTGGTAATGATGTCCCCTATCCCCAGGTTTGGGTTTAACACTGTCCCTGGGACACTCTGTGTATAAATATAAACATACCAGGCAGCGGTTGTGGGTGTAGAATGCGATGGTGGTTTCTATCGGGCCGCGTTGAAACAAGCGTCAGTCCCCGGTAGGATTTATCTCGCGGCTTGCGGACGGGCGAGGCTGTTAATCTCCGACGCGGTTTGCACTGAAACGACTACAACTGTAATTTAAACATCTAACTTATACAATCTTAATGAAAATGACAAATATCTACATATCAAAACCTGCCAACATATTTTCTCATTTATTATGGACTATAAGGATTCAACTATAACTACTGCTGATCATATGAATATTTTTATTATTTCTTGAATAAACAAATAAAAACATATACTTAATACGAAATAACTAGTAGTAATGACTTTTTATGTACTTTTAGTTTATTTAAAATAATAATTTTATATTTTAGTATTATTATTAGCAATTACGATTAGCATGCAATTATTTCCTAATATTTGGCTTTGGTTTAAACCTAGTTCGCACTTAAATGAAACATTGACCAAGATCACAATGAACGATGAGATGTGACAGAGGATTTTATACTTCTTTGAAGACAACCATGTTGTTATTATTAAGTTCAAGATACTTGGCTATGTTTTGAACAGAATGAATAAAAGGGAAAGCTTAAAAATCAGCAATTAAATTTTTACAGGTCTGAACCTTGTTGGATTTTAAATTCTGCTAAACAAAAAATAGTTCATTATTGTCTATATAACTTTAAACTCAACAAATGTTAAGTAAATAATAATTTACCTACAATGCATTGCATTGCCAAACAAATGCCAATGCCGAAATAAATGCCAAAATATTTTTTAAACAAAAATTGCTACGATTTAAATAAGTTGTACCGATTTGTGACTATGCAGAGCAATACAATAATACTAATAGTTTGTAGTATATTGAAAATATGCTATTAACTTGATAGTAGTAAAAAAACTTAAACTAACTGATTAGGGTATCTGATCTTGAATATAATATTATTATAGCTGGGTAGATGCTGCTTAGTTTGACATGGTACCTATACATATATTAATAATTTACAATCCGCAATAATTTATTATCCTAAAACTCTATTTTTATGTTTATTTTAAATAATGTATCTACTTATATATCTACCTACCTCCTTTAGTCACTGGTCGTAGGAAGCACTATATAAAATAATAATATGAATGTTGTTTTCATTGATAATAATGGGTAAACGAGTACATTGTTTTGCCGCCCCCGCCCCTGACCCCGCCCACGCCCATGTCTCTAACGACTGCAACCGAAATAAACATTCCTGTCCTGCATTTGCCCGCAACGATGTTGACATTGACGAGGCACGTAACGCGAGCTAGCAAAGCAAAGGCGGGCCGCCCAAACTAACTACATAACCACCCTCCCCGCTTTGGTTACGCCGCGCAAAACACGTCGTTTTTTTTATTTGTTTACTAGCTGCCTGTCCCGGCTTTGCGCAGAAACGTTTTGCTTAGCTTTAAAAAAAACATTTTTTCCACCTAAACCTAAATCGTGCTCTATAAAATCGAGAAAACCCTTTGGTGGTACAAAACCATACAATGGCTTTACATGCCGATACGATGCTCGCGTATTTAGTGGCCTTTTTCACGCCTCTTCATACGAAAATTGCAAAAACAGGATTTTTTCTTCCTGATAAGTAGGTTAATGACTTTATTATAATACTTATCGCCCTTAAACCTTGACAAAGAACCAAGCTATCTAACAATAAAAACCCAGTTCGAATCCATTTAGTGGTTTTGGAGAAGAGTAACAACGCGAAAAGCAACTTTCATTAATTATAAGTAGTAGTGATTTACATATAATTTCACTTATGATATTAAATCATGTCTATACGGTTTTTCGCTAATTTCAATAAATAATTTCATTTTTTCAATAAATAATAATTACAGATTTCGTAATTTATAAAATTTCTTTATAAAGTACTTTCGAAGTACACATTTTATTTATTTATTTTTATTATTTGCCGAGTCCTGACTTACTGACCTGGGGTACTGGTACTGGTACTCCATAGTCATGCAGGCAATTCTAGCGAAATATGTATGCGTTTGCATAATTTCAATGGCGTTACCGTCATTATGTAGGTAAATGCGCTGTTGCGTACGTCAGATCAACTGATGTGATCCATGTGATTGAGCTGCTGAAGCATGTTAACTAGATTTTACGAAATTATGATCTCGGTGTGTGAAGCAACTGTATTAACATTTACGCGCTACAAAAGCTTATAACAGATATACAAGAGGTTGAATGGACAATTTCACAGTGACATTGTTCGGACTAATTTGGATCGCTTTGCATCATCTTACATGCAATTATATAAACATAATTAATATAACTAATATGGGCACATAATTTAAAACAAAGGCATTTCCAATCAAATCAATATTATCATTTTTATTGTTTCGGATGAATTTTAATTAAGGTTGTTATGATCATCTCGTTACCTAAATTGTGTCATGAAAAATACATGCGAATAATTACTATGCACAAATAACTCTTTCTACTTCTATACAAAATATCCTGACGTTTCTGAGATTATCACACGTCCTATCATTTCGATGCAAACTCTGTGATGACAAGGAAAAAGGGGAGGGGTCAACAAAAAAAAAATTGTTTTCAAGACTATCAATCTGTATACAAAAATTCAACTCTTTCATCATTTGTATCTTTCGACTTAAAAAATGTAACGGACAGACGGTTAAAGCGTTCATCTCGTCATCTCGTTATAAAAGCATCAATTTTATGTTAAGACAAATGCATACTGAAGAAGGTAACTACAAAAGAATAACTAGATCCTCTTTGGGTTCTCCGTGGGCCATCAAAACCCAGGTTTATCAAGCTGTTAAAACCAGATATTATATAATATATGTATCTCTAACTGTATCACAGTTTTTGACCTTTTACAGATAGTCAATTGTATTAATGAAAAATATTAAAAATTATCGATAAACATTTTTTTCCACGTTTCGATAAACTTTAAAGCATGTGCGCGACCGGAAGAGATCGATTCTATTTCTTTTTTACTCACTTTTAGTCCCCCTTTTTTTGCGCGATATTACAACTTGAAAAAAAATCTGCTCACCTTAATAGTCAAACGTATAGACACAGTAAAACCTTTTTTGAATCTCGGTACGTTTGAAAGGAAAATCACACATGCTTACACATGTAACTCAAGGGTAGGATTAACCTTCCTTGAGGCGAAAGAAAAGGTAAGGTATAAAGAGCGAAAATGCAAGAGTGACAGTCGAAGAAAGAGACAGAGTAAGATCAAAGTAGGCGGGAGGGAGAAGGTCCTGTCAAACAATAGACGAAATATCTCAATCCAAATCCTCTTTAATGCGATCGTATTTTCTGATATCGCTTCTTCTCCATCGAGTTCAATATATTGATCATCTATAAATATTTTCTACACATCAGTAGTAGTAATTTTATTCCAGCGTTTGAGTAATAAAATTATAAATTACAGTATTTTTTTGAGTTTCGAATAAATTTACTTAAATCAGGAGTCCGTTAAAAAGTTGTAATTTGTGTAAGTTGTAAAAAAATACAGCATTGATATTTTATAGATGGTTTTCTCAAAAAAAATTTTTGGCATTCATTAGAACCAATTTTTTTTTTTTGTTATGGAATATAAATTGGCCGATGAGTATAAGTCTATAACCTTCCTAACTAGGTAATAGTTACCTGTTCTAAGGAAGGTTATATATGAAGTGATACAGTGCATAGTAGAGACCAGCGCAAAACCCTGAGAAAAATATAAAAAATAATAAGGCACAAATATATACACCCGCACACACATACACACATGAATACAATTTAAATGTTTACTCAAGAATACTTAATATATGAAAAAATAAAATGAATAAATGAAACAATTAAAAAATAACAAATAAATGAATAAACAATTATTAAATATATAGGTAAATAAATATTCGATATAAATAAATAAATATTCAATATAAAAATAGTGTTATACTACATATAGTATAGAAACATATATTATAATGATATATATATACATTGGGCATAAACATATTGGTATGACATATCTAAGTAAGCATATTTTTTTTTAAACATTCTAGGTAACTAAAATAATATTTTTTACTTAGTAGCTAAAGTCGATTAAATTACAGTCTTATTAAATTTTATCTAAACAACTATTTCAGATATTAATTTCTCAGCAGCATCTCTGGGTAGATTAACCATTTTAAGATAGATTTAGCGAGGCAAGCTTTAGTTTTAGCATCCCTAATTTCATCGCTTATCTGGTTATATATTTTTGGGCCCAGAAAAATGAGATGTCTCTGTCCAAAAGATGTTTTCATTATTGGTGCCACTAAGTGACCTCTATCGTTCGATCTTGTCTTCATAGCTTTAGTGCACTGTATATTACTAATTTTATTTTGCCAAACATGTATGACTACTTTTTTAATAAAAGATTGTCTAATATCTAACACCCTGTAACTTAGAATGCAGGCATTCCGGAAGATGAATACAATATTTATTTATTTATTTATTGTTTATTCGGAAAACCAACAGTATAATTTAAGAAGAAAGAATGGTACATACAGTTGTTTGTAAAATTAACTGATGACAGGTTTTCGCAAAAGTACAAAGATACATGTAAAGATTAAAATAAATTAAATTACACTCGCATTAGCACTCTAAATACATTTTAATTTTGAAACAATAATTTGAAATAATGGTATGTTTTGAAAATAGTCAGAGGCCAAAGAAAAGAAACTGAAAATTATGTCCAAAGATTACTATTTTATTATTATTAGTATTATTCATAAAATTTAAAAATTTTAGTGATAATATAAACAAAGCATATTCCAATTAAAGAAATAGTTCGTAAATAAACACTACACCTTTAATTAATATTTAATCGCATGAAATAAACAAAAGAACCCAACGATTGAGTAAAAGTAAAAAATCAAAATGATTATTTTTTCATTATTCCCTGAACTGGGTCTGAGTACATATGTTTAGTAAATATTTCGCGAATTGGATATTATTCATAAAACATTAGAAGATGTTTTATATGAATTAAGGATACATTAATAGCAAAACATTCTATATTATTGCAATACAATCAGTCCGAAGGATGAAGGTTAGGTTATATATGTCTATCTGTTTATTAATGCAGGTACCTATTGCTTCAATATACTATATTGTTCTATTTTTAAGTACTTAAAGGCAACTTCTCCGCGACCTTATTTTAAAACTACAAAGTACATTATTATTTAATGTAAGGATATGTAACTATCGTATCGAGAGGAAAATTTACGAGGAAACATACGATTGTCATGTGCTCAACCGTTATTAGCGGTAACCCTTTTTAAAAAATCATGTTTAACGGTTTAGCACCCCTGATCAGCATTGAAGAATATAATCGGTGACCACTGATTTGTCGTCATTTCGGACAAATTATTCACACGGTTCAATGGCCACTGTTACCTTTATCGTACGTTTGTAATAGGGCCGCGTGATTGACCGTTTGCGCTAGACTGAAATACTCTGTACTATAAGCTGTTATTTCTAATCATATACTCATCAGTATCTATCAGTATTTCAGTTGCACATGGATTAGGTATGCGGGCTGTATAGTTTGATGAACGGTAATGTTCGCAGCTGAGAATAAATGGAAATTAACAGGAAAACAAAATACATACCTTTGTTGTGCGATCATGAAAACCGCCTACCTTTTACTGTGCGTTTTCACTGTTCCTTGGTAGTTTTTAATTGTTCTCCACGAGGGTGGTGGAAGACATGACGAAGGCTTGTTGTGGATCACAGGAATAGTTATTCTGGAATAGGAAGTTCTGGTAACATAAAAACAACTAAATCATCAATTTTAATTATTTTTTAAACTTATTTGTTTAATATGATTTTCAAACATCTGCTTAGTTTTTATATATTTATTCATATACACAATAAAATAATAACAATACAAGAAGTACAATATCATAACATTTCAGTTTTATAAATAGGTTAGCTGAATACTAACGAAGGATTTGATATTATTTAAAGAAATCTATAATAATAAACACTAATCGTTAAAATAATTGAAGAATTGAATCATTGTAGCCAAACGATCAATATTTTGAAGAACGCCATTTTATAAATACGCCAGTTTAAGACTCATACTCAGGAAGAATTTGATCCTAATACCTCTAGACATAATATTATATAGCTTAAAGAAGCATACTACAAACTACATTTTAGTAAATGATAAACCATTTTAAAGTAACTTAACCATGAACTTGGAACTTAAAATGTAATTGGATAACTTTTATCTACTATCCGTAATCCTCAGAGTTTGAAATTTGTATTCCACCTTGTTTGATATTAGGTAGGTCATTTTATAGTGTTTTGACAATATAAAATGTTATTTGGTTTAATAGGAGTATATTCTGAATAACTTTACTGGTAATAAAAGATTTTATTGCAAATGTAATTATAAATATATATTTTTTTTTGATATGACCATATATGATTCGAACGGGTAATATATTTTTAACGTTCGTTTTAACATACGTACGTATGCCTTCTATATATTTAAAACAAATTCGGGTTAGTTACACCATTTATAACTCAAAAACGGCTGGACCGATTTTTATGATCTTTGGTTTGTTGGATTTGTCTCCGCCCCAAATAGCAGAATAACTATTAAAACATAAATAAAATTAATTTTCTCATACATTTTGTATGGAACAGCTTTTTATTCTGTGGAATTCTATTTTCAAACGTTAAGTTGCCTTCGAAGTTGTTCATTTTGTGAGGTTAACACATTTGTTGTTGTTTTGATTTTTGTACATTTATTGAACTTAATTCATTTTGAGTAGTCTTAATAAGAAACTGAATTTAATTCAGCTAATTAGTTAACACAACATTTATTGATTCTGAGGCGGTACGAAATTCGTCGGGTCAACTTGTCATATATATTTTTAGAATGATATATTTAGATAAAGATATTTCGAATATACTAAAATGACAATTTATTGAAGTAAAAATGGAAGTAACTGATGCTGGCTAATGTTTTACGAGATTAATTTAGGGATTTATGCTTAGGTATATTAGGCCATTGGCTGTATGTATAAGCGTTGCATTTTTGAAATAATGATTTTGTAGTTAAATTATAAGGGAAAACGGCCAGGTTGCTGTGTGCGAGATATCACAATGTTGATATTTCGAATAATCGTTTGTCGTACAATATAAATTCTTCCTTTTAAGCTTGGCTTGACTGAATAATGAAAAAAATAAATATATATATGTGTATTTCAGGTGTGGGCGTGTATATATCTCGGGTGGAAGACGGCTCAGTAGCAGAAAGATCTGGCCTTAGACCCGGCGATTCGATATTGCAAGTAAACGGCACACCTTTCACGGGAATATCACACGAGGAGGCCCTTAAGGTAATACTCAAGGTACATCTCTTCACTCTCTCTATCGCTGTTCTCTTCGCTTTGCTGTCTCTTTCTTTCGCTAGTTGTAGATTGTTAGATACCTAGGACTAGATGGTACGTTAGAATTTTTTCTTTATTTTCGGTTGTGTCAATTCAGTTCAGTCCAGTTCAATGCCACCATAAGTGACGTTTATTTAACTTTACAAAGAAAATATATCTTGTCCTGCCAGAGCCTGAAGGGCTCATATTGAGTTGACTTTACATTTACAATAACTATCCATCTAAAGAACTTAAAAAAAATAAACCGAACTCAAAATAAATCTAAAATAAAAAGAAATAAGAAATAATACTGTAAACTGCTTATTGTCGGTAAACACATAAAAAACCGGTTATCCAAAATGTTGGGTTCGGCGCAGAAATACACCGCAACTTAACTTATTAAGTTTTGATCACCTACTTACAGCCCCAACCTTTCCTGAAAGAAACACGTGCAATTAAAGATATTTGACATCGCTCGAGACAATCACAAAATTTCATCGAATTGAGAACCTCCTCCTTTTTTTAGTCAGTTAAAAAGGACCAGTAGTGCAAGAAGAGAAATTGTTTTCTAAGCGGAGATCGCCTAAAACTTCGATAGGATAAGGCACAAAACGAACAAAGGTCGTCATAATCGAAAAGATACGAACCGCCTGACCGAGCCGCAATCGGACATATCTATGGCTGAAAGCCAGCGACTAGCGGTTGGATACCGGAAGCCTCGGAAGCACCAGAATTCTCGGTATTTCTGTCAAAAAATGTATAATACGCAGCAGTATACGCTATAAAGGTGTTGTAAAATTAAATGTATTGTTTTTTATAAAAAATAATAAGTAAATTATATAAAATAAGTCACACTTTAGACAGGTATTTATTATTTAAAAAAAAACTAACAATTAATCTTATCACACTAATAATGTGCTTGAAATTTAAAGGCACGTATACGTTTCGTAACCTTGATTTATTTATTAATATAGTTAAGTCAGATTTACAAAATACTGAAAATATCGAGAGGTTGTCTATTTTAGGCCGGAATCCCAGTATTTTCGAATGCCGTGATCCCGGTATCCAACCCCTACCACTTACCAGTGACGTCTTCACCAAACCTACCCGTAAGTGATGTGTGCTAGAGCGCAGAAAACATATTATCCGAGCAAACGATCTGGAAAATAAATTGTCGAGACGTTCGTACGGTTCTAATATTTTCTCGGAAATACACATTGCAAGTGCAAAACTGCAATTTCGTTGTTTTAAAATCGATATTTTTTATTATCGATATCATTTTTACTTTTTTTGTACATGCACAACAAGCATGGGTCCTACGGGGCATTGTGACTTTCGTTTTTTTGGCAAAATTATATCATATTATAATGATAAAGATTTTGATGTGAATGAATGAATTTATTACATAAATTCGTATGCTAAAATATATAATTGGTAAGTAATAAAATAATGTGGTAAGTTCTTACAATGTAGGTACTTACTCGTATATGCATTACATGCAGGCAGTCTTTCCTTGATGTGAAATAAAATTATGTTCTAAACATATTATTAGTTTTGTACTTCCATTATCCCGACCTATAGGACCTATCATTGTTGTTTTATTCATTTTCGTTGAATGTAATTTTTTTTCGATTATTATCGCTGGGGGGCACTCATTGGTTTTTTAATTTATTATCGACGTTAATAGTATTCGACTTCCCTAGCTGGTAGCATTTTCCCCGGCAGGAAGACATTCTCCATCTGATTCCAAACTAGCAGATGGCCGCCGCCAGATCGTTTCAAGCTTCGCTAACCTCGCGAGACGTTGATTTTAATTGGATATGTTTTTCTTTCTGTGACTTCCTAGATTTACTTTGTCCTTTGGTTGGCCTGTTGCAACCTGATTAAACCAAAGCTGATATACAAGTATGTATAGACACCTAAGACGTGATAATTACGAATTTATCAGTAAGAAGCTCTATAAACTCACTAGAGTTATCGAATCACATCCCGCAAATTAAAAATATATTGAATTACTTGTATTTCACACTAAGACACAACTAAAATCTGAACACACGTTTAAAAAAAAAACAGAAATCTAATTGGGTTATAATATTCCATACCATACAGATTATATATTTTTTAATTGTGTTTCACTGATTGTCAACGGAAGAATAATTCAAAGGAATCTCAAAAGTACTGAGGTTCTTGAAAATATCATTCCGTAGTAGATTTCAACAGTAAAACATAGTAGTTTTTGTTATATTTATTAGTTAAAAGTGAAATCGGCGAGTATTATTGATCTGAGCCCGGCGAACGATTCGATCGAATGGCCTTTAGTTAATATTTCATTCGAGAGAGGCCACTCGATTACCACTCAAAACGAAAGCCAAGTCCGCCGCCAGTCGGCAAAGTAGCCGCCGGTGACCGCCATGCCCGCGGCACTTTCAGCTTTCATATCGATCGATAAATTGTTGGCTTCAATGCGTACGCCGCTTAAATTATTAATGTTTAGTGTGTTGGGTGTAGAAAACTTTTAAATGCTATAAATTTAAGAAATATCTATTTGTATGAGGATGCTTGTGGTGTGAACATTTTTCTGATTATCATTGTTCATCACTTGAACAATGATGGGTAAGACAAAAAAGTGAGTACACATTTTTGTATAATATACAAGGGTTATAGCTTTCCTATGGTTATTGTGCCTTTTATTATTATATTAATGTCCGCCTGTTCGTAGCTCGTAAGTCAAACATTTTACCTTGGAAACCAGAAATTCCGCTGCGGATCTATTCGATAAATATTTGGTAGTTAGCAAACGCGCGGTTAAAATTGCTATTTTGACAATTGGAAAATATTTTAATCACGTGGCGCCTATTTGCAGTAGCTACAGTGAAAAAAAATGAAAAATGTTTCTGTTTTTAAATATAGAACTGGAGAGAAAAAAAAGTAGTGAACAATAACTGTTGTGTTTTTGATAAAATTGTATTTTTTTTTATTAAATTATGTTTGGGAAGGAAAACGTGTTTTCGTCGAAGGAGATGCTGGTGAAAGGAATGGAGGAAAAGAAGGAGCGGCTCCCCGCAGTCTTGCATTGATGGATGGCGCCGGGCGTTCGCCTAGAGCAACCTTGCAGCCACGAAGAGTACATACGCGTAGGCCGCTACAAATTTCAGTTTAGTACGTACGATACACAAGGATTGAGAGCGATTAGGAGGACAGTTGCCGTCGCAGCAGCAGTTGTTCAGCCCGGGATGACCCTGGCAAGGATACCGTTTTGAAAGGCGCCCGCGGATTCATCTCGCGATTAGCCGCGGAGGCTGGATGAGCAGCGAAGTCACGCACGTCCTAAATCAAGTTTCAATTATATTATTATGATTGTCAATTTTTCGAGACAATTGTTGGCAATTTGTTTTTTGTGTTGTGTTGTGTTTTGTGTTGTGTAGGGAGAAAATGAATGAATGTACTTGGTTGGATGTTTTGGGTGATTCGTTCAGTAACTAGGATGAACTCAAATGCTTAATTTTTATTTGATTTTTATCCAGTCAAAAAATGTCATTACTTGTTTGTTTTACTTTTGCTGACTGTGGGTTACTGTAACGGGATATTTTTAACTTTTATATTTTTAAGTATGTTAATTTATCAATTAAAAAAACCTCCTGATGATTCCTAAACCTAATTAAAACAAAGTTTTATACAGATATGTACGAAAAACGTCGCTTAGAGACATGAGATGAGCCTAGGAATCTAAATTATGTGGGGTGGTACGGCTTCTGAGAAGACGAAGGAGATTGTGTGAAATGGCTAAAACCCTGTTGAGGGCGAGGGTAAAGAAGGAATACGTGATGGGAAGTCGGGATGTCGGTGATCATGGAGAATGTTCCGAGATATGAGGGGTACCACCCGAGATTTAATGAAGTTTAATCCTATAAAAAAAGCATTGGTGGGGGAAGGTTATTTAGGTTCGAGGGTTGGTCTACTAACCATCAAGGAACACAATTTAAACATTATAACAATTGGAATATATTGACACTGTTTATAAATTTAATATATTGACAATATTTATAATTTTAATATATTATTACCATCGCAAGAAAAAATATATTTACACCTTGCATACACATTTTCCCAAACTATGAATATTTATATATATATTCAATTTTTTGATTTATCATTTCTTTTATAAAAATGGTGTAGTGGTGAGATATTTTATTTTAACTAAAATGTTAAGTTAAAATATTATTAATTGAACCTACCCTTTTTCGGAAAAACAAGCTAATTTATTTCTTTTTTACAATGTTTAATGCTTCAGATTAAATCATTTCGTTTAAATATTAAAAATAAATACTAAATGTTTGCGCCGTAATGTAGTAACAAAGTCATGACGTAACGAAATTCGTCTTCCTTAACTCAAAGCCAGCGGTTGACGACGTGCTTCCGTTTAAAATCCAATTGGATTTACTGGAGGAAACTGTATTAGGAATATCGCGCAACTGCTAAAAGAGTTTAATAACAACCACTTTATACACGTTTCACATACAACCATACATCTTTTTAGATTTACATGGCATTCGATCATCAACTATCTATTTTCCTTAAAGTGTTGTCTTTATTATCAAACACATGGAAAAATATTATTTTGCATATTACTTTATCTTCATTCAACAAATGCGTTTTTTAAATATTTTTAATATCAATTAAGATGCGGAATAGAACTCGATTAAATGCAAAACATAACACTGTCACACAGCGAATTTAACCCTACTCTAGCTTAATAACCAGAGCCCAAGACAAATATTACCCATATAATCGTTATTTAAATTGTTTGATGTATCTGCCTAAACACCGCATTGGTAATTGGTAAATTGAAGTATATAATTCCGAAACCGGGTTAATATTAAAAATAAAAAGTTACCATATTGCATTGAAGCATTATATCATTGCAAAATTGATATACTAATTAATATTCTTTCTTAGTGAAATATTAAATAATTATATTGTATTGATTTCTCCATCTGTTGATTATGAGTTAAATATGTGCAATACATTTACATACACAGAATTTTCTTCAAACTTATAGTAAAAAAGTAAATTGACAAAAGTAACCTTAATATTTTATGTTGGCGTAAAAGTAATTACTACTTATTACCTTACGGTTCTGACATCACCGACTGATACAATCTTTATTTATTTGACTATTCTGAATATTGGCTGATGAACTATTTCAACGAAACAGTGAGTGTTTCGGTTCAATTTCATAGCAAACGCGAAAAGTTTAAAACTTCTTATTGGGACAATCTAAACCCGCGATGATTGATTTGTTTTTCTCGAAAGTTTGGTGAAAAGGGGACTGGACACGTTCTATGTTATATATTTACTTTATATAATGCATGCATGTTCGGGTCTTTCGACCAGTAAATAATTTATTAAGTTATTAATTGAAAAATGATTATTTACCTCCGTGAAATTTCAACAAGTGCATTTTTCAAATGAGGTGCAGTTAGATATCTCAGTGGTACTTGTAGCGCTTCGTGCGTTTGGCACCGGATCAGCCAGCTGGGATCTGATCCCAACTCCATCATTGCCATCTCGCCTCTGTCTCGACTGGTACATCAAAACTATTGGCCTCGAATGAAGTTTTGCACATTTTTAGGTCATTTTGTTGCATGGCCTATAAAACAAGATGTTTATTCATTTAATTTCAAAAAGAAATCTACAGATTTATAAATTGCTGGTGTTGATTTACATACGCTCTGTGCTTCGTTAGCACGTTGAAATTAAAAAGAGACAATAAAAGGAACAGTCGATTTTGTTCAAAAAGAGGTTATTAAAAATGAAAGGTGGATCACAGCGCTACGCTCGCTAAAAGATGGTAGCCGATAAATTGATAATGCGATTTTATGATAGAAGAATGGGACTATATGACGACCACAAAATTAAACATGGCAGGATGTTGCCTTTCCTTACGCGTGGCGGCCAACATGACTGTCGGTACAGCGCTCAAGGGACGCCTAACGTCACCTCCAAAGATCCTATCCTATCCTATCATCAGTATCATCCTACTATCATTTGAATCCATCAAATAATATAGTGGCTACTTATAGGTTTCACATTTCGGGCGTATTAGCTTTTCTCGAGAACTCACAATACATAACTATCACTTTTCAGTCACCATCTTTAAGTACCACCATCTTACCTTAGCTAGAGTTTCTTTCTAATCTTTAAATGGGTAATATCTACACGTTTCATTTTTATTTCTTACAGTGGTAAAGTGTGGTTACTTTTATTAACACTTCTTATTTCTTTTTTATAAAATAACCAATATTTTTAATATAAAAAAACTTTTTTCCTTAATACGCCGCCTACTAAAATGTAAATAATAGAAATGTATTTAAAATTTTTACTTGTTTTATTTCTAGTGAACGCAAAAAGAGTTTTGATGAAGGACCGGTAAAATATCTGCGTTGAAAAACATTTCTCATCTACCATGGGAATAGTATCTATTTGTATATATATATATATATATATATACAATTGTAGGTATTTGTGATTACAATTCGGATGAAACGACATTGTCTCGTCCTTTAGTTGTTTGTTATCTTTAGCTCAGATAAACACGACTTGGCTTTTTACCGGGTAGACTATTTGAAGAGTAAAAGCCTAAATAAAACAAAGAGGCATTACTTTCACCTTAACCCCGGGAGAGCGAGAAAGCGCTAGTTACTTGTCTCTCGCTCTTCTGTTCCTTAATCACTTTCACTATTAATGATGTATATTTTTTAAAATTTTCATTATGACGAGAATATGTTTATAAGTTAACATTCATTTGTTATTCTTCGCCTGGGAGCGTTATTTTTAATTATAGGTTTTTGTGTATTTACTGTGTATTTTTCCTGATTAATTTTGGTTATTTTTTGTTTTTAATTTTTATTATTTTTGGTTTTTAATTTTATTTTATATCTTTTTTTTTTACTTGTATTGAAATATGCACATGGGGAAACCTATTAAATAAATAAATATTGATGTAACGTTTGCTAGGCGATAAAAAAAAACCATTGAATAACTCTGAAACTACAACTTCAATTACAACAATTTTGCTAGCAGGTGTATAATATTTTCGTCTGTCAAAATCTGTCTTCCATTTTACGGCCATTTTAGGCGTCCGCTGAAATTATCAATCAGTACAGCGTAAAACACCGGGTAGCTACGCTGCTGGTATCCGTTTTAAATAATAGAATTTGATGAGATCTATGCGTTGTGTAATCTTAATAATTTCAATAGTATAATTGATTAAAAATAATGAAACAAAAAAAAAAATATGTTAAATTTTACAATGGCATCTAAAACTCGCGCAGAAATAAACACTAAATATAATAAATGCATAGCATTAGTACTTGTCTCATCTAGATAATAACATTGTTAGTAGACGAGGGTGCCAGGAAACACAGGCCAAGTAGTAACACGAATGTCGGCAAAGGGTCAACGATGCCAAACAACGTTGGATTGGCAACATATTTACGTCAATTATTGAGCACCCCGGCATAGACACACCAGTTACCTTTCTATCGCTTAACAATATTAATGTGGTCATTTTAACAAAGTTTAATAGTTTATTTTATTTACCATATAACTTGCACGTGTAAACGTCTATGAAGTTTTTCCCAATTAGATGAACTTGGTGACGTATGGCTAAGATCCGTTGCCAAATTATGAAGTCCACTCCCACAAAAATTTGCAAAATAACGTTTTATAATTTCATAATCAAAATAATGACAAAAATTTACCCCTTTAAATTCCGCCTCAGCCCCTCTATCAATACTAATAGAAATTATTCTGTTCACCCCCTTGGTTTTATTTATTTATAATTTAATGTGACTTGCGTTTTTAATGAAAGAAAGATATTTACACATTATAGGCGAGTACCGCCAGAAAAAAGTTTTTCTTGTTTCTACAAGAAAAACTTTTTTCTCAGTTTATGCAAAAACCATTTCAAAAAGATTTCTTAGCAGTAAAAACTGAATAAACAAGCGTTCGCTTATCATTTCAAAAATTGTTGACATATCGCTAGTTTGAATTCAGAGGTGTAAAAATATTTTAATCACCTACTTGGAATAATTATTAATTATTAATAGCATAACTACATCCCTTGATACATGTACAATATTTATATTATATTTTTCCATGATCTATCGTTAAATTAGGTATATAAATATACATAAGTAGGTATTAACTTGAAATATAAAGAATATATTTTTTATATAAAGAATAGTTTTTAACCAAAATTTCAACATCGTTTCTAAAGCAGTTTCTAGAATTTCAAATCCTTCGTGCCCTCTTTTATCCTTAAAAATTAAAGCAAAACCCCTGGTCAACAAAACAAAAATAGTATGAATACCCTAAAATAATATAAAGTGTTGATCAAGTCTTTCCTAAAACTTACCTACATTATAACACCGTAATATGTTGGTAATATTTATTAGCATAGTAGCAAGAGGTATTACGAAGTATGCAAAATTATTCCCCGCGGTGCCTCCCGTTGGCAGCCGTCTTTTTATACAATTTCCTGCTTTAATAATACCAGTTACGGACAAAGCTTTAATGGGAACATTAAGGCGATATAGCGGCCAGCGCGGCGTGTTCTGCACTTTACGCAAGCCTCTTCTCTCCCCTCTCCCGCCCCTGCATTCTAGCGTCTATGTTATTGTATAACAAAATTAGGTAAACCCTTATTAACCAGCGTTTCCTTACTAAGTGGGACTTAAAGGAAGAATTAAAAACATTTATGAGATATTGAGAAATTACTATTTTTTTTTATTTTATTTTCAAAGTCGCCACAGCGATTCTTGGATAAAATATAAAACTAAACAATGGCCATCATTATTAGCTAACACCAATGTATCAACATTAAAATACATTTTATTATGCAGGTGGTATTTAAAATCACGACTGTCCTTTCAGGAAACCTTCAGGTGTCCTTTCAGGATTCTAACCGACAATCAAATATTCCAAAATGTTACCCAATTACGAGAAAAACGAATTTCAAATTGATCATATAAACCGTTCGATTGTTTGAGAACGTTATATGTTTGTCATGTTAGAGCGTGCAGGGTGTAGTTAATCACCTGGACACCGGTACTGAATACTGACTGGCTGTTCCCGACCTAGGCCATACATTGACTAAGTATTTGACCTAGATATACAGATTAAAAGCTAGTACGAGTGATATGTTAGTGTAAATTTACACCAGCGCTTTATAAAAATTAATAAATTTGGGGATGAATTATTTTTTACTCGTAATAAGAAACATAAACACCCCATTTGAATAGTCTCGGAACATCCTGTATGATGTCGAGTAGTATCACACATTAAGGTTAAAACAGGAGCAATTTTCAGCATCCCGACCACGCAGCGATCATTCGTGTTGAAAGCAGTGAAAAAATATATTTAAATACATTTGTGCGAGAAAGCAGATATACTCGTACAAGTAAATAGGTCCCCAACGTTCAACGAGACCGAAAATGCCGTTAACCTTAGATAGCCATTGAATATAAAATGAGTCTTCAACACATTAAGCTACAAATAGTGAGGCTTCCAGTGACGTCACGTTTACACAAAGCTCTCGGGAGCTCCGTGCTCCGTGCTAATCTCCCGTCGGCGTCAAACATCCTTCATCGCAGGGCCGTTCGCTTGTAAGCTTTGGGCACAAACGATTCTTCTGGGAGTAATATTGCTACTAGATATTTTGCCTACAAGGCGTGCGTGAATATATATATTTATAAACATACTATGAGTTCATTAGAAAGATCTTTGTTCTAATGTACAGTTACATATACATTGAAAAACCTAATTTAGCAAAACGTTACCTTGTTTAAAAATTTACAACCGCTGCAAGAAATGTGCTAATCGAACATAATGACAAAACAATATGGCGTCGTGGGTGAACAGCTGACGAAATAAAACGACGCTACCCGAAAATTTGGTAGCAGAAACCATAATATTTTCTTGTTTTTAGTTGTTACCATTTTATTTTGCTGTGATTCAAATCAAAATGGTGGTGTGACTGAACAGCTGATAGCTAGATAGTATATTAAAGGCAATTAAAGACATTATACTTACTTTACTTACTTTATTGAGAAATATGTTACTAATAATTAAATATGGTACTTCCAACGAAGTAAATTTAAGAATGTCAATGCTGTCACTATATCAACCATACTTTATGGTGGCTAAAATCATATTTTTGCTGTCATTACCATTTTTTCAGTGTATTTATGCCCTTTCAAAATAATTCGTAATACATAAAAAAAAACCTTTTTATAAAATAATATTAGAACAATATTTGTGCTAAACGGCATCTATGATAGCTTTCACAGAACTACTATCCTTTTATTGTCAGCTTCTTGACCTCACGATTAACATACACTCAACACGATCAACACGATTAACATACAATATAAAAAATATAAAAATAAGGAAATGCATTATTAATTCCAAAACGAATTGATATAAAAGCGTACGCAGATCGTGAGTCGGCCTGCCGTGCATTTGCACCGACCGCGAGGCGCTTTGGAATGACGTCATTTCCTGCAGCCGGAAGATTCCTGTAACCAGATAGTGCCCACAAACAGCATCAATGCTGATGTTATATCCTGTGTAAACACGTAGAAAGTTCAGGAAATATCAAATTATCCTTTCTTTATCTTGATGACTTCGGTAACGAGCATTTAAATATTATTCGGTAAAGAGCGGTAAATATTATTTTGACAGTTCGATTTATCGTTGATTTTAAGCTAATTTATCACTCCATACATTCAACATTCAACAATATTTTCGCCCGCCTCTTTTCTATAGGAAGAAAATCAACTCAAATCTTATTGAGCATATCTCATTAACTCCATTAAATTCATTTATTTCCTAGGTAAAAAATTGTATGATAGAAGAAGAAAAGAAGAATTTTATTTCAAAAAATAAAAACATTTTGTCAAGCAAGCATACAAATAGTAAATAAATCTCCCAATCGCCATTATTACGAGTGTGTGTTCTACCAAGTATTATGCGGTTATCATAGAAACTCACAATGACAACATTAAGGCATGTTACTATTACTGCCATCATTACTGCTTACCAAATACTTTCGCGTTATTACCCTTCTCCCCAAAACCACTGATTAGTTTTGAATGGAGTTTTCACTGTTGGATAGCTTGGATCTTCGGCTAGGCCTATAGGGTATAGGTAATGCAATAAAGTCGTAAAACTACTTATCAGGAGCAAGATATCCTGTCCTCCGATTTTTATCCACGAAGAGACATGCAAAAGTACATTGAATGCGCGCGCAGCAGATTGATATGAAATATCCATCTGACATTTATAGGTAGTGGAAACACCAAACTACGAGGTAACACGTTAGGGTTTATAATCAAGCCACTCCCCCTCCCCCTCAATATAGTTCAATTTTATAGTTCTATATAGTTCTTCTCCCCTTCTATATAGTTCAATTTTACAGCTACGTAAATTACAAACCAATGACATATTTTTTATTTTATTCTCATTTGGCCGCGGCATTTGGCGGTTTATATTTTTCGTTGTGTCAATATTCTATGCGTTTTTATGTTACTTTACGAGATTTAGTTAAATAATAATAATAAAAATAAAATCAATAATAATTAGTATAGGTACGAAAAAAATAATATAGAAATATATATTTATTAGTATTTAATAATAATGATATAAATACGATTTTTTAACAGCTGAGTTTCAAAAATATCCTAGTAGTTAGTTATATCAAAAGTCGGAAAGGAAAGGAAGGCTTTTCCAAACTCTTCGAATGTAATAATTATGTGAAACTTATTTACTCAAGTGGCAATTATTTTCAATTTGTTATTTTTAATTTTTTAAAGACCTTTTTTTGAGAGTTCATTATTTAATCATTATTATGCATGATTTATTAACTTAATGTGCATGCTTAATATGTAGACAATCTCGAATAACTTGTATTCGTCATTGCGCCTTGTTTAATAAATTTATCAAGTTTTATAATAATATGCCTCGTGTGATTTATGGTTATTAAACATTATTTGTATGTTTTCAAATTTAATTCAGTTATTTTCAGAGGTATGTTGTTTCCACCGCCACTGTAAAAATGCAGATTACAAAATATTTTAATTAGCTGATTTGTCTAATACGAACTCTTCCATGGTGTGTTTGTATATTATATGCGACTGAATCCCTACATAGGTCCATAAAGTGAAAAGCTTGAAGGCCACGCAGAAAACGTTTCCAACTACAAACACAACTACAATCGAGAATTGCTAATAAGAGACGGAAACCACGTGAATTGTTATGCTTTAAAGAAAACATACCAATTTTCTCAATAAACAGACACAAATAGCCAGCTAGCCACAGAAGGTCGCCTTTGTTGTCGGTCGGTATAGAATCGAGGAAAAGTTTTATTTATGTATTTAAAGCACGCAACCGGTCCGCCCGCCATTGCCAGCGGAAACACGTTTCCTCATAAAACGCCATTTTGGTTTCTTTTTCCTTTTACGTATTTTAACACATGCGCCGTTATTTTTTTGTTACTGAAAGCTTCTTTTAAAAACATAACAACAAAACACACTTGCAAACACATTTTCTTGACAAAAATATGAAGGTAGTTTTTTACAAATTTATTCTCGATGGATTAACCACTGCCAACATAAAAAACACAGATTTGTAGTTGTTTAAAAAAATATATGTATCACGATTGTTTATCGTTATATTCAAAACCTAATATCTATTGAGTTGAGAGCACTTAATACTTTTAATACTAGAAATACGTATTAAATAGTTATTAATAAAAAAAATGTTGTAAATCAATTCTTTTCTAATACACAAAAATAACTACTTATAAAATAAAGACTTATACAGCCTAACCTATCCTCCTAAAAATACGGATTATAATTACGATGATAATATTTATCAATTAAACCAAATAAGTGCATTAATGATAACGTTACTTAATCAGTTATCATTTTTTTTTTTTACTATAGAAACCACAGAATAATCATTATAATATTTGCAAAGAAAATTATTTATTGTTTCAATCTAAATTCTAAACAATATTTACAGCTGCAGGTAATATTGATAGTTAATAGAAAAAAATATGTATTTTATAAATGTATTGATATCTCTGTAAATTAAAATCTGTGTATGTGGTTTATGCTTGCGAAAATATTGTGCGTTTATCATAAAATCTTGATTCAGTAAGCGCTCTTTTTCAACACATCAGGTAGACGCCAAGGTTGCTGACATTAATCTTGTCAATCTCTCTTCGTGACGGATTGGACTGACTTGGCATATCATCTGCAAAGTGATCGATGGAAGTCGTTCATTTCATTACTTTGGGTGTCTAACGAGGATGTATTTTTTTATTATCGCAACGTTGGTACACATATAATAAAGTTACTTATTTTATTTTTTAATAAAATATAAATAAAAAGTATCCTAAATGTTATATATCTATAGTCATAAATTATAGGGACTTATCATATTTTCAATTTAAAGAAATATATAAAAAATAACAAAAAATAACAAAAATAACAAATATATATAAAAAACAAAAGTGTTTTCCTGACTATAGAAATTAAAAACAACGTAATCACATAAACAAAACTATTGTATACTCTGTACTGATCATTATCCCACCATTGTGGGTACTACATTGATATAGTATGAACCAGTATTAGTAATATTTATGACCATGGGTCAAATTAAAAGCACTATTACTGCCATATAAATTACCCAGTGGCTATATTTAAAGTCTGCTTATATAGATACACTGTTTAGTTATTATTACAACTTTTTAATAGTGTTTAAATAGACGTAAAAATGATGCTGTAATCTTTACGCACTTTTAATCAATGATTCATTGTATATACGGAACCTAAAAAAAAGAAATATTGGGGAAGCTCTGAAGCACATGGCCTATCGCAGAGCATAGTGGGTTGTTGGCATGGGTCACTTCACTTCAAGGTGGCATCAATCCCTATCTCTAACTTGTACCCATTATTTCAACCCTGCCACCACACAGGTCCTAGAAGTGAAAACTGACCAACCGGTCTAGCTGTGATATTCCGTACACTCTATTTTACTCGAAGTACTAAAGTTAAACAGAAACTCAAGTTTGGTCTATATAGGTCAATGGGTGTAGAAACTGATTAACGGTGCCTAACTGTGAGCTTTTGTATAGTTTATTATACTCGCAGGAGAATAGTTAGAAACAACCCAAAACTGAGTCCTTACTGGTTGGTCAAAGGGTATGGAAATCGTCAAACGAGGCCCACCATATTATCACCTTCGCACTGACACACATGCCGAGATGCACACATGCTGAGATGCACACATGCTGAGATGCACCCATGCTGAGATGCACACATGCCGAGATGCACACATGCTGAGACTTGTCGCGATGTCTGCCTACCGTGAACGGTTTTATGAACACAAGATCAAGGTAATCGGACTTGTCTCTTAGAAACCCTTCACCGAAAACACAAACCGTACAACAATAATATTCCAGCTAGCTTCATATGTTTTGACGGTTGTTGGTTTCGAAAAGATAAAAATAATTATTATCGAACAGCTGTGATTATATGGCCATTTGCAAATTTTACGCAGCGTTAAATATATAGACAGATATTTTATATCTGGTTTTTTATACAATTCTGGAGATAATAGGTACTAAAGTTGAAGTTGCTTAAGATTTTTGAAACTCTTTTTTAAAACGCATTTTCATCATTTCTTAGATTGATGTACCTAAATCTTTTTGGTTATTTTAAAATTACATTGACAAATATAGAAAATTACCAATGGTTTTTCAACAGTTTTCTACTTTCGTATATCATTGATTGCGATTCGTACGACTTTATATATACGTTCTTACATTTATACCTCGAACAGCAATTTACCCAAATTAGGCTGGCGTCGAATGGGGCTTTTTGTTAATCGAGGTTTATTTTTAGTCCGCTTTTACGGGCTTTTATTTGCTGTTGCTCTCATAAATCTACCATTTAGCGATATATTAAAAAAAAACTGAACAACTTTTGTTTAACAAATTTTCAAATAAAAAAAAACCATATAAAAATATAAATATTCTGTTGGAAGTTCGATGTTCGTATTAAACGCGCGACTGTTGTGTTCCTTACCTATCCAAATATTGACCTACATAACACATAATTTTCCGAAACTACCTGTCGTTTACTGCCGTCAAAGCATTTGTAGGCACGGTTTCCGCTTGTAGTTAATCGGTTACTGGGTCGTAACGACGCGTGGTTGGATATTTTGTTAGGTGAGCATACTTTAAAATATATTTGGGATTCTTTCTTTTATATTTTAGGGCCAGATTTTTTGGTTTATTTAAAAAGTGGTTCAATATATTGTCCAGAATCACCCCTTAAAAGGATACTGCTGACTTTAATTTCCCTCTGTATTTGTGCTCTGAAATTCACCTGAATTTGAGGTCATGTATCTTGAGATCCAGGCTTTCCTTTGACTTGATTTTTATATATATTTTTTTTACTCTATTTTTACTTTATTTAAGGTTGATTCTTTCTTCGATTCAGATGTTAAAATCGTGCCGGCAGTTGAGTATGACAGTGCGCAGTCCAGCCCTTGTCTCCACATCATGTCCAGGTGGCTACGCGGGCTCGGGCGCCTCCGGCCCGCGGGCGTCCTGCTCCTGGATGGACCGCCAAGGAAGGCCGGCTTCCCCTCCAGCCGCACACTCCGTCCCGTCGCAACTGCCCCAGCGATACGGGGTGGGGGGGTTCGCCTCTAGGTCTACAAGTAAAGATAGGAGTATACGAAGGGTGAGTTCAACAATGTTTAAACTGCCTTCCCTTGGACAACCGCATAACTTTTAGCAGCCCATGGCGGTATTTCGAAACTATACAGGCCAGTGAAGACTTTAAAATAGAAATACCCTGAATGTTTTTCAAAATTGTATTTTTTTTTGCGCACCTACTAAAATCGTTTATGGTTTAGAATCAATTCGTGCGGTGTCCGTTTATATTGCTAGTCACGCACGTCTGTTTGGTAGATGTTGCATTTAGATGTCATATCCTATTGTCTACTAAAAATATAAATTTGAAAATTATATATTCATAGTAAATTCTTTATTATTCTATTTTATGTTAAATTGAGTACGTATGCTCTTAATTTTGAATATTAAAATAGTTACGTATAAGTTAAATTGAAATAAAATAATATTTCAAATAGGTCACATTTAATAAAATAGAATAAGTACTTGGCTGTGAAACGCCTTTCTATGAAATTATTATGTTTATAAATTATAATGTTATGTTATGAATAAGCAGTTCGATGATAATTTGCATGAACTCTTAACTTCTAACATACACGAAATTAAACCAATAATCTAAGATACTTATTTTCTGCAATGGACTCACCCAATATAGCCGCTTCCACACTACTGGAAGGTGACGGAAGTTTCTTCTTTTCTCGCTGGTTGCTTGTAGCGCCGCAGTACGCATTTATTCGGCGTAACTCGTCCGTTGCATATTAAATATTTTAACAACAAATAATCAATAAATGATTTATTGATTATTCCGAGCCACACAAAATTAAACTAAATATACATACATAACATATATTTTGAGCCCTTTGCTCAGTTAAAAAAAAATTGAGTGGTAAATATTCATAGCCTTTGCATACAATTTGCTTCAATTGGATCACATGTAGGACGTTATTTAAAAATTTTAATCAATTTGTGAAATCCTTGTTCCAACTCAATAACAGAATTATTATGGTTAGTCATATAGTTAGAGGTTGCTTTAATTTGGCTATCTAATAATGGACTGCTGTTTTGGTTATTGCTGGGTTTTAACCATGTAACAGTTCATCGCCGAAATAAAAGCAGTAGAGTTTAGAACTGGGCCTAAAGTGTACACGATTGTTGCGTTATCAAACTGTATAGTTTTAAAAAATTATTTCTATCGATTGATTTCGAAGTAATTCCGTTATAATATTATATAATTACGAATTACGGGAGCTTTTGAATTACAGGCGCCGCGTATCATATACTATTGATCAAGATTGCAAAGAAGCCAGCTCTAACTCGGCAATATTTGTAGGAAAAAACATGCCACTTTATTTAACTATTATTAAATTCCATTGTACATCACCGGAAGAGTTTAGAATACAATTATCTGTCCAGAAACTCGACGTATTACCACTTTTCTAAATTGCCTAGCTATGCTCGCGACTCTATGCATGTGACGGGAAGCGAAATATTATATTTTATGAGCTCGTTTCATTAGTACTCCTCAGTACTAACTGTCATATCTGCCTTTACAGTCTCTGTAAGCCCACTTGCATTAATATATACGAGTAAATTATACATAAATTTTGAATTAAAAACGAAATATAATCAGTTTTCCTCGACGAGAAAAGCCGAGAGGGCTTTTCCGCCGCTGGGATCGCGAATTGTCACGTTACGCTCGTAATTTCCTGCTCTCATTGGGCTGCTGTGTCTCTTTATGAGATGACCGTTATCGCCAAGTTGTTTCCGTTTCCTGATTTTCATTTCTCTCTATGCTCTGTGCAACTCGATTTGTTTTGTTTGATTTACGCTGGGCGGAAAATTTTCGCTACTCGGAATGCAAAATTAACGTAAAACAATTAAACTGTTTTATTTATTATTTGATTCGAAACGTAGCTCGTTTCAGATAATACCCATTTTAAATAATATTACACGTAAAAGACACGTCTAGATTGTGGTAGTCTAGTAGTTAAAGTATTAACCCAGCGGTCGCGGGTTCGAATTCATCATACCATTTTCAATGCTTCGTCATCATCTCCCCTGGCTCTAGCAGTCTGATACAAGCACGTTTACCTTAGTTGAGTAGGGCCTAAAATAATTTTATATGACCTAGCTCATTGCTATTCATTGTATATAAAAAAACACAATATAACGACACGCTCCAAATATAGCTTTGTTTTTCGAAAAGACATACAGGAATATTTTTACTGGTCAGAACGTTGGTTATCTAAATACAAGTTGAAAAAAAAATACGAATGAAATATTCCGTCCGTACTGTTTTCTTACAAAATTATTATTATTGTATCCTATTACTACTCCATCTAGATGTATTTATAACACTAGCTGCCCGTAAAGTCCCGGTTTCGCGCGGGGATAATTTCCCGTTTATTTTGTCGGTAAGGCATTCCCGTCAAACGTATCAATCTGCGCCACTTCTCTTGATGAAGTTTTCCATCGTCAGTTACACCGTCGTCACATTGCACAAATCATGTCTAGCTAATGCCATTTCATATTTTCGACGAAATATTTACATTTCATACATATTTAATTAACAAAATAAAACATATTACAAAATTAATATTTATTGTGCTTTTTTTGTTTTAGGTCGACTTATGTATAGAACCAGGGCAATCGTTGGGCCTAATGATCAGGGGGGGATTGGAGTACAACTTAGGAATCTATATAACTGGAGTGGACAAGGAATCGGTGGCTGAAAGAGCTGGTCTCATGGTAGTTTTTTTTTTTTATATTTTTTTAATATTTTCAGTTAATATATATATTTTATTTTATAAATTATTTATTTCTCTGACACAAATGCATAAATAAGATTAGATTATATATAAATATACAATAATTATGCAATTAAAAACATAGAATATGATGGGTTATGCAAGATAAGGTCGCTTCGAGACGTTAATAATACGCGGTTCATTATTTCGTATAATGATATAACGTAAGCTCACAAAAGTGTTTTACCGGTCTGAGATGGTGAATTAAAGAATCAGGGCATATTTATTTTATATCTTAATATGTCAAAAAGAAAACTAAATATAGCTAGCAAACGTTATTATTCTGCTACCAGATCGGTGATCAGATCCTGGAAGTGAACGGCCAGTCATTCCTGGAAGTGACCCACGACGAGGCGGTCGCGCAGCTGAAATACCACAAACGAATGTCGCTGCTAGTGAAGGATGTTGGCAAGGTGCCCCACTCCTGCACGGCGTACGGAGACCGAGGCACCCTTGAACTGCAGACCTGCGACGCGGGCAGTCCAAGGTAAGAAAGAACGCATACAATCGTTTTATGCATATATTTTATATTTTTATTATTTTTAATTTCATTTATTTTTTTCAATTTAAAGTTATAACCCAGAGACCAATTTTAAATAAAATTCATAGAGACCAATTTTAATGATTTATATAACATAGACTACCAAATGCCACTGATCATCTATATTCTTATGGTAGTTTTAAACTTTTTTAACGGTTAAAAAAAACCATTTTAAGCGATTAAAGAAAATTTAGGTGTATACACACATACATTCCACTTTAATCGTCACTAAATCATAAAAATAAAATATCCTATTTTCGACAGTCGGAGTTTACTGGGCAGTCGGTCGGCGGCTGCTGCCATGGTAGAAGAGAAGGCGAGGACGATCCTGGCGACTGGCGAACTGCCAGCCCTCGTATACCACATGGACGAGTACATGTCGCAGCGACTCAAGCCTGATCACTTCGTAACGGTTGTCCTGGAAATGCTCAACACGCCGGATAAGGTGAGACACCTCAATTCTTACAGAGTTAAGCGGCGACAGTTAGGATTAATACACCAAATATATATTTTTTCAGTTGGTCAATTTTTTTATGAAATGATTTTTTGATAAAATAAACAAACTGTATGCATGCTATATCGACCTGTGTAACGAAAATGAGAACTCTTGACGAACGGATAGAAATACAGCCAAAATCTCACTATGGCTCTTTACCATTTTGGCAAAGAACTGTAAAAAAGTCAGCCGTAAGCTCTCCAAGATTTACTATGTCTTAGTCTGTAAATTATTTCTTTTTGTTATGTTTTGTCAACTAAATTTTACCGTCTGTCAATATGTGTTTGTGTAATGCACAAACGCAAATAGTACTATATTTATTTTATGCGAGTTTAACGTTCAGATCGACACCAATAATAAGTATACTGTCACTGCTAATAATATATTATGTCCTTTTTTTATACACGGTTGAAAGTAAAAAACTGCGGTTTTTTGTACAAGTGTGTAATAGAAAAATATGTTAATTTTGTTGAAATGCGCAGCGCCGTGTAACAACTGCAGTTTTTTTTTACTGCGTAAACAAGTTTTGAAAGGAGGTCGTCTTCATACTATAAAAAGATAATTTATACTGACATTTTCAAATCGCTTCAATTTAAATTCACATAGGAATAGTATCGTGTGTTAATGTAAATGTATTATTGTGTTCTTAAATTTGTAAAACTGCGTAATTAAATGTAGCATCGAGCTCAATGCCACTCGCATCACATTTACTAACATGTAATATCATTAATTATAATTCGATTTAGAAATTGTTGAGCGCAGAAAACATGGTAAAAATGAACATTCGCGTTTCTTCTAATTTGAGTTTTCCCTTAATCCTTTCAACCCAGGTCCTATAATGGTTATCCCTACTTTAAATGTATCTTATCTTGCACTCTTGAGGAATGTGTTTGTAGGATGTCCTACATTGCTCTTGTTCTAGAATTCGTTCGATACCAATTTCAACTTGGTTATATTTTTAATGATACTTTCTTATTTATAAAATACATAAAATGAAATATATACATTTAAAATATCAAAAATGTGTAAACGAGCAGTGAATTGGTTAAAATGCAGACTGGCAAAATTAAAAGTGTGCAATTACAAATCATTAAATATTAGGTAAAAAAAACTCAAATTTTCCGAATTCCTAGTGCGAATCTGCCCAAAGCGAACTGCTATTTTCGCAGAGCCCGTCATAAAGATAAATGTGGTGAACAAGAACATAAAATTGGGTCGTTTGCTGCGTAGGTTACTTACAACCGAAAAAAATGTACTAAGGCCGCAAACCTCACGTGACGGCCAACAAACAGCCCTCGCGCTGTGGGCAAAAACAAAACGCTGTAAGTTCAAATAAAACGCTTTGATCGTGACGGACGATCTGTGAATTGGCGGCTGACACCATTATACATAGCAAATTATGAACCGTTTTTTTTTTATTTATTTATTTAATCCAAAAGCAATACATGTGAAATAGCATGAAACACTGAATATAACTAAGTAGTTACAAAGTAATATTAAACTATCTCATACAAAGCAAAATAGATAGGTGGTGTGGATGTTATCACCCACTAGACAAGGTCTGTTCTGGGGTGATACCTGCTCCAATTTTACACGTTTGCTTTACTTGTTGTTATATTTTTATTTTATTTTGATAAATAGTGTGCGTACGTAATATATAAATAAATACTCATGAAATACTTATATTATAAAGTATTAGATTTTAGTAATAATTGTGCAAAATATATATTATTATATAATAAGTCTATGTAGGAATATTTAAGAGTAGTGTTTCACATTGTCTTCTTGTAAACGTCATAAGCCAATTGCCGCACTGGAACGTCATCTACCGAAGAACAAAAGGTGTTGTATATTTTTGGAGCGAGGAATGTATAGTGCCGTTGGCCGAAGGCTGTATTCATACGTGGCTGCATATTTCGCCTATACCTAATTTGGTGTTTGTGTTCTATGATTGTGTGACGTCCTGAGTCCCCATGAAAGTGTGCCATGATGGTCTTCATATACAACTGCCTAACGTCTAATACTTTAAAAGTCCTTTTTTATTTTTTTCAGTATACACTGCTAACCGAACTGCGTGAGTTTATGCATCCCGAGGACAGAAGCAGGTTCGACGAACTTGTATATAGGCGAGAACTCGGTCACGATCATCATGTGAGGGTAGGTTTATTCATATTTTACAATTTCATGTAGTATTTATAAAAAACATACAATTTGTTAAATCTATTGCTTTCATAAAAAAAACTTACTAAAACATACTTCTCCTTTTTAAATATATTTTCTTGAAATTTCTGTGTTTTCCGCTAATAATATCATAATTATATTTATTTTTGTCTTACTTCATATTATTTCAAAAATTTTTTTTTCTAATGTTAAGGTTACCTAGCACTTACTAGACAAGTTAAGCTTCTAAATTTTATCCTTATTAGCTGAATGCTATTTCAATTATTGTTCTCTGATCCTGTAACAACTGCAGATTTATTGAATATTTTGACGCTTTTAAGAACATTACCGCTTTACAGAATTGTTGTTTTTTCATTAATGTATTGATAATTATTACAATCAACAGCTTAGGCCATTGAAATAAACGCTTGGCTTTGTTTTGGCTTTGGTTTTAGAGAAAAGGTGGCTCGGAAAATCACTACATGATGATGTCGTCAACTATGCACGAACTTCACGCGCCGGTAAGTCACCATTATTTTCATTTAAAAGCCAAAACGCGTCTTTTTGGATAATCAAATATTAATTTTTAAATTATCTTTAAACTTGTTGATAAAAACGGATTGCTGTCATTTTATTAACGATATTTCATACTGATTTATAAAAAAATATTTGCTTAATTAAATACTCTATAGATAAAACGATAATTGTGCGCGTACCTTCGCTATTTTTTCTTTCTTTCTGTAAATAGATTAGAAATGATTCGATACATATTTTATTTGGTTTTTACTTCAGATAGAACTATTCTTTATCTAATACTATTCTAGCATAGACAGTATACAACAAAGTCATTTTATTGCGGAAAGTGTTAAAAATAAAATAAATTTCTACATCAAATAAGAAACAAAAATAAAATTGAAAGTAAAAGATGGGATGCATTGTTTAATTGATTGTTGTTATACCTAAAATTGACTTTCGCTAGATTTTTACCAAAAAAAAAACCTCATAATAACCACCGAGGGGTAAATTTAAATTATAGGTAATTACGATTATTATATCGTAAGACTATTTATACTAGGTAGTTATATTTTTAAAAAAAAAAACCTTATTTTTTCAGTTATCAAGAACCACATTTTAAAATAACAATTTATCGCTATTTGGATAAAATAATCATATCTTATAAAATTACGTAATTTTTATTGTATATAGAATGATTTTTTCATATTTAATTTACTTCCTATCCGTATTGCTTACGGAATAAGTGTATTTTTTGGTATGTGCTGGAATGAGCTAAAAATTAAGCTTTATTTTAATCATAAGCTTAGTTCAAGATTGCTAAATTTTGTAAGCTAAAATACTTCATTTATCATGCTACATTTTTTCCACTGATAGCTATTACTAATATATATATACATATACCCAAATAATCGCTGTCCTTAAGCTGGAACAGCCTGTATATGCTGATAGTGTCTACAGTATGACAATAAAAGTGTAATGACATAATATATATATATATATATATATTATTAAAATGTCAAATGTGATTGTAGACAAGAGAAATTATAACCTAATAAATGTACTTACTACCTACGGGCCACACCCTATGCAATTACGCCGCCCTGCTTGCCGGTGGCTATCAGCATGTCTTGAAATTTATTATTGGATAGATATCATTAAAGTATCGTTTCATACATACTATTTTTATATATCCGTTTTCTAGCTAATAAACTGTAATAAACCAATAAAATATTAGAAGCATTAACGAAACCAGTTACCTGGTTCATTTATAACTTAGCGCGTTTTTATAATATTTTTTTTGTCATGCGGTTTGCATTTTAAAAGTTATAATTAATTTAATTATTTAGTTACTTTTAAGTATTTTTTAACATTTTGTTATCATTTTATAAAGAGTGATTTATATTTATATAAAGTTTGTATTTATATAAAGAGTTATTTTAATAACTCAAATAAATTATTATCACTCTTCGAAGTCCGTCTAAGTATTTTTAATGTCGACTACGCAAAAGATTGCGAGTCATCATTATTTAATTTATAACTTTATACCTTATTTTTTTAATCTATATAATAAAACAATGCCAAATAAAAACATAATAAATGGCTGTAAGCTTTTAGCTCTTTGACTGTGTTAAGATTATGAAGATTGGACTTCGACTCATATGTTTAGTTAAAACTTTTAAAGAACGGTTTAAATACATATGGTTATAAATAAATATTGTTGAAATGATTTTGTAAAATGCAGTTATTTGAATAAATAACAGAATTATTTTATTAGTTATTAGTTAATCTGATCATTGAAATGTATACATACCTGCTAGCCATACGTCATGTAGGTTTGCGATCATGCACTATATAGATATTGTAAAAATAAATAAATATTTATTATACTTTTAAATTGATTTTTGCTACTAATACTGGACCGAATTCAAAGAAAATAAATCTCGGATTTAAATTTTCTTGTTCAATGTAATTCTAATTATAGTAATATGTTAGGTATTTAAAAATAACCTCTAGGTAAATAATAAAAAAAACAAAAAGAATTAAATAAATCCAGAAAAAATGTATGTGTTAGTAAGCGGAATTTCGAATTCTGCTATGGCTACATTATGCTAGTATCATTTTTACACAGTATACTAACCAAATCCTAACCCCCTTTTCCCCTCTCATCTTTCCAAATCACGCGTGACCCAAGTTATTTCCCCGCCAGTCGACTTGGTGGGATAATGTTTCGTATAGAGGCTACACGAATCGACCAACATACTTAAGCGTTAAACCGTGAAAAATAAAGAGAACAGTATCTCGGCCTCGATCTCTTAAATTTACTCGAGTTCGTCCGAGAGAACCAGTGCAATATAGAGAAATAAATTTTTAGCTTGTTTTTTTTTGTTTAAAATGTTGAAATACATACAACAAATACGCGTATTTAGCCAATTAGTTGATTTCAATCCAAACTACGTCCAAACCAAACTACGATTATTTCCAAACTTTTTCGCATTTAAGTATTTATTTACTTCACACTTGATTATTTAATCTGACTATAATATAAAATACTTTAACTACTTGAATTTTGCCTGAGACGAAAATCCTTATTATCTTTTAAATGAAAATATGGTTTTCCTTCATTCGATATAAACATTCGAGTTTTTTCGAGAATTTACTTTTCAATCTTAAACAAAAAGCAAAACGTAGAAATAAACGACATTACACCAGAGATTGAAACCTTGAGCTTCTGAAACCAATTGACACTAAACATTCGTTGAATACTTTTAATTTTTACCTAAACAAACAAAAAAAATTTAAGAAAAAAAATGTACTTTACCTTATCGAGTCTCGTTTCGGTAAAAACAGATACTTCTTACACTTAATTTAAAAAAAAAGCACTAAAATATAAATAATTAAAAAAAAACATAATATTCAAAAATATTATTGGTTATTTCCAAGTTTACAATTTGTGTCGCCTCTACGTGAAAAATATTTCGTACTCATGATAAGGGGTTAGGGGGTAGGGGAGTGCTAGATATGCATATTAGTTATGCAATTCGAAGAGCTTTGACAGTAGACGCCAAAGAGGGCCTTATCCAGCCACCCAGCCTTTGAGGCCGCTTGCTTTCCGACCCGCTGAACATTAAGAGCCTTTCTTTCGAGCTTAGCTAGGTCCGCCTCCGTGCCTCCGTGCCTCCGTGCGAGGAATTCGCTTGCCATTAAAAACGTCAAACAACTTGTGCTTTTTTTTAGTACGATACGTTCAATTATCACCTATGTATTTATAATTGTGTTTTTTATCGGTTAACTGAAAAACAGTATGCACAATGTCGAATCAAGCGCAGGTCCTTTTATTTATTCACCAATAGAAATGCGTATACAAAATTTAGTGTCTGTGCGTTTGACCGTTGGTGAGTTACTTTGTTGGAGCCATTCCTGAGTGTAGAATCAGGTCACGCTTATCATAAAATGCATTGTCATCGAAAATAAACCAACATGACAAATTACAACTCCTTAATATAAGAGGAAATGGTTCCAATTCAGCTTGCAAGCCTGTAAAAACATTTATCTATTCGCCAAATAAACAGTTAATAAAGTCTTTACAATACATACATTTTAAATAATAATTATAATCTTTGTATATTACGAATGTGCATTACATTGTTCTATTACACAAAATATTTAATATGTACTATAAAAATAATAGGTACATCAAAAAATATTCCGACATTTAGAAATTTGACGCTTGAACTCACTTAAATTACAACTAAGTATATCAATCTCAGTACTATTATTAAATAGTTCAATATACACATTACACACTCCGTACATTAAGTCTTGGGAACAGTTAATTAAGTCTATGGACAGATGTAATAGCTCAGTACGTCGAGTAAATCGAGAATATATACGATATTCATTCAACGCACTTTTTAGCTTCGATACATTCTATTACATTCATATATAAAAGCTACTATCCCTTTCGTTTGACCGTCAATCTGTTCGTTCGTCCATCTGTCCTTGCATCTTTCAACTCGAAAAGTACAAATGCGAAAGAGTTGATATTTTGTGTGTAGATTGAAACACTTGAAAAATAACCATAGCCGTTTTTATTACAATCATGGCAAGATATTATAGATATATAACATCGACGTAAACATTTTTTTAGTACTAATTAAGCAAACATTGACATTTCGATAGAGCGCTTAAATATCATCGAATTTCAAAAATATGACAGCACGGCTGTTTGAACGTATTATTTATTAGTGGACAGGTAAAATAAGTACGAACTCATCTATGTGCATAAATAGAAAAATGTAATGAAATGTTCAGTGTTATTATTATTAAATTTAAATAGTATGTTATTTCATTACCTACCGTGAATTAAACTTTATAAAAAAAATAATATAGTCTTAAAATTTATGAATTCAAAGAATGTCATGGTATGGTAGGAGGTGTCTTTAACGACGCCTGTATGGCCTGTAGTTCTGTTTAAATAATTGACTACTAGCAAACAATGTATAGAAGCAGTTGATATAATATGACAGCTACAGGTGTCACAGCCATTCTTATTTTTACTTTACGTAACTGTCTTTACCTAAGTCGTCGGTGCTGTCAAAGCAAAAGAAACTAAATCTTCTTAACATCGAAAACCTATAAGGGTTAAACCCAATCTGAATCGTACCCAAATCATCCGAGACATATTTTCTGTTTCAGATCACTGCATCACTTTGCTATTCTTGGATAGCTGTTTGACAAATACTTGTGTGTACCACATTTTTATAAAGTTTTTCTGTTTAAAAAATATTGCAGGATAATTGTGAATATCTTTACCAAATTTAATACACATTAATTTTTTAACTTCACAAATATTTTTACATATTCAATAGAGTTCACATATTTTTAAAAAAGGCTTTGATATTATCGTCAAGAATATTCTCGTGAAATTGAAAGTTTCGCGTCTAATCCCTCTCTGGCGTCTATTTAAATTTTAGTCTTCTCCAGAAGCCTCCGTCGGATTGAAAGCCTCTTCAGCGAAACTAATTTACATAGTATTACGATTCGTAGATCGCTTTAAAGTGCATTGGCCGTAGAAAAATCTTCTGAGGTACATTAGGTCTAATGAGATTATTGAAATTTATACCATGAAAATATTAAAAATATACCACAAACAGCAGAATTCCATAACTTTGTAGATCTCATCCTCGTGCTACAAACCACCAGTAACTAGTAACCTCATCTTAATATATTTTTCAGTTCAAAAGTATAAATGCCCGGCAAAACAATGAATCACTCGTACTTAAGGGGCAGTCCACTCAAATGTCAGTTTATCCTTATCTTTAACAACTCTGGTTGTTTTATTTTTAATGATGGACAAATACCAAAAATACACTAATAGAGCGAAAATCTTCTGTTGTTTATTTATTAACCACAAAAAAATAATTATAATTCATGTTTTTTTCTTTTTTTTTATACTCCTCTGAGTAATATTAGAGGCGGTTATATTATTCTATTTCTACGCGTCTACGCCCACGTAGAGCTAACGCTAAAATCAATATTGTAAAAATACCTCTGAAGACAAATTTCAAATTTCTTTTTTTATATACGAGTAAGACTAGCTATTCAACCCCAGTCTTTGATTCAGGTTGGCAGCTAGGTCCTGCAGGCGGCTTGATGGCGCCTTCGGCGCGTGACTACTTGATGGGTCGCTTCGATCTCCATCTCTAGGCCGTTTGGAGCACTATAGTGTATACCGTAATATTTCCAAAGGCCCTTCGGGCAGCTTTTTCAATGCCTTCACCGCTAGACTACTTATGTCTATGGCTATCGGGATGGGTCACTTCGCTTCCCATCTCTAGTCTGAATGCAAATCCTAAATCAATCATGTTGAGTTATTTATTTGATTTAATCTAGAGAAACATTGTTATAATTTAAATTTACAATGTGGATATCCCCTATTTGACTCTTCCCCCTTATATTCAAAAATCCTTTCTCATTACAAATTAGAAAGTCCAAATTACGTGATTTTGACTTTTGTAGTTTCGGCTCTGCGCGTTGCCAGTCTGTCAAGGGGAAGAATCAATTACGGAAGTAAAAATAATATGACCGCCTCTGATATTAAAGTCACAGAAGTGTAACAAGTAATAAAAAATGTATTTTTAATATATTTTCCAATCTCATATATTTAATTAATTAATTTACAAAACACAACTAAGGCGCTTTATGCGAATATATATAGTAAAATTGTATAATGTATTGCTTAAATACCGCATTTAGATGACTCCTTACGGTATAATAGGCATTCGCCGTAAGTTTACATTACTTATATAAAGTCTGACAGTATATTGACATTTGGAAAATTCTAATTCTTTTTAATATTTTTACAGATTGAAAATTTTCAAACAAATTATATAGCCAGAATGTTCAAAGAAAAATTAATACCGAACACACAGATAGTTGCATCGCTTGAGGTAATTAATGCACGCAGGTTTAATTCCAGGCTTCTCGACACTATTTTTTACCCGTTTTTGTTTTGTATTCACAATATTTTGTATATTTTGTCTCCCATATAAGTAAGTCCCATATAAGTTGTTTTTATTTATTGTGACGAGATTCAGTTGATAACTCTCAAAAACGAAATAATATAGTAAAGGCTAATTTAATTTAAAGTAAATATTATTACCTGAAATAATAATAAAATATTATTGATAAGTTAAATTGTCTTAAATTATATACTGTAGTTTTCTTTTTCTTGTAAAAATATCCACGGCATGACATTATAATATTAGAGTTCTTGTCGGTAATATTTTGTAGTAAACGGTGACTACTCTTATTTTATCTAGGTACTCAAGATTAAGGTTGTAACACAAAATTGAGACAATCCCTAATAATAATAAGAATGTATACATAGACACAATATCTTTGCCTGGTTGTGTTTGGGTATGCACCCCATTAATCAACTGGAATCACAGTTTGTCCACATGATGTAGAAACCGCAGTAGAAGTGATGTTGTTTGTATGCAGGAGTTGACGGAGGCGCCCCCGCCGGGTGCGGAGCAAATCACCCTGGAACATCGCTCGCCCAGCGAAGACTCTGGTCTGGGTTTGGCGGCTCACGATCACTCCGGAAGGTGAGGATATCCTCAACTAACCTAAAATGCACCACTCACTCGCTTAAGATTTACACGGCATAGCGCACAAATTTACCAAGTGTCAATATTATTTTCTTATATTTAGCAGAACTCTATCTACTTTTTTCTTATGCTGACCCCAAAAAAGAAATATTATTAATATAAATACGACAATTTTAGGCTCTGGCAATATTTTTAGGTTTGGTAGGTTTGGAGCATTTTATTTTTAAGTTTTACGTCTCGCATTCTACGTCGGAAAACAAGAAAAAGGACTAAGTAAAGAACTACTTCATTTTAACCGAATCAAAGTAAAAAAGCTTACCAAAATAAAAATTCAATTTTGTAATCTATATTTCTTGCTTTCTTACCAACAATCCTGTCAAACTCTCATATTTATTGAAACGCTTAAATAGACCTCAATTAATTTCGTTTAATCTATTTTGCTTTTTTTTTATTTTCTCTTTATGTGTTACTATTACATAATTAGTGTATGTAAATTTAATATACAATAATATGCAGATCGCTATCTGCATACCCTTCATTATAAATTATTTATTAAGCCCGACTTATTATAGTAAATTTCTTAAGCAAGTGCATCTTCTCGAAAACCATTAAATAATCTATAAAATCAAGTAAAAGGCTGCACTTACTTTTTGATGGACTCGGTTTGGGAAAAAGTATTTCCTTCTATCAAAAATACAACGTAATTAAGTTACATACTCCATTTAAACAAATACAAATATATATACTACTAATTTATAATTGTTATTGTTTTATTTTAATGAGTAGATTGTAGGTACAAATTCATTATTTTTTTTTAAAATAACTATTATAGTAAGTAGTACTATTATAGTAATGTCGAAAATATGTCCTTTTGATTATGAGAACATGTAAAGGAAACGATTAAATGCATTAAAATCAACGTTAGTTCTCATATCAGTTTATTTTTTTTTTATGTATAGTTTTTTTTAATGTTAGTGCCGCAAAATAAAAGGTCAATAAAAACACATTTTCTGAATTAATGTGGCTATTGTGATCCAATCTTCTAGAAGTAACCTGGTCATAATATAACAAAGCCCTAATTTTACTTCCTTTCCACAAATAAGGACTTTCTTTAAAAGTATATGACTCCATGGAACCATGGAGATGTATATATTTCATAGACTATGGAAAACCCACCTTTTGCCTATACCAGCAATATTACTGGAGTTAGCTTCATAATATTTTACTAACTAATTATACTAAATAATAGACAACTTTATTATGATTGTAGATGTTATTGTTGTTAAATTTCTGTGTACAATATTTCTTTTAAAAAATAATACCCTTTATACATATACATATATGTACCTAAAATAAATATATACGAGTATATTTTTAAAAATATAATTATTTCATACAGTCTTCTAATGATTCACTAAGAGTAAGTAATAAAAGTGATCACTTCTTATCTCCATTCTTTTTTAAATCGTAAATTGCTGTGACAATACAATACATATACAATTATGTTTACCTCGCTCAACTTAGCTAAATTCATTTGTGCTGGTTTCAGGGAAGGTGGTAATAAATTACTTAATGATATAGTTTATGATATTATATAAACCAACGAATACGTTGCTATTAAACGTCTATAGGAAAACAAACCAATATCTTTATATTATACTAGTATAGGTTGATACATTAAATAAATTACTTTAAATAAAATTGTTTTATTATTAAAAGTAATTTGACAAAATACTATCTTAATATATTTCAATTTTATTATCAATCAATCGATACAAATAAACCATTTTTGTACAGATTGATCGATAAACAAGCCAAAATAAAACCACATAAGGCAACATTTAAGATATGAATACAGTAATTTCAAAGTAAATAAAACGCACGCCATTGAGAAAATAGTTTCGCTCTGTGTTTGAAAATGTGCTGAAAGTCAAGCGGCCAATAAAGCTCTCGCGAGTGACGGAGCTAACAAAACAGCAAACATTCCAGCGGCGGCGCGCCAGCCATTTTGTCATCATTGGCCTGCTTTCCACTCAAAATTCAGGGGATATACAACTCTTTGTCAGTTAGGTAAATTGCTGAAAGTAAATTTATTTGCAGTTAAATTAATGATACTCTGATAATCAATTACGTACGTCAAGTGCGTCAAGTGCTACAAATAAATCTTGAACGCAAAATCGTTGTGTTAATCAATATCTTGAAAGCAAAAAACGTAATGGGAGTCAACTATAAATAGATTTTGAGCGCAAAATCGTTATGTGAATCGGATATACAATAGATTTTGAGGGCTATATTACGCTAGAATGCTGTAAATACGTACCATATAAGTATAACTATATATATATATAGCTACGTTAACATATCTATTGCTGTAATTCACAATATACTTTTTCGGAACTCAATTTTTAACAGGCAAAATATTTTTTAACTAATTTTGTATATTGAATGTTATTTTTGTAATCATTGCGTCGGTGGTCAGGCAAGCGCAAGCTGTTGTACGGGCACAGGCAGCAACGTGGTCACGTCCTCAGGCGGATCACTCACTCCCCGAAGATGACAATCAAGATGCCGCCCATCATCAGGTGAACACCATCATACATACAATATTTTCGGAGCTAATGGGCATTTCCTTCTTGCACTAGCCTACGAACTCATGTCAAAATTTATCTTTGCACAAGCGTTTTCAGATGAAATTACTGTACAATATATGTCTACATATTATTTGCCTTAGTTTAGGAAATTTTATTGTAATTACGATAGAATATTGTATTATCTTTTTTTTTCATTGTATTTTATTCATAGCTTTGCTGTACCAATATTGAATTTTAAAATACTTAAGTTGAAATCGTCTTTTAAAGTTATTACAAACAAATACGTTATACGCTAAACGATATACGCTAAATTTCGAGCACAAATTGGCATTTATGTTTTATGTAACTTTGGGTTCGTAGACTTCCTTTATTTATATGGGTATTCTTTACCCTAACCCACACTTTTTACTTTACACCGAACGAATGTTCTTAGTTTTCACTTAAAAATAAGTACTACAAAGATATTTATATACTGCATTTATTTCCAGAACACTGCATTCATCCATATGTCTTTTAGTAATATTTTATTATGCTTACCTATAATTTGCGTTTTTTTTTGAGTACTTTCTCTGTTTCACATAAATTTTGGACAAAAAAATACTAAATATTGAAACTATTATTGTTCTTATACATAATTGATCATGATACTTACACATGCTTATTTTTTGTTATGAAATGTATCAAATTTGTGTGTTGTAAATGATATATATATATATGTATGACTGCTATAACAAACAGGGGTCTATACTGTAAATATTTTTATACTGTCAAATAAAGATTTTTGAAGTTCTGTATATACAGAACAGTTCTATATAGAAAAATAAATAGTGTAATTTAATCCTGAAAAAATACAAGTGTAAAAAAGGGTATTTCTAAAAATAGCTTCTTTAAATTATACAGATTTTTTTATTATTAAATAGTAGTTATATATCTATTTCTTAGTATAAGTTTAGCAGAATATATGTATAAGTTATATGCGTATATATAGATTATAAAGTAGGTAATATCTATGTTTGAACACATATCGAGATTAATGTTATATCTGGCAAATAGTGCAAATACTTGCAATAGATACACCCGAAACTAATTCTAATAATTCAATTCTGAATCAGACATTTTAAAACAATAAATTTAATGACCCCATTAACGTTAAAATTATAATTCAAAATAAAGGTAAATGAAACAGTAATGCCCGATGCTGTCGAAAAATTTAATCTAATTAAAATGTTTTTTTTATGTTTTCAATTCCTATCCAAATACTGTGCTAATCAGAAATTACACTTACATAATTATTTTACTTAGTGTAAGAGTATTTGATTTAATTTAATTATATGATATAATTTAATTTTAGGCTTTATATAGGCTGTTTTTTTTAGAGGCGTGGTTTTCAATCTGGCACTACTTTTTTCGTAGTTGGTGTTTTTGACAGCTGTCACTTGTTTTATGCTCAGTTTGGTTTGCCATTTCATAATGAAAAGACTTACTCTTGAACAACGTTTGCAAATAGTGCAAATTTAGAAAAAATCAATCTATTTTTTTTTAAATCACTCTAAAATAAAGTAAAAATCGCGTCGTGGGCCTGTGGCGTGGCCTCCAAGATCGTGCGATTTAACACCGCTGGACTATTTTTTGTGGGGTTATGTGAAGTCGCTTGTCTACGCAGATAAGCCGGACACGATTAACGCCCTAGAAGAGAATATTCGGCGCGTTATTGCTGACATACTTGCCAACTTGCTGCAAAAAGTGGTTGAAAATTGGGCCTCTCGGCTGGAATTTGTTCGAGTCAGCCGCGGCGGCCACTTACCCGAAATCATTTTTAAAACATAATGGCAAACCCTTATCTTTATAATAAAACTAAATTCTTAGCCATAACATCAAATTATATGCGTTTTATCTCTTCTTGAAAACCACGCCTCTAAAATCATCACCCTATATAAACTCATGCTAGTTACTCATGGAATTAAGAACTTCTCTTTCAACCGTTGTTGAAGTCATGAAGCGTTATTAACGTGGTGCGTTTTTCGTGCTCATGTGTTCAAAAAATACTTAGGTTTTAAATACTAACAAAATTCTTGTAATTTTAAAAATCATTAACATAGGTTCCTGTAATCGATACTAGGTATAAGCTACTAGAACTATGATTTTTCTATATGTATTTATATTTTCATTCATACGCGGCATCAGTCATTGTCTTTATTATGCCTATCGCATTTCATTTAAATCATATCTAAATTTTAAGATAAGATCGAATAAAGAATGTATACCGCATTGGAAAATAAAATATATTCTCGTAAAAACAATGCGATCCAGCACATACCAAAATTGCTCCGCAATAATCAGTTAAAGCATTAAATATATTTAAAATCAACTTCTATTCAATACACATGACCTGTTACTGTTTGATTCGAAAAATTTTTCTCGTTAGTTCGCTACTAAAGTCCGCCCTTGGATTTTCAGTGGTTAGTCGTAGGCGCGTTTGTGCATAAGGCCGAAGAAGTTTGGCAACAAAAGTGAAATGTTGTATTAAAAATAAGTGCACATTAATAGTATGTAGTTGCCGGCTTTGGTCACTTTGTTTATGTGCACATACCTTTATATATTATATGTTTTTGATACTGCTTTATTTGTTATCCCTTTCACCTTATATTAGACAAATCTACAGATAGATACATTATGGTTTATGGATACAATGGGTTTGATAGCTAATATATTTGTGAATACATTTACTAAGAAAAAAACCTAAAAAAAATATGGATTTTTTTATACTTTGATATTAGAGCTGACAATTATGATATTAACTTATGTAAAAATATTAAAAAGACAATAAAAAATAATCCATATTTAAAATTTGTTTTTTAAGCAACCATTAAGTGTGGTAATTATGTATATTTTCGATTTAATAAGAAAAAACGCTAGTTTGAATTATTGTTTAAAAGGCCCTTTCATACACTACATGTACTGGCCTATAAGTACGAAGCCTAGTTTAAGCTGTTAAATCCCACGATCTTCTAAAACATATAATTACGGCATTTCACACAAATCGTCCTTGTAAAAACCCGACACCGGTAAATTCCCCCGCCGCTATTCCCCGCGCCGCAACACTCCATCAGAAGTGTACTCGACGCAAAGTGGCGTACTTGGGGGTGGTGCGTTTTTCACCCTCAGATGTTTTAAAAGATCGTTGGTTAAATCCTCCTCAAAGCGCACAATTGAAAATATAATAATGTTTAATTACTTCTACTTGATTGAGATATTTGAGATTAAAACCAACTCATTATTTTTCAGTGCACGAGGTAAATGTTTTTATTTTGATTTGTTATTTCGCCTGTGGTGATTTTTATTAAAACTTTAATTTGTATAAGATTATTTTTAATTGGTTTGTTTCTGTGGTCTGGTATAACGCCATCTTCACTCTATCAGGAGTATTGCTCCGACGGTTCGACAGGCCCTGGGCGAAGGTCACGGCGTCATTCGTCCCCCGCCAACTCGAGAGAGGGCAGCACTACCGCACTCCATCAGCTCGGTTACGAGGACTCCGTAAGTTTGCATTATTTTAAATTTTTTATACGTCAAACTATGACATAAATGCCAAACTAAATTTTATGGCAAAATATATTTTACAAGTACATATAAAATACTTATGCATAGAACCTAGTTCTAAATAAATAACAAAGTCAAGCTTAATATTGTATAAAAAATTATTCATTCCGCTTACAGAATTTTTGGTGAAAAAAGGGTAAGAGTTTTAAAACGTCATAAAATCACAAATATTATCTTTTCTTATGTATATATATATATATATTGGTAGCTATATTCAATTTATAATGTTCAACTCAAAGGATATTTTTTTTTATTTTTTAAATTAAACAAGAGGATTGAAATTTTAAAATAAGTAAATGTTGTCTTTTTTTTTAATATAAATTATCTATTTAAAACTATAGAAATTAGAATTAATTTTTTTGTAACAAAATTAATATATAGGCAAATAAAAACATCTTTTGTATCTGTAAGCTAACAAACGTGTTTATTGTTTTATAAAGAGTGTGACAGTTCACAAATTTTATTGTCAGATTTACGATCTATTTTAAAATAATATTCTGAAAATGAGACATTCCTTACAAAATACCAAATTGAGACATACATACGAAGCTGATATGATCAAATTTGCATATTACTATTTTACTTATATTACTTATATACTTACATACTAACATCACAAACAGAGTCGTAAAGTATTATGTACATATAGTCATATTTTAAATTCAATTTTCAATATTCACTGACAAATACGATTAGTATTACTGGTATTCTTATAATTTTTAAAAAACGTTTTCAATTTGGATGAAAAAATTGATTACATCGGTAAACCACACAATTAAACAATAGAATACAACAATTATCCGCGTCGATTCGTTCCCACATCGTCCGTACAAATTGCAAATTCTCTCCGCATTATCATTATCAGGTATCATGTTTGTACTGTCTATTGTTGTGAAATGGCTCTCATTACGCGAGCATTTATTCCCACTGAGCGACGCGACGTCGTTTCGCCCGCCGCCGCTTGGCGGCGTGGTGTCGACATGGCGGCCATTTGCAAAGATGGCGTCCTCGAGGCTGGTGACGTTATAGCTTCTCATGCAGTGACCTCCGCAGCTCGTCCGTTGCCTTTTCGAGCTCTTTCTCGATGTCTGTAATATTTTTTTGTATTTTAATATCATCCCGGACATCGTCGTAGTAGTCTTTTGGGGGCTCCGTTGGGTACTTTGTCGCGAATTTTGGCCTGGGGATCCTGACGCGCTTTACGTCTACAAGCCAGGTCTCCATTTTAAATCTCAAATCCAAATACTTAGTCCTCTCAATGGCAGCTGACTCCGTCTGAAACAACCACAAAAAAAAACTTACAAACGTGTTTGAAGTGATATTCCGCAATTTACAAATTACATTCGCACACGATGACACCTCAATACAGGCAATACACCCCTAGTCTAGGGTTGCCATACGTCCCGGTACACCGGGACATGTCACCGGTTTAGAGCCTCGGTCCCGGTTGTCCCGTTTGACCCACCATATGTCCCGGTTTAAACGAATAATCATAGTGTGGGGTCAAGAGATGTACTGACATTTTACAAATATTTTTCCATATTTACAGTACGGAATGAAAAACTGAAATAAATACCTTTGTGAGGGAGCTGATGTAATTCATGTTAATTTACGATCTCACTCAAAACTAGGTGGTAAACCGTCTTTGTTACCGGCCATTGAACGTATTTTGAAAATGTTGGAACCATTGAAAGATTTCCTTTTTTCTCAAACCAGATTGCGGCGCTATTGGGTGGGGGGGTACCCCCCTCCCATCCTCCTTCTAATACTCAAACTTCAAACTCTCCTACATTTCCTTCTATATTAAAATCAGTCCCGGTCGGAGCCAAACCATTTATGGCAACCCTACCCTAGTCGGCGTTCGACTTATACAATAAATTATAATAATTGCCTTTTGATGTACTCATAAAACATTGTCAGAAACGAATAGGCATAGTTCATAAAGCCTATTTATTTTGATGGAGGCTTTTAAAAGCAAGCCTTCTTTGGCATCTACTTACGCGAACCCACAATTTTCCGGTCCACAGACCGCGGAGTAGAAAGTTAATCGTTAAACTGTTGTGTGACACGATTTACGCGTTTTGCCTCAGCCCCTTAGAAACGGTTCATAATCTTCTTGTTCCTGTGTGCACGTTTTAGCGTGTTCGCTGGATGACAACATTCGCGTACTTTAGTTTCTTATCTTCGCATTTTTGTGTCTTATTTAAAAACATTAAACATCTTTAAAATGGAGTATATAATTGTTATGTAGCCAGCCATATAACGAAGAAGAATAATATAATATATGTATTTCTTAATTATTATATTTGCTGACAGTTACGTCAACAATATTTTAAAAAAAAAGGTGTACAATTTGAAAAACATATTATTTTGTATAAAGCATTGGGCCAAGTCGAAAAACGATTATAAAATTTACTTAAAATTTTTGAATTTATTGTGCTGAATTAATTACATGCATTTCTAATTCGCATCAGTACTTTATAGTGGCAATAAAATTTTATCTAATATTATGTTCCTATCTACTAGAATGAAATAGAAAAATGTCGGTATAAAAACTTATTATGTGTAAAATAATGGATCCACAAGGTTCATGAAAATATTATTTTATACGTGACTTGTACACAGAGGTTGATAAAAATTAACACAATTCAAATGTTATAAATAAATTGGTACATAAATGTAATTGTTAAATGTACTAACTACTAACTATTCAGATTATTACTCAGATACTTATCAGATTGGTACTCTAACAAAATATTGAAATATAATAATAATATATTATATTAATATTGGAATATGTTTTATGTTAATATATTCTTAGACATTAAAGTAAAAAAAAACCTTATCAATATTCAAATAAAAAGAGAACACCACATGCATATGGAAGATACAACATAGATTATAATAAATAAAAACAATAATAGGTACATTATATATTATATAACACATACACTACAGATACATAGGTACCCTAAATTTAAATGCTCTTACTTATAAAGATGAATGTACGAATCGATTGCCTGCACGAACATGGTTATTAGAATAGTGCGAAAATAACAATATCTAGATAAAATGTAAAATTTAAATTTTGAAATTGTTCATGAAAAAAATCTATTACAGCTTATATGATCGCAATTAAGAAAAATATTTTAAGTTAATCCATTGATTAGCAATTTCATCTTTATTTTAAATTTAAATTGCGATAAATACATTTTAAAGAAGCAACCGTCTTCGAAATTTAATCTTTAAAACTTTTGACGGCATTTTGAGCGCCAACTTTCTAAATTTTAGCCTATTTTCAAACTAGGCCACGGTATTATAATTTCACAATTTGGCGTCATTCGATTTGCTCGCTTCTTTGCAATCTTCTTCTACCTTACTTGTCCATTCTATCTGCAGTAGCGAGCGCTTCACAGTTTTATTATTAAAGTATGTTTTGTGTTTTGGGAGATTTTGGTACTGCCTTATTTTCTCGATAATACTAGTACCTAGCCCATAACGTCCAAAAACTAATTATATATCTTTTGTGTGTGTGTCTGTTATTGTTCACAGAAACCGCTAATATTACAATGCGGCCATATGAATATTGATTGAAAATGAATACTAATCAACAAATATTTTTTTTTAATTTATCACGTTAGCACAATCGAATATTCCGCTTGTAGGTTGAAGGTAAATCAGATACTACAGTTGGCTAATAAATTGTATATGAAAGATGGTCAGAGCTATCGAATAATTGTAAAAAGTATATAATCATATTCTTAGCTTATACAATACGAGTATGTATTGCTGTAAAAATAAATATTATTATTATAGGAGTAATCAAAAGTAAAATCATTATGAAAATCATATTCCAGATTAACGAAAATAATTCTGACACTAAGAAGTTTATGCTTTCTTATTCTCAAAATCACACACATACAGGCACACATAATCTCTATGATACAAACAAATTTTTATTTAGGTGTGTAGGTGTTTTTAAATATAATTAAATTTATTTTTTATTATTTTTATAAGTCTTTTTCGAATTTAATCTATATCGACAAAACATTGGAAAACTGATTTTCAATTACGAGAAAAACGCCTTTTAAAATTAAATAGAATCGTTTTAATCGTTTGAGAGCGCAGTTGATCGCATCTCGCGAAATTACCTACAACCAATGAAAGATAGTCGAAAAGGAAAGGAAACATGAAAACCTGTAACTATAATAACTATAATATGAACTGCTTCTATACATTGTTTGGTAGTAGTAAATTATTTAAATAGAACCTGACGATTACAGGCTTTTCCCATCCAGACTACTCGCGCTCGTGGCACGTACAAACTTGTGATGGGTTGCTTCATTTCCTACCTCTACTTGTACCTGCGGCACTTTTAGCACATTCAATGAGCGTTTCGAATGGCCATAGAGGCAAAATCAGATTATTTTTTAGGTCCAAGTAGATTGAAATAAAATAAACATATAATAGTATCATATCATTCTTTCAATTCATCATAAATTTTAGCATCATTTTACTTTACATCATCAATCTACAAACAAAAAACAACTCTTTCGCATTTGTACTTTCCCAACAGACTGACGGCCAAAGGTCGGGGATAGTAGCTTCTTATGCATGAATGTATAGATAAGAGGACTATTTTGATGAAAACCCTTAAAGCCTTAAAAATTGCTACGTTGTTCCAACCTACCTTTTAGAGTTCCATGTAGAGCAGATGTACATTCCGTTGGATATTTTAGCAAAATGCTCTATTTTTACATTGAATAAATGTAAGAAGATGGATATAGAAGAAATTATAAAAACAAATTATAGAAAAAAAAAATAAAGTAACACTAACGGCCATTTTCACCACCTTTGGTTATGTAGCGATAAGAAGATAATTTTGACCCTTGTAACTATCGATCGACCATTTGTTTGAGCTAAGAATCTTCTTGAGACACGGGTATAGTGCCAATGCTTTAAGGTTAGTATTTAGTTACTTGCGTGGTAGGTAATCCCGGTAAATACAAAATTATCTGTAATGTATGTTACTTTCGCAAGTGACTTTGTTGATTTCGTTCAAGCAATGTTGGCTGTTGGTCAGTAGAGTCATCCGCGTATGAATGAACGCGTTACGAGGTCGAACGGCTTGCGTTTACTGACTTATATACTGAATCCGTGTCAAGACGATGCGCGATGCGTTGAGATAACGGGATCCAGCCGTTCTCGCACATACTAGTTACTAGGTAACACAAACACCAAATCCGCTGCACAAACAAACTGCACTTACTTAACTTCTAAAATTGGAACTTTCCCATTCGAAATGGACAAATGGTAGCCGCGATTAGTGTGGCCGTAGCAAGGTCTTAGGGCTTTTAGTTATTATTTTTAGGAATTACGCTTTTACAGTTTTGGTGGGGTTGTGGGGATGCGTAAAATTACCCTTGCCCTGGGTGCCAAAATACTTTGTTACGCCCCTGATTCCTGTTCTGCTGACTTAAAACGACAAAAAACCAACAAAGATGCACTTGTAATATTTTAGTATTTTAAAATTGCCGGACCTGATAGGGCGACTATACATAAGTCCGTAAGTAGTCTCCGTTGAGTCTAGCAAGATTATACTCGGCTCAATAGTAAGTACCTACCCAATGACCCATTGACGACTTGAAAACATGCTCACGCATGTACCGCGACTTAGACTGTCAATGCAATTCGGTACAATACGAAGCAACGGTAACTTTGACAATGATTATTCATATTATGTATAAAAGCTCGGTCTTTGAGGACCCTAGGTGGTTGGCAAAGCGGACTCGTTTAGGGAATATAAAAAAAAATACTTACGGCTATTTTTATTTTATTTCGCAGCTGTTTAATTTTCCTAGGCACAGGTTCGGGCCTTTTATACTATTTACATAATATCCCAATAGACTAAATGAACTTTATTTTGTCCTCTTTCTAAATGAGGAAAACAGGTTGCTAAAATTGCTGTTGGCCAATAAAGTTGCCTGCGTTTCTCGAAGACAAATTTCAACCAGTAAATATAATTTCAGATGCGAGCGTAATACATTAGCTTTATGATGCTATAAATTTATTGAATTGTATTTTCAAATAGTTTTACTAGAACAACTATAAGTTAATCATGTTAAATAAATCACGAAGACATGCTAACAATGTCGCGCTAATTGTTTACTATACCGTTAATACTAGGCGAGCCCGTTCTGTGACGGTATAGAAATTATATGTATGTATAAATCTTAATATATGTAGGTCGTCGTAAATCTAGCGTACGGCGTTTGCTTTTAATTTATTTTTTTATTTCATATAAGTATTTAAATTCGAAATAGTATAATCTATTCACAGTACAGCTGTTGTAGTCATTAAAAATAACGCGTTTATATTAATGGCATATTATAAATAAATATGCTATTTATTCAATTACTTTCGGTAATAACTCTTCAATGATTTTCTACCTTTCTCTAGGAGCCATGCACACACTAGTGGATTAATATATGTGGGAGAGCAAATGCAATGTAAAATTGTGTATATGTAATATAAAATGATTTATTATATGTATTTGTATATATTTATAAAAAATTGAACTAAAAATAATTAAGTGTGTTAATAGCAAGGAAATGATTAATTGTGAACTGTATTTTATAAAACTTCAGGTATGTTATTATAGAAACTATACACCCCGTACGAAACCCGAAATTATACACCCCGTACAAACCCGAAATTATACACACCCGTGGACGTATTGGGGTAGCTTTTCGGCGCGGTACCGCTTGCGAACGTCCTCCCAGGGGCGTACTGAAGCAGCATTTCTAAATAAGCGGGTTCGTCGCTTTGTTGCTGACTTCGCATCCGAATCTCAACAATACAATAGGCAGATAAAATGGTAAAAATGTTTTAAAATTTATAGTTTAAAGATATAAAAATCGTTTGTTAAAAATTTCAGACTCCTGCGTGCGATTTCGTTGTAACTCGCGTACAGACACGTAGACATCCTTTTTATATTATAGATAAAACTACATAAAACATTTTAGACCTAGCTAACACGTTCGACACTGTATCTCATACTAAATGATCCGTGAGCATTTGTTCCATTTTATATAAAAATGTATGGTCACATTAATCTATGAATGTAGATAAAATGTTGTTACGTCAATTATGGACGCAGCTATTTATAGGAAAATAAATAAATGAAATACGTCCTATCCCAAGGTTTTTTTTCTTTAGTCTTATCGACAATCCGTGATATTGGTAAACGCTATCGACTAGACATTGGAAGGTTCGGGTTCGATTTTCGGTATAAGCTGAATATACCTACCCAAAATTGTTAGTTTTCAACTTTTCATACGAATTATTGCTATTATTATTATACGGTTATAATCTATGTATCTTAAGTTTAATAATAAAAGATACAAACACTTCGTAGTCGAAGTGTGTTTTTAATGCAATTAATTTTAAAAATCGTATAGTGAAGGCCAGCAATCGCGTTTAATAATGACAAAAAAATACTAATACTAATTAACAGGTTTTGTATCGAGTCGCACTTCCACCAAAAGTGAACACGCGATTGATTTATTATCCAGTAAACTTTGTTAAGCCGGTCCCAGACATGTGCGTAAGTATTTGCGAATGGCCTCCCGTGCATCTTTGCAAATACTTAATACAATACATCAATACAAATACTAGAAGAAAGCCTACGAAATGACTCGCCAAATATTCAATGAATCGCTTAACGGACCGCAAGAACTTCATTTCGTAATGAAATCTAATCTAAATAATACAAATGTATCCGCTTCTTGCTGTCGTTGCAGCTCGCCATTGTCCTGTCATTTCGTATCATACAAGCGCGTGACCTTTTTAAACCGCCTCTCGACGCGGTCTAGAGGATTTTTTAGATGAATGGAAAAACTGTAGTAATCATTGCAATTATGGTTTCTACTTTGCAAGATGACGGATAACTTCACTGTAACTTATAATATAGTAAAAAAAAATCCTCATTCTCATCATTTTTTTATCAAAATGCACCAATCTGCACCTTTAATCAGAAAACTTAATTATTATAAATTTCGAAGGTAAGTGATAACAAATATAAAAATATCATGAATTCCAACCATAATATAGGTATTTAAACCATTTGGGATTCCGACGCGAAAAAATGATAATTAATGAAAGAAAACTCATAATAATCGACATTAATACATAACAAATTACTTACTATTCAAATTTTATAAATCCTGTTTTTCGAAAAATCATTTAAGTTTGTCCATAGATAGCTTTACCGAAAGCGCTTGTTTGTAGCTATAATTTATTCAATGTTCACTTCGATATTACGAATCTTGGTAGCAATGTTTTGATGCTCTACCATCAAAAATAAAATTTATTTTAACTACTGAATATTTTGCCAACATACAATTATTTAATAGACATGGACAAAGACATATAATTTTATTGTTTCATATTTTTTTATTTTCATATTATGTTATTGCAAGAAAAGGTAGTAATTCTCAAATTTATTTGCACATTATAATTGAATCAGCTTTAGAAAATAGTTAGGTATAGTGAAAATCATATAGTTTAATCTATTACTGTATTATTTTCGTCAATATTTAATTTTATATTAGTAATTCAGATAATCCTATTGTTTATTTATATTTTGTTCATTTTTTTTTTGTATATCATTGTATACTGTATATAAAACTGTTTTTTTAGTACATCATTGAGTTGATTTGTGCTTACGTACACACATGTTTACTTATGTATCTATATCTGTATGTTTCCTGACTAAAATTAAATAAATTTACATACATATAACATATAGTCAATAATACGTCATTGATCTTTTCGGGCGATTTACCGTTGTTAAAAAACAAGCAAGTATTATAGTTAGTCAATGACTTGTACAACTTAATGTAAATGATATGGTATGTATATTATTATTTATACATATAATATATTATCAAAAGTATTTTACTTTAAAAAAATGTAAAATGATTCCAAAGTAAACTATACTAAATTAGCTTGTATTTTCACAAAAAATATATACATTTTATTAAATCCGGTCGTCTTTCTTTTCATATGATTTGGATTTCTTTTTGTAATTAGCAAATGATTCATAACTAATTAAAGATTTCATATTTACGCATAATCTGAAAATAATTTTCGAATCCAGCAATAATTTGAATATAATACGACTGCGCTAAGCGATTTATCACGTTCCGGTTTTATGCTTTAGAATAGGTAGATAGAAAATGAAAACATAATTTTAGTGCACGAATGTCGTGTCAGTCGGCTAAAATCACAGCGATGATGATCGCCATCACGCAACTGTCCATACCCTATGAAAATAATAATAAATTCTTACCATACATTATGTCATTATCGAATACCATTCTTAATTCTTATAGACTTTGAATATAAAATCCGCATATAAATATGAACCTTAAGCTGATTTTCATCAAAGTTGAAATGAATTTAAGTTTTTTGTCCCAAAAAATAACCATGACTAAGCTTATAAATGCGTATACAAAATTTTAAGTCTATGCTATTGGCCGTCGAAGAGTTCCTTCGTTTGGAGCTATTCCTGGGCATGTTTACCATAAAAATGCATTGTCACCGAAACTGCAACACTTCAAATTTCAACTCTGTAGGATAAGGGAAAGCGGTTCTAATTCAGCTCGCAATTTGACCTAAGCCGACTAACAAACATTGCAAGCTAAATGACAGCTCGTAAAAACGGCTATGGATTTTCACAAAACGTTATCGATTTTGTCAATATCGAAATCCATCCTATAAATCGCTTACATTATCGTAATAGTTATGAATTATGCAATATCGACCAATGTGCAGTGATGCACTTTGTGTACATTCTTGCAAATTCTTGGTTATTTTACCAAACACATTAATAATTGAATCTGGTGCTTTTTTGAATTTATGGTTTGATTTCATGGTTTTTGACAGGTACCATTTTGGAAATTCAAATTTGTTTCGGCGTATCTGTCACGATTGAAACGAAAAGCTCAAATCTAAATGTGAAATTTCTAATGTCTTAAATCAACTTCAGCGACTAGCTGTTACCAAGGGGCGAGTGCTGCGCCGTTATTTACGAATACGAATGAATAGAAATGGCATTCGTCTATATGAGAGTGTCTGACCAGCAGATACAGTTATCCGACTGCGACTTTAGAGTCCCGCGCGGCGGCCTCAGCTGTTTTATAGCCAGTAATGAATCGAAAATTCGCTGCGGGTCGGAGTCTCTTAAAATAAATGCTGCGATCGCCAACAAATGGGTTACGTTTCTGCGATAACTGTTTCTAGAAAGTACTTTTTACCCGTGTCGAGTCTCTTGCGCCAAAGAAATTGTATCGCTTGGGCCCATTTCACAATGGAGAGCCGATCCACGATCGCCTTCATTCGATAGCCATAAATCGTGACCTATGCTCGTTTTCCACCTCCGTACTCCGCTGAGCTCCGCTCTAAAAATGCCGCTTTCAGAGATATTACACAAAGTATACGTATAAGTATAGATATTAAATTGAATGTCGTAGACGCTCTGCTTACTCTATTTTTGAGACCCCTTCTCAAAGTATTTATTAATGTTTTTAGCGAAAATTGTCGTCACATCAGTGGTAATTGCGTCATACGATTAGTTATTAAAAATAAGGCCAAATCATTATTTCATCCGTACAAAGCTGTATCCAGTCTAAAAAAAATATACCCGATCTAAAGGTCGGTGACTTTCTCCCACGCCGTCCTACACATTCATATAGGGCGCTATACAATGTTTTCAAGGGAACGTGAATTTTGTTTTGGGCGTAGTACCAAAAACCGAATGGCAATTTCGCTCATTTATGGTTTGCCACATATTATCACTGTTTCGTTACCACAAGTACGGTCATGGTATGTTTTTTCATATAAAAATAATTTAATGTTGAAACTTCTTCGTAATGCTCTAATTGAGCATTCTCACATTCGGCCATGAGGCTCGACGCTCGCCTGATGGCGGAGACTGGCTTTGTTCGCATGGAGTTAAGCCGTGAACACACGCAAGCGAGGAAACGCGACGCTGAGCGGATGGACGCGAGCGTGCGAAAGTGATTCGAGCGAGCATTATTCGCTTCAAGATGGCGGGAGCGATCGGGTGCCATAATAATGTCGCAGCTGCTGGTGTCGAGCGCGTGTCCACCCGATGCGATCTTCTTATCACTTCACTTTCCCAGCGATTGAGAGTAGAAAGCGTGACGCCGTCGCAGCTTCCTCCCACCCCGCCCACCACCCACTCGCCACCCGCCGACATCTCCTAATCATTCGGATTTCAAGTTTAACTACTCGCCGTATATTAATTATTCATCCGCGGAGCTAATTAGTCTGCTGGAAACTACCAACCTGTTAAAGATACGAGCAACGGAAATGTAAAAACATAAGAAACCCATAAAACTTGATTGCTTTTATAACTGAATAGGCAATAATGGTATGATTTAGTAATCAGAAAAATGTAAAAAAAATACGATTAGGTAGAGCAAACGGTAAATGCGGTAAATGTTAATTATTGCAAAACACAAAAGTTTTTTAAAAACATTATTTCCTAACGTTCTTCGCCCGGTAATTATCGACCCTAACGCTATAGGAAAAAAAATATACAAAAAAATTGTGGAAGTATTCTTAATAAGGAAACAGCCTGCTAGCGTAGCGGTATAAATTCCCGCTTTTGCAGGTTCAGAGGCCGAACCCCAGCAGGCAAGCAGCTTGGTGAATTTTCGGAGCTGACATTGTGTTTAACGGCGTTTTCTCAATACGCTAAACTGAGTTATATTAAGCACACGCCAAAGAGGCGCCCCAAGGCACGGAGAAGAATGCTTCTCTGCACTAACGCATGTATAGCAGTGATCGTATCGTGCACGTCGCCAATCGCCGATCGCCATCCAATGCTCGATGAGTGAACTCTAACAATGAGCCTGCTCTTGCTATGATAAGATCGTGTACGGAAATGCTATTACGACCTGAAATACATTTACGACTTCTAGTCGAAGGTCAAGAATCTGCCGGCTTGTCATTTTTATGTTGACGTCCTCACCGGACCATTAAAACGCCCATGAACGACAGACGTTAATTAGAAACTAGTACTAAGGTAGGTTATATTCAGGGACGGATCCAACTCTCAAACTTAAAGAGGGAGGGGGGTTCACATTTAGATACAATCGTGATAGTTCCCCGATAGCGTTAAATTTTTAGGAGTTTAATCCCTATATGGTTTTCAAATTGAAGCCAAAAAATTTAAAAAAATGCGGAGGAAAATATTACTTCGTAACAAGTTATCTACTATTTGGGCACACTGCGTTGCTCTTTTAGGTGATACGGCAAAGGTAATATTTTGAAGAGATTCCAATGAAACATGGCAAGGATACCTACTACTACCTACTTTGGCCTACTTTTTAAATATTTTATTCATTAAATAAATACAAGAATCCTGAAAATAAAACTACGAAGGCATAAATTATTTTATAATGATGCAATTTCAACTAAGTGTTTTTAATATTACCAAGGCAGAGAAGAGCGCTTTCGGAAACAGGCTTCTTTTAGGAACCATAACGCGCTCAGAAAAATGCTAATTTTTATAAACAAAAACGCATAAAAACAATGCATTGACAGCCGGAAGACACAAATATCTGACAGATTTTTATTTTATAAAAATCAACAATAGTTATGATATCCTGTACCAATAACATACTCGTATAGCAATTAACTTCTTCTATTGACTGTTTAGTTGTAGTAAATAATTTAACCGGAACTTGACGTCTTACAGCTAGATGCTACAGGCGTCATTAAAGTCATTTCTCCCTCAGACTACTCGTGCCTGTGGTATCAACTTGTGATGGGTTGCTTCATTTCCTATCTCCACTTGCGCCTGCGGCACTTTTAGCCCATTAGATGTGTGTTTTGGATGGTCACGGAGGCGACAGTAGGTTTTTTTTAGGTCTAAATAGATTAAAATAATTCATAAAATAGCACAAATTAAAAAAAAAAAACAAAACCACACAAACGGCTAACCAGATTTTCTTTAATCACCTTTCAAAAACAAAATATTAAAATCGGTTCATCCTATATATAACTTAAACTTATAACACTCCTCTGTTTGAGTGGGGTGTTATAAAACATAACATGGTAACATGATATTTTTTCATCGTAAATGTTAACAGCATTTTAGGCTTTTTTTTTTCTAAATTTTGTGCAAAGCTATAAGTAATGAAACAACACGGACATAATATTTCAATTTATAATAATTATAATTTGGCACTGAACATTATTTTACGTGTTTCTATTTGCGTAGATATATGAGTTTGTTCTAATTTTAACTGGAGAGTAATAAATAATACGTTCTCAAGCTTCCAACAGCCGCACATATCATATATGATATTTTAGCGCTCCATCGAACTGTCAATTTGACTTTAATGTTATATATTTATATTATTTGACCATCCTCCGATGTAATCTAAACGGTTATGTTTGTTTTTCAAGAGCATCAATCTACACACAAAAATTCAACTTTTCGAGTTGAAAGATGCAACAGACAGACGGACGGACGGTCAGAAAGACGCTCAAAGGACTGCGATAGCTTCTTATACATTAATGTACCTATAGAAGCTTTAAAACATACCTATTTCATTATTTTGTATGGTAACATAGGATTTATTATTCAAAAAACAGCGCTTATGACAGATAAATGTTTATACACTCGTAATGTTATACGTGTATATTTTATATTTACTTGTAATGACAGTAGGCATCAAAAGCATCCATAAGATGTTATTGAGAGTATTTTGCCGCCTAAGAATTAAAACCGTCGAATTAAACCAGACCTTTCCCGACGTTTACGGAAATTATCCGCGATAACTTCGACGGAATAATCGGGTCGCAAAATCCGGAAACATGGCCATTCTTGAACATTAATTAAACGGCCTGCTTATTGCATTATTAAATCCATAATTTTGCCTGTCGGCTGACGGCACGGCGCGCGTTGCTAGGAAGCGGAAATCACAACGCATACGATCGCATACAATCATAATTTATAATTTTAGAAAATGAAAATATGAAGGAAAATGTTTAGACGATATTATATTTTAACAGAACAGACAAACCCAACGGTAACTCTTGAGTATCTTCAACGGCTTGGGGCAGTTATATCTACCGTAGGGATGAGCTCGGACGAGGCCTCTTAACCTCCCCAAGTACAAACCTTTCTGTAAATCATGGCATGATTTATGACCACAGTTTTTAATTTACAAAAAAAAAACAGTGTGTTAGAAATGATGAATTCGCTACTCGTAATTGGCAAATATATATATATTTCTGAAAACTTATTTGGATTTGCATCTTTATGGGATCAACTATGAATTCGTAGTTTTCTGTATTCTTGTGTTCAGTTAATAAGATATTTACGTCTAAAGTTTTTATAAAATATATGGTATACAGACTTTACGAGCTTTTAACTTATTTTTAGTATAAAAATACTGTAAGTAGCAAAGAAAAACATTTTGCTTTATTTATTATTCATGGGTTTATTATCATTACAGTGCTAAATTCATAAAGATTACAATACGTTGGTATTAATTAGAAGGCCAATTTTATTATAAATTGCACATTTAAAATTAAACATTAGGGTGACAGCAAATAGACTCAAAAGTAAAATTGAAAACTAAAAAAGCAAAAAAACAAAAACATAAATGAATTAAGAAAGAACCCATAGGAAAAGGAATCAAAACCTTAAATAATAAACTATACTCATAGTTGTAATATTTCTAACCTCGTAACTACATTTATAAGTGATCCTAAAGCGATAACTATTATCTTTTCGGAAAAGTTAATTTTATTTATTTTTTTTTGTTGCTTAGTAGTTTTTATCTTTGTTTTTTAAAATAACGAATTAAGAAAACCATTATACATAAAAATACGTTATTCATAAATCATAATATGTAGAAACATTGTAAATTTCTTGTCCATTATTCAGGAAACCTAAAAGAATTAAACCTAGCAAAGTGAAAAGTATGATATATCCTTAACATATTAAGGTCGTTATTAAAATGATCTCTTGAGTTCCGTAGGCATTTTTTTTATATACCTACGTTTAATACATACCCATTTGTTATATACCTACGTTTAATATAATATCTCGTATATTAGAATATTTTTAAAAAAATGTAAGAATTAAGATAAAATAAAATATTACACATACCAAAATTAGTTCCCACGTACCTAATAGTAAAAATAATAAAAAGGCTTTTGTTCGCCTTGGATTTTCATATTATATACATCCAATGGTGATGTGCAAATTCTTAAATTAGAAATGTTTAAAATAAATGCGTGTAAATTATTGTAAAAAACATAAAGAAAAAACATAAATTATATCGAAAAGCGTGTTGTATGTAGAGCGACGCAATATTTTTATTTTTATCGCCAAGCCAACATTACACAACTTTGGCCTAGTATCGAAAAATATATTATTTTGTCGATAATTAATGTTATGCAATAAAGTCGTTAATGGTGGTGCGGTATTGAACTTGACAATAAACAACAAAGTCACTAATTACCGTAATATTTACAAATATTACAGTCATACCTTTCTGCATGTCCAATGTGGTTAAATACGAGTATATAAAAACGTGAAATGTGATGGGACGTGAAAAAAAAGAAACTTTAATATTAGCTTGTTTATTTGAACCTAGTTAACATGGAAACTATCACTGATTTTAAACAAAATTAATAATTAATATTATCACGACATTTACGTTTGTCTTCTCGGAAGCCATGATGAATTGTGATGTCTTATTAACAAATTATGTTTGAAATCGCAAGACCAATTAACTGTTTTTTTTTATCGGAAATGTTCTCGAGACATCCTGTACATAAATATTTTATAATACCAAAAAATGTGCTGTTTTTATTATTTTTATTACATATACCTCCTTACAAAATGAGGTTAGTTTTTGACCAAACGTTTAATTATTCTTTTCCGTTTTCGTTTGTTCTATATTTTAGTTGTTATATGTTTAATAATTCTACTTCTGGGATAGAATGCAGTCTTAGAGAAAGATTTTAAAAATTACAATTTAAACTAACTATTTCAATTTAAAAGGGTTTCTATTGTTACATGTATTCGAAGACCATGAAGTTTGATTCGTGAGTAAAAAACTAGACATTGCGACTGCGCCGAAACTATCACCAAGGTCATAATTTATATATGAGATTCATTTATGATTGTACATACAGGTTGACCTTTTCTCATGCACATCCTTTTAGGGGGTTATTACAAACTGAACAAGTTTTGTTCTAGAAGTTTTCTTAATTTTGACTTATTTTTTTCCATACAAATAATATCCAGCAAACGTTTGATTCGCTCGCCGCAATCAAACTAAACGCCACGCGAAGGTCAAGATTGCGCGCAGAAAGAGTAACTATGAAACGCTAATAAGATTTTTTCTTCTGATTTTTACTTACTTTTTTTGACATATTTAAAAACTCGTAAAACAAAAGTTGATCAGTATGAAGTATATAATAACCCCATAAAAGGATGTGCATGAGAAAAAGTTCAGCCTGTATAGCTATGGAATTGTGAAAAACAAATGTGCCGTTTTCATTTTTTCTATATTTTAGTTGTTATACCCTGTGAAGAGGGTACTCGAGGTTAGTGTTAAAACAAAGAGGTTATTCGAGTGTGCTTAAAATATTTTATTGACTGGAGTCTCGGCTCCGTAATAAGCAGTTTCTTCGAGATCATTCCAGTCGGCGAGTTCGTCGGCGTCGTTGGGTTTGTAATCAAAGCCTCATCCCAGCTCGAAAGTGCCCGTCATGTCGCTATTCAAACACGCCATGAAAGCGAGGTTATTGTGGGAGGCGAGCGTGCCAAGCGCCAGGACCGAAAGTAGCATAGGCCGACCGACTTCAATAAAGGATCCGAGGATTTATATCCAGGATCCATCCATCTTCCCACGGTCTGAGAGTCGCTACAAATAGTTTCCCTGGCCGATTTACAAATAATAATATTAGGCCAAAGTGTAAGACAAACATAATACAAACACGATCCGTTATTCAAAATAAAATTAATTTAAATAAATTAAAAACCTTACGTGGCACGAGGAACTTTAGAAAATTTACTGATGAGTTATTACACAAAGTAATTCTTTAGCATACCTAGGTAATAAAACGTGTTTATTTATAATGGATGTAAATATATAATATCATTTCTTATTTAAGTACTCGTAGATGTAATAATAAAAAAAAAACTCCGTATGCTCCATTTACGCCGACACATATACAACTACATATAATTTTATACGTCACAGAACTGGTTCGCCTAGTGTCGACGGTATAGAAACCCTTTTGCGCGGTATTATTAGCGTGTCATCGTTACCTTAACATGGCACTCGTTGAAGGTTAATCCTAATAAGGTTATATATAGTTATAATACTAATGAAGCTTAATTGTTTAACAAAAATCATTGAATTGAAAGTAAACAATTTGAAGGCGGTTCATACATACCTAGACATTACCTATAAGTACCACTGATAAACGTGTCATTCAAATATACTTATTTCGTAGATTTTCATAACATATTATATAAATATTTTCGAAATTAAGGAGAAATGCAGCTTTCAGTATAATTAGAAAATTACACTAATATCTCTAAATATGAGTATTTTATAATACTAATACACTCTTTATTTGCAACGCATAACTACCCTACATTAAAAAAACGAGTTCCTCGGCCGCAGGCCAATATCGCACTGTGCTAAGGTAATAAGATTTCATGACTGAAAAATACTAACAGCTAAAAAAAGCCAGCCACAACCAATAACGCACCCACGCCAGCTACGTTCCTTAGGCTTAATTACACTCCCGCGAATCTGCCGTTGCGGGGCGCGGGACGGTTTTTAATACAGAGGTTTGTGTGACTATAAATGGTTCTAAAGATCGTCGACGACACCGTATAAAATCTTCCTCATAAATCCTCTGACCACTTCGATTGCCACCACAGACAACAGACAACTCGTCAAGTGAAAAATTAATCAAATTAGGCCTGTAAAGTTTGTGCTTTATAAATAATCATAAAAAGTATGCGATATAAATTAAAGATCGCTTATCTTTTTAAAAAATACTAGCTAATTAATTTAATGTGCGTATATAAAAACTTAATGATTTCGTTGCAGCTGCTCATGTTTAGTGGTCAATAATACAGCATTCAGTTCCCGTGGCAACTAACTGGTCGTATTGCTAATAAAACGCAAGGACCGGTTTTACCGTTACCTCGTCGGCGAATTTCCTACATGACGACGGTTTATCAAAAAATCCGGGTTTTAGCTTCTATACAAACATTCATGTATAAGAAGCTGCTATCCCCGTCCATTGGCCGTCCATCTGTTGCATCTTTCAACTCAAAAAATACAATTTCGAAAGAGGTGAATTTTTGTGTGTAGATTGAAGCTCTTTATTTATTTATTTATTTTTATAAAGTAAACATACAGAGAGTAATCGTAAACATCCTTACATATTTTATACACAGGTTGCCAACACTCGATACTCTCCAATTTCATGTTTACAAAAGATGCATGTGTATAAACTTAAGGAACATCCATAGACGTTTAAATCACTATGGAGGCTAATTAATTAAACATTGACAGTTCGATCGACCGCTTAAATATCTGTTCGGATTTCAAAAATATGGTAGCACTGCTATTGGAACGTATTATTTATTACTGGCCAGTTAAAACTAATACAAACTCATGTTTGTACACAAATAGAAACATGTAAAAGAATGTTTAATGCCACTTTATAAAATTTAAATATTATGCCCATGTTGTTTCATTACTAGCTCCTTGTCAAAATTTACAAAAAAAAAACTAAAATGTTCTCAACATTTATAAATTGAGCGAATATCATGATACTTACCATTTTGTTTTTTATTTTAATCTACTCATACCTAAACCAATAGCCCACTTTCACCTCTATGGACATCCAAAACGCACATCCAATGGGCTAAAAGTGTCGCAGGCACAAGTGCAACTCACCACAAGTAGATACCACAGGCGCGTGTAGTCTGGGAGGAAAATGCCGGTAATGACGCCCGTAGGGCCTAGCTGTAAGACGTCAGGCTCTGGGTAAATTATTTACTAAAACAATGTATAGGAGCAGTTGATATTAAATGATACCTACAGGATGTCATAGCCATTATTGCTTTTTGATATGAATATAAATTGTAAACTTTAAAGATCCATACGGATTTGCCACAAGGGAAAATATTCGTGTTGTGTGAATTCTCTAATAGCTTAACTTACACAGTTTCCAACGAGTACTTGGTGCCGCGAATCTTTACTTACAAACAAAAACTACATACATCCGTCGTGTCGAGAAAAAAAATAACATAATATAGATATTACTTCCATATAACTTATCAAACAGTACGGAGAAGAATATGTACATTGAGTTATAATAATTATATTGAGTTATAATATATAATATTAAAATATATATAGTATTAACCACAAAAAAGATAATATTATTTTTCACATTGACATCTTAGCTAGCAAAAATTGAGAAACTAATAATTGTCTCACACAAGAATTAGTATTGCCATCTGCCTCTAGCTAAAGTCTAAAGAGATTACGCCATCCATTAGAATACTTGTGCAATGAGCGCCAGAAGAGTGGTCTAAATTTTAAGCGCATTAGTTTATTTGATTTGATATTTTATTCATCCTGTATTAACTGTGTGTAAAAACCTTCCTTTGAATATACATTTAGATTTCAATGTCAACATTGCCAGAAGCAATTTTTATTCAACCGAATATATACAAATGCATTATAAATAGACTCTGACTCATTATAATAAGACTCTGTTTTTTCTGCCGGTTTCTTACTCTTAACTAAAATATCATTAATTTATACATGCATATAATACAAATTAAGTTAACATAATTCGTGTAATGTAAAAAAGGAATGCAGCGAGAATGTCAAGTTAATTTAATTAGGAAATTAAGTATCTTATCTGTAATAATACGAATTCTTGGTAATAGAGAGCTATACACTTTAGGAAAACCTCTAACAGGACGAGGAAAATAAAATATTGTAGAAAAACCGGAATAAATAAGATATAACATCTATTTTCGAATATTATCAATTAAAAAAAACCAACAAATATTGCACAGTGCTTTTCCGCATGCGCTGTTCAGCATCATTATAAACTCCTATTATAATAACTCAGTATTATTACCATGTTCAAAGATAATGTACTTATCTTATAAGCCAATACAAAAAATCGCATAAACAACAGAAGTATGATAAATTAATGCATTTTGTTACATCATTTTTATATCCTCGAAAAACATTTAACAATATGAATAAGATAAGCAAAAATGGACAAAAATACTATATTTTATCACATGTCCTATGTATGTTTGATTTGACATTGTCATTTTGTAAAGAAAAGATATTAAAAAAAATAAATAACAAACAAAGTTGATCGCATTAATAATTACATTACCGTTTATAAAATAGATTCTTAACACCTAAAACATTTATTTACTTATCAATTTCATTGAGAATTATATTTTGTAGAAACTAGCACTCTGTCAGCAGATCGCGGATAAGTAGAAGTCGCCGAGACTTCATCAGGTTTACCAGCAGCTTATGTTTTCTAACTAAATCTTACCTATATAGAGATATTGCAACGAGATCAACTACTTATAATTATTTTATTGTTAGAATAAGGTATAGAAATAACATAATAGTATGTAACATCTGCTGTACACAATACTTTAAATAAAAATATCAGTGTATCAGTGATAGTGTCGAAATTAAACAGCAGAATTTTTTAAAGTTAGATGCTTTATTTACACAATAGATTGTTAATTTAGCAACTAAACGCGTATTGTTATATAAAGCCTGAGTAGTCTCGTCATCTTATCGGAAAAAAAATTAATCGTAGTTCAAGGTGAATGACGTAATAATCACCACTGCATACAGGTAACACTAATTTGAGCCATTGGCATAATTATACAATTACCATTCCAAATGTTTGTTACCTTTTTTTAATTGCCTTAAATCGAATATGCAGATAAGATTAAAACGGATTTGACTTTCTAAATATTTTATATGTTTTTCTAAATCACATTTAGCGCAAGTAAATTTATTTTTTACATTATAATAAAAATGATTAGACTTTTAACGATAAACGGTTTAAGTTTAATTATTGAAAATATACCTTAAAGGTTAAAGAGTGGTACATCACCAAAAATGTGGATTTTTTAAAGATTTTCCAATATTACCCCTTAGCTACCCCTTAAGCGCGAAGCGAAGCTTGTGTAACTATATATTTGACCCCTGTTATTTTTATTTACTATTATTAGAGATGCAAAAAAAAGGTAATATATATAATTAATTATATATTTTTAGAGATTTTCAGTAATGTGTCATAAAATATACTGACGTAATATTTAATTAACACTGGCCTCTCTGTCGTCATTAACACCAGCTTACGTTTATATAAACATTTTAAAACCATGTCAGGGATTTCATTCTAATCTTAAAAATGTGTTTTAAAAGCAAATTATTCTTTTATTGAAATTAAATGTATCAATTATACTGTAATATAGTATTTATGTTTGAGGTGATTTATTGACAACCAACGTTTCCACAGATTTTTCACTGTTCGATGTCTTTTCAAGGTAACGAAAGCATACAGCACCTCTCAGATGTCTTTTTAAGTTTTTTAAAGGCTTTCAGGCTTTTAAAATATAACCTGCATGCAACGGCCATCTTATCAACCAACTAAAGTTTTAATTAAGCTTAGCAGGGTACTCAAGTGACTATGCATAAGGTGTAACTATATTATATTCTATATGTATAGCAATTTAAATAGGTATATTGCATTTTACCGAGTCTTAGCTGCCTTTCGGGTGAAAACCACAACCCAATGCCGAATTTGCTGTCAATTTGTTTTTATTTATTAATATTAGCAATTTATACAAATAATATACAAAATGTATTTTTATTCACTTTGCTCCTTTCAGAAGGTCCATCCATATATCAAAAAATAACGAGAAAACGAATACAAAATCTAATAGAAATCGTTTTAATGTTTGAAAACGTGGTTGAACGCACGGCGCGAGGTCGGGTGATGACAATTCGAACGCGCGGCTTGCGAAGTACCAAGAAAGACAAAGTTTTTAATAATATAATTATTTTAGTTTGAATTTTTTTTATTGTTAAATAATTATTATTTTTCGTTATCACCAACAAATCGTTTCGTCAACACCCTAAAAGGCTATCGGTGAATATAAATACACCCTCTATACTTCGTTGGTATTCAGTTGACTGGTTTTATACTTTGGGTGTCGCGGTCGGTTATAAATTATCTAAAGTTATGGAAAAGGGTTACATTTAAAAGCTAATTTTTTGTGGACATACACACATCTACGTTTTTTTAGCGAGATATGTCGGAATCGAGAATCGACATTGAAGAAAAATTGACGTGACTTGGTAGGCAGCAGTCGTCATAAATTAGGCCCAGCATGTAATTTACCAGTTTTTTCCCCGGTTGTAACCATAGGCTTGATATCCGGGTCTATAAATAACAGCGAAGACCTCATTAATCAAGTAATTCCATAAATAAAAAAATACGTACAAGGCAATCAGATTTTAGTTTTGGCGCTGCCAATTAAAAAGTAAATATTAACGTTATGAAATGTATGCGTTTGCGGTGCTCTACTTGTGAAAGCATTTCGTGGCCATTTTGTATTTCGACACTATTTATTGGGACACGTTAAAAGAGGCATTAAATTTAATTTAGGCTTGATGCGATTTCTTCACATTCGCTACGCCTAGATAAGTTCCGAATTGGAGCGGATTGACTGCCCGAAATGTCAACTATCCACATTTCGGTCGGCCATAATGCGTTTTATTATTGTTTTGTCTGCCTATTTATGGCAAGCCTTGTAGCATTGCTGCTTTTATTGAATGAACACGACCATTAAATCACAATCGCCCGCCTACATAAACCAACAAATGTTTGTCTTCATATGGGTATTTGTTGAACTTTGGACCAATGATCGTTTGATTGGAATGAGTTTGGGAAATAATCTATAGACCAAATGAGATTCACGATAAAGCCGTATTTTAAAAATAATATTTATTATTATTCACAGCATATAGGGGTATATTATTTGGAATACGCTTTGGATGTTAATATAACATCAATTGTAAATTAATATTTCCTAAAAATAATTGTTTTATTAAATGTAAGTAATTAATGAAATGTTTGTAACTTTTTAAAAATATTTTATTTTAAATAAAAGAAATGGTATTTCAGCCATGTACAACATAAATATGAATTAGCGAATTAGTGAACCAGTGAATAAGCGTGAATAAGTTATAACATATGCAAGGACATTCGCGACATATGTAAGGACCAGAAAGCAGTCATGCTCTTTAGTTTCGGCTGCGAAATGCCGAAGATCGATCTCCCTGACGTCAAATTACACATCCTCTGCGGTTACCTGTTCTGTCGCGACGTATCTGGCTGTATGCTATATCCTACGCGGCATTTTGCTACGGTGTTTAGTGGCACGTGAAGTGCTCACGCGATGCACTCCGGAAGTGATATCGTAGTGATACGTAGGTATTTATAGTTGCTCAAACTGCTCCGTCTCCAATACTAGGCTTCGTTTAAACCATGAGAGTAACTAGTATTCAAGTGACCATGAACGCTATTTACTGCTTTAACTTTATAATAACCCTAATAGCTACATCAATAGGTTTTTAAACTGCAGTTTTAATATTGTAATTATAATAAGTGTACATAATTGTAACCCAAAAACTCTTTGTTTGGCTAAAATTTACTTAAATCCAATTACTTTTAATTCTTTGTGTTTATGCGTGTTTCTTTTTGGTCGCAAGCTTCATCATGAATGACCATCGTGAAAATTGAAAATCAGTTATATTTTTATTTATTACTATTTTGATTCTATTCCTTTTAATTTATGATTTTTGTCTTATCGTTATTGTCTTTCCTGTACATTTTATAATCTATTCCTACTTCAAACTACTTTCTATCTTGCTAATAGATCACATATGGAACACGTAAAAATAAATATTCATTAACTATCGTATCAATTTGAAAGAACGGTGAATGTTGATTTCAACTATTTATAACATAATATTGACTTATGGCGACCTGTTTTTTATTAAAAATTGGTTACATTTCAATCAACCCTCACCAACCCATCTAGAATCTAGATCCAGCCAACAATGGCGGCCATAAGTTGAATTAAAATGGCAATTGATACCAACTTCAACTTCTGAGTAACTGACAACAATTGCCACAGGTCGAATCGAACTATATTTTATACGAAGGGTATTTTCGGCAGAGTACCTGTACAATGTAGTTGGCAGTAACGGAAGAAAATCAAAAGCTAAATGGTTCATTTCTTATTGAAGATCTAACTTTAGGTTGACCACATGATACACTTTAGGTTGACCATTGATATGATGACATTTAGGTGATATCTTGAAAATTATTGATCAATTTTGTTAAAAAAAAATAACTTATTTGGTAATTCCGTAGCATACCTACTAACATTCCTCGACCAATTTTAATCAGAAATATTCTGATTAAAATAAGTAAAGCTACATGTTTTCCCAGCCCACTTTCGGTATGTTTATATTTCCGAGCTCAAAAATGAAATAATACACCCGATGCTCACTTTTTATACTTTCTTACATCGCACTTTATTATTATATTCTTATTTTGAATTGCATTATTTCCCTTCAGAGTGTTTCATTACAATTCTTTGAATATATCGCATTTGTGTTATTGTTAAGAAAAACAAACAATGATCATTTTATCAGCTGAATGTAATACTTTAACCATTTAGTATATAGGTGATGCAAGTTATGATTAAACACACTGTTTACAAGCTTCAATGCTCCACTGCTCCACTGTTGCCAATCTAAATTTTATTGTTAGGCCTATCATATTGTGATGTTTCATTTGCGCATATTACAGAAAAACATTGAAGAAAGTTAAATGAACATATATAGACTGTATTTTGAATCACTTAGCTCCTTTCAGGTGTTGATCTATATCGACAACTATACCGGTCTAACAAAAAAAAAATATCTCGAAAAAAAAATCGTTATATATATTTATTATATTATTACAGTTCCTGTCGGTGATCAGGCGCGTAACTAGTTAACAAACAATATAATGATTTCGATTTATTTAGGGTGATGATTTTAGAGGCGTGGTTTTCAAGAAGAGATAAAACGCATATAATTTGATGTTATGACTAAGAATTTAGTTTTATTATAAAGATAAGGGTTTGCCATTATGTTTTAAAAATGATTTCGGGTAAGTGGCCGCCGCGGCTGACTCGAACAAATTCAAGCCGAGAGGCCCAATTTTCAACCACTTTTTGCAGCAAGTATGTCAGCAATAACGCGCCGAATATTATCTTCCAAGGCGTTAATCGTGTCCGGCTTATCTGCGTAGACAAGCGACTTCACATAACCCCACAAAAAATAGTCCAGCTGTGTTAAATCGCACGATCTTGGAGGCCACGCCACAGGCCCACGACGCGATTTTTACTTTATTTTAGAGTGATTTTAAAAAAAATTAGAGTGATTTTTTCTAAATTTGCACTATTTGCAAACGTTGTTCAGGAGTAAGTCTATTCATTATGAAATGGCAAACCAAACTGAGCATAAATCAAGTGACAGCTGTCAAAAACACCAACTACGAAAAAAGTAGTGCCAGATTGAAAACCACGCCTCTAAAAAAAACACCCTTTTATTTGTTGTTCTCGTAATTGGGAAATTTTTCCATTATTTTTTTCTGATTAATTAACTGTCGATAAAGATTGATCCAATGAAAGGAGCGAAGTTATTAATAATACATACTGTATACATAAAAATATACTAATTATTTTTACTGGGCACAGTATCTCTCTTGTGTAATCCGTCTTCAGTCCGCAGTCAGGCCTTGCCGCAATGTATTATTTAGGCATGCACTAAATGAGTACCTACATTTGCAGGCAAGCTTTCACACGATATTTGAACGTGATTTTAAAAGGATAAAATAAAATATTAAAACGCTATTATTAGTTAACACGCGTAGTTTATATAAAATCGTTTAATAATTATTTTCTGTGTCTCTAAAGCTTTAACTCCTTACCTATGGCGATATAATTTTAGATAGATATATAACTCTATATACGATATTTCATAGGATTTGGGAAGCAGTACAGTATATCATCCTTCGTATCCTACCCAGTAATACCTATTAGTAACCAGGGGCGGATCTAGAAAAAGATAGATCTAGATAGATCTAGAAATAAATCGCGGACACTAAATTTGGTTAGTTCAGGTTTAGACTACATAGTCTATGTATCATTTCTATACAAATGATTAAATGAGTAAAATATTTAATGCTCTGATAATGATCTGCTTAGGATTATTTTCTCATTTTAAAAATTATAAACAATTTTATCATAATATTTATTGTACGCGTTTCGCTACGACTAGTATCGCGTAAGCGCGTTAAATTCGCATTTTTTTTTCATTATTTTAGAAAGTGTAGTCGTTTTGTAAAATAAACCAAATAATAAATATTAAATTAATCACACTATTTATCATAATTAAATTATTATTTACTTATACAAAGGCAACAAAGTAAAGTGTACGCACACCGCTTAAAATTTTTGATATGACTGTCGTAGCAAAGAGTGCGACTGATCATTAATGAAGGACCTACTAGATTAAATTATTAGGATATTTCTTTTACCAACAAATTTTATTTTGTAGGATTAACTTTTTAATTTGCATTACATGGTTTCAGTCAAATCAAATTTGTTTTCACTGTTTTTTTTTATGCGGGATTATTTTTAGTCCTTTTTTTAATAATTAATAAAGTATTATGTTTTTCTGGTACTACAGCATCCCCTGTTGTTTTTATAATGATTTAAACCTAAAAAATGTTTTTGAGAAATTGTATAGAAAGTACACCAACGTGTATTCGTTGTAAATTTCCTAACGGACGAAGTAAATATAAAAATAATCGCGATTTACCGCATCCACTAAGATGACATTATTTTAGAATAAACAGGAATTGATCATTCATATTATGTTCGATATCATTATTATGACTTTAAATCTTATTTTAAAACTTGAAATGAAGTGTTTCCTGATCAACATCTTCTTTTGCTTTTGAGCCAAATACACATATTAAACCGTTTTCCGTAATCACAAGAATTCATAAATGCAAACATACGGTAACCGAAAACGTGACTAAATTAGACGAATCGTTAAGGAAACACTCTTAAAAAGCGTATTATTTACATAATATATAAAAAAATATTTTAATGAGCTTGATGCGATTCCATAATAGTTTGAAACTACAAAGATATTTGTTAAAAAAAATACCATTACATTTCTACATAATATTTTACCTGTATTGGTATCGTTTTTAGGGTTACTTCGTTGGAAACGTCTTGGGTATAATTATTTATCTCTCATCGGTTAGAGGCTTTAGAATCGTATCTTTTAAAAACCTTATATGCTTAACTAACCTAGAATGTTTTTATTTTCAGACGTATTGCATAGACAGATTTTAAAAAAAAACATTATATTCCTTCATTCAGCCTCATTATATTTGATGATAATATAGTTTTAAGACGAAAAGTTTTATTTATTGTTTCTGATAGTGATTATGGAAGTCGGTGCTAGACCAAAATCCACTATCGGTAAGGATTTTACTGGCGCCTTGCCAGTACCAGCTTACCAGATAGCATCGGATACAAAGCCATATCGAAAAATTATAAAATATGCACTAATTACATATTAGACTTGTAATCACAGGGTATCAAACCTATGCTCTTCAGTATAAAACATTACAATTATATATATGTATACATATATAATAAAATTAAATAAAGACAAATAATTCCAAACATAAAATGTTAGTCTGAATATAACAAAAATCACACAATAGACAAAATTATAAACATCAGTTGTTGCTGTCATATAAATAAACAAACCAGTGCGAAACGATTTTAAGCTGTCTATTCGACTTGTCAAACCGCTCAAAAACGGAGATTCCAATTTGGGAAGTGGTTTTGCGAGTATTCAGAGTACAACAACACAGCCTCATATCTTGCTTTATTAATTTCATTTCTCGTTTGGGGAGTTTACCTACTGGTTCGTGTGCAACTGATCTATAATAGTTGTGATAGTATTTTTAAAATAATAATATCTTTCAACATTTAAATAAGATAAAACGCATAAAAGATAGCGCTTATTGTTTTTACAAATTATGTCGATAAGTCGAAGGCGTGTCGCGTGTCAATCGCGTCCCTAAATTATCGAATATTTTTTCTATTGTCACGAGAGATTTTAACGAGCAGGCATGTTCGAGCTGTCAAGTAAAGATCTGTCTCAATGCTGAGTACATTACTTATGAATCTGCTTGAAGAATACAGAGAAAGTCACTCCATATCAATTGCGAACATAGCTTTTATAGGATCAGACGTAAAATATACTTACCAATATTTCAAACGATATATTTTTTATTCTAGAACTTCAAGGACTTTATAATAAATAATACGAAGTAAAATTATTTCTGACATTTCTACGAAAATTTTCAAAAGCTATGTTTTTCGGTACTGCGTTATATATAAATATTATTATTCAATTAAAATTGTAGGTTGTACTTTATTATAATAGTACATATTTTACTAGAAGGTATATAAAATCTAATACATAGCTAATTGCGTATGATGTTATTCGTGTAAGGTAAATATTTTGATATTTTTACCTTTTTTTAATAGTATCTCTCTTAAACAAGAAGTTTAACTGCTCTAACCAGCAAACATAAAATAATACTTGAAATAATCCAATTAAATATTATTTAATCATTTTAAATATATATTTGTTTTTATGTAGATGGAAAACAAACCATTCGAATGATAAACTAATAAAGGAATCATAAATATTGAACGAAAACTTGAAACTTAAATATAATCGAAAATAGGAAAAATCAAAATAATAAGGACATATTTCCATACAGACCTCTGAATATCCTACAGATACCTTACTGATGAATCTCGAAAAATATGTTTTTCCTTAGTATAACTTAATTTAAATTTATAATAAATAATAACGTATTGAGAAAAAGTAAAATTTTATTGTAAAGTACATTTAGGGCCTTACCTGCAAATTATCCCGATTCACGATCAAAACAAACAACTCGTTGCCATGCAACAAAGCGGCACAACAGAGCTGGTCGATATAGCAACAGCAACAGCCAAGGAACCGAATGCTCACTGCTGCTCACTGCTCACTGCTCACTGCTCACGGGCCGCAGCGCGCGCGCCAACCGCCTAGTACTACGGACTCTTGTCTGCGACTGGTGACGGACGGACGACCGCGTCGACGGCACGACTTTGCTTGGACTCGACTGAACTAGTAGAGGTGGTGAACAGTTTGCTGTTGGCATCTATTACCGCCGGATTATCGTAGATTTCCTGCAGCTGCAGCTTATCTAGTAAGGAACTAAGGAACCGTCTAACGAACGCATAGACCGTGCTGTAGAGGAGGGCGGACATCACTATTCAGTCATTTGTTATGAATACAGAACGTAAAATAACGAATTACATCCAAGGGGGGGGGGGGGGGTAGAGTGAAAATAAATAAAAGTTTAATTTTTATCGTCTTGAAAATTTATTTTCTTTTAAATTATGAAACTTTAAATATGTAAAAAAATATCGTTGCATTGAAAAAGTCTAGAGTGCCAAAAACACTTTCCTAGCATGTTACCAAAATAATTCATATACTTTTTTTTATTTAACAGGTTTCCCCATGTACACATTCAGTCTTTCATCCCCTTATTCAACCTATCACGGTTTGTTTTTTTTTTTTTTTAATAGCCTATGTCCTTTTCCAGGGCTCAAGCTATCTTCGTACCAAATGTCATCAATATCAATTAAGCGGTTTAGCCCTGAAAATATAATAGACAGGCAGACTTTCGAATTTATAATATTAATATGGATATACCTACACCGTACCCAAGATCATTCCTGATAAAATAACAAGTTATAGTTCCTGCGATTTCGAGCAGAGTATTATTTAAAAAGACGATATATAATTCATTATGATTTCGGGGAGAGAAAAAACTTTACGTGATAATATTATACGGTTCTTGTAACGCTTACGACAGCTGTTCGACGCCGCCGCAGAGAGGCATAGGCCGCGCATCGCGATCAAGGTTACGTTGCCGCTTATAAGAAAGGTTTTTTTTCACATAATAGAGAACATAAACACCCATTAATTCTTTAGGAACGGTATAATCAAATTCGGCAGATTTATTATTATAAATTTAAATTTAATAGGTAACAGTAATTTTAGAATAACAAGGCCAAAATAAACTAGGTTAAAAAAATGTGGTCATAAGAGAATTTAGAATAAAATGGCAAAAAAATTATTACCCTAATTACATTTACTTTGTGTTTGTGTTTGTCCAGTTAGGTATGGTTATGTTATTCATCATCTAAGAAATATGTAAAAACAAAAATAAATTAATTAATTAAAGAAATAAATAAGATTAAAAATGCAAAATAAAAGTAGTGTAGCGATCAGAAATTTAAAAAAGTTTATCATCTGATAAAAGTAATCATCGTGATAATTATGTAAAAGTAATTATAAATATATATATATATATATGATAAAGTGCGAAATTAAAGCACATGATTTGTGTGCGTATTATTTATATATGTATAGTATATATATGATAAAAGTAATTATGATAAAAGTCTATCAACCGATAAAAGTAATAAATGCGTCTTGGTAGTAATGTAGTTATTTATCTACTCAGCCATCGTTGGACCACTTAAGGCCTGTCTGAACTCGCTATCATTTCTGGTCATCATATAATATTGTTTAGTCATCATTACTAGGTCAACATCCAACATTTTTTTTTTTATTTTTGGGACATTTTTACTACGAAAGTAGGCTATTCTAATTGTGTTTAGTAGTTGTGTATGTTCAGGTCGGAGCAAAGGTATTTATTACAGCGAGTACCAGTTAGAAACAGGAGTACCCATCTCTACGCACAAGCTAAAGTATTTTTTTGTTTTACCTTTGCCCGCTCCTACTGAATGGACGACCGCTTCTGGCCGCCGTGGAACTCTCGCTTTCTCCCTCCCACGCACGCCGACCGCATCGCACCATCTCATCCGAACGGACGACGGACTCTATCGCCTTCGATAAAAATAATAGGACCAGGTACGTGCACATCTTCACTCGTTTGTAGGACTTGTAATATTTTTTTGAATTATCATTGCTGTTTCCTTTTTAAATTTGTGTCGACGAAAGCTCAGGGCTTCAGTATTTTATTTATTTATGTTTATCTTATTCAATTCTGTCAATTTGGTTTAATCCTCTTCCAGGTAACCTAAAATATAGCGTTATCATCGACAAGGCACCCCTGCAGGTTCGAGTAAAAGCATTAGAAATAGTTGAGTAATCTATTTATTATATAAAACATACCTACTAAGGTAGGTATGTTTATTATTATTATTATTATAAATATTATAAATCTACCAAAACGGCAGTTAAAAAACAAGACTAACTCATTAGATTTCAAGTTAATTAATGCTCAAAACAATTTAAAAATTTATTTTTTCACAAGTTTAAAGGGGTTTGAATTAATAATTGCAGTGTGAACTATCTTTCTGATATGTTTCAAAGCAAAATTGCCTTTAGCGTAAAAGTACTTTTATAAATCACCTATGTGGTGATTTAACCTAACATAGTGTAGCTGAAAGAAAGCAAAAATCTCCTTCTGCCAAAGAAAAATTGCATTCGATACAAATACATTTGCTGTCTTAGATAGATACTAGAAAAAAATGGCCGCTACTTAAGCGATATCAGTTTCAAACTAGTTTTTATTTGTTGTTTACAACTATGTTTTAAAAGATCGTTGATTGTTTAGGGATTTATGTATTTTCACATATTAGAGTGGTTTTGTGAATAATTTATTTTTTTAAAACTCATTAACCATATGAGAAATGTGTTGTAGAATAAGACGAAGGTAAAAATAATATTCCAAATAAAAAACGAATGGGTGTATCGTATCCCTTTTCTATTATCTTGTTATATGTTTTAAATATATAATATTTGATGTATAATTTCGAGGTTGAATTGTGAGAATAAAAAACACTAAATATTTATACCTATTAACTTAAAATTTATTGATATTTCCGATTTCACAATGTTTTGTTTAAATGTATGTAAGCTAGGATGGTTAAGAATGCCCAAAGGATACTTAGCTAACTATTCACCGGACCATCATACGGATGCCTCGGTATCCGAGGAATCGTGAGAAGATATCATACTGATTAATCAATCCTCTAAAGATAATTTTGAAATTAACACAATTCACGCAGACAAAAAAAAAACTAACCTCGCTTCTTTGTGATTGCTCGAGTAAATAAAGATGACGCGCATCGCTTTGATGATGCGCCCGTGGGCCGTGGGCCGTGGGTCATCCGTACGATGGTCGGTGGACGTGGGAGTAGCACGTGGGCACACGCACGTGTCAAATGTGTATTTAAGACGGCGTTGGTTAAATCAACAGTTAAATGCGATATTATGTAGTAAGCCGGTGGTGTTTCAGTGCGGCTACTTGGAAGGGCTTCGCTCATCACTCGGTGGCTGGACGCAGAAAGTGAAGTCCTGGTACTGGGGCAGGCCACTCGTAAGTCCCTACCGCTCGTAAGCCCACGTCACTCAAGTTTGCGGACGTTATGATCTTTTTCATTATCAACATTTTCGCAACTATGAAGCACATCGCATAATTTAAAAGTTTATCATCAAATTGCACGTTGACTGTTTAGACATGAACCGGATACGATAGAGGCGGTTTTTTTTTGTTAATGTGTATAATAGGTTCAATAAAAAAATCGTTGTATTAAAGCTTAATTAGGTAATTAAACCTTAATTAGGTAGGTAATTAAAATACTCCTGTCCTACGCAAAATCACGATAATATCCATTATGTTTATGATAGTATGTAGTTAAATCTATTAATACTCTTATAGGTTTTTATCAAATTGACTTTGGAGTTAATATCTGTATTTTTTTTTAAGTAGAATACTATAAGATAAACCAATCGACCGTTAAATTATCACATTATTTGACATAATTAAAAGTGATCAAATAATTAAATCCTAACCTTGTTATTTTTTTTATAAATATAATGACCTTTCATTGCATTTATTTCACTCGTGGTCGTATTAAAACATATATATGGTCGTATATAAATGTCAATGTCAAAAATGTCAAAAAATACAATAATCGAGATATTTTTTAACAGAAGTACGTACCTACATACTAAAGTAAATGCTGGTAACACCTGTAAAATAATTATGCGTAGCAAATGGCGCTCATTAAATAGTGAGAAATGACGAGGAAAATTATTTTTTATAAAATTAAAAAAATAGAAATTTTGTATGAACAATAACATTTTAAACTTTTACTGTTCAACATATCAACCGGTCATATGGCTACTTATCTTGCAATCCAAATTAAATAATATTGTTAAATGGTGTAGCTAGTTACAGTACTTTTTATAAATAACAATGACAAAAATCTTATTAAACAAACACAAACTTTTTATTGACAGCATTTAATTACTTAAACAGATTTTTAATGCACTCATACAACTTAATAGTAATTAAAATATAATAAATAGGTACCTAAAATCACATACCCACTTAACATTCAAGAGATTATAAAGAAGTGTTTGATATTAATTAACTTTTACTCTTACAGCTTCAAACATATCTACTTGCAAAAAAAAAAAATATGTTTATTTTAAAGTTTACTGGTTTCACCGTTTTGCGTAGGACATTACTCTTATAATAGTTTGAATATAATTTACGCAAAGCATTTTTTTAAATACTAATAATATACAAAAATAAATTTTATAAATCTTATTCTTACAAATCCAACAAATTCTGCTTTTCCCTAAATTGCTCTCAGAAATGAAATAAAATCGCTTCTATCGATCCGTTTTAAGGAAACTCTAAAGGCTTTAATTTCTCATAGAAATCGGAAGCCGCTGATTGACACCATCTAAAAATCTTTGATCCAATAAAATACCTTTTCCTAATTAACCCGCTAACTTTTTCGCATTTATTGCAACAGAATCAGATGTCGTTAATTCCAGATACCCTCAAAAACATTCACTCCCACTTTAAGCATGATTTCCCGAATGACGATAATTAAACTTTTTTTTATCACCTGTTTTTAAAATTAGTTAATTTATTTTTATTTAGTAGACGTGTTTGTCTGTATCTAATAGATACCTGTTATAATAATATAGTATTTACAATAGTTCAGTATTATTTTAATAACGTCGTGGTTAATAAAAACCTTATCAGAGAATATTCATATTTATTTTATTTAAAAAATATTGAGCATATGTCCGTAATTCATATCATTATTAAATATAAATATGAAGTAAATTTTTTTACGTCAACTGATAAAATACTTTTGCAATTAGTTCATTATATTTATTTGTTAATTTACAACAACCTTTTTACATTTTTCGAACAAATCTTAAATATCTTTATTTATATCTAAAGAAAAATTTATGTAATAATTATTTAACAGAAAAAATGGTATAAAGGTTTTTAATTGAGAAAATAAACGATTTTCTCTGATTCTGTTTTGTAAAATACTGGACGTTATTTTTTGTATAGTATATATACATAGAGTGTTAGTTACGAATAGATTTTTATTTAAAAATCTCATTACAAATTAACCTATCAAAGTAGCAATGTTAACACAATTGTGTATACTTATTTATTTTCCGTTGTTTTTTATTATTTAAATTTGTAATTTTCTTCTGAGTTTTTAAAACTACTTAGTGTTAAATTGCTTTAATGCTCCTTCTACTTCTGTACCTTTTTATGAGCATGACTTTCTTTACTCGTTCTCTAAAAAAAACTTTTAAACCCAGACGTCATTCCCAATTCTGATTGATCATTCCTCACACCGTGAACGATTAATTTTACACAAGGGGAAGCACATAATATTTACTACCTACTTTCTGCACCAATATTCACAATTTTCTACAAAGCTTCATCGCTCTTGCACAAATCTCTGTTTTTTTTCCACTCAAACAAGCCGCATACACTTTCTTCCGACCAAGCCACCGAGTTACTCGAATTCCACCGTCTTAGCTGCATGCATTCAAACCACAAACCTCACAGTTGTGCCTTGAGAAACCAGCCTTCTTGCAAACGTCGACGCTGACGATTTGTCGAAATATAATGAGATTAATTTCTTTACCTATCTAATTTCACCGTCAGAAACAATTTGTACAGAAGACGCATTTTTAATGCGCGAAGGCGCCTTAGACTAAGTATGGATTATTATTATTTTGAGATATTCTTAATATTCTTATTAGTTGTATTCATAGAAAATAAATTGGATCACTAATCACTTTTCTAGATTACGCGTAGATGCACGATTTGGCAGTGAATCATCGCTTATTTTAAAATTTCTTTGTTAGATGTGTATGTGAGATTGTAGCTATTTTATAAATGTATAGGAAAAAATATTTTTTTTCAATTTAATTGTTCGCCAGATTGACTAGTTTAAATGAGTATGATAAAATCTTATTCATTTAAATAGTTTATGTCCGAATTCATACATTACGTATAAATACCATACTATTTTTGGCAAGCTATCTTTAGGTGAAGTATTTATACACACGGCGTCAATCATTTCTGAACACAAAGTTTTCATTGAAGCGTACCCTATCTGTTTAAAGAAGCTGTAAGGGCGAGGGGGGTATTGTTTCACGGTAGACAGGGGGGAATAAAACATTCAAAATGTGCTAAAAACGAGCAAAACACAATTCGTCGCTTTCATTTTCATGCATTTATTTCTACCTCAAAGTGGTAAAATCTAATATGTTCAGATATGGACGAAACCTTGTGCACTAGGAAATTCGTTATTTAATAAAACAAAAATAGCCCTTTCAATATTGCTTATTGAAATATAATAGGGGTATTTTAAGATTTCAAAAATATGAAAAGACGGATTTACAGTAAAAATTCTTATTTATTTTCAGGGATTTCTGTTTGAAAGAATATATAAAAATTTTATATATATACTTCTGTTATTAACCGTAACCGCAGCTTAATCGTGATATTCATTTACATAAAACCCATAACAATTACATAAGTTAAGCTGAGAAAACTGAACATAAATTATCGATAATTAATTAGTAATATTAAATTTAAAATTAAAATTGATTCCTAAATAATTAATTCTGTTCAGGAATTGGCCCATAAGCTGTCGAGAAGTTTTGATATGAAGGAAGAGAGCGGTGCGCTCCTCGGGGAAGGTGCCAGCGGCAGCGGAATACGGCGACACCAGTCCATGCAAAGGCTGCAGTCAGGGGACCCGGTGATAGACGAGCAGAAAGCTGCGAAGGTCATTTCGGACCATCATGGAAACCTCCACATCACTGTCAAGAAGACCAAACCAATACTCGGTATTGCCATCGAAGGAGGGGCGAACACAAAGCACCCTCTTCCCAGAATAATCAATATCCACGTAAGCCATTTTAGCGAATAGATAACGTGCTGTTGTGGCTTCATATACATACTTACTTGCGTCTATCTGACTATTATACTTGTGTTATTTTCCCTAAAACAAGAAAAAAATAATTAGGATTTAAACCGAGGAAACTTCCGGTGTCGTTGGGTTTAAAGTGACATCCCGCAATTTCAAATCCAAGTTTCAGAATATTATTAATCAGTTTTTAATTTGCTTTACACAACATTAAAAAAAATAAACAAAATTGTTTCAAATTCTGTCACATTGTCAATGACAAGAAGGAAAGAAAGAAATGGTATTATTGAAAAATCAATAGAACCCCACTTTAACGAATTTAATCCGTTTATATGCCAAAGTTTTGTACCACGAATAAAAAGTTTTGTACCCCTAAGGAAAAAGTTATGAGCAAAACAAAGTAGGGGTACAATTTAATGGAAACGAATGTCCGAATGAAGTCCTTCTATGTGCCATAGTTTTGTGCAGGCGGAGATACAGGGGAGGGGGTGCAATTGCCCCCTCTGAGCCACGGCCAAAGTACTTTATTTTGATCAATTGATGCTGAATAACCCAATTGAATATTTTGTAAATCATTTTCAGCAAAATCTGTCTATGCAATTAATTGCAAAGAGGAATAAAAATATCATATTTGACTATACGAGTATATCTGAGAAAAGTTACCTCCAAAATTTGCTTTCATACAGACTACCTAAATAAATAATGTTTGTTGATAAAATTATCAAAATTTACCGTTCATACTATTTTTAAGGGAATTATTGTTTCATATTTTTAAATTAGTAGATATATTTTGAATAAACTTCGTTTTTGGTTAATTTGACATTCCACATGTGTTGATTTTGTAAGCGACAATTTGACGCTGCATGTTGAAATGTAAACCTTATTCGAGACGCGCTAGGATTCTTTTTTGTTTTTCAAAGAAAAGCTGCTTATTTTACTAAAACAATTTGATACAATTTTCCGGATGATTGCGAAAATTAAATTAATTGTGCGGTAAATTAAAGTATCCACGTTAATATTTATTTGAAACATATTGTATATTTTTATTGGGTAAACAACACTCAAATGTGACCTACTCGCTAACTTAAACGAGTATAATAACACCCGTAATAATAAAGGCATAATATGAAAATACAGTCATATGCGGGTAAGTTATTCAAATTACCTACCCAAAATTAAATCTGATTTTGGGTAAGGAATATTTGTTTTACAGCGCCAAAGCTATTTAACTTCTTAGGTATAAATAGTTACCACAAACAATAGTTTTCTTTTAAGATTAAATTACTAACTAAATAACTGAATCTATTAAATTATTCTCTCGCAATGTCAATAAATGGCTGATAAATCTGGGTAACCTGGGACGGGTCACCAATTAATTATTAAATATAACTACATAAGATGTTTGTGTCATAGAAGCAACGATATGACAGGTCAAAGTTCAGGATAGCCCGGGTCCCGAGTATGCAACTCCAATGTCATTACATCTAGACACTAATATTCAACGGTCATAACTCATTGTTTGCAGGAACACGGCGCCGCTCACGCAGCTGGTGGTTTGGAGGTAGGACAGCTAATCTTGGCAGTGGACGGCCGCAGAGTAGACGGAATGCCTCACCAGGATGTAGCCAAGCTTATTGCCGAGGCATTTGCGCAGCGAGATAAACTAGTTGGTATTTTTCGAATATACAGTGTCTATACAGGGTCTATTACTCACTTTGCTTGTTTCAGGAAATGGGTTGATCTATACCAAAAATCAAAGATATATTGTAAAAAATACGAGAAAAACGAATTTCAAATTTAATTGAAAATGTTCGAATGTTTAAGAAGTTGTATGTTAATCGTGGTTGGCGGTGGGCCCCGAAGGGCTGGAGTTATGGAAGGTGACGGGCGCAGTACTGGATACTGACTGTTTTCGGCCTTGTAAAGTGACAAGTGTATTTATTAAATCTTTAATTTGTATGAAACCTTTCTTTTCGAAATTTTTTTTTTTTTCATCATACTAGTTTAGTAGATATATCAACCCCATAAAAGGACAGCAGTGATTTTAAATACAAACTTTATAATCAGAAATTATTCAAGTTATTTTATATCTTTTGTCTTCGTGTACAAATGGTGTTTTGATTTAAATACGTCACTTGAGTATAAATATAAATCTACTCCGGTACTAGTGGCACCTATGTATAACTCAGAAATGACAACTTAGATTGATATGATTTTGCTATCAATCTAACGGGAGATGTTAACACGCTTACAGTTAATCGCAATATCTTATTATTCGTCATAGCCAATACTAATTACTATGAACCTGATTAAATCTATTTGAAACTTTATATTATAATAGGTTTGTTTGCTTATTTTATTGACATGGTAATTTTAAACATTAATTTAAATATATCCAATACTCCCCACCTAACTGGACGTCCTAAGGTAAACTTTTCTATAGTAGCATTGTTTTAAGCATAAACATACGCACTGAGCAACATGCATTTCCGTTATGTCATAAATATATATCTCTCAGATTATTTATAGTATAATAGTAATAAACATGAAAATATCATATATACACGGTACATAATATTAAAGATTTGTTTATAATAAATTATCTTATTTATCAGCGTGTAAGCTGTCTTTGTTTTGGTATCATAATTATTGTTATTGTAATTGTAAAAAAATGACTTGCGTTTTACCACTACTATTATGTAAAATAAAACAAATAATAATATCGCTTTGTTTTCTATTTCAGGAGATTGAATTTCTCGTTGTGGAGGCGAAAAAGTCAAACCTTGAGCCAAAGCCAACCGCTCTGATATTCCTGGAGGCCTAACACCTGCTATCCCTCCCCGCCACCGACCCCGACCCGGCGCCGAACAGCCGGCGCCGGCGCGGGGTCGACCTCACCGAGCGCCGTTAGCGCCCAACGCCACGACGCGTTGCCACATGCTCTTCTAAAAACAACACCCTAGAAAAAAATGTACCTAAGACAATACTGCAAAACGTTTCACTGATATTGCATCAGAAGCATTAACATACCTTTAACTGCTCTCCCCCCCTCACCTCCCCACATATTACGAGTGCATACCCCTTATAATGTTTGATATTCTTATTCGTATAGGTTCTCTTGTGAAATTGACTTTTTATGTGTTTGAAAAGTCAATTTTCTCGATTATTGAGCGGGTAGATTTAATTATTTACTATCTCGAACTCTACTCTTAATATCTTGGACGGATGCCTCCACTCGAGGCATACTATCTTGGACGATGCGATCACTCGACCGCTGTCTTAAAGAAATCAACCCGTTTATTTAAGCAACAAGTTAATATTGTGATCCTGAACCTGTACTGTACTGTATAAAAAACTGAACTTCTAAACTCAAGCACTTTATTATTCACAGCCCTTAACCATCACCAAAAGGGTCGTTACAAACTCTTCTTCAAACACTCGCTTCTAGATAAATCCTATAATCAATCTACCTACCAATTCCTTCTTGCATATCAGGAAACGTTATTGCAAAGTAATAACAAAAAGCCCAAATACTTCGAAATGCTGCTCGTTTCTAATTCTTAGACTATATGGAAAGAAAAATGATTGAAATCTAGATATTTATCAAACTCTATTTTGTAATAACAAAAATTATTTAAAAACTGTGGATCTATTCAATCCTTAAACAATCGATGAATCTTTTAACACGTCTTTATTTAAAACTATTTAATTCAAATGAAAATATCACGTAAAGTTTTAGAGCAAACTACTTTTATCTACTTACAGACTGAATTTTATATTGACATTCATTTACTATAAATTTAGTAGTTTATGTAATTTAATTTATGAAATTTTAAATATTTTTATCACAAAGAATAAATAATTATATTGAAAAAAATATGGACAGATAAAAATCATATGTTTTTGAATTGTCCATATTTTTTTTTCATTATTCTTCTTTTTAGGTAAACTGTTTTCAGTTAGTACCTATATTTAAATATTATTACCAACATTACTCAAGTATAATTAACTAAACGGAAATAAATTTACAGATTTAACATACCCACTGTATATTGTAATTCTTAAGCACATATGGTTGTAATTACTTCAGCTTTTGCAAATCTCTCCCGTGTCTCTCTCGGGACATAGATCTTATACCATATAATTCTATAGAAAAAGTGCTCGCTTTCAACCCTTTAATGATTAGATGGGTCTGAGCGCGGTCAGTGATTTCCATTACACGGTATGCCAATCCATGTATATATTTTATTACACATAAGTTTGATTGAAATCAGTTTTTTCACTTTATTATTTTGGTATATTTCTTTAATATTAATTTGGTCAGGATGCATTCATTTTTAAAATTAATATTTATTTTTATTAGTACATTTGCATTATTTTGTTTATAACAAAAGATGACCAAAGTGATAATCTGTAGTTATGTAGATTTAAAATAATACTTTCTTAAGAAAATTCCGTAGTCACAGTAGGCTGTCATGTGAATCATCTTTTAATAAGTTCGCTATTTAAAAAGTTTTGCGTATGTATTTTATATATTTACACTTATTATTAAAACCATCTCAATTGGCCGTTATAAATATAACAACATTGAATCTAGAAGTTTTTTTAAATTTTATATATGCTATAAAACTTTTTATTTTCAAAATTAGAGGCTTATAAAATTTGCGAGATGTTTTCATCCATTTTTTTTTTTTAATAAATAATCATTTAGTAAATCATGGTAGAATGACGCGAAGCTTCATTAAGTCATGTCATCAAAATGCAAGCATTGTCACGAGAAACGAGTGAAGGCTTATAGGGCGATTTTTTCATTCAAATATTTTTGAGCAACTGTGCGCAACAGCTAAACGCATACAATTGCAAGTTTAAAAATGATTCATTCGCTTCGTCGACATTGGTGGAAATGCAGTCGCTTTGAATGTTTCTTATTTGAAATATAACATACTATTTAATAAACGTATATATAGGGCTTTCGTGCAAGCTAATGCTAATGTATTTCTGCCAAATCGACAGTCATTTTCAAGCTTGCATCATTTCGATGATTGTCACGGTGAGATTAAGTAATTACTGGTGGAGAGGGATATTTCACTATATGCCTGCTGCAAAAAATAGTTTTTAAGATTTTAATATAGTATAACCTGATCATAATATAATGTAATCATGTCCATAAAATGTATATGTCTGTCAAAATGTCGCTATTGTAAGATAGGTACTTCGAAATATATTTTAATCACTATATTTTTGGCATAGTCTTTTAATTAAGTAACTAAATATCATTTAAATTTACCATTAGATGTAGAACATGATTGACAGTTCGATATCAATTATTTGTTCATTTATTTGATTATCACACACATCAAGCAGCAATCTTAGTCCATATAATATTTATAAAGAATCATACGTCTGTATATAATGAGCACTTTACTCAAATTTAATAATAAAAAAATCAATGATACCAATAATACATTCAGTGCCAAATTCACAAGCATGTTGTAAATATTAAACGCAACTAAAAGGAGCTCAGAATAGAAATAGAAACAAATTATTCATTATTGTTCACGTTATAATCCTATTCATGTTTAAATGTTCTCATTTTGTATATTTATTCATGTATGCATGTCACATTTTATGCGGCAAATACCACGGCCGGTAAGAATGAGAAAGAATAAGAACTTATCAGCCCCGTGGGCTACTCTGCGCTGCCAATCGCAGACTCGACAGTTACTCCTGTTGAATTCGCCGCCGACGCACATTGGGTGTTCAGTTGAAACATCGCATAAGCTATAGTTACATTTGCTTGACGTTTAATATAATTTAAATACCTTATGTTTACAGTTTCTTCGGGTAATATTTCATATTTAGATACGATCCTTTTGGGTACTGTTACATTCACAAGTTAGTTTTTAAATAGTGTTGCTGTTGGCGGATTTTTGTGAATGCAACCACTGCAATAGTATTGCATATTGTATGCCTTGAATATGATACATCATTTAATTTTAAAGGCTATAACAAAAACTCTTTAGTTTTGAAATGAAATCTTTTACAGCGTAGGAGATTGCTACGATTTTCTTTGTATAAATTAATAAGCGCGTAAGCATTTAACAAACAGGAGCAATACGAGCACAGTATTTTTGCTCCATATAGTAACTTAATATGTTCACATCTTCATAAAAGTTTAGGACATTACAGCGACTACAGCGTGATAGTTTAGGTTGTAATCAACTAAAATAAAATAAAGACGCAGTTCGTGTCCGCGCCGTAAATTCATGATAAAATTATAAAACGATTATTTTGTATTAATATGTAAATTAATTACCAATCTCTTTAATACAGTCGTTACATAGTAGTATAACAGCTACAAAAAAAAAAAGCGTGAGTTGTTCACCACTGTCGCTATTAATGCAAAGAAAAAACATCATTTGGAATAACACAATAAATTAATCAAGGTATCAGTAGCATATTGATTTCGCATTAAGTACGAAACAACCACCAATATTAAGAATTAGGGTTCTTTTCGCCGAGTTGGGAAATAAAAATACTGGTACAAAACATTATTTCAAACTATTTTTACTAGAGTCTAAAAACACTCAAAAGTAGCCAAAACTGTGTTTTAGGCCTCATTTCTTTTTAAACTTTTCCGGGATAGGCCGGAATAGCCGGATATAGCCGTTGTTAACGCATTATCAGTAGTTATTATTAGTTATTCGAATCTCGACCGGCTATCACTGTACTTAACGAGCCAATAGACGTTTTCACGTTAATATTTGCATTCTTCGCCTAATCACTTGAAATAAATATGTCTAATGAGAATGAATAGATACTGTCGAGTTATGGGTCAATAAAAACTTTTTTTTGTGTTCAAAATTTATCGCTTAAATATATATAAGATACATAACTATCGTTTAGAACCTAACACGCCACGCAATATCGACACAATACATATAAATAAACATTTTGGTCTCTCTGCCAAATCGGTATAGGTATAGCAAACCCACAGTGCGACGGTTGTAGGAAAAAAGAGATGGCACGTCGACTTTCGAGTGATGATTGGCAGACAGATTAACCAACAAAGCAGGGCACTGTTTGACCAGACCACGATGTTTTATAGTCCCTTAAAATTGCAAATAACTCGCAGATTTCAAACAAACGCTACTGCAAAAATTCATCGTATTATTCGACCATATTTTTGTTGTCACCAATAAAGACATATCCATAGCATGAATTAGTACTAAGTGAATCAATGAATCATCGCTAATGTATTCCCACCTTCTAAACAGTGATTTCACTACTTACTAGTCTTTGAATTTCATTTCAGGAAATAAAATCATGAAGATAGACATTAAGTAACAATACGACAGCATCAGCTTATTTTTATATACCGACATTCTTCCCAGAACAAAACTCATTAATTAAATAGGTATAACAATTTTATAACTGTAAAAATATAATGATTTGTATTCGTATTTTAAGCGAGAATTAGCAATTAAATGGTGATAAATAGACATAACGTTTCTCCAAATTTGCTTTGCAATGTTTTTAATAATTAGGGAGTACAGTCGCATTTAGTAAATGTCTGTTTGTGTCAATTTGTGTGTTATAAATATAATTTCAAAGTCGGCAATAAATTCTCTTAGGAATTGTAGATAAGAAAATTTCGGAATGTAAAACACTTTCACTGTTTAGTTGAAACATTGTCTTTATTATGTGTGTCTTTTAATGTTAGCTGATGTTTGCTTACAATTCATTAGATTTTACTAAGAATAACTTACTGTCTCAAATATCCCAAAATATATTCAAATATGTGTATCGTTTACTCTGTACAAAAAACTAAATTTCCTGTCTTAAACAACAATATTGTGAATCTAAAAAAAATACGTACTATGTGGGCGTGCTGCTACTTTAACATATTTGTCTTTATTTAAATACAGTTTATTTAGGAAATTAATAGCAAATAAATCCTGCTGCAATAATATTTATGTTCACGAGTATGACAACATTTATTTCTAACTTGATTCTTCGGGCATATGTAGAATATAATAATTCATATCAACTTAATGTGGCTGCTTACCACCGTGAGATTCCTCATTTAAATTAGTTGTAAAAAAATGTACTTAGTTAGATATTTTTAAAATTTGATTAATAAATTTCAAGATATTCTAGGTTTTAAGTGTCGGAAAGGGAAAATATGTCGACAGGTGATTTAGTGACAAAACTAATTTAGTGTCATTTGACAAATAAGATCATTTACATTATTTTATTAGAATAATATTGATTACAAGTACCTAATATTAAAACAATGATTATAAAAAAACTTCTTTTTTGTAGCAAGTTTAATGGAGAATCTCATGGTGATAAGCAACTCGGTCAATATGAATCATCCAGTATCTCTTAATCAAGAGAAAGCGAACATACAATTCTTCTGGAGCACTAACCATACGAGTACGTCATCGGGATATTATCAAAATGAAATAATTATAAAATAATTAAAATATTTATATTATTGAGGATGACTTATATTTCTTTTTTAAAGAATTGATTTGGCATTAAAACAAAATACAAATTTTAACAATATACGAGTATATATATAGTTGCACTTTTGATATCCCAATTTCAGTTTTAATTGGGATATCAAATTATAGTTTGGTAGTTTGGTATGAAATCTTTCAGGATTATGGTTGCGCAAAACAGCATGTTCTGAGTTATTAATTTCAACATCCTGAGACATGAGACATGCGCCAACTCATCATCCAACCACCTGCCTACACTTGCGTTAAAACTGCCTCTATTATTTTAATGCAATTTTTGAACAGATGTCCATTATATTATTATTTTAAATACCAGACAATCAAAACTTAACTTACACTAGCAAAGCTAACTCAATAATACTTTTTAAACTAAATAAGAATAGACATTCTAACTTTTAATTATTATGCGCGCGCCTACATACTCGTATGTAATGCTTACTTACTTAGATACAATTAAATGTGTTTATCTGCTTTTTATGAAGGTTAGAAATTTATTTAAATTGTTTTGTGAATGCATTTGCACTGTTGTTAAGTTTATCGTTGATATAAAAAGATAATATATTGTTATCTAGATAATGCCAGTATTTTATTTACAATCACAGAAGTCGATATAGCAATATTATGTTTTCTGTAACAGTACTGAATTCAAATGCCCAAACAGAAGCCGTACTTTGAAAAGGGTATTAAATTAAACAGTTTTGTTTTTTTTTTTAAGAATAGGTATTATGACCTAGGTAATTTACAATTATTTGGGCCCTAATCAACTAAGCTAAATGTGCTAGAGCCAGGGAAAATGGGGGTAATGAAGCGTTAAAAATAGTATGACTATTCATATACCTTAACCACTAGACTAGCACGATCTCACGATTGTTTCACGATACCACAATTCACAAATTCGTCTCGTATTATTTTTTACTCAAATTTATAGATATTAAGAAAATCGAAAAAATATATATTTTTGTTCAGTTGCTATAATATATTAAAATAAATAAAATTAAATATATTAAAATTAAAATAAAATAAAAAAATTGGGTCTGCGTTGGACCAGACGGTGGAAGTTATACTTCTTTAGCCATTCGCACACATCCACTCACACACACACACACACACAGGATATATAAACGAAATATAAGACATTTTTCTCTGTTATTCAATATATTTCTCTTTAATATATTATTATAAGTCACTTCATTATTATACTAAAAAATATATTACACCTATACTTTATCATTATTAAGTTCGTATATTCGTATACTTTTGTATAATTTGTGAAAAATAAAAAACCCAGCCGGGGATCGAACCAGGGACTCTAGCGTGGGAGACGAGTGCGTTAACCACTGTCCCACCGAGACTCTTGGGCTATCTTTGGTAGAGAACGCGTTTTACTCCTAACGCGTGACGCGGTTTCTCGACCAACATCCCATCCCAATGAGTATGACGGGCGCAAAGAAGTATAACTTCTAAAATATATTTAGTATATATACAACCCTAAAAGATCCTGTCGTTTTAATTGAAAATTCAGATTATTCATCATTTATTTATTTACCCTAAGCAAAAAAAGTAAACCGGACTAATTTCGGATGTGTTAATATGAAAACTAACATTTTTTTCGGGCAATAATAAACCAACTCTTTTCAAATGATACAAAGTTTAAAAAATACAATATATTTTTTTAAACTTTAACCAAAATTATGGTGAATACATCCAAATCTGGTACCTACTTTTCGTCCGCAATTAGTCATTTATAACTTATTTATACTGATGGTTTGGTTTATCAATGCAACAGTATCAGTGCAATGACTCGAAAAAAAATAATTTGAAATGAATCGCTGACTACAAAGACCTCTCTTCGAGTCGCCGGCAGCCGACAAAAACCACAGAGCAGTGAAGTACCTGACATTCCCTGCTCTGTGAGAAAAACAGTAAGTACCTGCCTGGTAACTCTTTACCAATCCTTGTAAACTTACATAATCCGCAATTCGATTATTGTTGGCCTGAAGTGTGCCATTACATCAGTTACAAAAACCATACAAAAATGATTTCCAGGCCATTTGAATAGATTGTGCTTTCGAACTGTAATAATCGTCTTTTTAATACACCTACTTACGAAGGTTTTCTGGAAATTCGTTTTGTTTTTCTTTTTGTAGGTCAAATCTATTCAATTTATTTTTTTAACCCATTTCAATTATGTGGATGCTTTTGTACAAGATAACGTATCACCTGACACAAGAACAACAAATAATATTGACAGCGCTGTCAGAAGTCAAAAACAGACTGAAGATTAATTGAGAATCGGATATGATTTTGAGATGCATATTGTTTTTAAAACCAGTTCCAGTCGTTTATAAGGCATCTAGCGGGTGATCAAATACTGTAATAAATTGTGTAAGATCTTGGGCTGATATGCGAGGCGTAATAAACTATTATATTTACTGTATTACAGGAACGACCATATGCAGGCAATAAAAAGTAATATAGTTTCAACAGGGAGGGTCAGGCCACAAACGAGACTCACGTTCTAGGAAAAACTTTTGTTTAATGGCAGTCGTTTTTCGATGGCTCCCTGGTGGATTTGAATAATAGATCCTAGACTCTGGTCATCAACGCGGGTTCCGCTGCTATAATATAGAAGTAACGTCAGGCGTCCGTCCCACAGGGCTCTATTCTTGGCCTTTTTTTGTTTATTTTATTTATAAACGACTAATGTCAATCAATTTTAATGCTTTCAGTTCTATGAACCTCTATCATATGCAGAGGACCCTAAAATATTTGCGCTAATTCGTAATAAAGATGATCGTTTAAGAATGCATGAAGGCTAGTGAAATATTGAAAGCGTAGCCGACTTCACCAGTAAAATTAATAGGTAAGTGCTGCTGCATTATAGACAATATAGACAATAAAATATATATAGACAGTAAAAATGCTATTAAATTTGCTATTAAAGGTTGCGGGATTCGAACTCGCAACCTTTGGGCTAATAGTCCAACACCTTAACCACTAGACTACCACGATCTCAAAGCATATACAAAATTTGGTTGACAAATCTTAGCGTACTTTAGGATTTGTATTGCGAATGGCGAAACCATTCAAAGACATTAAAGTTCTCTTCGTTTTCTTTGATAGCTTGGTTCGCAATCAACTCCAATATACTGTTCAATCCTGGAACTCATTTTACGCATAATACTCCAACCAGATCGAAGCCATCCAGTCAGTAATAGAACTGGTTCCAAAGTCAAAAATTACTCTGAATTTCTTGTAGTTCACAAAAGATTAGTTCTGGCCAGAACTGGTTTTTGTCTTAGTCTTGGGCATATTTAAGCGCAGTTTGATAGGTATGATATTTTTGCATAAGATACTCTCTAATAACATAGATTTCTCAGCCCTTCTACAATCGATTCCTTTACGAATTCCAAGCAGAACCACTATCTAGACAAAATTCGCACAAATTCGGGATTAGCTTCCCTTATTTACCGAATTTGTGATTTATTACTAGCCATATATAAATAACCAAAGTTTAAATTGGTGTATTTCATGGTATTTTTTTTTTATTTTTGTTTGATTTAAAATCGTTTATCTTATCCTCAATAATATTTTATCATTATTCCTTTTTACCTCTATCTTTATTAGTAAATTGGGCTACCCTAATTTAAGAATTGTATACTTCAAATTATATTGCCTTTTCGTCATTACCTGTATCGTATACAATTACTGTAGGGTAACCACAATAAATAAATAAATGGTAGGCCCAATGGCTGTTGACCAGGTCAATCCAAAAAACCCTTGAGCAGTCTAATTTACTAAGCGGTTTACATCTTGTTAACTATCTAGTTCTGAACTAGTTTAGCTGAATATTCAAAAAAAGTTCAATTTATATTACAAATTAACTCAATGGGTGAGTCTAAAAGATCAACTACCTACATTCACTTCGGTAGGCAGTTCGGATTATGAGTTCTTTCCAATGTGCGCATAACAGGAGCATATTAGGCGAACGAGGTTTTTTGGCAAGAATAAAAAACCCAAGATAGGGTGCTTATTATGAGCCACGTTCAGTTATTTCTGATCTGAATCACAGCCACCAGGATTGACGTATTTATTCATGGTATAAAAAAAATATACACTCCTTGGTGGACATAAGTGTAACATATCGCGCAATATGCGCGCTGTAATTTATCGCCCGTGTGTGGGCACATCCGGAGGGGGGGAAAGAGTGCAGCTCCTCTTTTGGCCTCTTCTGACCACTCCGAATTTTCTACTATGGCTCATAGGAGCGCTTATTAACTCGGGTAAATTAATCCCGAATCTGGTTTATTCCCAAGAAGTGTTCTGTTATAGACTTCCGAGTGGTTTGGAAAATCTTCTGAAAGTTTTATCAACGGCTCGATAACGCCATATATATACTTGTTGCAAGGGGAATTTCTTTATCCACAAAAAAAGTGGTGACGTCGGAGATGTGACGAGCGTAATATCGTCGCAATTAAAAATATTGACAATAATTAAATATTTATCTAAATATTATTCATGATTCACATCAGGTATCAAAAACATTTTTAATTTACCGAGACATAAAAATGAGTTTTTAACTATTTAGAAGTACTAATATAACGGAAACAAAACCAAAACCTATTTTAATTTAACAGAATTTAAATGTGTCATACAACCTCCACCGAAACACTTTGAAAAATTTGATGGTTCACTATTGTTTTTTACTAATGTCCAAATAAAGAAATATACTGTGGAAGAATATGTAACTACTTAAATTACAATATATCGTGCGTGCGAGGTCTACCTATCAACGAAATTTTGTAGGCATTTAAAAATGAGGCTTCTTCGAAATCAAAGGAGTGCAACTTCTGTGGTAACTATTATTTATTCTGTGACTCCGTTCGCTTATCTAATTGCAGCTTCACATAACTAACTGTCCGGAATTCACAGAACTCGAACAGTCAGTCAGGAAAACTAATCTCTGAAAGAAGTCTCGGGTTTACGCTTTTGACCATTTTAGTGCGTAGCCCTCTAAAAAAGTATCTTTATAGGTGCTGTAAAATACACAGATACTATAAAATATAAGCAAATGAATGAAATGATAAGAAAGTATGAAACCATTTTTTTTTTCGGTTTAACCTTATATTGTTAGGTATTTAAAAACTAGTGTACATTCATTTGCACCGCTAGTTGATTCATGGCAAGATAAAAATGGTTCTTTGTAACGCAAATAGATTTTAATTTATTTAGATTAATAATTTATTATATAGAAAAATATGTTCTGGACGAATGTAAATAAATAGTTATACATTAGTAATTATGTTAAGAATTAGAAGTTGTTGTGAACAGAAACTAATCGCAAAACTAACACTCAAGGTCATAAGCGCATTTGCCCTTTCCACTCCGTTCCGATGCGCCCGGACATCACCCGGAGGACAAAGAAAAACGAATTCTTTGTTTTAATAATAATACTTCTGACGTCAATGTAGAGTAGAAGAGAGCTCGTTTTAGACAATAATATTTATCTTCAAGCTCTGACAAAAATATTTATTTTAGATAATACCAACAGAATAGTTTTTAATCGTCCGTTGACGTATTTTATATGATGCAAATTATAAAAAATACAAATTGTTTGAATGAATGATTTGGTTATGAAATGATGATGATGGATGATGAATGGTTTGTTTGAATGATCTCTGTTATTTTTTATATTTTATTTTTTTTATTAGACTAATGCACCATATACAACCCCACGAAGCCCTTTCCGTGCGTATCTTAGCTTACAAATTCAACAATTAAACGTCTCAACATATTGACACATTGTTCTTATGACTACGGTGACACTTTTCGCGACACATTAATTAAATTAAGATTAAAACACAAACACTGCGCGCTGACAGCAATCTCAAGTAATCCTTCTTTTATACAATATAATGCGTGTACAAATGTTTTTGTATACTAAAGTTGTTGGGTAATCACTCAACATAATAACATATTGAAACCCTAAATCGGTGAATTTAAATAGTATGTCTACGAGCGGAGCAAATATATTTTTTTTTCTTTTACAATATAACCATTGTTACAAATATTTTCCTTAATATTCCTGCGAATATAAATATACCTACTTTTATAAATAATAATGGAGAAGGAAAATCATTGCATTTAAATGTTTATATATAAATAAATATAAAAGAACTACCACACAAAACTGTATTTAAAAAAATAGAAACATAACATCTCCAGAACGATTGTGTCTGTCGCTAACTTATAAGGTTATTTTTATAGCGAAATTAAAATTTATTTATTTATGCATACATACACAAAACTTATGATAATAAAAAATTACCAAGTCTATCCTAACTAAGGCAGACTTTATTTGTGGCTCTGTAGCCATAAATTATATTTATACTTTCCAGCGCTGCGTTGAAAATAAATAGCTATTTTATATTCAATTCTAATTGAAATATACGCAATAATATATATTTTCTCAATAAAATATTTTTATAAATATAAAAATAAAATTTGGCTAAGTATATTAAAAGTATAAATATTACCACATCGTTTTAATTAACCATACAGATATATTTTAATGTATTCTCAGTTTCTTTCCTAACTAATTTCAGAAGCCACATAGTCAATTCCTTTTTCAAAATATATTAGTTTTTAAACGTAAAGAAACCGGCCGTTTTTTGAAAATTCTGGGTGCATAGAAAACTAAAAATCGTTGACCAAACTGGTTTTAGTTAGAGAAACAGCATGTTTTTGGTTTACCACATTGCGCGTTAAGTTCGAAGTCCCGGCAAATAAGATTGTGTTTTTTATATGCAGTATAATGATTTTAGTGTAGATTTGTCTCACATCAAGGGCATTAAACTCATCATAGAGTTTATCAGTAGACAAAATACAGATTTTTATTAATAAGACGCAATATGGTTTTAACTTTTTGAAAAAAAAACACTTAAGTTCCTTACACAGTACTTATAACCTTATATCTAGCATTGGTTAATTCTCTCTAATCCATGGTTGATTCTATTATTTCATAAGGGATAACTAATTACGGTTTAACGTTTGGTTCTCATGTCGATCGCAAAAAGATATTGCAATAAAGGTTTCTAATATTAATTGTTAAAGACAGTATCAAAAACAAATTCTCATATAATTTAAGGAACTTTTCAGTTATTGCAAAATTATGCTGATCGACATAAAAATAAAATATAAATTAACTTTAGAAAATGACTTCAGTGACGATAAGAAGTCATTAAAAAAACATAAGTAGTATAACAACAGGGCTTTTTTCAGTAAAAAATATGGCACAACTACTATGGATAAAGGTAATTAAATGTTATAATATTCCAATTATTTCATCAAATACCAAAAGAATTCAATCAAAAAATCAAACTCAGGGAAGGTTAGAATTGAACCACTCTTCTCTTCTTCTCTATATTTATCTCCACTTTCTTTTTCATTGTTCACTAATTTTATTATGGATTTATGATTTGATTTGGAAAACTTAATTTATCTGTAAATGTTTTAAAAACGTGACTCGACTCGAAAAGAAAAACTATAGCTACAGCTAAGATCTAGAGAATTTTGTTGGTTATGTGACTTATGTAAAATATATTGTGTTTATTTAATATTGTGAAAAATAAAAATATTAAAAAAGGGGTCTTTCTAAGATGATTAAATTGAAACATAATGTTGAAATTTCCCATAATGTTGAATATAAAATGCATGCAAACGAAAAACACAATATTATTATTCACATTTTTAGAGGCCGTTTCACCCCCTTCAAGGATAATCGTCATCGTATGACGATTAAATTGATAAGTGTTTTCTTTTTTTTTATAAATCTTTGTGTTACAACAACAATAACTAATTCGTAATCGTTCGTGTATCACGCTATGGCTGTAAATAATAATCTATTATATTATTCGAGTTACATCAGAAGCGTCGGGCCCCGAATCGAGATAACCAGTTGGCCTTAGATGATACCGATTCTTCGAATTGGAAGTTGCGGCGGCACGCGCCTCTTATCGGATAGCTTTTGCTGGACTATATATAGAGACGGATGTGCAGACTCAGTCAAATATACAGCACTACTTAACGCCGTGGCAATGATTCAAGATTTACAAAAGTCAAAAAGTCTTCAACGCTGCATTAAGTACAACAGTCAGTGTGTTTTTTGTGGTTATCATAAAGAAGTGTTCTTTCTTACGGATTTAACATAGCGAGAAGCCGTAAAGGCATTAAGAAAAGCTATTATTAAAGGTGCTTTGCAAAAGGTATGTTATAAAAACTAAGACATTATTTAAGTATGAAGATAACTTAAAAACAATAAATGTCAAACAAATATCAAACACGAGCAAATCGCTGGTCAAAATTATTACATCATTTTAAAATTTTAAACAATATTTATACTATTAAATATTTGTATTATTCTTAGTTATTCAATATTTTTAATTTATGTAATTTGTTTGATCAGGCGATTTACCTTTAATAACATACTATAATTTTAATGTTATATATGCCTATTCAAAACTAAATATTAAAGCAATCTATGTACCTACATTAGAGGGGCTAACAGAGTGAAATGCACATGTATCGGCGTGAGCTGATGATATAATATTATTAGTCGTACGAAATCGTTCAGTATATAAACATTAATATATCGTATGAGTTGTGAGTCGAGGTTAAATGATAAAGGCGAAGATTCGAGTGTTTTTACATTCAATGCCAACGGGAGACGGGTTAGCAAAATATAAACGTCTTGATTTATTAGCCAATCTATGATTCTCCATTTATGGACCGAGTTTAACTATAACGGGGGAGGTTAACTTGAAACAAGTCTCGACTTCGGCTTCGCTGAAATGTTGAGAAGCTGGTTTCTATGCACTTTCATTTGGACCTCGAGCCTTGGGGTTATTGCTATTTTTTATAACTTTTAAATCTGGTTGCTCTCTTCATCGGTAGAAATTTAGCACTGAATCCTTCGGCTGTCTCCCGAACGTAATAATGAATGCCCAAATCGTCTGGAACATCAAAATTGGACGGTATTTTCCATGACGTAGGCATACTTCTTAAGTCTTCTTCTAAATAAATATTCGAAAGATGTTCAAGCCCTTACAGTACTGAAAATACCGTTGCCTTTTTGACACAAATAATACACAATGTTGGAATATACCTACCTAATGGAGATGAATTAATGGGGATGGACGGATTAATTAAAAAATATTGTTGGAGTATGGTTGTTTTTGCGGCGTAGAGTGCGGGCCGCCATGATTTTTTTTTTTGGTAAATTCTAATAATATAATGTGAACTTATAATAATTAGACTAGACTAGTCGGCGGCCACTCAAGATGAGTCTAAAGAATAGTCACTTCGCGACTATTCTTTAGGCCCTTCGGGCAATCCGCGTGCCTAAATTTCGTTTTTCGTAACGGCGCCATTGGCCCTCGACAACTCCTGCCTGCCGCAGTCGGGTGAACTGAAAATAGGCGCGTTGACCTAGAAATTCCGAGAGCTTTCCAAAATGTTCAAAAACACCTTTCTAGCATGTTACCTAAATAACCCTCAAACAATTTCCCAACCCCTATTTCACCGTTTGAGGGATTTTTTAGTCTACGACCTTTCCCAGGGTTCAAGCTATCTCTGTACCAAATTTCATCAAAATCGGTTAAGTGACCGCCATCTTTATTTCTACTAAGATGGCGGTGGTTAAGCGGTTTAGCCGTGAAAAGGTAACAGACACACAGACGTTCGCAGTTATAATATTAGTAATGTTAGTAAATTTAATCCTAATGGTATTTGTAATGTGTAATTTCAATTGTATAGCTTATTATAATAGTGTAATTTAACAGATTAGGCTGAATAAAAATATCTTGAAAATTAATCGTGTAACTCGCGGCACCCCGCGAGTAAGCTCGCGTAAAATAACGAATCATGTCAATCAAAGCAATATTGAAGTAAAAATATTTAAAGTAATTTATTTTAGAACCGATAATATTTTGACTTTGCGTTTAAACTTTTTTCAGACGAAATTGTGTTAACTTTATAAGACTTATCACATCGCATTTTTCGCTGAATATTAGGTAGTATGCCAAAAAGTAAATAGGCGCCTCTCGGTCAGCTCAGTTTATAAAACCATCTAGGTGCGCTAGCTTATGACGGGGCTTCTTTTGTGTGAATGTGAATGTGAATGTGAAAGGCCGAGTCTGCAGAGGGATTAGACGCAAAGTAACATTTGATCTAGACGGTGTAAATTACAGTGCGGTATCAAATTAAAGTACGCACAAGAATGTGAACAGAGGCGCCTCGGAATAATACTTGGATAGTATTTTTGCAAACGTATATCTAAGCTTATATAAATCATCATATTTAGTAGGTAGGCATATATATTTATATGTTGATTTTATTGTATCTTTATAATTCAATTTAATAATCAGGATAATACATAATAATCATCCATTAAATTTAAGTTAAAATTCTTTACTATTAGAACTTAAAATATTGTTTTAAATGTCGTGGAAGTAAAAAATTATTAATTAATTACTAGGTACTAAAGTAGTATTTTTAACACCTGCGGGTAGGTGTGTAACTTGCCTCGTGCCAGAGCCAGTCCCCAGTCCCCAGTGCTACCCGTTGAGCACATTCTGTCAAACCGCTTTCGAGTCCATAGTGAGGGAAACATTCAGTTAAATAAACAGGTTAAAAAAATCTGAAAATACATTTTTGGAAATTGGTGTCTTAAACGAATCGAAAACTCACGGATTTATTTACACCAACCAAAATAAACATTATATATAAATGTATAAGAATATGAAGCCGCCATGAAAAATAAGACACATTCGTTTGGAACCATGATTAAAAGTTATTTTCGAGCTAAGGCAAATGAAGATTGAAAGACGATTTGAGTAAATATTAATTACCCTCATAAGTATAGGTGAAAGCGGTGGTTCTCATTGATACAGGTCACACACGCGTACTTTTTTCTTTTATTTTACGCGTTTCAGTTCAACTTTAAATGCTCGGGGTAAAACTTCGAGTGCCTTTAACTGTTTCAAGTATTTTGGTAGGTATGTAAAGTTTTACCTAAAAACCGTTGGACCATCATGAATGTGATAAGAAAAGTCGAATTCTGTAATGCCCATGCAACCATACATACTTTTACTGGTGTTACCATACTTGACATGTAATTTTAATGTATTGATTGGGAAATTTAACTTCCAATTTACGCCTTTGGTTTCCCAGCACGCTTCGCATGACACTACTACGGTTTCATATTTTTCTTCTACAGTTCACAGAGAAAAGATCCCGGCGCAGGAACAGCAAATCAAACCACGAAAGGTATCGATTAGTCGTCCTGTGGGGGCAGAGTCTGATCAACAGAACTTTGAAAAGATTTTTCGGCAGAGGAATGGCGTCAATGCAAGCTGCCGTCAAAGTGAATAACGCAGTTGGCATACCAGCTTCGGAAAGCGCAGAACATAAAGGCCTCCTGGACCTCTCGCTAACTATGGCCGCATTAGTCAACAACCAATGGATCGCTACGCACCATGAAGCGAAGCCCAGGACAGTGCTCCTGGGAGAGAGGACCATAACCCTCGACGAGTTGTCGTGGCATGATCACTCCGGCGACTGCTGGGTTGTCATTTACGACCGAGTCTACGATGTAACCGACTTCCTTTTTGAGGTAAAAATAAAAGCATCTCATCCTAATACCATCCGCATACCTGATGATGATGTATGTATGTCTGTGCATTCTTAATGCATTCTAATTCAGGTGGTGAGAACAATTCCGACGATAGGGGGGTAATTAGGGGTGTGTATTTTGTTTCAATAATATATCCTTTTAGAGTATCAAATACACTTAAAGGTATGTATGAATGTATGCCTTTGCCGCTATAGCTGTCAAACAGCTAAACCAATTAAGTATTCAAAACATGTTTCTAAATTAACAAAACGACTGACTCTAGACTCCGTCTTGTTTCAAAACTTAAAACCTATTGAAGCGGTGTATCAAATTCTACAGGCTTTACAAAGGATTCCATATATTATTATTAATAATAGATAATTTAATAAGTAAACGATAAAAATAGAATATAACTAAAAACCCATTTGTTAAAAAAAAAAAGATTATTTGTAATAAAGGAATTCAGGATCTTACTAAAACGCCACAAGTAAGTCTCTGACGATCTTATACTTTATAGTTCAATAATAACCAGAGGCTCTGCACCGAACAATAAGAGTATTTTCACGTTAAATAGTTTAATCCTCCAATCACCTATACAATTAATTGTCTGCATAATATCATTTTGTGCTAAAAGTATTCCAGTATCGCAGAACTCGCGGGAGGATTATAGTAACGTGTATAATTTATATATTATTTCAGTGTTTATGCCTGTTCTATCAGTGTGAAATCGGTCTTTTGAAAGTGGCTAGAACTGCGTCTCTGAACTGGACAGAGCTTATCTAAATCGCTAATCGGATTTCCTACTTAACAAAATATACATATTATTAAATAAATACATTTCTTAAAAATTAGTCATGCTTTTTGGTCTCCATACCGTTAGGTACCGCTAGACTATTAAAACAAAAACATCTTTGATATTTGGGGTAATTTTATTGTTTGGCTACGATATATTTTCTTCATTCCAGCATCCTGGGGGAGAGGATGTCCTACTAGAGTATGCTGGTCGCGACGCGAGCGTCGCGTTTCGAGGAACGGGTCACAGCAAAGCAGCTGTGAAGGCCCTGGAAAGACATCTCATCGGAGAATTGCCCATGCACGAACGGATATACAGAAACCCCGGAGGAATCAAGCTCAGCGATTTGCCGGAATAAAGTTAAACCCAAAACCATAAACTACATTTTGACACCTTTAAATATAATTATTATAAAAGCTCATTGAATGTATACCATATTCATATTCGTGAATTTCTAAGTTTATTATATTTTAATATTGCCTATAGAAAGTACATAATAACTGTAAACTAGAATTTAGATGCTTGCTCGTGTGGACCCGGGTAGAACTATTTCTCATGCGCATCCTTTTATGGGGTTATTTGCGCCGCGCCGTCCGCCCCAGTCAGGAGGAGTAAACTATACGTTTAAACACTAATAGTATTTAAGTTTCTACTGTTTATTACATACTTTTTTTGATATATTGAAAAACTTGTATAACAAAAGTTGATCAGTTTGAAGTATAGAATGACCCCATAAAAGGATGTGCATGAGAAAAAGTTCACCATGTTTAATTTTATATTTCTAAGGGATTTTTTATGGAAGTATTATGTAAAATCAGGCCTGGTCTGACAAAACTTGTTAGAAATTAGTAGAAAAACGCGCTTTCATTAACTACAATACGAAATTGTAATTTTATAAATGCTGCTAAACACATATTTCTTTATTTTATGCTGTCATTTATATTTTCTATACGATTACATAAGACAAATACTTTGTATTTAATGTTTTAATTTATTTTATTCATAGTTTTTATATTCATATACGATCATACCTATGTCAATTTTTATGATCAACAATATATCGAATAATTTACGATAATAATTTATTTCCGTGTTTCTTGCTTAATACATATTATTGCCCTTTAAAAACCTCAGCACGATAAACGGGTGACAAACTGTAATGCCTTGTCTTTCGCCTAAAATGGGTCGAAAATCTTTTGCCTTTCAATCTTAGTGTATTAACCAACGATCTTTGTATTAACCGCGTATTTAAAACAGTATTATGGAAAAAATGCTTGTTTTTGAAGCTAGTCTTAAATAATAATAACCTACTTAGCTATGTACAGCAAGGCTGCTTCTAAGTACATTACTTCTATAAATAGATATAACTGATAAAGTTTGGTAGCCCTTCAATGTACCTACATGGCAAACTCTAGCTTAGCTGAAAGCAAAGCGTAGAAATGTTCAATTATGTATGTGTATAGATGTTTACACAACTTTTTATTATGTATTAAAGAAAATCTCAAACGACCATAATAGGTACCTACGTTACATTCCTCTACATACCTGTAGGTAAATCGTAGTCAGAAATACTCAAAATTGTGATGCTTTATTTATTAAATGACCTATATTTGAAATAAATAATTGTGTTCTTTTTACTTTCTTAGATCTTCTCTTATTTATTGTTTATTATTTATTTAAGCACAGCATGGTATGAACTTTACCTGAGATTATTCTTATACAGAATTATTGTACAATATAGAATGTTATCTACACGATACAGTGAAAAGGGCCATGGATACTAAGATTACAACCAGAATACTTTTAACAGTCTGTATGTATACAATTGTCGCATTTTTTTGTGCAGCCGTTTTACTTATCTCACCCATGTACCGAAAAAAGAACCGTTAAATATTCTCAGCGGAGAGAAGTGGTACCGTTGATCAAAAATCACAATATAATCAATGATGGTACCTTTAGAGATTCAGCTGCGCTCTTATATTGGTCAACAAACTCAAGCGGTATTTTTTGCCCGGCTACTAAATGTTTTGGCAAATATCCTTTTTATTGTGCTTTGGGGTGTGTCGTCGGTGTGTGTCACAGCCGAGGTGTGGGCAGTGAACAGCGTGGTGAACACCTGCCAAGGGATCGATATCCCTTAATCAAAACTGAGTGGTTATTTTTCACTTGATTGTGTCATTCGAATCGTTTTGCGTCACCATCAAAATTAAACACTTCCTAGATTATTTTATGAACTTATTATGTATTACTTATTATGTACTTATTTTATGTAATTGTCATTGATTTAGCATAAAGATGCTAAATTGCACAATAAAAAAATTTTTTTTTTTTGGGACATTGGGACAAACTTTCATTTATAATTATTTTCAACCAATGTCCCAAAAAAAAAAAAATTTTTTATTGTGCAAATTAAATATTTGCATAAATATATACCAGATGCAAATTAAATGTATGCAAAATTAGTCCCTAAAGTTAATAAAATTTTAATTATTAAAAAGAAATCAGGTGATGTTTTAAGATAACAGACGGTAAAAATGTCCAAAAATTCCATGGTTTCGACAACTTCACAGGGTCAGATGCATTTTATGTCCTCCCTAGGGATAAATGTCCACTCAATGACTGTTAGACCTTTTTCTAGATCCAGAAGTAAAATGATTTTAAAGGATGGCGTTTATATATTTTCTGATCAACCTCAGCTCTTCAAGAAGGTGATGGAAAGATTTAAACGGGAGGTTACTCACGTCCATTACGCATTTTTTCTGATGGTGAAATGTAGAAAGGGAATTATTATATCACCAAAGGAAATGGAGTAAAAGGTAAAGGAATTATTATGCCATATGAATCATAGACAATTTCGATAACTACAAAGGATCAGACCAAAATTTCTGATATTTCGGAGAAAAGGTTCAATAGTTCCCATATTTCTACTTCAAAATGAAATTTTAAGAAAATATTATTACTTTTATTTATTCATAATGCAGCAAAGCAAGTTGTTACGGAATTAGTTTTTTTCTACATAGCTAAACGTGCTCACGTTTATAATTAACATTTTATTTTACACATTAATACGTTAATTATTTATACATTATTATTATATTTATCATATTGATAATATTAATTATTATAATATTATTATTATTAGTTATACATTTTTTATTATTATTTTATACATTAATTATTTCAGTGAAAAAAACGATTTTGAGATGTATCGACATCATAATAGGCATCGACATAACAATAAGGCTTTGATATTGACTCAACCATCATTTCAATTCTTCGTTGTAATATACAAAATCCTGGGTTTCTACTACAATAAAACGAAACTTTTTATTCCGTAAGACTTTATTTAAAAAGACCGGTTTGTATTTTTACGGTTCAGTATAGATTGTATTTTGGAGGAAAAACATTTGTAAACCATCCATGTGAAGAAAAAGATGCTAAACATTATATAATTATGGATGACAGTTGTTTCCTTTGGCAACTCACAGCGGTTTATTCCTTTCTCATCGGGGGTGAAAGAAGTCTATAAAATGAACAAACATTTTACAATAATTAGAAAGAATAAGCTTTTATTTTTTAAATCATACAATAAATGGTTAAATTTCATATTATGCATATTACATATTATGTGTCATTTTATAACTAATTTTTAGCCTTTACGGTCCCCACTTGCTATAATTATTTAAATTTATTTATTACAGGTAGTGTGTGTAAACGAATTAATCTCCAAATTTCAGAGATGATCACACGTCCGTCCGATATGAACTAATAATGGATACCCTCACACTTCTTTTTTCGGTTCCTCGTCCTTAATTCAAAATAGTAGATGGATAGACCTCCGTATTTAACTCACCGTGTTAGAGATAATAGTGGAAGACCTATCAATACTTTACGTAATTAGAGCGTGTCAATTGTGCCAATTGGTTGACACTAGCCGTCAACAAAAAATTTAGTCATTGAATCTAAAACTATATATTTTTAGAGTTTATAGAGCCATAATATTAATAAATCAACGAGCGTCAGCTACGCACATTTGTAATGCTTACTTATCGCATGATGATTAAATGTCGCAATCCCATTGTCACACAGGCTTAAGATGGGAATAGTCAATATTAATGATTTTAGTTGATATTTATGTATCTGGATAAGGTGTATTCACGATCCATTGTCTTCCCCCTCCCCACATCCACCAATCGTCCCATAATCACAACCAAATTCGACAACTACAGATTTATTACTTTAACCAATTCAGAATGCGGCAAAGCAGGTTTCCTCATTTTAGTTTTAGCTTCTATACATACATTTATGTATGAGAAGGTACTATCCTCGTCCTTTGGCCATCTGTCCATCAGTTGCATCTTTCAATGTGAAAAGTACAAATGAGAATGAATGAATAAAAGTTTAGTGTGTAGATTGACGCTCTTGAAAAACAACCATAGTAGTTTAGATCACATCGGAGTCTAGTCGGATAATATAGATGTATGACATTAATGTCAACAAATTTTTAGTAATTTAAAAAAAAAACTTTGAAACTTGAGTAGTTTCAAAGTTTTATTTATTACTGGCCAGTTAAAATTAGTATAAACTCATCTATGTATGTATGTATGTATCAATAGAAACATGTAAAAGAATGTTCAGTGGCACATTATTACGCTATGTAATCATTACTCAAATGCTTATAAAAATGCTAATTCCTGCAAACAGATTTTGATAAGAAATATTTTTTTTTTTAAATAATTGCTATGACCTAGGTCATATACAATTATTTTGGGCCCTACTCAACTAGGCCAAATGTGCCTGTGCCAGAGTCAGGGGAGATGGTGGTAATGAAGCATTAAAATGGAATGACCATGTGTAATTTTATGCCTAAATTTAACAACATTGTAAATTGGGAACAGTGTAAGAGGTGTGATCAAAAAGTAAGATAACTTTTCAAATTTCAAATTTCTTTGATTATCATGGCGTAGTGCATCAGGAGTTCTTACCACAAGGTCGTACAGTTAATAAGGAGTATTACCTTGAGGTTATGCGTCGTTTGCGTGAAGGGATATGAAAAAAATGCCCGGAATTGTGGAAAAATCAGTCATGGTTCATTCATCAATATTTATTTTGTCCCCTTCAAAGTAACCCCCCTCAGATACAATACACTTGTGCCAACGCATTATCGTGGCGATAATGCGCCAGCTCACACGTCATTGCTTGTTCGTAATTTTTTGGCCAAGAATAACACCTGAATCATGCCACAGCCACCGTATTTACCGGATTTAGCCCCCTGTGACTTTTTTCTGTTCCCGAAACTGAAGAAACCCGTGAAAGGACGGCGTTTTGCAACAATTGAGACATAAAGACCGCATAGCTATATGAGCTGAAGGCTATACCAAAAAGTGCTTTGAGGATTGGAAAAAGCGTTGGCACAAGTGTATTGTATCTGAGGGGGGTTACTTTGAAGGGGACAAAATAAATATTGATGAATGAACAAATATTTTTTGATAAAAATAAAAAGGCACTTTACTTTTTGATCACACCTTGTATGTGTGACGGTTCTTAGCGAACCTACATACAAACTTTCCCTTAATATATTGCCCATGATTTAAATTAATTTTTTAATGTTTTGTTCTTAATCAATTGAAATATTACCATATAAAAGCTTGGATCATTCCTATTCCTCCATGAAAATGAAGGAGTTGAATATTCCTCAAACATGGGAGCTCCCGTTGAGTCCGCACGAGAATTTTGTTCCCTATGTAGTACCATGCATGAATGATGGGTATGTCCACCAATAGCCATCCGCGGATACAAATTGTCTATTAAAAAAAATGTAGATTTCTTCGATAGACATTCCCGTTTTTGACGAAATTTTTCAATAACCTTTGGCTGTGGAGCAACGATGGATTTTTCGCACACCTCATCAGACTCTCTGTATAGAGGGAAGTGCTGAAATACAAGAAAAGATTTGTGAGAAAAAAACGCCAAAAATATTAGTTAAGGTGAGAGTCAATTCATCTACTAGTGATAAGGGATTGCAATTGTCCGATGGTTTATTTAAGTTGCATATTTCATAAAATAAAAATAAAAATAATTCTTATTTTATGAACAATGTAACATTTATAGTTTGATTAAATATTTAGAAGATTTGTATGGTGAATTGAAAAATAATTAGAGAGGCAGAGTTTTTGAACTCTCTAGTTCAATATTTCTCTAGTTCTAGTAGAATAATGGTTTAAGAACAGCGCTGATTTTTCTATAGAAGTGTTAACTAGTATCCAATAATATGAAACACTCTTATAAGATTTAACAAATAAAAGATAATAAAACTTAAAATAAAAAAAAATAATTAACTGTATTGTGGATAAATAAAAGGTAATTTTAGAGTACCTACATTGATAAATTATTGCAATTCTGTATCAGTTGTTAGATACTTTATCAACTGTTGCAATACCTAATTTAAATTATGAATTATGCAAACCAATTGTATAAAAATTTAAATGCTGTGTGAAACAACTAATTGCCAATAGTGTTAGTATGAGACGCTATAACAACAAATATTTAAATATTTAAATACCTGTAATAATATTGGTTGACTGTAAAATAACTTTGGTTCCTGTTTACATTTATCTTCTTTGTTGCAATTTAAAATTTCTGAAATAAAAAAATAAGTATTACTCTTAATAACGGAGAGGAAAGAAATCTGCTAAAAACTAATATTTAAACATTAAACATTATGTTAAATTCATATTTATGTTTTAACTTTAAACATTATGTTATTAAGTATTGCACGATTAAAGTATCTGTACTTCTGGTACCATATTTTTTTTTTAATATATCAGTTTTTTTTATAATACCAATTTAAGAGCCTACATTTTATATAGTAAATATATATGTTTTATAATTATATATCACATAATTTTATAAAAATCCATTGCGTTTTGAGAAACAAAAAAAACAATTGAATATTACAAACATTCAAAAATTATCACATGATTGTTGATATTTTTCCATTTGAAAGACAAACAATTCAGTACCATACCTCTTCTCAACTTTAATAAATCAATAATTGAAGACGCGTGGTTAAGCCCATACATCACCCTGCAATTTTGTCATTCTAAATATATACATGTAGATCATTTCAGAAAATGAGAATAAAATATTCCCAAAATGTGGTATTTATATAACATCAAAATATTTTAATCAAAACAATTATATTGTTATTTGTGCAACAATACATACTTGAAATATTCCTGACTTGTTCCTCCGCCTTTTTACAAAGAAAGCAGCCATCGCCCTCCATTGCCATTGAATTCACCAAAACAAAATGAATATTCTTCACCGTGATCAACTTCACCATTGAAGAATTCATATTTGAACGAAATCGTTGCTCCAAATGCTTCGACATTCTAAACAACAAAAAAAATATGTAAGCACATTTTTTAAACATCATAAAGATTTCAATAATACAACCATAAAAGGAAAATAAACATAATAAATTTTAATATTTCGTCTTAAGATTTATTTTTTTTTACTTAAATAACAGAAATGATGGCATCCTCAAAATTAATTAAATAAATTCCCAGCTATCTTACTTTAATAATGTTTCCTTTAAAGTATAACAATATAGATGTAGCTTCTTTTAAGCTATTCCAAAGTAGGATACTAAGAATTTTCTATTGAGAGTGTAGATATAACGGTCTAGGAGACAGAGATGGGTGATGAAGGTGGGTAAGGATAAATGTAGACAACCATTTCACACTGTTTCCTATGTTATTATCCTCTGAGTTCAGACAAACAAGCTGCTATGGGTGGATTATTGATGGTACCTTAAGAAAAATGTGTGACACCACCTAAATATTTTTTTTGTGGATTTAAATATAAATATATAAAATCTTCCATGGGAAGTTTAACTCATTCCATTTTTTTTTTATACAATTTAAATATTCTACAATTTCTTTTTACACAATTTCTTACAATTTCGGTAATATGTAAATAACTATTATATTTTATTTTTTTTTATTGATATATATATTTATTAGGTAACATATTAAAGTATTATATGACATAATTAAATAAAAGAACTAAATAAAAAATTTCTTCCAAAACCTCCAACACTGAGAGTGTACCAAGGACACTGGCTGTGTTTCCATGCACCACTTCCAAACTGACTCACTAAGCAAAAAATAAACCCCCAATCCCCCGACTTCTCTTTCAAGAGTTTGCCAAGCTTATCAGCAAACTCTAGCGCATCGGGAGACGATGGACATGTCCATGGACCATGTCTCTACGGCGAATGCTACAAAGTTATAATTCGTTAAAAGTTCCTTGTACTTGCGTTGCTTGGAATAGATGGTGGCCCGCGCTGCTGCCCCAATCTGTTTTGATGTGTTGTAAACGTGGCTTTCTGCGACTGTCTCTACACACGTCTCATCCCATGTCAAGGCTTTGCCATGTCCATGGTACTAATGTAACTCCATCTGGCCTTTTCCCATCTATCAATGTCATGCCGGAAGGCGGGGAGCAAGTGTTTTTTTTTTTAAATGTTTATTGCATTATGGCACGACCAACGGCCAGCACTCCTCTGGCACAAAACCTTTTTCTGAATATGTAATTTGAAAAAATATATGTATAACAAAGACTGCAGTGTAAAAAAATAAAACTCAATTCGTTACCTACCCATAATGAAAGCCAACATCATGATTACCAGCTATGACAATTAAAGGAGTTGTTTTATCAACTGCAAATAGTGAATTGAACCTTTTTACATAGTAATCAAATTCTTGGTCGCTAGCCCACAAACCTTCATCAAATATATCACCTAAAAAGAACAAAACAATAATAAATAACATTCTGAACAAATTGTGACAATAGTGTGTCTGAGCGGCATACGTTGTAAAGTGTGGATCTTCCGATCTCTCAGACGAAATTTAGAATCTGAAGCCAAAGAGCGAAATGTGAATGTGTAAGCTGAAATATAGTAATATCATGAGGATGCTATTAAGCTATTAGGACTATTAAGACTGTGAGTTACAGCCTTAATAGCTTGTAATAACTACTTTAAAGTGAATTTTTATTGGTCACTTTAATATGAAGTTATTTAATATCATCTACTTATTCAATAGTTAACTTAGGAACATGGATATAATATAGAATATTGGAGTATATAATACTGGTACAGAATGTAAAGGAGATTATAGACTAGGCAACAAAGGTTAAAGGGTTTTTATGAGATGGAAAGACTTGATCAGGCTCTCACAATTAAGTTAATGTCATTGCAATAGGAAATTCTACTTTGTTTGAGTGTGACTCCCCAACCAAATATTTTTTATTTGAACTAGAATTATTATAACAATATTTTGTATATTCGGTGATATTGCTGGTATTTATTGGTGGCAAAAAATGTGAGATATAAGGAGCTATAAGATTGTTTGTTCCATTAAATAAGCTTGCTTGGATCTGCTGGTTGGTATTGTGCGCTAGAATGTATTTATGTGGTATTTGAACAATCAGTTGTGCGGAATTGCAATGGAAAATCAGAGGTAAATAGAATCTATCAACAACTTTATTTTTGAACATCATAATATATATGATAGTGTAAAAAATACTGCTTATCAAAATTTACATTTTCTCTAGATCAGATTTTCTGCAATAAATCGTTTTTTAATAAGGTTTTGAATATGTATTCACAGTTCCTTTTGCTTTGTTTGCTATGTAAATATCCTCACCCCAGAACATGCTCCACTTCTTTGAAATATTTCAGCATAAATCTATTACTGACAAGACAAGAAGAAATGACTCAGCATACCCAATATGAAAATAATATCAGGTCTATGAATAGTGACAGCTGCTTGGAAGGCTCTATGCATCTGCCACTCTCTTCTCAATTTATCCCACCAATGTCCATTTCGGAATCCTAGCAAATGCGTATCAGCTAGTATCATGGCATGAAGCGGATGAAATGTAATTTCATCTATCAATGCAGGCCACACGCACTACAAAAACACATTAAATAATGATTGTACTTTTATTAGATACTTTTATAACTTAATATACTCACTTTCTATATTGAATCTTTCAACCTGGTATGGGGAATAGGGCATACTTCGCCTGAATCTCCTGCAAAATTTTAAGACATTTGTCGAGTCTTGCCGCACCTGAGTTTTCTGTTCCTTTCTCCCCATAAAACCCCATTCTTAATTTGCAGCGCAATGCTTTAGTGGGCTAACGAGAAGTTGCACTTAGAAATAATTTCCAACTATCTAACACCTAAAGGGCGCAAGTAATTCTTTTTCTTTGTTTTGTGACCTGGAACCTACAGTTATGACTATCATATTATGCGAGTACTGTTTAACCGCGGATTGAAGAAAACAGATATGGCATATTAACAGCTGAGGCGTATCAACTATGGCGAACCATGGCTGAAAAAAAAGTAAAAATCGGCCAGTCTCTCTCTCTGTCCTCGTTGTTTTATTTATCTCTTTTTTGTCCTACTTTTGTAAGTCTTGAGCCTATGTAGCAATATTTTCTAATTGCATTTTAAATATGCAAAACGATTTAAATATTAATCTGTAATATTGTATCTAGAATTAATAATGAAATAAATTAAAACAATATAGTATATTATATTATGGTATCGTATGGTATATTGGTCTTCAAGAAAAGATATGAAGTTTCTATGTGCAAAACACCTTAAAAACCATCTATGTTATGTATCTATGTCTAGTAGTCATAGAATTTGCAGCTGATTTTAAATAATTACTTATTACAAAATTATACTCTCAAGGTAAAATACGGACTCCAAATATATGGGGGATCTGGGTTTTTTTTTAATTGTCCTTGTAATGATGCAATTTTAGGCCACTTTTAGAGAAAATAAATTGTAAAACCCTATACAATTAATTATAATGTTGTAATTTTTACAAACATACAACAAAGCAAAAATCTTTGTTGTACGGCAAAACGAATGATCTAACTCTTTTATTGATCACATATATAGATAACATTTAGAGCAAAAATTCATCGAAAGCCCCCAACTTCTCGAAATTCCTTAGATATAAAGCTGTATTACTGAATTTACCCAGTAGTAAATTTGTCACAAAATCGCTAAAACGCCGAAAGCATTCTTTTATTTGATATTGCTTATGGACTGCCGCATTTTCCAAGATTTTTTAAGGGGAAACCACTCACCATGAATGTCGTCACATAATAAACAAGAAACTCATTGAAAAATAGGGTAAAAAAAATAAAAAATATGGTTGAAACTAAAAACCCGGATATCAATCTCCGTTTTAACCGCATATTTAGAACTGTATTTTTATAATTAAATAACTATTCAAAGTTACAACAAAGCATGTAACGCAGAATAATATTAATATTCATTTTAAAGCTGACTGACAGCAGGCAGCTGCTAAATCAGTTAGTTCTTTCAATTTAATGGGCTTCATTATAAATGACTATGGCCAGTGTTAAGTAACAATTATTATGACTAATATAAAAAAATAATACAGATCTATTTAGACAATAAGCTAAATATTGATGTAGAAAATACATTTTATAAAGTAAAAAAAAAATGGCATATAAAAATACAATAAAACGTAATAGAAGCTTATATATCGTAGAAAATAAATCAGTTTTCACATAATAGTTCAGTCAACGAATGGGCCAAAAGGGGGTGTAAAGTGCGTGAGCAGGGACCCTAAGAATTGTGTAGATCTCTGCTCACGAACTCAACACATCCTCTATCTATTGAGTAAACTAACCAGCCACGGAACATGGTGCTGTTCGGTGAGAAACAATAAATATATTGTTACTAGTTTCTGATTTGGCGATTAGACAATAGATCCTTCACCGGATAACTTAGCCATTTCCAATTATTTACTGATATGAACTGTTGTGACTGGGAGAAATAAAAACAAGCATGTAAAATAGAAATAAAAACACCATCGGCACATGTTGAGTATAGTCAAACTAGTAAAAAAAAAAATTAATGAAATATGATTTTTGATTAGAAGTACCTACAACGTAATTTAATTAATTTGCTATATAAAATTATTTAATAGATTAATTAAATGAATGTATTATAAGAGAAAATATTTACGGAGAAACACATTTTAAATATTGTTAGTAGATAGAATTATGGAACATGATTATTTAAGGGAAATTAAAAAAATATATATATTCAAATGACCTTTCTCTAACCCGCATTCACAAAAGAAAAGTCTAAAACCCTTAATTTAAAAGGGTGAGTCGGAATACAACAGTAAACAGTAAAATAAAATTGTGAAAACTTCTACTTTGTTAAGTTTTGGCAATTTAATAAACCAAACTTCAGTAAGAAGTAAGAATAAGGTTGAATCCCTGCATATGAAAAACAATAGTTAAAGTCTTAACATTAGTTATAAAACATTACATTACACATTATACATTATACATTATACATTATAACATTTTATTACAATTAACCAAAATCTTCATAAGTAATAAAATATTATTCATAATATAATAATAATAATTATATAATAGGGTAGGAATTTAAGGTTATCTACCAATGTTCTTAAAATAAGTTTTCTTTATACAAGAGTTATTTAAAACAGTATTCTAAAATGTTGAAAAGTGCTTTTCACAGAGAAAAAATACAATATTACATCATTATGTAGTACAATCAACATTAGTATATTATATATTAAATGTAGATGCTTCTATTCACGCAATAATAAAAAAAATAAGGCGCATGTTATATTGATTCTCATAGTCATAGTCTCATATAATATAACTTTTCAACTTCGTTAAGTTTTAAAAGATCGTTGCTTATGAGGCATACTTTAAATACTGTAACACATAGGTGGTACACTACTAAAAAAATCCAGATGTCGGTTGAAATTGAACTCATAGTACGTCGCATATTTAAAATATCGTTCGATCGAAGATATATTCGCATAAAAAAAAGAAAAATTTTGAACCATTATCTGATATTTTGCTTAAATTCTTGGAATGAAGTTTGACATCAGTTCTCAGACGGTAGATTAATTGATATTCATCGACTTGCATAGTCTAGACATTTAAAAGTCGTATTCATAAATCGTATGGCAAGGATGGTCAGGCAGGCCCGTATGTACGAGCGTGAACTTGGCCCTGCTTGCTCCAGCCCCGCTTTTTTATGTCAATAAATCCAGTTGGATTCTATTACAATTCTAATACATTCTAATACCATTATAAAGAATCGTCCTCATTAGGCGTGGTTTTTGCATATCTCCTTCGTACATTTTTGAAAGGTCGCCCATCACTAAATAATAAGAGTTACTTAAAATCTTCTTCGTAATTTTGGCAATTACGTTCGCATCTGTTTAAAATTTTTTCTTTCGGCAATTTCCGCCGACATTACTAAAATGTCTGTGATGAAATAAAAGCGTAATAATTATTGATTTAAATTTAACGATTATTATTCTTCTAAAAATAAAGTTACAAAAATATTTCATGCAGTGTAGTATGTATTTATTTATTTATTCTAGTACTTAATGATCACTTATTATAATGAAATGATCACTTATATCCCGGTCATGTACAATTATTTGTGTATACGTGGCGCGTCGAGCCGTTGCCTGACCTTGGCAGAGCGCATGCGAGCAAAAAGGGAAGTTGCACGAGCACTTTAGGTAAAATTAATAAATTTGGGCATGAATTATTTTCGCATTTTTTTTTTAAATTTCTTATACGTAATAGGAAGCAGAAACACCCCCCTTAGCAGCACCGTGAGACTGATCAGCATAAAGAACGTTGGTACAGTAAAGAATAGTTAAATAAATTTAGAAAGGTTATAAACACCCCCTCCCCACCTGATAATAAATGTATTTAAATAATAAAAAAATATATAGGTTTTATCTCAATTAAGAAACATCTTCATAGAAAATTAAGATTTACAAATACTTACCTAAAGTAGTACAATAATTTACGTCCATTCACTAAGATGTAGCTTATAAGGATAAATGTATTTATTGACAAATGTTTTTAGCTTTTATACATACATTTATGTTTTCTTAAACAAAGTAGGTAACTTCTTAGCTACCCCGTCCTATGGCTGATGTTTTTGACGCCGCGTATATATAACCTACATTAGGCATTTCGCGTCCAGTCCCTGTTCAAAATGCGCTTATCTGAAGAATTATCTGAATATACAGAAAGCAGTTCCTTATAGATAATTTTATGCTCTATCACATGATATTAGTTTGTTTCTGCCCTCTCGCATATATGACCTACATAATAACGATCAAAGGCGCCGCGTATATACCTACATTAGGCATTTTGCGTCCAGCCCCTGTTCAAAATGCGCTTATCTGAATAATTATTTGAATATACGGAAAGTAGATTCTTCACAAGTGTGAGGACAAAGTAAAAAGAAAAAGTTTGGTATTACTAATCACATAGTACACATAATCACATAGTATAGTATACATTCTTAGGAGGATATTTATTAATAATTTTTAAAGATAATAATTTTTAAATAAAACAAAACCGTTACTTATTTTTATCCCAAATTACCCAAATACCTTTATATATATTGGGATTTATTACCCAAATACCTATATATATATATAATGGTTCAGTACTTATTTGTTTACCGTATTTTTGTTATTTTTACAATTTTCTAATGTCTACAATTTAAACATAATTCATCTGTATTAATATTTTTTTTTGCTAATCAATAACGATGTCAAATATTTTTTTACATTAGTTCGCAAATGTTAGTATCAAAAAGTGTAAACGCGCCCTAGTATGGGTCTGGCCTCGGGGCCCAGGTAATGCTCGTCCATATGTGGGTGGAAATGTCAAAAAATAAAAATATATATATTGACTTTATGGGTATAACGAATTAGGCAGGGGTCGAATTGGATAGATTTGACAACAGTGTTTCGTTCGGCCGCTAGCTAAATGATTTAATTTATTATAACTAGTTTAAAATTCAAACGTGTACGTTTATCATCTTTGCGTAAAAAATATAGTTTTAGTGACCGCTGTCGTTTGTGCTGTTCGTTTGCCGTGTGCGACATTAATTTTATTATCAAAAATGTCCGTCCACTGGAGTTCGGAAGTAATAAAATGGGAATTCAAAGACTTACACGCGACAGCAATGTCAGTTGATTGGTCGGGGAAACACGTATTATTAGCCGGGCGGCGTTGTTTAGCTATAAAGCAACTGTGTCCAGATGAAGATGTTAATGACTCTATAAAAAAATTCCCTCGCCGAAGTAAATATGATGCAGCCGGTGCAGAATGGTGCCAAACACAACAAGGGCAACGACTATGTGCTATTTCGGTATTTAAATTTGGTCAATTACCTAATTATTTTATTTCTCTGTGGTGGCAATTTTCTTGTTTCCTATTATAAAAAAAATGCATGAAAGTACGTAAACAAAATCATTTAAAACCTGTGGTAAGTACACTAATAGTTGTCGCTTCAGTGTACCTTAATACCAAAATGAAAACCATAATCAAAATTAATTGTGAATCCCAGGGCCGCGTTCCGTGCATGTGACAGACTTTGATTGTCCTTCAATTTTCTTATTCCATACCTCTTTATGACCGCGGGATAGCTTTCGCCACTCAAAAGCTGAAGAATTTTCACTGTCCATTTTAAGCATTAAATTGATTGCATAAGTGAAGCCATTTCGTTTGATAAACAAGTCACATATAGGTATTTTCTGATGTACTTCACCAAAATATCTTATTTGCCTTAAAGATCATTTAGAGTTATAAAGCTCACGACTGAGGATTTCACAGGTCTATCACGGTAAATACATTCCCCTCAGGATGACTCCATGAGCATTACCACCAGACTGAGCTAGGTAATGGAAGTAGAATGTGGGCAGTGACTGCCGGCTATGGATTGCTGCACCGCCCACCCCCCACTCACTGACAGCCGGTAGATTACCTGGGGTCCGAATTATCAAGGTCCTACTGTAATTTCAAAATAAATTTTGCATTTTCTTACTCGGAGATTATAATATTATACCTACCTACCTCTCAAAAATATTAATATTATTATTTTGCTTCAAATGACTGATAAAACAACTTAAAGGCGGCAAGTACACTAAATGATAGTGGCCAAGTAAAGGCATACATACACCATCTCTTGATATTCTATTCTGATTCACTCTTGAGACAAATATCCTTTTTAGTATGTTTTCAATCGTTCCTAAGTGTTAGCCCTAAAGAAGATATTTTTACATTCATCTCAATCATTCCAGAGTAACCAAAGAGTTGATGTGTACCACTGGAGGAATGGTGATCTTACATGTACCAATTCTTTAAGAGAGCACACGAGAGCTGTTAGCGACACTCACTGGCACAGACAGGACCACAACCTGTTGGCTACTTGCTCTATTGACACATTCACTCATCTCTGGGATTTGAGGGATACCCGCAAACCTGTATTGTCTCTTTGTGCTGTTGGTAAAAAAAATATTTTGTTACTTTGCTTTCTTTACCACAACATGATATCAGGGATGGAAAAGTCAGTATTTTGAGGATCAGAGGTCACGTAAATTAAAATTTTACACTGTTAGCTCCACGTCCCCAGTGATTAAAAAATGAAGGGTATATTTCGATGCTCCCAAAGAAAAGTATCGTATGTGACAAAATTAGGCTTTTCAGATTCTATGTTTTTCCAGTACAATTTTGTAAAGTATTGTATCTATCTAGCGCTAAAGAAATCAGTTTTTTAACTAAGACATAATATAGTATATACCAAATTATAGTATTTTATCCAAAAAGCATAAAGAACAATGCAAAATTAAATTATATACTTCACAACTACAGTTAACTGCGCGACGAACTGTTGTCATCAGTAGTCGGTGACAATTATGACAATAATGACGCAGGTACCCTCTGCAGCTTCAGGTGAAGATGTTATACAGCCTAAGAAGTTATATATTTGTTCTACCACACTAATGGATCTATAAAACATTTGTAATCTTTAAAACCACCTCAATTAACATCCATTGTTAATTAACCTCAATTAAGATTAAATTAATTAACATTACATTACATACAGCGCATGGTAGTTATGCACCTACACTATACAAGTGGGGAGAGGTCCATTAACCAAGTTTTGAATGTGGAGCTAGTTCAAAGCCATTCCAATTTAAAATAATATGGATTTCATTTAATATTTCAAATTTACAAAAATATTATACAATTCAAGAACTGTTTTGATCAGCAACTACCTCAGTAACAGAAACGCAAACAGACCCATAAGTTATGCTGTCTGTCAATTAACAAAAAAAAAGAAAGTAAAATAATTTACTCAGACTATTTTAATACAAAACCTACAAATTTTGTATTTCAGCTGGCGCTTCTCAAGTTCAGTGGAACAAAGTGGGGACAAACATTCTTGCCACTGCCCATGACGGTGACATAAAGGTTTGGGATAAAAGGAAAGGATCGTCTCCTGTGCATTATATTTCAGCTCATCTATGTAAAATACACGGATTAGACTGGAGTCCTCATCACGAATATCAGTTAGTAACGTCAAGTCATGATGGCAGCATTAAATACTTTGACATCAACAACCCCAGAAGAGCGGAAAGCACTATTACAACTAATTTTCCCGTCTGGCGTGCAATGTATACGCCTTTTGGGAGTGGATTAATAACTGTGGGAGTTGGTTGGGGCGGAGTCGCACGTGGAGACCAGGCTGGAGTTATTGGAATTTGGGTTGGAGGTACTTTGACGCATCGCCTTGTTGGCCATGCTGATATGGTGCTCCAAATGCAATGGAAACCGAACACAGTACCGTCAAATTATCAACTAGTTACATGGGCAAGAGATCAAACATTACGGGTGTGGGCGATGCATCCAATGTTATTGAAAATGTGTAATCATTACTTGCCCGAAGAAAATGACACTGAAGAAGATTCGGTCTGTGAAAGTTAGTATGTTTTCTCTAACTGTACTAAATTGTCTGTTGCTTCTTATTTTATTGTGTCTATTTTATATTTTATTTTATAGACATGAGTTATCTTTCGACCTCGGAATCTCTACTTGATTCATCATTAAATGAAAGTTCACAAGAAATCCAAATGGTGCGATGAGTAATTTCTTAATCTCAACCTAAAATATGTTGGTAAGCATCAAGCTAATAAACTCACGTTCTTTTTATTTATAAAGGTCAAATTTTCTTCACAAAAGTCATCAGATTCACTCGGTGATGAATTTGAATCACTTCGTGATATGGCCAATGTAGTGGTCACTGACATGAGTATGGACGCTCGGACTTGTACAATACGATCAGAAGGAAATGACCTAGTTGCTAATCTGCAAGTAACATTTCCTCAATCCCCCTCTGAGCTTTGCATGCCACGATTTGCCTGGCTCGCTGGAACCACTATTGAAACACAACAAACTATTAAAATTTTACAATCAATCAATTTAACCGCATATCAAAAAGTAAGAGCTGGGCAGCCTTGTTTAATTCATTGCTTGAAAACATTAAGAAGTTGCATCGATCAGGTGAATATATTTTCCATTAAATTATTTGAATACTAACTTAAAAAATATTCCTAATGTATATTTTCTTTTTAGATTCCTGCTAAGATAAAAGATGATTTAAAAAATAAACCGCCTTTAGGGAGTAGTGAAAATGCAGGAGACACCTGTATACCTTATCCACGAACATGCGGTGCAAAGTGGTGTGGGATTGGTAATCTCGTTGTGTTCAATAAACCACAAAAGAAAGTTACCATGAGACCAGAGAGTAGCACACCACGCTCATTAACTTCCTTGACGTCGATGCAAGGCAGCTTTGTCGGAAGTCACCACTCCCTTTCTCCGCACTCGACCTTAACGCCATCGCCTACTAATTCCTCTGGATTCCCGCAGCTACATAGACAGTCATCGCATTCAATCACCACATTTTACTTTCAGGATAGATGGGTGAGGTTTGGTATTCATATAATTAGAAGTATATTGCTTTCAAATATAATGCTAAATCATTAGGTTTCTGTCTCAGTATTTGTTTTGAATATGTACCTAAGAGCAAATCGTTGCCCCCCTGCGCCCACTTAAAAGGAAATATTAAAACTCGTTGACCGTACAACTTGATCATAGAAACACATGGTGTAAAAATCCCATTGTAATCAAAGATCACAGTAATGAGAACCTTGACTTTTGATCAAACTTGACATGCTTTTTTAGGCCTTAGCTCTCTCTTCTGGAGTCATCAATTGGGAACATTGCACCTTTGTTTCAACGTCATATCCATACACTCATGATTCATCACCGGTTATGACCCGTTTGAGCAATTCTGAGTCGTCAGCAATTTCATCCAACATTTGCTGGGCCATATAAGTCTTTGCGATACTGCTTTGTTGAAGATTTAACAATTTTGGCGGTCACTTGAGACATGCTCAAAATACTGGTAATTATAAGATCCGTATGAGGCACCAAACTTCCTCTGCAACCTCCTTAATAGTGATAAAATAGTTTTTTATAAAAAAACCAAAATTACAGTATTCACTTTTTCTGCTACCTTATTATGTATATAAAGGGTTATGTGTAATTATGTTTTATTTAGAAAACTCCTTCCCGTCGTTCAGGAAGTATGAGCAGAGGAAGAGGTAATTCTGCTACCTCCAGTTCACCCCGAATCGTCATCTACGCTGCAGATGGCTTATTTTATGTCAACAAAAAACTAGCCGAGCAATACCTTATCAAGGAAACCTCTCCCATTGGTAATTACAAAAACAATTACTTTTTACATAATTCATTATTAAGTATTTTATGATAGGTCTAGCTGCCCATCCCGGCTTCTCAGAGATTTTTTTTTTTAATTTTTTAAAAAAATTCTTTATAAACATTTTTTGATACAAAGAGGTTTTTTTATGTCACAAGGGACAGTGTCACATTTATTGCTTTTCATGGCTTTGTATCTCTGCCTTGTTCAATTCCAGCTACGGTAAGTGTCTGACCTTATGTTTCATAGTTTATCGTCAGGCAGATTCTAATTGAAAATTGAATTTGTTTAAAATTAATCTGTCAGACGTACAAGCCACTTTTACGAAAGATGCGCCGGATGCCCGCAGAGATTTAAAAAAATGTACTAATTACAGGTGCTTACTAAAATGCTTATTTTATTAGGTTTTAAATTTTAAAACTGTGAATGTTATCTTGATAACCTGCACTTTAGAGTATGGTTTGATTCAAAATATATGTTTTACGTAAAATTTGTGCCAAAGTTACAAAATATTTTTTTTGAAGCAAAATTTTATTTTTGATGCTCGATAAATAAAACAAAAAAGTTACTAAAAAAGTTTTAGCATTGAGACCGGTTTTTGTTTTTTCTTTTTTAATGTTTTTAGATATCAAATAAAACTAATTATATATAGTATTTTATATTTTTTACAATGAGAAGAAAATAAAAAATATATATTTTTGGGGATCACAGTCCCTTGTGCAGTAACAATTATTTTTACCGATTTATTAAATAGGAACTATAAGATTTCATTTTTATTACCGCTTTTTAGTTATTCTTCTACCCTTTTATTTCCATTAAATTTGTGTTAATTTTACAATAATAAAAAAAATATGAATGAAAAAATCATATTTTGAAAACATAATTTTTTGATAAAGTAATAAATATTGGAATATCTCTTCTATTTATTTCGATAAACAATGAATTTCTAAATAAAATCAGGTAGAATGATTTTAGTTACAATATTTTTCTAAACATTTATATATTACAATAATTGCCGTTGAAATTTGTAATCAAGTCATAGATTCATAACAAATCTATAGGCTGAACTGCAAAGTTTACCACATATTTACCAAATATTGGAGTATATACATTATAGAATACATATGTGATTTTTATGTGATAAAATTTTATTCAAAATACTTTCGCCAAATGTTTTTACATACTAATATATCAAAATATACAAATTTTTTAATGTTGACAAGCTGTTTTTAATGTTGTTTAATGTTTCTTATGTTGACAAACTTGAAACATGGTGGAGACTGTTGTGGTATACGCAAAATGAAAACATTATTTGTTTTTTAACTCTATGACACACTGGTGCACTTGTATAATATTTTCCAGACTATGTTTATGTAACATTTTTAAAAAATAATAGAGTGTTTTGCATCCAAAACACAGCACGATATCACACTTTGCAGTATCATCTATATCACTACTCTGTTTAAAGAAAGAGATTGCATTATTTTTTGTCTTATAATTCATTCACATGTTGATCATATTTATCACATGAAGCAGTTCCAATGGTTAAACTGTAAATACTGTTTTATTTATAATTTTAAGGCAGACTGGCCAAACTGCATGAGTCGAATCAATCAAAACAATTAAACATCAACTTTTCAAAAGAAATATCCTCACAGTAGAATATTGTACTCATGCCACTAAAAATAGCCTTAACGTAGGGTTAAACATCCCATGGGAAAATAACATCACAAGTATCCAACTTCTTGATCAAATTAAATGAATAATTTAAAATTTAAATCTAGTCAATACCTTCCATAGATATTTTTGGTTTAGTTGATAATGCATTCAATATATATTTTTACTATAAAGACTTCAATCACTTCAAAAATGTTATCATTCTATTCAACTGAAGCCATATTCCCTTCTGCTATCCGTGAGTTCCATAGTAATTCATTTAAAAAGCTGAAAAAGGGGCAAAACAACTAAAATTTAACTTAGTCTTGTTTAACGTAATATAAAGAAAAAACAATTTAAACTCTAGTACTCTTTTCTTTTTTATTCATTATAGAAATGTGTGAGCACAATGCATCAATTGCTGTGGCTAACGGAAGACCAGATTTGGCCCAAACTTGGTATCTGGCTGGTTTGGCAGCTATGTCATTACAAGACCATAATGAGAGAGATCCTAAAATAAATCGGGAATCGATAAGTAGCGCATTTGAAACAAGCGAAGAAAGTATTGCATGGTCGTGCCATCCGTTTGGTTTTAATATGGTGCAATCACTGTGAGTACTGTTCACATTTTATTTTAATTTAATAATATTTAAATACATACAAATTCATTATCTATGTAAGTAGATACATTTTTTATGTTGAAAATGAATACATTGTTTAGTTATTTTTCAGTATTAACCATTATGCCAAAATTCACGATGTACAAACTGCAGCAATGCTTTGCTGTGTATTTAATATAGAAAAAGAAGAATTGGAGAGTGAAATTAAAACAACAGCTAGCGTAAACTCCAACTCCTATGTGAGTACCCGATTATAAGCATTCACTGTTGTGTTAAACAAACATAATATTCATGATTTATTAAATACAGCCTACACCACTCTGGTTCCCTGCCCTCATACAATACAACACTAGATAGTAGGATCAAACCTTCGGTCTGTAACATTTTGGACAGTTTGAAGATCTTAACCTATTCTTACTTTACTTTTTTCTTATAAGATGGACCAGACGCACTCTTTATATGATTTTGTGCTCTACTGTGCCAAATACTAATATGTATTTATAATAATGGTGCCTATCAACTGTGTCACTTCATTTGATCATTTCTGCCAACTTAACAGTATGATTCATTGGCTTGATGTTTGCACCATTGGAATCGCAACGAGCCAATTAGTACCGCAAAATTTATTCAAGTCAATGCAGCGTCTAATACTATTTTTAAATTTTTAACACACTGACGCACTTCCGTCCCAGCCATCACATCAGCGGCCTCGTGTTTTTTTTATTTAATTTAATTTTTTTGAAAAGTTATACATGGTAGTGTATATATCTAACAAATATTTGAAAGTGTAAGAGTGACAAATATTTGACAAAACTTGTTAATATAGTGAAAAATTGTATAGCCAACAGGAAAAGATCGATAAAAGCAGTTGTTTTTTTTTTTTAAATTGCAAGAGATAAAAAAAATTAAAGTAACATTTTATAATAAGGAATTTCATGGTGAATCAGAGGATACCTGATTTGTAAAGATTGCACTATGGATTTTATAGTAGACGAGTGAGTTCTTTAAATTTTCCTTAGAAATGATTCCATTCTCAACCCTTTTTGGCGCCAAATCCTATGTCAACGGGTTATTATTTTACTTTTCACGCATTTGAATAAGAATTTAACTTTAAAAAATTGAATACAAGTCTTTCAAAATGAACAGTAATAATAATACTCGGTATTTTTTCTAATTAAGCATAATTAGTATGAATTTATACATAACAAAACTGTTATTGGAAATGCATGTATTTAATTAAATTATTTGATTAACCACATGGACATAAAACAACAAAAACCATCCTTTTATTAATATCTGTATTCGACTTACCCATCATTTGTAATTTCCAAATTTGACTAGAATACTTGATGAAAAGCGCCATTAAAACTTCACAGATTTTTTTTCACTATTGATAATAATGTAAATAATTATATTTTGGTTAATTTTTAGCACAGTGGAGCTGTTTCTCCTTATGGCCAAATTAATGAAATAACTGTTGATGGATGGTCCGTGCCTTTTATAAAGAGGCATAGAAGTAATTCATGGTCTGAGGTTATTGATGGATACAGTTTAAATTCAGAAAAATCATACCATGTAATCAATAAAATTGAAACTCCGGTTAGGAATCCCTGTTCTCTGAATGCTGGCATTGTCCAGCAGTACCATTGCTTCTTAAAAATTTATGCTGATATTCTTCATCGGTGGAATTTACTAGACTCAAGAACACAGGTAATGATACTCCAATTCCACTAGTAGGTCCATTATTTATATTAAATGAGGCTCTATGACCCAATATATCCTGATGATAAAACAATATTAGACCAACGTTAAGCAAATATAGTTGCTATTATTTTCTGATAGCCTTAAATAAACCCGCTTGGTCAACAATAAGTAGTCAGCTCCTCAAACCCGCTTACTGTGGACACATAGATCATCCATATAAAATAAATTAAATATTTAAGAGGAAGAATGTCAGATTGCAATCATCTTACCCCCGAACAATCAGAGAATAGAATTCACTTAACGCATCCGTTTTGTCCCCATTTTCTGTTCATCTTTACCATGCTAAATATTACCTGCTATCACCTATCACTTAGCTACACCACCAAAGTCAATCTTCAAAGGTATACATAAATAAATAAATAAGGACAGACAAAACAGTTTATTACCCTTCCCCACATTAATACTAATAGTGGCGTAGTATTCATGGTATAACTGTTCAGAGATCACGAATTCGAACGCCAGTAGATCAAATTTGACCAGGTTCCTTTTTGTCGCTGATAATATTTAACAGCGCTTTCCTCAATACTTACAATCGAGACATATACAAACACGCATCCAATCACAGGCTTGGAAAAAGTTATCTGACAGTGATGAATGACTTTGCATCATAAATACACCAACAAGGCAGCAGGAACTGCCCTCAATCACCTCAATGACAAAAACATTACTTTTGTTTCGTTTGTCATTAAATAAAATATTTTTAAATTCTCACTCCTTGTAGAAAATTTATATAATAATTATATACATTTTATAGATTAGTGTCTATTACTGCCACATGCAGATGAATGGGCAAATCAAGCATAAGTACGCTAAGTGGTAATACGCTAGTGCGAGTGTAAATTAATTTTAATCTTTTTATGTATTTTTTTAATCTTTTTATGTCAACTTTACACACAATTGTATGTAACATTTTCTTATATGTTGTACTGTAGGTTTTCCAAATAAACAATAAATAAGTAAAGAGGTTTAATTTGATCTTATGGATAAAAAAAACTCTAAAGAACTAAAATATTTTTTCTAAAATTACAATTTATTTAATTATTTGCATTTGAATCTTTTCTTCGTCTTGACTTTCTACTTCAGTTGTTAATTACAATTTTGCAGGTCATGAAACACGTCACGAATAAAAACGACACTCCAGCCAAACACAGTGGCATTGAACTCTTAAGCGAGTGTTCCATATGTAAGAATGTAATGAGGGAAAGTCGATGTTTGAAGTGTTGCAATGTAACACTTAAATGTATAATTTGTAATATTGGTGTCCGAGGCTCAGCCAATACTTGCTTGGCTTGCGGCCATGGCGGCCACACCAGACACCTTCATGATTGGTTCAGTCGGTATGAAGTTTGCCCTACTGGTTGCGGTTGTAGATGTATGAGAGAGACCAGCTCAATATGGAAAGGTTAGGTCATTTGTGTAATCTAACCTCTACGCTTTAAACATATTGTCAGTTATATAAGTTATTTGGTCATTTTTTAAAATTGAATACCTACTTCACACATTTATGGATCTTTTCATTTCAGAGAGCGGTTACGACTACATATCATCTCAATGATAAAAGTTAGTCCTTTTCGAGACATACAATTGTCTTATGATGATCACATGAAAGCCAATAATGAAAATGTGGCATTGTTCAATTTGAGTGTTTTATTAAGAGATTTTGTTTAAGGTTGCCATTAAAGTTTGAATAAATTTTGAGGTGGTTTTTTTTACAAAATTTTATCCATTATGCTAGTATTAAAAAAAAATAAAACTTTAACGAACTATAATATTGTTTTTAGCAGTTTAATTTATTAAGCTAAGAAATTCACTAGCGTAGACACTTCTCTGTTGATTTGTGACAACCCAAAACTCAAATTCATTAGTAATTAACGTCTCTCCCAAATGGTCATATATAACAATAATAAAATGTTTATATTCAATTTTGTACAATGTAATGTGTATTGAGGGCCATAAGTTTTTTCAGGTTTATCCACTGCATACTTTTATTAGAAGCAAAAGGGGCACCAGATTACAGATGTTAGCTCTATGCGCTGTGTCATTATCATTTCTAAAAATCTACAAATACCTTGCCATTCGGAACAAACAGATCTTCCTTCTTCACCTCCATATTTTTGGAATGAAATGGTCACTTTTTGTTTTACCACTTTCAGTCACACTATTGGGTTAAGAAACTCAATATTAATATTTGTTATTGATTCAATATCAACATCTTTCGACGGAATAGATGGAGGTCTGTGACAGACTGACAAATATTACGTACTCTAAAAATAAATAGCACATGGGAAAGTGTTCCCCAAAAATGTACTATAATTGATATTTTGTAACAATTCGTTTGTCCAAAAATAAAAATGCATATCAAACAATATTCTGTCATAAAATGTATAATTGCATAATTGACGAGGCGTGATTGTGGCCAAAGACAATGAACTTTTCCCAATGACAACAAACAAAATTTAATTTTTATGTGACAAAAATTACAGTGCTTACAAAACACAATTCACATCATAATGAATGTTTTATAAAAAAAAATATAAAAATCTTGAGGGCAACATACAAGCCACCATAGAGAAAAGGCTACCAGAGTAAGCTCATATAGCACGGCGCTCGTCGACCCCCAACTTTTAATTGGGGGGTCTCGGTTTGTTTTCCAGTGTCGGCTGTATGTACCTACATGTGTATGTTCTGAAAAATTTCGCATATAATTATTTTAAAACAAATTTCCATATATTCTAAAAAACTAATATTGCTAATACAAAAAACAAATCGTATGACTGTTTATGAATCACATTATGTGGTTATAGTTCACAAAAATTAGGAAGGCACTAAATTTTCACGCAAAAGTAATATATTTTAATACTTGGTTATGTTACTGTTCACCAACCAGAAAAGTATGTTCAGTAAAGATTAGAAAATGATAAAAACAAAATATAAACAAATTAGTAATAACATTTAAAAAATAAAAATATACCTACATTGTTATATTTATTTTTTTGTCAATGTGATTATTTAGGTAGGTTCATTAATACTAAATTATTAGATATCTTTCAATGAAGCAACATGATAACATTACAAAAACATGTTTCTTGGGGTACAAAGCAGTTAAAAAAGATGATTTGTGATGTTTTCCTTACTATAGGTCTCATGATGAAAATGATATACAGGTTGTTCCAAGACCATTCTCGAAGACCTAAGGCGGTGTTCCCTATTACGTGTAAGAAATTGTATAAAAAAATGAGAATATAATTCCTGTCCAAATTTATTCATTTTATCAAAGAGCTCGTGTAAATTCCCTTTTTTCTCCCAGGCACTCGGACAAGGCCGTTTAATAAGCCGGAGCGGCGCGGCCTCGCTAGCGACCGAACTTACAAGAGCGATTTCATATTATCACGTAAATTTTTTACTCGGAAACCACGATGAATTTTGATATAAGGTCAAAATAAATCATATATGAAATCGCAGGGCCAATAAGGTAAATCGGGAATGGTCTAGGAACACGGTGTATGATAATATTGTGTTTTATTTCCTCTAATTAAGTGTAGATGAAAAGAAATGCTTGACAAAATGTTGTGTCGAAACAAATCTGTACACAAAAAAAAACCCTCCTAAACCAACCAATCCAATGTTAGTTTTTTTTATGCGTTAAATGTAGTTGTGTGTTTAATGTATAATTAATAATCGAAATCATGCGGAATAAAACATTAACGCACCAGGTTTGAACCTCTTATCGCATACCTATCGGTCTTTTGCTATTTAAAATAAATATAAAAATAAAAATAGTATTTTGCAGTGGTAACAATAATGCTCGGGCACCCAATGCAAAACAAGCGTTTGTGTGTGTAAGTGAAACACCCTGCATTTCGCACAAAGTGTTTAAGTACCCAAAGTGCATATTAGTAAATCTTTTTTTATTATGTAGTCATTTCTTTTTTTAATTTTCACTTGCCAATTTTTAAATAATTGTTATATTTTTCATTTGCATACTTTCATTGAAACTATTTGACAACAAATATTGATTAGAAATGTGTATAGTGGGTACAAGAATAAAATGAATTATCTTGTAAATTGCTTATAGCTTTCATTTAGCAATTTATTCTCTTAATTTTCAATAAATAAAAGTAGAAATATTAAACAATGGAGACAATAACACAGTAACATTAATTTAGTTTTTAAATTTTACCAACGTTTTGTAGTTAATCAATCCACCATTTTGTTTACAGCCAATTCTTAATAGACACCTGAATATAAACCAAATGAAACAATGTATCACAGAAAATTACTTATACATTTTTATATGTGTTCAGCGGCCTCTGAAAAAAGCTAACTGGTCACTTGAGTTCGCCAAGATGACCGTAGATAAAAAGGCTTGAGTGACTTGGTCAAAGGGATTATGTTAAAACAAAATGCATTTTTTTCTTCTACTTTGAGTAGATGAGTAGCATATGAAAGGGAGTCTACTACTACTGTAATGCATTTTCTAATTTTAAACCCAACCTAATCACTATTTGCAAAGCTTTTGATACATAATAGATTACTATTATGTAATACATAATATTACCATAAATGAAAAATGTAAAAAAAAAATTCAACTTAAAAATCAAATAATGGATGAACATTTTATTAATGGATTCTAGCTATAAAGCTCGTAATTGTTAGTTCACAAAAAAATTATACCAAACCCTATAAATCGTACTCACGACTCTGAATAAAAGCAGTTTTTTCAGTAAAATAATCTTTTTTTGTTTTTCCACTGAGGAAACTAATATTTTTATTAATTACATCCATGCTGCTGAAAGTTAGTTTTGTCGTATCAAAGAGCAATGTTAAAATCGGTATATTTTTATAATTGACAAACCATATTTATTATTTAAAAACACATAATGTTATGTAATCTATTGCAACTAGTTTCAAAATGGTTTTTTTAACTATGAATAAATACTTAGATTACACTGACAAGTAAACGATTGTGCATTGCGGCTAACATATTTTTAATAATTACATTGATCTATGTTTTACAAAACAATTTCTTTTTCTTTTCTTACAATCTACTCGTTGGCTGAGAGCATGCTACCAGTCCATTATGCATTATGCAGTCCATTGGTGAAAACATCTTCATAGACGCGTTGTTCTATTGTAGCAGCTATGTGAAAAATACAAAGAGTAATAAATAATAGGTCGCTAAAACACTACAATCACTACAACACTTCACTAAAACAACTAGAAACTACAATTTAGCAATATTATTCTAATACTAGATATGTGTTTCTACCTCTAATACTAGTTCATAATAGTCCTATAACAAGTTTTCACTGTCTTGGTAGCATTGATAGTCTTTTCAGAAACTGTTAAAATGTATTATTGAATAGCTTAGGGGAATATTATTTATAACTATAGTTTTCCATAATCAAAATGTACTAAAAATCTTCTTTTTTTTATAAAATATCTTCAAATAGTTTATGTAAACGTTACTAAAGCTATATTAATCAGCAATTTTCATAACACAAGAATTAATTAATATTCACATTAGGTACCTTTTTAGAGATTGCTTAGAAATCATTATGAGGCTTGCTCATCAGTTTATTTATATATTTTATTTTGAATCAATTCAAAAGGGTAACTAACAGCTAGAGGGTAATAAAAACTCATTTGGAGCTCATCATATTAACCTGTTAACCGGGCAAGGCGCATAAATGCGTAGGCGTAAACAATATCGGGTTCGGGTAGGACATATGAATGCGTCCTCGAAAATTAATTTGCACCCTGGAACGGACGGGATGTATATTTTCGATCGATTATGATAATAGTCATTCATGCGTGTCTCGAAATGAATTTAATATGCGTATGGAATCAGTACAATTTCGCTATCGTGAGTGATAGACGTGTTTTGTGTGACCAGTGACGGGTACGTGTTTACACTTACCACCTATTTTATTTATCTATTTAATTAAATGCTTACAAATACATACAATGTCTATAAAAATATTTCTATTATTTATTTTTATTTCCAATCTTTTAATAAAATTTTTTTAGTGTTCATCAAAATGAATGAGAGCGATATCAGCGAGGATGAATTCAATGTACAGGCAAGTAAAAGAAGGAGACGCTTTTACTTGTTTTGTGATTCCTTTTGTACTTCAAAAATATTAATAAACGATATATATTTCATAGTTTTTCATTTATTTTATGTATAAATAAAAATATAGAAATATGAAATGACTGTCTTCGGGCGTGACGTATTGAAATGTCCTAGCGAAACAATACGCGCCCGGTACAGTTGCATAATTTGAACGGGAACTCCCCGGTTAACAGGTTAATTTGGCCCATGTCATTCAAACATTGCTGACGAAGTGTTACACTGAGATAAAAAAAAATACATTAAACGGCCCTAACAATGGTTGCAAAACCACGTTGCAGTTATTGTTGGCAACCATTAAATAAATATATTTTCTGCTACTCCAAATGTAGTGGAAGTTGTATAATAAGATTAAATGTTAGAGAATGTATTTTATTTTTTCCTTAACATTAAAACATATTAAATTTATTAAAATTAATATTACATCTCATTAACAAGTTTAGTCGATATTAATGATGGTATCATTGGTACCATAGCGCTTGACTACTATCATAGTTATAACTTGTGTACCGTACCTTTCAAGCAACCTTCTTTTCAGTTCAGGCGGGTAGGTTACATAAATGTAATGGTCCGACAAGCATTGTTCCGCTCCCATATTCTCGTTGGAGCACGAGTCATCCTGTCCACCGCTAGTGCCTGCAGAACCCGCTCTTGCCGGCGAGGAGTGCGCCGTCACCGTAGCCGATGTACTGGCCAAACTCCTGTCATCTGAGCTGTGCATCAATGAAAAGTAATACTAAAGATGTATGATTTTAACCTTTCACCTATTTAAAGCACACTGATTTAATTTTATAAAATATGTTTGTAAATGTGGTTCATTATTAACTTTTACTAATTTTATAAAACAATTATAATTAGTTAATTTCCAGTGTATCAGCTAAAATGCTAAATTAGTTTTATAAAAATAACACTGACCTATCTAACAAGCAAGAACCTACAGGCCCTTTCTTGGCGTTTTTGTATTTTAATGCTTCTTTATATTTTAATAAATCGGAAATGCGAACAGTTATTATTTTTCTCAACCTTTTAGTAGTGGGTTTTTGTTACGGTTAAGCCCCAGGTATTGTAATGTTCGGATATATGAAATTCTCCGCTAACCCCTGCCTTGATGAAAAAGTTACATTTTTAGTAGACAGATATATTCTTCATTCTTCAATTCAGAGCCATATCAATGATCTATATAAATATTAATCAGTTAAAATTAAATGATCCATATTAATATTATCCGTGAAAATATGCAATCATTTGGAATTTACAGTACCAAATATTAGTAAGAGATTCAAACATTTATATAAATATATAAAACTTGATGATTCTTTAAAACTGTAGTAAACCAGAAATATTTGATATTTTTTTTTATTTTTAAAACATTAAAAATAGTTTCTCGATGTTATAATACAAGAAGAAAATCAATATCTTTGCTCTATTTCATTTTTTTTTTAGTGACAGGATTTATGTAGATTTTTATTTAAATTTAAACCTTAAAAATGATTGTTTCCCAGTATTAATAAATACATAAATTAAATATTATACACATATTATCTAATTTTAAATTTTGCTTTCTTTTGGCTTTTGTATTTATAAACAAATTTGTAGAGAAGGGTCGGTAAATATTTGGGTTACCATTTTTCCTATAAGCTTATATATATTATATAACCCTACAGCCATTTGAAAGACACTTTCACCGTTTGACTTGAAATTTCTCACAAATTTTTTAAGCTGCTTTCTAAGAAACTGTTTCTGTTTTTTTATCGTTTGTAATGGTCACTAAACAGCAACACTAACTCACCTGCATCCTTGACCGTTTTTTTTCAATTGTGCCCGCTTACATAACAATCACATTTCAAATAATTTTTTGCATTTCAGTTTAAAGAATTTATTACTGTTATTTAACTGGTTATTGCCCCTAGTAAGGTAGGCCATATTTCTTAGTAGTAAACTGTACTTAAAAACGGCGTTTAACTGCGCTGAGCTTTTTTACAATTTTAAAAATAAAAATGCAATATATACTTAAATAAAACAGTAATATTTTTTTATAATCTCCATTTGCTTATAATGGAGAGTATAGATTGCATCATAATTGGTTCTAGTTAAAAGCGAAGAATACATACACATTATGTATATTATTAAATACTGATGATAATATTAATGGTTCCTCCATTTTTCATTTCTTTATTCATAATCCCGTAATAGCAACAATGAAGTATCACTTTACCCTAAGGTTACAGATCCATTTTTTAAAATAAATTTATTGTAATACCATATTGCTTGAACCAGACCCGATGCTTTTTTACTATAGCAAACTAGAGTGATGAGCTGGCACACGCAATTGGAAAGACAGCCACCCATCATCAAGTATTGATCGCTTCCGACATTCTGATAGTTGTTGATAAAAAGTTGTTTCAATCAAACAGATATACGAGTATGCACAGACCCAGGTGGAAACTGCTGCTACCTATCTCTGAGTACTGTCTGCGGCCTTCATTAATAACTTCTGTGATTTAATCAAATAAAAATAATAATAGGGTTGGGGAGGCAATTTTGGTAATATAGTTATATACTGGTAATAATACCCAAATGTGACTGCTAAAGAATTCAAACTGCGGTAAGTTGAAGTGGAATCACAAAATGAGGTCACCCATCTAAATACTGGCCGTGATCAGTGTTGCCTACTCTTGATAAAAGAAATTTGAAATTCAAATAGGGTTAGACAGATAGTTAATAAATATAGATATAGCAGAAGAAGACAAATAACATAGGAGTGCCACACAATAAAGAAATCCCTTTTTACTAACCTATAATAGCATCGATTTACTGTTGCTGAAGCCCTTTATGAGGATGACACTAGAATTTCAGAAACACTTCACTTTTAATGTGATTCTTGAGTTAAAATAATATATTACATTTTTAGAAATTTTGTTCTAAGGAAAATCTGGTCTGTGAATTTCAAAATATGAGTGTTGCCATATTAAACAATAGTTTATTTAAAAAATATGGCAGGGAAATTATAAAAAGTTACATTTTTTAAAATATTTATGATAAAGGTTGAGATCTTATCCTGTGGACTAAGTACTCTACAATTCTGAAATGACATTTTCTTGGTTGCGATTCTACATAGTTCCGTGATCAGATCCAGAAATTTATCAATAATAATATGTTTATTTGTACCAGATTAAACACATATGCATGTAGAATGGTGGTTCTAGTAACACTATAGAAGCGACTCTGCCACACATACCCCTGTCATTTAGGTTAGAAAAGTGATGAGACCTTGGAAAAAGTTTCTCTGGACTTTTATAAAATTACTAGAGCTGGTGTCACATTTTGGTATAAGTTAAATTAATGCTAATCTGACACCATCCACAAAAAACTTGGTAGATACCAGCTGCTCCTAGTCTTCCTAGGCAATTGCCACATTTGCATTAAACATGATTTTCAAATAGAAGTCTATCAAAAAAAAATAGCAGTTTTTACCAGGTATAGAAAGTTATAACTGATTATTTTTTTACTCATAGACTTTGCTAAACCTTATTACTTTATATCCAATGTTAATTCGTCCACTCTATGAACATCTAAAAATAAGTTTTAAAATGGAACTTACTCAAAGAGCACCCAAATAATATAGTAGCAAATGCAAATGGCCAAGGTCAGCACAGTTGTGATGCCGATAACGAGTGGCCAAGGAAAAGGTCGAACAGTTTGCGTGGCGTCCTCCCAGTATCTGTCACAGCTCAGGAACCAGCATACTGCGCGGTTCATTTCCTCTTAAATTCAAAACAAACGATGTCTGTGTTTATTAAGTTAACACTTTTATTACTTAATTCAAAGGTATTAATTGATTTTCATCTTTTTAATGTTTATTTTGGTACTGCAGCGTCCCCCCTTTTCCCCAAGGAAAAGCCGTAAATTCTCCAGCTGTTTCCCAGTCTCCTTCATATCCCTCGCAAAATCTAAAGGTACATCTCTTAATTCTATGGATTACAAATCTTTACACTGTTTCTTTAGTGCCCTTTCGACCCTTTATGACTTTATGATAAGCCTTATTTCAATCAGAGCGTCCATGGTAGCTAAGCTCTTACCGTATGCGACAATTAATTATTTATTTTATATTTATTTATTTTTTGGTATTTGCGGGTTCAACGAGTCAATTAAATCGAACTAAAATGCCAATGATGAATTAATCGCTTTAAAAACTCTTCCATTGTATCTATATTGGGTTCTTTAATGATTACAACATAAAATGTTTAGGTTTCAAACCATCTAATAAAATATATTTTAAATTTCAACATTTTACAAGAGGCATCAGATATTTCTTGCATAAATTGTAATTTGTTGTCTAATGGCTTATTATGAAGTTGTAACATTCAAACAATATCATTTCGGTAAAGTAAAGATTTAGGAGATCAATAAAAATTCCGATTACTTTCTAACCAGAAGTTACGGGATGACAAGGATTGCATAATGCTGGTTTATTTACTGCACACACTAGATGGTTCTTTGATCTTACGAGTCATTAGTTTTCCTATATTTTTGGAATCTATCTATGTCAACAAGTTGAATAAATACAAAGATACAATAAGTAAACTGAAAAATTTAAATATTTTTCATTTAAGTTAAAGATTTAAAAAATTCATCAAACCTTCGACTTCTTTGAATTCTTGCACTGATAGGTGTATAAGTAGGCTTGCAATACAGTCCCGCACCAGCACTTCACACCGGGTTTTTAGTACTTGCAATTCCTCCGGATTACAGTTCGCCTTTAGCTTTTGAAGCTCTGCAATTTTCTGCTGCTTATAGTCAACTGGAGGCAGGGCCGAGTCGACCAAATCTTTGTCACATAATTCTGATGTATTGTTTACTTCTCCATCACTCTCATCAGTTTTTCCATCTCCGTCTATTGAAACATCATGATTTAGAAATGAATTGTAGAAATCTAAGGTTAGTTGGGAGAAATTGCTTAGTAGTAATAATATTCACGCTTATTATTCTTATAAGAGGGGAGATATTAAAAGGTCTATATGAAATATTAAAACAAACAAATAAGGCTGCCAATTGTTTGAAAGAAAAACATAAAATTTGCTAAGTTTCAAAGAGTAGATGGGGTTGTAGCCGCCCAGTTGTGCAGTGGGGTATAGGGTTATAAGCTTAAAGAGTAGTTGAGTATTATTATTATTATTTGTTGAGCAAGTAGATATTTAGCTGATGTGCTCATATAATATAGATGATATTTATTTTTATTTCGCTTCAAAATACTGTTACATTTGACATATGTTTCTAAATTAGACAACAGCAATGTATTAATACTACGAGCACCACCCACTGACCCAAAGACCCGCTGCCTGTCTGACCTAAGAGTTGGTGAATTTATTGAGAGAAAATTTGTTATTGACTTGTTCTAACTAATTTTACAATTAAAATCGAATTTCAATGAAATTGGCAGCTTGTAAAATTCTATTCCTACTTAGGTACTCGCCGGTAATGATGTGCACATTATCACACATTAATGTAAATAAGCTGAAATTATTTCAATATGCATTGTTTAGTTTTTAATCCCCATAAAATTGTATATCTCCCCCTATCTCTACATAAAGTAATAACTATAAATGAAGATAACAGTTTTGAAAAAGAGGATAGGACAGACCATTTAGTGAAAATCTGATCACCCCCATATAGTTTCCTACCTCCTACCTATCCCCATGTATCATGTTTTTGAAAACAAATAGGATTTAGATATTTTTGGAGATAAGAAGGGGAAAAGAGATGTTTTGTTCAGGCCCGGCCACAGAAATTTCTAGGATGTGATCAATTTTTGGGCCCTGGTACGGGGTATATAGCATTCTACTGGCAGCTATTAATGAACTATTAGCATTTTTTAACTTCAAAGTACAAATGCGAAAGTGTTGAATTTTTGTGTGTAGATTGATGCTCTTGAAACATAACCATAGCCGTTTAGATCACATCGGAGGCTGGTCAGATAATATAGATATAACATTAAAATCAACTTTTTTTTAGTACTAATAAATGAAACATTGCCAATTTGATAGAAAGCCCAAATATTATATTCAAATATCAAAAATATGGCAGCACGGCTGTTGGAAACTTGAAGACGTATTTATTTATTACTGGCCACTTAAAATTAATAATAACTCATATATGTAAATAGAAACATGTAAAAGAATTTTCAGTGCCATATTAAAAAAAACCAGAATAGTGTTCAAATTTATTATGAATTGAAAGAATGTCATGTAATTGTTGTATTTTATTTTATTTTAATCTACTTAAGCCTAAAAAATAACCCACTATTATTATTTTATTTTTTAGGCCTTTTTGATTAAAAAAAAAACAAAAAAGTGTTACTATATATAACATATCATATAAATGCCGGTTGAACATCATCGAGAGGTGGAAATGACCGTTTCCAATAAACATAGTCCCAATGGAGCCGCATGAGGGTTAAAAATATCCTTGGTTTTTACTTACACACTTCATTAATGAAGTAGGGTGAGAAATACAATAATATTGGGCTTAATAAAGAAGGCTTTGATGAATGAAAATAATCCTGATTTTCCATTAAAGATAAATTAAATTAAAAAAAAAATGTTTTTCAACCGTTCATTTAATAATAAAAACAATAACTAAACTATGCTTATTTGAGGTTGCCATTTCGCTCACTTCAAGGATACTCAATCGTTCTGGGACAACCTGTATATTTTATACATTCACAGCCGGACAGACGATTCGATCTACTATAGGTTTATTAATATAAAAATAATGGTATAGCGGTTCAAATCGAGTTTACTTACAAATTGTAGAAAGTACAATATTTCAAAAAAAAGTTTACCTGTTTTATCGCTGTCCGGATTAGAATTTTTTGGGCAGTTTTGATATTCGACCGCATATTGAAATTTCTTTTTTTGAGTCGCTTCTTGTCCATTTCCATTAGGGAACACGACAGCAAGCTCCCTAGATCCAGATGGTATCAAAGCAGTTCTGTAAACCGTTGCATCTCTCCAGATCTCTATGTCTGTAGACGGTATTCCTGAATCACCAGTTGCCAATGTTGAGTCTTGGGATATGAGCACCTGACATCGCATTATGTCACAATAGTCTGACAAACAAACAGCATCTTCAGCCTGTTGCAAAATAAACACAATTTGAATATGCTATGGAAGGGTATATATATGCATTCATTTTATTAATAATATTTTTACGGGAAAAGAAACTACCATGAAGTAGGGAAAATTTTTGATCAATAATAATAATTATTATTAGTTTTAAGCAGGCAGTTTATTCTGATAAGCCTAAATCTGCACTTGTATTGTCTCTGATAAACTTGTCCAGTTTGTTCTTAAATTCATTCGCATTTTTGGCACTTATCACTGCACTTGGTAACTTATTCCATGGATTCACCGCTCTGTTCTATCTGAAGCATTTTTCTCCAGAGATTTAATTCAATTTTCATTTCAAACCCAGATCGCATTTTTAACTTTAAAATCACAAACCATTGTATTTCTATGGAGTACAATAATTAAAATTGTATTTTTTTACTGTCTAATTAACTTTCTTTTACAATTTTTTTTATCAATTACAATTTTTTTTACAATTTTAATTATCTTAAAAATATACAAATGCATAATCTGGAATAGGTAGTAAATTATACAGAATTTGATCGGAGGTTTATTATAAATAGATCCTTGTAGATATGCCATGTATTTGCCCCGTTTTCCTTGATGGTTTAATTTGGTTCAGTTTTGGTTAAGTTCAGTTTTCCTTAATGGTACAATGGTAGGCGTAATTGTGTAAACAATTTTGTTTTAAAGGCAAATTCCAAGTGACAAAAATTACCCACACTCTTATCAGAAACTAGATTCTCTCACTCGAAATGTGTAGATTTAGGTAGGTAACGTATCTTCTCTTAGTTTATGAGTATTTTCCTGGACCCAGTTACTCTAAAACTTAATATTATTTCCTTAAAGGTTAGTTCCTTAGTTTAAACGGTTCTTTATTATGCAAGCGCTCTTAATATAGATCTTTCGTACAATAAATAAATTATAACTTTTCTAGCAAATCTCTTTACACAGTTTCAAAGAAAATTAAACATAAGAAAAAAATACACCTACCACGACCGACGTTACGAAAGTCAATCGTTCTTCGGTTTATAACTGTCCACATTTACAGTTTTTTTAATTATTTAATTATCCAAGTAGATAATCTTACTTTTCTGCATGAATGTTTTATTTTTTTATTATTATTAAATATGGAAATGTTCAAACACATTAATAACGCTCACCTTATTTATTTTGCTTTTATGACGGTTGTCAAAATGCATGTCCAAGTACTTCTCTTCGTAGAAGGATTTTCCGCAAAATCCACACGTCCACTGGGACGATCTGTGTTGTAATTTGGCTGCATGCTGTGGTCCGAAAATATCCCGTAATGGATGAAATGGACATTCCAAAGGTAATTTAACTTGGTGTTTTTCCAAAATCGGTATCCATTTACTTTGTACTATTTTGCGGACAATTTTCGCGCTATCTCGGGAACACGATATTTTGAAAACTGTAGGTCCTGGCCATGGTATAAATGTCAGGAAAAACAATGTTAAGACCTGCAATATCAAAAAAAGTCACCTGAAAATACTTTTACTAAGTACTTTCCAATAGAAGTAAACATAATAATAATAAGTACATATACCCGCACTCAAAATGTATTTCTGACTACCTACCGAAAAAATGTTATAAACAGATATACAATTTTTAAGATTGTATTTAATGTTAGGTTCATACTTGCCTCCAATGAAATCGATTTGGTCTTCATTCATATTCTGTTTGAAACACAATAATTTCAAATTTAATTATGAAACTGATTTTATGCTCTTGGGGAAAATCTGTTTCTATCACAAAATGAAAATTCAGATATCATAATCATTTTAATTGCAGAAATGAAACTATTACCGGCTTACTATTTGTCACAGACACTACGGGAATACTTAAATTCCGCTGCTATTTCCTTTTCCGCATATATACGATTGTGTATAGGGAAACGTAACATCAATAACACACCGTCCCCATTTCAACCCCTCTCATGAAAGTAGGCGGAAAATGGTGGCGCATCGGTGGGGTTATGACACCATAGCACGAAGGAGAGAAGACCCTCTCTCCGCCCGCCCTCTTCATTCATTCGCCACCGTAAATAACGACATTTTGTTAAATAAAAAAAATATAGATTGAATATTAAATAGTAAACCATTTGGTCCTAACCCGCGAAAGAAATTATTATTTATAATGCGAAATATAATACATCCTGTAATGTTCATACATTGATATGGTTAAAATGATATAATGATCTGTATTGGCGCCAATCAATTTAAAAAAAAAACTGTTTTGTTTAACCTTTCCCACTTATGAAAATGGTATTATTTTGGCGCCAAAAGTCGTTGAGACCGTAATTAATGACCTTGAAAAATCACTCATCTACTATAAAATCCATATTGCAGGCATGAGTCGTTCAATCTATACAAATCTGGTATCATCGGATTCACCGTAAAATTTTCTATTACACCATATCACTTTGATTATGTTTATTTCGTAAATTAAAAAAAAATAAAATATGTTGCCATATCAATTTTTTTTTTTTAATTTACGAAATAAACAAAATCAACACTTTTTTTACATTTTCATATATTTATAACTATACATTACAATTAAAAAGTCTTCCAAAATATTTACAGTTTTCGGAAAAAAGAAAAAAGTTAAAAAAAAGCTATAGATATTGGAACGGTAGTACATTAGTGTATTTTCAATACAAATTTATAAATAGTAGTAGAAACTGCATTAAATTGAAAAAAAGATAAAACAAAATTGTTTCGTTGTGATTTTCAATGGTGAAAACGTCAAGTTAATAAATAATACTGAAATAATACCAAAAATAATAAAAATCAAGCGGGCAATGCGGACGTATATATACGTCGTACGGCTTCAAGGGGAGTGTCATTTTATTTATAATGTATAAGTACGAGTACATATACCAATTCAAAATCTTTTAGAGGTCGTAAAGTTACTGTTGTTATTACAAAATTAAAAACATTGTACTCTGCAGTCCTAGCACTATTTTACCCAAGTAAAATGATCTGATCTGATCTGATCAATTAAACTCTTGAGTGTATTTTGGTATTTGAAAAAAATCAAAAACATAAAAATAGATACATATTCGAACAGATTTACTATTGAAAGTGGTAGAAGGCCCGCGGGCAGCAAAAATAACGCCTCCGGCATCTGAATAAGTCATACTAATTTCGACACGTTTTGGCAATTATGTAAATAACCTCAAATGATTTTTGTATGCAAGCAAAGAGTGAAAATATTAGCGGTTTTATCGGATAAAACGCCTTTTTCTAAAATCTGATGACTCGAAGATTCCGACTAACCGTGGCTTTAAATAACAATAGAGTTTTGTTTAGACATTTGTTTCCTAACGAGGTAAGGAACCATAAAAAAATCAATAAAGGAAAATAGTTGTAATCATTTAATATTATTTATTATTACCTATTACGAGCGTGGTCTTCATTGTGCAACACAGCATTAGCCCCTTCTTGCCACAACGTCGTGTAAAGATAATCCCGGCAAATAGAACTGTTGAGGTCCACCTGCCTTTCTCCTTAACAATATTTTTCATTACTTTACAAATAAAAATATTAGGTATATGTGAAAAAAATAAACATTACCTAACCTTTATTTTTTTATATTGTTTATTCTGAAAAGTTTCAGAATAATATAAAAAATATTAATACCTATATTAACCTATAAAATTTAGCAATCTTGCTTTTCACCAGAAATATAAAATATAATAAATTAATAATGGATTAATAATAAATTAATAATGGATAATAAATTAAAAAATAAGAATTCTTGATACTGGTTATTGCAACATAGTTCATACGAGGCCGCCTACGGTTGGTCAACGTTATAACTGTCACTTATAACTAAAAAAGTTGTAAGAAACATTTTTACTAATTACGAATAAGTACTTTACGGCCTTTAGTTTAAAGTGTAAAATAGTGGCAGCCCAAAAAGGAACGATATTTACGTGATGTATTTGCGCGCGTGGATTTTTCATTCGCTGGTGAATCAAAGGAAATTTTGACATTTTCATTATACTAGCGAACCAACCGCTTCCTGTGGACTAATAATTACTAACCGCGATGCTTGCCTTGAGTGTAGTGGTTATAACATAATTATTCTGTGATATACTTACTTTTTGTACAAAATGCGACAACTTGCCTTATTTTTAACAACATCGTTGTTATATTTTGCATTAGGTGTGTTTGGAGGAAGGGACTTTTATTCAATTTTAGGTGTATCGCGTAGTGCCAGCACGAATGAGGTAAAGAAAGCCTATCGTAAATTAGCTAAAGAATTGCACCCTGATAAAAACAAAGATGACCCTGATTCATCGCAGAAGTTTCAAGATTTAGGAGCAGCTTATGAAGTATTGTCCGATCAAGAGAAACGGGAACTGTACGATCGGTGCGGAGAAGACTGCCTTAAAAAAGATGGTATGATGAACAATGCTGACCCATTCGCCAGTTTCTTTGGTGATTTTGGTTTTAATTTCGGTAGCCAAGAACAGAGTCATGAGACTCCGCGAGGAGCGGACGTTGTTATGAACCTACTAGTTACTCTAGAAGAGATTTATAGCGGAAATTTTATTGAGGTAAGTTCTTAACTTTAATTGATTCTTTACTCTTTTATGTCTAGTTCAGTGAAACTTTAATCTATAGGGTCTCAGGCTGGTTGAATAATGCCCATTGAAATATATCGTTTAACGAATGGAGCAAGCAAAATGACAAAAATGTATCATTCTAATTCATTCCTTGTTTTTCCAAATGGAGATGTGTTGATAGAAGCGGGTTAGAACAGTCCTGACCACTGAGGCTCTTTAGTCTTAACCTTTCCTCCTGTTTTGAAGGGGAAGGGTAGGGAAGGGGGTTGGTTAGACCACAGGAGAAAAAAAATATGGATACGAACCATTAAGTAATTGCTTGTTAAGAATCTTACAATGAGACACAATGACTCTTGGGAATGGCTTGTTGAGATTGCATTTCAACGCTACTTATTTATCTATTTTTATCCCATTTCTACACTTGGGATGCCGCTGACCATCAACAAGCCAAATCAGATTTTTAAAAATGGTAGGTAAAACTAATACCGTTACAACAAAGTTAACAAACATCAAGAACTGATTGAGCAGTTAAGTACACAACATTAGAAGACATTTTAAACATTATGTAGCATTAGATACATACGTAAAAGATAACCTTTGAATTAACTCTAATTGAACCATTTCAATACATAGAATGCCTCCGTAGGTTGCTCCTAAACTTTCAGCCGCTCTTTCTCTCGGCTGCAACTTTTGCCACTGTGTGTGTGTTAAGTTGTGCTAAGAAGAAGGATGTAATTAATTTGTTTCTCTGAGCAAATCCCAATAAAGTTATTTCATTCTTCTACTTCTCTCTCTCTACATATAGTTTTCCTTACTCTCCAAAGATTCAATGAAGTTGACATATTTGACTAAAACAAAACCACAGCTTGATTTATTTTATTTACAAAATAACTTATTTTAAAAGTCACACAATATGTATTAGTAATTTACAAAAAACTTACTGTAACAGTACAATAGAGTACTATTAGTTAATTTTGTACAATAGAGTAATAAATAGGTGGTATAGTTCAAGTTCAAGTTATGGAACTGTGTAAGTTTTTTATAATAATCTAGGTATTATCCTCAGAACAGCTAAAAGTGTAATGAGCGACCTTTGTGCTGTGAGATATGCTACGTCATGCGTTATGTAAAGTGGCTACACTGACTTTCATACAGATGCTAAAACGTTAACCTTCCAGTAAAGGTCAGTTTCCCATTTTCTATTGGAGTTTCACCAATAAGGTGATTTAGCTTTCCTATGTAGACAAGTTATGAGGAAGGACTGATTAAAATAAAATCGTATTGTTATCTCAACTATCCAATCTGGTTAAGGGAAGAAAAAACAACAGGAAACAATCGGTATGGTGAAATAATATATTATACCTATGAGATCTTACTTGTTACACAGACGTTGAGATGGTCAAAATTTGTATGTATATAAAATTATTTTCAGGGGTGGTATAAAAGAAATTACATTACAATAAATATCATAATTAGATATAGTGTTATGTATTTTTAAATTGTTACCAGATCATTTTGTTACAAAGCTATTTCGCCAAATTAATTTCTCAAACCTTATATCTAAAATGATTAAGGATGAAGCTTTATTAAAACTGTATTAATTAATTTCCAGATTACTCGGAATAAGCCCGTAATCAAACCAGCGTCAGGAACACGCAAGTGCAACTGTCGTCAAGAAATGGTAACTCGGAACCTCGGTCCTGGTCGCTTTCAAATGATGCAGCAGACCGTGTGCGATGAATGTCCAAATGTGAAATTAGTCACGGAGGAGCGTCTGCTTGAAGTGGAGGTGGAAGCGGGTGCTCCGGATGGACAGAAGGTCAAAATAAGAGGAGAAGGAGAGCCACATCTTGACGGTGATCCGGGAGATTTGATTATTAAGTTGCAGACAGTGCCACATGCAATATTCACAAGAAGAGGGGATGACCTTTACACTAATATTACCATTAGCCTTCAGGTAATTTAGTTTAAATATATATGTATCTCTTTCTTTCATCCAAATTAAATACCCACTTTTTCCAAAGTGCATGCAGGAAGGTTTTAAGTTTCAGTAAATTGAAGCTATATTTTTTTCTCAAATGAATGAAAAAATAGATAGTGTAAATCTAGTTTAATTGTAAAGGCATATGTACTGTCTTTAAATTTCCAAATCTTCAAATTGATAGGTAATATTCTCGCCGTAACGAAAAGTTACTAACAACTTCATACTTCTGAGCCAATTACATTATTCTGTCTGTGATTTTAAATTACTATTAGTAGGTCAAAATGTATAAGGCATATTGTATACTAATTAATTTTCAATCAATCATTATTTAATCATTATTTTTCAGGTGAAATAGTATATTGAAATTGATGAATTATAATTTTAAAATATTAAAAATACCCTTAGTTAGTTTTCACATGATCAAATTTGTCATTTTGAGTAGTTTAGAATAAAATATTCATTTTCGGGACTTTTTGCATGTGTAGCTTTGAAATACAGAAAATAAAACATTTTTAGTTGTGAAATACGATACTAGAGATCATGTCTTCTTGGTAAGGATTTGTTTCTGGCCAAATCAATATTATTTTTTGTTTTCTGGACATAAATTTCCTCAACTTTTTGCTCAGAAAGCCTATCTATCTTGTTCCTAATTTGGGCAAACCTGTATACTTTTCATTCAATATAATTTCTTTCAATAAGGTACTCTTTCTAAATCTGGTACTAAATCATTCTTCTTGGTGATAGAAATAAGCAATGTTTTTTGTTATAAACTTTGTGATAGACAGATATTATTACTGTAAACAATTTGGATGAAAAGCGTATCGGTTTCGATAGGCTCACTTGCAACTTCCTTGTGTAGTTTACGTTTTATGTATGTTTCTCATCCGGAGTTAAGACGATCTAGTAGACTCCAGAGGGAGTGCTGACATAGTAAGCTGTAGCGCTTTATTTGTGTTTCAGCAACTTTGGGAGCGAACTTTAATAGTCCCTGGGTTATCTTTTTCTTATTGTAAACACTTTACTTTCAACCATTTTATGGTTTTACTATCTTCACCTACATATAATTTTTTTATTATCTTTTTATCCAAAATGACGTTGAGCTTAATTATCACGATGAGCTTAATTATTACCATAATTTTTTATGGTTCTGCTTTTTTTTATTTCTTGTATATCTAGTTCACAACATAATAATTCTTCTAATCAATCATTGGATACGCTAAAATAAACTTAAGATTAATTTCAATAGCACTGTATATAAAATATATACTACATCTACTTCAGTGTCCACATTTGGGTTACTTTTATTCATGCATTTAATGTGATTATTTTTTTTTTTGCAATTCTCAAAAATAACGCAGCCAGAAATTTATTTCTATTGTGAACAGTTATCGGAAAACGATGTTACAAATCTTCAATTTATGGTGGTAGCCGCTGTGCTACTCTAATACCATCTCACATCCTTAACGTTTCACTCCATTTGACAGTTGAGCTAAAACTATGAAAGTACGATAAACATGGTACTCGATAAGTAATTAAATGCACCTACTAAGAAATGTTAGTAGCTTAAATAGATGTTTTGATTCCAACATCGAATGCGTTTAATAATTTTAGCACAGTAAGAATTCAGTGATTAAGAATTTTGAAAATATAGAATATATTATTCTGCGTCATAAGTAAATGCGTAATTACTATAGAAAATTAGTCTTTGTGATCTTAATATGTACAGAGAGAAATCATCGGGTGAAATAATTACTTTTAGCACAGGAGACTGTGATGGCAATTATTATTACAATACACCGTAACGTCATCCTGTCAGAACAAAAATAGTATAAAATAGTATATGGCATTTGCTGGATGAAATGTGCTCGGTAGAAAGTAGATGCAGTACAAGCATGCAATGTTTATTTTAATCTTAGGATAAGGAACATCATTATCACACAGGGTGTTTGGTAGGTCGATGCAAACCTTTTAGGAGCTGATAGACGACGTAATTTAGAACCATAGTACCAAGTTTTACGGTTTAGGAGATATTTACCATTTTGAAGTTATTTAAAATAATGCCAAAAACAAGCAGTTTCACACCAATTACACAATAATGAAATGTAGTATATTTGAAAATTATTTTGTTTTTATTACTCTAATATGTATTTTCTGCATAATATGAAAGCAAATATCTAAATATTAAGTAAACAATAATAATGACATTTTATTTTTACAAAAAGTTTTAGTACCATGGGAAGTTTTGGGTTTTCGGGTAAATTTAGGTAAAAAATATAGCAACCTTGGGTGGTCAAATACTTTTAAAAACTTTGTAATTTGTATTCTTTCAAACAGTACAAACCACAGGCAGGTACCTAGCAAATTCTTGGAATTGCAAGCAGTCCAAGTCATTGCCATAGGAAACGAGTTTGATACCCACAATTTAATCTATCCCCACATTGCAATATCCGTCACGCAACACATTAATCTTTTTTTTATTATCTAGAGTTTTTAATCAGTTACTCTGGTATTATATAAAACATGAATGTCTATTGATAAAGCCGGGTTTCACATCTCATCAGTTTTTAGCGCTTTTGCTGCTGTAAGTCTCCTTGTCATATAGCTACCCAGGTCCTGGGTCCTTTAATTTTACACCCTAGCTTTGTTACGTATCTGTATGAGGATTACGGGGCATGCTCAGAAAGTAAATGTACTGTGACCATAACGGGCTCTGCTTTTTGAGGGTTGGCAATACTGAGGGGGATCTCCTGACAGAGCAAACATCGCAGGAACCCAGTAGTACATAAACTCATGTTGTAGTGTCCACTTGCGTGAAAGATGTCGATAAGAAATCCCGCCAAGTGCGATTTCTTGAGCGACTTGAATTGGAAGGCGAAGATTTTCTCAACTCTATTGAGACTGGGATGAAATGTGGGTGGCTCATTACACACCTGAGTCAAAAAGACAGTCGTAAAAAAAACTATTGACTGTGTAAAATTTAACTGTTTAAATAACCGGTTAACTTTAACCTCAACGTCCATTTTTTTCTTGGACAGTTAAACGCCCAGGCTTAGTTGAAATGAGCGCTGCCAGAGCGTACAGGCAGGCAGGGTTATACAGGCATAACGATTCAGATTTTCTCACACTCGGGAAAAACATTCAAGTGGTTAAAATATTTTTTAATTAAACAGTTTTCAGATATATGAAATTCGTTTATATTTTTTTATTTTGACCAGTCCTGACATATTCATAAAGGTATTATGAGCTCAGCATAATATTTTTTTACTATATTTTTAGGATGCTTTAACAGGCTTTGAACTTCAAATCAAACATCTGGATGGACATAAAGTGTCTGTCACAAGAGACAAAGTGACTTGGCCAGGGGCGCGAATTCGTAAAAAAGGCGAAGGAATGCCCAACTTTGAGAACAATAATTTGCAGGGAATGTTGTATATTACCTTTGACGTTGAATTTCCAAAACAAGATTTTACTGAAGATGATAAAGAAGGTAATATTTATATTTACGAAACACAATATATTTTATCTTTTTGCTAATTGATATTGTTTCAATATATCATTATAATCTTTAATTAAGACAATGAGAAGTATCAGGGGAATTAGGAAATTATATTCATTATAATTTCTGCAACTGTCAGTTAAAAACATAGTTTTTATTTTAAATATCTACCTAAAGACAAAAAATCACGAGTAACAAAATATGAGTAAAATAAATTCATTTTCTGTTACTCATTTTTTTTCATATATTTTTTACAATTACGTAATCCTGTAACGGGTGTGAATTATAGCTGTTATACATTGCATGCAGCTAGTTGTATCTGTCAAAGCCATCCCCAACTATCAGTCCCAAGACTCCGCTGGCATTCAAAACCCTACCGTCACCAACCCCTCCATAAAAGTGATGTAAGGCCAATATGCCACCATGTTAAAACCTATTCTGATTTCTTTTTTATATCACCGTTGCATGTAGCTACATTAGCAGGAGGCATCACCGAAGGCTAAGTATTCAAGCCACCCCTCGGAGTCCCTTCCAATAACACTCAACCTTTTTAGTTATTTATTTATTTATTTATTTATTTATTTATTTATTTAACAGGTTTCCCCATGTACATTATAATTAAAGTAAACACAGATTAAATTACCAAAAGAAAAACAAAAAGCATTAAAAACAAAAAACAATAACATGAAACATACTAAGCTAAAAAATTAAAATAATGCCTCCAGGCAAACATTAACACATAAATAATTCACGCCGATCCTACAACAGCGTAATAGAAAGCAGATTTTTAATCCCATTGGGCGAACAGACAAAAATATCAATCTCCGCGGAAATGGAATTTAATAATTCGACTGCTCTCCCAATCGGACTATACTTGTATACGTCGATACGACACGCTAACCGCTTAAATAACGCGTGCTTTCACGCTCTAGTATGACGGTCCGGAACAAAGAGACCAATATCACCGAGTATTATGGGATTCTCGATGAAACCGCGAATAACCTTATAAAAATAACACAAAGTATGGATTTGTCGCCTAAACTCGATGTGTTAAAGCCTAACATCCCTAATACAAATGCTGATGGATACGTATTAGGAAACATTTCCGGATAATATCCATACCTACGGAGATAAAGGTATCTAAGGAACCTCCTCTGAATAACCTCCAGGATATTACCGTAAGTAACCTCATGAGGACTCCAGATAATGGAACTATCTGAAGAATGGAATTATCTCCTCAATTTTCAGGAAATCAAAATAAATGCATCCTCACACACTTTTAAATTAATGCAAGATACACATCATTCAATAATTTAATATATACAATAATTTAACTTGTCTTTACTTTTTCCAGCTCTCAGGAAAATCCTCCATCAAGCCTCAGTCAACAAAGTATACAACGGACTTACATAAAAGTCTGTCAAGTGTGATACAGTAGTACATTTTATTTAATTATCTAATCTTATGGACAAAATAGTGTGGTGTATGTTGCTTGAGCTGATTCTTGAATGATTGATTACATGTGAACTTAAACAGAATTACGTTGTTTTATTTTCTTATCCGAATTCCAAGTAAACATAAAACAAAATGCATAAATTAGTTACGGTAGCACAATGGAAATTGCCGTAGCATAACTAGGTCACAATTATTTAAAAAAGCAGCATGCAAAAAACAAAAATGAATCTATGTATGCTATGAATGAATGCTATGTATGAATCTATGAACTTTTCATGCGAAGAGTATCCAATGATTAAAACCGATTCATAAAATAATGAGCGACATTGAAGATAAACAGTACGAATAAAAGACATTGTGATTATTTTACTTAATACGAACAAATAAACTTATACATGATAATTATGCCGCCATCACGAGTTGCTAACCTAAGCATTTTGCACACCTGCGTAATTGCCATATATATAGTTCTCATGCTCAGTTTAACTGGAAGTTTTTTTATTGGCGTCATAGACAACTAGACTTAATTAAAATTTATGACCCGTCCTGAGACGGGTTATAAATTCCAAAATAAAATTAAATTTATGTTTAAACGTACATCTGACCTATTTTGCCTTTTATTTACCTCGATAAGTCATTGTATGTATGTTCTATATTTTTAAATTTTTTTTTTTTTTTAACGGCGCTATGTATTGTTTTTATAAATTGGGCAATGAAGTAATATTTTTCATTCCCGTGAAATTATAATGTGGACGGTTATTTACTTTGTCTCAAAAAGCATTATTCACAAATTAGTTCACAAAGCAATTTATTAGTTATATTTATTTGGCGATGAAGTAATCACTTTGGTTGGATATAAACTTGTAAGATGTAATGAAAAACTTTTTGCGCTTAGTTTAAAGATATTTAGTGAGCATAAAATTTATTTCTTTTTGGTCGGTGCGGTATGGATTTTTTCAGCTGCATTATAGGTATAATTTTGGTAGGTATAGGTACAATTAAATACAAGCCATTCAAAAACGCATTTCATTGCGCCATGTGCCTACTCATGGTATGACTAGATGGGTATGGTATTTAATATAATTTGGAGTAAGAAACTTTAAAATGAGCACCTAGTCACACCAAGATCTTGCAGAAAATTTGCTGTTACCGAAGAAACAATAGGAATAATAGATTTATTAGGTAATTGTGATTCTGCCGATTATGGACACCGTGCAAAATTGACAATCAAATTGTCGCATTGCATGCAAAACCAAACTAAAAATGCTTGACAAATCAAGCATTGCAAGCATACTAAATTGTTAGAGTGCTTTCAAGAATTATTGATATGTGAATTTTAGAATAGTCATGGCGGCCGACCCATCGGTGTCAAATGCACAAGACCTAGCCATTGACTAAACCCAGCTGCAAAGTAAATACTTACAGCTAACGTAGGGATGCCATAAAATGATTTGGCACTGATCAAGACTTATCTATATCAATCTGAGGAGTTATGGGGAGAGGGCCCCCCATAGCGCCGCAGTCTGGTTTGCGCAAAAAGGAAATCTTTCAATGGTTTCCACATTTTCGGATCGTTCAATGGCCAGCAGCAAAGACAACCACCCAGTTCTTGAGTGATATTGTAAATTAGCATGAATTACATCAGCTTCCTCACAAGAGTATTTCAGTCTTTCATTCCGTACTGTAAATATGAAAAAATATTTCATCCCTCGACCCCACACTTTCACTGCCAGCCAACATGATCTCGTGTGTCGCACGAACTATTGCATAATTTTAGCAATAATATAAAATCATGATTATTCGTTTACCAGGACGTATCGCAACCCTAAGCTAACATCTAATGATGACGACCTTACAAACATTTTTCTTTTTACTTAACAGGAGGAAGGTTGAAACTACGTTTTTGCATTTTTCCCATATATCACAATAATCATTTTTTTTAAATGTCGCAGATCGATGCCTAATCAATAATCGTATGCTGGCCCAAAATTAATTTCTTTATTGGGCTCTAAAAAACAGCCCTTGATTAGTAGGTAAGTATCGCTGCCCTTAAAACCAACTCTGTCGTTTCTAAGAGCAAACACATAAGGCTATCTACATAGTAAATACATTGACATAAACATAATATTAAATTAATATTGATATTAATATTAATATTGTTATTGTTGTCTCTGATTTCATTCTTATGTGGTGGACTCGTGGTTTTTATTTTTTGATACTTTTTATTTTGAGGACATTGAAAATAAAAATTATTGGGGATTCTTATATTATTTCTAAATCAGGTTATATCTTCTTAGAGATTATTCAGGAGATTTATAACCTTTACCATCCGCCATTATGACATTATAATTAATGTGAGAAAATTAATGTACTTTTTCTTACCCTACAACTTACTAAACTACATATATTATGTCTATAATTATAATTATAGTGACAAAACTATATTATAATCCATGGATCCATTACTTATTACAGGAATTATAACTAGGTACGATTCAAGTAACTGCATAAGATGGAATCCACAAAAATTTAATATTTCAGAGGCTGTTGCAGAAAATTGATTTGTGATTTCGATTGATATTTAATAAACAAACTACTTTTACAATGGAAATAGAAAGACAAAACAATCCATGTTTAGGATTTACTTCGTTGAATTGACTCCTAGACCATTAACGACTGGTAATGGTGGTGAAGTTACGTATCTAAATATTTTGAAAACAAATTGTTCAGTGTAATACAGTGTGTTACAGTGAAATAATCCTTTCAATGTAAGTAGTTTAACATTTTATCATGATGAAAATCAGCCCCTAGATATAAACCTAAAAGCTATTTTATCATATACACCGTGTTCCAAAACCATTATTGGGTCAATCCAAAATATTGGCCCTGTGATTTGGAACATGATTTGTTTTGGTTTAATTAAAATTCATCGTGATCCATGAGAAAAAAAAATGTAAATTTTACATAATAATAATTAATTAATTTATTGTTTATTCGGGAAACCAACAATACAATATATAAAAAAAGAATGGTACATACAATCTGTGTAAAATTGACTGAGGACAGGTTTTCGCTAAAGTACAGAGATACATGTAAAGATTAAAATTAAATTAAATTACACTCGCAATAGCACTAAATACAGATATATATATGACTTATATTTGATGATTGTTTTTTAATGGCGGCAAATCGCCTGAAAATATAAATGACATAATCTTTGACAATATTGAAAAATGTTGAATATTTTTTTAATTTTTTGATAAAGTGCTGGATAGCAAAATATTTATAAAGGTCCTAAAGAGGTCCTGTACTTGAGAGCGCAGGATGTCGATTTAAACCCAGCGCTGAGTTTTATAAAAGTGCATTTTTAACTCTCACCTGTCCTCTTTAGTGTAAAATATTGTCAAATATTATGTAACCATCTAATTAGATGAAATAAGGAAAGGAATTTAACAAAAAATATAAAAATAATGGATATGTGATTACGATGAAGGATGATGGTGAAATGAGATGATTTTATGAGTGATTTATGTATGAAGTTGATGAAAATAAAAATAATGGAAATGTAAAAGTGTAAAATTAAATAAAGCACATGATTTATTATGTGTTTTATATTAAGAAATATGCTATCCAGCACTTTATCAAAAAATTAAAAAAATATTCAAAATTTTTCATTATTGTCTTTTCAGGCGATTTGCCGCCATTAAAAAACAATCATCAAATATAAGTCAAATAACTTTACAACTCAATTATACAATTATTATATATAATATATATATATATATATAATGTATATATAGTAAATATATTTTTAACATATATTATTCTGAAATAATAGTAGGTTAATAATAAATATTAAATCGTTCTTGTCACAAGTTGGTCCGCTCTCAAGGCCACGCGCCGGGTTATAGACCGGCCGCGAATGAAAGAATAATATCAAAATAAGATAAAATAAATTTGAAGAAAAACGAAGAACATGAAATATTACAATATAAGCTTTAAATATTTGGAAACGGAAAAAACTGTAGCTATAAGACGTTAGTCAGATTCTGGTTAAATAATTTACTACTACTAAACACTACACCGTGTCCCAAGACCATTCCTGATAAAAAAATAGTTAGTTCATCCTGCGATTTATAGTGTTATTTGTTAAGAAAGTATATCAAAATTCATCATGGTTGCTAAGGAAAAAAATGAAAACTTTATGTGACTGTTCTATGTGGAAAGTGAGAATCCTTACACAAAATACAATATTTTATACATCCTAAAATCATACTTAGTTTATTACTTTATTTTAACATATACATACATTAATCACTCACAAACTACACAAAACACATCAAAAAATTATACTGTATACATATATAATATTCATAATCTATATATATTTTAAGAACACTGTTTCAAATTGCTTATGCTAATATTAATATGTAATATGTCCAAAATCCATGTTTTTTTTTTTAATTAATAATTAAATAAATATTAGACAGACACCAAATCAAACATAGGAAACAAAAAAAAAAAATAATGATTGCTACGTAACAAACGAGCGTTTAGAAAAACATTCGCCGTGGGCGGATTAAAAACAAATAATATCATTGTCATTATAAATGTGAATAAATAGCAGCGCCGGGCGCGTTATCGCGTATCTGGCAGCGGGGCAGCAGAAGGCCGTTCAGACCACGAGCGCTGCCGTCTCCCGTCTCCCGCGGCGCCGGACGCAGCATCAGCTGGTGCGATGCGCTGGAGCCTCCGCCCGCAGGCAGGCTGTTGGATTCATCTCGCCGAGTGGGTATTTTTTAGTGTTATCATTAGAATTTAATTAGATTTTGACGCCCCTCGCCTTGACAGCTTGACAGCGCTGAATGTAAGCGATTGTTTCGTTTATTAACTAGTTCGCGCGGCAATAAAATTATAGAATTGGATATTTTAAATCTTATATGATAATCGTGATATATTTTATTTATTCAGTTAAAAATTTACATTTTTTATAGAACAATTGCTATGACCTAAGTAAGATAAGATAAGATAATTTATTTTCCATGAACAAAGTTATTGTACAGGAATGACAATTACATATTTGTACATACCGTTACATTTCAGTTATATATAAAAAAAAACAACAGAATAAGACAATAGAGAAATTAGAATAAAGAATACAATAATAACAAAAAAAAAAACGAAATTAAAAAAAATATATGAACAGAAGTTACATGTGCATTGATGTATTCATAATTTATCACTTACTATCTAAATTCCTTAAAACTATAAATATTTTTTTCCAGAATATATTTCTTCAACCTAAGCTTAAACTCACGAAAATTATTTATACTTTTAAAGCTTTCAGGTAGCATATTAAAATATCTTAAGCCTAAATAATGACATGTAGATTGGTATTTGGCGGTACGGGCTGAGACAGATTGAACATAATTACTTTTATGACGTGTATTAAACTCATGAATATCACTATGTTTATTGGCAAATATTTTATTATTATAAAAAAGGCAGATTGCTTCTAGTATATATATACCATAAATTGTAAGTATGCCCAGTTGTTTAAAATAAGGTCTACAAGATTTTTTATTTGGGAGACCTAAAACCGCTCTGACTGCTCTTTTTTGAAGAAGAAATATATCCGAAATGTAGGGCGCTGTTCCCCAAACAAGTATGCCATATCTCAAATGCGATTCTACGAGCGCATGGTATGCAGATATAACAGTTTTAACATCCATGATCATTCGAATCTGTGATATGGCGTAACAGGCTGATGATAGTTTAGATCTAAGCTGTTCCAAATGTTTACACCAGTTGAGCTTATTGTCCAAGTGAATACCCAAAAATTTAACGTCATCCTTTACTTCAACAGAGTGTTGAAGTTCTATGTCATCATTTTTGAAATTAGTGAAATTTAGTACTACTGTTTTAGACATATTTAAAGACATCTTATTAGCTTTAAACCATTCATGCAGCTCAGTGAGAGATGTATTGATTTTAATTAAAAGATCGTCAAGTTCATCTGCTACAACCACACAGCTGGTGTCATCTGCAAACTGAATGATTTCTGATTGAGTTATATTCAGACTTAGATCATTTGTATATATGATAAACAGTAATGGCCCGAGTATTGACCCTTGAGGAACTCCCATATTCATCAATTTGGTGGTAGACAGTACAGAACATTCAGACCTATCATCGTTAGTGTATGTTATTTCAACGCACTGTCGACGATCTTGTAAGTATGTCTTCATTAAATCAAGTGCAATACCTCTTATACCATAGTGGTCAAGCTTTTTAATCAAGATGTCTAGTTGAACGCAATCAAAAGCTCTACTCAGGTCACAAAAGACAGCCGCTGGTAATTTTTTAGCATTTAAACAGTCGTGAATGTGACTAACGCATTTGACTATCGCTTTTTGGGTGGATTTGTTTTTCCTAAAACCAAACTGGTTTTCGGATAATATATCATATTTTGTGAAAAATTCTAAGAGTCTTGTCTCTATAACTTTTTCTAAGAGTTTTGAAAAGATACTTAAAAGAGAAATTGGTCTATAATTTTCAATATTTAATGAATCACCTTTTTTATAAACCGGTATTATTTTTGAGAGTTTATAGTATTCTGGAAAAATACCAGTATTTATACTTAAGTTAAATAAATATGTAAGAGGTTTAATCAGTAACTTCTTATGTTTTTTTAGCACGTGTACTGGAAAATTATCAACGCCTGTAGACCTTTTATTTTTTAAACTATCAATTAATTTATTTAATTCGTTTTCTGAGGTGTCATACATAAAAATTGATTTGTCATTTTTTTTCAATCTTTTCATTTTATCTAATACTGATGTATTTGAAGAATTAATTGCCGAGGCTAACTGAAGTGGTTTATGAATGAAATATTCATTAAACTCTTGACTTATTATATTTGGATCATTTACTTCAAAGCCATTAATTCTAAGGGATATTGATTTCTCTTGTTTTTTTTTTAATTTTCCATTCATGTTATTTATAATAGACCACGCAGTTTTTACTTTATTATCCGAATTTTGAATACGATTAGAATAGTATTGGTATTTCTCTTTTTTTATGTCATTTCTTATTTGAATTCCAAGCCACTTGAGGTATTTTCGAATATGCGGTTTTGATTTAATGAATACATTTTTCAGTAGCTTCCTCTTTAATTTACATTTGCTTAATAACTCTTTTGAAATCCAATGATTTGTTTTTTTATTAAAATATATCTTTTTTTTTGTGAGCGGATATGAATTATTGAAACAGCTGTTTAATTTCCCATGAAACCAATTAAATGCTTCGTTGGTATCTTTTACATTAAATAAATAATTCCAGTTGACTGTTTCAAGCCACTTTTGAAATTTAGAGTGATTTGTTTCATTAAATATTCTTATATTTCTAACTTTATAATTACTGTTTTTATTTACAATTAGATTATTAATTTCAATAGATTGAAAAGAGTGGTCAGATAAACCAGGATCAACTGTTGTGGTTTTGACAAAATTGCTGGGAAAGTTTATGAAAAAATTATCAAGCAGTGATGATTTCCCAGTAAACATGTCAATACGACTTGGTTCACTTTTGAATAGATTTAGAAAGTTATATTCTTTACTCATATTCAATATTTTACTTTTTTCCCGAGAGTTTTCAAGAAAATCTATATTATAGTCACCACATATACATACATATTGATATTTAAAAACAGATCTCAGCAACATATTATACTTAAGCATAAACGAATCTAAGGATCCTCCAGAACGATACACACATATTATTACAAGGTTGAGTTTTTTAATTTCAATCGCTACGCCTTCAAACGAGCGTTCATCAATTAGTTCGGAGATGTCAATAATATTAGTTTCGTAATCAATTCTAGAAAATATAATTGTTCCTCCATGTTGGCGCAATAGTCTCGATTGATTAGCGGCAACACGGTAACCAGGAATCTGAGCAAGATTTTTATTGTCGCTATTTAACCAAGTCTCAGTAAAGCATAAAAAATCAGGCTTTTTAGTTAGCGAAGCAAGAAATAATTCAATGCTACCGATTTTTCGAATGATACTACGAATATTACCGTGCATTATGCAAACTTTCATAGACTGATTACTTCTTAACATCGCTAGTTTTTTAAAGCCGTTGTGTTATAAAATGTAGAATGCGGGCCAGAATCATTTGCTTCTCGGTTAGCAGACGGAGGACTTAAAACTTTCTTGTTTTGTGGATTCATCGGGGTACTTTCCGGGCGGTGTGTTCTTTTTACAACTGGTCCTGCTGTATTCTTAGCAGCTTTCTTTTTATTTACTCCTAATTTACGGGAACTGATAGACAATGCTGTAATGCAGTTGGGTTGAAATTTAGTTCCTTTTTTTGCTCGCATTGCTCTTGTTGAAGGTACCTGGACAATTTCAGTAGAATGGGAAGTCGAAGCGATTTCACTCAAATGGTTGTTTGCAGAACGATCACTTGTCTCCATTAAAGGTTGAGGGATATTTGACTGAGCGAGCATATTCCGCGGAGATCTAGTTACTGTACCGATGACTTCACTTGGTTCATTTATTTGAAGTGATGATTGAGACCTATGGGCTGCTGTCACTTCATTAAGCATTTTCTGCGTCCATAATTGATTATCTATGTAAAGTCTAGTGCCCTTTAACTGTGCAGAGTGACCCTCGTTTCGCGCTGCTATAAGATGCGGAATTAAAGCTTTTCTTTCGATTCGCTGATTACTAGTGTAATCTTCCAATATCCGAATGTTTGTTCCCTTGAGCTTATTGCTGTTTTGAAGAACTTTTAGCTTAGTACCAAAATTAACAAATTGAACCAATATGGGCTTATTATGACCTCTAGCTCCCAGGCGAGAAATGTAGCTAATGTGATTTTCATTTATTTGTAAGGAAAGTTTATTTATAAATAATTCACATATTAGTCTTTCTAAATCACCGTAGTTTTCACGTTCCTGTACAGATTCAAGACCAAAAATTAAAATATTTAATCTCCGATTAACTTTATCCATTTGCTCAATTTTGTTGTTGATATTATTAAAGTTATTTACATTACTTTCAAAATTTGATGTCATCTGGCTTGACATATTTTGGAGAATATTGCTGATATCACAAACTCTTTGGCTTATGTCATCAAGCCGATTATTCAAATTAAGGAATTCAGTAGCGTTTGTGATATTTCCTTGGGCAGCCATTATTTTTATAATTTATAATTTAAAGGTGGATTATTAACAATATTTTTTGGTTATTTAATTATTAACAATAAAAATAATACAATAGTACATCTGACAACACTGTTTTAGCTATGAGGTTCAAACGGAAGGTAGTTTGATTGATGAGATATCAATTTTTTGATGTTTGATAACAATCATTTGCAATTTTGACTTACAATAAAGTGTTATTTCGCACCAATAAATCCACCAAACTTTGTGCAAGTAACTGATATGATCACAACTTATATACTTTCTAAGTATCTAACACTACAGCACTTAATACTCAGAAAATTATTAAAATCAATTAAAATTAAACGAGAGATGTATGCATTTGTTGTTGACACTTGTAGCGTTGCCACACCATATACAAGTCATATACAATTATTTTGGACCCTACTCAACTCGGCCAAGTGTGCCTGTGGAGAGATAGATGGTGGTAATGAGGCGTTAAAAATGGTAAGTACGGATTCGAACCCGAGAGCTTTGGGTCAATAATTCAACACCTTAACTACTAGACTACCACGATCTCTTAACAGTCGATTTACATTTACGTTATAAAATATATTAAATAATTGAATAATGTAGGAGTACACCATTTAATCCATCTAATTGTATAAAATAAAAAGAATTATCTAAAAAAAGATACCTAGTTTTTAAAAACATAAAAATCGGTTGCTTGTAACATTTTAAATAAAATTGTTCATATTATTATTATTATTTTATTTATTTTAATTATTATTTAAAACAATCTTCCTGGGGTCAGTTAAATTAAAACCAATATTCAATAGATTTATTAAAATTAGACAGATTACCTAAATTAATGCAATCCTTGTTCGTAAGAAGTATTTAAATTTTACTTCTAAAAATAAAAAAAGAAACACTCACCCCTGAATTATGAAATAACAATATAATATAATAATATTTAATTGAAACAAAAATGGTTTATATAGACATTTTATGGAGGTAATTAATAAATAATCTTTAAAAATCAATACAAAACATAAATTTAAGGTGGGTATGTGAAATTTGTATTAGATATTAAATGCATATAATATTTAAATTATATATGTATGATATGTTTATTATAACTATAAAATTTTAATATTTATTTATTTCAAATAACACGTTGGTTTTGGTACAATATTAGCACCATCCTCATGTTTCAATTCTAAAACACCAGGATATCCAAAATGCCAAGATATCTTTTTTTTGTTTGTATAATGGCTCACGACGCAACAACATAGCCTTAAAATGGTGTCAAATCGTAGCTGGAGTCCCGAGATATCAGCTAAATTTATCCACAATAATTTTTACCTTATTGAATAGTCCAAGACATTATTATTATTATTATTATTTATCTTGAATTCAGAGCATATGTATTGTTGTGCGCTTATGCGAGGTTTACACGGTGCCAGTAGAGTGACCAGTGACTGGCAAGCCTTTGGTGCCACTCACTGGTATTGCCAATTAATCAAAATTGTTTGATTCACTGGCACACGACCGCCTTCCCCACCACTTTTTAGAACTGGCACCTCCCTGCTTGTACTGTGATAACAGGTCCATGCAAGTAGGTAATCCATGCCAAACCGCGTTCAATTGTCTGTTTCGTTGCACTGTTCTTGGATTTTTATTTTTAATTACTTGAACTTTAAATTCATAATTTTGTTTTTAATTTTACTAATCATGGCAGATAAAGTTAACCGCCTAAAGTACTAAAGGTTTTCCAAAATGCAAAATGTAAAGCGACGCTCAGAATATGTTCCCAACTTGCATGCCAGTTATTGGCAACATGAAATAGCCACTGGCCCATCCCTTCCAATACTGGCATTGGAAGGGGTAGACCAGTAGCTGACAACGTGAAAACCAGGCTGATTAGCGTGATGCAAGATGAATTTTGCCAAAATGCTCATTTTTAGGGCCAAAATGCAAATTTAAACGATTGCGGCATAATATTGCGTAAAAACCAAAATCGTGCTAATACTTTAGAATTTATCAATGTTTTTTATTTAATTATTTTTGACACGATAACTGTTCGATAGAAATTTTTGTGCCTTTTTAAATTTAATTGGTAAGAACCATTTTTCGGTGACGAGTTACAGAGCCAAATATCGGTTATACAGAAAGGAGAAGAACAGGATCGTACCTTTAGCTGCGATGGAATTTTGTCTAGAATAATATCTGCATGTCACCACACAACTTCCTCGAGTTAGAGGTTCTTGGTTAGAGAGGTGCCGAACGTTGCGGCAATGAGTTCGTTGAGCGAGCTCGGTGTCACTGCAGCCAGGATACGATACGGGTAGATGGAAACGGTGACGCTATTAGGTGTAATTTTGGACGAAGGAATAAAGATGGTACATTATCACCCCAAGGCACCAAAATTAAAAACAGAAAACGCAAAAAAAGGCGCCAAAAAAAACAAATGAATGATAGACAGATTTTATTTCATTTCATCAATTACAGTCAGTAAAGTAATTGTTCAATTTACAGATAAAATATTTAACCCAAATAACAAAACAACATTAACAAAGTTCATTCGCGGGCGGGCGCACAACAATTCACCAAATCTGGGCCCTGCGGGTGGCTTTGACGGCGCCAGCGGTAGTCGAGATGGGTCGCACAACAGTTCATTGAACTAAGGCCCTGCGGCTGGCCAATTCTGTCTACATTTTTTTTTACCAATTTTTTTCTCTCAGAAACCTTCGCGGCCATTCACACAACTCACCAAAGTTTCATCGTAATCGGACCGACGGTTTAGAAATGCATAAAGGACAAACAAAGAAGCAAAGAAACAGTATAAATAAAACCTGTTTCAATTATTGTCCTAAAACCATTCCTAATAAAAAATCTCATTTATTGATCTTGCGATTTCTAGTATTATTTGTGAAGATGGTATATAAAAATTGAACACGGATTAAGAGAAAAAAATGTAAACTTTACGCGATAATATTAAACCGATCTTGTAATAATGTTTTTGTTGTGAGCGTTCAGCTGTAGCTGTCGCCGCACACCGGTAACGGTGTCAAGATTGCATTATCAATCCGCGCAGTCAGAATGCTGATCGTTTTTTTTTTTCATTTTTTATATAATATCTTTCTCATAATAAGTAACACCAACTCTTCTTATGAGCTATGTCATACATAGCTCATGAAAGTTTTTATCTATGTTAGGGTATAACATTGTCATAGATTTAGGTGTTAATCAACTTCAAAATAAAGTAACAACCTAAAAACTAATAGAATATTTTAAATTTTAACTTATTACATAGTTAATATGGTTTGCTCATATTATTACGATATAATTATTGCACCAAATTGTATCGTATAAATAAATGTCATTGGATCTTTCTGAAGCTGTTGTATTTTTTATTGTTTCAGAATGACCAAAATTATCTCAGCAGCGCAAAATGTGATAATCGCCCATACATTACTGCATAAATATCGATTTTATTTTCTTTTAATTCCTACAGTCGGAGCAGGATTCTTTCTGTTTTTTATCGACATTGGCGCTGAGTTATCATATAAATCGACAGAGTACCGAGCGAAATGGAATTTTTATAATATTTCTAGTAAAGAAAGCTACTTTATTAAAACTGAGGGCTGTAGAATTCCCGCAATCGCAGAGCTGGATTCACATATTTTGAAATATATCAAAAAACCACCGAATATTCAATGCCAGATTGACACCAACTCCCCATTGGCAGCCAACAACGGTTCTCACATTTGGATCATTCAGGCAAATATTTTAAACTACAACATTTCAGATGTGGAAAAACTATCATGTTGTTATGCGCCATTCCGCAGGCCCAAGTCAGTAAAGAATATTTATAATGACAATGTAGATGATCGTATAAAATATGCAAAAAGCTGTCACATTTTTAACGTGAGTGCTAAAATTTCTCATGATTTTATAAAAGTAGTGTGTGAGTATGACAATGAGTATATTTACAAAGATTTTTTTGCATTTGTGCAGCCGCCTAAACTGGAGGGAGGACTGCGTTCGAAAAAAAATGACCAAAAACTAAATGTTTTAATAATAGGAATCGATTCTGTGTCTCGTTTAAATTTCCATCGAACTATGCCAGAAACATTAAATTTTTTAAAGAAACAGGATGCAATCGAGCTTTTAGGATACAATAAGGTAGGGGACAATACTTTTCCCAATGTAGTTCCGCTCCTCACTGGAAAAAGTATAGAAGAACTGAAAGAGAGCTGTTGGCCAGGCGAAGATGCCACCTTCGACAACTGCCCGTTTCTATGGAGACAGTTCAAGCAAGCAGGATATAAAACAACATTTGCCGAAGACGCATCTTGGATGGGAATATTCACTTACTTGAAAAGGGGGTTCATTGGACAGCCGACCGATTACTATTGGCGGCCTTTCAACGTCGAGTCCGAACGTGTCATCGGCCACTATGAGTACTTCAACGCCAACCTATGCGTCGGATCCCGTTTTGTGTATGAAGTGCTCCTCGCATACTTATACGACATCACTAAAGTTCTAGCAAACTATTTGCATTTTGGCTTCTTTTGGGTCACTAGTATGTCGCACGATATTTTGAATCTCCCAGCGCTCACCGACAAAAAATATAAAAACCTTTTAAGTAATCTATATAAAGACGGTTACCTTAATAACACGATTCTTTTGTTGATGAGCGATCATGGCATCCGCTTCGGCGAAATTAGACAAACATATCAAGGCCGGTTGGAAGAAAGATTACCTTTTGTGTTTTTTCTTTTGCCGGATATATTTAAGAAGAATTTTTCACTAGCTACTAGTAATATAAAGCGAAATGTGAGATATTTGACTACACCTTTCGACGTGCACAAGACTTTAAAAGACTTTTTAGATATAGACGTGTTATCGAATTCGCATATTAAAAGAAGGACAAAAGAACATTATGCGAATGATCGAGGAATAAGCTTATTCCTACCCATTCCAGGAAATCGCAGCTGTCACATGGCTGGAATAGATGTCCATTGGTGCACCTGTCACAACCGACAAAAAATATCAAGTAAGGAAGACACTGTCAAAAAAGCCGTGGATTTTGTGATCAATTTTATTAATAATTTAATAGCGAGCTATCGTCAGTGTGCTAAATTAACGCTATATAGAATTGTAGATGCATCTGTAAGCGGATCGTTTTCAGCATCCACAGAGAGAGATTCTTCGGCTGAGGAGTGGAAGCACTACACGGTGGTGTTTCAAACAATGCCCGGGCAGGCTATTTTCGAGGCAACACTGAAAAAAATGCTAGATGGATTCAATATGACTGGTACGGTCAGCAGAATCAATCGATACGGTGAACAAAGTCGGTGTGTTGATCAATACCATATGAAATTGTATTGTTACTGTAATAATTTAAAGAATCAGGGAAAATCAGGAAAGCAAACAAGAAAATCTTTATAAAATGAATTAATATTATTATTACATATCTCTAGATAAGCAACAAAATTTAAACAAATGTAATGTAATAATTAGAATAAGTTTAAATGCCTATAAAGTTAAATTAAAATGTGCATTTGTATCAATAAAACTTTTATACATCTACATATATTAAATGTGAGTTATAAATAAAGAAATGACAAATGTTATGTAAACAATATAAAAGCTAATATAGTCATTATAAATGGTAACATTACTTAAACAAAGGTAGCTTTGACATGTTGGTTTAGTTCCAATGACAGTGCATTTTTATGGTAAGCATGACCTGATTCTATACCCAGGAATGGCTCCAGATGAAGAACTCCTCAACTGTCACCGGCACGAAATTTTGTATATACATTCAAGCACTTAAATAAAAGCTTGCTTTTAAAAATGTATTTTTAATATTATTTTTTTGACATCATCATATCCGTCCCTTTAAAATTATGTTTTTACCTGATTTTATTTTTATTATCGCCTGCGAAGTGATTCTTCTACTTATTAAAAAAAACGTAAATGATAGATTCAATAGGATTATCTAAATTTTTTTTGCAAAAATCTTTAAATAACACACAACAGAGATAACAGGTTAAACTGGCCACAACACGGTCAAAATGCATACAATTTGTCAAATCAAACTATCGCATCGGCATCAAATTTTTCTGGAATATTTTAATATGAGGTCTGTCTGCCACTCTCACAAAATCAACCAATTTCATAGCTATTTTTTGGTGTTTCAAGTATAAAAATATGATATTTTACAGTGATGGACTATTTACCGCTGTCCAAACTTGGTGGGAACGGTCGGAGATTGATCGAGGGTGTATTTGGAGCGTTCTATTACATAAGTCTTATAATGCGAGTATAAGTGTGGGGTGTACGGCAGGATAAAAGAAAAAACTAATTAATAAAGAAATCCAAATATGACAACAAAAAATCTTATTTTGGCTATGTCCTATTAAACAAACTCAAAAATACTAAAACAAAAACATTTCCTTACTGTCATATTTGAATTTGAATTTTGATTTCTTTTTCTTATATAGTGCAGTGAGTCCCACCCACCCCCGCTCAGATGTGGGTATACACCCGCATCTGAATCAAAGGTCCCAGGTTCTCGATACCAAGTAAGTAACTTCCAAGATAGCAGAGTCTACTTGTTCTACCTCGATACATCGAGGTTACCTTAAGGAGAAGGGGTATTTTGGTATTTACTCCTATGCTTCATTCTTAATCATACAATAGATAAGCAGTCTTGCTTGCTGCGGATGCGTTCAGTTTTAAGTGACACCCCTTATTAACTTAACTGCTCTTATTATATTTGTCATTGTGAAATATCATTATTAGCATTATACCATTACACCACCATTACCTTCATTTGCAATGCCTTTCTGGACACCTGTTTATGCCTGGATTACATTCTTGCCGAATGATTTGGAGAGCCATCATCGAATAATCGGCCAAGAATTTTGCCACGAAGTATCCGTTCACATTCTCAGCTAGCAATAGGGAGCATTCACTTCTCTTGCTGGTAATCACGGATGATGTTGAAATTGTAGCAGTGTCAGCTACTGCGCCTTAGTTACCGAACGAGCACCACCGAGTGTGTGAACCGAGTGTGTGTGTGTGTTCGTGTTTAGCCGAATGCTTTAAGACGACTTTTATGATGTTAAGAAACTAAATTTACTTGAGATCTTCATCAGAAGGTCTGATTTATATTGTATTATATTTAACATAACAAAAAATATTTTAAATACTTATTTTATTATCCTAGCTATAAATCTTAGTTTTCCAAAAAAATGTTAAATGTTGGAGGACATTCTTATTATAAAGTAAGCTGCCATGGAAATCACTGTCTAATGTTAGGCCCATTGTAAAAGGGTGAGGACAATTTAATGTATAAAAATTAATATTTTATTTTTCAAATAAACCTTAATACTTTTCAAATAGGGTGTTAGGGCAGTATTAGAAATAGAATCTCGAAAATAGAACCGCAAGCGCCCTATGTTAGACGCCTCATATTTTCCCTCCCTGTACACTAAAACAAAATTATGAATACCAAAGCGAATATTACCCCCCAACTAACCAGAATCTAAGTCGCAAAACAAAAAATAAATCTTAAAAAAGTATAAAAATTACAAAACCAATTTAATCAAGAGAACTATATTATTAAAAAATATAAAAAATATTAGAATATTAGCATGCTAAAATATATGGCAATGAAAACTTGTATTTTAGAACCTTGAAAAAATTTAAGAAACCAAAGAAATATTTAAAAAAATACCTTTGAGAGGTAGCACCATTATTAAAAATCAGTTTAGCACCTTTAAATCAAAATATTTTTTGAAATGTATTTTTACAACATGTTTTTTTACATTAAATATTCTTACGAATAAAAGTGCTATTTTGTTGACCTTAGTAACAACAATGAAAGTAAATAACAACTATAAATAAAACAATCTAGTTCATAACAACACATTTAAAAAAATATAATTATATAACATTTATGGCACTTACAAAAACATGCACATTTTATTCATGTATTCAACCACGAACGAGTAAACTAATCATTAGGATACTAGACAAGTATCCTGGTTATTGCTAGAAATTTCCGAGTTGAGTACTAAAGACCCTCCCTGCAAAACCGTGTTCACCACAGCGCGCGCTAAATAACCAGCACTGCACGACAGTGGAGCACCGAAAAAATTATGTTCTTCGCCTTTTGGACCTGTGTCCTGAAAAATGAAATAGGAAATTAACATTACTATTTATATTTAATTACACTATGGTGTTCCCAAAACATCAGTATTAAAATGGGATACAAATAATGATATTGTTTTGTAGGAAAACTATATGATGACATTTGTTTTTTATTTTGCCACTGGCAAAGTAAAATGAATCAGAAGGGGGAAGCTCACATTTGTTGCGTTTTAGATATTTGTATAAAATGGCCTATAAAAGTGTTGACTTGAAAGTAGGTATCCAATGTAAGCTTTCACTTTGACATGTAGTCTCACATTTTGTGGCATTCCATAGGTGACCACATGACGGATACATGACAATAATGTTTATTCTATTACCTTCCAGTTTGCCTTAATATTTTGGAACCCCATCCCACTCAAAGCTTATTTTAATACTTGCACACTCCGATAGGATTACCTAGAGTCGAACTAAATACACTTGTGAACCTTAACGAGAGCGAAGCTCGAGTACTGTTTGTATCTGTCGGTGTAGCATCGGAGTTCGACAAAAATCTCAATTCTAGGCTTGTGTTTGACCACAGAATAAACATCCCAAGACCTACCCGTGTATGTTTCCTAGTCAGCCTCATCTTTAAGGAGGGAGGCTGAAGTGAGGTAATTTTTTTTATGGTCATTAGATCATTATGTTATGATGATAATAGGGTGTTCTGTGAGGATGTTGTCTTCTCATGGAACTATTAGCTCCCAGGGAAATAAAGTACAGTACAATATTGGGGCATCATTTTATAGGGTAGGTTCTATTCATTACAAAAATCACAAAACGGTAAATAAAAAGTAGAAAAATAAAGAAGGTGATGTTTTTTACCCCTTTTTTTTACTATTGACCCAAAAGTCGTAGGTTCGAATCTGCACATGGTCATACCATTTTTAAAGCTTAACCTTCCCTGAGTCTAGGACAGGCACATTTGGCCTAGCTGATTAGGGCCCAAAATAATTGTATTTGACCTAGGTCATAGCAATTATTTTGTATATAGCATATAGCATTTGTATATAGCATATTTAACAAAAAATCTTTAAATATTTTTAAAAGTAATATTATTATAGTTACATAAAATATATCTAATTTTAAATAATCCCATCAGATTAATGCATGTCACATGTCAGAGTGACCCAAAACTGTTTATCAAAAATAATTAAGCAAAAATGTTCACTCTTACCTTTGCATACATGCAAATGGCATCATCAAGAAGCTGATCCAGATCAAGTGCATTTTGGAAGGTCAATTCGGGGTTTCGCCTTAGTATGGTTGAAATAATGCACAACAATTCCACTGTCAACTGTCTATATTCAGGCCTGTGTATTTTATTCAGCATTTCCTCAACCATGAGGGCAAAACTCAACTCTGATCGACTCATATTGACAAGCGTCGGTTGGGCTGGGATATGATGACCCTAGAGAAATAGATAGGGGCTTAGCTGTCAAGAAATTACTGACCGAGGTCAGGCCTATCATGAAAAAGTAAAGAAAACATATTATACGAATATGTTTAGGATTTGTAGTCCCTAGATTTATACCACAAATGAAAAATACACAAATATTATAATTATTGATTTATTATTGTTATATTACAAATGCATACAAGTTCATGAAAAGTTACTATTGTATTCACATAATATTATACCTGAACAGTAAGACCCTTTGGTGTTCGCAGTAATACATCCCAAACTTGAATGTAAAAGTTTTTTGGTACCCGGCACAAACAACCTTCAAGTTGTCTTCGTTGCAATGTGGTTAGTCTGATGGGTAAAAAGATAAAGAAGCCATATAAAAATAAAATAACATAATTTAATAACTATAATTTGAAAATTTCACATCAGTTAAATCATCAAAATACAAAAAAGTACATTTCTGACATCGCTGAGTCTTAACTGTTTTTCTGTACTAAATTCTTTGCTATCAAAAACCAATTAAGAACTAAATTATAAAACCTTTTCGTAATGTACTGTCCATTACAATGGTTTACTAATTCATTAGTGAGATCATTATTGGAGTTTGGGTCAGTTTTTTTGGAATCCAAGTTACAATATACATAGTCAATGAATTGAAGTAATTAAAGCGAAATTTTAAAAAATGCTGTTGTTCAAATGTAGAATGAAAAAATCTTTAAAAAATTATGTGATAATGATTGCGGTTACTCTCTGTTTTATAAAATAAATAAATAATAACCACCGCAACCTGAAAACTATTTTTTTTATAAACTTTTAGACAAATTTGACATTATACATAGGTTGAATTTAAAAATAGTCCAGATTTTGTTGTAATTTACAGTGACAGTTACAGCGGATGCTCTACTGCTGGACTGGCATAGAAAATACTTCAGACAGCTACGTCAGTGAAATTGATAGGAATGATTTGATAGACTTATTGGAAGACTGAGGATAGGAAGTATACACAATTATTAAAAGCGTTGTGTGTAAACTGGGCTATTCAATGACTGTGTAGAGCACCGTATGCTGCTCGTTTACCGTGTGCTGCTTGGATTGCTGTGTGCTGCTCGATTACTGTGTGCAGAGCACTATGTGCTGCCTGTAAAATGTATGCCTCTTGATTACTGTGTATGTGAGCCAGTAAAACTGTGCATATGAGCTTTGCCCATCGAAAGATGCAGGTAAACTTAAGGAGAGTCTGTATTTGTAAGAACTGCTGAGTGTACTGAGTGATGAAGTATAATCCAGATGTTAGAATTGTGGGAAACATTTCTACAACCTACTATAATTTGCCATGGTCATAAAACTCTCTTTTCTTAGAATTACCTTAGCGTCCTTAAAGGAATCTATAATCACTACTTGTTGGTATTAACCTCTCCTAATCTAGTTATGGTCTATTTAGTTAATGAAAAATGATAAATACAAACTTATCTGGTAGACAGATCTATGTAAGTTCAAGCATTCTGAGATTATATTACCTTTCTTTCAGAATAACTACAAATAATCCCTGATGCCATCCCGTGGGTCACCGGGAAAAGCAGGATGGTCGAGTGTTCCAAGCCGTTGCCAATCCCGATAACTTTATCTTAATATGGAAATGGACTGGTTGTACCTGTGTGTGTACACGCACATGGTGTGGCTATATGGGGCACTCGTGCTTTGGCGTCTTTGGCCATTGATGACTTCCCGAGTGACCGTTTAAGCTGTGTGTGATTTTATCCAAGTGTAACCTTCTATGTATGGATTAAACTGTTAATCGAGTATTAAGACTTTTATTTAAACATCCAGTATTATTATTGTATTATTTGTATCATTGTCATTCAGCACAACCTACGTTTCATTGGCCATAATATTAAGGATTTTTTCTGTCTACCATTTAAACACTTGAATAGTGAACTTTACAGTGTGTTCTTTTGGAAGATAAGACTAGAAATATGCTATAATATTGTGATTGTTGAGTGAATTACACCGGATGTGGTATTGCTATTGGTGCGTACATATATATGATTAAAACATGTAGCCACTTCATGTAGCTGGTGTAATTCTGGTGAGTGAAATTCTAGCGTACTTTTAGTTAAATAGTAGATAGATGAAAATATAAAATAAATTAATAGGGAAAATACGAGCGTTGTGTAGGTAAACAAAGAACTGTAGCAAAATAAAATAGTTAAATAATTGGATGTACTAACTCCTTTTCGTCTGCCCAGTCGGACACGGTGAAAACTTGCTGGAGCAGTTGTCGCACTTGGTAAGGAGAATAACTTTCAATACACTGGCCTGCCTTGGGACCTCTTTCTGGAAATATTTCCAAATATATTCGAATGGCCTCGAGGACCCATCCAATGCGAATTTTCAATATCCCTTTGAACATATCTGGACTTGTTCCAATCAAACGGCCACAGTACAACACCACTTCCTAAAAACATACTTGTATTGAAAAATGCAATTAGTATTTTCAATTATTTTAACTATTTTCAACAATCCATTGTATTTACAATATTTGTCACACTGCTGATATTATTATTGATAGGTAGAATGTACTAAAAAGCTGCTGCAAAGTCATTGTATATATTTGACTTTAAAAATGTGGTCTTTGGTGATGTTATCTGTTCACGGGACGATTAGCTCAATTATTAAAACTATTTTCAGAGAACAGCAGGATATTGAAACTCAATGTCGTAGAGCAGAGGGCTATAGGAAAGCGATACTGCTGGTCATGGGGTGTCCATTTTGAGAATTCAACAACTGTCAAGTCAAGAGTTTGTCAAGGAAGAAAGCTTTTGTTGATTATAAATTTCTAACCAGGCAGTAGAAGGACAACTGAGTTTTTTTTTTGTTTTTGTGAATTCAGAGAGAGGCATTGTGATAGTGTGATGGGAATATCAATCTTGTTCAGGTACGAGTTTATAACCAGATAAGATGATAGAAGATTAAAGAGAGGACAAGATCCGTTATCCGTTACAAACTGCACCCAGCCAAGCATGGTGCCTGACCGTCATCTGTGAACAAAGTCATACCAGGTGGGGTTTGTGGAAGTGGATGCATACTGCATACACATTATCAAATTCTTTATTACAAAGTACAAGGTTTCTTGGATGTGAATGCTTATGTTGGAATTATTTCAGTAGAAATTAAGTATTTAATTTTCTGGGATCCACTTGTTCACAATTACTTTTGAGTGGAGAGGTAAGGGTAAACTTCTCAAGAATCTTGACAGAAGTACAATTACACATAGTGATCCCTGAAATGTTTTATTTTCTTTAAATTCATATTTTCTCGCCGTTATAAAATATTTTTTTATTTGAATCTGAATGATGATATTAAAAAATGTGAGTTACAAAACAATAAAGCTAATTAATTACCTGTTGTAAGACTGCCTGAATGACATCATACGGCTGTATTGTGGAATACATCACGGTTTGGATCTCTCCAGGGGTCATGGGTTTGTCAAAAACAGTTTCTTTATGGCCAATAACACCCACAGTTAGCTATAACATATACGTATACATGGTTATTGGTAATTTGACATATTCCTTCTAAGGCGTGATAGTATAGAGCATAAGCGTTAAATTCAACCCCATATGACTGATGCAAATTTTGTTGATTTCCGAGATATTTGGGTTTTTTTTCTTTTTATGAAAAAAGTAGAGTAACAAAATTAAAAATATTTTTTAAATATTTTTATTGCTTTGTTACTTCCTTTTATATGTTTTACCTAATTGAAACAATGTTTATAATATCCTAAAATATAAATAAAAAAATAAGAAAGTCATTTTTAAAATATTTTGAGTTTCAAAAAAGGATAAATTTATTTTAATGTTAAACATGTCTTTTGTCTCAAAAATCATATTTAATTAAGTGTAAAAACTATATACAAAACTACCTTGCCTTATTAGCTATTGAATAAGATATGAATAATTAAAATATGAATTCTAGGTCCATGAAAAATATCAATAGCATCACAGGCCTTCTGCCGCTTGATGCTTCGTGTGGATGCAGTGATCTCAAGTTTTCTTAATAATATGGACGGATGAGTCAAAATTTGGTTGCGAAAACATTACCAACTACCACCAACTAACCAACTGACGAAAAAAGTTAAATAGGTAATCATAATAGATTTTTATCAAAATAGGTTACTTATCCACTAGACCATAGTAAAGGTTAAATAATGTCCAAGGGAAATCTATACTTATAAGTAAATATTTTTGGAATTAACTAAATAAGATATTACACCCTGTATATGTATAAAAATGATTCAATGCTTTTGTGACATCAGAAATATTAGAATGAAAAAATATCTTTATTGGGATTATTATAGCTTTAATATTTAGACATCAATGTTATAGTAATTATATTAGCTTTAAAGTATAATTATAAAGAAAAAATATCCCTTAAATTTTCAAAGGAAACTACAAAAAAAAATGTGAATCTTATATATATTTTTAAATAAAATAATGTTATTTCAACAAAAAACTGCAATACTTAATTGTATTTATTATAAAATTATATATAATCAATATATTATTTACAGACTACAAAACAGGCAACCTATAGAGTAAAATTTATATTTTACAATAACATATTGACATAGTTTTATAACTATGTCAATATGTTATTGAAAAGAAAGATCTTTTAAGCTTAAAAATAAGGTTGTCTTTATTTTTTCAGGCATCTTTAGAAGTCCTAGTTTTGTGATTTAGGCGTTAATCTTTCAGTAATTTTATTAACTAATTAATAAAATTAGAAAACAACTTGAAGAAATGTAAACCATGTTATTACAATGATTATTATTTTAGTTCAAAACAAATCATTTATACTCTTCCTTATACAGAATGTTTGATAGGTCGATGGAAAGTTTTTAAAGGGTGATAGAGATCATTTGGAAGATATTTTAATATATGGCAAAATTACAAAAAATGCCGATATCTCAAAAACCGTAGCACTTTGGATAGATGACTTTCAAATTACTTTTTTTATCACCCCCCCTCCCTTAAAAATATCCCATCGACCTACTAAACATTCTGCATATTTTTTTCTTACATTTTTTATAATTATTTTTCTCAGCCCTATTAATTTGGCAGGGACCTTTCCGAACATTGTGTATAAAACATTGATTTTGTCAATTTATCAAATTACAATGGACTGTAAGTTTCTATGTGAATTCAAACAACTTGAAATGTGCCTGCTTAGAATGTTATTATTATTATTATTATTATTATTGTTTGTTGAGCAAGCAGCTATTTAGCTGATATGATTTTGTGAATCTCCTTTGAACTCCTTCCAGCAACTGAATGTCTTTTACAAAGTATGGATTCCATATCTGATACCCATACTCAAGCAAAGGCCGCACATGTCTTACAGATCTTCAGCATTACTTGAGGAGACATGTTTCTAAAAGATTTTTGATTAAATATATAAAGGAATTAGCTTTCTTCACAATTGCTACAATGTCTCCCATTTCATATCGGCTGATATAATGACACCGAGATCTTTTTGTGAAGTCACAGGTTTAAGTTGAGTTCCATTTAGGTAATACAAGAGTTTGGGTTTTTTCGCTAATATACATAACGGTACACTTTTCGATATTAAGGGTCAGCAACCAGTCTTTCGTCCACTTCATTATGTTATTGAGGTCCTCCTGGAGTTGACCGGACCTGACTAATGGGTCACCAAAAAACATTGTATCATCAGCAAAACTACTCAGTGTTGAACTTAAACACAGATATAAGTCTATTAAATAAAATATAAACATAACTAGATCTTGTGGTCCTGGTGGTTGCTCACAAGGCTTTAATATTTTTTGGAAAACTGTTGAGAAAATTTTCCATTAAAACTTTCCACTGTATGGCGCAGATGTAACCCATTGCATATAAACAACGACTTGCTAGTGTGAGCAAAAATGGAAAAAGCAAAAATCTTTGCATTATAATAATATATACTTATACTGTAGAAACTTAAACTTATTCTTATCAAATATTATATATTATGATATACATACTTGTTTTCCACTGACCAAAACAGTTGTAATAAATGGACTTATTGAATCAACAGTATGGTTCAATAGACTAGAGCAGTATCTGACGGCACGCCAATACCTCAAATCACCAGCGGTGTAATACAGACTCTTCAAAGCATCTTTTACAGTTCGGCCATTCACCTGAAAATTTTGTTTTTATTGGGGGATTATTCATAAACTAAATAATATTTAACTAGCACATATTTAAAAGGCAGAATAGTACTTGCAGCCTGTACCGAACTGAGATACAATAAATTACAAATAAAATATGCAAATAAAAGAAACTCTCTCTTCTGTTGAAGTAATAGTATTTGAAGTTTCTGTATTTGACATTTTAGAAAGGGATGGAACTCCACTCTACATCTAACCTGAATATACTATATTTTTTTTTTTTTGTAATACTTACCCTTATTATTTCATGATATTAGCTGAAGCTAACAATTTATGCAAAGTATTATTACTTTTGAATTTATTTAAATTAAAAAAAAAGAGAATAGCCATCCATGTTTTGATTAGTCAAAATTGAATAATCAGGCAACTTATTTATACCCATTTTCTGTCGGAGGGTTGTCGCTTGGATATTTCAAAAAATAAAAAAAAAGCTGCATATTTATTATTTGATATTAAGTCTGTTATTTATTGTGTGATAATTATTATAAGTTGTTTTATTAGTTCATTCTTAATATTCATTCGGCTGTCTGTCGGATGAATAGTTTTTGGGTAAAAAGTTAAAAAAAAAAGTTAAAATTATCTGTTTGGCAATTACTCAAAATTTTCCTATATACAGAATACACTTTTTCTCATTTATGGGGTTATTCTACACTTCAAACATAATAACCTTTGTTTTACAAGTTATCTCAATCTTGACATATCTTTGAAGAGTGCCATTCTGTGTCTGCCAGTCTGGCCAGTCTACACCACCACCTACACCTGAAGAATTTTACAACCACTCGTTAAAAATTGTGCATTAATCATTTTAATCATCATACACTAGTCGAGGTAGTGTAGTTTGTAATTTATTATATTAAGAAGTATAATAAGAAGTTTTTACCCTCAAATGACATTGATTTTGTATAGCCTCATCACAAATTATTATGATTTAAGGGATTTTAAAAAACTTTTAGTTCACAATAAAGGAAGCATAAAATGTTCAACACTTTTAACATACAAATAATATTATGTTTTAAATCTTTCATTACAATCATTATTCTAACTTTCATTCAGCCAACAGCTACATTCCAGTAGATGACGTTGGTAAAGAAACAAATTTTAACTATAGTACAAATGTACACTGTTACCTGATATGATGGCCCTTCTCGCTTCAGCAGTGTCCCCCAAAGATGACACTTAGCGAATATATTTTCTGTTGACCTAAGAGCATCTAAAACTTCCCAGATTGGTTTATCTTGGTAATGTTGGTAATTAAGTGCATCCTCGTGAAACGTCAAGCTTTTGGGAACATCAGTTAAGCTCTGATAGCCGATATACTCGTGTTCCAGTTGCTTGAATTGCATAAATATGTTGTCTGGTAGTTCGCCTTGATGAACGAAATCCAAATGTTCTAAAAAAAAATAACCCTTTTCACCCTAATTCTATTAACCCTCGAATCCTATTTATATTTTATTATTTATAATGACAATATTTTACATCAAAATATAATCATTTTAGAATACTGACTTTTTTTATTAATCATACACAAATAGAGACTAATATCATAATATGATAATAACAACACATACCGATGCAAGAGCTGGATATCAAGTTCTGCAGCCTTCCCGTACGGACTTTAACATTATCACAATAACCCTTCTTTAACATTGCAAACAGATCGAGCATCTCTTTGAATTGTGGGTCACGCATGTGCTCCTCACGAATCAAAAGGCAAACAGTCGGTCGGCCTGACAGCCTCCAGAAACGTCCCACAAATTGTAATTCTGTTTTGATATCATCAATCAGCAGCGACATGTCTCGGTAAAGGTAAAATTCAGAAACTTCGAATATTAAAGGGTAACAAAGAACAGTCATACCCGACACCCTATAAATCTAAAAAAAAACCAATGCTGAGTTAACAGACATAAAGACTCACAAAATTAAATTTATTAAAATTGGTAGTAATGAATGTAATTTAATTGTAATAAATAGTTAATCACTATACATGTCTAGGCTAGTTACCAGGTAGGTAATGCTCAATGAAACAAGACTGGTAAGATAATATCGCCGATGCTTCATAATTGCTAATTTAGCGCAAGTTATTCATATGAGAGTTTCACATGTGAGAGTTTCACGGAGCTCGAGACACGTGCGGTCGTCAATAAGTCCTTGTATGAAATGTCCAAACGATCCTGACCTGAGCAGCAACTACCGGAGTTATTATAAAGTTAGACGCACGCAGTTCCGATAACAATGCATTTTTATGGTAAGCATGACCTGATTCTACACCCAGGATTGGCTCCATATGAAGGAACTTCTCAATGGTCAGCAGCACAGAGACGAAATTTTGTATACGCATCCAAGCGCCTTAAATAAAAGCTTGTTTTTAAAATTTAGGCCCTTGACCTGCACAAACAAACAATTTTTATAGGCATATTTATTAACCATGGGTAAGTCATACCGAGGTCCTATATAAATTATGCAAATTATTATTCAGGAATGAATTAAGGCAAAGCATTTTATTTTAAATATGTCACCATGTTAAAAAGTAATTGGTTTAATGAGATTATATTTTTACCTTACTAGTCCCCAAAGAACCAATCGGTCTAGCAGGCCGGCCATTTATTTGAAGTTTTTTACAGACACCAAGTTGCCTGTAGACGCTGACCAATTCTTTTGAGCTGCATATTTGAACAGGCTCGACCTCATGAGGTGTCTGTGTTTGGATACCATAAGTGCCCATCATAGCTTGAAGTCGCATGGACTCTGCAATTAACACAACTTGGACAACAAGGTCGGTTGCGGTACCCTAATAAACAAAAAAAAAAAAAATTTAATTGAAGGATTAAGTAAAATATGCTTATTTAAACCATTCTTATAAATTTCCTACTAAAAAACTATGAAACCCATCAAAAATTAATTTGGTTTATTTTAACAAAACTTGTGTATGACCATGTGTATGATGATTGATCATCGAAATAGATCTGAAAATAAATAATGAGAATGAAAATAAGTAATGCAGGTAAGACCTCTTTTTTTGTGTTTAGTGCTCGCATTGGTTTTGTGTACAAGTTATTTTAAAGCTGTCAAAAACCTCTACCAATAAAAATCGGATTAACCCTGTCGCCCAAACTGCACTGGTATGTCTACTTTGGTAAAAAGGCGAACAGGCAACTTAAATTTATAATGCGAAACCTTGAAGGAGTGAACATTAACCTGTCTATTGCCCAAGCAACTTAACGAATCTGCACGTATTCTGCCCTCGTGAAATGTTCATAAACAGCGTAACAACGGGCACTTAATAAAATACTTATTTTAGAAAACTATGTATGTTACGTTGAAAACCTGCACTATTTTGAATAGCTTATGAAATTCTCCAAAGCTATGTTTAACTATACAAAATTTATAAAAAAAAAATATACCTAGGTTGCAAAATATTTTTGTTTCAAGCCTAATATTTTATTTGAAAAGTAAACTGATGCCCACCAGTTTTTTTATTTTAAACTTATGTTTCTAGATATCAAATACAACTATTTATAAGTAACAAGCTGACCCGGCGAACTTCATATCGCCTCAGGATCAATAAATATTGTGTTAACTTATTACCTAAATTAAATTCAGTTTTTTATTAAGAATACTCAAAATGAATTAAGTTCAATAAATGTACAAAAATCAAAATAAATTACATAATGAAGCAATTATCGATGCGCGCTAATGACAAAGACAAATATAATAAAGACAAACCTCACAAAGTGAACATCTTCGAAGGCAACTTACTGTGTGAAAATAGAATTCCACAGAATGAAAAGCTGTTCCATACAAATTGTATGAGAAAATGAATTTTCTTTATAATTTTTTTTTGTGATTTTTTCTAATTATTACAAAATCTTTATTTTATTTATTGTCGCTCTTTAGGTTATACTTCTACTTATTTATTATTTTCTCTAAAATTATGTACACTTTTTAAGACATTTGAAAAAAAAATTATGTACGTTAGAAAAAAAAAAAATATTTTTAAAATGTAATTTTTTTATAGAGGAAAAAAAATCTTCTATTTATTTCGGTAAATAATTACATTTTTAATAAAATCCGTTAGAAAGATAATATATATCTTAACATTTACAGTAGAAAAGAAATTGTCAGTCGAAATACGTAAACATAGATTTGTAAACAAACTGAAGGCCGCGGTTTAAACTGCGAAGTTTACTACATCAGAATATTGGAGTATATAACATTTTAGAATACCTATGTGATTCGCAATAAAATTTTATTGGAAATACTTCTCCCAAATTTCATTAAATACAAATATATAAAAAGATACAAATTACGTTATTTTCTTATGATGTTGCATCTCCAGACAATGACTGATATTGTCATGATTACGTAAACTAAAATATTTATTTTTGCAATTCTGTAGCACACTGGCACATAAACGCTTGAATAAAACTTTCAAAGTGATATTTATGTAATATAAAAAAAAAATCTTAAAATCACTTTCTTTAGTCTAAAATCTACAAAACAAAAACAACAAGAGATGCGTAGCAACACCAAATCTGTAGGCAAAAAAATATAGAAATGGACGAAATATCATTTTGACACTCTATTTCTAATTATTTTCGTATAAACAATGTAAATGGATTCCAATGATGTATAATTTAATCATTTTTTTTGTCTATGTTTTCGTCTCAACACTCGATATGGCAAACTTTGTAAGAATAATTCAATACCAGCCGATAGCGTAAACCGTAAACTTAAGGTCTGATCAGATGATGGAACATACGGGCGACCGTAAATTTGTGGTCTGTTTAAGTCAGGTTAAGGTGCGAGCTTTAAAGATTACAAAAGTTCAACCTACCCCTTTACCCAATGCCGAACTAGAGGCAGCCCAAAGAAGGTCATATAATTATAATTTTCAGAAAATTCAGCTGATTCGATAGTCCCATAGAATTAGCCACAGTTAAAGTCGGAACCACTTACTATGAGGAGTCATTATATTTATGGTGGTCTTTGATGATGTTGCCTTTACATGAGGTGGTTAGCCCAACAGTTAAAACTATTATTGAGACATGGAGTGCGGTAGAATATTGGGACTTAAAGCGATCAACGTTGCTTCAGTCTGGGAGCAAATGCTGTAATTTGTTTTAGTAAAATTTGAACATTCCTCGAGACCAGTTGTATAGAATTACTTTCCAGAAGAGAGCTTGAATTCACCCACAAAAGCCAAATCATTTTGGCAATAGAGACCTTCAAGCATGGACTCTGGTTTTTCGTCATAGTTTGCTTTATTTACAGATTTTAACAAATGCTAGTCAAATCATGGTCTTTGTCTACTACAACTTTTCAGCGCACATTCTGGCTTCATACAAACACTAATGATGTCAGTATAGGATGCATTTAGGCACATCTTTCATCTGTGCTTTTAATTTTACCTGAAAGGCAGAATAACGACCAGCTTTCCTCGGTCGATTATACGATGGTAAATATCTCCTGATGGGGTCTAATTCATTGACATGAAGCAAACCTCCAGTTAGCAATTGTGCTATTATAAACATTGCTTGTCCCCAGAGAAATAAACCACCAGAATCTAAAATAACGAATATCACATATAAAAGATATATAATTATAAGAACCCATTGCATAAGATATATAACATTTGTTAAATGTTAAAACAATAAAAAATGATCCGTTGAGAAATTAAAAATTAGAAAACTTCATATGGTTTTTTATTTATTTATTAACAAAATAATATAGTTAAAGTAATAATATTGTAGGTCGCTATGGAAATTAATAACCAAGAAAAGTAATTTCTATAGCAGGCATTTCAATGACAGGCCATTTCATTAACACGGTGGATGAAAAATAATAGTGTAATTACAGAAACAATGATTTGTGAAAATTCAAATTTTGTTTGTGGGAAACAAGAGAATGAAAAACTACTAGAAGTTTTCGATCTATGTGTTTAAGAAGTTTTTTCAGCATAAGAATTCACCCTACATAATATCACGCATATGAACGTCTGTTCATATGAGTGATACTTAATATTTATATGAATAACTTTATATTTCTCTTACTATCCGGCAGTCGTCTGGTTGAATAAGATTCATTTTTTTCACTTTCAATGCACTCTTTAGGCACATAATAATACCATGGAATTACAGGATCTGAAACGGAAAAATTTAAATCAATTTCAATTTCGATTGGCTATGTGTACTTAAAAAGATTTTTTTTAATTATCCCTCCTACCCCATCGATTTAGGATTACTTGGTCGAATTACACATACAAAAATGTAAAAGAGACGGTATTATTACTTTATCACTTCTTAAACCCAATGGGTAATAAGCTACCTAAAAAAATCAACTCAATCACAAAAGATTTTTTATACAGAATGTTAAGTTTCATAAATAAGATATTGGGGTGTAAGTTCGTCTGTCGGGTAAGATGGACTATCCAGGCAAATTAACATTATTTATACTTTTATAGGTCTGTCATCTAGTACACGGTAGTAAACTACACATTTGACTTCTGCGACAGAGCACACTGCAAATCATGAAACGTTAATCAAGAGCGGCATTTTGTTTTCTTTCGTCTCTGCTCGGCTCAGGGCAAGTGCGTCATCTCGTTGTCACCCGAAATTGTCTGTCGTCTTAATAGTCTGAATGTGGAAAGTTTGTTGTATGATGAACATATTAATAGAAAAATGCTTAGGATAAAACAATATCTTACAAAATCTTGTTCGGTTTAAGATATTTTATCTCTATATAGTTAGTATAGTAGTAGTAACAGTAAACACTAACAGTGATCTTCAGTGTGCAAATCTCTGCATTGACATATCTGTATGTTCTGTATGACATTGACATTGAAAAGAAAAACCTATTTGAATAAATTTTATTCATATCTACACGGGTTTATAGTTTGAATTACCTATCCATTATATTAAAAAACATGATCAAGGATAAAATGGTTATTCAAACCTCCGTGTTCATCCATATATATTCTGGCCTTAAGTTTCCTTTGGTATTCATCCACTTGCTCTGGTAATGTTTTGAAGACTCCGTCAATAATCATAAAAGAATAAAATAGAGGCCACTCACACTCAACACCGTCAAACTCCTTTAATTCACCTTCGTCGTAATGGCTTAAATGATAAATAAGTTAAATATATACATGAACATATAAAAAATATTACAAAATAAATAAAATAAAAAATATTTTCACCTCCGACTAGCATCTTCTAATACACTTTTAAAACCATCCCGACTAAAACGCTTGAAGCCATATTTTCCCAATAAGCGACCCATAATATTACTCTTTGTTTGGTTGACCAGATGTTCTTCATGAGATGCAAAAGCAGGGAATGAAATTGTCGGTATTAGCGAAGCATCAACACACTGTTTATTTAAAAAAAAATTGAAAGAACTTAATTTCAATATGGTAACTTTGATCAGTTTCAGCATGGTAAGTTGGATCAGGCTTAAGCCTGATCCAACATCATTTTGATATTTTCAGTTATTCAATTGACTGATTATGAAAATGGTATTTAAATTAAATAAATAGTAAGAAACTAGTTTCCACTACGACAGATCTTGACACTCAATTCAATTACAATGGTATTTTTCAAAGGAACTAATGGTAATAATATATAAAGCCAAATCAAGCCTTTTAGGCAAAGGGTTAATCCGGTACTGCCTATGAGCAAGTCTTTTATGGAAATGCACTTGAACCAAAAGTCATATTGTTTTTTTAGTTTTTTTTCAATCACATATTCATTCAATCACAATTTGCTTTTATATCTTATCTACCATCCTGTATCTTTTTTAATAAAGTTATGAAGCATTAAAAATTTTCTTTGCATTTAAATATAAATACAACCAGTACACCATTTTTAAAATAAATAATTGCTAGTTAGGCTTTGACATAAGCAATTATTTTAGACCCTGGTCAAATAAGGTAAAATTTACTCATGATAAAGTCAGGGGCGGTGAAGCATTAAAACCACATTGCTATGTGGGGGTTTGAAACCACTTCTCCTAGTTCAATAGTCAAAACAATCTAAAAAAAATACCTTAGAGCTGGATTCTCTGGGTAGCATTGTCTCGAATATGCTTCTGTTGCGATTGTGTGCATCTATATCAACATATATGACACTCCAGGAAGCACCTTTGTCACCGAATAAATTACATCCGTTCATAGCCTCCAACGCTGCTTTTGCCATACCTGAAGATGTAATTATATTACAAAAGCAATAGTTACAAACAGACCTTGGGGGGCACCCAGGTTTACTATGGCCGAAATATGCACATTTATTTTTCAATTCTATGACAAGCCAATATAAAAAAAAACAATTGTAAATTACTTTCTCACTATGTTTACGAAATATTAAAAAAAAAAATTGTTTGTACTTACAAACGTAAAAATCAATCGACAACACAGTTCAAACTCACAAATGGCATAGCCTATATGACCGAATTAATATACTAGGTAATTTGTAAGATATTTGGCAATTTCTTATGACATTTTAAAACAGAAACAAAATGTTTTTCTTCTTAAATCGAGTGTAGAATTTAATAAAGATATTTATGGCATTGGAAAAAAAATATACTGCCAGCATTAAAAAAATAAAATGCAAAAGAATGGTACCCAATGCCGCGATATCACGGCACTGACGCTCCTCTAATTCTTTTTTGTGCCACAAAACCGCTGCATAAAAAATACCACCAGAAGGCGGCCAGAGGGATTACAAATATTTTTATACCGCACTTCATAAACATAAGGCCAAGATGAAATTTTTGGAAAAGGGGTCTTTCAGAAAGGTATAACCCTCAATAAAATTACCTGAAAGACAACCGTCAGCTCTGCAGCTATTAGGTATGTATGTTGCAAATTTGCCATTATTTTATTTATCCTGAAGGCATTTATCATGCAGGAGGCTCATTAATAAAATCAGATTACCTGCACCATAAGGAGTAAATTATTTACCTATTGACGAAGCATGAATTTCAGGTGTTCCATCGTTATATTTGGATCCTCTTTCCCACATCCCATAATCAGGAGTTCTATATGCTCTTTCAACATAGTAAACTAAATTCTGTACGAATGCAACCTCATCCTATGAATTAAAAGAAAAGTTATATCTATATTTTTCATGCCCAATTTCATTTTACAAAAATAATGTTAGCTCTGCAATAATTAATAATAGGTAAACTATTTAATTTGCTAGTTTCCTTAAATGAATATATAGAATCCTTCACATGAATTGTAGATACATCAGGTCTATCATACCACTTTAACTTTTAAACTACTCGAAGAATTGACTAAAGTTTCAATCAAATATTGAGCATCTATTATGTGTCCTACTTAATTAAAACAACTATTCGCTATAGTAAGCCTTAACCTCTCAAAATGTAGATGCGTAACACATGCCATGCCCCGCACTCACACGCGTCCTGCAGGTTAATCGAAGAGTGTTCTAACACAAAACACAAAACAATTAAAATCAAATAGCATGGCTGGTTCGACTCTCAAGAGGCGCCCTTTTTTTTAAAGACATTTGTACCGATGGGCGTGTTATTGTTATACGACAGTTTACAGTGAAAGGTTTTGATTTTTTTTATATTAAAAAATGTTTTAAAAAAATGTAGATACAGATACCAAACAAAGACACCACACACCTTTGACCTTTGTTTGATGACAGACAAAGGGCACCATGAGATCAGTCAAATAGTTAAAAATTAAAAAAGGTGCAAATGCTACAACAACGATGAAGTACTGCATTATAGACATAAATGAACTTACAGTGCAGAAAATAATAGATTGGTTTATAGCCATTTAATATTTTGTACAAAAACCTAAGGCCTCATAAGGTTCTCCGGCTCTCGAGGTTTTCAGTATTATTAAAAGCAGTAGACTACCAAATTCTAAAGACCTGTAGTTTAGTACCTTTGAAGATTTGGTTTGGATACCTTCAATTCTTGCCTTGTATGTAATATATTGAGGTTGTCACATCTGGGGTGCGTAAACCAGGAGCAAAATATATAATTTTCAATAAATTGATGTCTTTGTAATTTTTAATTAGAGTGAAAGAAATATAAAGGAAAGACTGTTAATCTGATTTAAGAAGCGTAGAATCTAACTTTACCCGACTGCCAACTGACATATGCTTCACTTGAGATGACATTGAGCGTTCAAAATGTCTCATCAGTTGAGGTTGTCTGTGTCAACAATAGGTCTAGTCGATCATGACCGTTTACAGCCGACAGATGCATTCTTACTATCGAAAAGTTTGCTCGGACATATAACGTCACTTAACGAGGTTGTCCATTATCGTCTACATAGATGCATAAGTGTATCTCAGTAGCTACGTAATAAATATAATACCTCAATGCTTTACTCCAAGCTTTGTAAATGATATATTGCTTCTTTTACTATATTGACAGTTTAGAATGATATACATTTCAAATAAAATTAAAATATATAGATATTGAAGGTGGTTACATTTATTTGCATGTTTTGAAAATGATTCTTATGTTTTAAAAATCTCACTTAAATTCTTCCGACAAACAGATAGAGTATGAAGATATAGTATATATAGTAGGTACAAAATAAGCTCACACTATATTAGGCTGAGATTTTTTAATGTGGCTAACTTTTAAGTATGTCAATGCAATGATGTAAGACTACCTATTAGTGACCACATCAGCGATGTGCAAGTGGCAAAATATTAAAATCCGCAATTATTCTATAAATCATGAGTCTACTAAAGACATAAAATATGCACTAACCTGAGTATAAATTATTTGTAAGCCTGAAGTTATCATTTGCACCAAAAATATTAGATATATAGAAACCACATCTATTTGTAAATGGTTGTACTCGGAGTCTTGGTAAACAATATCGCCGGTAGTAAGATTGAACTTGCAATGGAGGGCATGGGCACCGCATTGTTGCCTCTTAAATTGTTCAATTTTAGGAGCTTGCTTTATCCAGCATTCCAGTATTCCTCTCATGCATTTTACCGCACTCTGTCCAAGTTCATAAGACTTACCTCGGTCATCATCTATTCTCCTGCAATAGAATAATAAAAATTTTAAAAAAACATATTTTTTTAACGCTTCATTTGATTTAACATTTGATTTCGATTTTCATTATAATTATAAAAATATTTAAAAGATACTTTTTTTGTAACAGCATTAAGGACACAGATTGATAAGAATTAAAATACCAGGATTTTTTGTTAGGATACTTCTAAATAAGTTATTTCTACATTAAAAAGACTATCTAATAAATCCTCTAATTCTCCTATAGCTTACTTCTAGGCGAATATATTTACACAACTGAATTCCACCATCCGATCAAGTATTTGAATTGGATATCCTTTAAGAAAAATGGACAGCAAAGCAGAATTTGAATGCAATGGTCGAAATGGAAATAACCGACATCCATTTTAAATATATCCCTAGTTCGCATGGCCCTCTCATTCCAAGCTGGCTCCTGAGATCACTCGTCTGGTTTATTGGTAACTCTATATACATGGCATCAAAAATAATATTCTTTAAAGTAAAACAAACATAAGGCGAATAAAGGCAAAAGTAAACTATAATTTGAACAGATGCCAAATAAGTTGTTAAAATCATATTATCGCAATTATCGGAAATACTTAAATATGTATTTTTTTTTTTTATTTACCTGTAAGCTTGATAGAGTCCCCAAATAGCAGCAGCACAATATACACTGTCACGCACGCTTCCGATACGGGTGTCGCAGGACAAAACAGGGAAAAGCCCAGTTATTGGGCTTTGATATCTCAAAAGCTGACGCTTAACTGAAATTAATATTTAAATATATATATACCAATGATTGATTTCTATTTTAGGACAAGCCTGACGCAATCACTAACCAATTCCGTAATAAATATCAAGTTGTCTCACTGTATCCTCATAGTTCGATATTTTTAAAAACTGATACGCATTGATATCATCTAGACTCCCCTGCCGAATCATAATTATTTTCTTATGAAACCTTGACAGTTAGCTATGTTTTTAAAGAAATTAGGTAACAAGGTTAGACAAAGAGGAATGGATGAATATATATAACAATCAGTGTATTTATAATGACATTGATATCAGCATAAAATAATCTCAGAAATCCTAATACGTAAACCTTTTTTAGTTAATTGTTATTAGAAATAATCATTCAAAAACTTTCCTTCGCTATTTTGACATAAGCAGCATTAACTCTCAATCGAAATGTCACATACAAGTCTTCTTCTTTCATCAAGTAGGTAGGCCTTTTATCAATTTAATAGCATTTAAAATCAATTATTTTGGCCAGTATCTAGTAACAATTAGAAAAAAAACATAATTATCTGCGTCAATAAACAAATGATTAAAGTAGACAGGAAGTGAAGGGAAAAACATAAAAGGCAAATAAAAATACAATAATAGTATTTCTAGCTAACATGTCATACAAATAAAACACTTCTTCGCAAGAAGAAATAGTATTTTAAATTAATAGGTTATTTAAAATTGAATAGTAATTTAATAGGTTATTTAAAATAAACCGCCCCATTATAACCCTGGTATTGGTATTATAATACCTATACATATTTTAAGACATAACTCAGAAATTACACGAAAAGAAGGAAAAAATTAAATTACTTTTTTAGTAAAATAGAAAAATTAACAATGTTATTTAATCTAATAAACTTTATCAACATAGTCATCATAGTTTTATTAAAAAGTCATACTTGACAAACTTAGAAAAGAAACTGGTACCTAGTTGAATTTTATATATCATAAGATAAAGGATATTTACTTAATTTTATTTAAATTAGTACATTAAAAAATATAGGGTTTAAAAATCACCAGCCAAACCGCAATAGATATAAAAACAAGAATTGCTATAACATCCTGTAAAAATGATATTACAGGCTGTTACTTACTATACTTTAACTAAAACTTACTAAAACTAATACTAAAACTATATTGTAATAAAAAAATATATTGTAATAATCTTTTCGTAGTTATGAAAATTAAAAAAGTTTTTTTTTTTTTTATAAACGCCATCATCATTATTGTCAACAGGAGGCTTGTTATAAATAAAATGAGAGAAGCAAGCTACAGACAGCCTCATTTAATCCTTTACCGCATGTCGTTCCAAATTTAGACCATTAACAAACACCGTTGAAATAATCTTCCAGTGACATCTATGTAACGCGATGAGAACTACCATAACTGTTTGACGTAATTTATGGTAACAACCAACAACAATGAAACCACTCTAACTTATCTCTGGTTCGATATTTCAATGTTATATAGTGTTTATATATATGGTTATATAGTGTTTAAATATATAGTCAATGGTTAAAGTTGACATTTCGTACGATCAGCGATTGCACTTCTTACCGAGATAAGTTTAGTTGATGTTATGAGTAGTAGTAATTAAGTTTTTATTTTCTATCGCAAGAAAAATTTATCCCGGAGGATTTTACGGTTAAACATGTATCTTCAATTAGATCTTAGTCAAAGCTGTTCTAAACTTTGTTACAAAGATGGGACAGTATGCAACAAGGGCTATCAAGCTTTGACAAATATGGAACAGTATGCAGTAATGTATATATACGGGCTGACTTTCTAATCACCATATAAATTGAAATATTTTCTTTTTAGTTAGATGATTATTAGCTGGCCTAGGTCACTAACCCAGGTAGACAGCACTACAAAGTTCGTAGCCAGAAAGCTCACATTTACTGCAGTAAATGTTCTTTACCTTTGTCTCAACAAAGATCGTAATTGTTTCCAATAATTTCACATTGATACAATAATCAAACCATAATTACCATTATAACGCCGTAAATGATGTTTCATTGTTTCCACTAGTGACAGTTAGAAATAAATGCTTATTATTGATAATAAATATATAAATAAGAGCGATGAAAACCCGTACAGTATGTTGTTCCATATATGGTACGGCACTCAAAATATGTCTATCTGAATAGTGTTTCAAATATGGAACTGGGGATTTTTTATTATGATAATAATCGAAGTCTCCTAGTACGACATAATGTAACATAAATTATTTTGAACAAAATTAAAAAATCCTCCTGAAAAGGTTTAATGAGCCATTGAATTTTAAGGAAGGTAGTAAGTAATGCAAAGATTTAGGTAACTATGCGTTTCATAAGAGATTCAATGTTCGATGATCACTTGAAGGTGTAATAAATACATTTAGAAAATAGTATTTATTTTTTTATTTTAAAACTAAGAAAAAATAACCTAATATTTCAGAGAAATCGTTTTAAAAATGGTAACACTATTTTAAATGCCTTCTTCATTTTTGCTTTTGCTGTCAATTCCTGCGTTGGCGCGAGGAATTTTGCAACCGATATCAGGCCCTTGGCTTTTGGTCGGAGCTTCAGATGGACTAGCCCTTCTGGTTAGTCTGCCTAACCCTAGGAAACGGGTTTAAATCGTGGCAAGTTTGTAGCTCCTCCCTCACTTATATTGCCATTGATACAGCAATTGCCGTAATATACGGTGATTTAATTCATTTTAATTAGGTAATACGGCATACGGCTGCATTTATATTGCCGTATGAAAAAATACTGCAATAAAAATGTTTCGCTTGTGTTCCAATGGCGGCGCTGTCGTTTGTCACGTACGAAACAATGAAGCACTATTAAAATCCTATCAAAATTTAACAAATTTCGCTCTCGACGTTTTATGCCTACCTTATTCTAATGTTTTCTGTGAGAGATGTTCAGCGAAGTTACCAATTATGAAATAGAGGCAAAGAACCAAATTAATAACTTCAACTGTAAATGGTGCTCTATTAGCAAAACAGGCTAGGTATGTCACAACATGTGTGATGTGATGAAAAAAAGAAATATTTTCTGAATAAGCAAGAGCCTCACGTAATATACAGTAAGAAACCGTTTTGGGGAAAATGATAACGAATACTGAGTTTTTAAAAGTTATTTGATCAAATAATTGGAATTTAATGATTTTCTATACAAATAGTACGTTAAATTGTAGTTCTGGATATTACGTTAATTATACAATAAATACGGCAATGTCACTACTTTAGATACGGCAGTTAAGATTCAAACGATGGCAACACTGCCGCACTTGCACAACTTGCTTCGCTGGTATGACTGGTCCACCGCTATCCACGACAAAATTTATGAATGTTGAATTTAAGGAGGGTTATATTTTATAATTCGTAGCGTACGTAGTAACATTTATTACGTACACCGTTGTAGTTTTTTCAGTCAGTTGTATTTGATGTCTAAGTTGCATTCAGTGTATTATTAGGAATAAAACGACGCAGAAGATGTCGGTTGCTTTTGCACAGAGGAATCGACCTCCTCCAAATCCTGCACAGATACAAAAAATGCTCGACGAAAATTCGCATTTGATTCAAACTATACAGGATTACCAAGCTAAAGGACAGGTCAATGAATGTGTTCAATATCAGCAAGTTCTTCACAGGAATCTCGTCTACTTGGCTTCCATGGCAGACGCATCGCAAAACATACAAGCTTTGTTACCCGTTAGTAATTCGAAATTCTCATTATTATGTTGTAACTAGTTACGTCATTATCCAGGCCGAACTTCCATTTATTTAAACTTTGTATTGATAAATGCCAACTATTAAGTGCATATAAAATTGACATTGTTTACATTATCCCAGTTTATTTGATACATAATTGAAGAATCTTTTGACCGTTCATCGAATAACTAATAACGGTTTAGTATCATATTGTTAACATCAAGTAACGTTGGTTTTATTGAGGCACCTTATGCAAGTGATTTCCACAGACAAGACCCTTGTGGCACATGGTGGCATTTAATAGGATGTCCCTCAAGTCAATTGCATCTCTTGAGTGGGATATTGATAATTTGACTGTGTCTATAAATTAATAATGTCTAGTGTAGTAAGATGACAGAAAATTGACGATAACGTTTACGAATTTAAATATTTATTTTTGATTAATTGTCAATTGTTTTCAAATCGCTGTCGAAAAGTGTCCCAGACTGACTGACTGATAAATCTGTTATTTATTTATTGAAAATATAATATTACAACTCTTAAGCAGTACAATAGAACTATGTTACATAAAAGTATTATTAAATATCTTAATTAAAGCGACAAGCGACTGTTACATTGTACTATATTTCTGTCTCCCTGACTTAACGAATCTGTACTAAGGAAAGCAGTTTGGTTTTGTTTGCTTAATGTGCCACTTCGCCATCTTATCAATGCTATAATAATATTTAAAATCTATATATATATATATATATATATAATTGTATAATTGAGTTGTAAAGTTATTTGACTTATATTTGATGATTGTTTTTTAAAAGCGGCAAATCGCCTGAAAAGATAAATGACACAATCTTGGACAATATTAAAAAAATTTGAAAAAGTTTTTAATTATTTTGATAAAGTCCTGGTTAGCATAATATTTATAAAAGTTCATAACGTCCAGCAGAGGTACTCACCTAGTCTCTACCTATCTTTTTCAATTTTTTCTCCGCCTGTCTAATAATTATAACCAATAAGATCATATAATCAAAACAAACTTTTAGTACTCTTACTGATTTCATTGCATAATACTGATTGATTTATCTAGCAAAACTGCAATTATATAATAATAATTGTAGTGCCTGGATATATTTATCTTTTAGTTATATATATTTATAATTTATGAAGGTTGCATTTTAAACATCATCTTTCATATATTTTCTGACGATGCCGAATGGCGACAGCTTAAAAATATTTTGTCATCAAATCTCTATATATATATATATATTTGACTTATATTGGATGATGACGAATCTGTACTAAGGAAAGCAGTTTGGTTTTGTTTGCTTAATGTGCCACTTCGCCATCTTATCAATGCTATAATAATATTTAAAATCTATATATATATATATATATAATTGTATAATTGAGTTGTAAAGTTATTTGACTTATATTTGATGATTGTTTTTTAAAAGCGGCAAATCGCCTGAAAAGATAAATTACACAATCTTTGACAATATTGAAAAATTTTGATAAAGTTTTTAATTATTTGATAAAGTGCTGGATAGCATAATATTTATAAAGGTTCTAAAGAGGTCCTGTACTTGAGAGCGCAGGATGTCGGTTTAAACCCAGCGCTGAGTTTTATAAAAATGCATTTTTAACTCTCACCTGTCCTCTTTAGTGTAAAATATTGTCAAATATTATGTAACCATCTAATTAGATGAAATAAGGAAAGGATTACGATGAAGGATGGTGGTGAAATGAGATGATTTTATGAGTGATTTATGTATGAAGTTGATGAAAAAAATAAAAATAATGGAAATGTAAAAGTATATAAAAAAATAGTAATTATAGATAATAGGGAATTATAAATAATGCCCTTATGTTAAAAAAATTCAAAAAATGTACTTTACTCATTGTGCGAAGAGTTTTCATCTGTTTAACTTAGATGGTTTAAGGTGTATTCATATATTTTTACATATAGAGTGAAGACATGCTCAAATGCGCCTTTTTAAATACATTTACTTTAAAAGTCTTATCTTTTAGTGCAGTGTCAATCTGTAGTGCCTTTTACCTTATTCATTATAAATATTATTATTAATTAATTATTTATTATTTACAAGTAATGATGAATTGTTTTTAAGAATATTTTTTTCGACAGCCCCCTCATCAGCTGCAGCCCGGGAGTACTCAATCGACCCAACCTTTGCCTCAAAGTTCAAGTTCTGATGCTCCAAACAACACTCCAGCAGCCAATACTAATTCTTACAGTCAGCCACAGCCTGGCTACAGAGGTCCACCCAATGTGACATCGCCAAATTCATCCAGGCCAAGTGGAGGAGTACAATCCTACAACCAGAGATCGTATCCTCCCAATCAATACCAAGGACAATACCAGAGCATGACCCCTGGAAATTACCCCCCACAAAGTCAACCTCCTTATTTGGCTCCGAACCAACAACCTTACGGCCCGCCTGCTTCCCAACCCCAAGTTTATCCTCCCAATTCCGGTTATGGTCCTCCAGTAGCCACTACTCAAAGCAACAGCTATCCGCCGACTCCCCATCCTAATTCCAATTATCCGGCATCTATGCAGCAACCTTACGCACCACCAGCGTCTACATCAATACCAGCTTCCCCCGCTCCTTATACAGCTGGCAGAAGTGGGGCAAATCAGAACTATCCGGCATCCTCAAACTTTCAACCTGGTTCATTGAATTCAAACTATGGTCCGCCAGGATCCAACAATACGAATTATGGCACAAACCCAAACTCAAGCCAAGGTTATCCTCCGCAGCAACAGTTTGCAGGAAATCCCCCTAGTAGCACTTACTCGTCTGCTCCAACCACCCAACCGAACCATACACCTCAACAGGGTGGTGCATATTCCAACCCATCTGCTTCAACCAATGCCAATTATGGTCCTCCCTTGGCACAGTCTCCTCCGTTCACAGCCCCACCAGCCGTTAACTCACACAATTCCAGTCCCCAAAATGGTAGTGCTCCACCGAGCACCAATGCTCCACAAAACCAATTATACCCTTCTCCAGTTCAGCCTTCGGGATATCCTCCAGTAAGCCAACCACCGTTTTCGAATTCACCGTCACAATCAACCAGTCCAGCTCCTGCAAATTATCAAACAGCTACAACCCAGCAGCCAAATAACGGAACTACCTCAAGTTCTCAAGGTTATGTTCCTACTCCTCAAACGTACCCTCCTCCCAATAACAACAATTATCCACCCCACGGGGGATATTCCCCACACCCACAGCAAGGTTATAATCCCTCTCAGTATCCCAACAATCCATACCAATACTCTCGACCACCCGCTCCAGGCCCACCACCACCACCACAATCTAATTATGGAGGGTATAACTTTCAGCCACCACCTCAACAATGAAATTAGATAAGGTTTTTATACTTATGTTTGTATTTTAATAAGCTTACCATCTAAGTGTAATAAGACATGTAAAAGTATAATTTTTAATGAATAAATTTTATCTTTTGTCATTATTGTGTAATTTTAATATTTTAAATGTTACTTACAATCATTATTGTGTCATTATAATATTTTAAATGTTACATACAAACTTATATGTACACATATGTCTAAAAACATTAATTGTAGCTCATACATGCATCCAGATGAATGTTTTTGCCTTTATTACACCAAGTTATATATTTGAGTCCTTCATTTGCTGATTTTTAATTTTTTAATTGATTAGGTTCAAATTTCAGAAATAAAATAAACTCAAATTTTGTAATGAGCCGTTTTCTGTAAAATGTTTTTGACAGGCCGGTCAAATTGAATTTTTAACCTATTATAAAAGTTTTTTTTTTAAAATCATGAGACAATAGCTTTTTGGTTTGTTATTGGCCCTTTACCCTACCTGTAATTGCCGATGGACATTTGCAAATGTTTGACAGTTTGGCAAATACGTAGCTGGGAATTGACGATACTTCTCTTTTGAAGCTCTAATATATATTATAATAGTATAGTAAGCAATTTCGTGTAACCTAAGCAGTGTGAATTCGTGCCGTGTTTTGAATGAATTTTTAACGATTATAAGTGAGTACAAGTGATTTTTTTTTATGATATACATAAACATAGTGTAGAAAGTAATACAAGTGCACAGGCATTTTACAGAATTGAATAAGAAATTCATATATATTGTATCATTAGTAGACCAATATTTCGTACCGTTTGATATATTTGTATGTAAAAACATTTGGATTTCGAATAAAATTTTATCGCGAATCACATAGGTGTTCTAAAATGTACATATACTCCATAATGCTGATATGATAATCATCACAATCCAGCTGCGGCTTGACAGATTTGTTTACAAATCTATGCCGTACTCTCAGATAATTCTTTCAAAAAATAAATTGTTAGATATTTAATAAAACATCTTAACTGGTTTTATTTAGAAATTCTAAATAAACAAAAGACTTATCACTTTATGAAAAAATTACATTTTGAAAATATGTTTTTTTTTTAGCTAAAAATAATCATTACGGGTAAAGTGACAGATTCCTCTTAAATCTATGGGTATTTTTTTTATATTCTGTACTGGTCAAAACATATATATTACTATAACCAGTTTTCTATGATATTTAAGAACATAGTTAAAAAATAAAAAACGGGTATCATCACTTTATTTTTTTTTTACATATATATATTTTTTCCTTTAGTTTGTTAGGTTGTATAGTGGTAGTTTTGTTTGTTATAAAAGCATATTCTAGAGAATTTCATAAGCTATTCAAAATAATGCAGGTTATCAAGATAACATTCATAGTTTTTCTAATAAGAATAATATAAGAATAATATAAGAATTTTAGTTTCGTACAGGGCTTGGGCAGGTTATAGGTTAAGCTAAGAGTAATTCAGTTCATATTTACAGAACTGGATTATTATATGAAAACTTGAATGGGTATTGAAAGTTCAATAAAACATATTTTTTGGCCTTTCTGGAATTAAAAATCATTATCTTTACCCTCATTATCTTGTGGTGTTGCTCAAAAATAGACAGCTGTGCGTTGGCTCTAATTTTAATCTGAGGGTTGAACAGACTTTTATAGTTAGGTTATTATCCAGCATAAGTGCCACTCCAGTCAGAACTCCTGGCTTAGTAACTGGATAATCTGGGGTAATAAAAATAGGTTTAACATTTGAAATGTTTTTCTGATGAAATAAACCAGAGGATTTTCTATTTTTTTGGTATTTATTATATCATCCTCTCATTTCAAGTTATGTAACAATCGTGTACCAACATCCATAATATTGTGATGACTGATTACTTGTTTTTTTTTTTAATATGACTTCCCTTTTTTTTTGGTTGCCCATACTTTTATACTTTTTAGCTTTTTAGTTTTATAAAAATACATTTTTAACCTGTATTGATTCAATTCAATTTTCAATCTCAATGTTGCCAGAAGCAACTTTTATTACTCGGATATATACAATTTCAATTTATAGATCCATCTAAGACATTGTCTTCTGCCGGTTTCTTAATATTAATTAAGAAAATTTTATTTAAACATGCATAAAATATAATACAAAATACTTAAAAATGATTTAACGTAACTCATGTGATTTACAAACAAAATTAACTTAATTTAACTAAACCTAAATAATTTTTACTATGTTTTTCCCATAAATTCTTTTAATTAAAGTTTTATTACCGATTTTCTTTTAAGTTCTCTAACTTCGAGCGGTATAAATAGGCTGGGTATTACATATTTTAATTGCCGGTATCCATACGTGTTTTGACATCTTTCGACAATATACTTTTCATTTGATATTTGTCTAGCAGAGTACTTATTAGTGACAAGATTTTTCCATGTTTCATCTGAGAAGTGGTTGATTGCAATTCTATAATAGCAAAGTTGACGTACCGGAAGAACTTTAAAATGAGTGAACAATTTAGAGTAGTCGTCTTGCATTGAAATTTTTTACTTTTTGGAATAATTATTTTTAAGATACCAATTTGTAGAATATAAATTCGCTGTATATATGTTTCATATGTAAGACCCCAAATTGTAATACCATACAAAATAATAGATTCAACTAAGGATATATAAATATTACGTAGAATTGACTCATTTAAGTACAGTTTCAGCTGGACAAATTTTATCAAACAAAGTCTAAGACGATTGATGTAGTCTTGCCAATTAAATTTATTATCTACTGTTATACCGAGATATTTATGATTTCTAACCGATTCCGATATGTAACTCAATTTGGGTTACTATACTATCAAGGATATGTGTGCGATACAATCGACACGAGTGCTTCTTTGTTATTTCTACTGGAATGGATATGTAATATTTTTGTCTTGGCATTGTTTAAAACTAAGCCACTGTTGTGCGACCACTGAGTCACCGTTAATAAATCTCATTCAAGGGACCGCCTCGCCACACTCAAATCACGATGGCATGAAATAAGAGCGGTATCGTCTGCAAATTGAAGGGTTTCACAATTTTTTATGTACTCGTTTAAGCCGTTCGCATACATTAGGTATTCAATTGGAGCGATTTTCGACCCCTGCGCAGTACCGCACCCCATCCCCCTCGCTTGGCTCGTACCGTCAATTTTTACTTTAATTAAACGGTCCTTATGGTAACTCATAATTAATTTTAATATCGGCCCGCGAATCCCGCATTTATATAGTGCATCTTCTAAATAGTCGTGTCGCAGAGTATCAAATGCCTTCTGATAATCAATTAATAAAAGTAGAATATGACATTTTTCGTTTAGTTTCGTGTTGATGTAAACCGCAAACCGGTTTATTAACATAGTGGTACTTTTACCTTTTTGAAAGCCGAATTGATTATCAGAAATAACTGAATATGTTCAGAGAAAGGATGAAATGTGACCTACTAAATATTGTTCAAAGATTTTATTTATAATTGATAAAAAAGATATCGGCCTGTAGCTATTACACTCTTTATGAGATCCATTTTTGTAAATTGGACGTATTATTGCTACTTTTAATAAATCCGGATATATACCAGTTTTTAGAGAAATGTTTATGAGATGTGTTAAAATTGGTGGTAATATTTTGCTGTGATTTTTTATGTCCTTTGCCCGTATACCATCCGCGCCCGGTGACTTTTCTACATTGATATTTTTCATTATCACTAGTATGCACACTTAGCTGGCGGAATGCAGAGCGATTTATCGCATTCATCGTCTACTGCGGGTAGAAATTTATAATTACAATTATGTTGAATTGAACTCACACCATTTATAAAGGAATCAACAAATTCGTTTGCGATTGATTCTTTTGTTCCGAATTTATTTTTTAAAATTATTGAGGTCGGATTTTGTGTGGATAAACCAAAAAATGAGTTAAATAATTTCCATAATTGCTTTGTAATATTTATATTGAATAAGGTAAAAGGCACTACAGATTGACACTGCACTAAAAGATAAGACTTTTAAAGTAAATGTATTTAAAAAGGCGCATTTGAGCATGTCTTCGCTCTATATGTAAAAATATATGAATACACCTTAAACCACTAAGTTAAACAGATGAAAACTCTTCGCACAATGAGTAAAGTTTTTAAATCTAGTGTGATACATTTTTTGAATTTTTTTAACATAAGGGCATTATTTATAATTCCCTATTATTTATAATTACTAATTTTTAAAGAAATTTTTTAATTTTAGTAAAATTGTATATTTGAGTTGTAAAGTTATTTGACTTCTATTTGATGATTGTTTTTTAAGCGGCAAATCACCCGAAAAGATAAATGACACAATCTTTGACAATATTGTTTTTTTTTTTTAAAAGTTTTTAATTATTTAATAAAGTGCTGGATAGCATAATATTTATAAAGGTTCTAAAGAGGTCCTGTACTTGAGAGCGCAGGATGTCGGTTTAAACCCAGCGCTGAGTTTTATAAAAATGCATTTTTAACTCTCACCTGTCCTCTTTAGTGTAAAATATTGACAAATATTATGTAACCATCTAATTAAATGAAATAAGGAAAGGATGATATTTTAACAAAAAAATATAAAAATAATGGATATGTCATTACGATGAAGGATGGTGGTGAAATGAGATGATTTTATGAGTGATTTACTCCTATTACCATCATGACCATGGCTAAAATTAAACAGATGTACACTTATTTAGGAGTCATCCAATACAAAAACATTTTTAATCCCACAATAACAATATACATTATTCTTCAGGGAATGTAATGCTTGGTGAGTTATAGTTATGAACGCTCTCGTGAAAAATTTCCTCCTCTTCATTGCCGCTTGGATAATATGTCGGAAATGGAGGTGCTGTTTCTGGTTTCCGGAGTGGCAGTGCAGTGTCATATAAATAGCATAAACTGCCGGTTTCACCTGGTATAGCAACACTTTTTACCCACAACACATTATATTTGTTATTAATGCGAAGTATTTGACAGCCTCTATTTATTTGATACTTGTTGCCCATGTGCCCTGGCAATTTAGTACCAGGCCATACTCTGCCTTTTTCACCGCCTCCTCCAATGCATCCTGGTCTGCGATGTGTCTTTGTCACTCCATGTGTAGCTGGCATACCTTTGAATCCCCATCTCTTCATTACACCTTGAAATCCACGGTCAATCCTAAAATCATTTATACAAAATTATATATCAAGTAATTCTATACAGGATGTCCCGAGACCATTCCCAAAGACATAAGGATGTTTATGTTCCCTATTACGAATAAGAAATTATATAAAAATATGTGAAAATTATTCATCTCCATATTTATTATTTTTTTAAAAGCGCTTGTGTAAATTACCGTTCTTATGAGCGGCGCGTAACCTTTGCCGCATTTGAGTACAAGGCATGGTCAATTACCTCAACCGCCGTGACTGGACCGTTTCTGACGCATCAATCAGCAGTGGTATCTATTAGAACCGTATAATAGTATACATTACGTTGAGTTTACATTTTTTTTCTCGGAAACCATGATAAATTTTGATATATCGTCTAAAACTAGAAATCGCAGGACCATTAAGATGGATTTTTCATCGAGAATGGTCTTAAGACACCATGTATAATTTCTCTCAGGTTTTATTCGTAATTATTAGCATTATGAACGTATATATATAATATAAAGGTTGAACTTGATGCCACCAGTATCCTTTTAAGGAGTTTGTGGACGCGAAGCTGAATAACTTATGTTTTACAACTTTGTAAATTAAGCAAAAAAAAAAATGATAAAATAGCTAAGAGAAAAATCCTAAAATTGGTTAGCGTATTAGCGCAGTGGATGGTTGATGATTCTTGATTCACCATGGTCCTTAGATTTTTGGTCCTCATTTGCTATCCTTAGAATGATGGATGTAAAATAACAAAGGAAGCTTACAGGGGGACTGGAAAATTTATACTAGAAAACGCTATGACAAAAAAGAGGTCAGATAGTGCTAATAGATTCAAACTTCGCGAGATTGAAGGAAATTATTTTTTAACAGGGTTTTTCGGACAATTCTTTAAAGGTTAACTTCATGCCAAGAAAATTTAAGGGGGCATCAAGGCTTACGAAGTGATTGATCAATCGTTAGATTTAGGTCGCAGGTGATGTGCTATCACGGGAAAGTGCCAGGCTTTGATGATTTAGTTAAAACAAAAACCCATTCATCCCAAAAATAGTTATATATGACCTAGGTCATAGCAATTCTTTAAAAAAAACTAACTGCTTTTCTCTCAGCCAGGTCGAACCCCACTTTACATCCCCATAACTCACTAAGTGAGCTTTCAAGCTATTTCGAAATGAAGAAGAGCTAATCAACTCTGGATTCGGCCTCACCCTCAACCCGCAAATTCACACAAACATTATTTTTTTCTAAGGTACATGTACGTTGGGTCATGTGATAATGCAGTCACTTATGTGAAATGCACTCAATACCTACTAAACTCGCTGACTACGCCAGCCGTTAACTTTTTCTCTATAGTTTCTTCAGTGTCGACATACAATTAGCGCTCTTGGTCTCTATTAAATAAATACATAATATTATCATATGCACAAAGAAACTTGGTAGAATTCTTTTCAACCTTCTTTTTAGACAACTATATTGCAGGATCCTGGCCGAGCAACAAATAAATAGTAACCACAGAGTGATTCCTTTTTTTTGGCACCCATATACTGAAATGCACAGCCTGAATCAACATGTCTAGAAACTAAACTAAAACTAAGACGCAGAATGAACCATTCTTGGAGCAACACTGTTTAAGAAAGGCTGGTTTGTTATCACCGCTTGCCTAGATAAATATAAGTTGTTGGGATGTTTGAAAATAACCCTTCTGTAAAAAGTTGCTAGTCAGTCACTGTAAAAATAACTTCAAATATAATTTATAACTCACGTTTTTCCTCTAATATCAACTATATCACCAACCCGGAAATGTGATGCATAGAGAGGTGTACCCGCTGGCAAGGCAGCTTCAGAATTAACCAAAAATCTATGAATGAATCTCTTAGGCATTACCCCACTTCTGGAAAAGAGGGCAGAATACTTCGCACTTATTTGGGTTGGGTCTATGCTATCTGCTCCCACCAATATACAGCCTTTCTTTTTTTCCGGTTTTAAAATTTTGGTCGATACATAATTTATGTACTCTTCGGGAGGTGTATATTTTATAACATGATTATCGGCGACCTGCAAATTATAACGATATCCTACATTATAAATAGTCAATAAAATATTATTAACATTAACTAAATTATAAATAAATGAAGATTAAAGGCTAAATGCAAAATAAGTTAAAATGCAAAATGTGTTTTGTCTATTTTTTCAAGAGAGACAAAAAAACTGTAGCTCAAAACCTAAATAAACTAAGGAAAGAGACAATGCGATGATTTTTTATACCTATTAAGTTACGGAGTTACATTTGAGTACTGCAGGCACGACTTCCCGTGCGCCAAAGGCACCCTCAAAGCCGCCAGCAGAGCTTAGCTGCCAACCCAGGGCAAAGCCCGGGGTTGAACAACTTGTAATATAATATAAAAATAATGTTTCCAACACAAAATATTTTTTTATAAATACTATAGATTTAAATCTGCAAATACTGCAATTTTTAAAAAGTTTGGAAAACAATACAATTTATTTAATTATTATACTAAAGCAAAAAATGCTGCAGTCCTAGTCATCATTGCAATGCTAATTCATCATTATCAGCATTAGCAGCCTGCATTTGCTCAGTGCAAATGCAGTAAATCTCTAAGTAAATTTCAATATGCGTAGTTTGAAGGTTTTTGTATCCAAATGTGGCCTGCGACTCGTTTGAAGTCAACAACCCATCGTATTAGTGGTGGTCTTGGATCTCTTTGTGTAGTTCTAGAACACCATTGTAGGACTTTTCAATCCATCAATAACTTCAGCCATCAAGCCCAGTTTACTTCAATGTTTCCATAGTTTCTAAGACATTCCACAACCTCGTTTTTTGATCATCCATTCATTTCATTGCATAAACGGTTGCGGAGTTTATTGCATAGCATTTTTTTTTCATAGCTCGTTGAGTGACTTAAATTTTTTCAACTGAAGGATTTTTGTTTTTTTAGTCACGGTTTCTGTGCCGTATGATACAACTGGGAGGACTAATATTATAGTAAATTTAAAATTAAAGCAAAGAAAATAATAAAAATTACCTGCAATAAAGTAGTCAATGTCCACTTCCCATCCTTAGTATACAGAGGATATACTCCGATTTTTCTAGCAATTAAACCAACTCGCTGCGTAAATTTAGTCCAACCTTCCTGTGGTAAAGTTTCTGTCTTCAAAGGAGATATGGAATTCATCTCTATAACGGGAGGTTTTTCATACTTATCTTTAATTACTTCTTTAATAAATTCTTCATTTTCTGAGGTGAGTAAATCTTGTCGTATCTAAAATATAGTTTCAATAAAATTATTATTATACTTAAAATAAGTAATACATGTTACAACATTATTAGATAGAATTGTCTATAAAGCTAGGTACTTCATATATTTTAACAATAAGTTAATTATTCCTAATTTTATACGGAATGATTTACTTATGGACATTATTGTTAAATTTGTAATTTATCAACAATATTGGATTGTAAAAGAAATTGAAACATAAAAACACTCAAATCAAAAACTTATATTCATCTAATTTTATTTGAAAGCTGTACCAAAAAGTCAATTGATAGGAAGGTAAACTTTAAAATTTTAGCAGCACATTCCACCAATATGATAGCTACCCTCTTACACATTCCTCAGCTTTGAAAAGAGGGAAAGAATATTTATATTAAATTTCTGAATGATTTACCATTTGCAAAAAATATTCAAGATCATTAGACAAAGAAAGCTTACAGATTACAGATATTGAGCTAAACAGATGTAGACCTTGACAAATACGATTGAAACTCATAATGAGCAAAAACATAGAACCCCATTAGAACTTACTATTTGATCCCGTCTTGTAAACCACCATGGATATCGTTCCTTCGGTTGTACCAAACGTTTCCTGCTTCGAGTAAATATCTTAATTGGCTCATATAATCTGAAAATTCACAATTAGTAGATAAATAGTTCTAAGAGCAAAGTATAGGAAGGAAGAGTTAATACATACTACATACATTAAAAATCTAATTATTATTACCAATTAACTATTTACGTGATTTTCATGCATGCTTCTGTACTACAATAAAAAAATAAAAATATATATTTAAACCAAAAAAAATAAGAACAGATTCCCGTAATAAACAACCGATAAAACATTTTGTACGACTAGAGTCAACATAAAATTATTGCTATTTGAAACATACCAGTCACTCACAGCTAGACTTGTATATATCTATAAATATGTAGTTTAAAGACTCGCATAATAATATAGGATGTTTTTTTTAGAGGTGTGGTTTTCAATCCGGCACTACTTTTTCCGTAGTTGGTGTTTTTGACAGCTGTCACTTGATTTATGCTCAGTTTGGTTTGCCATTTCATAATGAATAGACTTACTCCTGAACAACGTTTGCAAATAGTGCCAATTTAGAAAAAATCACTCTAAATTTTTTTTAAATCACTCTAAAATAAAGTAAAATACGCGTCGTGGGCCTGTGGCGTGGCCTCCAAGATCGTGCGATTTAACACCGCTGGACTATTTTTTGTGGGGGTTATGTGAAGTCGCTTGTCTACGCAGATAAGCCGGACACGATTAACGCCTTGGAAGAGAATATTCGGCGCGTTATTGCTGACATACGGCCCAACTAGCTGCAAAAAGTGCTTGAAAATTGGGCCTCTCGGCTGGAATTTGTTCGTGTCAGCCGCGGCGGCCACTTACCCGAAATATTTTTAAAACATAATGGCAAACCCTTATCTTTATAATAAAACTAAATTCATAGCCATAACATCAAATTATATGCGTTTAATCTCTTCTTGAAAACCACGCCTCTAAAATCATCATCCTATATAAGGTAAAAAAAAAGGGGAGTTCAAAAAAAGGATGTTGTCAATTCGATGTGTTTCATTCTTTTTACATATATTTTAAGATCAATGTAATTTCAGTGTAGTAATAGGGAGGCTCTTTAACTAGCCACTAGTTCCCACTAGTAACAGATTGAAGTTATTATTAATTATGAAAAGCCAAGTTAAGGCAACCCAACAACCAATTCAACTTGTAGGATACGCTTCATTCAGAACCTCTGAATAAACAAAAAGTCAAATATTAGGTTGATTTTAGTTAGTCACAAGGAATTTTAATCCTTATTTTAGTCGCAATCATTAAAAATAAATTTGAGGTTATTATTTTGCAACAACAATAGTTTGTAACAAAGAAGTATCCAGTATGTTACATACGGATAAAATGCACTTACCGTAATTTAGAAAATTGATTACAGAGCATATTTCCTGCTAAATATAAAGTCATTTTTGCCAATTATAAATAGGCGCCTAAGCCATCCGAGATCAACGCTGCGAGCACCAGTGTTGCCAAATGACTCATAATTCATGATTGACATGACATAATTCTTCTTCTTTTAATTTTCTGGCTATTTACCCAAGTTTAAGTGATTTAGCCAAGGTAGTCTTTGATAACATTTTTAACCATTTAATTGAGATCTAGAATTTCTATTTTACTATATTCAGTATATATTTTCGTTACCACATTGTTGTATGTTAACAAATAATATATGTCTTTCTAATATACAATTTTGTCCCTTCTCTCTTCTTCTTCAGTCATTCGCCATCCATCACCCACCTAAACGTAGGCCACTTCGATTTCCTTCCACCTATTTCTATTTCCTGCTATTTGGAGCCAGCTGTTTTTATATGTTTTGGCAAATAAATTATCTTATCTTATCATTGTGAGTTTGCTTGGCGTTGTACGTGTTAGGTCAGGTTGGTTAGGTTCTCATATTTTTTGATATGTCAATATTTTTTTAATAAGTTATGCAATGAAATTGGCAACGACTTAATACACTCAGTATAACACGCGCAAAGAAATGAAACTACGAAGATCGAAAAATACGTAAATATTGTCAGCGTGGACACCGTGAACCATAAATTATAAAATTAGAATAGATTGTTGGAGTTATCCTTTTTTGTTTGAGTGGGTAATACTTACTATAAAATATAATTTCATATTATTAAACATTGATTGGGACATATACGTTGTTTTCTGTTATTTTATCACTTCGGATTTTTTAATATTTGTATGTAATGCTTATTAAAATACGTATTTATTATCCTAAAGATGATCAACATCGAATGTCTTTTTGCGAGTAGCTAGCAAATCAAAAAGAAGGAGTTCATAGACACTCGACAGTGACACTGACAGTGACAGTGGCTCATTGCTTCCTCCTAATATGTTATAATTCAATAGTTCTTTTAAAAAATATTATAGATTACTAATACGTTACGTTTATGTGTATATTTCTGTTAAGTTAATTTAGAAGTATTTAATATGTAAATCGGTCAATGCTATGGATTCCACGTTTTTGGATCTGTTTTCCAGCAATGTTACTCGGCAACCGCTTAATTCATTACCAAATGATATTAAAAGATATGATAATATCGCATCTTATAACGATGTTTTCCGTACCTGTATTTTTGAAAATATTCCTTGTGTAATTTCAAATGCAACTGAAAAATGGAGAAGTGCATTTAACTGGAAATATGGAGATAGTATTAATATAAAATACTTAACTGAGGTGTATGGGAATCAGACAGTACCAGTTGTGAACTGTGATAAAGCCAAGTTTAATTCTCACGAAAGAACGACCATGCTGTTTAGTGAATTCATTGATCGCTTTAACAGTCATGATGATGGAGAGGATACCAACGTATTATATCTTAAAGATTGGCATCTTAGGCGGCAAAACACAAATGACAAGTTTTACAGCGTCCCTAGATATTTTGCTTCTGATTGGCTAAATGAATATTGCATTGACACCGGTGAAGATGACTTCATGTTTGTATATATAGGCCCTAAACACTCATGGTATTTTTCATTTATAAATCTATACTAAATTATATAACCACCAAACACAAAATCAAACAAACAAAGATTTTGACTGCTTTAATGATATAGGGAGTAATGAGACAATTACATATTTATCCCAAATTACGATTAATAGACAGGTTTATTTTTATTTGCTTTTGCAGCTTTCAAGTTTCAAGGGTGCAAAGTGAAGGTGGTGCAACTATCGATTGATTTTTTAAAAGTGTACATAAGGTACTCCAATTTTCGTTTTTTTTCCCACGCAAAGATGATATTAAATTCAACATGTTTTACGTTTTATGTTTGATTATATACTTAGCATCATTTCTGCTATTTGGTTTTTAATTTTTTATTACATATTTATCGAATTCATGCATAATAAAGTTACCATATGTAGTTTTTTAGCATGTTTCCTCCTCATTTTGTAAAAAAACATGAAATAACAAAGCAGCCATTTGTTAGAGGTACCACTAGGAGGAGGAGGTGGTATTACCTACCACTAGAAAAATTAAGAAATATATTTTTGATAAATCATCAAAATAATTTTATTAATCAATTATTACACTGGCACCAATAGGCAATGCCATTTGGTGCTGGCAATATTAAAAATCTGTTTTGGGCTGCCACCATGTAGAAATAGTTTTAAGTCAATCGTCACCGAATGTTGCTGTGTGGAGTGAGTGCACAAATCTTTATCAGTGATCACCTCAATTTTTTAAGTAATTTCCTATGATTTTAAGGTGTTCATACATCATATATGATAAATTAATGAATATTTTTATAGAATGTAGTATTATTTCATTGATAAAGCTCAAAATTATGGAAATATTAAAAAAATATTCGCCGCAGGGAATTTGTTACATCCACTGACAAATATTCCTAAAAGTCTTAGTCAATCAAACAAATAGTTGTATGGTGGAATGCTATAGCTGCATGTGTACTGTGCTAAGAACATTCGCCAGTCAGATTATTTTGCGACAGGGGTTTTTTTTAGAGGTATATAGAATATTCAAATATTTAAAGTTATACTCAAAAAGCTACTTTATTTAAAATTTTCAGAAACCAATTTATTTTTGTCAGGTTAGAGCCTTCCATTTAGTAATTTTGACATTCCTCTATTGTCCTCTCCAAAAATATTTCTAAATTTAGTTTTATTGTTTATTTTATGCTCAATATATTTTTATAAAACCATATAATTTATCACAAAATTACCTTGTCTTTTAAAAAATTATAAAGAAAAATACGACACAAAGTCACTAACTGAATCGTCAGAAGATATAAAGGTCACACCTATAGGACACCCCTATAGGGAAGGTCACACCTATAGGAGGATATAAATTACACATATACAGTCTGTTTTGCAAATTGCCTGATCTATTTCATTATTTCTTTCCTGCCGAGTCCTCTCAAATTATCAATTGTTATATTTGGCATCTATACACCTAACAAAACGATCTTTTAAAACTTATAGGTACGGCAACTGAGGGTGAAAAATGCACCACGCCAAGTACGCCACTTTACGTCGAGTACACTCCTCGCTCTCTCTCTCCCGCTCCTCACTCTCGCATGTGTCATCTCGACGCGCGGAACAGCGGGGGGAACCTACCTGTGTCGGGTTTTTACAACGACGATCGATTCATATAACATGCCGTATCTATAAATTTTAAAAGATCGTTGACCTAACCAAAAAACATACCAAATAACCATTTAAAAAATGTTGCATCGGAAGAAAAGATTGTTAATCACTTTCGTTATTACTGCTCTTTCTTCTCTTTTTAATAATAAATATATGAATCAGTAATTTATAATATTCACAAATTTTTACTTATATTACAGGACTCCATTTCATGCTGATGTTTATTCGTCCTTCAGTTGGTCTGCGAATGTTATTGGACAAAAAGAGTGGTATATTTTCCCACCAAATGAAGAAATGAAACTAAAAAAATCTAATGGAGATATACCAATGGATATCAGACCCCTTTTAGGATCAAATATAAATTATATACACTTTATTCAATCTACTGGTGATGCAATATTTATTCCTTCCGGGTGGCATCATCAAGTGCATAATCTTGAAGATACAATATCAATAAATCACAATTGGATCAATGGTTGTAATATAATGCAAGTTTGGGAGGCTCTTGAATACAATTTCAGTCTCGTTAAAAAAGAAATAGAAGAGTTTCAAGAAACTAACAATTGGAGTGAACAATGTGAGCTGATATTAAAATCACTTTTTGGAATGGATCATAAAGGATTCTTTGAATTCATGCATCACATTTCAACAAAAAGAATGCAACAGTTACGCAGTGACAACTGCGTAGAATTTGATAATTGGACTTTGGGAGGAAATCATTTAAATTTTGATATTAATTGCTTAAACTATACAATAAAAAATATTTTGAACAAATATGAACTCGAAGAAACAATATATGATAATTATCGAAAAATACAAAATATTCTTACTTGTTGAAAGTAATTTATCTTTAGATAAAATTCATTACATTGATTAACCTTGATTACCTTTTGGTTAAAATTTATTTGCAGCACTCATACATTTTTGTTTTAGCTGCAACCTTGTTGGTGATACCCCTTATTTTTTGACAGATGAAAACATTGAGAAGTTATTTTGACCAATTTCTGCATTACATCGGTATGTATTATCAAAATGTACCTTGGTATTATCTCTGTACATTTTGAGACTGAACATGAGAGTGTCTAACAAAATCAAAGTTTGAAATGATTTAGGTATGATATCTACAGAGCCAGACATAAATTAAAAACTTGCATAATAGGTATCGATAAATGGTAGTCTCCTAATGCATTTTTGTAAAGATAAGAATATATGTATCGCTGTGAACAACATAGCCTAGGTAGTCTAAACAAAACTTTATAAACTCATCTGGATGGTTACATTAGATTACTAACGTCTATAGGTACTTAAACATCCATTGTGGCATTAGATAGGGCACACACTCCAAGGAAATATCAATAATATTACTAAAACCACCCTGAAATGGAACCATTAAGAATACAGGAAATGAAAGGAACCAGATTAAGCGAGATGTGCAGGATCGAGTAAGATGGTAAAAAACTGAAGGGGACCTATACTCCATAGACGAGTGACTGGACCCAAAAGAGATTTTGTTTTATAGAAAGTTACTAACCCTGGCCCTTGAGCCACCTGTCCACATTATAATTCAAAAACTACATATGCGAGGAAGTTGAAATTCTTCCGTGAAAAGCTCAACGCTATTAATTTATATTGAAGTTCTGGCTGCTGAGTTATAAGATCTCAATGATATCAATATTTCGCATCGTCAAGTATTGCACATTGCTACGACACATTGTAACTTTCGACACAATACTGTCATGAAGAATTTTTGCTTACATTTTTATTAAAAATAATATTAGCCCTGTTATATTTGCAGCATACTAACCAGTATTATTTGTCATTTTTTTTTTTAACTTTAAATTAATTTTATTTTGCCAAGGATGTATTTAAGCATGAATATAACGGATATTTGTGCTTACATTGGATACTTTTAAAAAAAAAAAAAAAATTTTATAATCAACTTTCACAGATCCTAGATAGATAAATAGACACCACAGCTACGACACCAGACGACTCATGCCTTTAGCACTTTGTTCAATCCCGGGTTGGCAACATGACGCCAGCCTCCGGAATTTGTTTTTCTTACAGTTATGTTTACAAAATCCACTAACGAAATCCAAACAAAATTCTGCCTGTTTTAAAATTATCCATCAAAGAGAACGAGTGCTAACAATTCCGAATCATTCCTTCAGCACTTGGGATGTGAAATAAATCGGCACTCGGGCTTGGAACCAGATGACTTGACCCCTATGACACTACACATAACTCGCCCTGCTTCTGTTTAACTCCTGGTTGGCAAATTTGACTTTTGGGTAGCACTAATGGTGCCTATAATAATGTTAAAAAAGTCATGCCTTTTGTATTTTTTTGATTTTTGAAAATTTGCTTTTACAAAATTCGTAAGTGAAATTTGATTAAAAATTGTCCTTAAATTTTAATATACATATACTTAAACTATGTGAAAAGGTTAGACGCTTTCATTTTGTGATTTTTATTAAAAGCATGGTAGGGCATGATGTGACTGAACTTTATTATATTTGTCTGGTACGAGAAACTTACCATTGAAGGTACCACAAATGTGGTTTAAAATACTGTTTTATTAAAATAAAACAAAATAGTTTCTTTTTATAACTGTGACTTTAATTTTATCCTGTTATTTGTTTTTATAAAGGTATTTATATTTTACATACTTATGTGTTATGCATGTTTATGAAAAATGTTGAGAAATTGCAGCAATTTTATGGTTCTACGAGACTGTTAACCAACTGCCTCGCGATTTGTCTTTGTTTTACTATGAGTTAACTACAGATACATGCACATCTGATGCGTGATGAAACCACACTGGGGTTAATCGGTTTGAAGATTAAGATGAATTTATTTTTCCTTGTGACGGAAAAATCTTAACAGTTTCGAAAGAGAAGTCTATTTAGAAATGCGCAAGATTAGTCTAGTTATCAAGGAGCATGTATTTAGATTTTACCCCATTAACCTAAATGACCGTATCAGCGGCAGCTTTACCTAAGAGGTGTTCATATATTTTAGGGTGGAAAATAATATTAAAGAGCTATTAATGTCATTCTTTTCATTAGTATTTACTTGCCTTACAATATTTGTTCATTTTCAGAGTTAATAGTTAAAAATAATAGACGCATAGAGTATGATATTTGGTCACATGGTCGAAAATTCTAAAGCTATAGGTAACAAAAAAGTTCCATTCGTTCCAAATTTGAAACAAATAGAGGACGGCGCCAGGGTGTTGCACGCTGCGAGCACTCACTGTAAATTTTCCCGCGCGACCTATTTAACGGATTTAAATTCACGTAGCTATCCAGAGCAGTACGCACTGCTCATTTTCACCAAGCTAATCTTCTCACGCGGATTTTATTTCGTAGAGTGCACCACTAAAAAAACGGCGATTTTGTCAGTTTCTAACCCGTACGCGACTGAGCTTAGCGCCCGCCCCCGCGTTTTATCCTTAATGCGGTCGGCTGCATACCTCATGGTGCACAAAAAACCGCGCCACTCCGAGGATTTGGTTGTGATTTTTTTCAGCGCGTTTTTTTTCGCGAATGGCCTCATATTTCACAGATTTATACGTGAAAATTCGCTGTGCGCGCCTGCCCTAAGGACTGTTTCGAGAAACGATCGTTGGCCGGCACTAGAGTTGAGTCGTACTAGGTAAATCTCATACCTATTCTTGCTAGTATGAGTCCAAAGAAATACCTGTTCCAAAAACCTGTTCCGCCCGCACTAGCTAGTATTTGCGAACGAGTCTCAAATCTGTCTAATAAGAAAATACTTCGGCTTATAAGAATATACTTCGGCTAATAAGAAAATACTTGTACGTGGTGCATACTGCAATCGAATAATAGGTCGTTACCTGAGTGATATTTACGGTGACAAATCTTTTAAAAACTAGTTATCGTACCTAGCTAACAAAATTATAGCATTTTAGTTCTCAATTATAGTACATACAGACAAAAACACGCGTATTAGTAAATATTTATTAAAACAAAAAACCAAAGTTACTTTACGCCTTCACTAATCACTATCATTACTGTCATCACTAGAATTAGTATAACTGTCATTGCCGGCATTCACACACAACTGATGTCACCAAAACTCATCAGGCATCTTATCGATATCCTTATTGTCATCTTGAACGAAATGAGCTTCAAAATGTGTGCTTTTAAGACGGCGAATTCTGTGGTCATTCAACCGTGAATATATAAATATTATGTATGTAATATATAAATATTATGAATATATAAATATGACTCATTTAAGTACGGTTTCAAATGAACAAACTTTATCAAACAAAGTCTAAGACGATTGTATAGTAAACCGATGTAGTATGCGCTATGCGTCCATCGGACTAATAAATACTAGTTGGCTAGTATGCGTCCATCGGACAAATACTAGTTGGCAAGCTAGTATGCCTGTGGAACAGATTGTTCCTAGTATCCCATAAACGAAATACTAGATTTTAAAATACTAGCTCTGTCTCTCTCTCACTCTGTGGTCTGTCGTACGTGCGAGTGGGGCAGAGCTAGTATTTGAATACCTAGTATTTCGTTCATGGGATACTAGGAACAATCTGTTCCACGGGCATACTAGTATTTATACCTGTTCTAGTATATACGCCTCAACCCTAGCCGGCACTCACTCACCGAACTGTCAGGCAGGCTTCAGCTGTCAACTTTTCTTTGGCTTGTTTCCTTGTTTTCGCTTTATTAAAATTAAAAGAAATAAGAACTGCTCGTAATGTTTTTAAAGTTATTACAAACGGATTAACGTTGGCTGTGCGCGTTGGTTTTGTTTTGCAATATTATACCAAAGTGAATTTTTAATGTTTTTTTATTTAATAAAATTTGGTTTTGTTAAAAATGAGACTTCTCACTATACAATTATCATTGATAAGTCTACATGTGATACACGCTTTGAATGTGACATTATGGGGACCAGGATTATCTCCGGATAAGATCATTTTACCTGCCAGATATTTTTTCGTTAGGGTTATGGAAGTCAACGAGTCAAAGTAGGTAATTTTATTTTACAACTGAACAAAGTGATTGCAATCCTCTTTGAAACAATGATCAATTTTCATATATTATGTACATTCACATATTATTGTCATGTTCCAAAGAAGATTTTTAAGTTATTGTTTTTAAATTACGATTAAATACTTATTCAAGATTAAATTGCATATAGGATAAAATAAATTAATAATCTGTAATTAATTAGATTTAAACAAAAATGATAAGTACCTTTAAAAACATTTCTTAAAGATACTTTTTATCAACAGGACCACCCACATTTTTTTGATAACCATTTGAGCGAATTTATAAATTCAAAGACTTGGGAGTTGTTTATGATACTAAATTGAATTCTAATGCTCACGTGGACAAAATTACAACTCAATGCACCACGCAAATAACGCAAATAAATGTTTTAAGTTACTGTTATTTATCTTAATAACGAAACCTTTTAAAAACCATGTTTCAGTAATCACAATTTTTAATGCATTAATAAGAAGTAAGTTGGAATACGCTAGTATTATATGGACTCCCTCCTACCAGCAATATGATCAGCTAATAGAACGCTTGCAAAAATCTATGCTGAGATCACTAAGATATAGATTTAATAGAAGTCTATATTACAATAGCAATCAGGACTTAATAAATTACTATAATTGCACCAGCTTAAAGGATAGAAGGACGATTTTAGATTTAAGTTTTTTAAACAAAATTTTCTGCAATAAGGTAGATAGTCCGGACCTATTAAGCTTGTTTAAATTTAATGTTCCTACTTTGGATAGAAACCGTCAATCTAATGTTTTTTATTCTCCTTATTGCTTTACGAACAATGCGCTGTTCTCGCCGGTACCGCGCATATCGAACGCATTTAATAAATACATAAATTGTTTTGACACTTTGTTCGCTAAGAAGCAATCCTTTCAGTCAGTTAGGCTGTCACTATTAAGGCTATCACTAGGTAATACAATTATATGAATAATAAATATATATATTTAAACCGATTTATTATGTTAATTTATTATATCGTGTGAATTCAAGCCATGTCAGCATTTTGATATGATTAAGAGAAAAGCATGATTTAAATAGACATGTTTAGTTTCTAACTTAGTTTTTAGTGTTTATATTAACAATAGAAATCTTTGATTAGTTTTATAAATACTTTTTAAGAATGAAAACTTATCATTAATACCAATTGTTTGTAAGACTGTTGATTTCTCTTAATAAAGAATAAAGAACCATGAATACATTATTTATAATAATCATGTTTTTAATAAAAATTTAGTAGGTGTGGTTGTTTTTTAGAAAACTTGCAAATATTAAAGTTTAAATCAAATATTACACTGGGAACTTTTGTGTAATGAGATTTTTTTCCAAATAAGAATGATTTAAGCATTTTCTTATTATGATATCTCCAAAACCAGAATGAAAAAAAAAATAGAGTCTCATTGGTAATAAATTGTATTTTCTAAATAATCCATGAATAGATATAAATTTAAATATTTAAATATAGGGTATTCTTAGACCATTCAACTAATTGGCCATACAAATTTAAACGTGATTTGTAAAGACGACATTAAAATTCAGTTTCCGAGAAAAAAAAAGAAACTATGTGATAATATTAAAACATTGTTGTCATGCGTTCGCCAACTAATTATCCGCTCGCGAAGCCGGGTCATCTCCCGCTCGGTCAAGGCCCTTGAACAACGAGTAAGTTCCAAAGAGAATTTACAACAGCACCTTAATAAAATTAATAAATTTTGGGATGAATTATTTTCACATTTTTTTTATGTAATTTCTTATGTATGACTAATAAACATCTACTTCTTATCCAGTCTTCGGTTATGGTCTCGGGACAACATGTATACCTAAGTACCTAAATATTTTTAAAGGTTTTCACAAGATCCTCAAAAATCTTTCAAGTAGTTCAGAATTGATCCAAACGTGTAGTTTAACAAAACAATAAAAGTAGTGAAATGTTGGTTTAAAATAAGCATATTATTTAATATAAATTTAATATTTTGGTTTATTAGTATATCTTTGTTTTTTAAAAGTAATTGCTATACTTAATAAATAAAAGAATAATAATATTATATTATAAGTGTATTTGGGTTAAATTATTTCTATTCAGTTTACAAATCAATTTTATACCTTATTTTTTTCAAGAAAGAATACTAATAAGTTTACAAGTACCTGAATATGAGATTTATGAGGAAGACATAAACAAGATACATAATTCATTTAAATGGGCAGATATTTGGATTATACGTGAGATTAAGATGATGATTCCACAAACACGTTGTTAATCCCATAAAGTTTAATGCCGAATACGTAATCAATAAAATTCAACCAAACAAACATTGAACATTGATTTTTGGTCTTAGTACCTACAAGAACTGCACTGTGCACTGCATTTGCAATTTGTGTACTTAGTGTTTTTCCAGAATACATTCCTTTACGACAAAAACAACCATACGGCATTTAATTCAGTCATTATGAAGATTAGCACAAAAGTCAAATACTATTATTATTAAAATTGTCAGATGCAACTCACCTTATTATGTTTTTCTGAATCCCTAGAACGAACTGAATATTTGATAATCTATGAAATAATAATCATAAAAAAAGTTTTATTGATATTAATAAAGTAGGTACTTTGGTATTGAGAGATTGAGAAAAATTGAGATGTTTAAATAATTTAAGTTTTAATATACGCTTCTTCAGATCGAAATGAGAATTTGTGAAAATAGACCATTGTCATTCGAAGTTTTAGCTCGAAATAGCCAGTTTTAGTTTTGTTTTTATATTAGTACAAGCAGCTATAGAGGAGACTGCGGAACAAGTAATGTGTCACTGCCCAGCCCTAACCTCAAAAAGAAGCGTATTCTGGGGGACCCCCAGGCTTGCTATGGCCGAAATATGCGGCATATATCCTGCGGCTCGTACTATAGACGGATTGGCTACAGGAGCTCTATATTTAAAGCTGCACTACGGAGGACACACAGTGGGCCCAAAGAAAGTGGCCTGAGTGTAGCAGCCACCAGGCTGCCCTCGATTCATAATCAAGCAGCTATTTAAAACCCTATTTCCTAGGGTCTCATGCTAGGCTCGGCAAGCAGCATTGAGGCTTTGGGCCTCGTATTAGAATTTCATACTTTTTAGTTGAAATGTTTAGTTGGATGGAAAGAATATCTCAAAAGCTAATGCATCTACAAAGCTGGCAAAGATTGTTTGCTTCAAAAATCCTCAGATTCTAAGTAAATACAGAAACTCCTAGACTTTAGCAACCTAATTTGTTAGAACAGACAACCACAGCATCCTGCATAACCAGACATATCTCACTTCATTTTAAGCATGTATTTAGTGAAATTGGTATATTTCATTTTCTTAATTGATGAAATAATATAAAAGTGATGGTTCCATTTTTTTCAGTTATCATTCCGGGTTGAAGGACCATCTGACGCTTTCAGTAAGTGGAGATTCCTCAACAGCAGGTTCGTGTCGGGTATGGTACAACATATTGGACAGGAAAGATGGCTCATTCATTATCAGATATAGATTATACAATACTTGCATAAACTTTAAAATAATTGTAAAATATAAGCACAAATATGTGGGCGACTCACCTTATACTTTTAAGGGTAATTGAGATTCAATTTTTTTCTGAATTACATATGTCTTATGTTCAAGAGATTGTACAAAGTAATATTTTAATGTATTGTATTTGTTTTTTTTTTCAGGACCCATATTTTCAGAAGATTGTGATTGTCCCATTCAGTTTTCCCAATGGGTACGTAACATGCAGTGCAAACATAGATTTGATCAAATTATCAGAGATTTGACACCTTTCCCACAGATTGACATAGACGAGATACTATTCGAAGTGGAAAAACGATATAATCAACCCGCTAGTTTTAGTTTGTGTCATTACGTAATAAAAAATAACAAAATTTATAGAAAGTGCTATGGAAAACATGTTGGTTTTAATATGTTTTCCGATGCGATTCTTCTGTCTTTAGCCCGTAAATATGTCTTCTCAGACACATCATTTTTTATCAATTTGGGTGATTGGCCGCTTTCGAAACAATCACAGAAGCCACTGGCTATCTTATCGTGGTGTGGCAGTGATGACACCTTTGACATTGTTCTTCCTACTTATGATATTACACAATCAACATTAGAAAACATGAGAAGGTATGTAACATAAAGAGATATTTTTTTTCTGAAAAACATCTATAGAAGTATAACTAAGTATACCTTAGGTTTATCACGGAGTAACATGTCTTTTGATCACCGCTGTTTGTTCTCTAACAAAGTTATCAGTATTAATTATTATTATCTTTACTATAGGAGAGAAGTATTAAGACTCAATATTGAAAACCTAAACTTTTTATAGGATCATTGCATTTTAAAAATTTTAGAATGGTTAACTGATCAAGAAATATATTTTTTCTCGATACCTCAAATTATTTCACTTCTTCATCTATTTTAGTTAATCTAAAAATATAAATTATTCGACCTTTGGTAGTAAACCGGCATCTTTCATGAAACATTTAATTATTTCTAATAGTATTGTCAACTTCTCAAGAGTACCACCATATTAGAAACATGTCAAAGGTATATCACAAAAGAAGTTAAAAATTATTGTGCTGTCAGTCCAGAGTTTTCCCAACCATTAACTATAAAATTGAATGATGCTGCTGAACTTAATATGTAAATTTTTTAGTGACTGGCAAATCAAATCCTTTTTCAATTTCATTAAATCAAGTGAGCTTCTGGAGTCATTCAAACATACAGAAAACCATTGCCTCAAACAAGCTGACCAGCCTGAAAGTTACCGCAATATTAGCTTGTGAAGTTTGGACACAAACAGCTCGAATATATTCTATAACAACATTGACCTAACCATTGACGTGTTAATAGAAGTCGAGCTTCTGGGTAGGTCACATTTGTGCTGATGAGATCCAGCAATATGTTTGAGAAGTTTGAAAATATTAGTTTTCGACGACTTGACTTGAATTAACAATTTGCATCACAATCTTGTCTATGGGGTTGGTCTGAATAGATTTCTTTAAATTTGTTCTAACATTCAAACACCACAATTAAAAACCTGTAAATAGCAGCAATGACCTAAAGCAATATTGAATCATACCATACTGGACCTATGTGACACAACTTAAGGAACTCATACTGCCACTCTACATAGCCTTATTGTTTTAACAGCCGAATATTGTGCCCAGTAAGGTTTAATGTATCAGGTGTTATTTTATTCTATGCCTACATAATGTTTTTCCATATCATCACTGTCAGTACAATATCTTTTATGTACAAATTCACATTTTTTGGGAAACACAAAAAACTATAGTTTTGAACAATGTTCTCGTGGACAAATGAGTTGTAGTATATTTCATAACAGTTTATACAAATACATATTTATCCAGACAATATCAAAAAATAAAAATTATTTTATATAAAAATAATAATTTGTAAAATGTTTGATTTATTTATGCACATTGAATAATTTGTTCCTAAATAAAAACAACTTTAGTTTTTGTATAAATGTGCATGTTGACCTACAAATTTAAGTATATTTCATAACATTTTGTAATAATAACAATAACAGTTCTGTCAAAAATAATTTATTAAATGTTTTACACATGGGTAATTTGTCCTGATTTTGTGCGTAGGATAATTTGTTTCCAAAATAAAATCTACTTTAGTTTTTGAAGGACCTATGAATTGTAATATATGATTTAAAAATTGTAATATAGGGTGTTTGATTTAAGTTTACCATTTTTGGTATTTCTCAAGAAAAAATCTCATTAGGAAAACTTCTGCATATTACAATCCTTAACAGAAGATACCTCTTTGTATGGTTTACTTAATTGACTACTGTACACAAATATTATTACATAATGCTTAAGCAATATTAATGATTAATCAATATTGCTAAATTTTGCTATTTAATATTTTAAGAAATAAGTAAATCTACCAAATTAATTAATGTTTCATTTATTACAGTGTGACACTAGACATGCTTTCTGTTCAAGGAAATATTGATGAAATGTGGGAAACTAAGGTCTCAAAAGCCTTTTGGAGGGGTCGGGACTCACGCAAAGAAAGATTAAAACTTATAGATATAGGAAAAAAAGATCCAACTCTTTATAATGTTTCAATGACAAATTATTTCTTTTTCCGAGACAAAGAAAAAGATTACGGAAAGTCTCCGATTATTTCATTTTACAAATTTTTTGATGTAAGTTATTAATAATCAAAACCTTGCCAGGAAAAATAAAATAAACTACATTTAAAGGTAGGATTATATTTTTAAGAAGGTGGTGGAGGGATTTGGCCGGGAGGCTGCCTACCTCAGCCACATAAAATAATACTTTAAAAGTGTTTCTCTTAATGGCTGAACTGTGATTATATTTGACTCAAAAGGTGGTTTTTGAGTATATCTCTTTACCATGGGCACTCATGGTACGGTCAACCTAACTATTGAGACAGTGAGACGTTATGTAGAGGGGTAGAGGGCTGTAAGGAAGCGGTAGCAACAGTTGTGAGTGTTCATTGTGATTGATTTGGTAGGCACATAGCTATAGATTTGTACTCGCCGAACTATCAGAATAATGCAATGGCATTTCAACTGCTAATTTTATAACAATAATAATCTTTATCTGGTGTCATTCTAATACATTCCGCTCCCACGTAAAACGCGCAGACCGCACGATGCCGGCGAAGGTTGTTCGCCGAACGGAATATCCCACACGGGGGCCACCAACCGTTTTTTGAATAATTTATTCGCAAATAATAAGTACGAAACTATGAAAATGTATGTTTTTTATATTTAATATTATATTGAAATACTTTTTGTAAATACAACTCAAATTATTTACCTCCACATCCACCCAAAAAACTTTCAATTCACTCGCACTTTTCGCACAAACTATCCTAATGGCTGTCAAAACCGAACTGAGATTAATAAAAAATGATGTTTAGTCTATTCCTTTCATGAACTTAGGTATACACGATATGCCACCAGTTCAAATATTCTTAGAAATGCAGTATGCCGATGACTCGATATTTCCGCACATGGCATCTGGCAATATTATACAGCAATAACTCGATTTCAAGCCATCGTCGCTGAGTGTTGTTAAAACCTAAATTTATATGGTCTTTTGAATAGTAATTGCATTATCAGTTAAGTTTAAAAGTGACCACTAACTAAAAGAAAATGCATGTCCTTTGAACTAACGCAAATATGCATAAGAAATTTATATTATTAAATTGCAAATGGAATTTAATGAGAGCTTTCGGGTATGATAAGTGACAATGGTGATCTTATAAGAACTTTGAAATGTTGTCTGGTCATTAAAACTGCTACAATTTAAAGGATATTATTTACGACATTCTCAAAACTAATAACCAATACATATTTTTAGTTAAATTTAAGAAAGCCTTATTTAGCTAGAGGTGAATGCAGAGAATAATAACAAAATTTACTACTAAAAAATCAACTTATGTAAAAAATAATGTATATTTGTTTGTCCTTTATGGTCTCCTATACCATTCATCCGATTGCGATGAAAATTTGTTGAGTTTTTTCCATACGTCCGTGAAGGTTTTGAAAGACAATGGATAGATTTTTTTTTTTAAAATTTAAAAAACATCCCCAGTGCGAAGCCGGGAGATTTGTCATCGGTTTGTTGTTGAACATTAATTCCACTCTCAACTTCATGTGTTCTTTTAAATATCTACTTGACCTTAAATAAGGTGAAGGGGAAGGAGGAGGCACTAATACAATTTAAAAGAAAACAAATGCTTTCAAGATTGTCAACATCTCGTATGTTATTAGTATGGTTTAACAGCCAACCAATATTGAGGCGTTAATATTAATTTTATTATTATTATTATTATTTACAATATTTAGGAGCTAGCTCCGGTGATACTGCTGAGTTTAGTAGGTGAGGAAAAAAAATCTATATGGTGTCCTTGCTTTAAGAATTTCATTGGGACTGCTTATTATATAGAACTGATTGTGTTACAGAATTAACATTTTTCTTTCAGTACAAATATCAAATAAATATTGACGGAACTGTTGCTGCTTACCGATTTCCTTATTTACTTGCTGGAAATGGAGTTGTATTTAAGCAAGATTCACCTTACTATGAACATTTTTATGGTGACCTACAGCCCCACATTCACTTCATTCCATTTAACAGAAACCTATCAGACCTCACACTGAAACTGAAGTGGGCCATAAATAATGACGTTGAAGCAAGAACAATATCACGAAATGGGGCAAATTATGCGAGAGAAAACTTGATGCCAAGTGACATATTTTGCTATCATGCGAGGGTTTTTGAGGTAAATAACTTAGATTTCACTTAAATAGTACTGTTGAAACCTTCAGCTTTCAGCTTCGCCTCAGGTTAGCCAGGTGATAACAATCAAGAATGGATTTCATTTAATGCATCCGTCCAATCATTGGAAATTAAGAATATCCTATTAATAGAGGCATCAAATTACAAATAATTATAAACATGAAAATAATTTGTATAGGTATAATTTTTTTTTTATTATCAGTAATGTAAGTATTTGTAATTATTAGTTGATTCAGTCGTGTTTAATTAAAAATTAAAAATAACATTACCGAACATGTTGCTTTGGATCTGACCAAACAAACACGAAGGTACTTATTGCATTATGTTGTTATTATTATTGTTTGTAGAGCAAGCAGCTATTTAACTGATATGTTCATATCACATTCTCAGTTACCAGCGATTTGCCTAGATTCAAGAAATTTATCAAGGCGGTTCTTGAACTGGTTTACACTTACAGCTTCCACGACTTAAAACGAACAGCCTGGCGGTGGGGTAATTTACAGATTAGTGTACGTTGTAAATAACAAACCGAAATTGAGTGATTATATATTTGTATTTTAGAATAATTAATTTATTTACTTAGGTATAAGTTTTTAATTTTAACTTTGCAGGAATATACCAAGAGGGTCATTACTCCCATAAATATATATCCAGGGATGGAGGAAGTGCCTCAAAGTAACGAAACTAGATCCTGCCAATGTGAACTTCAATTAAAAGATGAATTATGACCTAATTAATGATTTTTTAAGAATCTTTTAGATAAACATAAGCGAATAAAATTAATAAAGAATAATGGATAGATTTCATTGTATCATCACAGTTGTTTCTACAATGTTAAGGCAAAAAACATTTTTTTTTTGTAAAATGCTTACTCTCTTATGCAAACCCTTCTCTAACTAATTATAAATATGTGTTTAATAAAGTTTATCATATAAAATGAATAATGGTCAAGGAAAACACTATTATACTGGAATCATAATTTTATTATTCTAAGTTTGTCTCAAAATAGTCATTGCTCTTATCGATACATACTAACATCTGGACTTTGGTACATACACATGTAAGCATCACAGAGGAGTCGTTTTGCGTGTTCAGGTAAAAGACGATCGTGAGGAGTAGATTCATGTAAAGTACGGGCTCCATCTTCACTCAACCACACATTGATATCTTCTATTACAACCGTTTCGGGGATATTGTATCCATTTTGTTCACCTTTAAAAATATTTGTTAGTTTATATTATGAAGTGCATTTGAAAAACGATCAGCTATTTATTTGAAAGTTCAAAAGCTACTACTGCCTACCAATTACCTTGTCATAATTTTCAGTGTTAAGTTTCACTGTTTAGATGTTACGGACTGTCAAAATATTTTTTTCAAGAAATGTAAATAAAGTACCTTTCCTATCAGCCATCGAATCAAAAAAACACCATGGAGCTTCGTGACCACTTCCAGCTTTTACAAAAGCTACGTAATGAGATGTTTCAATGCAAACAACAGCAAATAATTCCATATATAAACGTGGCACAGAACAATGTTCAGCAATCATTAAAAAATCCTGAGGAACGGATAGAGCCACAGCCTGAAACAAAGACAAAGGACACACATTTGATGGATTTTATGAGTCGCATTACTGTAAACTGTGGGAATCCATAGATATATATTGATCTATATATATAAAAATTAATGTGTCCGATTTGGCTTCTTTTTTTTAAATGTTTGTAATAGTTTGGAAATGGTTTTTAGGCAAAGAAAAATTTGCCTGAAAAATTGGGAAAACTGGAAGTATATTCTACATCGCCGGACAATCGTTAAAGCCGCCTGCATAGAATAGGATGGTATACACGTAATGCCCACCATCTCCCCCCCCTTCCCTGCCTAGAGATGGGGAGCGGCACGTCCAATATGAAAGCTGTCCGCAGGGCATTAAATAAAAATGTGAGAATATATAAATTTAAATTTTAAATAAATTTTGGGAAAAGTTATTTAAAAAACACTCTTCGTAGAGTATTTTTTTAAATAACTTCCCAAAAATCAGGAAAAAAAAATATACAAAAGTCATTAACGCTCGATTTTAAAAAAATAAAAATTTTAGTAAGCGCCCATAATTAGACTATTTTTTGAATTTCACCCTGGACAGTCGGCTGTTTTTTCGTAAAAGTGGGGTGCATTCATTTAATTTGGTGTTACAAAAATATTCTATTTTTTTTTTATATATTGGGAACACTAAAAAATTCACTCTCCTTGACAAACTTTTTGAAATAAAGATTTTTTTGTTCATAATAAATATTTTTTCAAAATTATATATGAGAACATAACATTATGCATGCACCTTATGATTCGATCTGTCGGTGTGTGTATGAGCTGTCTCTAAACACAGCTGACAAAAGGCTATACTTTCCAGTCCTACTTCAAATTCTTCATAGCACTGTCGGCATTCAAAAGCTGCCACTTTTCCACAAACTGTGCATTGTCGAGGAACTAGAAAAATAAAATTAATATATTTATAATATTCGATAAGGATATCAATCAAATGTAACATTTTTTCTCACAATTTTACGGACTCCATTTTACTTTTTGTCAGTAAGAAACCTCACTGAATTTTAATACTGCATAATATATATTAAAAATTACATATGACAAAAACAATAAATTAGCCTGCGACTATATTTTCAAAATTATTGATATTTTATATTGGGATAAGTGTATTGTGTAGTTAGAGTCACCCGCCATCAAAATTGGTATAATTGTTTGGACTGTATAAACTGTCAGGTTTTGAGCTGGCAAATCAATTAATATTTTAAGAATATCATTTTAGCTACTACTTGAACTTGGTATATCCTGTAACTCGATAAGCTAAAATGGGTTCCTAAATTGACCCCTAAAATGGTTGGACTGCTGAACCCTCCAACCCCTGGCTTACCGACATGGTTTTTTAGACTATATTATTTTTTGCTGCATTTTTTTTGCATTTTGTTTTTTTTTGCATTTTTACCTGAAAAAATATATACAATGAATGATATTCCTTCAGCTTTCTTTTAATGTGTATTTATTTAGCGTGTGGCAAAGATGTAGAATGGTGTTTTTGCTAGTATAAGTAATTGATAGTTATTAGTTTATTTATTTTTACATTCATAAAATGTCAAGTTGAAAATAAAAATAATCAAATTTTTAATATTAATAATTTAATTTGACAAAAATAGTGCAAATTTTCTTTGACCATGTGAAGTTCGAGATTTACTTTGAAAGCACAAAAATGGCCAAAGCTATAACCATAAAATTTATGAACTGTACGAGCCAAATATTGTACAGTACATTAAAATCGAACGTCTTAGATAAGCCGGTCACGTCAAGAAAATGGTCGATAGGTAATCAACTAAGCTAATTATCTTAGCCAAACCTGAAGGACACCAAAGTGCTGGACACCTGAAACTACGCTGGAGTGATGCAGTGGATAGGGATGCAACCATTTTCGGAATCCCAAACTGGAAGACTATCGCTGCTATTGCTGCGAGGACTTTGCTTGAGCAGGCAAAGACCCCATCTCAAGCTGATGAGGGTCTTAATAAAAAAATCTTTATATTGGGCGTTAAGCATTTTCATAAAAGATAATACTTAGGATTGGCAGATGGTTTTCAACCATTGTTCGTGTGCTTTTTTAATCCTACATGAAATATCAAAATCTTCTCCTTTAACATTGTCAAAAAATTGCCATTCCACTTACCATCTTCAATAACGTCCGTTACATCTAGAACTTGAGATGGCAAAATCCTTGGATACATCTTATAGGACTTTCCAAAGCGCGGCATTTGAATAATTAAACAAGATGGCACTTCTTTGAGTTTAATATTTGACGTCAAAAAACTCTGCTCAAAGAGTTGTTGAACACTTGGCATTGTAAGTTTCTTATCCTTTTCCACAAAGAGTTGATAATGGTATGCTTCTTGACCTGAACTCAATTTAAGGAATGGTTCAGCCCTCAAAATTTGTGCAACTAAACTATTGAGAAATTCCTCTGGATCCTTTAAAAGAAATGAGGTATTTAGTATAATAAATGCTATAAAATAAAAGCTAGCTTAAAGCCGTAACATTCATATGAAGAAGAGTCTAATTGTTAAATTATAGGATCTCAAAAATACCAAAATTTCTGTTCATTCCATGATTCCGCTGTGACTTAACGCTGTCTTCTTCTTCAACTAAAATGGCAATTAGCGAAAAGTTAAGGCTGTGTGCCAGAAAAAACAATTTACGATATATAATAATTATAAAAATAAATAAAATTTAGACATTGTGGTTAAGGCTTTGGACTATTGACCCGAAGGTCGCAGGTTCGGATTCGCACATGGTCAAACCATTTTTAATGCAAATCTCACCTGACTCTAGGACAAGCACATTTGGCCTAGTTGAATAGAGCCCAAAATAAAATAAAGGCCACTAAAAAAAAAAATACGATGAACTGAACTTAACGAGTGGGAAATAGAAAATAAATTTTTAAAAAAATAGATAAATTGAAAACATTTGTAGAATTTTCAGTTTTTCCAATTTTTAAATAAAACATTTTCTCCTGTCATATAAGTTGGCAATGGGTAAATGTGCACTACAAACCATTATTAAATATAATTATAAATTATCATATAAAATGTGCATAATAATTATTTTCAGTATGCTAATATTTTTTACAACACAGAACAATAAGGCATGAAGTTAAGGTGGATTTTTTGAGTCCTTTTTAAACTAACTTCTTTATATCCTAGCGATTTGAAATTTGTTGCACTGCTTTCATTATTAAAATATTTTTAAAATAATTTAATTTATGGGTTGCTTAGCTCCCCACTCGTAGGACCACTGAGCCACCGGAACGCCTACAAAATCAATCTATTTTGACCATATTCCCCAGGTCGTGCAGAGCTAAAATTTGGCACATAGCTAACAAACTTCCACAACACTAACACAAATATTAAAATTAGATTGCAACTAGTTTGTGAAACAAAATCATCTATTCAATGTAATTATATATTCCGAGACCAATTAATGTCACATTCATTAAACATAGAGGTTTCTTTTTTTTCAAATTCGCGCTCCCCCCCCCCCCCCCTCCACAATAGGGCCTACTATACAAAGTCCGGGCACGCCACTGGTTATAAATGACACATAATTTGATTAGGTACATTTTCTTAAAAGTTGTATTTTAACATACATTTTTTATTCTGTTTTTTTTTCACTTCTACTTATTTTCAATAACATCTCATTGTTTTCTAAACTAAGGTTTTTTTCAACACCGATAGAGATATTTTTAATTCTGTTGACTGTACTATATAATAAATTCCAATTTTTGAATGTCTCCTGTGGCTCAATAATATCTTCAGCTTCATGAGTGATGTGGAAGATAACTAAAAAATACTTTGGTAAGTCAATGTAAAATTATATACTTAGTTTGTAATTATTTTAAATATTGAACTATTTTTACCCATAAAATTACATAAAGGCCGTTTTTTTGGCCTGAGGTGCTAGGGGCGGTACCCCCCCCCCCCCCGCAATAAATTGCCTGCCTATGCGGGATTGGTACCACTCACCAATGTTTACATATTCAAACATGTAAAATTTAATGTATCATGCAAATACCTTCTCTTCCGATGTTAGTCCGGAAATGGAACTTAACTTTTCTAGTAACTTCCTCAATTTCATTACCCGGTCAGCTCTGACATATAAATTTTGCCGCAGAGGATTAACTATTTCTTCTCTAAGAACCCTCTGAACTTCTTCGTAATGTGGACTGTCCTAAAATGACAAACCTACATAGATGTATTTGGCCAAATAGAGACAAAAAATATTAGAAAAATTCTACTACGTTTGCAAATTTGAATTCGCTGCGAATCACAGTGGGTTAGTGGATTAAACCCATCACTCAAAAAAGTCAACTTTCACTGCTGACAACAGGGATTATTTTTTAAATAGTCTGGGTTCAGTAACGAGACAAAAACACAGATCAATTAAAGATCTTGAGAAACAATGCTGTCTCCTGTAATAATGACCTCAAATTCTAAAAAAAAAAACAAGGCCCTCGGAACCATTCTGACAAGGGGTCTCCTGACAAACTAAGCCATATTATAAAAATACAAAAAATTAGTATGTTTTATTTATACAATACCTTATTTTTCCTATTCAATCTTTGGTTAAATAATTCATTTTTAAAATTATGACAGACTGACGGACATGCAGTAAAAAACAGACCATTGCAAAAAGTTTTTCTGTAATTTTTATAAACCCTAAATGAAGGTATCCCTAAATATTTTGAATTGGTATTCTTATCACAAACTAAAACGTGCCCCACACCATCTTCCTTTACTTTCAGTTTATTCTCTTCTATCTCCTTTTTTTTCCTACTTACACTTTATTTTTCATACAGACGTTTATTATTTTGAATATGTGTGAAAAATTGACATTGCATTATTTAAGCTAAACATCAATGAATCCTTCTTCAAATATTTTGCACGAAATACAATTAAATAAACCTAGTGTTCTCGTACAAGTCTTAAAAACGCACCTGTGATTCAGGAGGTCGGTATAAAAGGGAGTCAAATACACTGGTGAACATAAACATTGCAAAGAGTGTAGCGTCTAGGTAACAAGAGTTATGGTGACCCTGAATGCCTCTGAATTTTCCTCGAAGACCATCGATATTACCTTTCAATGGCGGTACACAACCAGGAATCACAGGACAATCAACCTGAAAGAAAATAAAAATATTTTTATTAATTAAAAACAGTTTTATTATTTAGGGTGGTGAGCGGGTAGCTGCCTATGGGGCTCATTGTGAAAGGGTAGAGAGCATACGAGGGTTCTTTGAAAAAATTCCGATTTCAATATGAAGATAGCAGCACTCGTGTGGGAGTGTGTTTGCGCATGCATTGAAAGGTACTCACCAAAATTTTAACCATTTTGGAGTTGTTATTTGACAATCGTTTGAGTGATATCGGTGTTTTTTGTGAAAATGTCATTGAAAAATTGTGAAAATTTTTGTTCATTCAAATTTGGAAATGTTCATTCAAAAGCGTTTGAATGAACATTTCCAACGTTTTGTTGGCGTAGTATTGGTGCCATAAATCAGAGTTTTGGAGTCGATTAATTACTGTAGATGGTACTTGGATACACTATTACACTCCGAAAACAAAAGTAAAGTCAAAACGGTGGACTGCAAGGGAGGAATTCTGAATGCAACAAAGCCAGTTTCCACATAGTTAGGTTTTTTTTTCTATGTAGCTATTTGCACATATGAGTTTTGCAAAGATGTCACAATTTAAGTACAAAAAAAATGACTTAACATTTATTACTCAAATATTTATAAAAACATCCATTTCCCAGCAAACATAAATTTTAATGAACTCTTTCATAGTCAAAAATAATTTTAGGCAAATTTTAACAACAGCATTATAAATTAAGGACAGCGTTTATATAAAGGTTCAGAGAGATGACGGCCCTTTTAAGCTTTTAATCATTCAAGTACCAAGATTTAGTAGTGACATGATAAGAGATTTAAAAGCGAGCTCAAAATATAGTTGTCCGGCGGTCTGCTTATCTATACAAGTTACCTACCGCTTACTTATACATACTGTAATAGGGCGATATTGAGATGATAGATCTATTCTTATCATGTTTTTAAAATAGTTTCTTGCTCAGTACTGATAATGTAGGAACTACAAAACTAGGAAAAAAAACCCCCCAAAGGTAGAAGCGGATTGATTATAATGAAAGTCAATATTTCATTTGCTTTCTCCTCCTTGGTCTCAGGAAGGAAATATGATAGAGTTTAAGAAATGTGTTAAGTTGCTAAAATGAATAAGACCTGTCCAAATGTGTCAGTAGCAGAAGTGTCCGGTTGTGGAGTTGGGGACACGTCGATGAAGCGTCCATCTTTACGACACATTGCCACGGGCACAAAAAGTGCCCGTCCCGGTGGACATAAGAAGAGGCGCTCACCACAGTGCGTGCCATCTGTTAAGCCAGGATGCTCCTCTTCCAGTTCAATGCCCGCATACAGTGTATCTGAAAATCAAATAATAATTAATGGTTTTTTTTTTTATTTTCTCAAGTAATCAGTTTCTTTTATTTATAATTGGATGCTTAAAAAAATCACAACTTCGATCAATTGCTTTGTACTTAGCATTATACCCCAACCAGTGTGCATTAATTACGAAATAGTATTTATTGAACACCTCGAGTTGTCGAGCTCGAATTTTAACCTGTCGGTTCCGTGGTGAAACCGTTATCTAGGTCTACTTATCGTTAATTCCTTTAATGTAGAAAATATATTTAGGTTAGTTGCCAGACCAAAAATGCATTGTTAGATGGCAACTGGGAATGTATGAGAGAGATAGATAGCTCCCATTGATATAGTTCCAGCAAAAAATATTGACTTATGTGGTCCTGGATTTTGTCTGCTTTTTCAAGTCAAAGGTTAGTAAATCTAATTAATTTCTTTTGATTTACATAATAATTGTAATGTGATGAGTTATTATACAAGTGTTTTTGTGCATGTCATTTGTGAAAATCATTTATCGGCCAACCATTAAAGTATTGTTTGTAAAATTCTAAAAGTTACTAATTTTGCAGGGTTTCCACTGGTAAAAAAATAGGGTTCATATAACCGATTAGATGTTTTGGTATAAGCTTATTAGAATGGAATGTACTTTTTTAAAAAGAAATATATATTTTTGTAAATAACTTAATGGCAGGTTAAGAGGCATATGAATTTTTTTCGATGTGTATTTTGTATGCACATATGCTTACCATCTGCACAGCCTATCCACCGAATCACACCATAGTAGACAGTTGCAATATCCGTGGCTACTTCAACCATAGAACCGATACCTAAGTCACAATGGACAATATCTGTGTCAGGAATTGAAACCGATGGTGATTCTGGAGCATCATAAATGCCACTCCTTGTCTCACTATTGGGCAATCCAGGAACATCTGGAATAGTTTATTATTAAAAAGGTAAAAAGTGTTGTACTAAAGGTAAAGTTTTTAATCATCTGTTTGTATTGTAAATAATAATTTTATTTATTAAACAGGTTTCCACAAAAACATTTTTTAATTGCATAAACAAAATAAACAAAAACGGTAACAATAAAAACAATGCATAGCAACTCACCAATTAAAAAACAAAAATACATGGTAACTTCTATAATTAAAAATAACAAAAAAGAATTCACGCTAATATCACAAAGGTGGAATACATAACAGTTTTTTAATCCAATGAGTGATTTCAGTGAATATTTGTGTGATATGTGTTTTTAAAACAAAAAAGAGAGACCTACTTTATGAATGTATAACATAGCAAGTACAGACCTGTAATCTTAGGACTAGAAATCCTAAACCTATACAACTTTATGCACAAACTGTAGGTATTCCTCAAGAAGAATCTATGAAGAGTAAATGAATGCAAATAGCCGGAAAACTATACAATAATCCAACAAAAAAAGGAAGTTGATACAGAATAGCCGCACCTTAGGCCAGTATAACAACCATGAGGAAAACGAACCCCACGAAGATAAAGTCAATCAGGATGGGTGCAAAACCAAATAGCAGCAACTTGTCAATTCAGGATGCCTTGTAGACGCTCTATACTCCATGTAGGAGTAACAAGATTTTTTTCTTTTAAAAAACACCAACACATTTCACTCAATTATAAAAAAAAATAAGCTGGTGCTATTTTGGTTTTAATTTCTTCAAAATTATCTACATTACTGATCTTAATGGCAAAAATTATGGACATACTTAATTCATTGATTACCAATGTGAAATATTATTCAATTTATGAAATGCCTTTGTTATTTGAAAATTGATTTACTTTGCTTCTTAACTACTTGAGCAACATTTCGAGGTCTTTTTGAAAGAGGCTGCTGTCTCCATTATTATTGTTCCTATAAAAATTGTTTCTTTTTTTAAAAATATAAACTTGATTTATTTAATCATAAAGATAAATAAGAAATTAGCTTAAATTTTATTGAAAAAATAAATATTTACGTTCGGGCTCATATAAGAGTACATCCTCAGATCCATAATTCAAAACAAAAACTGGAATATTATGTTCTTCGTCACATTCCATTCCACTATTATTATTAGTTTTATTGCATTGTTTAGTAAAAAATAAAAGACAACTTTAAGTCTGATAGACACTACAGTTTCTTATTATTAAGAGACACTTCCACATGGTACACAGGTCTGTGTAGTTCGATCTATTTTTGTGTTAGCTTCTTGGGGTATCTAAAAATAACCCATGAGAAAGAAGGAAAATAGAATCGAACTATAAATCCAAACCGATCCATTGAGTTAGCTTGCAAGCAAAAATTGAAAAGGAGATACTCTTTTAATGCAATATCTACTCATCCTTTTATGAAAACAGTTATGTATATGTCTAACCAAATTAATCTACAAATATTTACAATATAATATCAAAATAAAGAAATATTTTATTTAAATATTTAGTAATGTTGATTGTGAAGCTAAATCAAAAATAAAAAAATCACAGGGTGTCAGTTAGAACCCAGTGCTGAGTTTAATAAAAATGATCCAGTTTCTTTAGTGTGAAATATTAACAAATCTATATACGAGGTGTGTTCAAAAAGTAAGGTGACTTTTCAAATTTCGCGGGCAACGTTTTTTCGATTATAGATTTTTTTTGTTTTGTTATGTTGGTACACTCTTCCCGAACATCTGTACCAAATTTCAAGTGAATGGCATTTTTTGTTTGGTTGTGAGAGGCGTAAAGGTTGCCTGCTCGGCGATTTTTTGCTATCGAAAAATATGGATCAAAGGATTTGCATCAAATTTTGTGTAAAAAATAAAATTAAGCGCTTTGTAACACTTGAAATGTTGACAGTGGCATACGGTGAAACTGTTCTGAGTAAAAAAAATGTTTACAAGTGGTACAAACTCTTCCAAGATGGCCGGGAAGATGCCAATAACGAGCCTCGCTCTGGACGCCTAAGCACGTCAACAACTGATGAAAACGTTTAAGCAGTGAAGAAAATTGTTTTGGAAAATCGTCGAATCACTATCAGAGAAGTTGCTGAGGATGTCGGTATATCGCTTGGCTCGTGCCATGAAATTTTTTCTAACGTTTTGGGCTAAATTTTGACCAAAAGAACTTGACCAATTTTTTGGCCAAAAACAACACCACAATCATGCCTCAGCCACCATATTCACCGGATTTGGCCCCATGTGACTTTTTCTTGTTCCCAAAACTAAAGAGACCTATGAAAGGACGGAGATTTGCAACGATTGAAGAGATAAAGACTGCATCGCTGGAAGAGCTATACCGAAAAGTGCTTATGAGAAGTGCTTTGAGGATTGGAAAAATAAGTGTATTGCATCTGAGGGGGATTACTTTGAAGGGGACAACATAAATATCGATGAATAAATAAATATTTTTTCTTAACAATACAAAGTCACCCTACTTTTTGAACACACCTCGTATATATATATATATAGATTATCCTGTAACAAATTACTTTCCGCTTTACCCGTTGCAATTCACGCGAGAACTCACGGCAGGGATTTCGATGCTTGCTTTAATGTAAAAGTTTTGAAGTCTTTGCCAGAAGATGCCCGCGAAATTGATTTAAAGACATGGGAACTCTCTCATATTTGGGTCTTGGGCGCTTGCAGGTCTGTAGGTCTAAATAGACAAAATTAAACTAACTTAACAGCATTTAACGCGTGATACTTGATATATTCATTTAAGAAACTAGTTTCATTTCATAATACTGATTGATTTATCTAGCAAAACTGCAATTATATAATAATAATTGTAGTGGCTGGATATATTTATCTTTTAGTTAAAAATGCGATTTTCGAATTTATGAAGGTTGCATTTTAAACGTCATCTCTCATATTTTTTCTGACGACGCCGAATGGCGAAAGCTTAAATAAATCATAATCATCAAATCTATATATATATATATATAGTAAAATAGTAAAATGTATTGTTTAAATACAGTTAATTAGATGATTTCTATGTTAAAATAGGTAAACACCTTTAGTTTAACATATATAAAAGTTTGACAGTACTGACATTTGGAAAATACGAATGCTTTTTAATATTTTAAGGATTGAAATTTTTTGCAAATAAAATATATAGCCAGAATGTTCAAAGAAAAATTAATACCGAAAGCACAGATAGTTGCATCGCTTGAGGTAATGCACGCTGGTTTAAATACAGGCCTGTATTTTATGAAAGTCTTTCACTCTCACCTACCTATCTGTGCGATATGCAATACGGTCAAACTTTCATTAAAGTAGTGAATAAATGATTTAAAAATTAAACAATAATTATGAAAAAAAGTGTGAAAATGTAACGAATATGACGTATAATGAATGAGAAGTGAATGGTTTAATGGATATTTACAAGAATAACTTACGTTCAACGTAGTTTATCTGAAAATGAATCGTTATGGTTAAAAATAAAAAGAAAAGTGTAAAATATATGCACATTACGTGCAAATCGTTAAGATATAGTAAAATAGTAAAATGTATTGTTTAAATACAGTTAATTAGATGATTTCTATGTTAAAATAGGTAAACACCTTTAGTTTAACATATATAAAAGTTTGACAGTACTGACATCTAATTATATATATATATATATATATATATATATATAAATGAGTGTGTTTGTGTGTGTCTGAGGCATTAGAAATCACAAACTACTAGGCCGATTTGTCTACTTTTTTTTAAATGCTTGTAATAGTTTGGAAACGGTTTTTGAGTAAAGAAAGAAAGGAAAAATGCCTGGAAAATTCGAGAAAAACTGAAAATGTATTCTACATCGGCGGAACAATCGTCAAAGCCGCCTGCATAGAATAGGACGGTAGGCACGATGGTCCAAAGGGCCTAAAGATGGGGAACGAAGCGACTCATCCTAAGTGCCACAGGCACGATTTGTCATATGCCGAAGGCGCCATCAAAACTGTCAACATAAATAAATATAAAAAGTTATACCCATTAGGTACAGAGTAACTGCAATTTCCATTGTAACCCTAACCTAACTTGTTCTCTTGATTGATATAAGTTTTGCCTATATTTTTGAGAACAATTCATAGAACTAAGACAGTATCAATTTATATATTATTTATTTCCTTTTTCATATATAAAATAAACAACTCTAGTGTTCTTTCAGTCAGCTGGTACATCAGCGCTGTGAAGACATTTGTTAAATATTAAATGTTTTAGAAATATTGTAATACATTTATTTGACATATTTCACTCTAAATAAATTTCCAAAATGGAACCATACTAGATTTTATTATGTCGTTACACGTACGAATTTTTGGTTTTTATGTAGGTACATTTATATCATTTTAATTTTGTTACCTTTTTAATGAATAATGTACAATTTTCACAAATATCTATAAAATTAGGTAACATTAACTAAGTGCCATTTTAACAACTAAAAGCCATAAACTGAAATAACAACATGTATATAGCTAAACTAATGTTCTATGGATTAGATCTTTCAGATTTTCTTATATCGAGTAAGAATGTTAAAAAAAATGTTTTTGATGATTAAAAAAAAATGCCTATTATGATTTTAACCTGAGAATGGGGATGGGGAGAGACACACGTGCGCTGCGATCATATTATATGATGATAAATGAATATAATTATAAGTTATACCAGCGCCTATTCCCCTTTGTACAAACCTATCAACAGAGCAGTTTCAACGAAATGATGCTTCGGCTTTAATACTGACGGGTTGTCCATAGGTTTGAAAACTGTAGTAGATTTTTTTTCAGATACAGTGCTGTGGGATCTCCCATGGTGAGATCTTTTCTTATCGTAAGTCAAGTGTTCCAATGGGTTAATTGATTTTATCCGTTCATTGGACTGCGTGCGCTGCATTGGTTTCTTAGTTGGACTTCCATACTTATTTCTAGGAAGTGTGGTCGATCTTAACACTGGTTCCGTTTGCCAATTTTCACCAATAAGGTCAATCAAATCTATCTAAAACGTAATTGTTGTATTAGATTTTTTTATGTGTGAACATTTATAGCAGGATCCCTAGTATTTTTCAAGGCTATAATAAATTGCGGTAAAGTGACAGTGTTACTTGTGCCCTCCCAAGCGTACACGATACGTCTGGAAGGGGACTGGTATTCAATTACTAAGCAACTGACAAAAATCAACACTGACTGATACTAACGGACTATCTAAAAAGAGCTTCTGTATTTTTATTGAGGAAGGAGAGACATGCATTCAATTACACACTGACATTATACAGCCTGACATTATTGAATTAACAACTGACATTTATCAATTGGAACCAAAATAAATGAATTATCAACTCATATTTCATCTTACATTTCTTTTCTTTAAAATTTTCATTCTTTTCATTACATTCACAGATGAACGCTTTTTATACATTATAGTCCCAGCAGTCAGTTTTTTTATGCCACTCAAATGAGTTCAGAACAAATGAAAAAACTTTCGTTATGGAAAATGAAGTTTCCAAGCTCCGCCAATTATCGTTTATTTCTGTTAAGCGCCATTTATTATTTTGGCCTACATCGGTTAGCACACTTAAAGATTCGTCATAAGGTTCATATATTTTTTTAATATTATGTATACGAGGAGCAATTATGTTGTAAAAAAAATAAAATTTTTATAACCAGTTTTTTTATTATTATTATTAGGTAATTACAATATTTAGGAGCTAGCTCCGGTGATACTGTTGAGTTTAGTAAGTGAGGAAAAGAAAAAAAAAAAACTTAACAACTCGCAGCCTACGCTTAAAAACAGCCTTGGAACAAGGAAAGGATCAAATGCTGACCTATGAAGAGTTGAAATTAATTCAAATGGACTATCATTTCGACTAAAACGCCTAAAGACATGCCGGCCAGTTTCCATTTCCCACCAGTTTCTATTATGTTTCAAGAACATAGATATAAAATAAAAAAAATTGTTATGACACCTGTTACTGCCATATAATATTAACTGCTTCTTACACTGTTTTTTATTTTAATCTACTCAACACAAAAGTACAAAAGTTGAAACCATAGACAGGCACGAGTAGTCTGGGGGACGCTTGTAGGACATAGCCCGTCCATAATTTACTAATCGTCATATAATAGTCTAATCATTACATAATTTACTAATTAATGCCTGGTTAAATAATTTTACTACTAGTAAACAATGTATAGAAGCAGTTGATATTAATGATTAGTTACAGGTGTCATAGCCATTCTTGTTTTTAAATTTATTAATTTAAGACATCAATAGATTTACATGGTGGTTTACATAAAGGACAAATTTATTTTTAAAATATTTTTTAAGTATGACAAATGGTCTCACTATGGACCCAATAATGATACAGATAATAAAATAATTAATCTTAAAATGAAGAAGATCTACCATTTGCAGAACAACTTCTTTTATTGAACGTACGAGTATTAATATTGTTAAAATGTTTATGATTAAAGAATATTTTCCATAAAAAATATATATAATTTTAAAAAAAGTAACATTTGCAAACCTGATCCTTTCTTTTTGGTTTGTTATTATCGCCTTGTTCCGTATCAAAATTATTGTTGTGACTCATTGTGATCTGCAGAAGCAGAATATGCAAATTGAAGTAATTATGTTTTATAGCCTTAAAGGAAAAATATTATGTAATCTCACTTGAACTATTATTATTATATATAAGTAGGTGCATATATAATCTTAATAGGTAAATATTTACTCCTAATTTAATATTCTATTTCTTACATTTTCTTATACACAAAATGGTTTACATAGGCTATTTTAGTTTCCAATTTCCAATACAACTAATATGTTTGAATTTTATTTTAATGGATATAAAGGATGTCCCAAGAATATTGCCGAAGACTTAAAGGGATGTTTACGTTCCCTATTACGTGTAAGAATTTGTATAAAAAAATTGCGAAAACAATTCATGCTCAAATTTATTAACTTTATCAAAGTGCTGGTGTAAATTCGCTGTTTAATTTGTAAAAAAAAGTGTTTTTGGTTCTGACTTAAATTTCAGTGCCTTTCTAATTATAACGATGAATATTGTAAAATAAGCATAATGTACATTATATAATAAATTATTAAATTTCAAAAAAAGTTGATGCATTTAAAAAATACATGTAACATATACCCACTAGATTATGTTCATAAAGTAGATGGCAATCAGATTTTTATCAGTTATAATCTGGAAGGAGGAACAAGTTTTGTCAATTTTTATTGTTCATAAATGAAATTGATCTAGACAGTTGAGTGGCATGGTTTGAGTGAGAGAGCGCAAGGAAATTGCTCAATTGATCAAATTGCGCAAGGAAATACCGGTCTAGACAGGTAGACAGTCTGCCCATCAGAGACCACATTTCCCATCATCCATTTATGGAAAAATAATTGGCAAAGGATATGTGTTTATATAGTTTATGAATGTGCCTTATGAATGTATATTGTACAAGAAGAAAAGTATACGAGATTTAAACATCTCTTTGATTATTCCCAATTGATCATAAATTAGGTAAACGTTTAAAAATAAAAAAAACAATGAAAATAAACAAAGAAGGAATAAATGAATGTTCGATACGAATATTAATTGATTTCTATCGCATACACCATATTAGAAGGAATTGAACAAAAAACTTTAATTTGGATAAAATGTAGGTTTCATTTTAACAGGGAATAGGTTCTAAAGATACTAGAGGATCGCTTAACAAAAATCAATGCAGGTCATACCAACGCTTTTCGTTATAATTTTTATTTAAATTAAAAGTATCAGAGTGAGGACCGAAATTCATACGTTCCTTTCTTTTCTACCCTAAATTTATATACATCTCACGTTCTACAAATCACTTTTGGTGCTACAATATTACAATATTATCTTGACGCGTGACAGTAGGTAGCTTGACAGTTGACAAATGAAATAAAAGCATACGAGGTTGTCTCTGGTGTCACTTTTATTTTTTTGTAAAAAAAAGTATTTCACGCAATATTTCTAGAAAAAGGTTGAACCAGTGCCTACATTCGACAAGCAATCATAATATAAATATAATCGGTGTGAAGGTCATAAAAATAACAAAATTAATTTTATCGGGCACTAAAATGTTAGGAACACCAATCATAACACAAATTTGAGCCGACAGAAATGTTGTCAAAATTTAATGAAAGCACATATCTAAAATATATATATTTAGCAAAGTTGAGTGTGGCCCAAAGTTGAATATATATAACCTCACCTAGGACATAACAATCCTATTATTAAAAAAAAAAAACAAAGAAAGCGTCGTTTGGTGAGTAATGCCAGTGGCGATAGTAGTGGCGATAAATAAAAAAAAACATTTAATTGTAAAATATTTTGTTATTATAATACAGGTTGTTTGGTGCATCGTTTGCCAAAATGAATTGGCCGAAAGGGGGGGTCATTTGCTATGTCTTCAGCCCCAATAACTTTTTTTTAATCCCCATGTTTTTCCCCAAATTCCAGAATTCAGCATATAAATTTAAATTAAAAAAAAAGGTAATGGTATAGTCCCCAGATTTAATTTTTATTTTTATGTGTACTGTTGTATGGTTCTATAAAATTCAGTATTACTTGCGAGTACTGTCTAGTTTTATTTTTATTAAATCACAAAGTTGTGGGCAGCGTTAAAAATAAATTTAAGACTCAGCTTTACATTGCAATAAAAAAAAACTTAAAGCGATCATGATCTTCGAATTCTTTAAAAAGTTCTTCTGTTTATCCCCTTTCCAACGGTATGCATTATGCCATAGAAACCTGCTAATAACTTTACTAATTTACTAATTTTGCTTATAGGGACACATCGGGTTGATATTCGATATTCCGGATGAAAACTTGTTTTTGCGGAAATTTAGGTGTGGTTTAGGTGTGTTTTTTAGTATTTTTTTTTTTAAAGTATTTTGGTGATCAATTTTAAAAAACATTTTTCTAAATAAAAGGAATTCCAAGGTTTCTAAATATTATCGTACTCCTAACTTTCGGGAAATGTAGCCACACTCAATAATAAAATAAAAATAAGAGGTTTAGGGGGATGGGCAATGAATATCAGTGAAGTTAAGAAACTTTGAAAACAAAAATTGTGAACTGTTCCGCGATATCTTTAATCATTGTGAGTACATTCACAGCAAAGCGAAGTAGTAATCTGCATGCAAATTGTGATATTACGTTTTTTGCATTACACACAATGTTGAAAGAGGACTTAGTAATCGAATACAAACAATTTATCCAGTTTCAATTAAGCTACAATGTACAGCAATCAATAAATGTAGGTATATAATTTGTTGCAGCTTAAGAAGAGAGACTACAGCGTAACGCGCAGAGCCTCACAGGCAACGATCCTTTTATTGACGCCAAAAGAGGAATACGGGAAACAAGATTCATCTCTTTTTATAGCTTTACTTTGTTTTTGCCTAATGAGTCAAAGTACAAACTGTATACTTTTGAAAGTATGTACTATATATAATGTTAAGCACAAGATTAAAATACTCTTTTTGCTTTTGTTCAAATCGATATGGTGTCATAGTTATTCCATAATATTAGAAATATTTGTAGTAATATTTTAATTTTAGTATCACCAATTTATTGTTTTACTTAAGATTTATAATTTTGATAGTATTTTAACCGAAGTTTTTCTCTCGTGAGCATTTTACATTAAAATGTGTCGTTGGTGAGTGGTTGCTTCAAGTGATAGAAATAATTGGTCTGTGGTTCAAGTAGAGCGACGGACGTCAAAAAAGCAAAGTTGTGTTTATGGTGCAAATGGCGGTGCTGTTGTTTAATGTTTACGCTTGGGCCGTCTTTACGAAACAATTAATATTTACGTAAAAGAGTGTTCTCATATAAATTAGATTTTTTTGATTCTTTAAAATTAAAAGCGTTTTACTTATATTTTTTTAGATATTTACGTGCATCTTAAGGGTGGCATTCATTTGTTTTTTGTGATGTTCTGTTTGGTGTCATTAATTTTGTCAAAAATTAAATAAATATCTCTTTTTGCCATTTTATATCTTTTGCCTAATATTTACAGCTTTATAGTGATTTTTAGTAGTAACCTTGTTAGCGGTATGGTTTTCTCTCTTCTTGTTCTTCGTTCATTAGTTTTCCCGCGTTTTTTTGTTATGTTTTGCTGTCAACGAATCGTATTATTTAAACTAAAAAATGAATGAAGTCAGAGATAAAATGGCAGCAGGATCTTCAGCCTGGGAAAGTTTAACCGCAAGCAATGATTCCGGCCCAGAAAATATTCCCTCACCCATTAAACTTGAAGCGAGCGTATCCCCTGGGCAAGCGACTCCGCAAACGCCTCAAGGTGCGCCTATGCCTGGTTCTAATTTCATCGATGACTTGCACCCGGAACTTTTACAACAAGGTTGGAGGAAGTACTGGTCCAAAAGAGAAAATAGACCATATTTTTGGAATAAACTGTCTGGTGAATCAATGTGGGAAATGCCTATGGTTAAACGAGAATTTGATCCTATTACAGATCCTCTAGGAATCTGTTCCAACACCAATAACTCTAATTCAGGTGTCGCAAAGCGAAGAGCATCCGAGGAAAGCGGGCCTCCTATAAAAAAGATAATTCTGTCTGGCCCTTGGGATTTGGAAATTCCCACAAATGTTGTCATATATGAGCGTCCACCCACAATTTGCCCGCATCCTTATCCAGAAATAGAAGCATTTCGTTACAGTTTAGCTGTCAAACTTCGTCAATGCTACCAGGAATTATGTCATACAAGGGAATCTATAGATGCTCCGAAGGATTCTTTCAATAGATGGTTAATGGAGAGAAAGGTCACCGATCAGGGGGGTTGCGATCCTCTTTTGCCTAGTCACTGTTTTCCTGAAATATCTCGATCTATGTATGATGAAATAATGAATGATATCCCAATAAAACTCGCTCATCCAAAGTTTACGGGAGATGCACGAAAGCAGTTGTCTCGTTATGCTGAAGCGGCAAAAAAGATGATAGAATCACGAAATGCTTCACCCGAGAGCCGCAAGGTTGTCAAGTGGAATGCTGAAGACACCTTTCAGTGGCTGCGTAGAACAGTTGGTGCTACATATGATGACTTTCAAGATAGGCTTACTCACTTAAAGGTAATAAAACATGTTATTTAGGGACTGCAATACTTTTAATTTTTCTCAAACAGGTCTTAAACACATGATATATATTGTTATTTTAGCGCCAGTGTCAACCGCACCTTACAGAAACAGTTAAAGCTTCGGTGGAAGGAATTTGTCTAAAGATTTATCATCTTTCGGCCGAATATTCACGCAAAATTAAGGAAAAACACAGTGCATTACTTAAAGAACATGGCATTCAGGTAGATTTTTTTTATTCCTAATGTTATTTTTATCTTGAATGCTATTTTATTATTATTAAAAAGATTTTTCTCAAATACCTTAAATATTGCGCTTTAGTATTAATAACTATTTAAGTAGCATTCCACGATGGCAATGCTTTCAATTGTAATTATATTATTATTATTATTGTTTGTAGAGCAAGCAGCTATTTAGCTGATGTGCTCATTCATATCTCATTCTCAGTTACTAGCGATTTGCCTAGATTCAAGAAATTTATCAAGGCGGTTCTTGAACTGGTTTACACTTATAGCTTCCACCTCTTCCTGTGGTAGCCGATTCCAATTATCCACAATTCTATTGGAGATAAAATTCTTCCTAGGATTAGTGGAACAAAGAGATTTAGATAATTCATTGAATGGCCGCGAAGTTGCGTGTAATTGAAAATTAATTTTTGTTAATGATTATGCTGCAATTGTGTTTTTTGAAACAGGCTGAATTTGAAAAGGTCTTATGGAGTATAATAATATGGTACGAGACTACACAGCGGAAGGAGTTTGGAGGCACGGTCAGAGGCGACCTTTAAATATATTATTTTATTTTAATTACAGACAAAAAAAATTGAAAGGGATTCTTCCTGGTGGCACTCTTCTCTGTCTCTGCTTTTAAAATGTTATGTCTCATGTAACGCATCTGTACTGTTGTTGGTTAAATAATGAAAAACATTATTGATGTATATCTAAAAACTTAGTTGAATTTTCATCTATGAAACTAATCTATGAAATAAACTATGCTCGTGTAGTTTTATTTTTTGATTTTGTATTCAGTCAATAAGATAATTAAGCTTACATTTTTTTTGAATATCTTTATTTATAAAAAAAAACATACAAAATTTACTTACTACTAATTTTTACTTCTTTAAATAAAATTTATATAATATATTTTATTACATAATACATAAATATGACAACACTTTTAACAATGCTGAAGCTACATACACACTGACATGGTGGTAGTTATCCAGCCTATCTTTATTATATTTGTTTATAACAGCCACGTCCACTTGCATCAGTCTTATTATAAAGTCAAGACGAGTACATTTCACATCGATCGCTTCGAGTACATTCATCTACAAAAAATTGATAAATGTTTAGAGAAATACAGGCTTTTCGAGAAGTTTTAGGTAAAGTAGAAATTTAACTTTTATTTCTATAGAAACCTTGATAATTATTAGAAAACAATAAGTAACCAGTATTATTTCTTTTCAATATCTACTAAAAGAGAGTCACAATGCTATGTACAGTATTTGTATTGAGAAATGACCAGGTTGAGTCCTCTTAAACCAAAATATTGTATAGTTTAAGTACATTATAGATTACAAATTCTAATGCTCGTAAGTACCTAGCACTCAGGATGGGCCATCTTACTCATTATATATTTTGTCATTACTTATTTGGGTTTAAAAACTCTTTAGTTGATCAATGACGGTACCAACGTGTACCTTATTGACCGGTCTCTCTTTTTCTATATTCAGATGTGAAACAATGCTGACAGAGTGATTTTTAAAGTATGTTCAAGGATAGTGTTTATAAGTTTACTGGTCAGCCCTAGATCTTAAAATGGTCGTGAAGGAATTTGGCAGGATTCTCCTTATAACTGAAGTGAGGTCATTATATTTATTCAAATTGAAAAGGTAGACTTTGGGAGTTGTCTTCCTATGGGATCATATGGGATATAGCAGAATATCAGGGTTTAGTACTGTAGTGCTATAAAAAAGTGGTATTGTTAGTCCTGAAATATAATTAAATTTGCTCACGCAATATAATATTTTACTTTCACTCCTGTACATCAATTTAAATTTGGAATCCTTATTATGAATAAAACATTCCACTTATCTCCACACCAGATAATTCCCAAGTCCTTAAGTTGTAATTTTAAAAGCTTGACCGTAGATCTGCCTGTTTTATCATATTGAACTTGACATCATACCTGTTTACTTTCAGGAATTGAGCGCTCCACAGCAACAAGCTGCCCTCCGCAAAGTATGGTGCTACCCAGTGCAATTTGCTTTACCTTCTCTTCGTCCTCCTCTTGTTGAACACTTCCTGGACAGAGATCAAGTAATGTTGCGATATCAAGGAGACACAATGCTCATCAATGGTCCTCATTTACAGAAACTCGTAAGATAACATTTTTAAATCATGTTTTTTTAAATTTATTAAGATATTAAGGTCTCGCTAAGGACATCAAAAAATCATTTTGCCACCATACTTACCATAATTATTTATATTCACTTAGTTGCCTTGAGTTACAACTATTTAAATCGTCCTTACCTTACCTTAGCATTGTTCGTAACAAGAAATCATTGCTCACATAAGTGTCCTGCTTCTTACCTATTTAAATATATAATAACAAACTTCAAGGTTTCCATAGTTACTATAATGAAAATCGATGTTTAAACTACCTTGAGCAATGTTCTTTACTAAAAATTATTACTCACATCAGTATACTACTAATCATATGAGTCTGACTTTGATGCCTGATTCGGTCTCATATTTGTGTGCAGTTGATAGCTCTCTCAATTTAGTAAAGGTTCCTTTAACACTTAGGATGGGTTTGGTAGATGAAGATGAGCCCGTGTGCCGATCTATGTAAATAGTAATGATTTTGAAAAACTTCATGTGTTTCCGCATAAAACATATTTCTACTCATGAGAGAGTACGGTTGTAAAGTCGAGGGCAATTGAAGCTTTACTGTGAAAAAACTATTCAACAGAGAGCCATTCCGCCAAACAATGCAATAAATGTTCATGCATGGATATAAAATTATTCATATTAGAACAGCAGGCTTAGTCTGGCCAATCGGCTCTCGAAAATCAATTGAAACGGTAAGCGCCATCTCTTTTCTTTCATCGTTGGCGTTGGCAGTGGATTGGCAGTGAAACACATTTGAGTCGATTGTCGATCAGAAACTTGGCCCACAGATCTTTAGTGTAATACTTAAAAATAAAAGTATCATATATCTACAAATATATATAATATTATTGTTATGGCCACGCTCACCTGCACCGCCGCATACCGAGCTCAACACTGTTAAGTAAATTTTGCATAAAAAATATAAATCATTCATTTTAGTTCTGATACAAAAAATAATTTATCCCAAAAACAATCATTTAGGTCTTTTCAACAGAGCATGTTTGTGAATGATATTGACTTGAGTCATTCTCTTCTTATATTTTTTTTATAAAATATTTTTTATAAAAAACAGATTTTGGATGGATTCCAAAATTCATTTCTTCAATTGTTTTTTATTTTTAGCGTATTGATTAAAACATGGAAAAAAAACTATTTTTATTAAATTCAAAATACCTATGTGAAAACGATGACAAATTAATGTGCCATTTTAAACATTGGCAAAAATAAATATTATTAAGTAATTTAAGTAATATTTCCATAGATTATGTTAGTTCAACCAGTAATATAATATACACTAGACTACCACAACTGCAACACATAGATACAACCATACACGCACAATCTTACGGTGCCGGGAACGTTGATAGACAAAACTTATTTTACGAGTCTCATTTCAACATCAAGTACCAAGTTAAAACTCCGAGTGTCTCCAACTGCACCAAAACGATTATATAACTGCACGGTTAATTTTGAGAACACAAAATAAAAAAAATATATCTAAGGTTTGTTGTGCATATCACCATTTTTTTTAAATTTTGTCAAAGCCACAGTTTTATACAAACATAGTTTGTAACAATACACTTTGATTTATTTACATATCTTATTTATATTTTCGCTCAGCAGGCAGCTCTGTAGACGCCTTCGGTGAGCGACGACTCGTACGAGACTCATCTCTAATTTAATGATGTGGAGTGTAGCAGATGATAGAGAAATTTAACATTGACATTTATGAATTAAATATGACCCAAAATTTATTGTCGAATCTCTGTCAATTGTTTTCAAATTGCTGTCAAAAAGCATTCCAGGCTGATGATACATACTTTTGGAGGTACTTTAATATATGAGGTTGTATTTCTATATCTATGAAAAATAGAATGTTCCATCTTAAAATTCATCGCTAAATAATTGGTCTGTGCTACAGACCAAATAATTGGTGTGTACAGTATTGTATATATAATATTGGATAATGAGCATCTAGTTTCTTTTTTCGTGTAATTAATAAAACGCCGTGCGGGCAATTTATTAATTATTTCAACTATTTATTACCAACCAACTATAAAAGATTATAATTTAGAATTTATATTTATTTCTTTTCAGGAACAGTTGTACCGATATAGTTGTTTTGATGACAAGAAGTTTGAGCACTTTCTAGCTCGTGTGTGGTGCCTTCTGAAGAGGTATGCAGCTTTTGTTGGGTCAGCGGGTCCAGGGAGTGCTAACAACACCAGCAATAGTTCTATATCCTCAACTGAAGGCCACGCAACACAAGCTTCGCTTCCTGTGACTGTATTTGAGTGTCTTCACCGTGCATTTGGTGTTACATTTGAGTGTTTTGCAAGTCCTCTTAATTGCTACTTTCGCCAGTACTGTTCGTCATTTGCTGATACGGACTCGTATTTCGGATCTAGAGGGTAAGTTGTCATTTTTTATTTTCATTCATATAAAATCATTCCAATCACAGTATTCAATAGTTCAATAAAACATTTGTGAACGAAAACTGTCGGTGAATTATGATAATACATCTTGTGGTTACAGGTTAAACACAAATAACGGAATCAATATATTTAAAACACCTATGTGAATTTGAATCTTTATGTGATTTACTATGTTGCTATAGAATTATCTTCTCTCAGATAATTACACTGCCTTTCATGTCTTTATTAAACGAAGCTTTACTTAAGTGAAACCCATTAGAGTTATTGAATCATGACTATGTTGTGCTTGGTATGACATCTCTGAGCATGAAGAGTTTCAATGTTTCGTGTAGGCCTCTCCGGTACTCAAAGAGGTATACCAGCAACCAAATATGCGCTATCGAATTGGTTATGTGCAACTTTATGGAGAAAGGATATGTTGACCACAATATATCTTTTTTCCAGGGACTGAATGTTGTTATATTGAAGGTTTCTGGTACAGTTTACACCGATTAAGTGTGCTCTATGATTTAAATGCCTGATGAACCTTTTTGTACCCTTTTGAATTCAATGTGCATGTATGTTGTACTGTGGGAACCAAATCTGTGAAGCATACTCTAGGGTACCCCATACGAATACAGTAAGAACAGTTTTAAGAGATTTGTGATGTGGTTTACAGGCTCTTATAACAAATCAAGTAATTTTAAACATTTATGAACAATATTGTTCTATGTGATTATTAAAAGTCACTTTAGTGTTTAGTATCACACTAAGGTATATTAACCACATCAATGTGTGTGTTAATACCATAATTACAGATTATCTTGAGGGAATTTTATAGGATGTGTAACTTGGCATGCCTCGTCAGTAAGACTAGGTTAAAGAGATAATTCCAGCGAGTGAATTGGGGAGCCAAATGAATATTTCAATGCAGGTAAAAAGGACACGACATATTCTTTTCTGATTAAACTAGCTCAAAACATGCAACAGGCGTAAGAAATAGTAATGGCGAACAAGACCAGGTATAAAAAAGAATTCTATAAGTGTCTATCAGTGATTTAGTAGCCGGGAATGTCATTAAATACTGGTATGATAGGTGAGCTGCACCTTTGTTGATGTATTCAAGAGGAAAACTGGTTTCCATTCCTTTCTTCCACGTACTCTGCAGCATCTTGAAACCTTTCCCTACGAACTTATCCCAGCTAAATAGAAGAATTAAACATTTGGCAAAAAAATAACCTTACTACCTGCCAACCTGCTATACGACCGAAAGAGTACCTTCAACATTTTAAAAAATAAGCAATATTAGCAAAGGCACAATAATTATAATAAACTGCAAAGCAGTGTTCAAATGAAGTAATTTTGATTTTTCTATTAGTTATGATAAAAAGTTGCCATTTTCATTTTGGTTTATCCTCTAAAATGAAATTAGAGTAAATTTAGAGAATATTTCGGCGCAGGAATCATGCCGAAAATACTCCGCCACTGATGAATTTCACATTGGTGCCCTTCACTAATCCTATATAAATTTGTGGTTAGAACATTTACTTTCATTCTGAAGAGATATTGGTGTACAATTCTGTTTTTAGTAATAAAATTCCTCTTCTATAGGCCTTTTTTGGACTTTAAGCCGGTATCCGGATCGTTTGAAGTGAATCCCCCATACTGTGAAGAATTGCTTGAGGCTACTTTTCGGCACATTGAACGCTTGCTGGCTGACTCAGCAGAGCCATTGAGTTTTATAGTATTTCTTCCTGAGTGGAAAGATCAACCGCCGAATGCTTTTTTGAAACTGGAAGCTTCTCACTTCAAAAGGAAACAGGTTGTCATTCCAGCATATGAGCATGAATACAGGCACGGATTCCAACATGTCATTTCAAAGTAAGTTTATTAATTCTAATGATAATTATTGGTCGATTATTAATTGCAGGAGATATACTCACACCACAGGAAATGCATTTATACTATTCCATAGGAGACTCACGAGAAATGCTCACCATTCAAATTCAGCCATTTTGGACACACAGTTATTGTTTGACAATCGTTTGAGTGAGTGCGACTGTTTTCTGGGAAAAAGGAAAACTATTACAGGAGCATATTACGCATCATTACTTGGCAAGCTGAAAGCAGAAATTGCGGTAAAACGGCCACATTTGCACGGAAAAAAATTGTTTCACCAAGACAATGGCCCGTATTCATAAACACCGCTATACTTTGGCAGTGCGTATGCGTTCGCACAGCTGAGAAATCGCAATTCATAGACAGCGCATAGCATTCGTCGTCGCTATGCAACCGTTTCTCGACCGATGGGAACTGTCAAAAGCCAAGCAAGCATTCGAGGTGTATTTGCGAACGCAGTGCGGCCGTCTGTAGTTTTGTGTCTCTTCATTTGAAATGTCAAACACATAATTTTCGAATTCGCAACAATAATGGCAGTTACTGTATGATGGTTGTCAGATGACATTATTATTGAATACTGACCTATGAGGAGTATTTCCATCCATGTTTATATAGGTTGATGATTTTAGAGGCGTGGTTTTCAAGAAGAGATAAAACGCATATAATTTGATGTTATGGCTAAGAATTTAGTTTTATTATAAGGGTTTGCTATTATGTTTTAAAAATGATTTCGGGTAAGTGGCCGTCGCGGCTGACTCGAACAAATTCCAGCCGAGAGGCCCAATTTTCAACCACTTTTTGCAGCAAGTCGGGCCGTATGTCAGCAATAACGCGCCGAATATTCTCTTCCAAGGCGTTAATCGTGTCCGGCTTATCTGCGTAGACAAGCGACTTCACATAACCCCACAAAAAATAGTCCAGCTGTGTTAAATCGCACAATCTTGGAGGCCATGCCACAGGCCCACGACGCGATTCACTATTTGCAAACGTTGTTCAGGAGTAAGTCTATTAATTATGAAATGGCAAAGCAAACTGAGCATAAATCAAGTGACAGCTGTCAAAAACACTAACTACGAAAAAAGTAGTGCCAGATTGAAAACCACGCCTCTAAAAAAAACACCCTATACAATGTTGTTACAATTCTAAGAATGAAATGAGTAACCTAAAAACCGAAGTAACCTCGAAGCGCGAGACTCGATGACAGCTGCTCGGTGTGACACGAACGTCGTACGTATTACACATTTGCGGCTTGACCAATAGCGGCTCGTGAATCTGCAATGCCATCGCACTGCCAAGGACAAGTGGCGTTTATGAATCCAGATATTGATGGCTCTGCATCGCACTGCGTTCGTTCGACGCTTTGCAGTGCGATAGCACACGCAGTGCGTAAGCGGAGTTTATGAATACAGGCCAATGTGTCGTCTCACACCTCAGCGGTTGTCATGGTGAAAATCCACCATCCTCCTTACTCACCAGATCTGGCCCCAAGTGACTTTTTTTGTTCCCTAAGCTGAAAGGAGGTCAGAGATTTTTGTCGAATAAGGAGGCATCACCTTCATAAACAAGTATTGTGCGGGGGAAGACACCGAGTACTCTTTGGACAGGTTGGAGAGATGGGAGCTTCGCTGGGAGAAGTGTATAGACTTACAAGGAGACTATGTAGAAAAATAAAAATAGATTTGAAGAAAAAATATCTTTTACCTTTATTAGGTGGGAAGCTTTTCAGGTAACCCTTATATTTCAAAAATGAAAATTTCGCCGTAATGATAATCTTGTATTTTTGACAATTACAGATACGCATGGCCTTATGCATAATCCCGTTAGCATAAACTTAAAAATAACCACTAACCATAAGATGCATGTGCTGATTTAGCAGAAAAGTAATGCGACTATGCATGAGGCCATTATATATATATTCATATTTAACATTTTACATACTTTGGTTTGATTCCTGATTATTTAATAATTTATTTGTAGGAATTCACTATAAGTAATAAAATTTTTGATCATAGTTTATTATTAATTTCAGAAACGATTCACAGTACCGTTCCATGCATGGCACGGTTGTAGTGTGGTTGCAGAATGCAGCAGGCACAGCACGCTGGGGCCCCGCGGATGACCGCGTGGAAGCGTTGTTGGATGCATGGAGACCAGGCCGTGAGCGTCAGCGCGACCGCGTTGAGCCGCTGCCGTCAGCTGCAGCCCCCTCTAGCGCTACAGATGTGCCTCTCAACTCTTCCGCTACTAATACTCCGATTGTTAACCCCATCCCCACCACGCAGGCATCCTCTATTTAATAAAATGTGTAAATATAACAAATAGATGTATTTCTGTGACCTGACCGACTTAAAGCGAATGTACATATATTTCTGTATAGTTACATTAAAGTTGAGCGTTGACTCATAAATTGCTTCTCTATAAGTAATGTTTGTGGTACAATATTCCATGTTATAATTTTGTACATAAGGTTAAAAAGTTTTAATGATATGTTTACTACAAGAGTAATTTCTCTATTTTTACATTCTATGTGTTTGCAAATATGTTTTTTAGCCTTTATATAGGTATTTAGTTAATTTATTATTTGATAGAATTTGTTTGTTTATTTGATATAAATTGTAGAAAAATTAAAATATTTTAAAAAACTATATTGGTAAATTGCTGAATTTTACTGGGTGAAGTTACAAGGATACATGACACGAGCAGATAACAGACCCCATACCCTACTATGTCGTCTCAAATAGCGTACACTGTCAATATTTTCTTCTCAATTTTAATACTTTAACATGATAGCATGGTTGAGTAAATACCCCTATTGTTTGCAGCGAAAACATTGTCAATTAGAAACAAACATTTTTTATGATAGCCGGGCGAGCAACCCTCTACATTTTTGTTATTTTTAAAACTTATCATTAGCTCTACATATGGCACTTATACTATATCCTGTTATTTAGTTTTGCTGAGATACAATACGATAAAAGTACATTTTGAGCCATAAAGGTTCTTTTATCACAGGCATTCTAGAAACTTTAAACTTAAGAGGGGAGGCTGTTGTAGCCTGCTCATACGTTTTCGAATTACTTTCAGTTTGACTTAGTTTTAGTATATGTGAGTGCTACTACTAAGTATAGCATATACGTATCATCGACTAATGCTTATTAATAGTTTTTTTCTATAATCTATTAATATCATTAGAAGATTCTTTGTGCTCAAATACACCGAAACATATTGAATCAGTAAAAATTAAAAACGCCAACATGGCCCAAACCTGTATGGGCCGAGCTGCGACAGTTGCTTTCTTAACCGCCGTCGCCAGTGCAATATTAATTACTTGACCACCGCAGGTAAAGGAACCGACGTGCACCCATGTCGCCTTGCCATGCTATCGTCGCCAAATACAATGACTGAATTATAACAATTGATATTATTATATTTGTTAGGTTTAAAAAAGTACTAAATTCTAAATATGTCAAGAAATATCAATGCACACAACGATAATATAAAATGTCAATGCAGAAACCAATACATATACAGACGCAACACAACATTAGAATAACTTTACCTATATTAACTTTTAAAAAAAAATCATGTCACAAATTTAAAAAATATTCTTAAAATAATTTGTATTTATCCGAATACATGGCTCGAGATTTTTGAGTGTCCCGTTTATGTGTCTCTGGCGCAGACATGAACTGAAATTCACAAATATGGCCAACAGATTTTAATGTGGTCCAACAATAATGACATGTATGAAAAAATATCAACAACATCTCTTAACAAACAATCGACTAAACTTTGGTATTCGACTTGGCATTTATATATGACGGTGGTAGAGTGCGCTGTATGAATTATGAACCATTAATGGCACTTTAAAAATTACGCTGGCGTTGCTGTACAGCTCTTGGCGGTGAAAAGTTAATGTAAACTCCACACTGTAAGATCCAGCAATTATTGAAATAATATTTAGGCTGTATTTCAGAATTATTCCTTTAAATTTCACTATTAGGATTCATTTAAAAGTGAACTTTTAAGAAATCAAATCTTGATATCAACCATAAAAGAGCAACTGCGTACTCTATATTAAAACTTATTGTTTAAGTAAATTGATTAGGTAGATTGTCGTAATTTAGTCAAAATATTTGTTGTGGTTTCCTCTTGTTTCAAAGCTTCTCAGTTACTACCATTGCTGTTTTCAAAGCAATCATTTAAATTTAAGAGAAATAGATATTACAAAACTACTAAAGTCTAAATTTTTATTGCTCTAAATTAGAAATGATTAAATATTTATAATTACCTAGACATGATTACCTACATTTATTATTTTCGATATGAGGCAATATATCATTATATTTTTTCACACCAATGAGTAAACGACATTTAAGTACAAGCTACATATGAGTATGTGGCATACACTATTTCATATTTGAATAAATTATTGAAAATAAAATTGTTTCCTTTTATAAAATGAATCAATCAACTAAAAAGCGGCAAATTACCTTCAAATCTTTTAATTTACTGTTAGGTTTTCCACTCCTTTTTGCTATGTATATTGGTTGTCGAGAAGTATACTTTGATAAATGTGATCATAATAAATGGAATAAAATTTATTTCGACGTATATTTATAATTTGAATAATAAAAAAAGTCGCAATTTATTACTAAATCCATATCGGGATATCTTTGCGCACAGCTAATTACAACAGTAAATTGTTTCTGAAATAGTCTTATGTCACAATTATAACTAAAAGTTTTTATTTTGTTTAAATGAATAATTGTTTTACTTTAGCCACATCAAACATTTTGGAAGACACCTAAAAGTCTGGGGTGATTGTGACAATGTAATAATATTACCACTCCACATAAGAAAGAGAAAAATGTTGTCTTTTTATAATTCCATCCTATATGAGAGATAAAGAAAACAGCAGAGTATAAAAAATGTGCATTATTTCGATTACCAACACGAACGGCCATTACCATCATCTAGCTCTAAACCCTAAATTGTGGTTTAAATTTAGTTGTATAAGTGGTACATGGTTTATTTTCATTGTTTAAATGTTAATGAGTATAATATATAATTTTATTGTTGATCTGTGATAATAACTACCCAGTGTGAAAATCATGTTTTTTTTTATTTGAAATTGCTTCATCCAGTGAAATTTTTCCTTTATTATGATTTTATATCTAATACTAAACTTAGTATTAGATATAAAATCATAATAAAGGAAAAATTTCACTCTAGTATATATAATGTTTCATGTTATGAAAAAAAGTAGCTATCAATTTTGTAGGTAAATAGGATGGATTTGAACAAAATTTAAGATTTCTATTTTGGTTATTCTACTAAATGATATTTACGGCTTAGGCTTATTTAGAATATAAGTCTTATTTTGCTGTATTTCTTTAATTGAAATTGTAAATATAGAGAATAATTTTTGGTTTCAAACCTATTTAAAATACCTATATAGAAATATATATGGGGCATAGAAAACCCCATATATATTTCTTTCTCAGTCTTTACCTGCTTATCTTCTATTTTACTTTTAATTTACATAATTATTATCATTATAAAATATTATGTATTAAATATGTTTTATTATAGTATTCATTTGTAGCCTATGAAAATGGAGACATAGTGAATGTTTTTTTTATATTAAAACGCAACAGATATAAAAAGTAAACTTCTCTTTGGAAAGCAATTAAATATTTTGAAGAAATTATATTATTCAAGTGCCAAAATTTTTTTTTAATTCTTATAAACATTGCAGTACAATTAAAATTTAAAAAATCTAGAATTATTCTTTATTATCCAGATTTAAAGCCGATTTCGATAGTGTTAATAATAATTTAAAATATACTCATGAAGTACGTTAGTTATTAATATCAGGATATGTGTAAGCGGAACCCTTTTTGCATAATCGATCAAACTACAGTTACAGCGTACCAACTTTCAGACAATTTATATCTACCCATTTCAATCCATTCATCTGTTATTCAACGCTTTAATTCGTCACGTTGACTTAAAAGCTATGCATATTTTTGTTTTATCGTATATTTAAAAATTTAAAATATTAATGTTGAATCGAAGGGAGGGCCATCAAAAAAAACCTAGAGATATATTTATTTCTAGTGTTATATACTTCATAAAAAATATGTGTCACTTTTGGATCAAGCATTTTCTTGACAAATTTGAATATATTTTGTTGTAGTAGCCACTGAAAACAAAAAACCAATGAAGATTTAAAATTAATCAAATTTTTTAGTGACAAACTCTATATATTTAAAAAAATGTGATTTTATAAAGAATATTATTTTGCTTTGTCTATTCAAAGCCTGTAACAAGAGTTATATTTATGTTGCTAAAGCTTACTGGTAGCATATTGGAAAAGTTTTAAGATGCTTTCTGTAATCTTGCATTACAGGAAGCATTTCTTAGTTAATTCGAGATTAATTCGTTAATTCGACAATAGGAATAAACATTTTCAGATTATAAACAGGTAAAGATTGTAAGTTAGATTGTTTATGTTTGATAACACTAGACTTATTATAACAGATCTTTTGCTGCTCTTACTTATAATCCATAGTGTCCTACTCTAATGTATCACCATACTTTTACACAGTTGGTCAATCCACTTTTGCAATTAATTGGTAATCACAATTTTTTCTGTCATTCATAATGTTTCTGTGAAGGTTTACCGTGTATGGTTGTATGTTTTCTGGAGACACTATAAAGAAAAATTGGGTGACAAAATGGATGAAAAATCAGGATACACAATTGAGGAATTGACATAAATACTTTTCCAATCCAGCATTGTGACAACGGGGTTGACCACACCACCGATGTTTGCATTTGGGCACCCCTGTGTCTCTTGACCCTCTCCACTTACAATGGTATATCCCTGGATAGCTGCTAAGACGTTCTTTCCTATGCGATGCATCTTCTATATTAAATTTTGCCTTTTGCAACATTTCACTGACATTGTAAATGTTTATATTTCAAATTTTTCACTCACTAAAACTGGTTAACTCACTCAGCGCTGATGACGGAATATTCCATCATCGCTGTATACGCCAGGTGCCGTGTGCGGATAAATCCATCATAGTCTTACTGCATTTGTATTAATATTTAAAAGCGTGGCATGTCGCATATACCTGAATTCATAAAAGGTATAGACTAATCGTGGTTTTTTTTAGTTTAGTTTGGTTTTGACGTTTGATTGTTTATGCGAAAAGTGCGCTAGTGAATTTAAAGGGTTTTTGATGGATTTATTATATATTATATTGCCATAGTTTTATTTACAAAAGCTATGGCAATATATTATTAAATATAAAAAACAAACAGTTTCATAGTTTTGTACATATTATTTGCCAATTATAAGAAATTATAACTTAAACTAAAAAATGGGTGGCAGCCCAGAGCGGATATTCCGTTCAGTCACGAACTTCCCCGATCGGGCGGCAACACAGGTTGTGCATTTTACGTACGAAGCAGAATGTGTTAAATGTGTTGGTTGCACTTGTAACGTGTAGACCTGATCGAAATTTATCAATTGAGATTACAACCAGCATCATAGTACGTTGGCTACTCATAATGTGTATTCTGACTGCCTGAATACACCTATTGCTAATAGCGAAGCCCTGGGTTCAATAACTAAAAAAATATATTTACAAAACAAAATAACAAAACTCTTTTGCAAGAAATTGAAAATACTTTGGCCCGAGATTCTGTGGGTTATTAGGCTTTAATTTATTTTTCCGTTTATTTTGTGTTGATTTTCAGCTCTGCATTATAGTATGAGTTTAAAATTAAAGGTGTCTTGTTTTGGAAAAAAAATCTCGGTATATTTATATTATTTTCCTACCTTTTAATTGTTAAGATTGAAATATTTAATTTGAATAACAAGTGTGATAGATTTCGACATGTTTTTTCTGTCTAAATGAAGCTGTGACTATTATTTTGTAGAATAATTGCATATACTTAAATGAAAAATAAATTTAAAGTTAAACAAAAGCACTTTCCTAAAGTAAAAGAATGGCTTCTTTAATATTTTTTAAAAATGAGATTACTAGCAAGCGCTTCGAGGCAAGTGTCTTAAAATAAAGAAATAAGATCTTTTTTACATATAATATGAGCTGTTTATTGGATTCTTTTATTCGCATCCCACTTATTTAACATGTATTTTTATTTTTATATTTTACCATAATGCCATTTATGATTATTGACTAAAAAGTATTTAGAATTTTCTTTATGAATTGCAGTCAAGGATAAGTTTCGGTCATGCCTGCACAATCAGCAAACTTTTTATGTGGAAAATGGGATTTTTAATTAGTGATAATTCAATAAATCTATGAGCAATAATTTATGTTTCAGATTATCACAGTTGACACTTTAAAATGTAAGGAATACTTATAAATTCTTCACAAACAAGTAATGAAGGCCTTCGTCATAAAAAAAACCAATCACATGCTTTTTTCATTTAATTTTGATGTCTCAGGTTTGCAAAAGTCATCGGGAACGTAGCTATTTCTACTAGTGTCTTCGTAATTAAACTGTGGACAGCTTAGTTCTTTATTTTCTGTTAGATTAAACATTATTTAAAGCGTGTACAGACATGGACCAAACCAGACATGCACGGATGTGTCGGGTACGTTCCTGTATGGGACCACTTTGAATAGGTTTCTCAATTAAGACAATGATGACAATCTAAAGCTGAATCTGCTATTGGAGTCAATCTCAAAATCAATATAAATGTTCATATATTACACAGCTTGTCTAGATTAACTGGTAGAGGTTTGTCAGCAATAAGATCACCCCTTTGACCCCCTCCCCCCCCCCCCCCCTTAATCCTTTTCCCCTTTAACCTATTTATGCTTATCAAATAAAGCTTTTTTTTTAATGTAATTATTTACTAGCAGTCAATAGTCCGAACTTCCCTAAGGATACCCGGAGACCTTGAATACCAAATGCGATTTCTCAAAAACCCAACTTATAAAAAACGTTAAAAAAATCCACTGCGCTTTCTGACTCTGGGGATGGAGAGCAAAATATCCAATCCTGAATGCTAATCCTTGAATGCTGCTTATTATCACGGTCTCATAGAAATTTAGTTACAATTTTTTATTTCATTTGATAGACCTTGATTTTTAGCTTCTATTCATTCAGGTATAAGAAGAATCCCCTCCCCGTCCTTTGAGTCTTTTTTTAAATTTTCTATCTACAATTTTCAGCTCAAGAAGTACAAATGCGAGTTGATTTTTAGTATGTAGATTGATGCTCTCGAAAATAAATCAGTATATTTAACATTAAAATAAAAATTTTTTTAGTGCTGAAGAAAGAAACTTGACAATTCGATACAGCACAGCCATATTTGTATCATATTCGAATTTCAAAAAATATGACAGCATGGCTTTTGGAACGTATTATTTATTAGTGGCCAGTTAGAATTAATATAAACTCACTATGAGCATAAATAGAAATGTGAAAAAGAATGTTAGTGCCACGTTATAATTATTATAAATTGAAAATTAAATGTTATACCTGTGTTTATTTATTGTGGTTACCCAAGAGAAATTATATACTCGTACAATACAGATACTGACGTAAAAAAGAATAATATTAAATAAAATAAATAAAAATACAATTTTAAATTAAAAAAAACAAAAAAAGAACATGAAATACACCAATTTAAGCTTTGATTATTTATACATATAGAAACAAAAAAAAAAACATTTACCACAGAACCAAACTAGGAATTTTGTCTGTGGTTTTGTGTATTAGTAGTTAAGACAGCGTTGCAAAACTTTTGCCGAAGGTCAATTTGGGAGAAGTTAGTATTTAACAAATCACAATTTCAGTAAATACGGGGGAAGGGGGTTGTTTTACAAGAATGTTGGATTTATGTTGAATTGAAAGAATGTCATGATAACATTGTACCAATGCTTTTTCATTTTAATCTACTCAGACCTAGAAACTAATCCACTTTCGCCTCTATGGCTATCTAAAATGCACATTGAATGGGCTTAAAGTGCCGCAGATACAAGCGGAGATAGGAAATAAAGCAACCCATAGCAAGTTGTTAACACAGGCGCATTGTAGTCTGGAGGGAATATGCCTTTAATGACACCTGTAGGGCATAGCTCTAGGACGTTAGGTTCTGTTTAAATAATTTACTTCTGTTAAATAATGTATAGAAGCAGTTGATATTAAACGATAGCTACAGGTGTCATAGCCATTCTTCTTTAAAATCAAACCAGGATAATTTGTATTACATAACAATTAGTTTATTTCATTATATCATAATAGCTATATCTATATATATATATAAAACAAAGTCGGGTTAGTTACACTATAACTCGAGAACAGCTGGACCGACTTTTATGATATTTGATTCGTGGATGTCTCGCCCCGAATAACAATGAAAAACGGATTCCTATCAGTGACGATCTTTTACTATGGTGGATAGTTGCTGACCTAATATATGATCTGCTGAGAAATAGACTGGATGCAGATAAGTTGCCATGCTTTTGTTTATTAAGTAGAATTTGCCACTTTTAGAGTCACTTAAATTGATTTAAAATTGTATATATTTTTATATTGTTGCATATTACCTATTTAAGTGTATTATCATTTATATTTGACTGATCAAAGAGCAGTCTCTTTGATCAGTCAAATATAAATGATAATATTACTGAATTATGTTTCTAATAGTTTCTATTATTTCATTAGGCCTACCATTAATTAAGTTAACAGATCTGTCTTTAATTCCGTCTTCGACTCTCCGATAAATCAAATTTGAAACCTCTGGTTCCGGTATATCCACCTCCGTAACATCCCTAGTTTTTAGGTAAAGTCAAATAAGAAAAGGTGCCCGGAAAATTTGGGAAAAACTGAAAGTGTATTTGTATTGAGGACAGTAGGCATGTAATGGCCCGAAGGGCCTAGAGACGGGAAGCGAAGCGACTCATCCTGAGTGCTGTCCTCAAAACCGCCCGCAGGGCCTAGCTGCCAACCTGGGGTAAGCCCAGGGTTAAACAGCTAGTAATTTAATAAAATTCAATGCACTTATTTACACTTGAACCCCAACCCTATTTCATCACCATTGTGCAGGTTTTTATTTAGTATCGGCAAGCGTTGCACCGAATACTCTGCATGATTTTCAATATTCCTTCGAATATTCAGTTAAATACCGAACCACTATTCCATATTTTATTAAACTGATTTATTGTAGGATACGGTGTCTTTGTCATTATTTATCAGTTAGTAACCTGGTCTTCAAATGATTAAAAAAGTTACATATTATTAATGTATTTAATTGAAGTTGCAAGTTAGGGTAAAGAAGAAAGGCAATTTCTCTGCATTGGAGGGCAAAGTAAATTTAAGTCCACTGCGCTGAGTCGTGTCCTCATGACCTGTTGAAAATTCGGTGATACAGCAGCATTTGGTGCTGAATATTTGTTATTCAACAACATTGGTGCAACACCAGACAATAGATTTAAGTATAATACTGGAGCTTTCTGCATCAGATCTGACCTTGAAAATGAATATTATGTTTACATAATAGGTTTAATTGACTTAGGTCAATAAGGGTCCTTCCAAAAAATTCTTACTGATTTTGGGTTTACGGCTTTTAGTGATTGATGGTGCCAAAAATATTGCAGCCTGGTTTTGCATTGGATCCTGCCATATTAAATATACACAGTCAAAACATTTGTAAAAAAACTTGAGTTTTTTGGGTACCATCCGTTTAACGCAGAATGTAAACTTAAAAAGATGGTTTATGGTGTACTTACTGTTAGGATTATTATTATTGTTTGTTGAGCAAGCAGCTATTTAGCTCATATGCTCATATCAGGCATTGTTTCCAGGAATGTGACGCATAGTAGTATCAGGATGCAATGAAGTACAAGAAACCAAAATAATAGAATAACCAAATAATAAAACCAATTTGCTACATTAAATCATTATTAATTTTTGCTTAATCAACACAATTTGTCATTGAAACATTTTCAAAATAATAGGTATCTTGAGAAATAAGAACAGTAACTGACAATATTGTAGGAAATGCAATTAATTTTAACACATAAATTCCTTAACAGATTATCTTAAATAAATCACATAAAACCGTTAAATAATGAGCTAGGAATGAATATCACATCCGCCAGCCATTTGGAAGATACCTGATGCGTATCAAGGTGATATAAAAATAATACCTATTTTTATTTAACCATATTGGATCTTCGTAAAAATCGTAGTTGTTGCCGCATACAAAATAAATGACAAGGTGCAGACACAACGCCTAATCAAGCAAGTCAATCATGTGAAAGGACCAAGTTTGGAAAATATTGAGTTTTGCGCAGTGATTAAGTTCCTCGCCAAAAAGTGAAAACACCTCCAAAACTTTTGGACGTCTGTGGTCTTCTGAAGACTTGCTCTGGGAAAAGCATGTTTTACAAATGGTAGTGTTTTCAAACAGGGCAGAGAGACGATTGAAAACGATCCTCTTTCAGACCCATTTAGTCCACATCATTGAACATTAAAGAGGAAGTTAAAAGATTAGCAGTAGAGGATACCCATTTGAATAAAAGGCAACTGGCAGAAATGGTAGGAAAAGCACCTACAACAATTTTGAATAATCTTCATCTATAAGGATTTTGAAGGTCAGTGCAAGATGGGTGCTGAAAATACTTATAATAGTCGAAGCAGGAGTCCATGCAGTTGCACAAAAGCCACCCAAGAAAAAGAAGCTGAACCACCCTCCAGTCTACAGTCCGAATGAAGAGTAAGAGTAGAGTTAGTGGGCAACATCAACATATTTTGAGAGCAGTCAAATACATTTTGTTTTGAGGATATGAACAATTTAATTTAAATGTGTAATAATTGTATTAGGGTTAACGGAGAAAAACAAAAAAAATATAGCACATATTTTTACCCTCCTTTTCCTTTATTCCCCAAACTTATTGGCTTACCCTCGTATGAAACCAGAAAGAGATTGCATATGCACTGAACAAAATTAAAATAGATTCATGCTCCAAAATTAAAACCAATCAAAGCAGCTCCAATAATTTAAGTTTTATCCAATAATAGCAACGATAGATATAACTGGAATGTTAACTAGGTATGCATATGGTGTTGCATTAAAACAAAATGGTGCATAAAATATGTCTCAAAAAGTTTTAATAGTTAAGTCATTCTTCATAGACATTCATTCCTTGCTTTTGTATTTAACTTTAGTTTATGAACAAAACATATTCAATCAAAACCTTATCAGGGGCATTAATATAGTTATAAAAATCAGCCTACTTTAAAAAGGTCGCTGAGGTGGTCCACCTCTCATCATTCCTGGTGGAGGCCCACGCATGCCAGGAGGTCCACCCATGTTGGGACCGCCTCGACCCATACCTGGCATCCCTGGTGGCATTCCCATCATGCCAGGGGGAGGTCCCCCCATCATGGGTCGCATCTGGGGAGGAGCAGATAGTTGCCCTCTTGGCATGGGTACCATGTGCTGTTGAGAAGGGCCACCGACTCCCCTGACAGGGCCCTGCAAACCTGCGGGAACATTACCTCCTCCCCCAGCGGGCATTCCTCGTCCAGCTGACCTACCAGCACCCGGTCCTGGTACAGTGCCTGGCAATGGAACTCTCGGCAGACCTTCTTCCGGTGGAGGTGGGCCTTCAATAGTCACTGAAACGATATTTTCGCCGCGAAGTAACACGAAGCCGAGCGTCCGTTTTTCGTCCCTTTCGGCATTCTTGCTGTTTTTAGATTTAATTTTTCTAAATTCTTCGCAATCTCCTAATATGAGATTCATGTGCTTGTCAAAAGCTTTAAATGTACCAATAAAAGTCCTGGAATCTTGTAATATAATCCTCACCCTGCAGTTCAAATGCTGGAGCATTTTATTGTTCTTTCCGATAGTCTACAACAAAAATATATAATTATTCGTATGAATACAATTAAATACATCAGTTTCGAGGCCGGTTCACCTTACGGAATTGTTTCAAGACTTACCATTTTGAAAAGATAAAGAGTGTCAACTTTCAGAGTGCAAAATGTAGATTAGAAAGCCGCTACGCTTATAAATTGTAGTCACAAGTCGAAATTATGCTAAATAAGTAATGTGCAAATAAGACACCAACCAAATTGCTAGCTAACGAACAAATTAAATATTTTTAGGTTAGTTTGAAATAGAAGCTACTTTTGATCGCGGTCTGCGCCTATGCGATTTGACTGAGGCCACGGAGGGACCAATCACCAAAGGCAAGCTAGTAAGTTTTCTTCTTCAAGCGACCACAAGCGACAATATAGCTTTTTAATATCTGTGACATTGTAGAAGCAGGACTTCAAAAACATTATATGATTACCTTGATATTTAAAGAAAAGACTTTCAACAATAAGCGAGACAAAAAATAACAACGGTAATATTCAAATTTATATATTTTCAAATTATTTTTAGTTACCAAAAAGAGAAACTTTTAAATTTTATTTATTTCTTAATAATAAAAACATAGTAAGGGGCCTAAAATTAAACCTTATAAAAAATCTGTACTTATAAAAAAATGTAAAAATCATGACTAGGTAGTAGATCTACTATTTTTAGTTATATATTAAATGGCCACATCTGTACTGTCAAACTATTAAAAACTGCTTTGTTATTTGTTTGCATTTTTATTGGATTAAGTGTGTATGCGTGTTTACTATGGTAGTTGCGCGAAATTTGTAAATGTAGTCAATCTGCAACAAATTACCCGATTTCACGGTATTCTGGCCTGTAGCGGATAGTGTTTTTCCCATGGGTTAAGGGTATTTGTGGAGTTAAATTTAGCTCACGGGAAAGTACCATTCTGACATATGTAGTTTATTGAATTATTGAAGTAATGAAAGTTCTTATTCGCCATATGTGTTATGGGTAATTTTAAAGAGTTTCAACTAATTGAAATATTTGTTGTTTGTATAAAAAAATCAAAAGTAGGTAATGTATTTCACGATTATACTAGTTGTTCCGTCTCCTCGGCTTTCCACGGGAATGTTTTTTTAAAAAAAAAAACAAAATGGTTCTACTAATAAAAAAAAAACTTACTCGGTCGTGTGAAAACCTCTCATCAAAGTTTCATTGTAATCGTATGAACAGTATTGGAGATCACAAGTGACAAACAAACATTCATTAATTTATAATGCACACATTACCTATTAATATAATAAATATATTGTTATATTATACATATAAATATATATTAATATATTTAATATAATATTATATAATATAATATTATACAATAATACACCGTGTCCCAAGAACATTCCTGATGAAAAATCCAGCTAATTGGCCCTACGATTTCAAAACACTATTTTTTTTAACGTTATATCAAAGTTCATTATGGTATACAATTTTATGGTATAAAAATGTAAACTTTATCTGATAATAATAAATCTTCTTATCATAAGTTCGTCCGCTAGCGAGGCCTCGCTGCGCTGGGTCATTAACTGGCCTTGGCCAAGCACGAGCAAGCGGAAGAGAGAAACGCAGATTACACTCGCGCTTTAATAAAATTAATAAATTTTGACATGAAATATTACACGTAATAGGGAACATAAACACCCTCTTAAAAGGAATGGTCTTAGAATAACTTATATGTATTAGATATCTGAAATAAAGGTCGTAAAAGCGCCATTAAACTTGAATTGTTAAAACACGTTTAGGTTGATCTGCTGTTAGTTAAAAATTTTAATCTAGAATAATTAAAATAAATGATGCCTTTATTACTAATATCAATAATTTAGTAATAATAATTGTACCCCACGGGTACATGAATACCCCCTTCGAGTACCTAACTAGTCGGGTAAATTATCTTTCAAGATTGACAGCACTGCAGTATGTGTTAGTGTGAGTGCCTAAGTTCGATTTGATCATTTCATTTATTATATGGCGGCCATTTTTTAAGGTCACAGGTGAAACCGAGTTTCGTTCGAATCTTCCCTTCTTGTTTTATCGAACAGATTTACTCATATTGGTGTTGTTGTGTTTTTAAAAGATATCACGATGGTGGTAATGGATTGTTAATATCATAGTCGTGAATATCACAGTTATCCGTGAACGTTGTACATTCGTCCTTGAAACAGCCAAGCTTTAACAGTTTTCGATTCTGATTTGACTGTTGTTTGAACGGTTCAGGAAGTTCATTGTGATGTTTTCAAATCTTTCCCCGGTGGAACAAAATCAGAAGATAAACTTGTTTCCCAGCGCTAGTTTGATGCACTCAAAAAGAAAAGGAATATTCATATACCCCACAGCTATGTACAGGAACTTTTTTGACATTTCTATAATATCGAGACAAAGAGTTATAATAAACCAAAGACTAATAAGCCCGCGTTGTTGAATTTGTTTGATTTATCTGTGATACGTGGGTACCAACCTGTGTCCGTTTGGTTACAATGAAGCTTCTGGAGAGCAGTCGGTTTGAAGCAATAAACAGCGCTCTGTCCATACAAACAGGCGGAAGTGCTATTTCAGGGCGCATTGAGAGTTACAGTTGCAAAATGGCAGGAGGAGACAAAGCTTTTTATAAAAGATTTACATCTGAAGGAGGCACTCCCCATGATCTGCAAGCCCTGTCGCCTCCCCAGAATTCTCTTGGAATGTCACCCGGGTGTGGATCATATAGGTAGTATACTTGGGTTATTTATTATTTATTGGTTATAATATAAATCTTAAGTATTAGAAAGATGGTGACAAAAAACCTGAAATTATGAGAAAGAGAACCGGGACTAATAATACTTTTTACTTGAATACCGAGGTGAGGTCATTATATTATATTTATTTGACTTGATGGTCATTAGAGATGCTGTTTAAAGACCATTTTTCCGGCCGTTTTTTTTTCCGTTTAGAGTGGTCTGGCTTTTCTAATTTACTGGAGGGTGTATGTAGATAATAAGTGGTTAGTAATATAGCGTAATGACATTGACATATTCTAAGGCAACGGAAAATAAGAAAATAGCCCATATCAACATGTTCCAACGTAACCAACTGCACTAAAAGTTTAGTGAAGGAATAACGACTGAAGAGATGGAAAGAAAATAAGTTACAAACATAAAAGAAAAATGCAAGCTTCAAAAAGATTGCATTTTTATGTTATCTTTGTAAGATATAGAGGCAAAACAATTTAAAGTATGAAAAAGGAAACGATGGGGCAAAATACATGAATATCCTTAAGGAGGCTAAGAGAAGGAGGATAGTGATGATTTAGTTTAGTGGAGGGGGGGGGGGGTAGTGATAGTTTACAATTTATAAATTCTTATAACTAAATAGCAAATAAGGATAACTGGAGTTCCGAGATATGTGACCTTTTAAGTTCAAATATTCTAAGCACAATAACATAAGTAATGTGGTACCTATTTTTCAAATGTTTTATTTTACATAAAAAATATTAGATGTGAGCTGTTTAAACCACAGATAAAATAAGTACCTAGATACGGTCTATTAGTCCACTGCCACATACTTTGCATATGCACACCCTGAGGAAGTGAGAGGTGAAGAATGCAATGCGGCACACCTGTAATCAAACCCGATGCTTCGAATCAATCGCTTGGTTCTGTGGTGTCATCATTTTTATACAAATAATTATACCACTAAGATGAAGCACTTGGTGGAATAATTAGCGTTCTGATGAATAGGCCAGAGGGGTTGTGATAAAACAGCCTGATGTTGGCTACAATGGGATAGGTTTTGAGCCTATTTATGAAGCCTATATACAAAAATAAAGATTAGGTATGTGTACATACACAATAAAATTTTCCTTGAAACAATAATATTTTCCTTTTTGTTTGAGCATTTCCTAATTCGGTTTGTAATTTTTAGCCGAAGTTTGTCTGGCGATGAAGAAGGAATGCTGTGTGACACAATTTCACGTAAAACCCTTTTTTATTTGATAGCAACACTCAATTGCGCTTTTCAAGATTATGATTTTAGCAACGCTAAGGTTAGTAGAATATTATAAATATAATCTATGATAACATTAGGTACCAAACGGGTTAAAATGCATTTGATTTTGAATCTTTTTACATATGCCAATTTTTATCTTAAGGCAATAATTTTGTAAGTATCTGTGATAGCATTTTAATTTGTTGAGAAAAAAAACTACCACTGTCCAAAAACAATTTATTGTACACAAACATACTCAAGTAATTAAAAAAGGATATTAGTAAGTAAATAGTTGCGTTTGCAATGTACATAGTACGAGCATGAATATGTAATATAAATATTCGCAAAATTTGCAAAATTTGAAATATTTGCGCAAAATTACAAAAAATGCCAATATCTCAAAAATTAACACTTTGTTCTAATTAATGACATCCTCAATAACCGCCTAAAAATTTCCTAACGACTTGCCAAACATTTTGTACACAATGCATTGTTTTCTGGAAGGTCTTTTTTCCCCAGAAGTAATTACTGTAAAGGTATCTTGACTAGCCAGATTGGTGCCTAAACTGTCTTGACAATTAAACTCGTCTAGTGCCACAAGTTTTCAAAAAAATAGCCTAATTACTGGCACTTACTAAAATATATTAGAAAAACAAATAAAATACAAATTACCTTTGTTTATTGTGATGTTGACATCTCCAAAGTTGTAAAATTAAAATCATTTATTTTTGCAATCCTCGGACACTTTAATGCACGAAAACATTTTGTCACATGTTAGAACACTATTTTTAAATATTATTTAAAATATTTACAGTAGAAGAATAACTTATAAATCAACAAAAAACATATTTTACAATAAAAAAATATTTAAAAAAAAAATACAGCACCAGTGACGATCCGCCTTAGGAATTTGGGTATTTTATTTTAATTTTCTGTTTATGATAAAAAATACATATTACTTATAAATAGTGTAATCATAACATGAGTGAAAAATAAAAAAATGAGTGTCATCGCTTTAAATTTTATTTTATTGATCAAAAATAAAATTTAAAAATTTCTTTTTAAATTTGAATTTTTAATTTTTTTTTTTATTTCGTATAGTTGATAATAAAACCATATTCTAGAGAATTTAATAAACTATTCAAAATAGTGCATGTCATCAAGCTGACATACACATAGTTTTCCTACTATAAGCATTTTAGTAAGCGCCCATAATTGACAATTTTTTTGAAAACTTCGCACGACACACGGCGGCTTTTTTTGTAAAGACGGCTGAGGCAGCATTCGAGTTAATGATTTTACAATCTATTTTTCAGTCACAGTGAAAACACACTATTTGTAAAGTTGAAGAGAAAATTCCCATTACTAGGCTCTATCGGTTCATTATTGCGGATATGGTAATACGTTTATAAAAATTTGCAAATCATTTGGATGAATGCGATTCGGATAAAGTTTCACGTTACGAACATAGAGCATTCGCCATAGAGCATAGAGCATCATAATTATATTGCTATGCATTCATCGTATTATTAAAATTTTCATACCTTTAATCTAAAGCATAATACCAATTTGAAACTTACAATTTGCAGGTATAAGAAATACTTGGCAATGTTGCACTAAAACAATGAAAGTTTTGAATAATCGGAGAGGGTAGTTTCGTAGATATTGAATGAAATTGCTCTATTCTGTCCAAACTGACCGGCAAAGGGGATTCGAGGGGGTGCTTATTTCAGGGTATATAGACACGCCATCATAAACCAGGAATCATCATCAGGATTGCAAACTTTCGATCAAAAAACTCGTATTATTTTCGCTTTAACTTATGATGTACCTATGTATTGTTTTGGTTTTCTGTGCAGAGCCACGAGTTTAGTAAAGAGCCATCGCTGCAGTGGGTAATGCAGCAAGTGGACGCGAACCTCAGCGCCGTGGCCGGCGTACAGTGGAGGGGCCTACGTCCCGCTCTCTGGTCGGCTATTGACGATGAAATCTGCTCTGCGGAATGCGATATCTATAGCTACAATCCTGATCTTGGCTCAGATCCTTTCGGGGAACTCGGCTGTTTGTGGGCATTCAACTACTTTATCTATAATCGGAAACTACGAAGGATTGTGTTTTTTTCGTGCCGGGCGATAAAGTAAGTAAAGCTGTTATCATCATCATATTTACTAGTAATTAGTATAAAAGCATCATATGTGTTTTTCAGGTAGTCAGTACTGCTTTACAAGATTAATAAATTTTATCAATCAATCTGTCTAAAAAGTGCATTAAATGTAAAAAAAATTGGTGTTCAATAGGCGTAACAATAATAATACGATCTGTATTTGCGTGACCAACAAAACAGCTCTGCAGCAAGAAGGGAAATCTTATTATGGTTCAATTTCCTTGGAATATATATTTCGTCAAAACTATCTGATTTGAAATCGATTTTATGATGATATTGATATTATTATTATATTAACAGACAGACAACATAGCTGATTGGTCTGTTACTGAGATAGTTGTATATCAAAACAGTTGTTGAATTGATTGATGTTGTTTGCGCTAACGACCGAATCCTGCAGTTGATTCCAAGAGTCCACAACTCTTACCATTCATATGTTTTTTAGGATTCGTTTGAAAGCTTGTATTCCTTAGTTTCAGATGATGACCTCGTATATTTTATAAAATATATTTTTTTTAATAAAAAAAAATAATATTTTACTTTGTAGCATTATGATAAAATTATAAATGCACATTCTGGTTTTAAAAAATATAAAAGTTGCTAAATTTTGAAGTATTTAGCAAGAAAATGAGAGAATCGCTTTGAGTAATTGTTTATATAAATTCAAGCTATCATTTTGTTATAGCACTGGAATTTTAGCTGAAAAAGAGCCCTGAAAATGTTGAATATGAAAAATAGTGCTACTTCGACACACATTAGGATTTAATATAACATTACGAAACCTCTCTGTCGAATTGTGCTATATCAATACATATAATATGCGAATAAAGATACTCTTTAACTGTAAATTAATTTAATTGGGATTGAATCATGAAACTTTCAAATAAACTCAATCATTGACAAATCACGTTGCAACGTGTGAAAACACAGGTGTAAGTAATGTTTATCGCCATACCACAATTATTTAAACAAATGTCAAATCGATGATTAGTGATTAATTTACATATAATTAATTCAATTCTATTGAAATCTGCTGTAATTTGGAACGCAATAACTTCACTCATAATGTTTATTTACACAAATACTTTTTTGGCTTTAATATACAAAATAATTAGGTCTTACACGATTACTGACAGAAGCATAGACTAATTTGAAACAGCTGTATTAAAATGTAACCGAACCTACTATATCAAATTTTTATTTCTGTTAAGAAATATTTCAATCCAAATAAAGTGATGATTTGTTAGAAAAAAATCATATTCTAAAAATAGTGTTTTATAATCCCTTATATTATAATTAGCTTAGTAGTATTTAAAACAAAATATACAATAAAATGTTTTACTGATTTCAGCCCCATCTATGCAGCCGATTCTGGGGTTGATTTTGCAATGGACGAAGACGAAGACAGCTATTGAAAGCTGAAAATAAAGCACGCTTAATTGTATTATTTGCATCTAAGTTGTAACTAATGGGCCCGGAAACAGAAAAGGTTGTTCATGATTTGAGTTAGTAGAACAAAATAGGTATAATCAGAGAGATGTGGAATTAACCAAGTCGGTAATAACCGAGAAGTACAATAAAACTGATTCGGCCTGAGACCCGATTCCACTTGACTTTAGATTATGCTGCTGAGTTCGAATGGACTGGACTGAGCTTCAATGCGGGCCTCTCACAGGCGGCCACTGTGATTCCTTAACTGTAGTTACTATCAATCAACGTACCAACAATAAGTTTGTAAATTTGCCCTTGAGAGATTGTCATTCGAGCTAAAGAATGTAAGGGCTGTCCTTTATTTATTGTTTTAATATACCATTTGAACCGTGGATCCATTTTTTATTTTTACACTGCGGAAGTATGGATCGTACAGTGGCTTCCCAGCAATTGATCTACAATTTATTAAAAATAACTTTGCTCTTGAAATTACAGAAGATCAATTGCGGTTACTGCCCATCCAAGCTAAAAGAGCGTATCCTCAAATTATTTCTAGTATTAATATTTTCAAATACTTAATACCTTTAATTTTCTTAAAAACATTAGATATTATATTATATTGTGCAACCTTAGTATTATTAATAATTATAAAATTGTATTTGTATTGTATTGTATATAAAAAAACAAGATTATTATGTAAACAACTCGCACAAAATGTGCATCTCAACACAAGCCTGCTCGACTTGGCAGTGTAGATTTTGATTGATGTTGCACCGATCGCCATGTTGCCGAATAATGAATCGAATATTCGGCAGGTCGCGAGGCAATGATGAATCTAAACCATCTCAAATATACTTCGCCCTCTAAACCAAAAAAATGGTCTTTTTTCACCATAACTTGCCACTCTTGAACAATTGCAATAAAAATATGTAGTTTATTTTTTTTGACTCATTTGAATCATTTAAAGACTAACTGATAAATAATGTAAAAATATATTATTATATTATTTTGATTAATGAAGAAACTTTTATTTTTTTTAAATCAAATCAATTTTATTTTCCAAACCACAATAATTTCATGAAAAAAAGTTTCTATGGAACAATGGTTTTAACTATTCAGTGTTTGGTAAAAATAATGTTGAATAACCGAATAGTTGCAGAAACTTTGGTGTGTCACTGGTATACGAATATCAACCTGCAACATATTTTTGAAGTGATACTTCAAATTGAATTATTTGCACATCAGTTTGCAAACTTTAAATTTGACTATTTTGTATCTTAAATTCAAAAAGTAAATGACAAATAATTATTTGAGTGTATTGTATTATGCCCAACGGCAATTGTACAATTACTGTAAATAGTTGCTTACATAAAAAATATGTAATTACTTAGGTAGGTAAAAGTTTCTCGCACAAATTTTATTTTTATTAAAAAAATACATTAATGTCACAAAATTGGTTATTAGGTATCATTACATTTTTAATCTAGTTGAGAATATAAAACTGAAGTATTTTTGAAACCCAATTGCTAAGGGATTAATATGCCTTACAAAATCATACCCATATTTTTATTGCCTACAAGCAGATATTATTACTATTTCATAAATTCTGCCAAGTAGAGTTTCTTTTGTATTAAGGTTTATTTTTAGTTCTTATGTAGTATATAAGTTGTGTCTTTTATTTAATTTGTTGTTACAGTGTACTTTGTTCTACAAACTAACAAATATTAAAACAATTGTTTGACTTTAACTTATGTAGAGGATGCTTAGAGGATGGGAGAAAATAAAAAAATAAATTATTCACAATACCATTTTCATTTTTAGTGTGAGTGATGCAATCAATGGTTTGTAAAACTAAACTTCAGCTTAAAAGAAAAAACTTTGAACATAGCGAATAATTAAAATTAAAGATTCTAATGTAGTACAAATAGAAATAGACTAGAGAAAGCTGTACGATTAAACAAATTAGGTATTATCTATTTTTTTTCACCATTGTTGGACACTCGTAATGTCCAACAATATACATACATTTATGTCGGCAAAAACACTTTCAAATTAACTCCACTTCCTTTACCTAGATAATGTGTTTTCTTGCATCAAATTATAAAGTTAAAGTACTTAAGGTACATCAGAATTTTCTTATGATTCAATACAGCAATTAATTTCTCCATATTACATTTTTTTTGCCAAAATGTTTTGAAAGTACACAAACAAATAAAAAAAAGTAATAAATTTTCACAAATATTTTTTAGGGATGAATTTTTATTATCAAAAATCATTTCTTGGTAGCCACAATCATTAAAAAATGTTATTAAATAAAGGTATAATATAGTTTTTACATATTTCAAAAAGTCTCATCCATAGCAACCAATTAGACTGACATCCCATGCATTTTAGTATGGTAAGAGGTTCTTTTAAGCGGCTGTATAAAGCTGTTTTTTTTTAACTTGATTCATACAACTGTGATAACCAAATACAGGTACTTATTCATACTTCATTTCAGTTGATAACTCAAAAAGGCTTACATACTAAACATAATCTTGTTCTGTGGGTATCGAACACCTGTTAATCGACACAAAGCTGTTGTACAAAAAGCATATGTATCAAATTTGAAGCTCTTCTATGAGGAGTTGATTGCTCGAAACAATCTTGATTGATACATTATTCCCTAATGTAGGATCCAGAAAATCTAAACTGCATGTTATTAATATGTTTGTGTAAACAACTTTTCCCCGGCATTAAAATATTTGTATTGCTGTTAAGTCTAGTTGAATTGTTATAACTTAAAAACCAAATTAAAATTTTGTTTGTCCTATTGTCTACACAATTAATATATATCCCGTAGAACATTCTTCATCCTAGGGTGTTAAATTCTTTTTGTGAAAGTGTTTGTAATTATTCATTAATGTATGTGCTTAATTATTAAAATTCCAGTATTTATATTAGTTGTGTAGAATGTCTCCAAAACTATTGCGATAGCGGCTAATTCTTTATGGCAGATCGAAGATTTTGTCATTTTCACAACGTTAGAGTTAGATTCGGAGTTTAAAGCAGAATTTTATCCTTTATAGATTATATTCACCATATTCTTTACAAAAATATTATATTCATCTAGCTAGTAATATATTTTTTACTTTTCCTCCAGCGGTTCTTCAGTCTACCCTGTGTCCCATGCAAACTCAATTCGTAAGAGGGCTATATAAACACTGTATATCTAATTTTCATTAATATTTGTTTTATCAAAGATCTGATCAAAATCGGTTCATCTATTTTAGTGCCTAATGACACATTCACGTTTGAAAAAAGTAATGCATGGGGAAACCGTTGCCTTTATTTTATTTTTTGAGGGAAACATACAGATTAACAAATATTTACTGTAATTAAGCCAATTACATTAATCCACTTGAAATATGGGCGCAGATTTCAGTCAAAATATTTAGATCAAATTTAATTTCGAATAAAAACTAGGCCATTCCATTCAAAAATGTCTATAAATTATGCAAACTATTTTTTAAAAGTATAAAAAAACTTTAAGACGAAAGGATAATAAATCCGTTTATAAAGAAAGCATCATATTATCAGTTTTTCCTGGATTCAGTTTTTTTTCTAGATAGCAATTTAATTTACCCATATGGGTTTTAAAAAGGTAAGTTTTGAAAATAGTTTAAAAACAGATTTCTTCGAAGGTAAGTACCTCAGTACAAGTGGCGCGTGGGATTTATCATAAGAGCCATTTTGAAATCAGTTGCAGTAATTACCTAATATAATTTAAAAAACACTGTTTAGTACCTCCTTATTGCACTTAGTGTGAAAATAAATTCTTCCATGTGACAGAAATAATTCGATTAAATCCCCAATATTGTTAGTTGGTATATTCAAACCTTTATTTTTAAACATAATGCAAATTATAATGTGTAGGGTCCAATGTTATATTATATTTTTTTTTTTATGCCAAATATGTTTTATTAATATGTAAAATGCATATTTGTAAAGATCTTTAATTGTATATTTTCTCTTAAAATAAATGAGGGTTCATGAATGGTTATAAATAATAAAAGTATAAAAAATTACTTTTCATGTTATGTATGAGGTTTATTGGACGTGTAAAATGAATGTAATAATGCAAATGCTTGATAAAATTAATTGACCATTTTGCTTTTCTGATGTTAATATTATAGACGGTTGTATTAATAGGGTTTTCTTTCGTTTTAATGTGTATTGTTTTCATTTACCTGATATATTTTAAAATAGAAGTATTTATAAGATATATGGTCCGATTGAGGTTTTTGCAATAGCTTTAAATATCTATTTCCGCAATAGACCAAATATGATAGTTAATTAGATCTCGTTAGAATGTAAGTAGTTGTTGGTTAAAATTTTTATAAATTCAGTATAACATTTTATTCAATGAAAATTTTCACAGCTATGTTTTAAGAAACATAATGCTTTGCAATTCACTCCAGCAAAGTACATCCCTTGTACTTAATATTAGAAGTTTGTTTGTAGATTACTTGATATTGTAATATGATGTTTATGTTACATATTTTTCTGGTGTAATAAAATATCTTTTAAATTGCACGTCATTTCAATTTTATCAATCGATCTTAAAAGGTAAATAATAAAAAATAAATGGATTATTAATGAAATCCTATGACACAGCAACAATTTTCAATCATGAATAACAACTCAAAAATAATATTTCACATACTTTATTAGGCCTAAATAATTACATGCAACTTCGTTAGTCATTCATTTTAATACATCTAAATCAGTCATCATCAGTCTTATGTTAAAGTTTATATGGAGAAGAGTCGCAGAAAGCTAAAATTATCTCCAATATGTGTTATAAAAACATTAAATTTAATAAAATAAAACATTCATACTGACAAATTAACAATGAGTTTCCAGCTGCGAATTTTGAGTGATTTTGCATGTTACATTTTTAATTAGTCATTTCAATTTTTTTAACATGCCGATATTCGCACCTATCTTCCTTTATGCCTCCACATAGAACTGACTTGAGACACAAAGAAGAAGGTATATTCGCGTGAAAGTCGAAATAATAATATAACAAATGCAAATTCAAATAATGTAAATAGTATTACAAAATGATAAAATTATTTTGAGAAATACATTAAATGTGCACTGAATATCATTCCAAGAAATTGAATACTTTTGATTGTGGATTACAAATGCAGGTTTTGCAATGCAAAACATTTTGAATCTGAAGTCACTTTAGGTGAAAGGCTGCATTCGCTGTTACTAACATTTTTTTTTCAACTATTGCTAACATTAAATTTCGTAGGTATTGCAGGGAATTAAGGCAAACAAAACACGCTAATGCTAATAGCGTATTTGTACACGCTCGCAACTGAAGTAATAGAAATGCTCAAATTTAAAAGTTTAATGAATTACGGTCGAATTTCGGTCACTGGGCGACCACTAGTTAGAAATAAGAGAAGCCAGAAATAAGCTGTTTGAAGTGATCCCAATAAATGAAGGCGGCTGACTTATTAATACTGAAAGTTAAACATATTTAAAGCCAAATAGATAAAAGTCATTAAAGAACAAACAACCTCACAAAATAAGAGTAAGAACATTAAATGATACGGAAGGATGGAAATGAGTAAACATTCTTAAAAATAAAACCATAATTGAATACATAATACAAATACAATACATAATACAAAATAAACAATTTTTATTCCCACACATCGATATGCAGCCAAAATTAAGACTGCTAAAAAGGACTTTGTAATGGTGTCTTATTTAGAAAAGGAAGAAGACATTTTTTACATAGGTCTGCCGAAAAAGATAAAGTTTAATATAGTTTATGTTGCAGTTTACTAACAAATTTCGCTCCGAACGAAAAAACCGTAGAAAAGCCAATGTCGGCATTCTGTGAAAGTCGTTTGGCGAACGGATTATTCTATGAAATTGCCAACGCATGCGCATATCCCACCCTTTTTTTTGGTTTCAAAAGTAATCATTCCTTATTATTGGTAAATATTAGGTACAAAACTGTCTTCTATATATATTTTATATTATATTGAATTGAATAAAACATGAATTATTTACCGTCAAATCCACCAGAAACACTTTTTTCAATCCACTCACGCATTCAATCGCAATGGCCGTCAAAACTGAACTGAGATGAAAAAAAAAATCGATGGTTATGCTATTCCTTTCATGAATTCAGGTATAGGTGACATGCCACCAATTTAAAATATTAATAGAAATGCAGTTAGACAGTGACACAATATCGCCCGCACCACATCTGGCGACATACAGCAATGACAAGAATTTATGTCATCAGCGCTGAGTGTGTTAAATTTGTAATCCTTCCCACCCTAGCGTTTTTAAAGTGAAAGTGGTCAGCAGCTGGTATTTAGGGTCTCGCTTGGTTTCAAACATGAATATAGTTCTTTTAGCACAACATTGGTTTGGTACTTAGGACTTTTTAATATTTTCAACTTTATTCCTAATATTTAGTAAGAATGATTAATGTTTTATTCCTTATTTTCCTGTTATAGAAAAATAAGGAATTACTAGCTGGTATTTTATTTGAAATAAAAAATGTAAAAAATACCTATCAAAATCTTGCATTTTCATTTCCTTATATTCACTTTGTCAACTAAGTGCCTTATTAAAATGAAATATTCATGGTGTTCCAAGACCATTCCCGAAGACCCGAAGAGGGGTGTTTTTGTTCCCTATTACGCTTTATTAATTTTATCAAAGCGCTCGTGTAAATTCCCTTTTTGTACTTCGCTCTTCCGTTTGCTCCTCGCGCTCAATCACAGCCGGTCAATGACTCGGCAGCGCGGCCTCGAGAAAGGACCAACTTATGACAGGAACAGTTTAATAATAACGGTTTACAATATTTTTTCTCGCCAACCATGATGAATTTTGATACGAGGTAAAAACAAATCATGCCTGAAATCGCAGGGTGTATAAGTCGGATTTTTTTTATCGAGAATGGTCTTGGAACGCTGTCTAACACTTGATTATTTTACCAGTATTAGTTTTTCTCTACTATTTAAATATTGCAGGTCATTTGAATGGCGCATGTAAAAAATATACACAGTATGTATGACCCCTGAAGAAGTGGAATAAGTGTGTGTGAACGATTTGCCTGTTTATAGTAATTTTATAGTTAGTAGTTTATTATTTAAAACCAGCCAAAAAAAAAAACAATATCTTTGTGTTTTATTTATTATTCGTACAAAATTATACATTGCAATCTAACCACGCTAAAATCTTTTAATAATGTGAAATTACATTTTGTAAGACAAGTTTCCAAATAGGATTTTGGTGGCGTTTAATAGATCCCAATTTTCTTGTGTATCGTTTGATCTAGATCAGGGGTGCTCAAACGGTCGATCGACCGTTTGAGCACCGTGCAGAAAGCTAATATCTATATATGCTACGGTACGCCTTACCTAGGTAGGTAGGGTGTATCGTGTATGTAGGACAACCCTGCATCACACACACTTGCAGTCTCTCAGAGTCGATCGTAAGTAGTCTAAAAATATTGAGGTAGATCGCCAGCAGTTCAAGTTTGAGCACCCCTGATCTAAATGTTTGGTTTCTGACCCATAAAAGAACGCTTCATCCTCACTGTGATGAACACTGTGTCCCGGATATCTCATCAGCGCCTACCGAAGAATCTAATAAGCCATCGGATCTAGCGCCGAGATTGGATGGTATTCCCATACTAAAAGCACAAATTAATTTGCTTCAAAATGAAAATGATCGACTTAAAGAGAGACTTGAAGCTAACTTAAATACACATAAAGAGTTTGATTTGTTAAATCTAGAAGATGAAGAAATTAAAGGAGAGCAAGATTTGATGCAGATTAAAATTGATGAAATATATGGGCTCAAAAATGAGTTGAAACGATTAAAAATAGATAATCGAAACAAAAAAGACCTTTTAGCTTTGCTAGCAATTTATGTTAAAGCTTTAAGGGTGGACTTTAGTTAGTGATCTGCGTAATATATGTAATGAATACCTAAATTTAAAGGATAAAGCGGAATCGAAACAGCCGGATCTAGCAAAAGCTGAAGCTGATTGTGCTGAAAAATTAGCAGCTCTAAAAGCGCAATATGATGCCAATATCAAACAATGGAAAAAAGAACATGAAGAAGGAATAAGATTTTTACAAGATTTTCATGATGATGAGATGGAAGACATGAAGAGAAACTACGAAAATGACGTAGAAAATTTGCATAAGCAAAAAGGCATAAAAACCCGGTAAGTTTTAGTACTTGTTCATACAATATCTACCAAAAATTTAACAGTTTAAATTAGATTAGATCTTAAAAAAGAATTGCAAAAGTATAATTCGATGGTGGTTTTCTTTTGGCTAACTGTTAAATTAAAAAAAACTGTTAGCTTCCCTTACTGCACGTGGCCTGGTGATTCTAAAGTGTCTGCGAATCCAAATTGTCTCTTCTCGGTAGCAAGTAAACTGCGTAGTTTGCAATTTTTACATTTTTCCTCTTCACCCTGGTTAGAAACAAATAAAATTCGTCATAAATAAAATGACTTTCTGTTTTAGCTATTAGTTTTTCAAAAAACGTGTATTATAAGGGAATGTGTAATATGCTAAATACTATAAATAAATAGACATTTAACATATCTTATGACATCCGTGATTTCATTTATAAATTTAGGCTATCGAAATGTAGTAGTACAGATTCGTCAAGTTAGATAAGATAAGATGAGAATCTTTATTTCCATCACATGTATAAATGTATAGGAATGTCTTTACAATACAATACCTAAAATACAATAAAAAATTAGAATACAATGTAATGCAGCAATATTAAATTTTACATTAACAGAATCATTGATTAAAAATAACATCACAAAGTTTTAAATATTAATATAAATTTTATTTGAAAGTATGTTTTAAAAAGTGTAATTTATTTTGATCAAATGAGGACATACAATGCAAGTTGAAACTCTTTATGATTCGACAATAAAAACACCCTTTAAGCTTTAAGCAGTTTGAACATAATATTTACATAGTAGATAATATTTAATGAAAACGATTTAAAATTAGTATATTTTTGACATGACCATCACGAATGACAACTATTTAAATTCATTAAAGCTATAAATGTTTTGCTCAGTAATATATTTCTTCAATGCACCTTTAAATTGATTGAACTCAGTTATTTTTTTAATGTTTTCAGGCAGCATATTAAAATATTTTAGGCCTAAATACTGACTATTGCTTTGGAATAAAGCTGTACGGGCTAGTATGGTTGGTACATAATGTTCCTTGAAACGCGTATTGTGTTCGTGAAAGTTGCTGTGTGTAGATCCATTTTGCTTATTTAAGAAGAAATGGCATGTTGCTTCTAATATATACAGCCCATATATTGTCAATAAGCTTAATCTTTTAAAATATGGTTTGCATGACACTCTTTGGTTTAACGCTAAAATAGCTCTTACAGCCTTTTTTTGTAATTTAAATATATCGGAAATATACGGAGCAGTACCCCAGACCAGTATGCCGTATCTTAGATGCGACGAAATAATTCAAGTGCTACTCCTCTTATACCATAATATTCAAGCTTTTTTAGTAGAATATCTATCTGAAGACAGTCAATATGCTCAAATGAATGCTCAAAATTATAAAAATAAATGAAATTAGGCATTTAGATTTATATACCTATTAAGTACCTACATTATTATGTATTATATAAGATATAATTACTAAAAACAAAAAATACATCAAAAGTAACGATAATCTGCCACTTACCCAAAATCATTTTTAAAACATAATGGCAAACCCTTATCTTTATAATAAAACTAAATTCTTAGCCATAACATCAAATTATATGCGTTTTATCTCTTCTTGAAAACCACGCCTCTAAAATCATCACCCTTTATTACTTATACATGACGAGTAATGATTTAATATAAACATACAAAATAATGCAAAGTACTAAAACTTACCGGGTTTTTATGCCTTTTTGCTTATGCAAATTTTCTACGTCATTTTCGTAGTTTCTCTTCATGTCTTCCATCTCATCATCATGAAAATCTTGTAAAAATCTTATTCCTTCTTCATGTTCTTTTTTCCATTGTTTGATATTGGCATCGTATTGCGCTTTTAGAGCTGCTAATTTTTCAGCACAATCAGCTTCAGCTTTTGCTAGATCCGGCTGTTTCGATTCCGCTTTATCCTTTAAATTTAGGTATTCATTACATATATTACGCAGATCACTAACTAAAGTCCACCCTTAAAGCTTTAACATAAATTGCTAGCAAAGCTAAAAGGTCTTTTTTGTTTCGATTATCTATTTTTAATCGTTTCAACTCATTTTTGAGCCCATATATTTCATCGATTTTAATCTGCATCAAATCTTGCTCTCCTTTAATTTCTTCATCTTCTAGATTTAACAAATCAAACTCTTTATGTGTATTTAAGTTAGCTTCAAGTCTCTCTTTAAGTCGATCATTTTCATTTTGAAGCAAATTAATTTGCGCTTTTAGTATGGGAATACCATCCAATCTCGGCGCTAGATCCGATGGCTTATTAGATTCTTCGGTAGGCGCTGATGAGATATCCGGGACACAGTGTTCAACTGCACCGCCATCGGGAATTTCTGGCTGTTAAAAAGTAAAACAAATTATTTTGCATAAACATATACACATATTTATATGTTTAAAATTACTATACGTAAATATATGTTGTAGTTGCTGGAAGGAGTTCAAAGGAGATTCACAAAAATACCCGCACAACTAAAACTAGGTAAATATTATTTAAATGATTTTTGTGTTTACAGAGTAAAAATTAAACGAATACCTCTTTACTTCGTTTACTAACTAGGTTACTGGAAAATATATACCTAGGTAATTATTAATAAGATTATTTTGAAAAGATACAGCTCTATCTAACGATATAAAAACTAAAGTAAAAAGGTTTTTTTTTTAAAATGCATTTTTGTTTGACAGAAATCGCTGGTTCAAATCTGCCTATATCTGCCTATATTGACTATTATTCAATTTGTTCATAATCTAATATTTTCATAAATTAACAATCTCATACATTTATGCAATAGCAAATATAGTTCTTTTATATAGTAAATATAGTTCACTCAAACCTTCATTTCCTTTATCAACAATTAATCAATCAACTATAAAAATTTTCACATATAAATCGAGAAACTCTACTAACCTGCGTTAATTGAGGAATAATCTGAACGTGATGATGAGGTTGTGGGGCAAAGGCCTGAACCGGGAAATGGACTGTCTGATAAACAGTCTGTCCGTTGCTGGTTGAGATTGGCACCTAAGCAATTTAAATTATTAATAAAATTAATAATTATCCAAAACTATTTCAGCCTGCAATCTTTGAGAGAAAACAAGACTGATGTGCATTTATTAATCAATAATATTAAAAAAAACTAACTTGGAAATAGAAACACTATTTATTGCCCGGGTCTATTTATCTATTTATCTAGTCTTCGTTTTTGATTTAAAAAAAATGTATCTATCGTTAATTTTTAAACGGATGATCTGATTTAAGTAAAAACTGTCAGGAATCATTTTAGAGCATGGACTGAACAATGATACAAATCAATATATTAATTATCATACCTCTACTGTTTAACAATCTGTTGTTAATCTTAACATAAGCATTTTGAGAAAGTTGCTCTTAGATAATGGATAGCATAAACAGAAACATAATAACCAGTGACATTTCACAACCTATCAATACTTGAATCGCCGAAGCTAGCTCTGATAAACTAACCGACTGACAAAATATGACATGAAAGGTCATATTTTGACATGAATTTATACCTTCAATGAAAGATTTTTAGAAGTCCAAGAATATATAAAACCATTAATACAATTATAAGTATGGATGAAAAAAAAATTAATGCCCACTCCAAAATTTTCCCAAAATAATTAATGTAATTGAGGAAAGAAGGGATATTTACCTGTGGGTAGATGCATCATATTCTGCAGCAGACCAGCCGGCAAAATGGGGGTCCGCACCAATTGTCCTCCAACCACACCCATTCCACCCATGCCTCCCATTGCAACATTCTGCCAAATATAAATTGTTTCATCAGAATAGCTTAATTATTTAAAATAAATCCACACAACCATAAGAAGAGATTTACCAAAATACAACCTCTCTGACATCAAAAGAGAGCAAAGCTCAAACTACCAATCCGTGTATGAGCAAACTTTAAATATCGCTTTATGTGATGCTCCATACTACAAACTCATCGTTTTTGACATTCATCTGTTATAATTATTAATACTGTCTACTCATAAATCAAATGAGCGCATGTGAAGATGCTCCCGCTGTAACCTAATCACAAATCCCAAAAATATAATTAAATTCCTCGTGGAATTTATATAGAGTAGCGGTGCGGAGTGTGAAGCTAAACACAGCACCGTTTCCACGCATACTTCTATTCTAACCTAGATTCATGTGCGAGTGCTTTTGCTCAGACCTCTAAATTTGTTCTAAAAATTGACATGATATTTGTAAATGTTTCTATTAGATTACAATCGTGACTTTTGTATGTCACGTGAGTACTGTCAAGTGCAAAAATGACTCGCCCCCAAAGGTGATGGAGAGAATGTCAATTTTAATCTCATTTCAATAAACTGTTTATAATTAATGCCCACTAATGCCTTGAAAACTCCTATGTAATTATCGTTAATTAAGTTTCAATATAAAATTATTCTCTTAGGGTTGGCAGCTCAGATTATATTATAATAACAATTCCTCCCAGTACAGCGAATGAAAACAAACAATATAAAATAAATACTATACAAACCGGAATAAAGAATGCTTCTTGTCCATTGACCGTGACGGCTTGCATTCCTTGCATTCCCTGGACATTTTGCACCTCCTGTATTCCCTGCATGGACTGCATCACACATGGACCATAAATGCCACCAGCAGCCTGCTGCTGCAACATTAAAATGAAATTATTAAATAAAAGATAAACTTATATAGCAATAAAAATTCCCATTCCTAAAAATTCTTTAAAAACGTACAAATATTGTATCCTTACGATTTTTGTCTGCTACACTACGTATGCTCCATACACGATGGTCAACATCGTCGGTTGGTTATGGGGTCCTAATCCCTTTATTCGTTTTGAAGTATGTAAATAGAACCCAGTAGATAAGTATTCATCTATCTATACGTGGGTTGAGCCATATTAATAAAAATAATGAGCCATGTTAATAATAAAAATAATTGAAAAAGTTCTTTTACGTTACATATAATATTATTTTGAAATCCATTCCAAACTGATTTAATCTTTTCCAAAACAACAATGGATCATGAAGTAAAAAAAGGATTAAAATGTGTAAGATGAAAGAAGCGCAACCAAACTAAACAAACGAAGAACGAACGAACGAAGTGTCAAGTAAACCAATCATTATCAGCAAGGTGCAGTAAAGTTTGCCATCATACGCAGAAGAAAACAACATAATATTCTTACTACTTCACCGTTTTATTATTAATTTAATATAAAAGTTGCTCAATTATTTTGTTCGATCATCATAAATAAAAAAGTTTTCAATTCGCTAATTGTTCACGGACAAAAATGTTAGAAAATATACGCAATAATAAAAACAAAAAAAAAAATCTTAGGAATGTAGGTATCCATCAAATGCATGCTGGTCACAGATTTAAATAAAATTATCTATTAACTGGTAAATACAAAACAATATGTGTGCATATCTGCGGAAAGTTAAGATATTACTTCTTAAATCAAGTATTATCAAAATAATAATAAAATTCCCCATTATATAATATTGCCTACGCAATATTATGTAATGGGGGAATTCTGTCTACACGGAATATTGCGTATTACGTTAGTGAAAACATTTATGTGTGCCAATTCAAAAAAAAAAAATATGGAAAAAATTACCTTCAATATAAAATGAAAACAAAAAGTAGGATGGTGTATAAACACATCCAAATTTGAATATAATATAAATAATATAATAACATTATTATTATTATATTATTTTTTATAATATTTTCTTAACTAGTGTATGAAGGTTAAACACGGGAATTATTTCGACACCATACTCAAAACTTGTGAATCGTTATTTTTTTAATTATAATGTAAACAACTGTAAAACTTTTGCTACGCAATGACTAAATAAAAAATGTAGGTACCTTGACCTGTGCCAGTGATTCCCATGGTAGCTATGAATTACCACGCATATCAAAAAATTATTTTGTGCATTAAAAAAAGAAATTATTCTTTGTTTATTCTTTAATAATATTTTTTTCTTTACTACTTACCTATTTTTTGTTAGTAGTAGTCAACGATCTTTTAAAACAGATCGTTGGTAGTAGTAGTACTTTACTGGTAAAGCAGTAACTTAAACAATATAATAGCAAAATTTTAAAAATTGAGATAGTATTTAGTTTTTTATTCAATTTTTACACATTCCTGGAAATAAAGAAAACAAGATTTATTAATAAAAACAACAATAAAGGCACTAAAGGCAAATAATTTTATTATTGGTTGTCACAATGTACTATGAATACATTTATACAGTATCTATTTTAAAATATCATCCCCGTTTTGACAAAACCCATTGATTTGTGAATTAAATTTTATGAAAACTTAATGTTTTTCTTGTTTAACCAGATTTTTGTAAAATATTTGTGATGAAAAATCATGATACCAGGTTCTAAAAAGTCATATTTAGTGATTTAAAACATCTGTATGTTTACAACATCCAAATTGATTAAAATATTTAAATTTTCTATAGCTGTATTTATCTATATAACACACATATAATGAAAAGACTTTTCAGTTTGTAAAATAAAGATCTCTGTTAATTCTGGACGGATTTAGGTACCTACGAGTTGTATCATTTGAAAGCTAAAGAGGATCCATATCGCCAGAAGACAATGCTTTTTTAAAAGAATTTGTTATATACACAAAAAAAAAAGATAATAAAAAAACAGTGTTGTCTTTTCTTTTTATATTCTTTTATAAAAAAAACCTACAATTTATATTTGTTTTTTCACTAAACCTTTGCGGGCTCTAACCCGCAATTTGTAGAGATGTACAATTTTTCTCAACTGCTTCGAGATGGATCGCGAAGTCTGTTCCATTGGTTCATTATGCACACTCTGTCCTCCTACAAGCAAGCCCATACAATGTTTGCCAGTAGCTGCATGTAAATGACAAATAATTATTTGAGTGTATTGTATTATGCCCAACGGCAATTGTACAATTACTGTAAATAGTTGCTTACATAAAAAATATGTAATTACTTAGGTAGGTAAAAGTTTCTCGCACAATTTTTATTTTTATTAAAAAAATACATTAATGTCACAAAATTGGTTATTAGGTATCATTACATTTTTAATCTAGTTGAGAATATAAAACTGAAGTATTTTTGAAACCCAATTGCTAAGGGATTAATATGCCTTACAAAATCATACCCATATTTTTATTGCTTACAAGCAGATATTATTACTATTCCATAAATTCTGCCAAGTAGAGTTTCTTTTGTATTAAGGTTTATTTTTAGTTCTTATGTAGTATATAAGTTGTGTCTTTTATTTAATTTGTTGTTACAGTGTACTTTGTTCTACAAACTAACAAATATTAAAACAATTGTTTGACTTTAACTTATGTAGAGGATGCTTAGAGGATGGGAGAAAATAAAAAAATAAATTATTCACAATACCATTTTCATTTTTAGTGTGAGTGATGCAATGAATGGTTTGTAAAACTAAACTTCAGCTTAAAAAAAAAACTTTGGACATAGCGAATAATTAAAATTAAAGATTCTAATGTAGTACAAATAGAAATAGACTAGAGAAAGCTGTACGATTAAACAAATTAGGTATTATCTATTTTTTTTCACCATTGTTGGACACTCGTAATGTCCAACAATATACATACATTTATGTCGGCAAAAACACTTTCAAATTAACTTCACTTCCTTTACCTAGATAATGTGTTTTCCAATCGCCCTCCTCCGTTTTGGCAATCTTTGCTTTTGCACTTCGCTTGCAGGTGTTTGCTTTAACGTTTTGTGACTTTTCCAAAGCGAGGGCCTTCATCTTGGCGAGAGTCGTTTTTTTGCCGCCAGCGCCTGGCCTTTTTCTCTTCGTCGTCGAAGGGGTGCTCCTCGCGGAAAATTTATCCAACTCCTTCAGCGGTTTGTGGTCTAGTGAATCCTCGTCTAACGAATTATCCATATCTAGGTGAGGATACAAAAAATAGCAATATATAAATTATTTTTTATTAAAAACTGAAATAGTAGAGGACTTATCACAATATACAGAAAGATAGTCTGTGCACTTGAGTGGTGCAAGAGTACGGCGAGTTATACTGAAGTGCACGGAGTACGGTCGGCTCAATCTTGGTTATTGTTTCAATGTTTCACGAACAGAAAATTTAAAACAAAACCTAGACGGGAAATTCTCAAGTGTTGGTAATCTATAGCAAAGAAAATAATCGCTTTCTTTTATGTGTTAGCACGTAAAAGGAAATGCTCTACTCTAAAACGGAATCTTCGTTATTCGCATCATTATAATAATTTTGCATTATTGTAATAATTAGAAACACATTGATAATAATAATCTCAATACATTTTCTCAAACGCATAGACAATAGGCAATTATAGTCGTTTCCCGAAAGCCCACTTAAAGTGCTTATAATAAAAATTTGCTTAAAAGAAAACATTTTTTTATATTCTTGTAGATAATGAAATTAACTTGCCCGGACGTACTTCAACTTTGTTATTGAGGTGAATCTAGAGACATTTTTGGGTGAATTTTTGGTTTTTTTATTTAATTTCTCACTTAATAATAAGGAACACAAACATTAAGTTCTTGGGACACAATGAATAGGAATGTAGTTTCACTATTCAGAGGAAACTTATAGGTACTTATACTCGCATTTTTGATTGTTGAAATTAATGAAAAGATGAACAAACCAGTGCCGTAACTACTCTGCAATGCAATGATTGTCACTGTGGTTTACTTAATGCAACTTGTAAATAAAAGGAGTAATTAAATTATTACGTCCACAGGCACATTTGGCCTAGTTGAATAAGGCCCAAAATAATTGTTTATGACCTAGGTTAGAAATTATTTAAAAAAATATATTAATGTAACAAATTTGAATGGGTTAAATGTACAGAGGTGGGCCTTTCATAATTTGCTGCATAAAAATATAAAACATAAAGCGGTGATTGCCCGTGCGTTATGCGTTTAATTTTATTTCTCTCACGAATGCGATAAAAAATTTCTTTGCGAAACTGCGAAAAAAATCTGTTTAGTCTGCGCAAGTTTATCAAATAGGATAAGGCTCCTCGTGGGCGCCTGCGTCTCGCCAGTGCCGCCACTGACACAATGTTCACACCCTGCGAGCATACTCAACGTACCTGTGTGGCCCAAAATGATCATTCGCTGCGATTTGAGAACTTGGCTTTTGAATAGGAAAGCGTCTATCAACCGCTGCATGCATGTGTTGCATATGTTATTAGTCGACAATGATCGGCTCGAGTCTATCATCTGAAAAACAAATATACCATAAATACAGTCATGCTATTAAATGTGCAAGCCTCAAGTATCGACTTGCACTCACTAGTCTTTCTACATACCAGTTTTATCTGCCTAATTGAATTTAAGACGTCGAAAACCATCCTAAGTATAAGTAACTTCACCCTAACAAAACCAGAATTAGGTACATTTTTAAAATTTATGTGGTTATTGTGACTTGTTAATTAAAACGTCCAGTTTCATTAACCTTGCCCGGCAGCAAGCGATCACACTATCGCATGAGATCTTACCCAAAAAAAGTATATCCTGATATTTATACATTCACAAAAACGCGGTCTGCGCAGCTGTTCACGATCCAATGTCCTTCCCCTCCTCACAAAAAGCGCTGCATCTGGGCAGCTGTTCATGATCTGTTGTCCTTTCCCCTTCCCAACCACCAATTGCCCCATAATCATAGGTAAAATCAAAGACTACAAAGAATCACAGCAATATTTCCAAGGAGAGCGTTCTTATTTTTCTATATATCTATTAGCTCACATGGGGTTTGCAAAGTGCCACAATTTAGTAAAAAAATGATTTCAATTGCTTGTTAATCATTACTCAAATATTTATAAAAAAAAATCCATTCCTCTGCAATGAGGAGCTCTTTCATAATAAAAAATAATTTTATGCAAACTTTAACAATGTTGTAAATTGGGGACAGCGTTTGTATCTCAAGATAGTTGACAGTGACCGTGGTAGTTGATAGTTGATTGTGTAATACGTCTATAGATATTTATAGACAAATTTAATCTTGCAATGCTTGACATTGTGTTAATAAAAAAAAGCAGCTTAATTAAGCCTCCAAAACAAAAGTTCTATTTGTGAGATAGATCAGCGATTGGGCTAGTTTAATTTTCAGTGTTATTGATACGAAACTGTTTTTCCACGTCTTATGAAACCGACATACCCCTTTTAATTGCTACAATAAATTAATTGATAGCTAGCGGATTCCTACTTTTGTTGTATTGTTTTGCAAGCAAAGCAAAATAAACAAAATAGCTCGTAGAGGGGAACCGACTTACCTGTGTGTTGTAACAGCGATTGATAAGGACGCAGTAGCTCTCCATGGTACCACCGTTGTCGAAAATTTCATGCATATTAGTAAGAGACGGCGCGCTGGTCAAGCAACAGCTACATGCTAAGTCGGCTTCGACTTTGTAGTCCGGCTCCAGTTTTAAACGATTCCACTAACTCGGTCATACTTCCACACTAAGCCAACGATTCACATTTCACACTAAACAACGCCGCACTCGCAAAAAGTAAACTCTTTCATAGTCAAACACAAACATCATCAAAGCATAAAATACAATACATTATTTATTTGCGACGAAACTGACCAAAGCAATAACGACATTACCCAATGGCGGCGAGGGCAGCGCGCCGGCGAACCATTGCTTTCACAAGCTCTCTATTTAGACACTTACTGTTGCTTCTGTCCATATACTAACATAAACACTTTTAAATAAACAAAAGTTATGCCTAAACGTTTGTATTATAAAGTAAATTCAATATATAAAGTATAAAGTTTAAAAAGTAAATATCAACGAACAGAGCTGCTCTGACGCTAATTAAATAAAGATGGCGGGCGGAAAGTAGGTCGAACCTTGAAAATGTATTATTTTTGTCTATGGAAAGTAGCACTTTAAAAATTATAAATAAAAATAAAGTCAAAAAAACTCGGCCTACTAAAATATTAATAAATACGAATAGAGCATTATTTTTGAAAAGGAAATGTAGGAAACATATGCTGAACTTATCACGTCAATGACAGTAGAAGATATGTGAACGAAATGGAGAGAAACAAAAATAAAACTAATAAAATATAAAAAAAAACGATGGCAATATCACATTTACATATTAACAAGTAAGTGATTGCAATCAATCTAGTAGCCATTTTGACAAAAGCAATTATTTGAAAATAGTTATGAAACCTCATTAAATCCAGGTCGATTTCTGGATTTTATCCAGAAAATTTTATAACCCATTTCTGGTTTAATAACCAAAAATGGGTTATAAAATTTTCTTTGGTTTCAGGAGGAAAAAAGTATAAATCAACCTTGGGATGCCTTTAAAATTGATAATATTGGGTTTATTAAGTTAGAAAGCAATATTTCAAATGTTCGCTTCTTGCAGTGCGGGCAGCAGTACGTGTTCTTGAAGTGCGTCTTTGCGCGGTGCCGCTGAAGCTTTCCGCATGTATCGTAGACCTCGTTGCACTTGTCGCATTTGTAGGCGCCCGTTCTGTGATTCGTTTGGTGCTTCTCGAGCCGGTAGATCGTCGCGAAGCTCTTGCCACATAGCTCGCAGGTATAGTCCGTGAAATGCTCGTTCATGTGCTGATTCAGAGTGACGTTGTTCAGGAATACCTTCATGCAAACGCGACACTGTTTCTTGTCCGCATCCATGGCGGTGCGTATCTCGGCATTAAGCTGCTTTGTCACTTTTCGTTTGCTTTTGATGCGACTCTGCGTTTGTTTGTTTTTTTTTTCTGGAACAGAAATTGGGATTTAAAGCCAATTTCAATAAAAAAAAACATTATATTTTATCCAAATGGGTTCTACATTTGTATTTTAATACCCTTACGGATAAAACCTAATACGGAGATAACAACAATAATTGGATGGAAGCAAAAAAAATTGATATTTTACCTATATATATGCACAGACTTATATTTTCTCATAAAAGTATATATTTAGTACATTTAGCTTAAAATATCTTGTAAACCTAACCTTTTGATTAATAAACCAAAGAAATAAAAAAAAATGTATTAAAAAAAATATATATAAATATAAATATAAATGTTTTTTTTTAAACGTAAAATTAAATTGAACCATATCCATTTTCTATCTCGTAAATCTTAGTCCCTAAGGCCTTTAAATTCCAATCAAATATAGCTATTATTACATTAAGATGATGTACAAATGTTCTTTTTAGGGTTTTTAATGTGGTGTCCATCACTATAATGACCCATCACTAGTGCTGCACCCACCTGCAGCTCTAGTCACAAACGCTCTCGCGACTCGCTCGCCGGTCGCTCGCTGTCAGTTTGACGTTTGTCTAATGCAATATCCATTGTACATTGTACAATTTAAAATTAAATTGAACCATATCCATTTTCTATCTCGTAAATCTTAGTCCCTAAGGCCTTTAAATTCCAATCAAATATAGCTATTATTACATTAAGATGATGTACACATGTTCTTTTTATGGTTTTTAATGTGGTGTCCATCACTATAATGACCCATCACTATAGTGACCCATCACTAGTGCTGCACCCACCTGCAGCTCTAGTCACAAACGCTCTCGCGACTTGCTCGCCGGTCGCTCGCTGTCAGTTTGACGTTTGTCTAATGCAATATCCATTGTACAAACGTCAAACTGACAGCGAGCGACTGGCGAGCGAGTCGCGAGAGCGTTTGTGACTAGAGCTGCAGAGCTCACGACCGACCACCGAGGCTTATTATTATTTAGATACCGTTGTAACTTTTATAACGATTTAATGCAATAAAGAACTATTCACGTGCATCGGTTATTCATACTAGACTAAACTTATGTGCTTAGATACTAAACTCCTTTTAGTATTCAAGCAGAGATAAACACTTTAAAAAATAATTTATCAACTTTTAACACCTATTTCTCAATGTTGATGTTTTCCGACACGATACAAAATAATTCTGAGCTGACGAAATAGATTAATAATTATTTCATTATGAGAAATAAAACGAATTTTATTTACCGTATTAGAATTTTAAAAAATGAGAAAAATATTATTAAAACTAAAAAGAGAATAAATATTAATTATTTAACCTTCAATTTTATAAACATTTATTATATCGTATTATTTATTTATTTATTAAATGTTTATCGTAGGTTTGTAGATCTACAGCACAGAAGATGTAGATAGTTATTTTTTTTTAAAGAATTGCTATGACGTCATATACAATTATTTTGCGCCCTACTCAACTAGGCCAAATTTGCCTGTGCTAGAGTCATGGGAGATGGTGATATTGAAGCGTTAAAAATGGTATAACGATGTGCGGATTCGAACCCACGATCTTTGGGCCAATAGTGTAACGCCTTAATCATTAGACTGTCACAATCTCTAAATTTATTTATAATTTTAGAGTGCTTATGCTGTATAATATAGTTTTTTATTTATTAGGTTTTTCATTACATATTTTTATGGAAAAAATCAGAAATTGTGTTCTGTCAAAGTAGCTGGTCCAACTAAGTGGGCGACATACGATGCTCGAACTAAGGAAGACTTGTTCTATGGGTATTGAACACCTGTTAATCGACACAAAGCTGTTGTACAAAAAGCATATGTATCAAATTTGAAACTCTTCTATGAGGAGTTGATTGCTCAAAACAATCTTGATTGATACATTATTCCCTAATGTAGGATCCAGAAAATCTAAACTGCATGTTATTAATATGTTTGTGTAAAGAACTTTTCCCCGGCATTAAAATATTTGTATTGCTGTTAAGTCTAGTTGAATTGTTATTACTTAAAAACCAAATTAAAATGTTGTTTGTCCTATTGTCTACACAATTAATATATATCCCGTAGAACATTCTTCATCCTAGCGTGTTAAATTCTTTTTGTGAAAGTGTTTGTAATTATTCATTAATGTATGTGCTTAATTATTAAAATTCCAGTATTTATATTAGTTGTGTAGAATGTCTCCAAAACTATTCCGATAGCGGCTAATTCTTTATGGCAGATCGAAGATTTTGTCATTTTACAACGTTAGAGTTAGATTCGGAGTTTAAAGCAGAATTTTATCCTTTATAGATTATATTCACCATATTCTTTACAAAAATATTATATTCATCTAGCTAGTAATATATTTTTTACTTTTCCTCCAGCGGTTCTTCAGTCTACCCTGTGTCCCATGCAAACCCAATTCGTAAGAGGGCTATATAAACACTGTATATCTAATTTTCATTAATATTTGTTTTATCAAAGATCTGATCAAAATCGGTTCATCTATTTTAGTGCCTAATGACACATTCACGTTTGAAAAAAGTAATGCATGGGGAAACCGTTGCCTTTATTTTATTTTTTGAGGGAAACATACAGATTAACAAATATTTACTGTAATTAAGCCAATTACATTAATCCACTTGAAATATGGGCGCAGATTTCAGTCAAAATATTTAGATCAAATTTAATTTCGAATAAAAACTAGGCCATTCCATTCAAAAATGTCTATAAATTATGCAAACTATTTTTTAAAAGTATAAAAAAACTTTAAGACGAAAGGATAATAAATCCGTTTATAAAGCATCATATTATCAGTTTTTCCTGGATTCAGTTTTTTTTCTAGATAGCAATTTAATTTACCCATATGGGTTTTAAAATGGTAAGTTTTGAAAATAGTTTAAAAAAAAATATTGAGCTAGACAAAACAGATTTCTGCGAAGGTAAGTACCTCAGTACAAGTGGCGCGTGGGATTTATCATAAGAGCCATTTTGAAATCAGTTGCAGTAATTACCTAATATAATTTAAAAAACACTGTTTAGTACCTCCTTATTGCACTTAGTGTGAAAATAAATTCTTCCATGTGACAGAAATAATTCGATTAAATCCCCAATATTGTTAGTTGGTATATTCAAACCTTTATTTTTAAACATAATGCAAATTATAATGTGTAGGGTCCAATGTTATATTATATTTTTTTTTTTATGCCAAATATGTTTTATTAATATGTAAAATGCATATTTGTAAAGATCTTTAATTGTATATTTTCTCTTAAAATAAATGAGGGTTCATGAATGGTTATAAATAATAAAAGTATAAAAAATTACTTTTCATGTTATGTATGAGGTTTATTGGACGTGTAAAATGAATGTAATAATGCAAATGCTTGATAAAATTAATTGACCATTTTGCTTTTCTGATGTTAATATTATAGACGGTTGTATTAATAGGGTTTTCTTTCGTTTTAATGTGTATTGTTTTCATTTACCTGATATATTTTAAAATAGAAGTATTTATAAGATATATGGTCCGATTGAGGTTTTTGCAATAGCTTTAAATATCTATTTCCGCAATAGACCAAATATGATAGTTAATTAGATCTCGTTAGAATGTAAGTAGTTGTTGGTTAAAATTTTTATAAATTAAGTATAACATTTTATTCAATGAAAATTTTCACAGCTATGTTTTAAGAAACATAATGCTTTGCAATTCACTCCAGCAAAGTACATCTCTTGTACTTAATATTAGAAGTTTGTTAGTAGATTACTTGATATTGTAATATGTTTATGTTACATATTTTTCTGGTGTAATAAAATATCTTTTAAATTGCACGTCATTTCAATTTTATCAATCGATCTTAAAAGGTAAATAATAAAAAATAAATGGATTATTAATGAAATCCTATGACACAGCAACAATTTTCAATCATGAATAACAACTCAAAAATAATATTTCACATACTTTATTAGGCCTAAATAATTACATGCAACTTCGTTAATCATTCATTTTAATACATCTAAATCAGTCATCATCAGTCTTATGTTAAAGTTTATATGGAGAAGAGTCGCAGAAAGCTAAAATTATCTCCAATATGTGTTATAAATACATTAAATTTAATAAAATAAAACATTCATACTGACAAATTAACAATGAGTTTCCAGCTGCGAATTTTGAGTGATTTTGCATGTTACATTTTTAATTAGTCATTTCAATTTTTTTAACATGCCGATATTCGCACCTATCTTCCTTTATGCCTCCACATAGAACTGACTTGAGACACAAAGAAGAAGGTATATTCGCGTGAAAGTCGAAATAATAATATAACAAATGCAAATTCAAATAGTGTAAATAGTATTACAAAATGATAAAATTATTTTGAGAAATACATTAAATGTGCACTGAATATCATTCCAAGAAATTGAATACTCTTGATTGTGGATTACAAATGCAGGTTTTGCAATGCAAAACATTTTGAATCTGAAGTCACTTTAGGTGAAAGGCTGCATTCGCTGTTACTAACATTTTTTTTTCAACTATTGCTAACATTAAATTTCGTAGGTATTGCAGGGAATTAAGGCAAACAAAACACGCTAATGCTAATAGCGTATTTGTACACGCTCGCAACTGAAGTAATAGAAATGCTCAAATTTAAAAGTTTAATGAATTACGGTCGAATTTCGGTCACTGGGCGACCACTAGTTAGAAATAAGAGAAGCCAGAAATAAGCTGTTTGAAGTGATCCCAATAAATGAAGGCGGCTGACTTATTAATACTGAAAGTTAAACATATTTAAAGCCAAATAGATAAAAGTCATTAAAGAACAAACAACCTCACAAAATAAGAGTAAGAACATTAAATGATACGGAAGGATGGAAATGAGTAAACATTCTTAAAAATAAAACCATAATTGAATACATAATACAAATACAATACATAATACAAAATAAACAATTTTTATTCCCACACATCGATATGCAGCCAAAATTAAGACTGCTAAAAAGGACTTTGTAATGGTGTTTTATTTAAAAAAGAAAGAAGACATTTTTTACATAGGTCTGCCGAAAAAGATAAAGTTTAATATAGTTTATGTTGCAGTTTACTAACAAATTTCGCTCCGAACGAAAAAACCGTAGAAAAGCCAATGTCGGCGCTCTGTGAAAGTCGTTTGGCGAACGGATTATTCTATGAAATTGCCAACGCATGCGCATATCCCACCCTTTTTTTTGGTTTCAAAAGTAATCATTCCTTATTATTGGTAAATATTAGGTACAAAACTGTCTTCTATATATATTTTATATTATATTGAATTGAATAAAACATGAATTATTTACCGTCAAATCCACCAGAAACACTTTTTTCAATCCACTCACGCATTCAATCGCAATGGCGGTCAAAACTGAACTGAGATGAAAAAAAAATCGATGGTTATGCTATTCCTTTCATGAATTCAGGTATAGGTGACATGCCACCAATTTAAAATATTAATAGAAATGCAGTTAGACAGTGACACAATATCGCCCGCACCACATCTGGCGACATACAGCAATGACAAGAATTTATGTCATCAGCGCTGAGTGTTAAAATTGTAATAATTTTCATTCAAATTACAATACCTACCTAAACAAATGATAAAAAAATAAAATTTTAAATCCTTCCCACCCTAGCGTTTTTAAAGTGTAAGCGGTCAGCAGCTGGTATTTAGGGTCTCGCTTGGTTTCAAACATGAATATAGTTCTTTTAGCACTACATTGGTTTGGTACTTGAGACTTTTTAATATTTTCAACTTTATTCCTAATATTTAGTAAGAATGATTAATGTTATATTCCTTATTTTCCTGTTATAGAAAAATAAGGAATTACTAGCTGGTATTTTATTTGAAATAAAAAATGTAAAAAATACCTATCAAAATCTTGCATTTTCATTTCCTTATATTCACTTTGTCAACTAAGTGCCTTACTAAAATGAAATATTCATGGTGTTCCAAGACCATTCCCGAAGACTTAAAGGGGTGTTTTTGTTCCCTATTACGCTTTATTAATTTTATCAAAGCGCTCGTGTAAATTCCCTTTTTGTACTTCGCTCTTCCGTTTGCTCCTCGCGCTCAATCACAGCCGGTCAATGACTCGGCAGCGCGGCCTCGAGAAAGGACCAACTTATGACAGGAACAGTTTAATAATAACGGTTTACAATATTTTTTCTCGCCAACCATGATGAATTTTGATACGAGGTAAAAACAAATCATGTCTGAAATCGCAGGGTGTATAAGTTGGATTTTTTTTATCGAGAATGGTCTTTGAACGCTGTCTAACACTTGATTATTTTACCAGTATTAGTTTTTCTCTACTATTTAAATATTGCAGGTCATTTGAATGGCGCATGTAAAAAATATACCACCGGTGGAAATACACAGTATGTATGACCCCTGAAGAAGTGGAATAAGTGTGTGTGAACGATTTGCTTGTTCATAGTAATTTTATAGTTAGTAGTTTATTATTTAAAACCAGCCAAAAAAAAAAATACAATATCTTTGTGTTTTATTTATTATTCGTACAAAATTATACATTGCAATCTAACCACGCTAAAATCTTTTAATAATGTGAAATTACATTTTGTAAGACAAGTTTCCAAATAGGATTTTGGTGGCGTTTAATAGATCCCAATTTTCTTGTGTATCGCTGATCTAGATGTTTGGTTTCTGACCCATAAAAGAACGCTTCATCCTCGCCCAACTACACCAAACATAATTTAGTGTACAATGACGTTCAAAAAAATAGCTGTTAATAATTTTGTGTTAAAAAATCGATAATAGTTGTACCACCGATTCGGCAATGTTATTAAAAAAACTAGTACTCAATGTTACCCATACATTGAAAATAATAAAGATGGTTTTAATGAAAAGAACCTTCAGTGATTAAAAAAAAATGTCTTATCCAGTAATTTTAATTTGCATGCTATAAATACCGACGTTCCATGATTCATATCCATCCGGATAATAAGGTCCTACTGTATTTAGAATATAACTTTTTGGATTTTACTCAATGATGGTGAGCAAACTGCTGAGATGTGTTTAGATTTCCTTCCACACTTTTATTATTTGTCATTCAAGGCACTGACGATCGTTTCGCTTTTGTATGGAATGCATTACTTATTCAACCGTATTCATCGAAATATTGCAACGAGATAAAAACAACTTAATAAATGTTTCCTTTTTATGAAACGAACATAAAATATTTATTGTAACAAAAACAATTCAGTGACAATTATTACATTTAGGATGACATCTCTTTTTTGGAGAGCACTTACAGCCGCCGGGACCTCGTCGAGGTTTCTTCGTTGCCCAACAGACCTCCGTCTTGCACATTGTGCAGCACAACCAATCACAGCCAAGTATTTTAGTAAGTATTATTTGGCAAGAAGGGCATGCCATTGCATCTCCTATCCTCACCATTTCGTCTAGCATTTTTTTTGTTTGAAGGCCGACGCCTGCATCAGCTCCAAACTCTTGATATTCCTTACAATTCATTCCACGGTGAATGGCCTGCAAAAAATGTAATTTTAAACTTGCATATGAGCACTTTATATTATTGCATATGAGCCTTTTATATTATTTAATATTTTTGTTATACCAGTGTTACAAAATGACAAAATGTATAATTAAATTTGGTAGATACAAAAAATAAAATGTAGAGTTAAATTTCGGTGCTTCGGAAATAAGTTCAAAACCACATAAATCATGTGGCAGGAAGGTCTGGGAATTTACAGGTTCAGCTCATTAGTTATTCTTCAGTCTTCAAGGCAACCAATCGAACATAATAAAATAAACTTAGTAAACAATAAAAAAACCCAATCAACCAAAACGCTGAAGTCGGCGCAGAAACACAATATGCAACTTAAGTATAAAACATGAGAGATTTGTTTTTTTTATTTTTACTAATAACAAGTTTATTGTTTTATTCCTTAATTTCTCATATATTTTGTGAATATTAATATTAATCAAATTTTTCATTTAATTTTAGCTACCTTACGCTAGAAACTTCGATGGACTTAACTCAAAGTATTCTACAATTTACAAAAATATAGGTAATCAAAATTGCTTAAACCAATTCGACATCAAATCATTTTGAACAGAAAACATAGTTTTTGATATTTTTCCCTACTTTACACTAGATGTAACTTAACTAAACTAAAATTCTATGCAAAAAAATATTCAAAATCCCTCAAGCCACTCCGGAGAAAAAATATAAAAAAAAGAACCTTTTTTGAAGTCTGTTAAAAATATAATAGTAATTCTGTTTAATAGCTAGAGAAAACATTGAGCATACCTTGCAGTTTATACAATTTGGATGGCCGCAAACAGGACACACGAAAAAAGTGACATTTTCATCATAAATGCACCAGCCTTTGCAATCTGGTGTCTTGCAGTGAAATGTATTCTTCATCCTATTTTCTGCAATCGACACAGATCTATTCAAAAATTGTTCGTATAAACTCTTTTCCAAAAGTGCTTTAATTTCACGTTCTTGGATTGTGCAATCACAATGATATTGATTATCCATATATGGACATTTCACTTCTGCATCTTGGCAATACTTGATAGTGTCCGAGAGACATTCCTTGCAGAAACTATGAAGACATTCTTTTAGAAGTACTCCATCTCCACAGGCACATTCCGATAAACATATAGAACATTCAAAGGGTATTGCATTTTTAACGACATCTTGACCGCTCAATGACAATAATTCTTGGTAATGCCTAGAGGATATCAATGTTGCTTGATTGGATGTGCCAGCTGTTGAGATGATTTCTGACTTTTTTTCTTTTATAATTTCCTTAGATTCATTATCATTTTTGCAGAATGTTTCTTTTTCAAATGGTGTCTCTTGAGTCAAGTCGATTTCTATTAATGGAGATTCAGCAAATTTATTTTTTTTCACCTCAATTTTTGAAAAATCTTTTTGAAATGGCACTTCCTCTACTAGCTTCCTCTTGGAAGCTCTTTTGCCTAAACCAACTTTTTGGTATGGTCCTACAGTCAGGTCATAATCTTTCTTGTTTTCTGAAATAAATATTGTAAAAAAATACTTAATGGATGGTTAAAAGTAACATATAGAGACCATTAAAAAAAATATATAACAATAAATAAAAATAAAAAAAATAAATCATAAGCTAATAAAAAAAAATAGCGGCAAAAGATGGCCTTCCATTTATTACGTTCCACTTTTTTTAGAGAAAAAAAAACAATTTTAGAGTGAAACCTAATGTCCTGCATTTATCCCAAGAAAAAGTTTTTTTTGCCAAATATGTTGGGTTAAAAAACATGATCCCATAGACAGTAGGAAAATAAAATAATGTGAAATTGCGGATTACATTGCAATAGCATATTTTTGTATTTCCTCAGTAAATTAAGGGAAATTGTATGTAAATTAGCCTCAAACTAAATAACCAAATTGAGTTTAAATGTGAGTGGCAAATTTTTGTTTAGTGGCAAATAATTAGTGTCATCTGCCTAATTTCATACTCTTTCGATAAGTGGCACCTTTTTAGTTGTGACGATACTTCTGTAGGACTCAACCTGGCCGAAACCCCTGGAGACATGGTTACATGCCTCTAGTTCAGTTTTAAGGCATTAGTTTCAAGCACTGCAAGCATGAGTCGCCTGGGCGCCCCATACTTTCAAATTTGGTACAGATTTTCAACTAAAGGTAACATCCAACACAAATACTATACTTAATATTATGTGTCAGGGCCTAGTAAATGGTAAAGTAATAGTAATTGTTACCAAAGCAGTTTTTAAACCGATTTTCATATTATTTAAAATATAGTTTCACACTATAATTGAAGTTGTCACTTTGGCTTAGGACACAATTGCTCACAAAAAATTTGTCCTGTAAAAGAATTATGCTTGAGAAATATTTTTTACTTAAATTATGTTTTAATCCACGTATATTTTTTCTTTCAGGTCAGGCTTTCAGAACTGCATGTCCTTGTAGAAGTATACGAGCATGTTATTATAATTTTATTATTATAATGTTAATATAACCTATTCCAGTGATTGGAAAGTGTGTTTGAAAACTGCAACCCGCTACAGATTGTGAATTTAGGGTTGGTACACGATTCTCTGATGGCGTAGGTTTGATTCCACTCGTTGAAGGTTCAACCTAGAAAAAAAAACATGATTATTATTTAAATTACACTAATCAGTTTAAAAATCCCACTGTTTATTATAAACTATCACCGAAAAGACAACAAAATTGTTGAATTTATTCATTTTAGCTATGTATGAGAAGTTACTATTCCTGTCCTTTGGACGTCTGTCTGTGTTTCATCTTTCAACTCGAAAAGTATGAACGCGAAAGAGTTAAATTTATTAAAAATTTGTGTATAGATTGATGCTCTCAAAAAACAAACCATAGCCGTTTAGATCACATCGAAAGCTGGTCGGATAAAATAGATATTTAACATTAAAGTCAACAGTTTTTTTTAATGAAACTAACATATCGCGCTCACCACTAAGGTGCAATCATATTCAAATTTCAAACAATTGACAGTGCGACTATTGGAATAATTTATTTATTGCTGGCCAGTATAAATGAATATAAACTTATCTATAAGTGCAAATAGAAATATGTAAAAGAATGTTCAGTGCCACTTTATAATAAATTAAAATATAATGTCGTGTCTATTTATTTATATATTTATTGTGGTTAAACAACTGAAATTGTACATAACACATGTAATAACATAAAGACAATGACGTAAAAAAATATAATACTAAAATATATGAAACTAATTCAAACAGAAAAAAATAAACAAAATAAATAGAAAAACGATTTAAAAAAAAACAACAAAAATAAAATGAAACACGCCAATTTAAACATTGATTATTTATATAAATTGAAAAAATAAAAAAAAAAGATTTTATATGGAACTGAACTAGAAATTTTGTCCATGGTTATGTGCATTCGTTTAGTATTTGTATTGGTGTTGGTATAATAGACACCGCTGCGACACTTTTGCCGAGTTATTGAAAAAAGTTCAATTTGGGAGAAGTGAGTATTAAATAAATCACAAATTCAGTAAATAGAAAAGGAGGGGGAGGGGGTTGTTTTATTACTAGCCACGCCCCAAAATTTACAGAAATGGTGTTAAAATTTACGAGTTGAAAGAATGTCATGTACCTATGTTTTTTTATTTTAATCTACTTAACCTGAAGTTAAACACAAGTTGAAACCACAGTCAGGCACGAGTAGTCTTTGGGAAGCCTATAGGACATAGCTATAAGGCGTCAGGTCTGTTACATAATTTACTATTTAACTTCTGGCTAAATAATTTACTAATACTAAACAATGAATTCTCGTTTTACCTCACCGAGAGACGTTACCATAAAATCTCGTTCATCTGGCTCTGGGTCTTTCTTGAAGTAGGTAAAGAATGTGATACAAGCTTAATTACCTGCATATATTATAAATTAAAACAATCTATAAATAAGATATATACTTTATTATTTTTAAATAAACATGTAGTTTAGTTTATGGTGTTTCAAAAATTTCTACGGGTTTGGTGAATACAAAGTATCTCCGAGCTGTTTCCATGATCAGTTTTAGTGTTATTAGTACTTCTTTAAATGTTATTGGGGTTTTTGATCTCATCTAAAAGTTTTTTAATCTGGTCGACAGACCTTAACGCAATTAGAATTTCATCCAAATCACCATCATCTATCTTATTAATTACACATATATAATCATGTACTGTAGTGGGCTTTTTGCCTCCTTTGAATGTTACCACTATTTATACGCTCCTTCCTTAACATTAAATGTGTCTCGGACAGCAATTTTACAACCCCTACACTTAATGCAGACACTTCATTTCAGTTTTTTTCTATTTTCGCTATAATCTGAACTTCTACTTCAATCTTTTTTAGCATTCTTTTCATTGAACCCTAAAATAAACTTCCGCCAAATATTAATAAACTTCTTTTTTGTGTCAACACATCTTTTAACAATTCCCAGTGGTATTATTTTTGTTGTACTCTCGCTCGTTTTAAACAGCTCATAAATTTCATTTTTGTTAGGCTGAATATTCTGCTGCAGTTATCCCATCTTTGAAAGTGTATGGAATGTTATTTAATTCTGTAAAAGCTTCCTCTAAATTAAACAATTCATTCTTATCACTGGGTTCTTCAGCCAGGAAACCAGCAATATGCTCTTTAAGATTTGGTTATAAAGTTGATAAAACACCTGCTCCTGGTCTGTCCATCGACAATTTAAGGCTTTTATTGGTATATACTATATCTGTAGCAATAGTGTAATTAGGGTCTTTTTTATTGACATACTCTCGAGGCAAACCTTTAAACAAAAATAATATTGATGGTTCTTTCAAACCACTATTAAATCAATTACTTTATAAGATAATTTGTAATTTAAATATCAGTACTGACTCAAAAAAAAAATGTGGGCAGTTAAAGGAAATAAAATGACTGTGTGTAATACTAACCTGTAACCTGTTTTTGAGAAGACTTTGATATCCACTTTGAATTTATAAAAAAAAATTGATAAAGTCCCCATAATATGACATACACCGAATCATATAAGAATTGTTCACCAACACCCTGGTGGGAAGTATCAAGTGGAAAAAGGCCAGATAGATGGAGTCATATTGATACCATGGAGCCATCGTAAAGCTTTGACCTGGGATGTCACGTGCGCTGACATAGTTGCAGCGAGTCACGTCCACAACTCCTCAAGATTGTTCGGCGCCGAAACGCAAGCCGCTGCCACTTTTTTAATTAAGCTGTAAATGTGTCTCAGCTGTCAATCAGATGTAACTTAAATGTATTACAAATAACCATTCGTATTATGCATTTATAAAGGACGGTGTTTTTTTTAGGTGAAATATGGTTCTTTTTATTAGCAAAGCAGAGAAAACTATTCATTAAATGATATGGACTTTGTAATGCAGTTCATGGAAACCACGTCACTTTTTGTGAGAGGGGGGAACGATAATTAGATTATAATGATAGAATGATTATAGGGGGGAGAGGGGTCGAAAATTGAAATAAATCAATGATGTAATATATGGATGGCTCCTTAGTTCAAGTGCAACAGCAGCTCCGTGATGTCCAAGTGATGCCTGTTAGCGAGTGGAAAGTAAGGCTTCGGGAAAAGAACCTGACCCCTTTATAGATCTGCAACTGATCCAAAACTGACTGCAGCTCATCGCCAATCACAACTTCCGTTCGCACGGGAGCAAGTCAACTAGATCTTCGACCAACGGGGGTCCGTTCTTTTCGCTGATGAGTACAGAATATGTCTCTATGGCAACAATGGAAGAGGATGAGTTTACCGGCGACCAAGAGAGCGATTTGCACAGTGCTGCATCGATGAACGTGTCAGTTACGGATGCAGTTCGTGAAAGATTTAGGGTACAATATCTTTTGAAGCACGAATCAAACTTATATTCGTTGTTGGGCGGGCCACAGTCTCCATTAAAGAAGTTGATAGGTCAAAGATACATTGAAGAGAAAAGAAACAAAAAAGGAGCTTATCAAAAAACTTAAAATACTGCCTATAAGATAAACTTCTCTAGGTTTAATTTTCCCATCTAATTTACATTAATATTGATGATCAGATGCCTAAATATACTAAAAATATATAATTATATTTAGTATGGTAAGAATGTAACAAACATGGAAATTACTGGCCAAGATAGGGCCTATCTTGAAATGGTAGAGATGACATTATAGGAATAGGGAATTTATAACAGGCACAAAATGGTAACCCGCAAGTTTGCACCTAAACCCCACACGCTTAAAACCGTAGTATCTCAAAGGCAAGACTGTACGGATGCCAAAGATAACACATGTTAAGGTATTGTTGTTAGACGTTTCGCTGGACGTGGTACAAGTTAGTAATAGGTATCAATGGGTACTCGGTTTACCTGAGGCACTAATGACAGAGTTTCGTTAGTAATATTATAAAGAACTTGATTATGCATCCGTTTTAAATGGCTATATAAGTTCGAAGTATTTTTAGTCAACTTATACGTCTTTTGGCATAACACGCAACGAGCCAATTGTTCACTTTCTATATTAAAATAATTCCAGACATTTTTCCTAAAGGGCACCATTTTCAAAAAAAACACTTATTCACATTAATTTGTACACATAACAAGCTCTTTAAAAAATACAAGCACCGGCATAAATTTCGTTATTTACTAGACTGACATAATGACAGTAAACAGTTGAGCCAACGATTTTTTAAAACATCGTCGAGTTGAGCAGTATCAGTGTTGCCAGTAATTATCAGATTACAGATAAAATTATCGTACACTTTCAATATTTTCGCATTAATGCCTAATAGTACATTTTATATTTGCTTTTTTTAATAAAAAATAAACCAGTTATAAAAAGATATACAAAAGCTTTAAAAATAAGTTTATTAATGGAATAAATAAAAAATACAACATAGGAGAAATTAATTATTAATAAAAATAACTTCATCATTATCACTTCGACATAAATTTGATGTCGACATGTTGTTAAACATGCTGTTACTTTGTGAAAAGGTTTTGTAACACTATGTTTCGCATGTTGCCTGGAAAGCATAAGTCCATTTATTAGTGGAAGTTACGAGGCGATTACGACTGCGTGTTTTAATATTGTTTATATATTCTTGGAAATTTAGATTTCAACGTACCTTTACTTTCCTAAGAAATTACGAGAATACGTAATACGAATACGAGTGGCGTACGATACAATATCATTTTGGATCGTACATCCTACGGAGGTCATTTTATCGTACATTTGGAACTGATTGGTTGCCACTTGACAGTAACAGCCCAACCACGGAGTCTATACAACAGGAGGAGAAACTCGATAGGAAAAACGTCCGCTTGGGTATGAGCCGCGCAGTAGGGGTCTGCGCATCTCGCGAGTGACAAGCCAGCTTAACCTCCTTGAGCTGTCAAAGTCGTGAAACGCGGCTGTGCGAAGCTGTGGCTCTGTTTTATTCAATGCGCTCACCTTCTTATTGACATGTGAACATTGTTATTAAATAACACATCTGCGCCTAAATAAACATCATCGTCACTTTGCATTGCTTTCTTTGCATCAACCGTCAACTTTTGACGTCAACCGATCAGAAGTTACTGGGCGGGCGCGCTCGTGTGTATGAGCGTTCTGTTAGTGTGTGTAATACATGAGTCGTCTTCCCCCTCCCCGCTCCCACTCCTGACGACGTTTTGCGTCGCATTGGCTGTCATGCGTTGGTGCTGAGTTTCTCCCCTTGTGTATACAAACTCCGCGAGCCAACCATCGCCCCAAAGGGTAGCATTGCTGCCATATGGGAAAATAGGAATGCGGTAACTGAAAAACAAAAAAAGCGGCTATGCTCATATCTCATTCTAAAGAGGGGGGGAGGGAGGCAAATCAGTTTTTTTTTTCAAATGTCGATGCTCACCCCACCAACACAATTAATAAAACAATACTGTATAACAACGATACATGTTTACAGCAAATCAATCAAGAATCCACATTTGTTATTTGTTACATATAAATACAGCTTACATACTCCATAAAAAATATGAGTGAAATGAACCACAAAAAAAAATGTATAGTTCGACCAGATTCGAAAAAGCGGAATCGCCTTGGTCTAAAGCGGACCCATATCAAAAAGACAAGGAGAAAAGCGGAAAAGAATCCGGCAACTCACGTGAAAATCGTGGAATTGGTGGAAACTGGGAAACGGGAAGAAAATCGGGGAGAGTAACATAAAAACAAACGCGCTGTTTGGTTCGCTTCGAGAGCCCCATGCTAACTAGATCTGTGGATAGTATGGGTTTGAATAGTTAGGACGACTGGCCAGCGCGGCGTTAAGTTCACCTGAATGTTAAAATTAGTTCCAGATAAGCTATGGAGTTGTCAAAATAAAATTAAGTAGGTACCTATTAAAAAAATATTTCGGCATTGGGCTGGGAGCATGTGTCTGTATGCTCTACTCAACACACATCTGTGTCGTCCTTACAATATTATTGTAAAGATTAAGCTTGTAGATACCTACGTATTAGATTTTATATCAAAGATGGCCGATTCATTTCACTGGTTCAAAATTTCAAAACTATGATAAGAGATTTCGTAGAATTTTGTAGGTATTTAATAACTTTTTATTTTTTACCCCTATTTTTTAAAATCAACAATATCTTGCTCCCAAATATTTTTTATATTTTATTACTATTAAATAAAAGAAACTAAACTAAACTTGGACAACTAAAGTGCAAATAATATTTAATAATAAAGAACGGAAAGAATGGACTTCCTTTATTTGTAAGTTATTTTTTATCATGAACACATAGGTACAATTTAACTTAGATTTAATATACATTCAGGAATTTATTTTGAAATAAAATAAAGCATTATAATAATAATATAGGGTAAAATAATAATAATAGAAATATACTAAGAAAAAGCCTGAAATATAACAGTCAGAAAAGATTGTTTTTTATTATGTATGCACATAAATGTGAAAAAGAGAACTAAAAACAATCTAGTCTCAGATCTTTCACCGAGTAATGGGTTGAGTAATTGATACAATTCAATAAAAACACCCTTATCTCTCCACGAAATAATAAAAACACCTTACACAGTACTAACTATGATTGTAGTGCAATCGAAGGGATAATTAAATTTATATTTTTTTAATTTTATGGAATATAATTAATGACAGTAATTACATTTAGGATGGCACTTGATACCATTAATGCCGCATTGACACCCTCCAGTTAGGTCACCTTTGCCGTTGGGGCCCCATCGAGGCCCTCTTGTGACCCAACAAATCTCGGTCTTGCACATGGAACATCGTAACCAATCGCAGCCCCACTTCTTCATCAGAACTATTTGGCAAGAAGGGCACACCATTGCTTCTCCCTTGCTCAGCATCTCATCCAGCATCTGTTGCGTCTGCAGGCCGACTCCTAGGTCCGATCCGTCTTCGACTTTCACTTTATCTTGGTATTGTTTACAGTTCAGCCCTTGATGAATCGCCTGTAAATAACCATAAGACGTTTGGAAATCAAACTAGAATCTTTCTTTGCTACTTTCGTAGTCTGTATAATGATATTTTATTTAGATTCCCCAACTCTTGTCGTTTTTAAAGGTACTGAATCGCTGGCCTTATGATTAGATGTGTACATGGCTTAAAACATTTAGACATAGACACTTTATGAGTACACAGGTAAATAAATATAAATAATTACATAAAAATAGACGTAGATAGAATAAAATAATATATAAATGGAAAAAAACCAAACTTATTTAACGTAATGATAATCTCTCTGTATTCTAAGCTACGGGAATGACTACGCCGAGGCCTGATCAAGGCCTGATCAAGAGCCAGACGTTTCAATCAGTAGATGGCTTTTTCGTGCACACCTTCAGTCGTGGCTTTAAGAGGAAGCGCATGTTTATATTTAAATGATTCTTACAACGATTATAAAATTACCTGGCAAGTGAGACAGTTCATTTTTTTGCACACGGGGCATTTAAACTCATTAACATAGTCTTCATATATGCACCATCCTTTGCAATCAGGTGTTTTGCAATGAAAAGTGTTTTCAATTTTATTTTCAGCGACAGATACAGATTTTGCCAAGTGTTGCTCGAAGGTGTTCTTCGCGACGAGTGATTTTATTTCGCGTTCTTGGAGAACACTTTCGCATGAATATTGGTTATCGATGTATGGACATTTTACTTCCGCCTCTTCGCAAAATTGAATCGTATTAGCGAGGCATTCCTTGCAAAAGGTATGTAGGCAGTCTCTCAAAACAACGCCTGAACCTGGAGGACATCCTGTTATGCAAATGGAGCATTCGAATTGATGGATATTTTGAACGAGATCCTGGTTATCCAACGACATTAATTCTTGGTAATGACTTTTACGACTATCCGATGGCGATGGTTTGTCTGCAGATTTATTTGTTTGTTTTATAGTTTTACTTTCTTTCCTCAAATGAATTTCTGACGTTGATGCTGTATTTGTCGAGTTTTCATTCGAAAAGGTATTTTTCAAAGGTTCAACTTTGTTTACAATGCTATTTCCTATTTCGTTGTCCGCCCTGATTCCTGCAAAAAATATTATTTATTATTTGTGATGATTCTTTATGAATACATATTCCATAATTTATAAAATTCGTTCTTAAATCTTGGAAAAAAAAAGACTATTGACGCAATTCGCGTCCATCTTTAACAATTCATTACCACCATCTCTCCTGGTTCTAACACAAGCAAATAAACACAAGTAAGTAACACAGTTTAGTACAGTAGGGTTTAAAATAATTTTGTATGACTTTTTTTTGAAATGCCTAAAAGCTGTAGCGTAGCTACGTAACCAAGGGCCCCATTCTAATACTTTATTTGGGGCCCGGTCTAAACTGGTTAAGTTTATCAAGTAAAATATAAAAATACTTTAAAGGTGCAAAGCTATTGCATCATTTGCTCTTTATCGCCCACAAAGCAAAGCTACTTACTAAGTGTAGCGCAGTGATAATATTTAACAAAATAAAACAATGAAGAAGTAGATTTCGGTTAATAATATAGGTATATTAGGTAATAAAACGAAGTAGATAAAGATTAAAGGGTTTATTATACAATTTTAACTATTAATAACAATTTAGTTAACGCCCTAAAATTAAATGAAAAAAATTGAAGCGAAATTTCTCTAGCCGAGTTTTGCAACTCGACGATACAGAAAGTCACATTTGTGACCGACGGACCGAAATGTAATGCAACCAGGTCACATTTACGGAATTATAATAAGAGTATGTTTTAAATAATTATAAAATGGTAATGGTAAATAGAGTACCTGCGCGAAAGCACTACTAACGGTCTCTACTAGTACTAGATGGCAGAGGTGATACAATGGTTGTGCACGTGTCGTGTTAATTTAAATGGATGGGTTTTTTGACACATTCATCCATAATTGAAGAATTAACGTCAATAAAATATACAGACGGCAGTTAAGAAGGCAGGGAACATCAGTGCAGTAGGTATCGGTCGCTTGTTGGTTACATTAATTGGTATTGAACTGTTACAACTGCTCTGTACATATATGTATTTTGGTTTATACGAATAAAATAAACAAAATAAATAAATATGATGAGCTATAATGAGAATATGAGAAACTATATTTTGGTGAAAATAAATATCAAAAATATAAATATAGGCTGTAGTGAACATATGAACGTAATCACTTTCAACAAAAGTGTCGTTCTATCCTTTCCAGGTGATCAGACTGTAGGTAAGAGTGCCTAAAACCTACTACAAAATATCATTTACTAAAATATCACACGTGGGCAACCGAAATTATGAATACTTGTTTATAAACAAAGCACCAGCACATTTGAAATATATTTGATAGTTGACTTGAATGGAGAAGAGCGTCCATGATATAAAAAAAAAAAACAGTTCGAGGCAGTATTAGCTGGATTTTTTATCGGGAATGGTCTTGGGACTTTTTGGGTTATTGAATATATGTAGTGGTAATACCAGTGGTACCTACTTACCCTTTGCCACCACGTACAAGAACAGAGGGTTTTCAAAATGATCATCGTTAAAAAACAAAATACTTTTAGTGTCATCGTCTGCTAATTGTTTTCCAACTATCCACCTCTGAACTTCGACAGGTATATTCAATTCCCTCGAAGCGACCAGTTTTAACTCCTTGATCGTCATGTCTCTTCGAACTTTCAGAGGAATGGGACCCTGGTGACTCTCTTGATCTTCGACGTAAATATTTACACTAAAAATTAGGAAGCAAAATAAATAAAAATATGATGGCTAAGTTTTATAATTATTAAACTTTTATAATAATAAAACGGCACTTATATAAAGTACACGTATAAACTGTCAAACTATGTGTGGTGTTTTAATTAAATTCCTTTGTCGCGAAAAGTGAAAAGTAATTCTGTTGAAATTTGTATTGCGTGTTTTACTTTGTAGTGGTGTTAGTTTAAAATGGAAGGTTCCTTCCATTTTAAATTGTTTAAAATATCATCCTTTCCTTATTTCATCTAATTAAATGGTTACATAATATTTGACAATATTTTACACTAAAGAGGACAGGTGAGAGTTAAAAATGCATTTTTATAAAACTCAGCGCTGTGTTTAAACCGACATCCTGCGATCTCAAGCACAGGACCTCTTTAGAACCTTTATAAATATTATACTATCCAGCACTTTATCAAATTATTAAAAACTTATTCAAAATTTTTCAATATTGTCAAAGATTGTGTCATTTATCTTTTCAGGCGATTTTCCGCTATTAAAAAACAATCATCAAATATAAGTTAAATAACTTTACTACTCAATTATACAATTATATATATATATAGTTATATTTTTATATTAAAATTCCGCGTACTTGTTTAACATATATTCTTATTTACTTTAAATAGTGTAAGTGTTAGATTAAGCTGTTTTTTATAACCCTATTTTTATACCTATGACTGTTGTAAAATTTTTTAATATTAACTCAATGTGTTCCAACATTTATCTTATATTTTATCATCGAAATACATTGTATATTATCTTTATAATACTAACCTTATATTATTTTCCGTTTTGATCGTTGCTGTAGAACCAAACGCTATACAATTTGCTTTTATTTGTGCTAATGTTTTAGCAAACTCAGCTGCACTTTCATCGTCCCCGCTTGCTATTGCCTTTTCAAGTTTTCCGTACAATTCTTTAGCATTTATTTTTATATTTGTGTTGATTTCATTTGTCTCTGCACTTAACACCTTCTTGATATCGTTAATATTACAGTACATTGCAGAATGTTCTAGTTTACTATTACTAATTAAATTAGTGTCATTTAACTGGGGGTCCGTTTTTCTTAAAACAGCATTAGTCTGTACAGACGCAGATATTTTTTGAGCATTATCAGTCAAACTTTGTATTGCACACGTAGCTTTCTCTTCATTGTGTCTTTTAATTTTATAATCGGCATTTAAGTGGTTTTTGTTACATTCCTGTTTGTTATAATTTATAGGTTGAATTTTTATAACAAGAGACTCTTTTGTATCTATATTGACTACGTTCTTTTTTTTTTCAGAAACAGGTGTACTCGTATTTGGTGAAGAACAGTTTTTATAATCATTGCTAACCTTGGGCCGCTTTGGTAATGAATTTTTCATCTCTTTCAGAAGATCTTTCAATTTTTGTTTTTCATCAGTGGAACCGATATTCATTTGTTTATCTTTAGTTTCTTGTTCTGTAATGCCGTTAATGACATTTTTTTCAGGAATCCTAATATTATCTTCACTCCCTTTTTCCTTGGCACCTATTTTTTTACAGAATTCTAATTTACTTAATAGTCTAACAGTGCGACAGGAACTACAGGACAATCTAAAATATTGGTTTTCTATACAACAATTATGGCATTGCCATGTTTTTGGATATAATCCATTATCGCTACTTTTATAATTATGCTTTATCTCTGGATTTGCTAGGAAACTTTCCTCTCTTAATCCTTTTTTATTGCTTTCTTCTACATATTTGTCAGATAAACCATTGTGAGAATTTTCTGTTACCGGTTCAGTTTTCAGGTTACTCATCTTATTAAATTTTCGTATTAAATCTCTCGCTGACATTGGTTGAATTGAAGTTTCAGCAACGCTCGCTGATGCTATTTCTTTTTCTGCGCATTTGTGTTTCATTTTAATTATTTCTGTAGCTTCTCTATCTAATTCGCTAATGTTTGGTAACATTGATAGGCGTTTGGTTTTCTTATCATTCGGATCGTTATTTTTTTCAAAAAATATGTTTCTTTTTTGCTCAAAAAATTTTGAACATCGAAAAAAACCTACTTCAGGTAACTCACGCTGTTGATTATCAATATTTCCACTGTTCGTACATTTCTTAATTTTTTGAAATTTATTATCACTAAATTGTCTCTTATACCACGGTTTAGGTGATCTGTGAGATATATCATTTTTATTTTCTTGTATTTCTCTTGTAGATTCTATTGACGGTTTGTTTTCCACCAATGTTGCCTCTGTAGGAAGTGTATTAAATAAGTTAATTTGGTAAGGTTTCGAATTAATATTCATATCTTGTTTTTCAGTTGGGGGCCCTGGGGCGGGTCGTTTTTTCCTTAGAGTTCGATTAATACTATTAGTTTTAGAGAGCGGTGGGGGCGGGGCTTTTCTTTTCCCTTTAACATGTACGAAAGATCTAGGTCTTATGAAAGTTGACGATTCACTAAACGTACGTCGGTGGCCTTTAACAGAACCACTTTTTGAAGGCAAACTTAATGTGCTATATTCCCGGAGATCACTTTTTTCAGGTTCTAATAAAATATTATTACTATGATTAATTGTTCCGCTTGTATATAAATGGTATTTCTTGCTTAGGCACAGGTTTTTGTCTAATTGTCTTCGATTGTTTCTGTCTGTGATCAATCTGTTATATGTATCCGTGTAGGGGCCCGCTGCAATAAACTTTTCTGGTTGAAGTGCGTCCCCGTATGGTTTGTAGAAATTAGGATCAAGGAATGCAAAACTAGCTACAGTCGCCGTGCTAGAATCAGAACTAATGCTTGCAGTGTCCAGCACTTCATTGGAGTTCTGAGGTGTATTGTCGTTATGTAATTTTTCAACTTTTTTGAACCAATTCAAAAATGTTCTAAAACCACTGGAATGCGGACGATGTTGAAAATTTGTTTTAGCAATTTCTGAATTGGGCTTCAATTCCACAGTTGATGTGCTTACCCTGATATTCTGAAGGTCGAATGCATCTGATTTTTTTACTTGATTCATACTGCTATTGCTCTGAAAAAGATTTTAAATAATCAAAATCGACAATACGTATTATTTTTGTAGAAAATATATATTTAGGGGTTACAAAAATAATACGGAGTTTTATTAGTGTTGATCCGATATAATAAGGGTACGTATTCATAAAGTTATATATATAAATGAGATGAAAATATAAATAATGTTGCGTAAGTTAAGTAAAGTAAAAGTTTATTTCCAAGAACGACTTAATGCATAGGAATGACAATTTTCAATTGGCTCACAAACATTGACACAGTGAAATATACAGTTAAACCATGCCTAGAGTGTTCGACATTTATACTAATCGTACTCGTATTACATAGCTAAAAGATATACATCACAAAAAAAATAATATATAAATTGTAAATAGAAGTTTAATAAATTATGCTTAAATATACTATTTTAGCATTAGACTAAGACTTATGTTTAAAGACTTATTTTAGAGTAAGACTTATGTAGGTAGGTACGATATAAAATATCAGAGATATACGTGTATCTAATTTATATCCTAAAAGTTAATGTTTCAAAATATTTATTTTTGTTTATTTTATTAATTTTAAATAAATCAACAGATTTACATAGTTGAGAAAAATAAAATATACATTATTGGTTATGGTTTCTTGACAACAAAGTTGATTTTTTAAAATATTATTTTCAAACTAATTTATTTATTTATTGATAGGTTGATACAGCATATCTCGATAGTTATTTAACGATGAATGAAATAAAATTGTTTTCAATTTAATACTATGGTTTATGGTGTTAAATAACATGCATATTTATCCTAATTGCTGTTAATTAGGTAATGTTTTTTAGTTAACATTTCATAAGCGCATAGATTAATAGGTGAGAGTGAAAGACTTTCATAAAATACAGGCCTGTATTTAAACCAGCGTGCATTACCTCAAGCGATGCAACTATCTGTGCTTTCGGTATTAATTTTTCTTTGATTATTCTGTCATATAATTTGTTTGAAAAAAAAAATAATCTTTAAAATATTAAAAAGAATTCGAATTTTCCAAATGTCAGTGTATTATACCATTGTATAATTGGTTGTAAAGTTATTTGACTTATATTTGATGATTGTTTTTTAATAGCGGCAAATCGCCTGAAAAGATAAATGACACAATCTTTGACAAAATTGAAAATTTTTGAATATTTTTTTAATTTTTTCATAAAGTGCTGGATAGCATAATATTTATAAAGGTTCTAAAGAGGTCCTGTACTTGAGAGCGCAGGATGTCGGTTTGAACCCAGCGCTGAGTTTTATAAAAATGCATTTTTAACTCTCACCTGTCCTCTTTAGTGTAAAATATTGTCAAATATTATGTAACCATCTAATTAGATGAAATAAGAAAAGTATATTTTAACAAAACATATAAAAATAATTGATATGTGATTATAATGAAGGATTATGGTGAAATAAGATGATTTTTAAAAGTGACTTATGTATGAAGTTGAAGAAAATAAAAATAATGGATATGTAAAAGTGTAAAATTAAAGCTCATGATTAGTGTTCGTAATATAATGCGTTTATGTAATACTGTTTAGGTAACTATACCTCCACTTTATAAAAAGTATATTTATTAGCTTGAAAAAGAGTGTTAGTGTTTTTTTTTCAAAAAAGTTATTCAAAAACATAATTTGTATTACCTATTTCGTATTATATTATTAAACTACATTAATGTTTTTATTAAGTATGCTGAAAAAACAGTGGTTTTCTAGAAAACTTTAGTTTTTTCTTTCTTTTATGCATAATTTAAAAAAAGTTTTTATAAAAAAAGATAAGAAACAAACAGATATTCATAAAATAGTATTATGATGGTCCATAGCGTAAAGTGCTTCGACAGATGTCTTACTTAAAGTAAACCCGGGTTTACTTAAAATTTCACTGGTTGGTAATAAAAAATAAATATATATTCAATTTATGTTTAAACATGTTTTTTGTTTCTTCGTAATAATAATAATAATAACATAAATAATGGGATACGTTACATATTAGCGTAGGTATAATAAAAAAACATTATGTTATTTCAAAGCAGATTTCGCAAACGCAAAACGAGAACGCAACAGCGATTTCTTTGTTGAGTCGGAAATGTCATCCCCTTTGTTAATTTTCAGCTTGAAATTGATTTTTCAATACCCTTTCAATACTTTTTCAATAACCTTTCTTCTAATTCTATCCGAAATATAAGTAAATATAGTATAAACTTGTTTTTATACATATTAACCCAAAATGAAAAGTTTTAGTGCCTCTAAACAATACATTCTGATGCTGTTATAAACACGTTAGGATCAAATTTAATAGATACTTACGTTAGGAAAAGAATTTCTAGCGAATCACTGTTTAATCAGAACACACTTAATTATAGAAAATTGGATAAATATCACTCGTTTCCGTAACGTTTTTCGTCGACAAAAAAGGTTATTTTCGTTCGATGAATTGAATGTCGTTAAGTGACTATTTGTTTTAAACTCATTCTCCTGTCGAAGAAAAAAGCGATCCGCCGAAGTCCTCGCTCTGAACAGCTTTCTGAGCGCTTTCGGCAGTCGCGAGTTGCTCGTCTTGATATATTTAGATTTTCATATAACTACCACGCCTTTGGCATGTATGCGTCAATGTTTCTCAGTTTTCTCTGTCATTTTATAACTCCAACACTTTAATCCACCGAGAATATGCAAGACAAAGAACTAATGAAAAGTTATTTTAAGAATAATTTCGCAAATACTTTGTTCCGTGTGGTTTGGCAAATTGTTTATTTCGTTGAATCGATGACCCATGATCCATGATCAGCCTAATATTTGTACATTTATTAAAAGTACGATTCACTAAATACTGTCTACCTAATTATTTCAAAGCATTATGTTTACAAGTGTTGTGCATCAATATGCGCAACACTTGCAACGACAAGAAAGAAAAAAAAACAAATTTAAATGTTTGCCACAAGTTTAATATAATATCAGGTAAATAGTAACAGTTGAGCTAAAAATATATATATATTCTTTAAATAATCGTAGAGTATTTTTTGAACGCAATAGTACTTACAATAATGTCGCAAGTGAGAAAAAGAGAAAGAGGTGTATAATGTTTCAATGATATGAATGAGCCATGCGGGGGTGTATGTGAGAGAGAGGGGGAGAGATGGAAGGTGCGTGTATGTGTATATTTAAACTAATAATAAAAGTCGAGGATTGTACCTTTTTCCTTTATTGATAAATGAAAACTCATTTTGATGTGCAAACGTCATGACGAAAGTGCTAATTTGTATCGAAATAATATAGATAATGTTTTGAATGTTTCTGTTCGGATATTTACTTATATGCTTTTAGTAAGAAAGGGTTTTACTGAAAAATGTCGAACTGAAAAGATCTGGTTCTTACTGGTAAAAACGCGTTGTTTCTGATTCTCTTAGATACTTCACGTATTCACTAGTAAAATTGTGTTCTTACTGTTTCCGGGCGTTTACGGTAACACATACAATTTTGGTCATAATAAACATTTAAATACATCTCGTTTTAAGTAATCACAACAGTATAGATTTTAATATTTCCTCGGTTTCTATTCTATCTCTTTTAGAAAGATAACCATTAGATAATCATTAGGTTTTTTTTTTTGCTACTTGCCATAGATATATAACACGGCACACAGACGTGACTGTTTTTTATATAACACGGCACAGGCACGTTTGTTTTAGCAATGCCACTGACGTGACTGTTTTTTCTTATATTTCCTTTTAATCATTTTATGTTGTATTTTGATTAGTTTTGTTGTCTATATTTAGTGTTTGGGTATTGTTTTTCGTCCGCATGTTAAGTCGATGAATTTTAAATTTTCTCTTTTTTCCGATCGATCGCCTTTTTTTGTAAATATGGAAAAGAAAAAACCTCAAGATACTTCGGATCTGTCTTTTATAGATTGTATTGTGCCATCTCCTTCTAATTTTATTACTTTATATTCCGAAATGGAAGTTTATATATCTTATAAACGTAAACGTAAAAACCGCCAAAATAGTTAACACTTAAAAGGCTTTGCAGCCATTCTTTAGATTCCATTTTTGGTACACATGAGAAATGATTAACTACAAAAAAATTTACATTTTTTTAAACGCATGCTAAGATTAACTTTTTTAAGCTGAGATAAATTAATTCAGTTTTGTATTTGCTTCCATTCCACTGTCGACCAAGACGCGCAGCGCCATCTGCTACCGCTATCCGTACTAAAGAATAGCAACGCTAATCTTCGCTGCGTTTATCTCTGTTACGAGATAGATGTCGCATTTACTGTAAAAAAAAAAAATTAAGCTATTGTAAATAACATATTTTCTTTTCTAAAGCAATGTTTTTTATTATTGGTTGTTTTTTCTTGTTCGTTTGAATTTTTTCATCAGCTCTATTTGGGTAAACCTCGTAGGAATAATGTTTAAATAGTATATTTTTAAATATTTTTCCTTGCCTATTAAAACTTTTATCAATGGTAATAATGTTTGCTGTACATTTTTAACAAATCATAAATTCTTAGGTATAAAAATACATTTTTTTTTTAATTTTCTTCGACTTTATCAAATTTGTGTTTGCCTTTGAAATGTTATTTATTATATAAATTAGCTCGTCTTTGTTTTCCGGTCCTAATACGACGAATGCTATTTTTTAGGATAGTAAAAAAAGCACATTATTAGAAGAGTTTTTAACTTTATTTCAAGCTAAAAGTTTTTTTATTAATCGAAAGTATATCTAATTATAATACTTACTTATGAGTTTTTAACCAACAAATTTTGTATGCGCATATTTTTAAACCAATATTTTTAAATTGTTTGCATCGGGTAAAAATCATTAAACTAATCTCATTTTTAGAAGATTAAAGACCGTGTTCTTCAGTTTAAAAAAATAAAAAAAATCAGATTCAGGGATCCAGTTAATAAATATTCTACGGATTCCTTTTTGCTCATATAGCTATTGCAACAACAATAAACATAAATTGGTTATTTTAATTGTTGTTACGATTACGTACCTATTCAATGCCTAAATTATAAGTTTTTATTGCTAAATGTTTTAATAGTACAATTACAAATAAAATTTAAAATAACTTTCGCAAAATATCTGCAAAATTCGGGTTGTTGGTTATTTTGTTCATATTATTTGAACTTTATTTCATTACACTTTGTGATTGTGAAACTGTCAATTGTATTTTCTTTAAATTGCAATCTATTCAATCTCTTTTGCGTTGTGCAGTAACAACAGTTATAACTCATATAATATTATACTGGTTCATTGTTATTTATATTAGTATTTTATTTCTACATAATATTTCCTTAAATAGTATTAATGTTAGATCACACATAATATACTCTTTATCATATATGCTAATATCCTTTTTATGCAACAATAAATTTCCTACTTTTTGCCTACTAATTTACTATTTAAATTTTATTATATTATCATTATATTATTAATTTATATTCTATTTATCTTTTGTATATCCTATTTCACTATTAATCGTACTGTAGGTATTTATTTAGTCTACAAATGCAAATGCAATTAGCACTACACAATGATGCTATTCAGAAAACATGAATTTAGCGATTTATGACGACTGGATGACATATTACAAAATAAAAAATCACCATATCATTTTAAATCTTAATATTAGTAGTATAAACAGAAATATTGACGATTTTACAGCGATGGTACATTCTTTGCGCCGGACGTAATCATTTTAACTGAATGTTGGATTAATGATTCTTATACTGAGAAAAAATCCAGAATTACCTAACGTTTAATACTTGTTTTAATTATTTACAAAATAATGGAGTAATCATTTATATATTAAAGAACGTTTACAATGCAATATAACCGAGGATAAAATTGATAACGCACTGTTTAAAAATAAAATTAAATACCTTTTATCCTTTGTTAATGATCTTAAAAATGCATTAGATTTAATTAAGCACTTCAAAAATATTGTTGTAGCTTGCGATTTAAACATAAATATTGTTAATAATCGTCACTACCAAGCAGACGAATAACCTAAGCCGACCATTGCTCCTAGGGGTGAGAAAAGTTGATTTTTAAAAATTCAAAAAATCATACCTCCCCTAAATGTAGGTATATAATTTCCCTACAATTTTAGATAAGGCAACCCTTACGACACTGTATAAAGAGGGATCCAGTATACGACTCTCGCTGCGCAAGAGTACCGAGCGACGGCGGGTTGAGGTGCGCGAGCTGCCGCGCGGGGAGTGGATCGCGCGGCAGCTCGCGCAATGTTTGACACAAGTTCGTACAATTGGAGTTTGCCTATCGCCTACTTTGATCCCCGGTGAAAGATATTTTAAAGTTGGGGTGGAATGAGTAATTTAAATTCTATCGCGATTGCTCAAAGAATAATTAAACCATGGAGATTTCATTCCAACGAGTTGGTTAAGGAACCGAATATTCTTCTATTTATTTATAAAAGCATTAATTTAATATTACACCAAATGCAACCAAATACTGAAGAAGGTAACGACAAAAGAATAACAAGATCCTCCAAAAAAGGTATGTCGTCTAGTGCACCTTAAATGACGACTACTTTTGGTTATAAATATTTTAGCTTTTTAGCACCAAAATTTTATAATAATATTCAAGGAAATAAATTACCCTAAAAATATACAAATTAGGTCTGGTGTGATTACTAAATAGATTCTGGAAAAAGGAGTTAAAAATTCTGAATTGCTATTCAAAGAAACGTAAATGATTTAATAGACGTTCTTGTATAAAATAGTTTAGTTTTTCTATTGTATTTAAATATTTAATTTGTATTTAATTTTTTTAAAATTTGTATTGTATTTAAATGTCTCTATTGTATATTTACGATTGCGTCACTTATATTTTCAGACGATTTGCCGCTATTAAAAAAAGTATCATCTAAAATAAGTCAAATATATTTATATTTACCCATATATATTTATCTATAGGTTATTTACTTTAAAGTAGCTTGCGTCAAAATGCTAAACTACTTCTATACTAAAGATTGACGTCTCCTTGGAACAGCACAAAACTAATTCATTGCACGTGTTTACAAACTATAATAATGTCGTACAGGCAATGTATTTATTGTGTAAACACCATTTTAGTGTTATATAAAGAGTGCATAAATATATATATCGAATATCTTAACAATGAACAAAAGGAAATAAAATACATCTTTCTGTACTTGTAGTTTATTTACAACAAAGCAACTAAATGCAGCCACTGACAAAACGTAACGATATGACAACATCATCACGGAATTTGATTGATGAATTTCAGTGAATCTTGAGACACATTATTTTAAAAAATGTTTTAGAAAATAGATTACTTTATCATATACTGCTAATATTATGTAAGTAAAATAGTTGCGATTAACATAGACACTTATTTAATAATTTATATTACATCAGTCTATAACATACATTAAAAAGTTAATTCTAAAGTAGGTAATACGTATATAGATTATAGCTAACATGGGAACCAGAAAAAAATAATAATGTTAACAACCTATAACAATATTAATTAACCAACACAAACTATAAAGTAAACATTAAGCTAAATATTGTTAATGCAAAACCATTATTATATGAAATATGAATGCATTTTAGTGCAATATCTTTGGGAATGGCATGTATTAAGAAATATTCCTTGTTTTCGGTGAAATATTACAACATTAAGGAACTTTGGCTAAACCAAATCAATTTCTCTTATGTAGTCTATTGAGGTTATACTGGCTAAGAGATGAGGTCCCTTTTAAATTCTTAGTTTGAGTACATACTATTTTACTGATTATAGTAAGTATTAAATTATTATAACATTACATATTTTCAGACTTTGTACCTTAAAATAAAGACAGTCTTTGAGATCTGTGGTTTGGATAATTTCTTAAAAATCGAAAGATAATTAATTATTAGCTACATTTGAATGACCGCCCACCCGTGGACTTCACGGCGTGGGGAGGGACATGGCACACGAGCGATAATTATTAGGTACGTTCGTCACTTTGCAAGGTTCATTCAATATACTAACACAAGTTTAATGGCCTTATCTGTACGCTGAGGAATATAATATCTCTGATCATAATCCCATGCCAACAAAGTTATGAGGCCTTCGCAAACTGTATTACTGAATTTAACCTTACCGGTGGAGTTTGAATCTGTTTCATATACACTTTTCTCTTCCTCAATGGTAAATTCGACATTTCCTTGTACGAAACGAAATCTAAAGCCATGGCGTCTTCGGGGGACGAAGAGCGTTCTGGAGTCGAGGAGGGAGGGGTGGGAGAAGAGGCATCTTCGGCCACGGCCAGAGCGGCCTCCACGCATCGCACGATATTACTATTGGTCTCGAGAGCAGGCCGATAATCTGGAATCGGCTGCGGCACAAAATACCCATGATGGATGATGGTCAGGGGCTCGTAGCAATATTTGTCGGCGGCCTGGGGTGGCGGGCTGGGCGGAATTCCGGCAATGGGGGCCGCGTAAGACCCTTGAGACGGCACGCGCAGCTCGACAGAAACGTCAGACGACGACGAACGGAGGTATTCGGGCAGGAAGGCTTCGGCGGAGTCTCTCTCTCGCGCGACCAGCACAGTCGCCGCGTAGCGAGTGGCGCTGTGGTGGGGAGAGGGGAAGTCGGTCGGGGACGTTTGCCGTGCCGGCTTTCGAGGCGACTGGCAGACGTCGGCCAAGGAATAGGACGGCTTCGCCCGTATGAACTCAATCTCCACCGGGACGGCTGCCTCCAGTCGTACTTCGCGCTCTGCGACTTTCCGATCGGGCATTTCGTCCGCATGACCCTTGATGTGCGCCTCCATTTCCTTCTTGCTTTTGAAAGTGTCATCGCAGATTGTGCACTTATAGCATTTGGAACCGTAGTGCTGAACCCGGTGCAGTTTGAGCACGTGGTTGTATCCGAAGTCTCGAAAGCAAATATCGCAATGGTAAGGCTTTTCGCCGGTGTGGGTGCGAGAATGTACTTTGAGTTGCTTCGAGCAGGTGAACCCTTTGCCGCAGTTAGGAGCGGCGCAACGGTAAGGTTTTTCGCCGGTGTGCGTGCGAAGGTGGATGACGAGTTGCCCCGATTGGATGAAGGTCTTTCCGCATACGGAGCAAGCGTGCGGCCGTTCCCCCGTATGTATGCGCATATGTCTGTGCAACTTGCCACTGTGCTCGAACGCTCTTCCGCACACCTGGCAGCGATACGGCCTCTCCTTCGTGTGGATCCTTCGATGGACCTGAAGATTCTCCTTTACGCTGAACATCTTATGACAAAATTCGCACTCGAAGGGCCTCTCTCCCGTATGCGTGCGGTAATGGCGCACGAGGCGCGCAGGCACCGCGAAGGTCTTGCAGCAGACGTCGCAGCGGTAGGGGTCTGCCGCAGCAGCGCCCGGCGCCAGCTCGCCAGCTCCCCCTTCTTGGCGCGGCGTCGCGGCGCGGGCATGCGAACGAGCGTGCGCCGTATGGGCGCTCTTGCTCGCGAAGCTCATGTGGCACTGTTGGCACTGGAACCGGACAGGGACCGTTATCACCTCCTTCGGCGCTTCGGCGACCATCCCGTCGTGGCAGCCCTCACCGTAGAATGTGCCCACCATACCGGACACTCTCTTCCAAAGGTCCTCGGCTGTAACAAAGAAATAGCACACATGAAAACTTGTTTAAACTTTAAATTTCAATAATATCAGGCTTTAACTAAAATTTCAAAAGCTAAAACGGACCAGATTCGTCGGCGACGTCGGGTGCATCGGAAGGCCGTTTTATAATAACGTTTTTGATCCACTCTTTGTGTTGCTTTTCCCAGAGTTCCTCTGCCATTGCTTAGGCGGAAGGCGGAAGGCGGAAGGAGCGAGGAGGTCGAGCCGCAGACGAGCGCGGCCTATCGCGATGAGGAAGCGACTGGTGGACGGATGCGTCGACCCGCGGCAGTCGCGGTCTCGCAGACGACGAAGGACCGCGAGGCGGAGAGGCGGGGGACAGGTCGAAGGGGCGAGAGGATCGAGGTCGCGACACGTGCAACTCGACACGTGTTCCTTCTTAGGCCAGGTCAGTTCTCCGTTCCTTTCCCCGCTTCTTCCCCTTCTCTCTTCGACGATGTAGTGAATCTGTCTTCACAATCAACCCCGTGATAAACTCGATCGACGATATAATCTACATTTAGGCTATAACAAAATTGGGAAAACCTGTTAAATAAATAAATAAATTACATTAATATACATTACAAAAATATTTATCGAACACCTTATATAGAGTGTTTTTTTTAAAGGCGGGGTTTTCAATCTGGCACTACTTTTTTCGTAGTTGGTGTTTTTGACAGCTGTCACTTGATTTATGCTCAGTTTGGTTTGCCATTTCATAATGAATAGACTTACTCCTGAACAACGTTTGCAAATAGTGCAAATTTAGAACAAATCACTCTAAATTTTTTTAAAATCACTCTAAAATAAAGTAAAACTCGCGTCGTGGGCCTTTGGCGTGGCCTCCAAGATCGTACGATTTAACACCGCTGAACTATATTTTGCGGGGTTATGTGAAGTCGCTTGTCTACTCAGATAAGCCGGACACGATTAACGCCTTGGAAGAGAATATTCGGCGCGTTATTGCTGACATACGGCCCAACTTGCTGCAAAAAGTGGTTGAAAATTGGGCCTCTCGGCTGGAATTTGTTCGAGTCAGCCGCGGCGGCCACTTACCCGAAATCATTTTTAAAACATAATGGCAAACCCTTATCTTTATAATAAAACTAAATTCTTAGCCATAACATCAAATTATATGCGTTTTATCTCTTCTTGAAAACCACGCCTCTAAAATCATCACCCTATATATTATTATGTACCTACAGCTATGTTATAAAAACGGATGATAAACGACTTACAATTAATAAATAAGAAATTATTGATGGTTGTCCGACATACTAAGCCATAAAAAAATCTAATTGTAGAAAATTACAAAAAAATAAATAACAATGTCTCATATGCCAAAATTGCACATTTCGACGCTTTAGTATTTGTCATTAATCTAAATAGTTACCTAAAATTAATATTATTTTACAAAATATTTCAAAAACGCGTATCCCTAAAGGTAGCTTATACTGGTATGTACCTATTACCTTTACGAAAGTATAGGTGCATCTAAGTATCTACCACCCAAGGTACTAACTTTGACTTTTAATGTAAATGTGTACCTGTGATAAGCTGGTATATATGCATATTAGTGTGTATATATATATATTTAGGTACCTAAATGAAATATTGATACGGCCTCTAGAAGTGTCCCTTGGTCGTCAGGATTTTAAAAAATAAATAAATAAATTGTGTAGGCTTTTCATATTTCATAATAGACCGAGAGCCCACGAAAAAATATTTATATAAATCTTGCAATATTTTTTTTATGCAAAAGTCGATAAAAAAAAACCTCCAATAAATGTATCAATTAGAGCGGATTTAAAACGGGTGTTTAAAGGCACGAGGGCAAAAGTCTAAATGCTATTCGTCAATACTTTATTTTCATTATATCTCTAATACAATGATGTAAAAATACCATTACGTGGGTTTATTCGACGGTCGGTGGTTTATTATAATCCCAGAAATGTTAATTTTAACAATACTTTGTAATGGGTACTTCTCTACCGCCGTAAAGAAAGTGGTATAGTACGACACCAAAATCTAATGCAAAGAAAATAGTAGCAAATAATAAACCTTCTATGATATTTAGACGCAAAAAAGATTCTCTTGAACAATTCCAATTATTACAGAAAAAAAAATGTGATTGTACGCTCTGGATTTGTTATGAAAAAGGGTCCTTTTTCACATTCAGCTTAAAAGAAGCAAGTTATCAGAATGAAAAATATTTCACGTGCACCTCCTCTAGGGAGGGACGGAATTATAAAAATATCTAAGTTACTTAGATTTAAATCATTTTATTATGTTTGCCAAAATGATATATGCAAGAAGATTGTGGAGAATAATATATTTTGTAAGGAGTAATAATTCCATTTGCGAGCAATTATAATTCATTTTAGGCACTTATTATTTTGTTTTCTTATTTCAGAGCGTACTATTCGAACACAACTGCTGCAGCCAATTCGCTTTTTAAACGCGAACTTATCACAAACGCGCAACAATGTCTGAAAATGTATTCTTCGGTAATGCCATTTTTTTAAAAGAATTATTTAAAGGAATAAATAAAACAAAGAAGCAAGGACTTGCCCAACTATAAAAATATAATATACAAATAATAGAACAAATATTCAAAACCATAAAAATACTCATGCGGTAATACAGGTAAGAATTGCTATCATAAAAACATGTGGGTGGATTACACGCTATATTTAGTTAAAATAATATAAGGAGATGCACATCTCTCCCAGACTGATCCGATTTGAATTATTGAAATTAATATGCAGGGAATATTAAAAACGTAATAAAATGTGTGCTTATCAATTTGCGTCCTAAATGTATGCAGATAATAAATGAAAGTAATGTTCGTTATATGTGGATTATTTTTTATGGGTACCTTTAATTGGTCAATGTATATTGTTAATAAAATAAAATAAATAGGTAACGGTAGGTTGATAACAGGTACCGTTTAATAAAAATGAAGTTTTTAATATGACGTATATGGATATGTCTCACGCTCTCGGCCTATGAGGCGAAGCACTGTGGTTACAAAACGACCAATGCGGTCTGGAACAAAATTAACGCGAGTCCGTTTGGAACCGCGGTGTAGGCCTCCACGTGTAGCGGAGCAGCGACCTACGTTCAACGTTGACACGTTCTGCCGCCTCTGCCCCTCCTCCACCCCCCGCCCAAAACCGACCACCGACTAACAATATCTATAGGTTTGTACAGAGTTACGTACCTACTTAATTTCAATTCGGTTTAAATCTACGCAAGTGAGTTTTGATAAAACATAGAAATCGTTTTCAATTTGACTTTTTTTTTTGCAACAATAGCATACGTTAGTCAACGAAATAGAGGCCTACTAAACTACCCAAATTACATATTAATAAATGTTATTATTGATGTAACAATATTTATTTATTTATTACAATAATAAATTATATATTTATGTTCTTAAAATGAACATTTTCATGTTAAAATGTTCAATTAATCTTATTTAAACCAAGCTATTTATTAATATAACTGAAAAAATATATTTTTTATACCTGCCTAGAAATCAAAAAATGTGTTTTATTTTAACCTACTTCAATTTTTTAGCACGTGTAGGTAACTATGTGAACGAGTCATAAAGATTTTCTTTAAAATAAAACAATAAATTTTAGGCAATAACAGGTATGAAATACCTACTTACTTACGTTTATAATACCAGATTGTTACATATACATTTAACTACATAGACAGTAAAGTTAATAAAATATTTAAAATACAATAGATTTTCTACTTAATGAATTATCGGTAATATCTATATAAAAAAATATATGACAAGAAAAACTTACCGCAGAAAATTGTAGGTCCGTCCGTTTAATCAAGTAACTGTTGTCATAGGTTGAAACAATTCGGCAATGAAACCAATTTTGTCCGTTCATTCGGAGGCGAAAGAATCTAAGTACCTACCTACTATCACTTACTTTGATGAATAGAGAAATGTTAAAAGGTGAACTGGCTCCAATTATTAAAAAAAATAACACCAAATTGTTCATAAGGTAAGGGTTGCCAGCTTGCTCCCATACGCTCGAGTGCCTAGGGTACTATGAAGCGGTGTGCGATGTTTATACGGTGGCGAGGAGCAGCGCTAAGAGCCGAAGCGGTCCCCCGACCCGCGCCCCGCGCCCCCCGAACCGACCGGCAGAGGACGCGCGAGGAAAGAACGCAATGGCCTCTAAACGCACGTGGAGGCGAAGCACCGCGGTTTCGACAGCGCATGCACTGTAATCTGACTATGTAGGCATTTATATGTATTTGACAAGACAAGTGGGGTGCAACATCCTCATACGCTTCTCGTTCTTTTAATAATTATGTGCAGTGGATGCATTTATACTCGTTCTTACCTAGGTAACTAAGTATTTCTGTCCCACAAAAAAATATGATACTTAATATTTATCGGCTTATGGTTATGAATACATATAACAGAATCTAAGTACCTACCTACTATCACTTAATTTGATGAATAGAGAAATGTTAAAAGGAGAACTGGCTCAATTTATTAAAAAAAATAACACCAATATTGTTCATAAGGTAAGCAAATCGGTATTTCGTCTATAATCCCCCAGCATAATATGTGATTATAATTGTAATTAGTTTAAATAATTAAATCTCGTCCTAAACACACGCTTACCCTCATACTCACCCTTACATCTGACACACCTACACTTAGTTCACTACTAATGTTTTCTCTATTATATATAATATCTATAATATATAATATATATGTTTTATCTATAATATATATATATATATATATATTATATATATATTATATATATATATAATATATATATATTACTATATATATAACATATAAATGATATATATAACTATACATGTTATCAGTAAAAGAGATAACCATGGGTATCTCTAGTAAGCGTGAATAGTTTTATATTACAATTTCTGAGTTCATTTAAAAGTGTTTATGAGTGCAGAAGCTCTCAAGACCCTATATATCGCATGCATACAGCTATACATAACGACAGTTAGATAAAAATACACTAAATAACAACTTAAGCCGACTACAGGCATCTCCAATTTAATATGTCTGTTTCACAGAATGAACTAGCATCTAAATGTCTAAGTGATAAAAAGATAAACTCAACAATAAAAGATAAGTCGGACAAAATATATTATAATTTTCCTCCTACTGATGATATCATTTAAATGCACGCTGTTGTCTGTTGTTATCACAAAATGACGAATAAAGTTCGAAGGGTCTCTTATCTTCCAAATTACTAATAAAAGGCGATCTGCATGAAGCGCAAGCTTCGACTGCTGTTAACTGCTCAAGAGGTGCAGCTCAGCTAAAGGTACCTCCCGCACCGCACCAGTGCTCGAAATCGGTTCCAGGTAGTCAGGTTATACCTCCACGTGATCTAAAATCTCAAACTTATGCATTAAAAATGGTACTTACCCACACCAGCTGAAAACAGCCATTGTACGACCAATTTATAAAAGTGGTTCACATGTGGATTACAACAACTATAGACCAATTTCAATACTGTCTACTATTAATAAAATTTTCGAAAAATACATATCAGGAAAAAATAATATTTACTTAGAAAGAAATAATATTCTCAGTGAACAGCAATATGGTTTCCGGAAGCGAAAAAATACGATCGTCTACTTTCGAAATTTTCAAGCAATATTAATGAGGCTTTAAATAATAGAAAACATGTCATCGAAATCCTGGTGGACTTTGTATTACATTTGATTCGTTCGACCACTCATCAGGGCGCTGGAGGAATCAGGAATCCGAGGGAAATACAAAGCTCTGCTTTCAAGTTGCATAACCAATGCGTACATGAACGTTAAAATTGGACATTTCTGCAGTGAAAAATTCCCACTGGATACTGGAACCTCCCAAAGTTCTGTGCTGGGCTGGATTGAAAGGTCTGTTTAAAAACACTAAATTTATCCAGTTTGTGGATGACACTGCCATTATGGCGATTCACGAGAATTTAAATACCACAATCCAAAGCGATTTTCTACAGCTACAGCGTTGGTGCCATAACAATTTAATGGTTTAGTAATAAATGCATCTAAGACTAAAATTTTACACATCACTTCCCCTCAAAATAAACATGGAAAGGTCTACATTAAGGTGCATACAAATATCTGCTTGCATTCATCGGGGAGTAGTTGCGACTGTAGTTGCCTTCAAGTAGTCGATAGCCATAAGTACCCAGGTCTACCTGTAGACAAAAGCCTAAACTGGGGAGTTCATATATCTTTGATTTGTGATAAAATGAGATTCTTCTTGAAAACTATGTACCATATTCGAAATGTTTTAAATTATAATACACAAAGAATAATTTACGTATCACTAATCGCTAGATGACTAGAATTTCATCCGAATCATAGTCATTTATTTTAATAATTACATTTAGATATTTATATACTGAAGTTAGCCTGCTTTGAATGTTACCACTATTTATATGCACATTAAATGGGTTTAGAGTAGAAATTTTACAAAACCTGCACTTCATACAGATACCTACTATCTACCTACCCATGACTAAGGTAGGTAGGTATCTTAGAAACCTACTCATATAACCTTTCGAGTAGGTATTGCAATATCTAAATTAATGACGAATCGTGATAATAGATTCATTGCTTAAGATAGGTACTCTTTACTTGTATAGTTGTAATAAAGCAGAGCTTATTTTAGGTTAACTCAGCGATCGGTTGAATCGAAGTTAGAATCCTGATATTTTATAAGTGTGCTTAGCATTTTTTGCATACTATGGATTAAATGTGATTTTCATCGGACTTATGAATAATCTAATCAAGATAATCAAAACACATTTTTCTATTTTTGGATTGTGAAAGTGATACCGATTGTGACTTATTTTCTGTTTAAGTCAGATGACGACCCATGTCCCTAAACGACTACGAAAAACAAATTTGGTGTAAGTGCATACGCGTGGACATGTTTCGAAATTCTCCTTGATATTGAGCTTGAATTGCTTAATGGTTAGCAATTTAGTAGATATTTAAAAAATATTTGAAGGACAATATATAGTTACCGGTCTCAGATAATATAATATTAGCGAACTAAATTTTAACTGTTGCTAAGTAATAACCTACCTAACCTATTCTATTATATGACGTATGCTGGAATCACTTATTGATATAGCTCTAATTAAAGACTATAAACGATATTATTTTGCATACAAATGTAAATAAAATGGAAGGCACGTGTTGAGTTTTTTTTTTAAAAAAAATACATGTTTTCCTTATCGATTTCGCTTATTTTCAACTGAAACTTAACGTTTTATTCTTTGACGTCGGAGCGGTACAATGGCTCAGTGAATACACGTATAGTACATATCTACCTATAAGTTCTGAGTTCATTCTGAGTGAATGCATTTTATATTTACATAGTTAGTAGGGTTTGTGACGGTGTGGGACGGAGCGACGCGGTCATCGTCCTGAACGTTCGCGGCCGCGGTGTTGGCCTCCGTTACTCGTGTGCGGCCAGGCCAGCTCGCTTTCCCCGCCGCCAAGCCGCCAAGCCGCCAAGCCGCCAAGCCGCCAACCTTCCTCAACAAACCGAACCTAACCTAACCTCGCACCGCGGCTCCTGCACGCGCCGCTTATCCGCTCTGCACGCGCACCACGCCACACAATGATAGCGTGACCACGCGACGACGTAGAGTGTAGACAAAACCACGATCCGCCATAAATAGTCGTAAATTTTATCGATTCGAAATAGTTTCTTACATATTGTTATTATTAGTTTATTCATTAAATTGACAATTATTTTATATTATGTACCAGCTAAGCCCAAGGCTTATAAAATAATTGTTTTACAAAATAACTGCACGGTTTAACGTTTTGAGGTTTAGAGTTTACGAACTACAAAAATGCGTGTGTGTGGTTACACCACGCACCTTAGCTGTAAAACTTATGTGAAGACACAAACTAAATAAACTGGTAATCGGCTAGTGGAAACGGAAGAAAATGATTCGTGGCCAGTTGCTTTAGACGACTTATAACTCCTAAATCCAACTTGTAACTTTTAAATGTATGCACAAATCTTTACTCTGCAGTGGAGTATACTAATATAAAAATGATACAATAGGTCCTTAAAATATTTACATACACGACAAAGTTAAATGATTTGCTTATTGGTCGTCTATTGTTTAAGGAGTTTGACTATATATCTATGTCTATATATATATGTTTTATTGTATATATTACTTTTTTCCATAAACACAAGATATAGAATTACATTTTTATTTAGGTACAATAAAAATTTTGAGATTAGTATGGTGGTGGCAGCTGAAACAGCGGGCGTGTCGCAGAGCGTGATTTTGCATCGTATTTATCGTTTATTGTGTCAGTGAGTTAAAAATTCTTTTAGTTCTTTATAATACAGTGATGTGGTATTGTTATACGGAGAGTGTACTTTTGGAAAAAGATCATCGGGAAATAGGTTGGCAAATAAATGCAACACATCTTATTCCATAATGATAGAGTTTTGTGCGCAGAATGGCGATTTGCGTGCAAAGGCTCTGCTCAGATCACAGAAAACTACCACTGGAGGGTTTTTTTATTGATAATGCTCAAATGGATTTGATTATAGCATTTAATAATTACTTTTTGAGTGGATTTATTTTTCCTAAAGCCAAAAAGTATCTTACTGTTATATTTATTAAAACAGTTTACTAATCGTGTTTCTATTATTTTTTCTAGCAGATTTGAAAATATACTTAGTAGGGAAATTGGTCAATAATGCAATGTCTTTTCTGTCACCTTTTTTATAAATGACATAATTTCTGATACTTTATATTTATCTGGAGCAACACCATTTGTTAGACTTAGATAAAATAAAATAGTAAGTGATTTAATAAGCAGGTCCTTATGTCTCTTTAAAACGTCTACGGGGAAAGTTATCTAGACCTGTTGACTTTTTATGCTTAAGGCTTTCAATTAATTTACAATCTTCTTCCTCTATTGTTTTGTGTGTGTGAGTGTTAATTTTTACTACATTGTTTTAATTTATTATGTATTCGATGCAGGTATAGACAATACAAGCAGCTGTAACTGATGATGTGCTGATCATTTATATCACTACCATTTACATCATTTGAAAGAAAAGGATCTTATCATGCATTTGTGATATTTTCCGGTTTCTTTGTTTATACACCCAGACCCAGCGGCTGCGGGTTCGAATATGCACATTAGTCAAACCACTTTTAAAGCTTCATTAAAAAATGGCGTCTCTTTAATCTGATTACAACAAATATCGTATTCTCCGCACCTGCCAAAAATATGTTATCAAAGAATGTTATGAACAGTTCATATTACGAACCGAATATAACATTACTCGCAATAGTAAGAGTTTCTGGCAATATATTAAATCTAAACGTAATAAATCCGATTTACCTACTATTATTAATTATGAGAACGAACAGGTGGAAAACGGTCATTCAATTTGTAACCTATTTTCAAAGTATTTTGAGTCTGTTTGTGAATCCCGATCAACTCTGCGCAAACGCATTCAATATCGTCCACTAGTGAGGGTATTACTATCGATATTCGAAATATCGAAATCGATGTAAATTTATTGACGAAATACATGAATAATATTGATCCTAATAAGGGACCGGGCTTAGATCCCATATTTGTTTAAAGGTGTTGCAAACAACTGTTACTGCCTTTGTATATTCTATTTACTAGATCCTTTAAAGACTGCGTCTTTCTCACTGTCTGAAAAAATTCATTCGTCACACGAATTTTCAAATCCGGTATCAAAAATTATATAAATAATTACCGCCCGATTTCTAAATTATCTGTCTTTTCGAGACTTAGAAAAAATAGTGTACAACCAATATTGCTTCCTCTTGTCAAAAATATAAACCCACCGAACAGCATGGATTTTTCCCAAACAGATCCACTGAAACAAATTTGTTATCATATACTGACTACATCAAAAAAATTCTGGATCAGCGCATTTAAATAGATTCCTTAACTACCGATTTTTCGAAATGTTTTGATAATATTAACCATAACATTCTTCTTAATAAATTATAGTCTCTGGGTATTAAAAGAGGTTTATAACGTTGGTTCTCCTCTTATATAAGTATCGTTGGTTATATAAATATAAATCTTTATATACCAAATTATAATTCCATCTAAAGTGCAACACGAAACCCACTTAGGCCCTTTGTTATGCTCTTTATTGTTACATGACATTATAAAATGTTTTCTCTATGCTTTGTTTACGCCGATGACATAAAAATTTCCATGCAAATTAAATCTTGGGCAGATTGTTTGAATTTACAAGAAGACCTTAACTGGTTTCTTCATACTGCGACAACATGAAGCTCTTAACATAAAAAATGCCGCTGTCACGGGAAATAATGCAAGTAATTTTGGAATATTCATAAATCGCATCTCGTTTACCTAGTGGAAGGGTGAAGAGGCGGGAAATTATTTTTAGAGGATATCTACATCTCATAAGCAAAAGATGTTATTTCTTATAAGCAAAAGTTGTTATTTGTCATACAAAAGATGTTAAAAAATAGGTATTTAAAATCATTTTCAAAAATAAAGAAATACACATTACAAATACTAAATGATATGCAAAAATGTTGATGAATGCATGAATGATTTTAAAGCTATTTTTTTCTTATTGTTAATATAATTTTAAACAATAACGTGAAATGTTTTGTATGATTTAAATCATCCTTTAAGGTAGCCACTTAAAGTTAATTTAGAAACTGTTGATTAAATTTTCATTTATTTTTTTGTTGATTAACAACTGCCTTTAAATTTGAATACAAAAAATAGTAATTTAGTACCCATCGTAAAAGCTATTATTATGCTGTTGTTATAAAGAAAATTGTTAAGTGCTTTAGATATATAATCTTTGTATGTGGTTAATGTCTCACTCTGATCTAGAATTATTGTCACTCCCGTTGTTATGACCCATGCCGCGCCGTGACCGACAAGAGTCATGACAAAGTCAAATCTATCTGTCCTTGTCTGTTCTCCAACAGATGATACCGAAGAGCGGGAAGAAACTTCGTTAAAATTGTCATTACCCATATTAATGTTATTTCTTGTTTAAAAGTAATAATGTTACATAAACAGGTGTTACCTGTGCAGGGGACGGAACATTACGAATATTTTTTTTTATTTAGGTAAAAAAAACGATTTTGCTATTTGGTACGCCAATACTTATTTATAATTAAATATTACTTATGTAGATTCAGTAATCTGCTATAAAGCAATTAGCGTGTATGCAAAAAATTTAATTACGTGACAGGAATAAAAAAAACCAAATAGGTAGGTCCTACCTAAAAATGTGAACAGTAATAAATATTATTTTTTTTTGACGAGCTATTTTCTGCTAAACTCTTATTCCTTTCTAAGACTAGTGTTATTAAAAGGAATGGTAGAGAAATATTACCACTACATACTTAAGGGATTCCGATTAATTCGGATTAATTCCGATTGGGAGAGCAGTCGAATTATTAAATTCCATTTCCGCGGAGATTGATATATTTGTCTGTTCGCCAAATAGGATTAAAAATCTGCTTTCTATTACACCTTTGTGAGATCAGCTTGAATGATTTATTTGTTATTGTTTGCCTGGAGGCATTAATTCAATTTTTAACGTTGTATTTTTCCTAATTAGTTCTAGTTATTTTTTGTTTTTTATTATTTTTAATGTTATTTTCTTTTAGTAGTTTTATTTTTTACTTTAATTGTAATGTGTACACGGGGAAACCTATTCATTAAATTAAAAAATAATCTTATTACTTTTACTAATTATTTGGTATGCATTATTATTAATGTTCCTAACAACGCTGATTGTACAGAGTTATCTACCCAATATTATCATTAGGTTTCCTAGTATTTCTACACAATTAAGATGAGTAAGTAGGTCGTAGGTGGGTTTTTTACATTCTATTATTTGTGTTGATAAATAACCAACGATCTTTTAAAACTTGTATATACGGCATGTCATATGAATCGTCGTTGTAAAAACCCGACACCGACGATTCCCCCCGCCGTTCCGCGCGTCCACTCACCCCACTCAACCATGCAAGTGATACGCGAGGAGTGTACTCGACGCAAAGTGGCGTACTTGGCGTGGTGCGTTTTTCGTAAAAAAATATCCAATAAAAATAAATGATATTTTCTTTAATTGATGCAAAAATAAAAATTTATAAAATATTTATATATTATATTCTAGGTTATATGAAATTATTTTAGTAAGGCAATAAGGAAACTGTGGCCACCACAATCTTGTATCTGATATTATCTAACCATATTTTTTCAAAGCTCGTTGAATTTTCTTACGAAATGAAATTATTATCGAACGAATCAGCCATTATTAAAAAAAGTTACATAAATAATCAGGGAAACAATCATATATTTTTTCAAATAAAACAGAAATTTCGTGAAATGGTAGGTGCCTAGTACATGGGGTTTTATTGGCATGCATCAGAGCCTCGTTGTTTTCCTTGCTTCCCCCAAGCAATACCTATCTTCCCTTCTCCAAAAGGAATCTGTGTGTCGAGCCAGTTGACGACACGTGTTGGGTTCTAGGGTCATGACCCAAAAATGGTTCATTCTTCGCTTTGTCAGCATCATATTGTGCCGGCATACAATGACACATGTACCTCATATTATGTACCCGCGTAATATGCATACCTTAAACAAAAGAAAATATTTTTACTGATCGTAATTCAGCCATCTTTTGGTGCCTACATAAACGTTACACAACAAGAACATATTTTACACCGATAGAAGTTAAATATATTTTACTATTTTTTTTCCTATTTATTATACACCTTTAGGTATGTATGATGTTGCCAGGATAGTATTATTAAAAAACTCGCACATAGTTTTTTTTTTAAGTACTTCGATCAACAAAAGTGAATAAGTAGCGTTAATATTCTGAAAAGATAAGATATTTTTTTAAATAAATATTTAAAAATTAACGATTCAAAAGTTTCGGCTGGTGGTATAGATATTATTATTATTTTTTTTTGTGAATCAGCTGGCCTGCGCTTTCACAACTTTATTTCGAACAGCTCCAATGCTGACCTGAATTCAGAAACTTTATCTAATTTACCCATGTAGGAAGGAGCTCGCAATAGCCAATCTTATGTTTAACGTGTCTAAGAAAACTGCATTACCTACCCGTTGATGGGCGGTTTGATCTTGAAGTGTAAAACTGGTCTCGCTACTTGTTTTTACTTGGTAATTTACCTGTGCGTATCACACTAATCGGTCGTATCAAAATATCAAATTAATGACATTTCGCAGGCTCACTTCGGATAGCAGCAAACTACGCAGCAATTCGTTATGAACTTCGGATCAATAAAAGTGGGACAAACGCAGACAAACCGTACCATCCCTTTCGCACCCGAAATAGAATCGAAAGTGATCGTAAAACCGTATCGCCCTATCCCCTGCCCTCTCGGAACGACCCTTTTCGCCGAGGGTCGCAACGACCTACTTAAGTCGCCTATTCCCGGGACGTGAAAACTCTCCCCCCAACCCTTCCCGATTTACCCTCTTGGAATGGGGCGTCAGGGGCCTATGACCTCCGACATTTTGCTGATGCGCACTTTGGGCACTCTTGGGTACCTACCTGGAAGGCGAAGCTACGGAGACTACCAACGATCTTTTAAAACATATAGTTACAGCATGTCATACAAATCGTCCTTGTGAAAATCCGACACCGGTAGATTCCCCTTGCCATGTTGGATCGAAACTTATCGGGATGACATATGCGAGCAAGCGAGACGAATGATACGCGAGGAGTTTAATCACCTCTAAGTGGCGTAATTGAGCATGGTGCGTTTTTCACCCTCAGTTGCCTTTTAAAAGATCGTTGGAGACTATAGTCCAAATAGCAATAACCTACATTCTGAAAGATACATTTAATTACTGATAAAATATTCTCGTTTATATCATTTTAATTTGATTTGAGTAAAAGGGCGACTAGTAGAGTTTAGTTAGTTAATATTCCTAACTGCCTTGCTAAACACAAACTCCCGCTGTCTGATAAGTAAAAGTCGGGACTTTGAACTCAGTTTATAATTTTACCCAATTGAATACTCAATCTTCTACTTCTATTACTACCTACTAAAAAAATATAATTTTAACTATGTGTTAAAATATGTATGAAGTATGGGTACCATTACAATGTTCAATTTAAAAATATAGAAAATATACATACTAATAATTATTAATTTTCACTCGGCGCCAATCCAAATTGTTAGAACAAGGCGTTCAGTGAGATAAAAATCCTTAAAAAATACGTTAAAAATATATTTATAAAAATTATAAATATACATATATACAGCGAAAATATACAGCGAATTAAATAGCATAAATTAAATTCTAAAAATATTTTATTTATTACTTTTGGTAAACATTTCATAGGTTTTTTCTTATAAAAAAAAATGTACTAAGAAAAGTGGTTCTCTCTTTATCACCGAAAGTATAAGGTTACCAAAAGTATGTGTGGAATGAGATTACCGTCTACTTAGGTATCGTAATGTGGTGTCTTTATATTTCATTATTTTGCTCTTTCTTATTTTCTATTAAGTTCAAAATATTTTATATACTCCATTTTAAGTGTATTTCTTTGCAAGTATTGTCATTTTATTATTTTTTTATTTACTGGGTGGGAGATGACAACTGTTGGGCGTCACCTAACCTAACCTAACCTAGCTGTAAGACGTCAGGTTCTGGTTAAATAATTTACTACTACTAAACAATCTATATAAGTAGTTGATATTTGATGCTAACTACAGGGTATCATAGTCATTATTGATTAATATTTGCGGGTTGTGCAGGTTTTTAAAAGGAAAATATATTCAAGAATCTTTTATAGATTATTAAATTTTAAAAATGTATACCCTAATCCTTTGTTTCTAGAAGTACCTGTGGGGTAAATTGGTTTTAGGAAAATTAGCATTTAGGAAAATTGGTAAATTAAGATAAAACTTATTAGCATTAAAAATTATATTGAGAAAATGTGATATTATTAAAAAAATTGTATTGATATTAACATACAGCAATTGTAAGATAAAATATTATTATTATGCCAGGAGTAATTTTGATTTTCACACTGGGTTGCAATAATGAAACAGGTAATATACAAATCAAATACAATTACTTTAGCCCAGAATAATGGTGTTATGGTGTTGGTGGTGGTGTGTAATGGTGTTATGGGGTTATGGTGGTGGTGTTAGTAGCATTTTTTTGATAAAATGAAGTAAACTAGTGGTCGTAGCCCAGTCGTGTAGGCCAAATGAAATGTTTTATTACAAGTCAAAGTGTTTATCTCCGTAAATTTCACGTAATTATGTAATATTTATCACTTTACATATGATTGTTAAGTTTACCAAAATGTTAATATACCAATCGTACATAGTTTAGCCGACTCTTTAAATTGAGTATACAAGCCGAGGATTCTATCCCGAATCTTTCTACATTTTTGTCCTTATATTCCTATGAAAATTAATGTATTTCGTAAACAGTAAGTTGGTGGGATAGCTTAAAATAAATGTGTTATGCATGAAATTTACATAGATACATATAAAAATATAAATAGTAATATATTTAGAGTTATGTCTGTATCATTAGGTAAATATAAAAAGTTTTCATTTTATTTTTTCAATTAATATATATAGTATTTATGTACTACCAAGACAGTATGATAAAATTATTAAAAAATTTTACTTATGTCTTAAAGAAATCAGTTTAGGTTTCTATGTTTTATAATATTCATATTTTGAGAAGTAAAAATTTAAGTTGCCGATAATAATTTTAAAAAATTTGGTTATTTTAATTTTAGGGAGACATACAGCGTAACTTAATTTATAAAACAGTAAATATATAGTTATTAATTTGGTTTGATTCATTTAGATGAATCCACTATTTTAAAGAAAGTCTTTTCCTGAATGAGTACTCTAATCCGAGAACATTAGTCTAAGAATTTATTCAACACAATAATTGTAATCCAAGATTGTAGATAATAGTAAAAACGTGGTGATTGGGTGTTTTTAACTGTTTAACAGTTTTCAAAAATGTTCAAAAATTAATTTTTACTTCCATGCATTCCAAATCTTCTCAAAAAAAGCAATTTCGTTAACATCTGATATTCTGCGATGTTCTCTTTTTATAGACGTGTTCGCGTCAAAATCCTGTGTGCATTTAAAAGAAAGATTAGTTAGAGTGTTTTAAAGTTATAAATAAATAAATTCTCATGCATTTTCGGATTAAATCCGTCGTTATTCTTTAATCGCCCAATAATATAAATTATGAAAGGTCCAAGCTCCCAAGCGACGGACCCAAACGCAATAAATGTATTATTCGGTGGGTACGAGAGGTCAACGACCTGCGTCGGGTGCATGTGAGAACACGAGAGAGGAGAAAGATGCTGTGTTTTGGGAGTGCCCCTCGCGCCTGGTATCCCCCTCCCCCCCCGCCCCCCGCCCCCCGAACCCTTCCTCCAGAACCCGCGCTCATGTTGAGCAGTTGAGCACGTGGCCGAGGACAAGAACCTTCCTGCCCTGGTCGAGGCGTGTCGACTGACACGTGCGCTGCATTGGCTGCATCTAATCGCACGTTGTGAAAAACACGTCGCCTTCATTAATTCCACAATTTTCCTGAAAATCAGGATATATTTAAAATCACTACTGTCCTTTCGGGAGGTTGATCTATATCAATAATCAAACATTTATCAGTGAAAAATATTGCAAAAATGTTTCTCCGATACGAGATAAACCAGAAAAATAAAGTAGTATTTAATCCAAAGTTAATCAAAGTATGGAATTTGTCGGGGTTTCGGTATTAAATATATTTTTCTACGAGGCCGATTTAGTTGTCGATATACAAAGATTAACTCTCAAAGGGTAGTAGTGATAGTGCTGGGAGATTGTCAAGACATTCAAATCTAAATGATGTTCCTTGAAGAGCTTTAAGCACAGCCGAATACCCATCCATACGGGAGCCTGTAGGCCTCTTCAGGGTCGATGGAAAGCGTCCAGGCGGGATGACTTTAATTATGTGGTCTAGGGAACGAGCTCTTGTTTGGGATGCTACCTGCGTCGACACAATGGCAGCTTCTTTCATCAATCAGACTAGTGGAAGCCTCCGCAGCAAATGCCGCCGCTCGTTTAAAGCATAATAAATATGAAGAAATTAAAAAAGTTATGAATTTTAGCTTTCTCTCTAGAAACCTTAGCTCTTGGAGTGAAGAAACAATAAAATTTATAAATGTAATTGGTTCAAAATTAAAGAGTATTTGTGGTAACCCTCGTTCTGGAAGGTTCCTTAAGCAACGTGTCAGCATTGCGATTTAACGAGGAAATGCCGCATACGTATTAGGTACATTTCGAGACATAAACAATTTCCCAAAATAATTTAAACGAAATATATTATTTAATTGCATAGTTTTGGAGATGTTTTATGACATTTTTTTTGTCTCTATATTAAATTAATTATACAACCCAATTTTGAAATAATAAAAAAAAACCTTCAAAAACAACTTTCTCGTAACGAACTCAAACTTAATAATAGTAAACGTACATTAACAATATCCATAAAACAATAAATCTGGTTAGGATAGCATAAAAAATCTATAAATTAGTAGGTACACTATTTTTACTATTTAATATTTATTATATTAATTTTTATTATATTATATTATTAAATATATTTCATAAATACTTAGATATTTTTTAGAAATCTAAACTCTACATCTCTACAAAACTAAATAGACACAGGGGGCGTGGAAGACAAAGTTTTAGTGTAGGGTTTTATCTGTTTATTTTTTTCCCCTTGTTACGTTGAATTGACACGCAATTTCTACTTTGAATTAGATGCAATTAAATGCATGACGTGATTTGCGAAGCGTAAGAGTTAGCTGCATTGCGCCGGTCAATACTGTCGTTGAACCTAGCCACAGAGCGATGAATTCAAAATACGTTTGCTTTTCTTTATTCATTTTGGAGCTTTTTGTGTGAACGAGAATGAATTTGTTCCCACAGAGGGCCGTCTTACATATTATTACAATAATCATGAAGACATTAGCTAATCACGAGATTAGCTGATGTCAAAAGCGTATTATGACAGAAACTATATTGTTTTTTAGAAAATTAGTCAGAAAGGTAAAAATCCTACACATTCCGGTCTCAAATATTATAACAAATGCATTCCGACGGTTCGACAATTTTTACAATATTAGTAAAAGCTACCAAAAAAAGTAGGAAATGTGACTACTATACTGTGTTACCTGCCCCATCATCTGTACTAAAGAAGGCACTTTCTTCCTGTTCAAGTTTTAGGCAAATTAGTTTTGCATTGAATGATTTCGGTTGTTTCTATTTGAGGGCGACGGCTTTCTTTTGTCCATCGAGAAATTATCACAGAAAATATTCTATCAACATTTGCTTTAAGACCAGGATGGCATTGAGACACATCGAAATTAATCTGCGTTCTTCAAAATTAAATTTCTTGCAAGGAATAAAGCTATTGTGCATATTTTTTTTTAACCCACACCATCATTTTTATGTTTTTCCACAACGTCTTTAAGGTTTATATAAATAAACCTTAAAGAATAATCAGAGTTATTGCAGATAGTTTGAATAATCAAAGGAACTATCTGCAATAACTATACCCTTTTCTCTAGATAACTTATTATCTTTCAACATTTTACCATTGCAGTCAGGCAACAAAATTCATCCTTCCGTTTTTACTCTTTATCCTTTATATATATTTATATATAAATTCATTCGTTGAATGAATGTTCAATATAAATCACTCATAAAATCATCTCATTTCACCACCATCCTTCATCGTAATCACAAATCCATTATTTTTATATTTGTTGTTAAAATATCATCCTTTCCTTATTTCATCTAATTAGATGGTTACATAATATTTGACAATATTATACACTAAAGAGGACAGGTGAGAGTTAAAAATGCATTTTTATAAAACTCAGCGCTGGGTTCAAACCGACATCCTGCGCTCTCAAGTACAGGACCTCTTTAGAACCTTTATAAATATTATGCTATCCAGCACTTTATCAAAAAATTAAAAAAATATTCAAAATTTTTCAATATTGTCAAAGATTGTGTCATTTATCTTTCCAGGCGATTTGCCGCTATTAAAAAACAATCATCAAATATAAGTTATGTATATATATATATATATATATATATATATATATATATATATATAGATTTGATGATATAATATTTTTTAAGCTTTCGCCATTCGGCGTCGTCAGAAATTTAAAAAATCATATATATATATATATATATAGATTTGATGATTATGATTTATTTAAGCTTTCGCCATTCGGCGTCGTCAGAAAAAATATGAGAGATGACGTTTAAAATGCAACCTTCATAAATTCGAAAATCGCATTTTCAACTAAAAGATAAATATATCCAGCCACTACAATTATTATTATATAATTGCAGTTTTGCTAGATAAATCAATCAGTATTATGAAATGAAACTAGTTTCTTAAATGAATATATCAAGTATCACGCGTTAAATGCTGTTAAGTTAGTTTAATTTTGTCTATTTAGACCTACAGACCTGCAAGCGCCCAAGACCCAAATATGAGAGAGTTCCCATGTCTTTAAATCAATTTCGCGGGCAAAGACTTCAAAACTTTTACATTAAAGCAAGCATCGAAATCCCTGCCGTGAGTTCTCGCGTGAATTGCAACGGGTAAAGCGGAAAGTAATTTGTTACAGGATAATCTATGATTATTAATTCTAATGTTTAGTGGCGTCGTAGTTTCACATAAAACATAAAACATAAAACGCATCACAAAACTTACATAGAAGTTGATATACAACGTTTCTGGTGGTGCACGTTATGTTTGTGGTAATTTTAAATATATTTTTATTGTTCGCGCTTGAAAATTTATCGTCTCTTACAATAATTTTGCATGTTTTACAACGAGGTTTTTTACATATATATATACTACATATATATTTAAATATGTTAAACTAAAGGTGTTTACCTATTTTAACATAGAAATCATCTAATTAACGGTATTTAAACAATACATTTTACTATTTTACTATATCTTAACGATTTGCACGTAATGTGCATTTATTTTACACTTTTCTTTTCTTTTTAGCCATGACGATTCATTTTCATATAAACTACGTTGAACGTAAGTTATTCTTGTAAATATCCATTAAACCATTCACTTCTCATTCATTATACGTCATATTCGTTACATTTTCACGCTTTTTTTCATAGTTATTGTTTAATTTTTAAATCATTTATTCACTACTTTAATGAAAGTTTGACCGTATTGCATATCGCACAGATAGGTAGGTGAGAGTGAAAGACTTTCATAAAATACAGGCCTGTATTTAAACCAGCGTGCATTACCTCAAGCGATGCAACTATCTGTGCTTTCGGTATTAATTTTTCTTTGAACATTCTGGCTATATATTTTATTTGCAAAAAATTTCAATCCTTAAAATATTAAAAAGCATTCGTATTTTCCAAATATCAGTACTGTCAAACTTTTATATATGTTAAACTAAAGGTGTTTACCTATTTTAACATAGAAATCATCTAATTAACGGTATTTAAACAATACATTTTACTATTTTACTATATCTTAACGATTTGCACGTAATGTGCATTTATTTTACACTTTTCTTTTCTTTTTAGCCATGACGATTCATTTTCATATAAACTACGTTGAACGTAAGTTATTCTTGTAAATATCCATTAAACCATTCACTTCTCATTCATTATACGTCATATTCGTTACATTTTCACGCTTTTTTTCATAGTTATTGTTTAATTTTTAAATCATTTATTCACTACTTTAATGAAAGTTTGACCGTATTGCATATCGCACAGATAGGTAGGTGAGAGTGAAAGACTTTCATAAAATACAGGCCTGTATTTAAACCAGCGTGCATTACCTCAAGCGATGCAACTATCTGTGCTTTCGGTATTAATTTTTCTTTGAACATTCTGGCTATATATTTTATTTGCAAAAAATTTCAATCCTTAAAATATTAAAAAGCATTCGTATTTTCCAAATGTCAGTACTGTCAAACTTTTATATATGTTAAACTAAAGGTGTTTACCTATTTTAACTTAGAAATCATCTAATTAACGGTATTTAAACAATACATTTTACTATTTTACTATATATATATATATATATTTTTACGAGTTATTTATATATATATATATGTGATGTATTTTTAACTATTTAATACGAGTACGAGTAGTATACATGTCGAACACTCTAGGCATGATGTATCTAATATTGCATTAAATAAATTTTTGTCTTCACAAAAATTGCTCCAATTGAAAATTGAAAATTGCAATTCCTATGCATTAAGTTGTTCTTGGAAATAAACTTTTACTTTACTTTACTATCCTTCGAAAGGATAAAAGGATAAAGCGTAAGAATAATAAGGTTGCAGTAATTACTGAGGATGAAAGAAACAAGAAAAGACAAATATTTTTTTTTTTTTTTTTTGCTTTTTTTGCGTGCCTATCTGTAATCAGTCCTTTGGACTATAATCAGATGTGTTGAGCGATCACAACATAAAAGGATCACATGATGAGCGATCACAACATATCGCTCAACACAAAAGACAAATATGGAGGATACAAAAGCAAAAACAGAAACGTCAGTGGACAAACATTCCAGAAAACTGAAGAAGAAGAAAAACCTCAACGAAAGTTTTTTAAAATTCGTTATAAGAAATTAAAGGAAAATTATAAAAAAGCTCTTTTCGCATTAAAACAGCTAAAAACAACGATTGTGACATTACGTCAAAGATATAGAGAAGAAAAATAGAAAAATGATTGAAGGAACGGAGTATTTAAAAGTAAGGGAAGAAGTACTTGAAAACGTATTGTGCATAAAAAATGCAATCCATCCGATAAGAGAAAGATTGCCCTAAATAAATCTAGTAGAAAAAATAAAACAGCCCCAATTATGTTGCCCATTGTCTATGAGTTTATATAAGTTTGTCGCGAGATCATTATAAAAAGAAAAACTATTCGCGATCTATTTATATGGAGGGATTTTTTCGAAAAAGTGAAATTTTGCTATAACTTTTTTAGTATATAAGATATCGAGGGCTTCTTTTCCCCCGTTACATAGTGTTTGATCCTGATTATAAATTAATAAATTAATTTAAAAAAATTAATAAATCAACCTTAATTTCAAACAAAAACTTTATTTTATAGTTTTTATTTGCTTTTCGCTGTGTGTATATTTCAAAGAAAGGTAGAAATACATAAATATAAAAGTCTAATTACGATTCGTCTACTTAATTACAATTTGTCATTTCTGAGAGTTCTAGACGAATGGTTTTAAGAGGAATCGTATTAAACCAATTTTAATAAGCCGAATTTTATTGTACTCTTTTTCTATTGTATTGTAATTTTATTCTCCTTTGCGTCAAAGCTCACCTTTAAACCCCGATAACTCGTTAACGCTTTCGAATATTTAGTCAGTGTTTGTAATACCCGAATGTGTATACTTAATACTATATACTATCAGCCTTATCGCTTATCGTCATCGATATAGAAAGGTCTTATTGTTCATTTCTGGCAACCATAAAGCACCTTTGAACGCCCATAACTCGTTAACAATTCCGAATATTTAGTCAGCTAGAATGTGTACTACGATTAATACTATAATCACGACCTCTCACAGCTTTTAGAATCATCCTAGACCAAGATGAGATGTAATTCAAATTTAAATTCAAAGTTTTTAATAAATAAAATAACTATACACTAAATATTAAAATAAAATACAATATCCAAATATAAAAATTGATAGTTTAGAACAGATTTCAATAAAAAAAACTTTTTTTTATAACTGGAAATACAAGCGTTTTTCAAAATACACTCCTCGTGTACTCTAAAAACTTATTAAAAAAGATTGGAGATTGGTTTATTACAACGATCTTTTAAAACATGTTTTAAAAGATCGTTGGTTTATTATATTAACTTGGAGATTGTCACCTTTGTTACAGTCGTAAACAATTGTCATTTTCCTAACTGTAAAATATACTGACATGATTTGTGGATTTGAGGTTCGTCATATTTGACTACTGTAGATTGTAAAGTTTGGTTGATTTTCATAACATTTTTCGAAATAAACAATATGAGCTTTACCTAGCCAGTAAAGAAAATTTTAAACCATCCTAAAACTTTATTGAAATGGTACTAGATCTCATTAAAACGTGATTACCTTACGACGGAGATTAAAATGATTAATTAATAATATTAAATTGTATTGATTGGCAACAAATATAGTTGCCAATCATACATATTGCCATTTTGGAATAAGAAGAAAACGGTCTACAGAACTGACTTTTACGCTCTTGACAGTTTTGTTAACCAATAACCTTACATTTTCAGAATTGTGGTCTTATAAATTGTAAACGTTCTTTTCCTTGTCAAATGTATAACTAAATGAATTTTGAAATAATAAGTAAAGTTCTTGTGTGAAAAATATCCAAAATGGGTGGTGGTGATCTGGTAATATAATATTCTTGCTCAAATTATATTTTTGACTATGATCTCACTGTCATATTTGGTTAACACGCATTACATTTCTTTTATAGAATACTAAGAAATCTTGGCATCCGAGTACATTAAAGAACCAAGAAAGGGTTTGGAAAGCAGAGCAAGCCGCAGCCTGCGAGAAAAGAAGGATTAGTGATCTAAGGCGAGAAATTGACGAAGAGCGCTCGAGGGAAGGTCTGGTTGCTCTAGGACAAAGCTCTGGGACGCTTAAGGACAGCGGCGACAAATTGGATTGGATGTACAAGGTTTACATACCCTTAATTTTGAGAAAATTTTCAATTTAAATGCTTTTCCTTTGTTTTAATTTTTAAGTAAGTACGTAATATTTGATACGAATGTGCTCTTATCAGCAAGTATAAAATTAACAATTTATAAATCATTAATATCGAAAAAGCAAAGGTTTCTATGGTATTTTGTATTAATGTATGTTTGTACGAGCTAATCCCCAGAGCCAATAACTTTTTTTTTATATTTTAATAAAATTATACAATTGACTACAGATCATGGTATTCCACAGATCATAGTTCTTGCCGAATTGCAAAATAGTTATTTTGAAGAGAGGCCTCGCCGGCGAAGTAGTCAGAGCAGGCTACTTCGACCAGAACTGGTTTTTTCCCAGACGTGAACCAACTTCGACTATTAATTAAGACACAGAATTCAATGCCCTATTCTCATAGGCTTTGTAGCATTATTCTAACAAAATCAGGGCCCAGATTAGCAAACAAAAATTGAATTCTATTCTGCACTTTTTTCATATTTCGCATGAAAAAGGTTTTTATTCTTGGTGCCAATGTCCCCTCTAAAATAATCAGTCTTATTTTCTTAGCATTAGAGCATTTTATTCTACTATTTTTTTATTTGTATGCAAATGCAATATATTTATAGGCGTTATCTGGGGAATTTATCTTCCTATGAAAGTTTGGCTCCAATATTGTAGGTCATGAATACGGTGAGGCAGAGGGTTGGCTGTAGGGTGTGGTAACTACTAATTTTAGTTTTCATTATTAGAACTTGTGTCGTCGAATTTTTGTGAACTTTATGAAATCTTAATGAACATTGGCAATGATATTGTCAACGGCAACATTTGTAGCCAATTACTTCAAAGGTAAATTATAAACGAAGGAATCAACTCTGGTTGTATGCTAACAAACCAAAATACCAAAATAATCTTTAAAAATTAATAAACATATTAATTTTCTTATTTCTTTTGTTTGATGTTAAACTTATGAATAATCTTCATTTAGATATCTTCTTTTGTAATAATGATATTGAAAATTTCTTTTAAAATCCTATAATTTTTTGACTTAATTAATCCACTCCATGTTGGATTGTTCCAAACAATGCAACACACCCATCTTAAATAGAGTCCGAAATATTTTTCTGTGCAGAAAAGCGGTTTTCCATTTAGACACATGAAAAAAACAGTGACCATTAGTACCAATCCCGCATGGGTAGGCAATCTGTTGTGGAGGGAGGGGTGGTGAGAGATCCCTAGCGCCGCAGGCAAAAAATGGGCCTTTATGTAAAACTATGGGTAAAAATAGTTCAATATTTTTAAATAATGTCAATTTTTATCAGGCTGAGTAAATAATTTTACATTGACTTACTAAAGTATTTTTAGTATTCATTCTCTACTAAATAGATCACTCATGAAACTGAAGATAATATTATAGAGGAGACTAATATAATATTATAGCCATCAAAAAATTGGAATTAACTTAATATAGTACATCCAGAAAGAATTAAGGATATCTCTAGCGGTTTTGAAAAAATGTATGTGTTTTAAACAAGGAAATGTTATTGAAAACAAGAGAGATTAAAAAAAGTTAATGAATGTTATTAATTTCCACAAAAAATCTCCAATATAAGTATTAAAGTCATATGTTTCGATTTTTGTGTTTTGGCTGACCACACAAAAATTCAACTTTAAGAAAATGGAATCAAATTCATTAATCGTAATTTCTAACCATTTTAAATATCGGCATTTTTTTTAAATACTTTAACATCAAACGTCAGATTAAATGAAGTAAGTAGAAAACAGGTGCGTCATAGTCCGCTTCTAAGGGCCGTTACGTAGTGATGCAGACAATTTTTGCATTTTTTTTTACTTGCAGAGAATTAGCCACGCTTGCTCGATATAATAATTTACTGTATTTTTTACTGTTTTATCAAGTTAATATGAAATATGTTTTATCTACTTAGGTTGTTTATATTGTGTAGCATAATAATTATTTTTTCTGTGTAGGTTTCCTTTAAGCTTTTACAGATGGTTCTGCACGCTCCTGTGAATAAATGTGTTCATTCCAACCATTTACAAATTGGTTCAAGAGAGGTCTGTTCTTTATAGATTCAGTCCAGCTCATAAAACAAAATTAGCCTAATTTGTGTTATTTTGTATTGCATATTCAAGAAGTGGTTATTTTGTCTACCAATACCACAAAAGGGTTAATAATACTAGAGCTCTTACCTAAATATTGTAATGACTCAAAAAAAAAAACATACCCTGATAGTGACTGACTGTGGCAAATTACGGTCTCTCTAGTTGATTTACCTACATTTAAAGTTTTTGTTAGAGGGATGGTAGTGAAAATGGTGCTACATGTGATTTGTGTATGGTTCAAAGAAAAAGAATAAGTAATCCGACTCGTTCTTTAAAAGTCATATAACATTTAACAGCTTGGTCGTTTCGACCATTTAAAGTTGGCATTGCAAGTTAGGACCTAATTTTAAATCAGGCAAATTAGTCAAAGTTGTATGTCGAAACACAATCTCTCACACTAAATAGCTCCTATTTGAATTATGACATTCAATTCTTTAGCACTATTAAATTGGCCAGAGTTGCATAAAATGAAGATGTGTATACTTGCCTCTTTTTCGATCTTGAGAAAACAATGACTCGGTGTAAAGAGATCCCAAACTAATGAACAGTTTTACATGGTTGTTAATGATGTAGGTCATTAATGAATGAACAGACAAGAACAAAGTAACCTTTTTTTATCATTATCCAAAAGGTGTTCGCCGCAGTCCTCCTTCCTCTCGGGTTATAATGACCATATCCGCCAAGCAATACAACATTGTGTTCATAATGATTTAGCAGGAGGAGGTCATTAAATAACAACATTTTGGTATATGGTGTAACGGTGTAGTTGTCTTTCACTTTGTGGTTAGTACAAGCGCTTCACATTATGTGAAGTGCTTGTACTAACTAATATAGAAAACAAAATGTTGTTAGCCATTTTCTTCAAATACTGGTAATGATATGGATGCAGTATATTGTTGTGTTTGAGTTGGGTTATGAGATAGGATGCTGTACAGTGTCTCTGCCCTTCAATCTATTTGGTGTAGGTGCTTGTGCTACTGAAATTAATTTCCTTTGATGCTATTAATTCTCATGATCTATTTTTATCTTATTCTAGGGCCCACATGAGACTGTTGACCGTGAGGAATATTTGCTTGGAAAGAAAGTTGACAAAAATTATGAAAAACTATCAATAGAAGGACAACAGTCTAAGGCAACTTCTTATTCGGTTCCCAAGAAAAATCATGTTGAACACGAATGTATTCCATTTTCAATAAGGAATTTCCGAGGTGATAGTCTTGGATCTAAAGAAATCCAAGTTGATATGGCTAGAAAAATTATGGAAGACCCATTAGTAGCCATAAAAAAACGTGAACTGGAATCTCGAGCCCAGTTACTCCAAAACCCTGTCAAACTTAAAGAACTCACGAGGCTATTAAGAGAAGATCATGACAAAAAGAAACGAAAAAAAGATGAAAAGAAAAAAAAAAAAAAGAATTTTGATTTGGATTTAAAGCTCGCAGAGAAACTCAAATCTCTCAAAAATAAAGATAATATAGACATTGATTTCCTTCTTTCCGCCAAACGAAAAACTTCTAGAATCAAAGCAAAACAGATAAAAAGGGAAAAGTATAAATCTGAAAGCAGTGACGAATCGGACTCTGAAAATGAATCAAGTAGAAGCAAAAAAGAGCTGAAAAAATCATCAAAGTCAAAAGATCGAAATTCGAATATGCTTTCAAATAATGACAAATATTTATATGACTCGGACTCTGCTGGAGAAGGTAGGAGTAATGAAAGAAAGAGCAAAAAACATTCAAAGAGTGATAAAATCTCAAGAGATAATAACCACTCAAGAAAACATTCAAAACATCAAAAAAATTATGACAAATACTACCAAAAAACTGAGCACAAGGACAATTACGAAAAAGATCACAGGTCTCATAAAAATAAAGAATCTTCAAAAAATATATTAAAACGCAAACAATCATATGATTCGGATGAAGGTAAGGGAAAACATAAAAAGTATTCTGATGAACTAGACCACACTAAAGTAAAACAAAATTATGGGGGTAGTATTAGCAACAGAGGTGATGTACCTGCCGAAATACCTTATAGGAAAAATTATGGTCTCACCAGAGCAGATGGTTCGAAGGTGGATTTGAAAGCAAGCAGCGATTATGATAGAAGAGTAGACAAGGCTGTAAGTAACAAACAACTCAATGACAAGAAAGTATTTAAGAAGCCCGAACAAAATAAACTTACTAAGGTAGAAAAGGAGGCTAGATTAAAGGAAATGATTGAAAATGCATCTAGAAGAGACAAAGAAAGAGAGAGCAATATTTCCCGTTACCGCGAACAGGATAAAAGACAGGCAAAGAGAGACCAAGTTGATGAGTATGATAAATCCTTTATTGAAAAGCAACTGCGAAAAACTGCAAATTTGGAAAGTGTTGAAAGTAGAATAAAATCGAATATTAATAATATTCAAAGGTCTAGGAGAGATATGGATACAAACTTTGCAAAAAGATAATGTAATGAGTTCATAGAGCGTTAATATTGTTTAATTTTAATACACTATACAAATTTATGAATCTATGGATTAACAATGGTTTGAAAATATTAAATCTACTTAATATTAGTCTTGATCAAAACTTAATGAGTCACTGCCTTAGTTTGAGTACATTTAAATTAGAAAGAATAAATCCTAATTATTTTAATTTCTTCCTGAAATAATTTGAAGTTGTCCTTTCGAATGTCAATCCAGTGGAATTTTTTCTTTTACAATCTGAAACATTAAACAAACCTTTTACAATAAAATTAAAAGTAAAGCACACTCAAAATCAAACATCCCTTTTGGAAGGCGGTGTAGGAAGAAGGTACAATAAAAGTACAAACTGCTTTCTACCAAAATAAGAGTATAAATAATATTATGTTTGAAATTTGCAATCACAGTTAGTCCTGGATTATTATAATATATTTTTCACCGTTTATTCAAAATAAATATTATTTTTAAAATATTTATAATATCGTCTTTTTGAAACACTCTATATTACAGTTAAACATTCAAGTAATTCTTTTTTTTTCCTATTATAATGTACCAATGTATTTATTTTTTATAACTATAATAATATTAATCTAACTGAACGTATTTAACCATGTTTATGTTTACCGCGAATAATATAATTATTGCAAATCCTTGGACAACATTCTGTTCTGTTATAGTGACTTAGTTTTTATTTCCGAACCCATATGTCCACGTTTTGATGTCACCCAAATCCATTTTAATCATTTTTGGAAAGACATCTGCATGTAAGCCTGTAAACACAACAGCAACAAAACGCAGCCACAAAATGACTCCAGATTTTTGATTTAGATTTGTACTGCCTTCGCAAGAGGCCAGATGAAAATAAGTGAATTCTAAAATCAGCAAGCTGACCAGGCTCTAAAATGTTCAGACGGAGGTGGAAAAACACAGTTGTAATCAATTGAATTAGAGATATATCATGTATGAAACAAATGTAGATTTTAGTTCGTTCTACAAAAAGTATAAGGTTGTTGTCTAGACAAATATCTCAAAATAAGGTAGAGGAAATGATATTTTTAATGTTAGGAATGGTTACTTTTAATAATATTATTAATACAACAATTATAATAAATATGTGCTAAACATGATTGTTACATGGCTTACAAGTAAATGTGCCTACATATACACCGTGTCCCAAGACCATTCCCAATAAAAAAATCCTAATCACCCCTGCGATTTTGAGTGTTATTTGTAAAGAATGTATATCAAAATTCATTATGTTTTCCGAGGTCTTTGTTGTAAGCACAGAGCACACAGCTGTGGCTCTCATTGCGAGCCGATAACTTAGACAAGGTCAGATCATTGATTGATCTCAGATCATTGATCATTTACCGTATCGAACACAGTTTCGAACAAACTAAAATGTTTATAATATTTATAAATATTTAAAGTAACATTTATACATGTGCTTCATCAAAAAAAAGTTAGGAGTGTAATATTCTTATTCTCAAATAAATAAAATATAATTTCAGAATGTTGCTGCCTTTCTGAACAAGGCTAATGAAATGACCACTTGGAGTAGGCTTTCTTTAACGAACCTTGAATGCACTCTTAATATGGTTCTTAAGTCACATAAAGAACTTAAAATTCTGATCTTCCAATTTGGTACCTGTTAATAAAAAGAGATACTAACTATCTTTTAAACTGCTTATAAACGTGCATTGTTTATGGATGTATTGATAGTGTTATTTATATTCACTTATTAAATAGCAAGATTATCATTTAAAAAAACCAAAGTTTGGTTTATACGGGTCAAAGGGTGTGAAAACTGAGAAACTTTGCCTCTTGGGATGGGTAGCTTCACCCCTATCTTGAACTCATGCTTGCGGCATGTGTCGCTTTTGGTGCCAGACGGCCTGTGCTTCATTTATAGGTGCCCACAGTACTTCGTTTGTTGTTTTGAAATGGAAAAATACCTGAATTCACATTTTTCTGTGGTGCTTCCCATACAAAGGTCAAATTTAAGATGGGCACAGCATGACATTAATAATATACATTATCTTGACCTATCTCACTCACAACCATCAGCTTAATTTCTATGTAGGTATATTAATGTTCAAATAATTGTTAATAAAGCATTTTTTTCAAGAATGGATATTAAAATAGTGATCGTATTGTTGCTAAAGATTAGGATCTATAACAACGTATTGGTGTCATGCAGGAGCAATAAGTGCAGATACCTGAGCACACATGTCAGTGTATATGGGATCAGTGTCCCAGGGACCCCTCTCTGGAAGCGCAAGGCTGCGCCGGCGCAATTCGGCTATCAACTCCGAGAGATCCATGATTGGCAATGGATCGATGGAATGCAGCAAACCCGACAGGTACTCCACATAATGAGCTCTGAGGTGCCAATGAAACAGTGCTGTTATTTGACATTGGCATTTTAAAACTGCAGCATTTGTTAATTTCTAAGAAGTTTTATTTTAATCTAATGATTTGGAAACAGGGCATATATTCAATTAGTTTTCACTTCATTTCACATTTAATAGAAATTAACAAAGCCGGTATTTTTGTTTTTTTGTAATATAATTTGATATTTTAGTTTAAATTTTAAAACTATATTTTGGTTATATACAGCACTGTTCCACTATAGGAGTATGTTAATATTTCAAAATGCTTATTATTATTATAGTGCACAAAACTTGCATTATAAGTCTAAGTAAAAAAAACTTGTGAATTTGTGAAAATATATATATATATATTGGCAATTAGTGACCTCTAGTAGTCGTTGACGGTAATGGCCTTCTAAGGACCCGTATGGCTTCGGAGGTAGTCTGATAGCTGCCCTTTTAACCACTGTTTCCAAATCATCGGTTGCTAAAATTGTTATGGGGTCCAGCAGATGCTGCCTCGCCAAACGGGAGAGATATTCAATGTAATGATTTCTGTAAAAAAAAACCTATAATTGATTTAAATTTATAATGATCCTAAAGTTAATTGAAATATCGTCTCAAAATTGTATCTTTTCTTACATTGTTTCAGTAACACAAGTCCTTAAGAAGTATTTGATGTTTATGCTAAGATATTTATTTAAAAAATCAAATCTCAAGATAGATACAAACTTGCAGAGTCCCGCTTGTGAAGGCGCTACGTCCGAGTTGCATACTGCATCAACAAGTCCAGCCGGGGTCTCTCTTTGAAGCTGAATGGGGCAACGGGTATTGATTTGCTGTCCTGCTGAAGTACTGGCTTCAGTGGGCTTTCTCATAGGAGACTCCCTCTTGTATTCAATGTTATGCATCTGAAATTTTTCAAAACAGGTATTGCTCGTCTTACATTAATAATTTAAAAAAAGTAAAGGTGTAAAAATATTACATTACAAAAGCATAGTAATTGCAATAATATTTAACTACCTGCGACATCGCTCAGCTCTTCAAATACAGCTAGCTATAATTTGGTTAAAAGAAATAATACAAGGTAACTACAATTCTCTTCACTTAAAGGACACAATTTTGTTGTCCTCCAATTTAAGTATCGAATGTTTAGTACCATACGCCGAAATATATGAAAATAAATAAGGAGCTGTCATATTTATGTTCTCGAGCAACTGCATGCACACCTCGCTAACCATCCTACTACCGGGCACCGGTTTAGGTACAAGCAGAGGATAAGGCGTCCATCCGCCAACATGTATTAAAATAACTATCACAGTGGTTACAAATTGTGATTCATGTCCGTTTCAAAGTTATCTTGTACCTTGTTCAAAAAGATATAAGATTGAGGTTCTACCCACTTGCAATAATGTTTGAAGCTGATGTGGTTCTTTGTCCCTTAAGTAGAAAAGGCAATTTCTGGGGTGATGTGAGTGCAGACCCAATTTCGAACAATAATCGCTGAGACCACACTTGGCACCCATCATGAAAGGCTTCCCACAGCCCGAGCAGAACTCATATTTGCATTGTGTGCACGTGAAATGCATACATCCACCTCTGGAATGAAACAACACAATAGAAAAAAAATATAGGCTAAACTTCAAAATAAATCATTAAAAAAAACAGTCAAGAGCGAGTTGAGCTCGCACAATCAGGTTTCCGTACCAGTACAGACAACGAACAGGTAATCAATCGAAATAACATATATTTAAATCTAATCTAAATGATTCATTTCTTGTATCTATCTCTTATGGTTTAGTTAGCTTAAGCCCAAAAAGTGACTTTTTCTGACTGGATTAAAAACATGGACATTTCTCTACGATACCGAAATATTCAATTCCAAGTACAGAGTTTACTTTGTTTTTAATCTCAAATATGAGTCGAATAGGATCAAAGGCGACTAACTGTCATTTGACTGAATTTTGGTAAACTGATAAAAGCGTTCAATTCCTTGTAAATAGCTTTAAATATTGTAATAATATTCAGCTTAAAATAGAAATTGTAGGTAGAAATAGCTTTTATTTCTTTTAGATTGTCGATTTTGATACACTTGATGATTTATATATTTATTTATTTATTATGACATTTAATTTGTCAATAAATTAAAATGCAGGGCGATAAAAACGATAAATGTCAGACTGTCAATACACCTAATGAAAAATAATAAACATTTACATATTTATTTAAAAAAAAAAAGAATACAATGTTGTCACATAGAATATTCATATTCAAACAAATATATCTATTTCTATTAAAAGAAAAATTAAATATACTATTAATGTTCTCGATTAACATAATAAACATATGATTACATATTATTAAAATAATTACTTGGTATTTGGTAAATTTAGATTATACAATCATACGTTTATTTTTTTGTTATCTATGTATTTCCTTTATATTATCCGGAAGATTATTGTGGAATTTGAGGCCTAAGAATTTTAAGGACTGTTGCCTTAAAATTGTGGATATTTTTGGTATCTCTAATAAGTCACTACTATGTGCTCTTGTATTATGACCATGATCTATTTTTTTTTTTCAAATTTACAAAGTTACCTTCTTATGAAGGATTGTCTTACAGCTAAAATCTTGAAATCTGTGGATAATTGATCGGATGGGAAGTGTTTATGGCATCTTTGAATAGTTCTTAGAAATGTTTTTTGGCTTTATGTTAGTTTTAGCACATTTCCCCCAACCAATTATTCCATTTGTTAATAGGCAAAATCACACTCACATAGGGCAAAATAGGTACCTTTGGGAGTAAATGGATCCAGTATAGATCCTAGTATTTTTGCTAAATATTCAATTTGAGTTAACCACCTCATGCCTTGATCTAATTAACACCTAAATATTTGATGGAGGCCACTAACTCCAGTGGTATGCAATTACATACAGAAGAAAAATATTGTGGCAGTTGCGTGAATAAATATATTTGACGGAATAAAATATCAAAAATAACATAGGTCCGAGAATACTTCTCAAAATCTATAAAACATATTGCTGGACACATATTTATTTTAACAGTTTGTTTACGTTCTTGCAAGTGCAGTACTTGATTCCAATTCTACTGCAAATTTGTTTATTAAGCTTGACACTTAATCACATTGGCTAAATAATACATACAGCAAAACATATTTTTATTTATTTTTTAAATGAACCCTTATTAAATGTCAATCAATTTTAACAGTTTTAATTTTATCTATAAAACAGGTTTCTGAGTGTGCATACGATTACTCCTGTAAAGGCCATCTAACTCGATGTAAATGCGATGTCCATTTGCATGATATTATCACTACCCTTGTATTGACTTTTAACCATTCTTGTGTGTATTCGCACATGGAATGCAATAAAAAAAAATGTCTGCCATACACACTTCAAAAGTATTACAGACTTAAAGGTGCATAGGTTTTGAGAAGCCGAGAGTTCTCTTATATGAGTAAAATTTTATAGTATTATCTCAATAATCTATTCAAATAAACTTACCTAGATAATGAGTATTTGAATTTGCATTTAGGGCAGTCAATGCCATGGTCCTGAAGATGCTTGTGAACTGCATTTATTTGGTATTCAGGATCATTACCATCTTTCCATTCAGCAAATTTCTCACATGATATTCCTTCATGTTGTTTTTCCCACTGTTGAAAATAGGCCGTGGTTTATTATGTTTCCATGATAATAGAATTCAAAATTAATTTTATTTTAATGATTTAGAAACCCATCTACCCCTTTTATTATAAACCTCACTTCTAAAAATGAATCTAATGGTGTATTTTGGGTAGTAGTGTAACTACACTGTCTGAGGCCTCTAGAAATTTTCTAAGACCTGTGGCCGCTAGAACCAAAAAAATTGCCGCTTTGGTGCCTATGCAATATTTTACACAAAAAAAGCTCATTGAATTTGAAATGGGCAAACGTACAGTGGGGCCCTTTCATATTTTGCATTCAGTTTTAGTTCTCTTACGGAAAACTATGGTTCCTCAGGGCCCTTGGCATTTTGTCAGTCCTGCCACCCTACAGTTATGCCACTGATTTTGGGGCATGATGCTTCAAAGTCAGATTCAATGAAATTGCTTATTTTTGCAGATAAATCAAAACTCTCTCTACTCTTCTCTGAAAATACTCTGAAAATGGCTGCATCAAACAAGAACTTGGTTACTAGCTTATGTAAAACAAAATTAAGGTAACAATTTTTTTAATATTATCTGTTATTGAACTTTGAAGTATATAGGTGTACCCTCTACCATCAGAATGTAATAATAAAAAATATATAATTAAATTACTTTTATATAACAGACATTAGCTAATTCAGAACAGAACATAAAGTCTATTTATTGAACCTAAAGCTTCAAATCTTGAATTAACGGTGTGTTACCCAAAACCAGAAGAATATGAAAACCCTTAAAGTGTTAGTTTCTAAAGTAACGTTGTATACTTTGACCATAAGCAACCAGCCATGCATGCTAGGTATTTCGACATCATAAAGAAGACCATATTAGTTTCTACAAGAGATCGTTTGTTGGCACTCAATGTGTTAAATATACATTTTGGAGAAGACTGTGGGTACCTGTGGTGTTTTCTAAATTTCAGACTATTACGATGATGCAACCCGGTCATTTCTCCATGCCAAAGTTGTAGTGTTGTGACTCTTTTTTGTAGATTGTAGCAGCTTACACATGCAGCTATACATATTAAATAGTAGTGATAGAGAGCTGTACTTGCTTATATGTATAGCAAGCACTGTTGCACCGTTTAAAATATTATTATTACCGATAATTATGTTATATTAATATATTTGTCGAGTGGCATGTGCTCAATTAATACATGCGGTATTTTCCACTTTTTTAAGGTCTAGCTATGTAGGTCAGTGAAACGTGCGCTTTAGTTGAGAGGTTCATTATAGACTCTTTGGCCTCCGCACCACCTTGTTTGATGTGCACTATTTTGTGCAAATCTCATTCGAGAATGAGATGAGTCCTCGGTGACTCACATTTCTCATAGTGGCATGCGTCTATCAGGTCTAGTCTCTGGCGCACTTGCGGCTCGCTCGCTGATTGTTTGACGTAATAGAAACAGCTAGCAACGTTTCAGTCACTTAATTCTTGAGTCTGCTAAAATCAAATGTCCAAAACGTTGCTATCTCTCTCACTAATACGTCAAAGGGCCAGCGAGCGAGCCGCGAGTGCCAGAGCCTTGATCTGCAGTAACTCGATCATAAACTAAAGTCAAATATATTCAATATTATTTATAATTTGATATGAAAACAGGCATTTATTAGGTCATTAGCTTAGGTCAGAGCTTCAATAATATAATATTCCATATAATATTTATATAATGCTTTTCTACTGTTGAATTCTGTTGTCTTCGGAATTTCAAATGTGTGTATCAATAATAATAATAATTGTTATTATTGTTTGTTGACCAAACAGCTATTTAGCTGATATACTCATATCTCATTCTCAGGTACTAGCAATAGTCAATAATTTGTAAATGTTATTCCTCAAACTAAATGCCCAAAGGTCGCGATTTCCAATCCACAAATGCTTATACCAATTTTAACGCTTCATTACCACCATCTCACGTGTTTCTAGTACAGGCACATGTGGCCTAGTTGAATAGGGTCCAAAATAATTGTATATGATCTAGGCCATAGCAATTATTTAAAAAAAAAGTCAACAAAATTATTAACAATGATCTTACTAACCTCACTTTCTACTATAAGTAACCACTCATAAATCGAGGATTGCGCACCGGAGGAGGATAAAGCGCACCGGTCACAGTGTCTAAAACTTGACTGACAAACTGCGAAAATGCCGTATGTGACGGTAGCATCATGACCCATGGGGATGAGTGACTCTTTTGCATTTGACTGTACCTTATATTACATGCATGTTATTATAAAAAAAAACATTAAACTTACAGGCTTTCTGCATTGAGCACACGTAATGGAGAGACAATCTGGACAAACCAAGCGCCTTTGCCTCGGATGGGCTATAAATCCAGATGAACACTGAAAACAATGAGAGTAAAAAATTCACTGAAACAGTAGCCATTACAGTAAGTACATAATATTTCTAAAATTTGCCATCATGGGATTTGGGATCACATGAATTCAAACTACCCACGAACTAAATCCAACAAAGCGGTAGTATTAAATTATAACCCTGCAATTTTGAATACAAAGCTATTTTTTTTCCACAAAAGGTAAGAGTTGCTTGGGAACGTAGATGATTAGGGTTGGGGGAGAGTAATTAAATAATATAAAACATAATATACAGGCCTAAATGGTAGCTCGTATAATTAATGTCTTTCGTTAGTATAGTTTTGTCTTTTAAATAATACACTGCTAAGCTTAAAAGTGTCCACTAATCATATAATATTTTAATTTCACACTAAACTTTGTAAAATACATGCACTGTCAATTTAACAGAAAACTAACGTGGCTGCATAAGGTTAAATTACTCACCACTACTTCTACATATAATAACTTTTACTTCAAATTCTTCTAACTCTTTTTTTTTGAGATTATGTTTAGTAGTAAGTTCATCAGTTTTACCTGTACACACCACTTGAAGTTGGGATCCTGCAGAAGCGTTCTATCTCTTAATTTTCGTTGAAAAAGCTCGTAAACATTATCATCTAAAGTATTTTTGAGAACAAAATCCAAATGCGAGAAGTAGTCAAGAACATCATCTTCATCCTGTTCATGAAGTTCTGGCATTTTGCAAAACGGACAAATACAATCAAAAATATTCCTATCTGTTATTTGGATTGTGAAGTAATTTTTGGCACATTCTTTGCAACAACGATGGGTACATTTTAACATAACTACCATCTGAAATTAAAAAAAACAATCATTTTATTATCCATATATTTGTGAATTACCAAATCTATTTCAAAATTTTATTTAATTATTAATTTATTGAATTTTCCGCACGTACAAAAGACATGAGCAAAGTGAAGGGGAAAAACATTGAGTTGTAGATTGTTGCACTCTTCTAAGTAATTTGCTCATCTCTTTCTACTGCACTAGGGAGTCATTCAAACAAACAAACAAAACAGACCTGAAACATAGGATATTTCTCTGTGCATAGTTCACATTCTTGTTGCAAGTATACCAAGGCCGCTTCAAGTGATGTGCATTGATTTGCAGCAAGCAATGCAGTCACCTTCTCATAATTCATTCTGATTAACTCCACTGCCAACTCCGCTTGCTCCCAGGAAGGAACGATTCCTTCCGCCAGTAACATCCGCACTTGCCGCTAAGATTGAAAATATTTGCTATTAGTATAATACAACTTTGTTTCATTAACTACAATGTATTAAAAATTTACATCATAAACATATAAAACAAAAGTAAAATGTGTTTTACTAGCCGTGTTAAAGTCGAAGCATATGCAGTTATTTTTCTGTTTACGAGAAACACTTTTTAATGTTCAACAATGATGAAATCAGAGAATCAAATAACATTAACCATTAGATTTAACTGACCTCGGGCGATCCATCCTTTATTTCAACGGTTGTCAAATCGATCACCTTGTCATTGACGAGAATGGATGAATATGGAAGCGGTTCAGGCAGTGCTTCAATCTTTATATTGATTTTGGCTGATTTAAAAGATGATGTTTTGGATCTGTTTGATGCTTCATCATCTGTTTCTGTGAAGTAATCATCGCTCAAACATGTTTCATAGAAATATGGTTTTGATTTTTGATTTTTCGCTGTTACATTTGATGAATTTTCAATGGTTTTTGGATTTTGGGGCATTTTATTTATACTCAACAATGTATTTACTTTAGTTTTACTTACGTTCAATTTGTTATTAACGGGAACTGGAATTTTAGGCATTTTTATATTTGTTTTGTTTAATAGTGTATTCTGCAATTTTTTCACATAGCCATTTTGGAAATTGCCAAATGGAGAAACTTTAACACTGGGTGAAGTGATTTTTTTTAGAGAATTTTTGCGTACAGGTACCTTTGAGATACTCATTTTATTTCCTTGCTTGGAATCGAGCTTTGGAATGTGAGACGTTATTATTTTTTTCTTATCTAAGTTTGAAACTATTTCTTTATTGTTTGATGTCGCAGTCTCAAAAATGGTGTCAGCGTTTACGTTTGTTTTATTAGAATTTGTTGATATTATTTCTAGAGAAGGTACATTATTATTATCATAACCAATATTACCGTTAGTGTTAATATATTCTTTATGGCTACTTTCTTCTGTTTCATTAATATTATATTCATTATTACTACTTTCTTCAGTTTCAACGACCGATTTATCTGGGGTCTGCCTTTCGGAAAATATATCCGGTTTTAGAGTTTGCTCTGTATCTCTGATTGTGTTTATTGTGTTGTTTTCTTCAGAATTCATAGTTTCTGTTTGTAAATTAACAGAATCATTAGATTGTACTGGGACTAAGGTGAGATTTACATTTTTTGAGTCATTTACGATTTTAAGTGTGTTTGTGAAGTTTTCTACTTCTACTGATCTGCTGTCGTTATCAGCACTTTCTGTTTCAAAATATATTGTTTTCATTGTTAATTCAATGCTTCCATCATCATTACTTGAATTATTTATTGATAAACTCAAATGATCCACATTTTCACTTGGCATACTTTCAAGAAAAAAACTATCTATGTTTTGCAAACTTTTCACTATTTCGTTTAGAGCTTGTATATCAGACTGCGAATTATTGGGTAAATCTAGTTTATCAAATTCTTCTTGTTCATCAATAGCTTCTTCAAAATTGTCACTCTCGGAGGTCAAACTTTCTTCAATCTCCACGTGTTTTTCAACTGAATCTTTAATATTTTCTGTAGTATTTACATTTGTATCAACATTATCAACTGAGATGTTTTCATTTTCTTGGATTTCATCATTGTCAGATTCTGTCCCTATATATCTGGAATCATCTGTGTATTCCTCTTCGCTAGCAGATTCGTCTTCGCTTGTCATTTCATTTGTAATATCACCATAAGATGCAATATCAGAATGAATTTCATCTTTCATTTGTTGTATTAATTTGTGAGTATTATTTACAATATCAGATAATTGCTGTGATTTTTCATTACCTGTTATTTGATTTTGTTTAATAGTATCGCTTAAGTTATCTTCTTTAGGTACTGATATTAAATGATGGTTTGGAGCAGAAACCTCTGGACTTTGTGAGGTACCAGAATTTGCATTCTCGATTTCTGAAGGATCCATAGTAATTTTCTGAGTATTATGTAATATTTCAAGTGAATGTACATATAAATCTGAAGACGATGTAGTTTCAGAATCAAGTTTTTCATTATCGACCTTTTCATCAAGTTTATATGATTCTCGATTTTCTCCAGTTTGTTGGAAATTTATCTCAATTGGAACTTCATCATCTTCGTAATTTTTCCGTAATTGAACATTATTTTCTTTAGAAATGTCTTTAACAGATTCAGTTGAATTTAATAAATTGTAGTTTAAAGTAGAAACATTTTGATTTTTGACCTCCTCTAATGATACTCCTTTGAAGTCATTTGTATTTTGTAGGTTTTCAGAAACTTGTTTACTTGACACATCCTGACTATTTTTAAAATCTTCATTTTCAATAGTATGAGGACTATTTTTGTTTGTGTTTATCGACGGATCATCTAAATTGGGCAAGGGGCTTCGGGAGGTCAGTGCATTGTACGCATCAATGAATTCTCTTTCTGTTTGCATAAAATCTTCTAGATGTATGTTAGTATTGTTTTCATTTCTGCTCCCTCCATCAGTATTTTCAATGGGCGGTCCATTTCTGATAAAGGAGTTAGGGATTCCTGCTTGGGCGAGAAGTTGTCTTAAACTGTTGATGATATCAAGAGAGGCATTGGGTATAGTCAATTTTTCAGGTAGATTTTGTATTTCTGTAACTGAATCAATTATTACCTGATTATCGGGCGCAGTTCCACTGTAAGGTTTGCTCAGTTCAAGACTTACCGATTTATCTGCATCATTCATGGATGAGCCTGCATGAATATGCAATTTACTTATTAGCCCCTGAACTATTTCTGTAAAAATGTAATGTTGCCATTTACTTACTAACTATAATACTGATTAAATTAGTTATGGCAATACTATTTTTTTGGGTAGATTATAAGCCTGACTTACCCGCCCCTCCCGTAGATGCCCCTTGCCCCGAAGTACCTGGCGTATTACCGACACTAATATTAGCACTGTTACTTTCAACGCCAGCGGATTGACCCCACATTTTCATTAAAAAAGGTTTCAGCTGAGTTTTTGTTAGCTCTAAGTAGGCAGCGTCTGCGTCACCATGGTGAGCCGTCAAACATGTCAATATGTCTTCCCTACTGAAGTTGCCTCTCTTGCTGATATCTGAAAACTGAAGGAAAATAAATTTGATTAATTTATTTTGGTTTCGTATTTTGGTTAATTTGTACTAGAAATATGTAATTGGCTGCAAATCATCAGGAGTCGTTGCAATTTTGAACTAAAATTCCTATTTTGTTTTAAAATTCTAGTAATAAAATGAAATTTTATAAATTAAACATATTTTTAGGGCTCATGTTACCTTCGATCCAATTTCTCCACCACCTTCCGATATAGGACTGAATATAGGGCAAAAATAATGTGTGTTCTTTTAAAAGATGAACGTGATTTGTTTGGCACATTCAAGGAATTTGTACAGATTCAGTATATGATAAAATAAAAAAGTTAGGGTGAATGATGTTACTATGGTACAGAATTTTTAATCGTAATTAGGTCTTACATTCTACAGCTGTTCTTCAGCCTCCCCTGTAAATCACAAATCATTAATCTATTCTTATGCTGTCCTCAAACTAACGATGGCAACAGTTCCGTCGTTAGTTCAATTTCAATGACTTGAATTAAAACACGCCCCTGAAGACGGGATGTGTAATCATCTCCGAAACGTTCGGATTAAATTCTTGGACACCTAATTTAAAAATAAACTGTAAAATTAATATTTTTTTATTTAACAAAGTATATTTTAAAATGTTTTGTATATTTGCAATACTAATAAATAAATAGCGATTTTTAGCGAAGGTTTTGTGCATTGTGAGTAGCAAAAATTAATAGAAGGTAATAATGGTAAATAGTATTAGTAGATTATTATGAATTCTATTAATATTAATAATAGAATTAGTAGAAAAAAAAAACTGAAATAATTCAGCACCATCTGTCTGTTATCAATCATAAAAATCTAACATCTTTTTTTAATTTCAACTTTACCTTTTTTTGCCGTTGCTCTATGCATTCATTTACTGCTTGCCAAATATTGCCTTTGTTCTTTTTCAATGCCTCTTTTGCTTCTCTCGTGGACACAGTTCCTACAGTATTTTCTTTGGCTTCTCGTCCATAATTTGTTGCAACAGTTTGCACTGATTCAATATGTTTGTTCCAATTATCTTTCAGCCATTTGACTGGATTCTGTTCACCGCATAAAGCCATTGCAGCTTGTAACTCTTCAGCGGTGAAATTGCTTTGTTCTGCTTCCTAAAAAAAACCAAAATGTTTTCATCTTTATTAATATTACTAAAAGGCTGCTTGTCCAAAGACATTGCAGTTCATCATTACACTATTATTTATATAAATTGAATCAAATGTTCAATTTCTTTACAATCCAAGATTATTATCAGCAGAAAAATAAAAAAAACTCTAATATTACAAGTTAAATCTGAAACAGTCTTGTAATATCATATAATATAAACAAACCTAACAAGTGCATGATTACCAGCCAAAGATCTTTCATTAGTTAAAATCGCGCAACAAATTTAAAATTGATTGACCGCACAATAAAAAATTGATCCATCCACTGCTCGGCTACAGATTAACTACATCAGCATTTAGAACAATAATGTAAGAGCAAATCTATTTGTATTGATCAGTGGCCGCCGTGGCGGATTTTACTGTAATTTTAATGTTGCAAATAAAAAGGAGGGTGAAGAGATGGTTTATTCCTTGGCATGAGCGAAATAATGTTAGAAAATTGGAGCTTCAAATACCAGCGGGACATTTTGACAAAGTATTTCTGAAAATATTGTTAAAAATCATATTGTTATTTAGAAGTAATATCCATTTTGTTTAAAAATGGTTTTTTTCTACCTATTTAAGCGCCGCCTAAGATATTATAAGTCAAAAATGAAACAAATAATAGACAATAAACTAATACCCACTCTTAAGAGCTTCACTAATTCCATCCCTTGTGATATCATGGCTTCATTTTGGCGTTTGTAATTTATTTGTTGAATATTTAACGGCTGAGACATATCTGGAGGCTGGGATCCTGCTCTGTAAATTCGTGGGTCATCCTAAACAGAAAATTTTCATGAGTATTATAAAATCTAATAAACTTCCACTTGCAACCAGCCATAGGTCATTACACCATAACCACACCTGTTAAAGCAATATTTGTGTACACGGAGGAATACATATTATTACATAAATGTATACTAGTATAGTAATATATTTATACTACATATTAATATATTATTATATGTACATATATTGAGAATATAAATATCTTCCTAAATCAATTTTAATAATATAAAAAAGACCTTTGTACATAGATAACTGATAAAACATATCACCCTGAATTGTTGAAAGCTGGGATGATCGTGGAAGCTATTTTGATGTAAATATTCATCTCGATATAAATCCGGTCGTCGCAAATCCACTATACTCCTGTATGATGTTGGATTTCCGACACCTAAAAATGCATTCTGGTTTAGCATTGAATTGGATCGACTCCTTGGTGGCCCCATGTGACCTAACCGTTTGCCATGATGATCCGGAATCTGATTTTGGTGATAGTAATCGAAAGATGGTGGACTCTCGTCCCTTGGTGGTGTTGTTGGCACACTCTGAGGAAAGAAGCAACATGTATATCATTGTAATAATCTATTTTAAATTTATACAATTCATCTTGAAAGCTGTGCAAAGATTGTCGCCGGTATAGGACTGCACATCTTCAGTATGAAACAAGAAATTAGATTGTGGTCTAAATTTATTATATACAGGGTTTTGTTTGGGTCTTTTATATTCACATTGTAGCACTCAATAAATAACCTTTCTTAGAACAGATAACTCTCACTTAATGGATATTTGTATTTTATTTTAATATTTATTTTAAGTAAAACTGAACAGTATGTTGCCGATACCTTATTTTGTTTAATAAAAACTTACAAAAAGTCTTAGGGCCTAGGTTACATATAAATTGTTTTTGGCCCCACTCAACTAAGTTTACTTATGCTAAAGTCAAGGAAAATTTTGGTAATGAAGTGTTAATTAATATGGTATAACCGTAATGAGTGGATTCAACGCTATACTTCTGGGTCAATCGTCAAACGCCCTAACAACTAGACTACCCTCCCCTGCCTAGTATACTAAAAGTTTAACACGTAATACAACACAGGTCTTGGAAAATGTTGAGGTTGAATCAGAATCATTTCCGCCTCACCGTTCCCAGACAAACATAGAACTGCACCGATATAAAAATATTAAATTTACAGATTTATCTTTAATAACATATTTTGAAAGCTCACTCAGCCTGCTTTCAAAGCAAAAAAAATACTCAAATGTTTATAGAATTTCCTCTTAGCATAAATAATGCTGGTTAACAAAGGTTTTTGTAGTTTTGTGATCGCCAAGCTACTTTGATGTACTAATATTGAAAGATTGCTTATACTAAGTAGGAATTCAATACGTACATGCGTATCGCTTGAATAAGATTGTCGGCTGTAGGATCGGTCACTTTTCTGTGATGTTCCTGATCTGCTGTCCTTATCAATTTTAGTTGAATGTAATGAATTGGAACGCCTTAAAGTTCTTGATGACCGCTTCCTTTCTCTAAGTTCGCTCTTTGGTTTAACGTCAACCTCTTCAGGAAGGAAAGATCTCGTTACCTCTTTTACATTTTGAATTGTATCATATGTCTGCAACAGATATTAGGTATATCACTGTATTGCTAAATAATGTGTACTTTATTATTGAAACGTTGCTGCAAACCTGAGTAGATATGCTTTGTGGTAAAGGTGAAGTTCCGGTGGAAATAGTTTCTCTTTTAGGCCCTTCAGAGCATAAAGACATGCTGCTTGCAGGGCGATTATAATTTTGAATTTTCTCGTTTGTTTCTACCGATATTTCTTTCGGTGGAGATGTTCCACATCCAGTGGAAACCTTGTTGGCCACATTATTTTTTCTGACTTGTTTAACCCGCATGACAATATTGCTCTCTGATATCCTACAATCTTTGTCCCTATTCTGTTCTAAGCCTGATAAACATGACGGGGAAGGTTTCAAAATCTTTTCCATCGTTCTCCCATCATTTGTTTCGAGAGAATTTTTACCTACAATCATATCACATAATTAATAATACCAAATCTTACTTTTATAATGATTAAATAACTTTATTAAGTAGGTTATAGGAAATGATACAAAATTATTATCACTGTACACACTAAACACACTTTGAATGCACAATTAAAGATTTTATAAACACATGTCAGCTCATTCACATTTCTGAATGATTGTTGAGGAGGGGTAGGTATAACTAAGTCATGTCAACTACTTGGTGCCAGGCCAGAAAGATATTTTTCGCAGCCTACCTTTCTTCATAGTCTGTTGGGGTTTCTCTGGGCTCTTTGGAATAAACTCGTCATTAGAATCGGACTCTATTGTAGCCCTGGGAGCTTGTTTTTTTTTTATTCTCATTTTACTGAGCATATATGATTCCGCATCACTAAAGTCATAGATATTGCTTTCTTCACTCGACTGTCGCCCCATTTTATTTAGCTTTTTGGCAACAATTTGCGGTGGAATTTTAAAATTTTCCTTAATTTCTGTGCTTAGCGGCACTGGGGGTGCTGTAGGTGTTTTGCAACATACGTCACAAACCCTAGTTCCAGCTTCATTGACGAAAGTGCAATATTCACAAATCCATTGATGATCAGGCACAGGCGGAGGAGGGATATCCAACTTGTCTTGGATTTCTTCCACTTCATCTTTAGGGGGATCAGTAGTTTCTGTACGATCATTCTTATCTGAATCATATTCATTGGAACTGAGAGTTGGACTCATTATTTTGCTTGATTTTGATATAGAAGTTCTGCTTCTTGGTCTGATTGGTGTTTGTTCACTGTCTTCAGTTACACTCAAAATAGATTTTCGATCTGATAGATCGCTGTCGTGTCTGTTTATGTGATTCACTAAATTTCTATCTTTTTCACTTCTATGGTCTCTGTTTGTTGTTATAGAACCTTGCGATCGCCGGCTCCTTATACTGCCTCTTCTCCAAGCAGCCTGGCTACTCGTGTCCTCGTCATCAGAGAATTCTTCCTCCTCTCGAGGTCTCCGATTGGTCCTCGAACGACGAGACCTGATGCTGGCAGCGGGGGATGCTGCACGAGAATTTGACCGTGATTGAGTTCTGTTGCCGCCAGAACGGTTCATTCCTGTTACAGAAGAAATATTTGTTTTACCTTTTTCTATACTAAAGCTCTATTTAAAAACTAATAAATGTATGGAACATTATACTTTTCTTGCCTCTAATCGATACATTAAACTGTTATAATTTTACATTACAACTTGTTTAATACTCATACCAATTTATCTACAGTTAAACTTCTTCTAAAATCATTCTTTAAATATGAAAAAGTTTCTAGAATAAGTAAAGTAAATAAAATTTGGTAAAATATAATAATAAAGCGATAAAGAAATAATAGTAAAATATAATAAGTTAATATTAAAGGCAAAAAATAATGTAATCTGTATGCTGTGTTTTGTCAATTTGTGGTTTACATATTTTCTAATAACTCGAGTCAATTTTTTGCAATTAATCTAGAGCGGGAGGACTTAGTGTCTCCTTCAAACCTACAGGAAAGTATTAGAGGAATCATAGAAGATGCTTTAGACCAGTGGGCCAAGATCGCAATCTGGATTTTTTTGATATCTTGGTAAATAATTTGGGGTAACTTTATTAGTATATCATTTATGATGCTGTAGTGTATATATTTAGGTACATACCTACATAATGAGATTCGGTTAGATATGTTAGCGATTGAGTGATTTTCCACAGTTCTACAAGATTTCTACAATTCTACTAGTAGCACTTCTAAATAAAAGTAAGCATTTACCATTATGTTGTGGTGGCAACATGGCTGTGGGATACATGGGCATTGGTCCCCATGGACCCATCCAAACCTGAGGTCCCGAATAACCCTCTGGAGGGGTATTGAGACTCATATTGCTGCTGTAACGCATCCATGGTCCCCAGTCGGCTGGACCCATCATATTTGGCTGTTGATGTTGGCAGTTCATGCAATTCAGCTGCGCCATTGATTGCGCCTATAAATTATTATCAAAATAATAAATTATTTTCAAAATGTTTTGGGATTAACTCTCTGATCAAATTTACATAATCTCTTGAAAATATAATAAATTTGAGCATGATTTTTTTCCAATTTTTTTTTTATATAATTTTTCACACATAATAGGTAACACCAACCACCCCTTAAGTCTTCGATAATGGTCTTGGTGCACCCTGTAAGTATGTGTTTTGTTAACAATTAGATAAAATAAATGATGTTGCAAAACAAATAGAATTTTAAGCATATAATAATGGATAATTTTGTCCTATCTATTTTTAATTTTATTAATATGTAATTAGATTTAAAAAGAAACAATATAAATAGGCGTTTTTACTGTACTATTGTAAGTACTGGCAGACAAGGGAAGTACAAAACATATTGTAATCTTTTTTTGAGTATTAATAAATCAATATTAAAATTATTTATAATTTAATGCATTCACAATATTAACAGAACTGATGAATTAGGTGAAGGGTACAAGCAAAGTACTCTTATCTGATCACCATAATCATAAAGAACGTGAATATATTATCATTGCGTTTTGTTTGTAGAGATTACCGTGCAGTTCAACTAATTGTAAAGTCATTAAACCTGATTGATATGATTGTAGCCGGGGATGAAATGGCCCGGCGCCGCATTCAGATCAAGAACGGATGAACTAATGCCCGGTCTTCTCATAGGGCTGCGAGGGGGCGGAGGGTGGGGAGCGCACCGTCCCACTGTGGCAAATGGGTGAGTAACTGGTTTGTTCATTTCTGCAGCTGATGAATCAGACCGACCTGATGAGGGCCATCGATCTGCCTCCCATTCTCCTGGGAGACCACTGTCCATAGATGGATGCTGGAAAATGGTCCTTTAAGTTAATTTTACACAAGCATTATAATTTCCTTAATTTTGAATATTGTGAGACATTGTGTATACAAATATGTAGGTAGGGTATCTAAAATGATATCCTCATCAGCAAACTAGGAGATAAAAATCACTTGACGCTTTGAAACAATCAGTCTTCATTGGGATATCTTTTTCCATTTAACAGGTTCATGAAGTAGCATTTGATAATTTACATATTTTATTACATCTAAGGTATAATTCATTCATAACTATGATTTATTTTGATATTGCTAATAAAAAAATAATTTGGCAACATATTAGTCATTGCATTAGAGTGAAATTTGCCTGTGAATGATCATTGTTTTTTTGTGATACTATTTACTTTAAGCCTTTTTGTCTTTTGAAGATAAACAAAAATAACTGTATAGGCCAAATTATTTAAACTTTCCTGACATAACATCCATCTGTCTAAATTTTATTAGATCTATAATTTCCTAGATTGATAAAATACACCCAGAACCACAACAGATAAAATACTCTATGCATAAGTTTGTGAGCGAAATGACTGACTGAAAATAGTCTCATCAATTTCAGGGAAGTTTATCTTGACCGATCCTTGGACCTGCAGAAAATTGCGAGTCTGTATGAACTTCTTAGTTTCAATATTGCAAATTTTGGTTGGGTTTGAAACCAATATGAAGTCTCTAAACCTATCCTTTTTAATATCACCATTTCCAAAATATCCAAACATTCATTCTGGGGAGGTTACATTCTTAATCCTGCAATCCCAGGCACTTAAAACGCATGTGATAGATATCACATGCGTTTTAAGTGCCTGGGACTATTCTCCTTAAAAAAATATAACTATAAAATAATTATTCCATTGATTGTTTTGCTTTTGTAGGATTTACATCAAACAGCTGCAATATAAAGTCTTGATGCTTAACCAATTTTGGTTGCGAAGCTCACTTTTTATATATTCTTTTCAAATCTCAACATAATAATATTTTTAACAATTTTACTACTGATACTATTATATTAAAAACTAAAAATGTAGACTTACCTGATTTTTTTGCATATTTGGAAAACGTGACATTGGCATATCCCAGTTTGGATTGATACTGCTTAAATCCGGTGTTGTTCCCCGAAGAGCAATATGATTTTTGTGGAAATTATGCTGAGAGGCATGCCAATTTCTCTCATCAATTCGAGGGGATGGAGAACTGCCATCAAAGTCTGACCTTGATAACACTAAAATGTACATCATCATTAATGACCAAATTGAATATTCCTAATGTGATGCAAATTTATGTGATATTGCTTTTTAATAAGTTTGTATTACAATAGAATCATTATTGAATAAATGTAATATTAAATTAAGATGCTCGTAAGAGATTTGGTTACCCTTATGGCACTTAATTATCTTGTTCATAGACATCCTTCAAAAAGTAGACAAAATTAATTCAGGGGAATACGATTTATCAATAATTATGCAATATACTAATACCCTTAGGAGTATACAGATGAATATTGCAATGGAAGCGTTAAGTGGATGAAGGGGTTAATCCACAAAAAGGCAATTAGGAGATATTTACAATTAAAACCCTTTCATCCATTATTAAAAGCAAAAAACTCTGTAAATAACTCCTCGATCGTTTTAAATTTCTTTATTATCCATTTGTATGCTCTTAGACTGTGAAATATGGTATATAAGCACATCATCTATAAAAAAAATCGTATTTACGAAATTTTGCAGTTAACCCCTTCATCCATTTAACGCTTCAATTGGTATTTATATCATAGAGGGCTAGGTTAGGTTGTGCTTCGTTTAAATGGTTATACATTTTATGCAGATATATTTTCAAAACTGAGCAAAACATCTCTGAATATAATAACATCAAAAATGTGGTAAATGTAAACTTTGGTCTGAAAGTACATAAAGAGTTTAGAAAGTATTACCTAATTAGTTTTCTACCTAATTGGTTTTCTACCAGTGTTTAATTTAGATTTACATTTACGTTTACTGTTTGTACAAAATATTTTTTTTATATATACATACCCATTCTTTCCGGCGTCCCGGGAATCGATGGCAGCGGTCTTTCGACAATTCTCTGAAGTGATCCAGTTTTACTCATATCAAAGCTATTCGGCTTCTTAGAACTGCCAATATTGTCATTTCTTGAGGACACCTGACCAACAATCTTTATATTACTGACCTTTTGTTTCATAAGAAAAATAATATAAATAAAAAAAAAACACATAAAAATAAAAACACGTAATAAACAAAAACGGGCATTTTATTATTTCAAAAATACAGTTAGGAACAGAAACAGAGTACATCTAAATAATATATAATTTAATAAGTATACAAAACAATACCATAATTTTTTTTTTATAAAAAAAAATATACTAATATAGTGCTTCAATATGTACAAATACATTATTGTGTGAATATAAATATAGTACTTTATAAATTCATGTATTATAAAATTAATTTATAAATTACGGTGTCAATTTCTCATGAAATAAAATATGACAAAAATAAATAAACATTTATGGTGTAGCGATATTACATTTACTTGTTAATCAAACAAGGCTTTCTTTCTTGTATGAAAGTTAAGCCATTGTTTGTAAGCAGCAGGTGTGGTTACGCTAAAGAATTTGTTTGAAGGGTACCTAATTTTTATTTTGCTTCATGCAAAAGCAACATTTTTTTTAATAAGCTTTACAATTAACGCTAAGAAGAAAGCATTTCAAAGACTTTATTGGGATTGCCATTTACAAAGATTTTTTTGATTAAATTTATTTATTAAAGAAATTTAGGGTATAATAATTTATACCCTAAATTACTCAAATTAATTTCACAAATCAAGGAAGGTGTAATTATTTTGAGATAGGTACTAAAAACAGCGCTCTTTTAATTGTGTTAGAAAATATTGTTAATTGTAAATTTGGGAAAAATTTCTAAACACAAAACAAATATTAGTGATTTTAACTATCTCACATTGAAATTATTAATAATTATCATTAACATGTTTGATTTAAATACTCATGTTTATTTAAAAAGGTTTAAGATAAAGTGCACATTGATGAGGTTTGTACCTTGTTTCTTCGGGGGGGTGGAACAGGAGGGGCGGTCACACCTTTAGGGGGTAGCGGGGGGCGGAATGTTCCTGAGCTAGCGTGGACTCCGCTCGATGCAATGGCCTGCCAAACATATGTTAATATTAAAACATGTGCATCTGTTATATTTCAACTCAAAAGCTAATAATAATGAATAGTTAGATAAATAATAGAATCAGAATAAAATGATACAACAAATCTTCATAGACGCTCAATTTCTAGAAATATTGCCGTTGCCTAAAGCACGCTGCGGATGACATGCATGTGGAATTGAGTTAGTAAGGCATACTGCGGAGATGGATGATTAGTTGGAGGATTAAGGACTTTAACCAGATGAGGAATGATGCTTCCAGACCTCGACAGCATAAAAAATTCATTAAAACATCTTGAAGACTGAGGTGAAGTAATTATATTTATTTAATTTGAAAATTTTGTCTTCGTTAACTATTATTACTGTATTCAGTGACATGAAGTAAAGTAGAATATTGGGGCGTCATGTAATGTAACTATGAAATATTCTATGGCTATAGGGAGGTGGTATTGCCGGTCATTGATGTCTATTTTGAGAAACTTACCATATGCTTTATCAATAATGAGATTGAGAGAGCGGTTTTGCTAACTTTAGATTTATGACTATAGGCACTATAAAGGTGATGGGGTTTTCTTTGTGATGGAAAAATCCTTTCGGGTTCCATCAATTAAGAGATTATTGTCATGATATAGATGTATTTGGATAAGCATAATAGAAGAATACAAAGGGAACAAAAGCTGTCAGTTTGTTTGTTTTAATGAAATATGCTGCTTGGGTCCGGAATGCTTGAGTGCATTTAAGAAAAATTGGATTATTTATCGAGGCCAAATTATTTTCCACCGGATTGCTGGTGGGAAACAAAGTTCACGCACAGTAGTCCAATCGTTTTGACAATGGAGATCTACAATATGTATTGTGCTTTTTTTTTATCATATTACACTTTATTTAAAGCTTTCAACAACAGCTGCTCGTTAGATTTTGGCATTTGTCCATAGTCCACGACAGTGCGGTAACTTGTTTTATCGCTTAGTAATTTCTTTTGAGATTCGAGGTGATCAGAGGTGAGGTTCAGGATAATCCTCAAGCAACGGTGTAGCTGAGCTGGTCATTAAAGAATTATAGAAACATTATTGATTTATTTCTTCACGAATGATGAAAATACATGGGGCTTTTGTCTGTGGTTTGCCAACTGACAGCATGTGTTTGTTACATGGAGAATTATACTGACTTTGCATGTGGAAAACAAAGATTCGACCTCCAAAACATCTTAAACAGTTTAATAATCGAGGTAAAGCCTCAAGAAAGTAAAATAAAGCCACGTCTATCACTCACTTCGGGAATAAAAAGTTCCAACAAAAATACATTATTGAGTAATAATACACTTTAAGAAATATATGGTTGAGTATTGTATATATTAATAATCAATATATAAGCTCTAGGATACTCTTGAAATACATAAAATGTATCTTCTGTTGATTTTATTTCTTATACATTTGTATGAATGTGAAAAAATAAATAAAATAAGACAAATTTACCTTCCTGAGGTGATCTCTTCTCTTGGGGTGTCGATGGTACATTTCATCGCAAGATGCGCAGAGAGCCCGACCTCCGCAGCCGGAGCATCGCATCGCTGCACTTGCCGCACCACAAAGACCACAGCCCACTACTAAAAGGACCAAAATATATTTATATGTTTTACGAGTTCACTCTTGTGCTATTAAAATGCAAGCTCTGAAGCCTTTATATCAATTCTGATGCCAAGACATCACGAGCATCATTAAGGGATAGATCATCATCATCATCTTCATAGATTCTTTCAAGTAAACCTAATGTGATTAATTCCCAGTTTGGTCTATCCGCAAATTTAGGAGTATCACAATGTGCCTAACTCTGACAGAGGCATGTAAGGGAAATTAGTCAATCTTTTAAATCACTCATTTATGTTTTAGTTAATAAATTATTTGCAATAATTTTGGCTGAAATAAGTAAATTACAAGAAAATAATGTCAAGTACCCATTAATTAAAGCACCTATTGTGTCCCAATTTGTGCACTTTTTGGTTTATAAAAATAAATAAAAATATAACATAGTTGTAGGCTTCTTGTGTATTTGTCAAACACTGTCTACACTCATAATTTTTTGTATCATACCAATCTTATACAAATGAAATTAATATACCTGAGGATGGGTTCAGCTTGGCATTAACGTACTGCTGCGAAGGAAACTCTATTATCTCATAATCAGGTTCCTGAGACACTAACGTCGGTTGTGTTTTCCTCAGAATACCTGGAGTCATTGGCTTTGCAATAACATTCCCAGGCTCTTCAGTGGGGGGTGGGGGAGGAGGAGGTCCAGCACGGCTAGAGCCTGCATGCATCTGAAAGTTATTAAGTGTATTAAAGGGTGTGCTATTAAATTATACAACACTATTTCCTATGACTCTGCGAATACCATAGGGAACATAGAAAAATCATGAGAGGGCAGGTTAGTTGCCATACACTTTAATTCTAATTCTTCTTGGATAGCTATCCCCGTTTTATCTATTCCATACTGCTGAGCCGATATTATCAGCTTGGTTTTATGTATCCATGGCATTTTTTGTATCCAGCTTGTTTTTTTTTTGTTGTTTAGAGTAAATTTATGATCTATTGAAAATTACATATTGGTTATGTCACTGAAAACGAACGACTGTCATGATTGTGGTAGTCTAGTAGTTAGGCGTTTATCCCGGGTTCAAAATTATAGTCATACCATTTTAAACGCTTCATTACCGTTATCTCCTTGACTCTAGTACACATCATGAAAGAGTGAGAAGGAAATAATAAAGAAAACAGATTAATTATTTGTCAACCAAGAGTTGAAAATTTAATCAAATTTAACCTCTCTAGGTTGAAAAGTACATAATAATATGATTGTTAGTATAGATTTTTATACGGTCAATAGCTTCCTAGTTCAATTCAATTCCTAAAATATCCCGCTGAAGTTTCAGGTGCTGTTTTACCAAACAAAATTAACATATTTATTTTAATCATACGGGAATATACTTATGCATTAGTAATTATTGCATTTTTTTTTTTTGCAATATAATATACATAATAAGGTAGGTACCATCCAAGGGGGCATGGCTCGTTGCATGCGAAATCGGCCGTTCGCAGGGTTCGACATGTTGATTGGTCTCCATTCCGGTTCTTTGGGTTTCTAGAATAAAAAAAAGTCATAACAATATTTTTGTATATAAAATTTAAACGTGAAGCATGAAGTACAAAAAAAAAATGAATACCTGTGTGTCGAAAATTTGTTCATACATGTCGGTATGAACAAACAAATTTCATAAATATCATTATATTGTTCTTTTATTAAAATAATTACAAAAACATTTACATTTACCTTTTGTATTAAAAAAATACTTTGATATTTGCATTTGATAGCACTTGATATTTGCCAATAGTAGTTCTGAAAGAGGCTCGGCAGCATTTATTTTTCTATTAGTATAATGTTTAAATTGACATTTTTAAATTCGTAATATTTTTTAAATGGAAAGTCCGATAATTCAAAAAGTAATCTTCAGGTATTGAAACAGTCTTGAATACGAATAGATTTATTTGAATAAGGATTAATACAAAGGTATGGATAACGTGGTCTGATTTTGGTCGGCATTTCTATCAACTTTTAAAATGTAAAAAAGTAGTTATAGTGACATAACTACAATAGTTAGACATATGGTATCCCGTTATTTCTTGTAGATATTGATATTTTCTTTAATATTGTAGAATATTTTTTTGTTCAATTAATAGTTTCCGCAGCGCATGCGATGAAAGACATTTTATGGCTAATTTTTTTACACCTTGGGTTACATTATTGAAGTTACTAGTAATAAATATAGCTTATGTTAGGGATAATGTAGCCTTCTAATAGTGAAAGAATTCCGGCACCGTATAAACTCAAATTCACATACAAATTTGGTTCAAACTAAGGTACCAATTTCACTGAACAGTACCTTAGTTTTTGAGTTTATTCGTTACAAACATACAAAAATACAAATCTTACCTCTTTATAATATTAGTGTAGATAAATATTGTATTTATAAGTCCGTATTTTACCTTGAGAGTCTATGCCAACTCTTTTAATGAGTAATGCGACAGAGGGAGATCAGATATGACATTTTCACTTTCATTCTACCATAGAATCCTATAAAGTACATACCAACGATCTTTTAAAACATATAGATACGGCAACCGAGGGTGAAAAACGCACCACTCCCACTTTGCGTCGAGTACACTCCTCGTCTCGATTGCTCGCATATGTCATTGCGAAGTCTTTATCTAGCACGGTGGAGTGTTGCGGAACGGCGGGGAGAATCTACTGGTGTCGGGTTTTCACAAGGACGATTTGTATGACATGCCGTATCTATTTGTTTTAAAATATCGTTGGATCTATGTACTTTTTAGGATTCTATTCTTTGCACATAGTCTATTAGACTAGGTACAAACGACCTATAATAATATTTTATTGTTTAACCTTACATCCATTAGTCTTTTAATTTTTTGTGGTTGTCGGCCTAACCTAATCTGAAGAATGATATGGAGTACCCAGGCATACATAGGATAGGAACTTATACCATAATAATGCTTGAATGATTACTCTGATCGTAATGGTTGGTCCATCGGCAATCGTAAATAACGCTGATGCAGTCCTTAATGGAGAAATCAGAGCGATTGTTGGTCCAATTTCAAACATTTGGATTTAAGCCAAATATAACTGCGTTGTTGCCAATTTTCGCGTTTGCTGGTCATGGATGCCGATGCATCTTCCATATTATTATATTATTGGGATACTTTGTAATTACATTATAATGAGTTGGTAAATATTTATCTTGACTTTTCGAGAAGAAACCCAGATTCCCCGATACTCGGTGGTTGTTGCAATAAGTGGGAACCTATGCGCACAGAAGCCAAGAATAGACGAAATCAGCCGTGCGACGCAGAGCTCTCGCTAGCATGGAGACGGCTTTTTTTTCGAGGTTTATCATTCATAAAGTGTATTTAAGTTAGGCTAATTTACATTTTCAAAGTACATTCATTTATGAGGTACTTCTTTAAACTTTTAGTTAATTTTTGGATACAATTGACAACGCTTGGCAGTTATGATTTATTAGTAACGACCGGAAATTACCGCATCTAAAGATACATTTTCTGTGCGACTTATAAAACTTCTTTTCATCGACCAAAATATTACTAATGTTTTCTATGTAAAGGATATCATGATGGTTCAAATAAGATCAGAGTCAATTTGAAAGTCATAAATGCATATTAATGAAATAAACGCTCAAAACAAAAATGCAATGCTGTGCATTTTTAAAAATCAAAAGCTCAGCTCTACTTCGATGGATGTAGCGGCAAGGTAAAAGAATCTGTTACTACAACAATGTTATTACATACAATGGGTTTTCGCCGCTTACCATGGGAAAAATCAGGAAACACTGCCATTTCGATAGCATTGTCAAAAGCTGGAGATATTTTTGTGCCAAGCCAGGTTTTACCTAGGTACAATGCGTTTAGCTACGCTGCAAAAACCGTACCTTATCTTTTGCAGACTTTTTAAACGTTATAGCTTAATTCAAAACGTGCATATTTTAGATATACAATATACGATTTATAGAATATACAATGTTTAAATAAATGAATAAAAATACAAAAAAAAAAAGATATCAGAAAAGATGATCGATCTAATGCCGATGTTAAGTGATCAAAAATGGTCGAGCTTATTCAAAGACACTGCTACCTACAAATCAGTCTGGTAGACAACTTAATAAAAAAAGATTGTCATCTGCATACGAACCACCACTTCCAATATCCGAAGCAATATTTCTTGATCTTTATAGCCTTTATTCGGGAGAAACTCCTGCAATAAGGCTGCCTCAGCACAAATCATTTTATCAATCCTTGGCTCACTTCTAATTTATTTCTCACATTTTAACTTTGTTTCATTTTTTAAGTTTCATCTTTTGATTTTTTTTTTAACTTTATAAAAATGTATATCTTTTAAAGTTTAATTTTGTTTCTTTTTCATTTATGTCCATACTATCCAGACAATAGGTACTAAAAGTATAGTGGCAGTTAAAATACCTCGTTGACCTGTGTAAGTATTAGTTAGGAGCATTTTTTGTAGACACGATTTATCGAAATAAAGGTTAAAATAAGTAATGTGGGCACTTACTTTTATTGTTTATTATCCTTATTTATTTAAGTTAAAGTAAGCTGTTGTGGGATTGATAGTTATGGTAATTATTTATTTATTACGGACATAGATTCCTTATTTTACTGTAATTTTATGTAATTTAACATGTCTTTTATACGGGCCTCTCTGAGCTGAGATCTTTTAAATTTTAAAAAAACGCTTATTTCATGTTGAACGATTTTAGTGCCGACCAGTGTATAAAATATTTCTTTTGAAGTTTGCCCTTATTATGTATTTACTCCGAATTATGCATCTATTAAAATTAATGTTTCTACAAACCATTTTTTTAATAAAAATATTTTGGATAAGTTGGGGTAAAAATATTTCATTTATTTGGGATAACTTACGTAGCCAGCAGGCGGCGTTCGGCCATAGAATTAAATGGTTCAATAATCTAATAATCTAAATAAAAAAGATATTCTCTTATTGCAATCTTTTATTGTCTTGATTCAAATCTACCTACTACCTACTACTAACTACATTTGAATTCGTTTAGGGTACCTAACCTATATTATACGAAATATGTGAACTAAAGATGGCGTAATTATACTAATCACTTCAACTTGTTTTCACGAACATTCTAGAATTAAGTAACAATCTTTCAACTGAACCTACTTACAGTGATACTTTTTCGCTCGTAATAATAGTTGTCAAATGATGTTTACCTTTTAGAGGAGTCCTTTGGGCCTTTTGAAAATATATAATTATTACGTTCCTACACTAGTAATGCATGTGTTACGAATGGCAGGAAATCCTGCCTTTACGCAGATACGTAAATATGTGAAAAAAAAACATCTGGAAGCCGTCTTATAGCCGTATATAATATACCTACTCCGCGATCTTCTTCCCATGAAACCTCTGCAATAATGGCCCCCTTTGAAATGATTTTCTTTGTTTGATCACATTTCCGTGTGATCGATCCAGCGCTTGTTTGATCACATCTAGGTATTGAGGTGGCCGATCCATTTCAAGTTTGAAGGCGCCTTAGTTCTTTTCCGGTCCACGAACATTAGATATATTTAGCTTGGAATGACAATCAGGCCAACGCTCAATGAATTTGTAGAGGTATTGGTGACTGATTTTGATACTGGACTGTTTAAGAAAATCTTCGATCAGTCACCTTATTGTTTAATTTTAGATGTATAACTTCTAACCGGCCTTGTAATAATGATATATTTATAATGCTGGGTTTATCAATGAATATAAAATAAAATATATGTATCTGTACCCATGCTCTATAAGCTAATTTAGACGATTTTGAAATGGATTTGTATAATCGATTGAATACCAATAAACTATCAAACTTCGGATAGATAGAGACATCCATTTTCCTTGGATTTTTCTTGTCTTTAAGGTGATTACGTTAAGATTGTACATTTTCAATATTCAAGTTTATATTCCAGATCTAATCATAGTTATGGATTATTCAATCGTTCGTTTTGATGATGTTTTCTCTGATGGAGAAATTCTGAAACTCCTGATAATTTCCGCTTATGAGATGTAGTAATTTAATTTTGGCTTTTTTCATCCTTCTTCGACTTCAAAAGCTATGTCATACGCAAACCCAACGTGACTCCTATATTTAGGGGGATTTATTATAAGTGAACCTGTCGCCCGGACGCCACGAGAGCTATTTTAATATCGGTGACATTCTTTGCTTCGCCCGGCCAGATTCACTTCGTGTAGGCAGTTATGGAAAATAAAAATACGACATGAATTGGCAAAAGAAAAGGAAAAATGTAACATACATTCATAATGGCGAAAAAGTTGCGAAGATCTTCCGGACGTCAGATGCACAAATCCAGGAGAATAATTAGATTCACATACACATGTCGATGGCTGCTGGAGGATGAGCGGCTGGAGGATGAGTGGCTGGAGGCTGATGGGATTATCGATGAGATGAATCGAAGCTCGATTTAAACGCGCAATTTAATGGATGCGAATTCCTGATGCGTTACGTGGGCCTTTCTATTTACACTTTTTAGAAAGAAGTTCGAATTATCTGATTTTATAATGTCACATAGACAAATTAATAATGGTATGTAGAATTTGATAAAATTATGACTTCACTGGTTCACAATTCCCGGTCTATATTTGGCGATTGGATACATATTTTAATAAATAAAAAAAAATAAAAAATGATTTCGTAAAAATGAGAAAATAAAAAATAAATAAACTTCAGCCACCAGTCGCCATTTGAAATGTAAATTAAGTTGACGTTAAGGTACATCGAAACCCGTCGCGAAGCTGTCCACGCGCGACGCCGCGAGCGAATCGGGGCTGAAACTGAAAGGCGCCGCCCGCCGCGGCCGATGCGCGGGCGGCGGTGGAAAAAGCTGCGCGCCGAAAACCCCGACAGTTTATTTATTCATCTAACTCGTCTGAGCAGCGTTAACCTATCTATACACTATTAAGTTATTGTATTGTATTTATCTAAAAAGATTTACTTATAATCTCCCTTAATTGTAAAATTTTGGGGATAAATAAAAGATTAAACACATTTTTTTTTTATAATTATGTAATAAATGTAGTAATAGATGTACTAAGTGTGAACTGCCGACTCTAGCAAAGGTACGTAGGTACACTATCGGATATTGACTATCCTTTGGAAAAAAACTCTTTTAATCGTCTTATAATTTTTTTCTCTTTGAAAAAGAATTGTTAGGACCTAAGTCATATAAAATTATTTTGACCCATACTTCACTAAGCTATACGTGCTTGTACTAGAGTAAGGGGAGATGATGGCAATGAAGCGTTGAAAATGGTGTGACTATGCGCGGATTTAACAGTCAAACACCTTAACCACTAGATTACTGCGATTTAATTTATTTAACCTTTGTTTTAGGACTTCGGAAGGAAAATACTTATTTCATATAAGCACGCCTCTTATTAACGCTGGCCTTACATTTCTTAATATAAAATGTGTCTATTTTTATTTTGGTACGATATTACAAAGCTGGCGCCTATGGCGCACCACAACTCGTGCCTGCAGCACTCGGGATGGGTCGTTTCGCTCCCCATTTCTAGGCTGTACGTGCCTACCGCTTTATTCTATATGCAGGCGTTGTTGACGACCATCAAAGCCACATGCATAGACATAAAGCAGGCCTTTGTCAATTTTTCTTTCCGTAAAATCCTCGTCCGGAGTATCGGGAACGACTTAAAAAAAAACAGCCAAATCCATCCGACCGTTCTCGAGTGATGGAATGACCAACAAATAGCATTACATTTTTATTATGATTTTGTACATCATTAAACAATACAATACATATTAGAAAAGAGCTGGTAAAGAGAGTTTTGTGTATTTATTTTTAATTTTTAATTTCATTACCTGTCAATACAAAAATCGATTGAAGAATATTAAATAAAACACTTGAACTTGCCACATATAGTTGTCCAGGGGTAAAGCAACCTTTACTTAAATCATTGTCGGCCTAGGGATTTATTAAAATGTATATAACATTGTACTAACCTTATTAAAACGAAACAAAACAAAAAAGCGTCTAAACAAATATTTTTTGACAAATAAAATCTGTCATGCACTGCTAGTTAGTTAACTTGACTCATTCGGCATTTCGACGGCCTTTGAGGCTATAATATCTACATTTTTTTCAATTTCTACACAGGAAACCTGAATATTTTCACGATAAAAAGTAGCCTAGATTAATCTCTGAAAAGTCCTCAGCCTGATAAAATCGGTTTAGCCATTTCTGAGATTAGCCCGAAAAAACAAACAGAAACGTGTTTAGATTTTGGTTGCGCGCGAATAATCATGTTAGGAACCTAGAAGAAAAGATTTATTTCGAAATCACAGACACTTTAATTTTATTTATCGTATATAGACAGAAAGCGCATCTTGAATATATTTCGAACACCAATTTGTTCTTGATGCCCTACACTCTCCATTTTCTCCAATATCCCATTTGAATAACTACCTGAATAATTATTAAAATTGCTCTAAACAATTTATTTAAAAAAAATGTGTATATTTAATAAATAATAGCGATAAAGATTAAAATATTTACATTTTTGTTATTCATAAAAACTAAATATTAAATAAATAAGTTCTTTTGTATTTATCGTAAATTTAGGCGACATTTATTATTTTTATTATTATCCACACAACAGGTAAAAATAAGGAATTTTCTTTAGATTTACGTAGTATTTTTTTTTATATCAAAAAAACTTCTATATAGATTCTTAGTAAATATTTAAAATGAACATTAGGTTTTTTATTTTGTTTTTGTTTTGTTTTATTATTGAAAAGTATTGCTTATATTTACAAGCGTCGAAATGCTGCAAGGTGGGAGGGGGAGATGTGGGAGATGTGGGAACCGCGTGCGGTTGACCGATTTGAGACCAAAATAGGTTCGTGGGCGATGATCTCTTCGGGCCTCGACATGATTGTCACCGTCTAAACTTGCCTTTTAAAATGCGCTGTTGTTTATAGTTTCAAATATTCATCACGGCGACGGGATGACAAGTTGATTATCCGTATTACGCATTAATTGTAATCGGAAATTGTAAGGGATACATTGTAGAATGGCGCTATTTTTTTATTTACGATAGGAAAACAAGAAATGATGATTGTAATAATTCTTAACCTATTAATCTGCTTTGTCAATAGCAAGCAATTTGCCAAGGAGTAATAATAATACCCATAATAATAATATTTTTATTTGACAAAGGTAAAAACCGTTTTAGGATTTGTTTAAAAAGTACCCTAAATTCAAATAATATCAATATATTTTAATTACCTAGTTTTAGCAAATTTTTGTTTTCATTACAAGCGAATAAATAAATAATAATAGTTGATACAATAAAATAACGAAAGCATAAAACTGTTTGTAGATTATAAATAAAATTTATAATAAGGTAGGTAATATCTTTTATTATTTATTTATTTCTATGAAAATATTTCACGAGTTTCACCTGTAATACAATATACTCGGATAAAAAAAAATCAAGCACCTTTTGAAATCTACTTAAGTATTTTATCACTACATACTCACTTCGAGACAGAAGGTTTTTTCCCCTAACTCTAAAATTTGTGTACTCTATAGAAATAAAAACAATATACGAAAAATACAAACATCCTATCATCAAAGCACTCGGCATATGTAACTTTGGCATGAAAACATTTTGAACGAAAAACTTACTTTTTCATTTTTGACCACCTTACACTAGCCGTAACTTTAGGAAATTATACGACCACTACAGAGAAAGTTCTTAGCATATGCAAAAAAAATTATAATATTCGTAATCGCCTAAGCCACAACGGAATAATTACTTAAAATAGGGTTTAGAACGCATCCTATGCCCGAATATTCTTCAATCGAGACATGACACACTGTTTTTGATCATGCTAATGTCGACCATAAATCCTTAGCCGTAAGTGTTGATCGATAGTTACCGCGGCGTGCGTGCGAGTGATGATTTACGGCTCCGTCGAAATATATTATGTCTAAATTTAGTTACTTTAATTATCTCTAAAATAGAAAGAAAATATAAAAATGTGGCTTTTATTTTACGCTATTATTTTGTCTACAACATTCACTACTTATGAAGATTTTCCAATGCTATCCCTTAGCTGCGTTATTGTTACATGATTGCTGACTTCTCTGGCCCTAATTTGTTAAGCTCGTTGAATTTTCATCATACTTCCTGGTACATTGACAATATATATAATATATATATTTTTATTAGATTTGCACAAAAAGAAAATATACATCTACAATTATTATTTACATATTTACCTGAGAATGTAAAATAATCACACAATCAGTTATTTATATTAGAAAGAAACATTTGTGATATATATACGCGTCATACATGAAAAATTAACTATAATTGCACGAGAATTTTAAATTCCACCTATTTGTTACCCCTAAAATTGTGCTTACTTTGAGGTCTCATATCTCAAGTTCCAGGTTTTCCTTTGGCATGATTCTTACAGTTTGAGTTTGTCTCAAGAGTTTCAATAATCCTGCAAAAAAATAATTTTCAGGCATTTAAGATTTTCTAACTAGAATATAAGGACGGGGAAAAACAGAGAAACTGTCTTCTAGTCATAATTTGATCATCGTTATAGTTTTTCTGTAATTTTTCCTATTTTTTATTGTATAAGGAATTTATACTTTCGGATATAATGAGCGGAGGCATACTTTTTTTTGTACATTTATATAAAAAAAATCATATAACGCTTACCAAAAAAATAAACATCTTTTAAGAATTTTCAAGGTAAGCTTACCCTTTCAAATAATTTGCTATGTGCTAATTAGATAAAATGATTTTTTGGAAGTTGATAAAATGATTCATGAAATATCTGCACTACTCTTTTTTTTATCAGTAAACCTAATTACAACTTTATTTGGCCATCCGTTAGGAAGATCGCGAAGTCTCGCCATAAGGGTTCCTATTTTTACCATTTTGGACCGGAACCCTAGAAACACAGTTTTGTGGATTTTTACGTCGAAATGAAAATAGTTTTGTTCGCGCTGTATGTAAAACATCCGTTTTTTATTTATATCTTTATAATAACACGATTTATTGATGAACCTTCTCAACTTTAAACAAATTTCAGACGCCCAGCAGGATTGAATATTTGTCGGGGTTTTTTAAGCGATATTTGCTTATATGGAAATTAATCGTCAAACTCTCTCCTAACCGGCGTACCAGTTTGAACCGCAATCAATACCTTTTAAAATTAGATCTTCCATAATACCTTTTGCTATTTAATTTTATTTATTGGTAAGTGAGAATGTGTGGTTATACCGCACCCGTTAGAAGTAAAACTTAAAGTAACGGGAAGTTAGTTAAATTTGTCACCAACTGCATAATAATGTATTAACTTAAATTTGAAAACTAACGTCCATAATGGCATCTACGTATATTCAACAATGTTTCCGCATGAATGTTTATTTAAAAATAAAAACAATGTGATAACGGGTGCATCGATTTTAGCCAAATGAGCGTGTCCCATTAGATTTACTCACTGCCTAGGAAAATTTGTGAAAGGCGCGCTAAAGAAGTTTTACTTAAAAAAAACATTTTTTACAATTATACAGGATGTATTTATATTCACTCAAGTCCTTTTAGAAGGTTGTTCCGAGACCGTAAAAAAAACCAGCTAATTGGCTCTGATTCATTCAAATATGATTTCTAAAGATGACATATCGTTGATTCATCATCATGGTTATGCATGATAGTTTCAGAGAAAAAAAATATAAACTTAATGTGATAATATTAAACCGTCGCCGGCCGATCGTCCGCCCGCGACGTCGGGTCATTGATCGCGCACCGATCGAGGCAAATAATAAATTTGTCAATGGCTTCATTTCGCGTTTTTTTTTATATAATTTCTTACTAATAGGGAAACACCCCCTTAAATCTTTGGAAATGGTCTCGAGACAAATGGTTTTGTCATTGCAATTGCTAAAAGTGATTGTTATCCGAGCTCGTCTACCTGTGTGCATTTTGTTAATAGCGTTCGAGAAGATTCGCTGCGACAGGCGCGGAGACCTATTTAAATGGCGGCTATAGGCGGGCTAAATTTAGCCGCGGTTCGGTTGAACGAACGCCAAAACAACGCTTTTTCGTGCTTTTTCACGAAACGTCCGCGGAAAACGCGACCCGCCCGCCCCAGCCTCATTAAAGCGCTTTAATCTAACCGTCACAACTTTTAGCCTGAAAAACTAATTTGTGAAAGGTGATCCGGAAAAATATATGAAGTCTGGTATGACGCTTGGGCGGAATCGAGACACATCGTTTAAAATGACTTTAGGTAAATTACGTACTAGTGTTAAAAATTCAAGCGTAAATATTTTTTTTTTTTAGTTTGAGCTTTATTAAGGTTCTTTTACCTCTGTATGAGTATGCCTCTATAATAATTTCATATAATATATATTTTTTTATTTTGAAGTATTACATTAAGAGAGGTTTCACAAAACATTTATATTATTACATTTCATAAAATATTATTATATGTTTGCTAGTATTATAAAAAATACTTTTTTTTCGAGGGTCAAACTTAAAGGACCCTCGCCTATCTCTCTTCTTTAAGTCAGAAAAACTAGAAAGTAGAAAATTAAAGGTCTATTTAAAACTAAACACAGGTGGTAAGAGAAAGATAGGACCGTAAAAGGGGATGGCCAGTGTGGGAGGGGGGGGGGGGGAGGGGTTGATAAGGTATCGGTAACGCTGCTAACATGCATTTTTAGCTAAGCATGCACCTAAATTATATATCCAATGGTCCGGCACTTTTGACACGTCACAGCTCGAAACTTATTACGAACGAAGATTTAGCATTACTCTTAAAGTGGGTTTACTATAAATTAGTTTTAGTTTCTAAAATCTTCATGCATTCATGTATAAGAAACTACTATTCCCGTCCATTGCAGTCAGCCTGTCCGTCCGTCGCAACTTTCAACTCCAAAAGTACAAATTCATGAGTTGAATTTAAATGTGTAGATAAATACTCTTGAAAAACACTCATAACCCGTATAGGTCACATCGACGGCTGATCCAATAATATGGAAACATAATATTAAAGTCAACAAATTAATAGTACTTAAGTAAGATGTAACTTTGACATTTCGTCACAGCGCTCAAATATCATAATCGAAAACCTAACCTAACGCGGGTAACGGCGGCGTAAAGTGACCATTAGTGACCAATGACCAATCCAGAGATTGAGTTTGTGTGTGATAAATGGTCGAACGGTCTTCGCGTCAATCGTCAATCAAAAGATAGATCGATCTCTATCGAAGAAGATCAGTGATAGAATCAAAAAGATCTTATTAATATCACTCGCGGTTCCGTCCGACGCGACGCGGGAGCATAAAATCGGTCAGTCACTCGCTGAAATCACCGCTATTTCGAACTTCCTCCTTTCGCACGCTCATTCCTTGTTACAATAATAGTAACTGCATTAACCCGAATGAAATTTATGTGATGTCAATGTGCTCAGGCAATGCACCGTTATCTAAGTATCTTATTATATCTTCTCGTATTAGGATTCTCGCAAAAAAGACTCTCGGAGCTATTCAAGCTAAGCCAAAACCAACTAAGGATCTTGTTTTTTCTGTGAAAATAACATTAAATAAATAACCAGAGCCTTAACAGGCCACTGCAAGCTAAATAAACACCTGAACAAATTAAGCCTATCGACCGACGACAGGTGCAAACTTTGCCAAGAGAGCCCTGAAACCCCTATACACCTACTGGGGAAATGTAGGCCTCTTATATACAAAAGGTACCAGCTTCTAGGCAACCATCTCCTCAAGCCAGAAGAGATTAGAACCATCGCACCCAAAAAGATACTCAACTTTATCTACAGTACGGGACTAGAGGGCGAACTTTAAGTTGATTTAAATGCACAATAGTTCTGGAAGGAATGCGGTACGCGGGGGGCAAACAACCCCCAGATCCACTAACATACATAACATAACATCTTCTCGTATATGTTAGACTCAAACGTCGAACAAAGCATCCTAAACACGTATGGACGTTTCAAATATCTATAGATTGATAAATAGTGATTGGTTCATCGACCACCAGTGATGCAATAAAGTCGTAAAACTATAAGATATACTGACCCTCGATTTTTTTATATGAAGCAATGCTACACGTCAACAATCGGCCCGTCAGCTGACGAGTTTTATTCTAATGTAGACCGGGCGGCGATCTTTTAAAACATATAGATACAACTGAGGGTGAAAAACGCGCCACGCCAAGTGCACCATTTTGCGTCGAGTGCACCACTCGCGTATCATACTTGAGGTACATGTGCATTACTGGAGGTAAGAAATTATGTAGTATAGTATTCATAATAGTCATTTTGAGTCTAATAATAATGTTCTAAAAGATCGTTGGTTGTCACATTATTATGCCATTAGCCAGCGTTGAGCAAAATTGGTAGACTGGGCTATACTTTATAATATTTGTAATACGATACGTTATATAACTTGCGTTTGATATACCTAAAACATATTTATTTGATCCACATGAGATTTTAGCCAATTTTACTTGACCTCATCGACTCACAGGACATAGTTGTATGTTTTAATGGTATGTAAGTCTATAAATATTTAGGCCGGCATTAAATATACCTACATACAATTTGTCGGATCTAATTTCCAACAAAACCGATAAATTGTAAAGTCTGTAGGTTACTTGTCTAACTGATTTATTATATTACCCAATATTTTCTATTTTTTGTGGAGCTTTTCCTCTTTTTCTTTTTTATTGTAGGTAAGAGAACGGAATTAGCTGAAACATATATTTTTTTAATGTTTTAAAAGAAATGAGACACGATGAAGACGTCCTCTCTTGTAATTCGCGCGCTCGAATATGACATGAAGCGGTAGTGTCTGTAGGTTTTCTAAAATTCGTTGGACACAATAAATTGTCGCCGTTGGATCCCGACAGAAGTATCGTCTGTATGGGCCATTAGCATAGCAGCAAGCATTTTGACTAACAACCGTCCTGCGTCGCGGTAAACTGAAAAAAACATTTTGTGGATACCCCGCAAGTAAAATTAAAACTCTTATCTTACCTGAGACAATGGCATACATACCTGCCTATTTATATACATAAGTTTCCGGTGTTTTGAATAAATTACGAGTCGCCTTCAACTAATTACGAAAATATCAATTGCAAACGCCGTCAAAAATTCTAAATGCTGTGTTCGTTTGGAAGGCGTAAATGTAGGTCGCGTATGTTTATCACAATAAAAGTGCGAATAAAATGCATACCGTTTTATCGACGATACACCGATTATTAATAGGTCTATTTTAGTTTAAAAATGTTTCCTAAATTGCTATATGTATCTAACTATCGGACGTGTACCTGTTACACGTATAACGAAAATGATGCCAGGACTTGTAATGTAACAATTTATATCCTAAATAACCTGAATTAAATTTAATTGTAATGGCGTCATTTGCAGTTAAGATAAGTAACATTCCTCTAAACTGACTTTTCATATTGAAAGTTTCAAATGTCATTTTTTTTCTAGACACACGTACCTACTATTTAATATAAAGACTTGGTCGTGAGGATCGAATAAGAATATGGACCAATTGTGTGCAGGTGTTGTCTTCGCTACCCGCAGTGCCTAGCTTCTAAATCAAAGCGAAATTAAGAGTGCACTGAATCGATATAGATTGAATAGGGTTACGGTTATTAAATACACCCAATAAATGATTTTCCTCCCCTTACCCTTGACACTACTAGAGCAACTCCGAAGCTAGGTATGTACGGATTCTCGGCCATACCTACGTGTTTAGTTTAGTGTATCAAACGTTGGGCGCGCGTAGTCCGCATTCCTATTGATTTTTGTTCCGGAAGGTCGAGTATTCGGTGGAGCGCGGTGCTCTAGTGGGAAAGTTGACACTTGAGTGCAGTACGGATTGTAAATAAACATGAACGACACCACCTAAAAAGGCGCCAATGCAAATAACAAATTATAATTGCAACTACGCCTTGATAAAGATTTCGCTAAAAAACAGTCGTCGAAAATGGTCGACTACAGTAACACAGGTGCCAAGGATGAAACTAACGGCGAACACATCATGAGAATTGTCGACAAAACTCAGGGGATGATCAGGACGAGGATGCTGTCGTTCCTCGGCAGCAGTTCGGAGATCATAAATGGCATCTCGAATAAGGTGAGTAAAAAAACACATCATAAATACTTCAGAATCGACCTCTCGCGGCCCTGGGCATCGTTAGATAGCTTTGGATTAGAATAAGTCGGTAATTTTGATATTATGTAAAACCGATTTTGAAGGCACAGTTTGAATGAAGTTATGTAGAGTAATTTTTAAACTAGTCAACACAATAAGTCCTAATTTCTTTGCCGTTATACCTACATTTCCAATCTTTTCCTATCAATTTATCTGGAATCTAAAGATGAGCTGATAAAGTATTACAAATCCCGAGACTTAGGCTTAACTCCGTTCACAATAATGATAGACAATTTAGATTATTTATTTACCTGTCCGACAAGTTTTCCTGGTTGCTGTTGTCCAGCGTAAGGCGTTAGTTTTTGTTTACTGGTTCCCATGTCTCCGTTTTTTTTTTGCACAATTGCTCAAGCACGTTTGCAGTCCGGTTCAAGACATTTTAAAATATTAAATAAATAATTAAATTATCTTTCGCATTTTATTGCATTCTTTACGTGCATTCATAAACAAAAAGACCAGTTTGTGAACGTATTTCTCAGAAACCATAAAAGACAGGTGGTAGCTAATGATGTTTGAAGGTATTCAGGTATTCTATTCAGTAGAATAATAAAAAATAATAGCATGCACTTAGTATGACGTATAAATGCGGTCTTCATGTTTTCAATTAAGTGTGTATTTTTGTCTAAACTTCTTCATATATTTGTTTTTTTAATTCTCTGCTCCATTTGGTTGTTTTAATTTAATCTTCAAAGCAATATAATTAAAACAAGGTTAGTTAGTTTGGGACACCAAAATATAAATAAATCAAAAGGTAACTCAAAAGGAGTACGTATAACATATATGACTAAAGTGACAATAAATTTTAAAAATGAACTATTAATTAATTAATAATTTAAAGAGATAACCGCTCCTTTTAAAGTTTGTTGTCATTTATTTAACATACCCATAATTTTACATGCTAGGTCACATGAAACTGTAACCCATTGTAGGTATATAAATTACATGTGGTGTGTGTATAATTTACATGTGTGTAAAGTAAATAAAAAATATTAATTTGTAAAATGTGAGAAAAGAGGTGTTTATGTAGGTAGTTATATACATAGTTTAAAAGTGTAATTTCGGACTTTAAAAAATAAATATTCATATCGAACAGAGAACCACTTAGTAGTTTGTTAAAAAAAATACTGGTATCTACTTGTATTAAATGGATTTTCAGCCCTCGATCTCATAGAGTATTTCTAATCTGTGGGTACATTGGATAAATAACAACATAAATGGTCTGTTCGCAGTTGGAGTCAGCGCTGAGCATGAGTGACACGTCTTATACGGACACCGGGGGCACTCAGCAGCTGACGACTCCGAGCACCAACACGGACAGCGAGTACGGCGCCGCCCTGCCGTCGGTCAACAGGAAACTCAACGCGCTGCCGTCCTTCGGGCAAACCTACGAGGACTACGAAGCGCTCACCAAGCACAGGCAGAGGCACCGCCACAAGAGGAAGAGCGGCGAGGTCGCAGCGGAGGGAGCGGCCAGTTCCGAGGAGGCCAGCGCTGCTACTCTCGACAACGCCAACTTCGAAAACGAGGAGGACAAAGACAGCTTGAGGTGCGAGGGCAGCACCCGCCTGTCGCTGTCGCAGTCCATCGACAGCAATCTGGAAGCCAGCTTGGTCGCAACTGGACCAGACCCCTACGACAAACTGAGGATTCATGCAGGTTACATTATTCAATATTTGTCTACCACTTTCACCACTCCCAAATACTCTTGTTTTTTTAAATGATGAGTGCTTTTTTGCAATTGACATACCTAAATTATTTTGTATATTTGTAGACATGAAAATATCTCAGTTTCTGGACAAAAAACTCACGTTTAAACTGAACGTTGTATGACCATTACGATTAAAAAGAAATTATATAAAAAAATGGTGTATTAAAAACGTTCCTACGGCTACACGTGAATAGTATTTTTCACATTTTAAGATACAGATCGTATTTACGATTACAATTTTACCGTATTTATTCATTTAAAAAAAAAACAGAAATCTTATTTTGTTTCGGTAGCTTTTGGTCGGGCTGCTGCTTAAAAGTGGTGAAACATGTTAAGCCGTGTTCTAGCTAGCCTCTATCATTGATTATAATATAGTTTTAATGCCTCTATCAACATTCAGACTAACAAAAATCATAAAACATGGAATTATTAAAATGGCTCCGGAATCATTAAAACCACCTAAAAAGATAAAAGAAACTACATTTCCTAATATTTTTTTTTTAAAATTGCTTTGACCCAGATTATATATTTTAATTAGCTCTGGTTGTGCCATGACTAACATATTATTAGCCTGCAGTCATAGAATAATGAAGGATAAAATCCTGCGATCGACGGCTTGCTTCGCTTAGTAGGGCAGGGCTGGTGTGCGCTCTTCTCTATATTTGTCCAGTTTTTCCGTTACTGCTCATCTTATTAAGTAGGTATGCATGGTAGTTGCATTACGTGACAAAAAAGAACCTCGTTGATATCGCTTCAGTACGTTTTGCGTTTTTACTTGTGATTTAGTACTTGTGATTTATATATATATATATTTTTAATTTTAAATTTAATGCCTTTCTATTAAATTTAAAATTCAAAAAATATTTCGCTTTTACTACAAACTAAGAAAATATTTTTGATTTGGAATACTTACATCAGGAGTCATTTTAGGTAATGCAAATGTAAAACAACTTTCAAAAAAAAATATTATACTTATTTCTTTATTGTTTAATATATTTATTTTATTTTATGACTTTTATAGATTTATTCTGTGACTTTTATGTAGAACTTCGGTCTATAAAATACCAAAAAAATGTATATCACATTAAAATTTAAAAAATATTGGCAAATCTATCCCTTAAAGGCAGTAAAGTAAACAAACGAGAAAAATTCGTCTGTCGACTCGGATTTTGAATGTTTAGAAACTTAGTTGACACTTGAGAAATGCGGACAAAGGCGCCTTGTCTTTTTTCGTGAATTTTGAGTAATAAATTAGTAAATACTTAGGATTACATCTAAAAGCAATCGAACCTAGGTGAGGCTAGGCTACATCTGTGACCTACATCCGATTAGCCGAACCTTGGCCTATAAAATGAATGCCACTCGTATCTACTTAGAATTAAATTTTCAGGCCAAGGTTCAAAGTGTTAAAAGACATCAATAATTTCACATTTAAGCGTGAAAACTATCTTTAATATAAAGTTAGTGGAGTTTTTAAAGTAAAACTTCCTTTCGCACACCTTACATTTTTTTTCTAAAGAGCGAATGAATCTAATGCGACACGCTCATTCGGCTAAACTCGGAAGGACGTTCGGAGCTTCGGCTAATGTCGGTGCCAGCTGTCATGTTTATTTTCTTCTTAAATAAATAGGCGTGCAGGAACATTTTAATGTAGATGCCAGTACGGGGTGATAACTTTGAAATATAGATTAATACATTATTATGCAGTTAATAACCAACTTATCAACGTCCTTACATAAGATTTACTTCTGATGCGCGTGGTGAGATCACACATACCGTTTTTTTTTTATTTTACGTAAATTGAATTAATTTTCACTTGAATACTAAAGCGCACACTACACTAAGTTACAGTCAACAATATTTTAAAATACTTCAAAGCAAATATCGTACGCTCCTCGCATATGTCACCGCGTTCAGTCGTACGGCGCGTCTTTATTTATTTATTTCAGGAAATAACAGCTGATACAAAAATAAAGATTCAATAAAAACACCCAAAACATAAAACCAATGAGAGTTTCCTCCAAACTTTCCTTTCCGGCTCGGAGAAGACGCTCATCTATCCACGCATTCACTGCTCCTGACGTTGCTTAACATCGATTGTAAAATGTGGTTGGCAAATCATTCGAAGTCGCAGAGCGGGCAAATGTAAAAATATCCGAATCCAGTGCACCTAATTTTCCTTGCAGAGTTTCCAAGTAGCGGTTCTGCCAGCGAGCTGGACGGATACGGGCCCAGCACAAGCATCGAATCTTCAGAGAGGAAGTTTTGGATACGATCGGGTGTGCTCCTTCATCTCTCTACTTTGCATATATTCCATTATTGAATGGTCATTATTTTGATGCATGCTCATCGATGTCTCGTAAATGCGTTCGTCCGCTGCAAAGCCGCCATGGAGGTGGAACCGCGGCACTCGAGGCGGTCGCTGGCTCTCTTCCACTTTTCGATTGCTTTGCATAACCCACTATAAACCAGTTTCATGTTTCATCGCCATGCATGTCTAGACTTGTTATAAAATATTATAGTTAATAGATTTCGCTTAGCGGAACGTTCAAGAAAAATTCATGCATTAGAATCAATTAAGTAAGTAAGATTTTCGGAAAGGATTTTGCATATTATGTTTATCGAAGCTTCGACTTTTAATATTTATTATTTTATCGAATTAATTTTTTAAAACCTTTTAAACGCTTGTGGCCCTCAACAAATACGTTTTGATCAAATACGAGTACGTAATGCTTGGATGTGAGCCCTGCCTTTTGAAAAAACACACAATTTCTTTTTCTTTTTCTTTTTTTTTTACAGTTTTCTTTTCATCTCTTGTATCTGTTGTTTTTCCGTGATTAAATAAATAAATAAATAAATTTATTTATTCATCCCCATATAAAAGTATTTGATCGACTGTCAGATGAATAAATTATTATATAGAAAAAATAATTTAATTGATAAATTATGTCGTATAGTTTTGGTTCAATACGTTGGCATCGCGTCGGTTAAAAGGCTTATAATCAATGAATAACAAATTTTCAAAAGAATTCAAACATTTCTGGGGAAGGTTTTATTGATGTTTAAATCTTGTTATTTCAAAGACTGCCTTCAGTCAGAAGGGGCCATATCACAGTGCCATTCCATAATTTAATAATAACAATAATGCAAATTAATTAATTTGAGATTGGATTTCTGATGACGAAGCGGGGTTTAAAATAAACGGTTTGGCTATATTAGGTTAGGTAGTAGCACTATACTAGTTTCATGTTTATTTTTCTACACATTACAATAAATGTACACGAATTACATATATTTGTCTACATTCGAATAGTAACGCAATAATGTGGTAATAATGTGGTTATGTATATAGTTACCGATAATATTATTACAAAACAATTTCTTAAAAATGAAATAATCAAAAACATACTGTATTAAACTGTACTGTATTATTACCGTATTAAAAAAAATAACGTTAAAATAAATAATAACAAATAAAAAAAAAAGAGTGAAAGTGAAAGGTAAAATGAAAAAAGAGCGAAAAAAAAGCGAAGCTGAGCTAAATCATACTTATGTCAACAGTCATTATTTAAAAAAAATCTAACAAAATAGGAAAAACAAATCATCCGTCAAAAATAAATAACTATGTTTATTGTCGCTATTAAATATTTCTTAATATCTTCTAGGTGGGTTCTAAAAAAATACTGTCGACCATTTCGACATTTTACTTATGTTGTTTTTGGCATTGGTTCTATGTTCTATGTAATTGGTACAACAGAATAAAATAACCATTCATCATTCAACAGGATCCGAAGGCTCAGTTCAGTCGTGGGCTTCAAGTTTGAGCTTGGACAGCCAATCTGATGAAGCCACCGTGGAATTTATGAGAGCATTTGTCGTGCAGCTCTTCAAAGAATGCAACTCCATTCACCTGGATCAAAAGGCAAAATTTGGACAACTCTGTCAGGTAATTTTGCAATCCATTATTTGCACTCAAAGCAACTTAGCTTGGTTTACCAGGTCAAAAATGATCACATACGGCCCATGGTACCAGAAATACTTTACGAACTAAAATGGCTATAACATCAAATTAACCAGAAATACGAAATCCGAAAATTATCATATTTTCTATGTATGTAAACTATGACATGTAGCGTAGGCGTTGGGATGGTTCAGTCCAGAGATATAATCATTTGTGTTTTAGGGTTGGGAGTAGCCAGAGGGTTGATTTTCTAGAAAGGTCAAGGCATTGCAACCGAGGCTTTCATCTTATCGAATGTTTATTACATAATAAATACATTTCCCACTGTAGGAACTAAACCAAATTATTATCCTACTCATATAAGCATTTTGTGCTCGACCCTATACCTAGTGGAAGTTATGATGATACAAGCTTGGTACAGCCGGACACACAGGTAACGAAGTCCCACCATAAGGGCTACTGTTTTTTGTCTGGAACCATTAAAACCGTCAAGTGTAAACTGGGTTACACGCCAAGGTTGTATGCCTAATATTTCAATGTCTAGCCGGTCATCTGCCGTACCAAAAGATCTCACTATAGCGAATTAACTGCATTTTAATATTTCAGCAAGAGACTGGCAGACTGTGGTTCTCCCGCTTTGTCAACGCCCAGCGGGGCCGATCCAAGCAGGTCAACGAGTGCACCTTCTACTCCCTCATTCAATTCTTTGCAATCGTCCTCTTCGAGTGCGCTGACTCAGATGACTTCTCCCCGGCCAAATCGTTGATGAACATGTGCTTCACTTTCTATCACGAGGGTTAGGAAAATAAATTTGCGTACTATACCAAGCTTAAAAGTAACTATTAACCTTAAGAAAATTAATGGCAGCGAACTAACGCGACTATACATAAGGCCGTTAGTGTGTTCGCTTGAAGGATGTCATTTATGTAATTGATTGATGATGATGATGATGTATTTTTCAGTTGATGTTCCTGGGTGTGTGCCATACAAGGAATACTTGTACACTTACCTCCGAGACCAGCCCATCTGGCACACTTTGCGCTTCTGGAATGCGGCCTTTTTCGATGCGCTGCAATGCGAGAGAGTTCACAAGCCCATAGCCACGAGGGATGATGTCGTCTCCAACAATATGGAGGCTTTCATTGACGACAAACGATATCAGGAAAATATTACATTTGGCCAATTGGGGTAATTTTCATCATTCGCCCAGAGATGTACCAGTCTGTCGGAATGAATCCCCCAAAACAGTTTGTTTGTGTTTTGAGTTCAGCCTTAAGATTCTACTTCAGGATTAATTTAACTCACATTTACTTTATTTTATTTATTATATTCTCCAGGAAAATAACCTTGCGGTAAAATCAGGATCTAACTTAACATCATCAAAATTATGGACTATTGAGTCAGCGGTTACGGGTTTCAATTCGCACATTATAGTTACATAATTTTTAACGCTAGGATAAGCAAATTTATTTGTGTAGGGCTCAAAATAATTATTTATGACCTTATTCATAGAAATTTATAACTATAATACGGATATATAATTATTTTATTTAAAAAATAAGAATACCGGTTCATAACTAACCACTAACCATTTGCTTTTATTTTCAGGACATTTACAAACAATATGCATGCATTTGGCCTAAGCAGAGAGCTATGCACGGAGTTCCTAAGGAAGCAATGCACAATTGCAAATCTCAGCAAAGGTACATGGCGATAGCATTTATTTGAACCGTGCAGTTTTGAATACTTGAATGTTTACTTGAAGTTTTACTTTACTTTAGTTTTTGTGTAAAAGCAGCATTACACTTCGCATTATGTAGCTTAATTATTATTATTTTTTTTTAATATGTATGTTTACAATATTTTAATTCTATAAATCTCAAATAAATTTTTGTGGCGCCACGAAGTTTGAGAAGATTTTCCGTAGTGCAAAACAGCTTCTTGAATTTACTTTTAAGAGTTTAAATTTAAACTAAGGAATTCAAAGGATTGCTAATGCTAAGTTGCATTCAAAATCACAATGGCCTCCTCGATAAATGAAGTCTGAAAATTACAATGCTATACAAATGTCACGAGGAACGAATTAAAAACATATTAAAATGGGATAAAATAGTTTAATGATGGTGTTAAACAAGAAATGGGAATGAAAATACCTAATGAAAAATAAAAAAAAATATATGCTTACTTAGATATGTCATACCATTATGTTTATGCCCAATGTATATATATATCACTATAAGATATGTTTCTATACTATATGTAGTATAACACTATTTTTATATTGAATATTTATTTATTTATATCGAATATTTATTAACCTATATATTTAATAATTGTTTATTCATTTATTTGTTATTTTTTAATTGTTTCATTTATTCATTTTATTTTTTCATATATTAAGTATTCTTGAGTAAACATTTAAATTGTATTCATGTGTGTATGTGTGTGTGTGGGTGTGTATATCAGTGTGTATATTTGTGCCTTATTATTTTTATATTTTTCTCATGGTTTAGCGCTGGCCTCTGCTATGCACTGTATCACTTCATATATAACCTTCCTTAGAACAGGTAACTATTACCTAGTTAGGAAGGTTATAGACTTATACTCATCGGCCAATTTATATTCCATAACAAAAAAAAAAGTTATACTTAAACTTGAAATTGTGTTTTTTTTTTAATTTGCAGATCAAGATAAAATGCTGAAAGATAACGTAGACCGAATGTATAAGGAAACTGACCCGTGGCGTGCATAGCACGACAGCGCGTAAGACTGGTAAATAAAAAAGCAAGTTGTGATAATCGTCAATATATTTTTCATAACTAAATTATACAAATTCTAAATGATTTAAGATGCATTGCGGACATGTAATATTTTATCTTTATAATATTTTAACTAATAGATATAATGAAATATTGTGATAATGGAATGTGATAGATAAATGTAAGACGATTCTAATGACTTACAAATAAATGTGATGTAATTACATAAAAAATACACATACATATGAAAATGATTGACAATAAAGAGTTGGTTACAAATTATACCTTGTTTTATTGCCACTAACAGTAGTCTTCTCCGCGGCAATCAACAACACCTGTTATTTATGGGCGAATAGATTGTGAGCCGATTCCTGAACCTACCTACCATTGTTTACCTAGCAGTTGTTTGAATTTCCAAAATTGAGATTTGTCTACATAATCAACAGTGGATTAAATAATCACCAGTCCAATCCAATCACGTTCCAATTAAATAATTGGAACGGATATAATCAAGGTGCGTAAGTAAATAATAAAAAGTAAACTACCAAAATTGTAACACCTAAGCACATATAAAAAGGAACTAGCCATACTCGTACATGAATTGGTTGCGATTGCTAGGTTAGGTTAAATAACTAAATAAAAAATTTTAGTTTGAAAAAAAAATATATTTGGTCTAAGACATAATCCATTAAACAAAATACCATTTTTAAATTGTTTTTTATATCAAGTACCTGCTGCAGTATCTAACTGATGGCTTATTAAATTGGTTATGAATAAAATCATAGTTATTTCTTAGTTCTCTACTATGTAACTCAACTGCTTCCATAAGTACATTATTTAGTATTAAATTATTTACCCAGAACTCGTATCTGTGGTTCCAACCTGTGATGGGTTGCTTCATTTCCTATCTCCACTTGTACCTGCGGCACTTTTAGCACATTTGATGTGCATTTTGGATGGCCATAGAGGCTAGAGTGGGTTATTTTTTAGGTCTGAGTAGATAATAATAAAAAAACAATGATATCATGACATTCTTTTAATTCATCATAAATTTTAACCCCATTTTAATTTTTTTTTGTAAATTTTGACGCCTGGCTAGTAATGAAACAGTACGGATATAATATTTCAATTTATAATAATTATAATGTGGCACTGTACATCCTTTTGTACAATTATTGTATTAATTAATTGGCATATTTGCGCATTTGTATATTTTAACTGACTAGCAATAACAATATATAGCTACGTCCTCAAGTTTCCAAACAGCAGTGGTGTCATATTTAAGAAATTTGAATATATTTGAGCGCTCAACGAACTATTAATGCTTCATTAATTATTACTAAACAATGATTGGCCTTAATGTTATAAATCTATATTATTCAATCAGCTTCCGATGTGATTTAAACGGCTATGATTGTTTTTCAAGAGCAGCAATCTAGACACAAAAACAAAACTCTTTCGCATTTGTATTTTTCGAGTTAAAATATGCAACAGACGGACGGACGGGGGGAAAAGAGGGGATGATCAATATACCTACATAACAAAAAATATCAGGATTGTAAAGGTATACAAGAAAATTTCAAAATATTAGTAAAGTAATTCCTAAAAATGATAATCCGCGAAAAATAAATATTTATGTAAATTTCTTGAAAAGATCAGCGGATTCACTTGAATCACCAGCTGTCACATTCTGCTATGTTAGTAGTGACATCTACCTGAAAACTTAGCAACAAATCTCGGTCTATAGTGTTTTTAATTCTTTTGAACTGGCGGTAAAGCAGTTAATCTTTTTCATGATAGATGGGTCTGGTAGCTAAAAAATCTCCAAATGTATATTAACAATATTTCAAAGAATTGCGTAATATAAAAAAATGACACCTTTACAAAATAAATATAAAAGATATTCATATATTTGACAATGTATTTTGATTCATGTTTCAGACCTGCGCAAACAATATCCTTATTTTCTATCTTATTGATCACCCGAAGAGAAGTTGCTCGTACCTACATAACCTAATATATGTAGGTACGCAGTGACGTCAAGATCACGCCACTTTTCCCTCGGCGAATGCCTAAATCTCATTGGTTCAAATGTAGGCGAAATTACGTTTCGCTTCAACATGTCTTTCCCTCGGTACTTCAAACTCCGCTGAGTTGTTTATTTTATTTAGAATCAGTGTTTATCAAGAAAAATAGTAGTGAATTGTTCCGGAATATACATTTTTATCCTCGTGTCAACTCTAAGGTATTTTTTATCCATGTTTATTTCAATTGTCAGCTGATATTGTTCTTAAGAAATCATAACCTTAAACTTCGCGTTTTAGCTGTCAATTTATTAATAATTATGACCTACATAATATACTGATAATGTGTTAAAAATATAGTTGCCTAGTGCTTATCAAACAAAAGATATGGGGATTTATAATCTGCAATTGATTATTGTTGATATTACACAACCAATTATTTTTCAAGTGAGTTAATTACCCACCAGCACTTACCTGGTTGTCTTTTTTTTTGAATAAACTAAGTACCTTCATGTATATACTATTCATTTCCAGCAGAAATATTTACCAGATTTATCAGGCTTGCGATATTACGCGTTACGCTTTTGTGAACTTCTTAGATTTTGTGGTTCTTTTTAATTCTCTGTTACTAATTTTGGTTTCAGCAAACAGAGTCCTACCTACCTATTATATTTTCACTCAGGATGTATTCTTTTGTAATGAAAACCTTCTTTTACCTTCAAACCTATATTTCTTCTATGTATTATATAATGTGTAAGTACATATAATGCAGATGTGAGGATTTAACGTACTACTCTTGGTATTTTAAAATTGTTAGCATTAATATAGTAATCATTCTGTTTCACAATTCAAAAGTAAGAAAGATTCCACTGTCAACCCCCGCCGTCCTCATCTGAACTGGCACAATCTTCTCACTGTCCTTTGATGATAACTTATCGTGAAAAAAGAGATTCGTTAACTGTCAAAACTCTAACCACACACAAAACAGTAACCACTTTAGATTAAAAATTGCACTAGATTCTTTTCTAATATGATTTTAAAAAATATCAGTAGTTTTCCTCTATTAATCGTGCCGCATTAAATGCCTCATCTTATCTTATATATTTTTCAAATACAATCTTGATATTTATTTATTCTATAACTTTATAAGTTTCTATTTCTTCACCCAGGGCTTCGGTGGCCTTTATCTTGTTTCTCCAAACGTAAAATGAATATTTGAAATCCTCACCTGATTTAGACCTCTATTATCTGTTACTTCAATACATTTTTTTATGTTGCTCTTCCAATGTTTTTTTTTAGGCATATTCTTACTTAAATTATTTATTATGTTTACCTGCAGCTTTTACAGGACAATTCGAAGGAAAAAGCTTGCAATAACTGACAAGTGTCGTGTCATTTTATCGCATATCTGGGTTTTATTGTTAACATCATTTTGGATTCATTTCTATTATTATTATTATTAGTTTTAGGCAGGTAGCTCATGCTGATAAGCCTAAATCTGCACTTGTATCGTCTCTGATAAACTTGTCCAAACTGTTCTTAAATTCATTCACATTTTTGGCACTTATCACTGCACTTGGTAACTTATTCCATGCTCACCACTCTGTTTGACATGAAATTCTTCCTCGGATTAGAACTAAAGGCTGTACTTGAGAGCTATTGCTATTGTTCTCAAACATTTTTTTTGTTGCCACTTATGTGTATTTTCCATTAGACCACGGAACTATTAAATAATTCATTAGGATAGATCTGTATCAGTATGAAATGCAAACAAAAATTACAACTGTTTTTGAAAGTACCTACTTATCTGTTATTTTAATAAAATGTATTTAGGTTACACTTTCATACTTTTAGGCATAAAGATTTTTAAAAATCTCGTTTAAGTAATTATAAATTGACGTAATTGGTAAGTAATATCATTAGTCGATAATGATACTTAACACTCAAATTGTACCTCAAATACACCAAAACATAGTCAACCAGAAGTTAGAAAACACCATTTCTATGGGTTTGGCTGTGACCGGAACTCTTTTTGAGGTCCTTCTTGATTCAATTTGTGATTACTTTGATTTGTATAAAATGGTCTTGGTCAATATTCGCCACTGAGATTATTCAATGGCTCTTTTCTTAACACTAAATGAAGTTGAGTACCTAATAAAACATAAATAAACATAAAATCGATTACAAACTTGTATGCCCGTAATTAATGTTGTCGCAGTATTAGTGAACAAGGCAGTCGGAACTGCAGTCGGACAACATGAGCCACACTTTAATTTATTTATCCGACTTCTTCGGGTCCTGCTTGGTGGTTTAAGGTTAAACCCAGCATAAAAATATAAAATTAATTGGTAATTATATGATTCATAGATGGGAAAAGAGTTTATCTGGGGACATTAAATTGTCTGCCTGCCAGAACGAAGGCATCCTAATTACTTTATCTCAAGTTGATAAGGCTATCAAGAAAGTACATAAAACATGTCTTCCTATACGATTCAGTTTTGTCTCTTAAGTTTTTTTTGTCTTGAGACATTTTAAACTAGATTAGTACTAAGAACAAAAATCTAGATATTTAAAATATGCATTTTTTGATATTATACATTTACCTAACTATTTGCCTACTTGAATATTTATGTATTATAATAGCTGCACATATTTATATAATATATTATAATAAAAAAATACTCCTATCATTTAAGCATTTTTTATCAGTAAGTACTTATTCGAAAAATAATCCCACTAAGCTCTTGATGGAGTCAACTCTAAATGGGACTGCAGAATTCAATCACTATTTAATTAAACCCTTCACTCACATACTACTACTAACTAATAGTATGGTTTCGCAGATAGGTTATTATAAAATAATTATATTATTTTTATATACATAGAATAATGATTGTGTGTAGGCACTGTTATTGAGTTAGTTATAACGCTCTTCGCTTTCTTGCGCGTGGTCTTAAATCTTTCTATCTCATCTAACGGCTCGTAAAAACAAAAACACTCTGTGCCATTATTGATTAGTTATTGCATAGTTGAATATGCATTTTTACAAAATCAACCAAGCTCCATAGTTTCATTTTCTCGATTCATATTTCATTCAATAACATATTAACAAAGTATAAATTTAACTTTTTAATTCTATATATAAACCCTAGATAATTATGAAATAAAACTAAATCCACTATTATTTTTTCCTTTATAATATAACTACAAATATTGTCAACTACAAAGAAAAGAGTGAAAGTATTCTTCTAGTAACAAATTCTAGACATCAAAATAATAATTGATATGTATTGAGTTATTATTTTAGTCATCTTCTGGAAGGTAGGAAATAATACTGAATTCGGATTATTATTATTATTTATATGAAAAGTAATGTTAATCATGCAAAATTTGATCCGCACTTTTTTGACAGATCTTTTTATGTTTTGAAGTCCTCTGAAACTAAATTAACATATTTTTCAAGGACCTCTCTATGTTTGGATGTGAGCGAGTCATAAATTTATATTTAGATATATTGGTATCGTTATTTGATGTAGCTAGCCGATTTCATTAAATTTCAATAGCTTTCCTGCTAAGGCGGACTCACACTACTTCCTAACCAATTACCTAAAAGTTACCTTACGAATAACTGGCGGGTTTTGTTACCGATTACTCCTTTGCGGTCTTATTAAGATTTTTTAAATCCTTTTAAGGTTCTTGCACGCAGATACACAAATTATTAATCAAGATATGTATTCCGATCGTAAAACATTAGTCATAATTTATGACTAATTCGATTTCTCTGTGTGACAAACGAAACCATAATAATTTATTACATCGATAAAAAGAAATTGATAAGAAATTGATAAGGACACGGAAAATTAAAGCATATAAAGGTTTTTAACATTGGGATTCGATTATGGTACTGTACTTCGGATTGTAGATTAAAAAGAGTTATTGTGAGTATAGTTATTGTCAGATAAAGATGTTTAGGTCATTCTCTTTTTACACTTACAGTTCATTGGCCTAGCATTGCGTATGTTTTTGTGTTTTGTGATAAATTGGTCGCGTGTGGCTCTCAGCGGCTAAACCTTTGAGCTGAGCCTAGAATGATAAAAAATATGCGTTTTGCTTTGTTCTGATTCTATTGTTTTAATATATTAAAGGATTATCTCTAAATTTATTATTTTTTCGCGTAGATGTCATGTAAGGGCGGCTTTTCCTTAAATATTAATATGATAAAAGGTTTCCAGTCGAAAATAACCCCACTAAAGAATATATCGAACCGCTTTGGCGGCTTGTGTGCTAGTTTTTTTGTGTCCTATCCGACATATCCGCTACGTTTGACCTCTAAATTGTTCGAACCCGGTCAAATAAATAAATACAATCGCATTGGCGTTCTAAAAATATCAAATAATAGTTTATTTTTTTGTTTGTTATCAAACATGGGAGGGATTTGTCGCATGCTCAATACTGTTTTCGCGAGGAGTTGCGAAGCTAACCACCGCGAGTGCCGTATGTATGCGCGAAGTTTCAAATTAGGCTAATTGATTTATAGTGCCTTTGTCGTTTGTCAAAAGTATCATCGTTACAATGCGATCTAAATAAATACCTGAAAAATAAAAAAATATAATGGTTATTTTAAGCACACGCCCAACCTTTTTTTTTTAATTGAGAAGCGCTTTCAATTTCTCTAACATTTTTAGTGTTCAACTTGTAGTAGGTATGTGAATATGAGTAAAATAATTAATCTTGCATATAGTACTGCTGCCTTGGTTTATAGTAGATAAGAGTAAAACAAAACAGCCTAATTTCAAACACGAAATAAAAAATCTATCTCATTTTCAACGGTGCCAGAGCCAACTTTTATTTGACTTATAGGTATCGACGAGTTAAATAAATGAAATATAATAATTCTATAACGGCTCGACTGTTCTCGAATTTATCGTTTTCGTAAATTTAAATTTTAAAAAGAAAGATATCGGTTTGTGGCCTTTCCGATTTTATAATATTATAGTCATGTTATTTTGAATATGCTTTTATTATGTTTCGCCTAGACCAAAGGTGTCCAAACTACGGCCCGCGGGCCAAACCCGGCCCGGCAGGCGATTGTATCCGGCCCGCCAAGGATTTTGAAAAATTTCGTTGCAAATTTCGTTAAAGCAATTGGCTGGTAAATTTATTTCTATGTATGGCACTACCTATATGTGCGAACAAACTTTTTCCAGGATGAAGTATCTGAAATCTAAATATAGGGCAAATTTATCGGATGATCATTTGCAATCATTGCTAATAATTGGTGTTTCCGATTTGAATCCCAACTTTGAAGAAACTCTCCAGGAAAAAACCCAGTTCCACCATTCCCATTAAAAATTGCATGAAATAATTTTATAATAATATAATTTAGACATGTTTGTTTAGTATTGTTATATCTGTAATTTACTATAAAAAAAAATTATAGTATATATATGTGGCAACAATAAAAAAATTCAATGCTGCTTTACTTGTAATAAGGTTTTTTAATTCACATATTTACAATGCTTGGCCCCCGCTAATGAATTTAAACACCAAACTGGCCCTCGCAGAAAAAAGTTTGGACGCCTCTGGCCTAGACCATGCGACCGTTCGAACAAAATATAACTTTCCCGACAAAAAACAAACAAAGTGAAGCCGCAACCACGTCTATTCCCGCTTTATACTGTGGATAAAGACTGGTTTCGAGTATTGATCCCAAAAAGTCTATTTTGAAGGTCTTCAGATCCGACCCTGCCTCCGATTGCTGGTACTCCGGCACGTGACTCCATCACCCGATCGCTTGCGGCGTCATTTGTCGCGTGTCTGCTGGCTGCTGGCTGCTGGCTGCTCGTAAACGAAATAGACTGTGACCGCGAACTTTGTACTCATAAATTACTCACCTAAAGGAACTGCAATTTCCCATTAATTGTGACTGGATAAAAATAACCAAATTTATTTATTTCATTTCGCTTTTTTTTTATTTGGAAAATCTACTAACTATATAGAAATATAGCCAAACAGACTTTGCGAATGAGAACCGTGTAATTTTCGTGATCTACCTCAAGTCCTTTTACAGGAAACGGAAGGACCTGTAATGACCTGTTACTGGCTGACTTTATGACTTTAATTTTTAGTTTAAAAAAAATGTGTAGATGTAATAAATAACTAAAAACAGTGATTATAATGTATAATTACATTTTATTTCACGCCCAATATCTGTGTATATATTTTTTATATATAATTGCTTTATTTTCCTCGTAAACTACTATGTAAATCAGCAGATATCTTTAAAATTAAATAAACAGTTTAGTATGAAATTTGAATAGAAAATTTATGCTATTATTATGACAGCTGTTGCTTCCTGCGTCAGTCTTTCAAGATGAAGATAATTCGATAACATCGGCTCTTGGCCGTCATGCCGTCTTCTGACCTCATAGGTTTATGTCGCCTGGACTTGCAATAAATAATACTTCATAGGCTATAGTCATTTTCCTCGGAGACACTGCGAGGACAGCGCGGCTTGCCTCGGCTGATGCAGTTTAAGCTCTGCTTGTTATCGTATATACAAAATGTAAATGTTTAGTGTATTGTGAAAATAACTCGAGTAGTACATACAATTTGATAAGATCATCTGCCACTATCTCGAGGAACCCGTTCACTGGCCTCAATCATTCCTGAACACTTCTGACGAGCGAGTCGTGAGGCTGTCGCACAGAGCGAGAGAGAGATAGGTAAGCAGGAAAGAAAGTTATATGACGCGCAAAACACAATTCGTTTCTTTAATTTTATAGAATTCATTAATTATTGTCATAGAATTATTTTATTTCGGCGTAAAAAATATTTCTTTTTATTGCATTATCGACTGTAATTATTGTGAAATAAGTTACGCGAGCTTAGTCATTGCTATATGTTTTTGTTGTTTTTAAAGATAGCAGAAAAAAACACAATTTATTTTTTTAATGTTTATTTTAGTTATGTGAGGTACTTGTTCACAAACTACATAACTACAATTAAGTGTAGTAACAAATTTCTGTTTTTAGAAAGAGATTCCCTGAAAAACCATGCAATATTTGTATTTTAAAAAATGATTTCGTACAGTATTTCAATTCTCGAACCATAAGTTCGAAATCGCCAATATTTCGATTAACCGATCATTAAAACCCAAAGGTATTTCAAAATATCAATATACAGATTTAAATTAGCATGTTCTCGTGATTGTCCATGAGAGCATTGAATAATGCGAGCAATTATTATCTTCAGCCTCGGTAATAAAATGTTTGATCTCATCTTGGCGACGCCTCATCCGAGATTGCCTCAGCCTTCTGACTTCGCCGTACGATTTTAGCTTAAATTGCTAGGAAATGAAAGGATGGGTTAACATAATAGTTGAGGCCGTCGACAGGCACCTTTACATTTTTTTTCTAATAATATTACATTAATCACATATGAACATTCTACTTAAACACTTACCTAGCATTTTAAACATTAATATGACATATAATTTGTGTTTTATTTTGACTATACTAGGTAATTTTTAGTACTATTATTGCTCTTATTATTAGTTAGATGAAAATATAATTTAAATTCTTTTAAAAATAAAATACAGTTCATATATCTTTGCCAAACTGCAAGGCGGTAAGTTGGCAAGAAAAACACTTATGTTTGGTTCGAACTATTATGTACATAGCAGTTCACTAATAAATATAAATTTATAAAAAAAAAATAATGAATTAAAATCGTTCAATTATTATTTATTTGGGTTCATATGAAAACTGCTTCAGTTTTTTGTTCGTATAAAGTAGCACTCATTTTTTATCGTCACGAATGGCTGCCGCTTGCCATGTTAGTTTTTAGAGGTACATATGACTCAAAGCATTTTGGGTTGCTATCAGCAACGGACCGCTGGCTCCTCCTCAGCCGCCTAAATTGGAGACACGAACAGGCCTTGAATGAAGCTGTCCGCGGTGTATCTATCTAATCATTAGTTTCACAACACAAAAATGCGTTTTCTGTTTAAAATATTTTCATGTTGTATACTAACAAACGCACATTTAACGTGCGTTTAAGAGCCAGTATATCGTGAGGTGGCCTTGAAGTTCGGCCTTTGCAAATGGTGTCGGCCACTTGCACTTCGAGCATCCGTCGACAACATCAAAGAATAAACATTTGACAGTTTTTTATTTATATTAAAAATATAAGGCAATTTAAAAAAAAACTAAGTTTAAGCTTTTCTGTAGAATTTTATTGCGGACATTTCTATATATAAATTAGGCTTATGTCATATATGTAGTTTGGTTTATGAGGATTTTAAAAAATAAAACTTACCGATTTCAGTATTTTTTTATGTAAACATGGGATTATTTATTTAAAAAACCAGCTTAAAAATTTTCTAGAAAAATGTTCAGTTAATCTAATTATATTTTTTATATATGCCTGGTATGAAAAGCTATCTTGGCAGTAGACCTCAAAAACAGTGCGTTATGGCTCTTAATGTGCGTTTGGTTTGTTGTCTTGAACGATTTTGATTATTATTATTTTTTTTCATTAAATTATTTTTATTGCAAGGCAGCCAAAAATATTAAAATCAAATATATCGTATAGTATAATGGAAAGTTTATCGTTCTTAGTATATTGGTTATGGGTTTATTTTGAGGTCGTTTTTTTTTACTTTTATGGTCGAAGTTCGTTTCGATGTGCGTTGAAGTCGCCGTCAGCTGCGCGGAGCGAGGAAGCGAGGAAGCGACCGGGACATTTCGCTCAGTCGCCACTCGCCACTCGCCAGTGGCCGTAGCCGTCGCGCTCAACCGCTCAACCGATCCTAAGGCCGCGACCACACCTAATCACTTCCTTGTCGTCTCTCGCGTTTCGTGCTTCGTTCTGTCTTTTGGCGGGGTAAGCGCTTGTGTTTCGTTTAAATTGTGTTTGCTATTTGCACTATTTAGGTTATCTTTACTTTGTACACTACTTATAACATTTTCGATGTTTGTTAAATATCTACGGATAATACGTAGTATATTAATATTTCTGACGGTTGTTTTTTAAAGGTTAGGTCAGACAAGTTAATAACATAAAAAAAAACCAGAAAATTTTCACCGATAGCTTACAAAAAATATATTGAAAGATTTAGAATTTCATAGAAACTATACCGACGAAAATTTTGACGAGTCACAAATGTAACAGTATAATCTTTAGATATTATAATCATTTTTTTAATGTAATTTGACGATAGTTATTACAAATTATTTTTTGAAAATGAATCATAAATTCCCCAATTTAAAACAAAATAAATGTCAGACGTAATGCTTTCAGATATTACTGACCGTATTATATTTTAACTTTTTATTGTGAGGTTAAAATTTTTCATAATGGTCAAAAGCGATTCGCCCACAATCCCCGAAAAACTACCCGCAGTAGCTTGCGGGGGGTAGCGTAGATCTATTAAAATAAATTAACACGTTTTCTTCTCTTCATATGTAAATGTAAACTACTATGTGAATCTCTAGATTTCTTTTGAAATTAAATAAATAAACAAGGTACTATTTCTGATCAAAAATCCGTTGTTTCACACAATAAATCTTCCAAATAAGCGTCGTTCTATTTAGCGCATTAATAAATAATTATATTAATTTAATTTATAATAACTATGGGATTTCATTTGTATTATCGCTTTATAAGAGTTATTCTACTTATTTCTTAATTGTTTATGAAGTAAAATAAATATATATTTCTTCCATTTATTTCGATAAAAAGTTACATTTCTATAGAAAATCGGTTAGAAAGATGTTATAAGATATATTATAAAACAAATTGTCAGACGAAATACATAAACACAAAGATTTGTAAACAAATCTCAAGGCAGCTGTTTGAAATGCGATGAATACATCATCCATCATACATGATACATCAGAATATTGGAGTATATATACATTTTAGCATACCTATGTCATTCGCCATTAAATTTTACTCGAAATATTTTCGCCGAAACTTTTAACATGCAAATATATAAAAAGAAACGCAATATCTTGTTTTTGCTAAGCGAACACGGCGTTATAAACACATTTATTTTTTTAATTCTATGAGCACAAAAACTTTTGACACTATTTACGAAATATTATAAAAAAATAATACCTTGTGATCATTTTATTTAGTCTAAAATCCACAAAAAACAAGAAATTACCACTATTGCAGGCGAAAAATAAAGATTTGGACGAGATCATTTTTAACGCTATTTCCGATTATTTTTGTATAAACGATTTAGTTATTAATTGATTCTAATGATGTATAATTTTCGTCTGAACACCCGATATGGCAATAAAATAATACTAATTAAGAACCAACCAATAGCGTTACCCGTAAATTTACGGTCTGGGCAAAATTGAAAGGGTTCGTAGGACCATAAATTTAGGATCCGGGCAAAGGTCACTTTAATTCTACTCAGACCCTCTTAAAAATAATCATTCACGTCATCAAAACGCGCATCGAGTGGGCAGGCACAAGTCACAAGTCAAGATAGGAAATGTAGCAACCCATCACAAGTTGGCAGGTACCACAGGTACTAGTAGTCTGGGTCGAAGATGCCCTTAATGACGGCTGTAGGGCATAGCTGTAAGACGTCAGGTTCTAGTTAAATCATACTACTACTAAACAATGTATAGAACCAATTGACATTATATAATAGCTACAGGGTGTCATAGGCCAGTATAAAACGTAACACCCCAGGAATTGATCCTCTGATCTCAATCTTTTTTTTATCTATGCGGTATTTAAGAAATTTGCAAAATTTTAATTAGCTGATCATACGAATTAAAAGGAATCTTATCGCTGTTCATTCCGTAAGAGCAACTAAATTTTTTTCGTCACTTATCCGATTTGATCTGCAACCTCAACGTTATTCCGATAAACCGGATACCGATTAGTCAGCCGAAATAATATTCGTTTCATCTCTTTTTTAGTTTAGATATCGGGTATCGAATAATAATTACAGCTAATTTATTTTAGAGTGTCACCTTTTGAATTTGTTAGTATATTTACACGGATTCGTTAGGCACCGAGCTGTCAATCGCGTTGAATTTTGGCTGCACTAAACAATAATACAACTGTATTTCAATATCGTCATTGCAATGACAATATCAGCTAGCTATCAATTTTGGTGAATTTGACATGTACGAGTATATGCACTCTATTAGCGGCACATGTCTACATATCTGGTAAATTCAGTTTTGTGCATATAGCATACAAAAATAAATAAATCGAGATGTAATATTATTAGTCATGTGTCATTTCATGTTATTAGTCATGAGTGAAATATCAGGTAAGAGTTTTTAAAATGCACATGACATAAATAAAGTATATTACCACGGTTAAGTAAATATTTTAATGCACGTTAAATGCATTTGTAACAAATAACTGATTTTAACATAGCTTTTACCGTATAGATTTTATCATTTTATTTATAGCAATTACTAAAGACAAATACATTTTATAAAAGGTTTTATTAAATAATTGCAGCAAGGAAAAAAAATTTTTTGTTTAATTTCAGTAGTGTGGCAAAATATTGGAAATACTATGTTTTATTAACTGCAAGATATGTAGAGAATACATAATACGCATAATAATATAACCTAAGCATTACTATATCATTATAAAAAAAAGTTTGAAGAGCTTAATAATGTTTGTTTTGCATTTCCTGTAAAATTGTAAATTATACACATATCAATATTGCCGTTACAATGACAAATTAGTCTGATTTAATATGAAGTCAATAAAAATATAGAATAAGAGATGCAAAATGTACTTTTTAAATGCTATCGTAGGATAGCTACAGAATCCTCCGTAAGTAACGAACGCAAGCGACAAATAACTAGTTTTTTTTTTTCGACTAATCGATAGGAAAAAAGAACACTCAAAGAATGTCGAAATGACTCAGAGTCTCTGCCTTGTCTGTTGTTAAATAATATTTGTTATTTATGTTATCAAATAGTTTAAACAGCAATTTGCGTTTGCCAAAATCAAAAGATAAATATTTTCGCCTGTCGCAATTTATTGAATGACGTTTATTAAATTGCATTTGCTCGCCAAACGAAGGAATACTTTTGAGTCCCGTCGAGGCGATTGGCAGTTGGTTGACCATAATCTGTGAGTGATATTAGTTAAAAGTATTCGTATCTATAGTTTAACCGATAAGGACCTTTCATATCTTCATGATGTGAAAAATGGAGGAGATTCTCAATTAGATTTTTTTATTTTTTTCAATCAATTACTCCGGAGTGATTTCGAATGTTATTATGATTTTCATAGGAAGGTCCCATTTTAGTTTAGGTAAGTTAAGTTTAGGTGTGAGGTAGGGAATAATTTAATTGTTAACAATTCCATATAGAAATATATTATCTTTTTTTTTTAATATAACTACATAGATAAAGGTTTTGCGTCTAATGTTTTTTTGTTTAAAATGGACGGCATGATGGTGTAGGTTCGTGAGTACGAGTATATTGAACGGCGCTTGTCTCGACACAAGTGCACACAACTTATCACACTTGCGGAATGTTGCATATCTCTGTAATAAATCATTTTGCATTAGGCCAGTAAAACATGAGCATAAAATTCAGACTTTTTAAATCTATCGTGTGTCTAATTACGTTACTTGGTTGCTTATCGAACAATTATAGTATTATTTTCACATTGGGTAAGAAGGCAAATCTCTTTTTAAAACATTATAGATCGTGTTTTCCACCTGTTATATGATAATTCGTAAGGTCTGATCCAGGGAATATATTTCTTGATATTTTTGAAAATATGAACATTATAAATACTTCAAAGGTAATTGTAATTAGACGTACTTTTGAATAAATAAAAAAGGTTTTAGGCAGTAAGGTTATGATTTTTGAATTACTTGTAATATGCTGAAAGAATATTTAACAATGGAACTTATCCAAACCAATACAATGTCACTTTTGCGTGGTTCCCACGGCCGGCAAACAGCAGGCTCGCTCCCACGGGAAAATGAATTAAATAAAATTCTGTTTACGGTATTGGATCGATGCACCTTTGGTTCTTTTAGCGGGTCGCAGCGGACCTTAGGGCTATTTAACTTTAACGTTTTCTTATACAAATAATGCACGGAAATATTTTATTCATTTGGGTGCCTTCACGCCTAAATTCATGATCACAGCATTAAATAAGAGTTCAAATGCTACCTTCATCCAAACTAAATTATTATTGTATGTAGGTTTGTACTTCACACATATTTATTTATATTTTGTATTTAATAACATGTTTTGCAAATACTCGACGCTATGTTTGGAATGTTATGTTTGTAAATTTTTGGGTTATTTTTAAAACTTTTATATAATACCAAAAATTATTGTAGAATAGATGCGGCACGTTGGCTTTTTTCCACTCTTTTCCTTTCTTGAGTGCACTACTCAGTCTCCCGATATTAGAATACATTTCATATGGATTCCTTTACAAACCTCAGCTGTTGACTTCAAAACGTGAACATCTGTCGAAAAAGTGGGGGTTAACTTTCGTCTGATAAAAATACTTTTCCTACCATAAGTATGGTATCGGAAAGTGAAAATACAAAATAATAGTTGAAAATTATGTCTAGAAATTATTCATTTACTGACCAAAAGGTTTCATAAAAATGTTTCCTGTAAAGGTCATTAGAAATGTCGATTGAAAAGTACCTATTTTGTTGAAAGATGTATAAATACGAACGGGGGAACATAATAACCAGCTTATTTAATAAAATACCTTTAGAAGTTAGGCTATCGAAAAAAATTAAGATAAAGAAACCCGCAGAAAAGGCAGTGTCTTGGCTGGATCTATTTACAGTGTATTTTTATATATTTTTTGAATAAAAATTGCTTCTTGCAACGGTTATGTGAAAATAAAACCAGTTTATAAAATCACAGGCGTTTTTTTCAGCTCGCATCGATTTGAGCGTGGCAAATTTAAATAATTGACCACAAAATTGTATTCTGTATTTTACATATTTTCTAGCTCTAAAAGTTCCGATTAATTCAGCATTATTAGACGGTTTCACTTATTTTGAATGTCATATACAATATGAATTAACTGCCCTAGTTAATCGAACAAGGAAAACTTACATAGTACTATCATTTTTCACACAAAATGGTAGTTATAGTCTCAAAACTTCGAATTGTGTGAGGATTGGAACTCGAAATAGTTGGCACTCACCACGATATTGTCATCAAACCATGAATTCGCAAATTTTGATGGCTATAAGTTAGGTAGTACTTATATTGAAATTAATCTTATCATAACCCCCTATATTTTCAGCCAACTCGAAAAATCTTACGCAGTTATTAAAGTTTCATCGAATTGTATCTGCATGTTTCTGAATCGAAAATCTGAATCTGTTCTTCCCTCAATTCTAGGCATATACTATACCCATTAGTCTTATATGGAGAATTATATTTTAATGGACAGTCGAACGGAATTTATAGTCTATTAAACCTGTTTTTTTTAAGCACATTGAAACCAGTTTTAAATCAAGTCTTGCCGCTACGTTTCTAAGACGTAGTCGTGTAATTTATATCCATCAGTATTTTTTTCATGAGCTTAGTAATTACGATTATGCACTTATACCTAAGATCGTTATAATATTTTGATTAGCGCCTTTTTTTTAAATGATAGTATGTGTCGTGATTATAGACTATCCCTACAATCACAGCGACGGCGACAACAGGCCTTGTTACTGTATTTTTTTTAGCTATTCGTAGGGAAACACAGCTTAGCTTATTAATAATAACAGTAATTAGTTACTGTTTAATTAGTCAATTATATTAATCCACTCATAAAACAACGCAAAGGAAATATAGGATCAGGAGATTGTGATTGTCATAATACGCAGTGGGTGAGTGGGATTTATAAGTCGTTATGTTATTTATTTATTTATTTTATAAACTAAACAGAGAGTAACCATAGTCATTTTTAAATATTTCATACACGGGTTGCCAGCACTCGATACTCTCCAATTTCATGTTTATAAAACATGCATGTGTATTTGATTATTTGAAATAAACGTAAGTTTAAATATGTAGTTATACCTTTTCATATTATTTAGAATGTGAGAGAAAAAAAAAATACCATGGAGGAAATAACAATTAGGTGCCATTAAGAGATATAAAGTATTATTAAAATTATGTCTGGCTCTGACACTACAGTAATCTCTCTATACTGTGCGGACCCTCTGACTCGCTTAATCTCATAATTTCATCACAAATAAGAATGTATTTGTGTATTTATATATATGTATAGGCGTGCAGGAGTTTCATATCATGCTGACATTGTTTAAAAAGAAAAGGACAAATAGTCTATGAAATTTTGTATTTGTACAAAGGAACGTTATCTTAAGGTTTCGGCTTTTCCGAAAGAAAAAATACGTTCCTATATACTCTGTCCCATCCCTATTTCATAGATATTATTTCATAGAGACCAGGCTTTCGAGTGCAGATGAGACAATTTCATCATTTGAATCAAAGTCACGCCAGTTACCAAGGTGCGATCCAATATTAGAACTACCAAACAGCTTGTATTATCGATCTATGTGGATATATTTGTAGGAAAAATAAAATTTATCTACATTTATTTGTCTTCCATTTTTTTCTCATTTTGGGTATATATACGTATGCGGTGTGTATGTGTGTAAAAATAAATGCAGGTTCGATTATTAAAAATCTTTTTGTCAGTGCTCAAATTGCATAATGTTTTTTTTGTTTGTTGCAGAGGTGGTGGCCATGTTCGTCGACGAAAATGAACCGTGAGTACTAAAAATATCATTATTTTACTATGATTTTATTCAGCAGTGATTTTAAATACATCCGTATATTTAAAATAATTTTCATAGAGCTAAAAAGTCAACTCTTGAAAAAATTAGCCATTGAAAAGTAATCATTTGGTGTATTTCATGCCTGAAATAATTATCATTTCAATATTTAGGTTGTATCTGATTGATTAAAAAAAAAACACTAGTTAGCGCGTAAACGCTTCAAACCTTTACCGACATCGATGATGCTTTGCCCATTGTTAAAAACTGAATTCAATTTCCGTTGATCAAAATTAAATTAATACAATAAATAAATAAGTTACTTACTCAAATAAGAGTGGCCTCAAACTAGTGTGTGTGAAATTTTAAGTCATTCGTATTCATGCGCTTGTCTATGGTCGTGGATAAAAAAAACGCCCACATAAACACGTTACACCTAAAAATCATTCATATTTTATGTAAATGGTCTTAAACTATGTCTTTCGTCTTATTATCGATCATGCGAAAATGTTGATTAATTTATATTTTTTACACAAAAGTTCACTTTTCTTAATCGATGGAAAAACTTTATATGATAAAGTTAACTAAAGTTAATACGTGTACTATACTAAAATATTTACCTTATAAATAATATTAATAATGAAACTCGTCCTCCATGCTAGGTCGCTGGGAGGTCGATTGTCCTACTTTTTATGTTAAGGTAGGAACGTACTTGGTAAGGTAAGGTAAGGTAAGGTAAGGTAACCTCACCTTTTGCTATTTCCATTGCGCTGCAATGTCGGCCGTGCCGTTTACGGTAATAAATGCGTTCTAAATTCTTGTCTCATAAATTGCTTTACAAATTAAATGTAATATTGACAGCCTTACATAAGACGAGTTTTAACAGAGGAGTTGGAAACCTAGGGATCTACTATAATTCGTCGTTGTGGTAAAGGTGCCACCGATTTACAGAATCCGTCTGGTATGCTCGTACTTTATAAATAAAGAAGTGGAAGTAATCCGACCTTTACTGCCGGGTTTTAAAAACTAACATGATAGATGTCGCGTAGAAGGGGTGGTTTCACAGATGTCAGAAAGCCGCGTGGTTAAATTTGCTTGTTAAAAGGGGGATTTACCGTAGATGAGACAAGGTCGCTTATTATGCTTACAGACATGATAGATGGTTTCGTCAATAGACCATTGAAAGCCGCGTGGTATGGTTTAATACCGATATAATGCTAGATCGTGGTAGTCTAGTGGTTAACCAATAAAGTCATTAGGAGTTGCTTCCTACAAAGAAGGATCTGTGTACAGGATCGACCTCCATTGTAATTGTTCTCCATTGGATTCTTCGTGTTTTATCGCTTCCGTATGTATGTTGCCGAACATTATCTCATAAGCGTGTATATCACGCTATACCTAATTGACTTATCTTTTAACCTGCGAGACGTGGTCAAAGTCCGCTTTGGTCTCCGCCGAGTCCGACGTCGACTTTGCGCAGGGCCACCGTCAGGCGAATTAATTCTCGTTATGCTGCGATCTGACATACTTCAGATGTATGTAATATAACTTTTTGACACCTACACTGAGGAAATTAAGGTACAGCTGGGTAAGCCGTTGCGTTTCAGGATCGCCTGGAATCCCGACGGCATCTCTATAAACCTTAAAATTAGCCTCACCTCGGGATGTAATAATGTCTGTGATATACAATTCGTCGATTAATACTTTAAATTACTATCCAATTTTTCTTGTAACGGGCCTTCAAGTGATAAAACTAGACCTAAGAGAATATCAGACTATATCTTCAGTTTTAAGTTTAGCTCTAATGTTTTCAATTGTATTTCTCTTTAGCTCTTTATAATTCAGTTGAACGATTTCGTATGTGTGTTTAGAAAAATCTAGTAATAAGTAAATGCCATGTCTTACAAATCTTATGACGTGTTTTGTACATGCAAGTATACAAATAATAAGCGCACTATTTAAAAAGGTTTCTTGCGATAAGTTTGTTTTTAAATATAAGATAGGTATTACGTATATGCTATATTACAATTATTTACCAACTTGTATTTATTTTTCTTTTTGCAACAACATTCCCTGGTCTTTATTAAAATTATGTTGAATTGGACAGGTTCAAGGCTCTCCTGTTTTAGATCAGTGCCTAAAATGATAACGAAACATTTAGAAAGATAAAAAATATTGCTTTGCATTATTGCGCGATTTATTTTTTTGCCTTTTTATAACCATACAAACATTGAAAAAATGTTCGGTATAGTTTAAAAAATAGCTTAATTGTTTGTCATGATTTTTTTTTCGAATTACATTTACAGACTTAGTATAATGAGGTGAATATTTCAGTCGAATCCTAATTAAAGCTGATAAATTGTATGCTTGTATTCTGCACAAGCCCGTCCGTCCAGCTTTATAGTAGATAGAGCTATCTGAAAAAAATAACCCCTAAAATCGAAAAATGACAGTTTTTGTTTATCCGTCTAAATTTTTATTCTACGATAACTCTGAAACGGTATAAGAAATTAGGTTAAAAAATGCTACACTCGCAAAAAAACAAATCCTAAAATAAAAAAGTGTTATTTTTTTTTCAATATTTACAAAGTTGTGTCATTTATCTTTTCAGTCGGTTTGCCGCTATTAAAACACAATCAAATACAAGTCAAATTCCTTTACAACTCAATTATATAAATAATGTGGCGGGCGGCACCAAATGAACCTTATTACTTATAATGTTAAAATATGCTTCAAATTATTTGTCTTGATTTAGGATAAAAACAGCGTTTCGTCTGGACCGCTGTTCACGATCCGTTGTCCCTTCCTCTCCCCGCACCACCGATCGCTCCATAATCATAGGCAAATTCGACAACTACAAAAATATTTCGGAATAGAGGGTTCAGTACGAAATTTGACAGTGCTTTGTCTATTCAAAATGCTGCAAAGCAGGTTACATCGAAATTAGTTTTTATTTCTACATGGCCGTTTGCACAAATTGGCTTGCGAATATATCACAATTTTAGTAAATACTCAAATATTTGTAAAAACATCAATTTATAACTCTTTTATAATTAGAAATAATATTTAGGCGAAATTTTAACAACGTTATGAATTGGGAACAGCGATTGTATGAAGGTTCTGAGAGGGGCTCGTTTTTCAGATAGAACCACCGGTTTTGTGAACAAAGTATCCACTCGACTAACTCTATTCAAATCTACTCTTATTGTAAGCCAGTCACCCAGGCGGCGCTATCAATCACACCTCAGCCTTATCGCTTATCAAGTTATTATCAATTGCGGCGACCTGATCAACCGTTGGACTCGAAGGTTCAAAATTCAATTTTCCTTCAACAGCGCAACACTGGTGTCCGGCAGTTTCTTACACATGCCGTAAAATTGTGAACGTCTGTGCTATATATATTATTAAAATGGTCTTAAAGTTCACGTATATTTTGTAAGTATTCATTAATTCCATTTCATCGCCATCATAACACCAGAATGCTCTGTCATAATCCATATTTGCTCAATCAATCGTATACCAGTGTTTTAATCATAACTCAATACTGCATATTTCGAACCCTATATTCTTCGAGTCGATCCCCACCACCATCATGGTGTGTGGAATTCTAAACTAATTTATTATTCTTACTATTTATTATGATTTCACATGTGAAATTGAGTAAACGAGTTTTTTTACATTCCTTAGCTATGCACTATTTACGAGCTACGCTAAATTAGATGAATTGTTACAAATTATTTTTGGTTTGTTTCGACAGATTTCAGCCCATCCACCTACATATTAATTATCTCGTATCTGTCAAGCGAAAGAAACAAAACGGAAATATCTAAAGTAAAATATATAAAAGCCGTCACTTTTGAACAATTCGTATCGTTAATTGGTAAGACCCGCTTGACTTATTGCTTGCAAGCCCCTTCCTAAACATACATACAATCGTAAGCCCCTTTATCATGCCATTTAAAAAGACAATGTATTTTCATAACCTAATCTCACTTTTTTTTTTAATACGCTATTAAATAAGTTTGAGATATTGGGCACACTCTTTGTAGAGTATTTTTTTTAAATGCACTGGAGCTCGGTTTTAAACTAATTATAATTTTCAGTAAGTAAAGATGTAGTTATTAACTAAATGCATATCTTACCGGCAAGACAAAAAAATAACAAAATATGAAGCTGTTTCGCCATTATAATTGCATAATTAACGAAGAGTATCATCTCCAAGAAATATTTTTAAAAAGTCAACCTCAAATCGGACAAACATTGACTGAAACTTTTTTGTTGCAAATGATCCTTTCTTACCACCTACTTAAGTTTTATCCACTATTTACTGGATAACCTGTATAGAAGGTTGTTCGTGGTTTGTGCTGGGTCATTCCATGCTTCGTTTATCTTACTCATTTATCAGAATGCCCAGAATTATTTCAGAAGACTTGAAACCATAAAGTATATCCAAATTATGTCTCATCCAAATCTAAGGAGTTTGGAAAGTAAAAATAAATATATGAATTGATTCATTATATGGTCAGTAGCGAAGAAGAAAGATTTTAGATTAAACATTTGAAATTTATCTAATAAAAACACCACATTTAAAACGTAATGATAATATATTGTAGAAAATCTTTTAATCCAAGTTATACACGGATTGTGTGATTTTTTTGCATTGAAAAAAAAAGAAACCTCGAAGATAATGCATTTTATCTGTTATCGTATTTATTTTGTGCTACCACAGCCATGAATTAGTATTAATCGTCTTATCTAGGAAAACTTAAGTACCTGGGTTGTCAGAGATCTTAAGGAGTGCGCCAGAGAAAATGAAACATTCTTTTTTACAGCGTAAATCGTCCTAACTCTTAGATTGTTCGTTCGAATTTTGAAATATGCTTCAGATTTATGATTTTTTTTAAGGGCCTTTTACACATCCGTGCGGAATATTTATCAATCAAAGATTCGTCGAATGTTTGTTTATGATATTCGCCATTCCGGCAACATTCGTGAAAATGGACGCCCAAGTAACACTCGTCTATCGACATTCGTCTATATTCGTGACCGATGTCGACCTCTTGCCGAATGTTCTCGAATGTTCCGAATGCCGTGTGTAAAAAAGCCTTTAGAAGCGAGTGCCGTTCTCTAAGTTCGTAACAAGTATTGCAATAGTTGTGTTAATGGCCACCTGCAGTCAGACCGTATTTTTCCTCAGTTGAGCGGTCTACTTCATCAGATCGCCCTTAATTTCTGAAATCTATGAATCATTAATTAGTAGGGGACAATCGATAAATTACGTCACATATTCTCTTCTTTTTTTTATTATTTACCACCCCTCGTCCTGTCACTGGTGGTTGTTCTGACATTCGTGTGGCTTCCCTTCCCCCATATCATGCTGTGACGTCAGATAATTCAAAATGTCACATTTTTCGTTTAATTTGTAAAAAAAAATGAACCATACAATCATTAAAAGTGCGCTAGTCTGATCCCACGTTCTTCGTTGACGTTCAGCCGTCAAACGCTTTGTCATTATGACACATTTTAATTTAAAATCAATTGACTTATATTTTGCGATATGATAAACATTGAACCCACGAGGACATTGAACATTTCATGAAACAAACAATTTCTTACAAAGAAATTGTTATATTCAATACTTCTTTGCGCAAGTTTTACAAAAACTGATATGCAAATATGATAAAAGTGCAAATCATTGTTCATACCAACCAGGATTGTAATGGAATTTACTTAGGTTTACGGCAAGATTGGAACAGTAATAAAATATTTGTTAATGCACGTACGATTATCTATGGGATTAGTTGGTGAACGCACATTTTCCTGTGGACTAACCCCATAAGACCAATTATGTGACCAACATTTATTGTTGTCGGGGCCAAAGACTATCAACGTCTGTTGCTTTTCGCTTGAATGACTAATCGCAAATGAATACACAAATTAGAATAGTCTTTTGGTTACATCACGATAAAAAAAACAGACTTTGATTATTAATCCTTCGTTGAAATTTGTTATCGAAATTGCGACCTTACTGCAGCTTTTAGCTACGATAAACGCTTATTCACACAAGTCATCTTATTTTATTCTTTTCAATTCTGAGTCGTCACAAAATTTTATTTATTCTTGCTAATTAAACGATCATGAAATTTATAGAGATCTTTGATCGACGTTTGTTCTCAGTGTACCATTAAATGCAGTGTCATATAACTTGGCTTATTCTGATAACCATTAACTCTAATATTTAACAAATATGTAATATTAGGTTACGGCCTTCTTTTAGATAAATAACGCAGTTTAATAACGTGTGCGAAAGCTATTCCGGCTGTTAAAAGCAATATCCATATTATATTCAGAACCACACTGCCTAATCACTAATTCGCTAATTTTAGAAACAAGAAAAGAAAAATAAAGCTGTTAGCTATTCATTATCGAATATTATACCGACAATATTGTGTAGATACCTAATATTTGAATTATTCTATAATGATTACCTAAAAAAGTGCTATCTAATAATAATATAATCAGTGTTTAGCCAAACATCAGCGTGTGATATTCTAAAATAAGACATCAGTCACATTGCCTTAATGTTATGACTTTATCAGTAAATGTGTGCAAAAGAGGGAAATAACTTTTTCCCAAGGTAAGATATGAACTACACGCGCCTCTGTCGCGTTCACTACCCACCCGCTAATATAATGGGAAGAAAATATATACTTTACAGTTTTTCATTGAGGACCAATGAAGTATGTTTCCAAGCCAGAAAAATGTATCATTCTAGAATCTAGATAAATGCTCGCTTTACATAGATTTTTTTAGCGCCACTAACCTAATGCTTTTTCTCGACGGCGCTTTTTACGGCATTCAACAGAAAGGAATATATATTTATTTATTTGAATTACAAACAGCGTTACAATATATGTTACAAACACAAAAAAAATACCATTACTAAGGCCGATTAAAAGTAATTACATAGTAATAAGGTATATATGGCCGAAGGAGTTGTAAGTAAGGAAAATAAAGTGCGCATGAGTTTGCTGTGAGTTTGAGTGTGAGTTATACCCACAAGTTCAAGTTTTCGTGTTTGTTGAATGCGCTAATCGTCGTTCCATATTATTATTAAATTAAAAACATCCACATGAAAATGGTATGAACTTCCGTGCCGTCATCTACGGCCAAAGCAAAATATCGGAATAGATAATGTATAGTTTTACAATAGTTAATGGTTTTTTTTTAATTCAATTTATTATAATTATTTTCACACAACATTCAGTATCGCATGATAAATTTTGTAGCTGTCAAACGTGCGTGTGTCCACGAGGTTAAATGACCGCAGGTGAATTGTTAAATAGAAGTGGTCTGATAACCATTTTAGCTTTGCAGGCTAAAAAAAATAGATCTTCAAATTGTGAATTCATAATATGAGTTCAGTTAAATATGAACGAATGAAAACATTTAAACTAGGTAAATGAGAATTACAGAAAGGAAGGAACCAATCCCCGCTTTTTTCTGCTCAATTACGGGTTAATTTTTTACTGTTGAATATTGTCCACCTATGTAGTTGACCCAAGCGATCGACAAGGCAGGTAGAAAGAGGTATTTTGGCAGACGTTTATGCCGATCGACCATGGCCTAGTCTACAATGAATGCGACAGCGATTAGCGAGTAAGGCAAATGCTCAACTACACGTAAGATAAAAATCATGCATTTTGCGACCAGCGATCAAGCCGCGATTGACACAAAAACTTGACACTCAGGTTCTCTCGCATGCGAATACACATTTATGGAGATGGCGACATGAAAGCAGATAAGGAAAAAGCTGAATATATGTATTGGCTTAGCAGCTTGCAGCGGTTTTAAAGAGTCGTTGTTTGCCTTCAACACCAGAATAGATTCTAATGGACGCATATTTTGAAATGTGAAACTTTTTATGATTTTAGCGAGATCAGCTGGTAACATGAAGAACTTACTTCCAGGAATAATACAATAATTATCTCGGTTTAAGGTCGGTAGATCTTTATAACTTAAACCTCGTAACAATTTTTAATGCATAACTGGGCAGCATAACTTCAAAAAACGTCGCTCCAATTTTCCGCAATGTCGCTTTCGGCTCGACAGCGGAGAGTAGATCTGTGCTTTCAGCCTAGTATGGCTTTGCTAGTCACAAAAAAGATTCAAAGCTCCAGAAATATGCTCATATTGTTTTCTGGCACAATTCGATCAACGTTAAAAACCATGAATTGTATTGATACAACCAATACTCCGAACCAACGCTTTTCTAAGCGATAATTAGTTCACAAATAAAAGGTTATATTGAAATTTGTATACAAAAAGTTAACAGTACTTCAACAGCAAATGCAACAATTTCGTTGCGTTTGCTGTTTTAAGAATGCCTATTAAATGTATTATTTATTATCTATGGGTAAAGGAAAACATTTTAATCTTAATCCTAAAAAAGATAATAATTAAGACTTTTATACTTGAATAATATATTTTAACACCACGTGTAACAATATGGTTAATTCCACTAATTACGCCTTCTCTGAAACTAGATTAATATAAATTCAGTTTTCAACAAAATTCATTAATTTTATCACTGAATCAGTTTATTTTATTCCTGTAAAGCCTTTGGTTTCGAAGTTATGAGTCAAGACCTTAGTTGTGTCAATATCCTGCTGCAGAAACATTGATGATATCATAAAAAAAACTGAATGCTTCCTATCTCCATTGTGGGGGTATTTTGTCGATGAAATTGGCCTAGTATCTGTCATTTTCTTTGAACACTTTTTTCTGGGTACGTTGTACAACCAATGAACCACGACTACACGAGTATGAACATAAACGTTGGGTACTTCTAGGATGCCCATGAGACCATTTGCAATTCATTGCGAACATTCGTGAATCATAAAATAAAGTTATAAATATTATTATTTTATGTTTATATGGTTATTTTTTTTTAACACGATAGTATATATTATCATTATGGACTATCGACAATTTACTGAATATATCTTTACATTAATAATAAAATAATTTATAATGTTAATAATAAAATCAGTAATACATTTTTTGTTTCTTTAAACAATAAAAAGCTATTTATTACTGAAATAATCACACTTCTGTGCTTAGAAAAATAAATCATACATTCCTCATAACAGTTTCAGGTGGTTTCAGAATATAATGTCGGATATTTGCGTTTTACAATCACACTTCATAACTTTGAGGATAAACATTAAAAATGTTACACCGCTCCCTTTTCGTGATTTTAAACCTAATCTAAAGATGACCCGTGATGGTAATAAATGATTGTCACTGGCTCATTTACTATTTTTTGTTCGCGAGCGTTGTCTTCGTATGGTCATCGATTAGGAGCCCGACTGAGGTCAAAAGTACCTGAAGGCGTTCTATATAAGTACCTACTTATTTATACACATTTCAACGACCCACAACACATTTCAACATTTTCAACGACGATTTTTCAGATAGAGAGAATCGTGACTAACAATATGAAACTAAGGGGCTTTTATTACGAATGCATTGTTTAATTTTAAAACCCCTAGCATACGAAGCCACATTGTTTTAAAATTATTTTGTCACATCTCGAAAACTTTAAGTAAAGAATAATCATCTTCTAAATTCATCTGTATATTTTCTTATTTGTGCAATTGAAACAAAAACATCAAAATTTTTGGACTCGTTTCAAACCTTTCTGGTATCCTGGGAGCTCTTATTGCAGGAAACGCGTTGAAGTCACAATCTCGAATGGCTGTTAAACAAGCTCACTTTTCACGTGAGGTCACTCGCATCGCGAAGCCTTCCCTGATGTTGGAAAATGAAAGCTGATCTCGCGGAATTGCGGATGCAGTTTTAAACCTCGTCTAAACGTCGACTTGTTTCACGAAATTATTGCGGCGAATACTTAGGACGGACGCGCCTTGGAAATTTTGCGTTTTTTTAATAACTGTTGTTTTATAACTGTTTTTTAGGGATCCTGATATTGTAATTTCGAATAAAGGTCTATCTTTCGTGACCGCATTAATTGCCGGGATTGAGATAAGGTCAATTCTGGTGTTTCGGTATTGAGTTTCAATTACGACATCATCTACATTCAACAATATTTCCTTACGCTTATTTTATATAAAAATAAAATCAACGAGACAGATGACCAAAATGTGTAATACAGGGGTGTATTTAAATTCACTGATGTCCTATTAGTGGGTAGATCTATATCAACAATCAAATATTAATCAACAAAAAATACTGCATGAATGTTTCCCAATTGCAAGAAAATCGAACATAAAATTTTATCAAAACCGTTCGAATGTTTGAGAACGTAATATGTTTCTCGTGGTAATTTGTGGAGAGTTGAAGAGAAGTACTCCGCGTTGCCCCGCGACCCGCAGCCGTCCGGACGCGCGCACGACGCACGTAAAATATTGAAATGTACTTATAATATATTTATTTTAGTATGAAACTTTTTTTTTTCGAAAAAAAAATGTTAACAATCTCCGAATTACGAAGTGCTTAAATTCTTTATTAAAAAAATCAATACACTTACAGCCTATTAAAATAAAATAAACAGCCTTCACTAAACTTCACAATAATTCACCAGCGGGACATTTTATTGTTTTGTCACGTCGCTCCCTATTTGAAGCAAAAATCTTGTGTGGTCAGTAGTCTGCTGGTGGTCGCCTGTGCCAACCGACTCTGGCTCCGCATCGCTCCGCATCAGTTCGTAGTGCTGCGGGGCGCACGCACGCCGCTGTACGTACAGTTAGCGCCTTTCGCATATTAGATAAATAAACACTAATGTTCACCATATTGGGGTCATGTTGACGTGACTGCCTGTACCTTGTCGTCGTTTGGAAGTTGTACCACATACAAATATTTTCCTTGCAATTTCAGGGCGGAGACGCTGTGGGTATCGGTGGCGCTGGGAGCCATCCGCGCCCTCTCCTTCGTCTGCAGCCTCATCACTTTTCCCGTCCACCTCATACTGCAGCAGCCGTGGAAGAAGCGGGCCCTCTCCAGGCGTGTCAAGGTAAAACTACCCACACATGCTGATTAACTTTGTAATCGAGCAATTATAGCCCACCTCCAAATCTTCGAGGACCCGTACAAAAGAGAGATTAGGCATGGGGATGTGTATGAGGATATAAACGTGATCTGACTTCGCATGCCGAGGACTCGTCAATTAATTATATATTTATTTGTCAAGTGCTCTAAGCTCGTTTTTAGTCATGTTCTTCAAGACCTCTTTTTTCTTTTACTATTTTTTTTTAAGGCTACCAAAAATAAATATATTTTAGTAACAAGAATAGCTATGACACCCTATATTTGTCATATACAGGGTATATTTATATTCACTGATGTCCTTTGAGGGCGTTGGTCTATATTGACAACTAAACCGGTCTCAAGAAAAAAAAAAAAATAATTTCGAAAAAAAAATCATTTTAAAATAATTATATTATTAATATTTCTATTCGAAGTGCTTCGCGTGCCGCGCGGCCGCGAGGTCATTCCCCGATCTCTCGCCGTGCATTCAGCCGCCTTCTCAAACATTCAAACAATTTCTTTGAAATTTCAAATTCGTTTTTCTCCTAATGAGGAAACATTTTTCCAATATTTTTTGCTGATTAATATTTGATTATTGATCTATATCAACCCAAAGGACATCGGTAAATATAAATACACCTGTATACATATATAAACTGATTCTATATATTGTTTAGTAGTTATTAAAATATATAAATGTTTAGATATCACTTTTCTAACTGATTTCAAAATGACATTCTTTATCTAAACGAATGAAGAGATATTTAATCTTTTATTACTTCATTTAAAAATTACATTTTCATAATACGTATTGTTTTTTCTAAGGTACCTTCATTTTTTTTTTATATTTTAAAAAGTAAACGTAATTTAGTGGCAAAATTAATTAAAAGAATAACTTATAAAACGATATAAAAATAAAATTTGATAGTTTTCATACAATAATTATTTAAAAATAGTTATCACGGCACAAATGACTGAGATGGTATGTGTCCATAGGTTTTTTTTCTTCTATTTAAAAAATATGCTAATGATAAAATATACTTCTATTTTACAATTAATTTTATTTTATATCTAGGAAAATAGGTAAAAATAAAAAAACTGGTGTCCTCGCTTTACTTTTTCTTTTATTCAGTTTCAAATATAAAATTTGTTGATTAATATTTCATTGACATTCTCATTTTTGTATTCATTCATCATCACCTTTCACTGCTAAAAAAAATTGATGACTTACGTTTACTGCAGCATTAAGTTGTTTTTTTTTTACCAAATAATACTAGGCAATGAATGTAATAACTCCCTCCATTGGTTTTATGAATAGTTTTTTATAATATTGATAATTAAAAAACAAACAAAGAAAATGAGTGAGATCTTTAAAAAAATGTAGTATATGCACAGTAAATGCTGATGGTTGTATGTAGAAACAATGTGGGATGATGAGATTTAAACCATAAGCCTATTAATTATTTAATATATCCATTTAATCATCAAATATAAGTCAAATAACTTTACAACTCAATTATACAATTATATAAATAATACGAGTTCATAGATTGGCCTATGCTGATTTGACCTATGCTTTAACATAGTTTTGCATTCATTATGTTGCCAGGCGCAACAGTGGTCAAGGTTGAGAACTTTTGAGCTAAACAAGAGGCCAATTTATAAACAATACTTTATTTATTCCAACCACTGTATACAGTGAGGCTTTACAAAACTGAGTTTTTACACAAAAGAGATCTTCATTTCAATCGATTTGAGCCATTGTGCTGGTATTTTTGGCATGGTAATTGTAGAGATTGGAGAAAATATTTTCCTCCTTGTTGCAGGAGGTAATCCTCTTAGTCTGGTACTCGTGCACCTAATGATAGTCTGTTGATCATATTATTTTAGGCTCGCATAATCGAGGCGGACTCCCGGAGTGTGATCCTGCACAGTGTGGAACCTCCAAGCGAAGCCCACGTCCGTCTGCTGAGGGACAAAGTCGAATCCATGGAGGGAATGTTGCGCTCGGTCACCAAACATTGGGGACATAGGAGATGCCTCGGCACTCGGCAAATCCTCAGCGAGGAAGATGAGCTTCAGCCAAACGGGAGAGTGTTCAAAAAGGTTGGTTGTCTCTCACCACAAACAACAATTCTGTTTTTTATTTACTCAATGAAAACGTTTATTTTATTTGAAATTAAATGAAATTTGCATCAATCCGTTAAAAAAGAATATCAATTTTCATCGATAAAATCATAATTGCTACATAGATTTTTTAGTTTTTATAGATAGTTTATAAAACTTTTTACAAATTTCCATTTACTGAAATTTAATTTTCTGTAGAAATATTGTAGAGAATCTGCCGTTTGCAGGATCTTATTTAACTTTCTTTATAATAAAATAAAATATTGTTTTTTCTAGTACAATATGGGAGACTATAAGTGGAAATCTTTCATAGAAATAGAACATCTCGCTACACAATTCGGTTCAGGTCTACGAGAACTAGGTAACAAACCAAAGGAGAATCTTGTCATATTTGCTGAAACAAGAGCAGAATGGATGATTGCTGCACACGGTTGCTTCAAACAAAGCATACCAGGTAATGTAGATAATTCCTCTTTACTTCATATCATAACACAATCCTTCCCCTATTTTAAACTGTTATTGAGAAATCACTTGAAGTGACTTCAAGTGCAAATCACTCACGGTCTTCGTAGTCATCATATCGGAACCTCTATAAAAAAAAAAACGGGTCTGACAATATCGGGATGCTAAGTCGATTGATTGACGTAAATATGTTCCCAATCCAATGTAAACATGCCTTGTGTTTCCTGACCCTCTCAGTTACTAATAATAGTTTTAATGATGCTCTTCCCGATGCTATGTGTTTTCTATACTTCCTTCAGATGCCTTTGTCCGAGTTTTGGCATCATTGTAAAAAGTTATTTATTGTTTGAAATTCATGTAGTTCAGAATTTCTAAAGTGTCACCCAATATTGGTACTTCTAGACATATTCAAACTAAACAGGTTAAAGGTCTCCCAACAGCGTTTCCCCTTAATTATATTTGTTTAATATAAGTCTAATTTAATTTCAGTTGTAACAATATATGCCACACTCGGGGATGACGCCATCGCACACGGCATTAATGAAACAGAGGTCAGAACTGTAATCACAACTCATGACCTCCTTCCCAAGTTCAGAAACATTCTCAAGAAAACACCATTAGTGAACACGCTCATTTTTATGGAGGATCAACTCCAAACCACTGACACCACAGGATTCAAAGATGGAATTCGCATCATTTCTTACACCGAAGGTAATAAATATTCTCAAGTTTATGGATAATTTGTACTTGCTCAAAGTCGTTCTTAGGATCAACCTAACGTTTAGGCATGACTTATTTTGAAATGTTAGACTTTTTATGCACACAATATGTTTTTGCACACTGGCAAGTCGTATGATTAATTTGCTACACGTCGCTATACAACATAGCAAGCTTGCAGAATGGCAAGCAACACAGCTGAAAGTCCTTTGTGAATTTATTCTATAAGATTTTAATACAGAATTTAAGATTTTTTCTTGCTCATACAGTGGATGTAGAAGTCTCAAAACCAGATATTGGCAGTATTAAATATAAATTGAATCTATCATCACGTATAAGGGGTATGCGTAAACACTTTGACAGGACCGTGTACACATGACGGGGAAGGGGGGGGGGAACACAGTTAGGTTAAACATAAAAACATAATCAATGTATTTTAAAAACTTTGTTGAATTTGCACCTTTATGAAATTATTTTATCGACAATGAAATAACATTTTATCAAAGTAGTTTGTTCTAAAATATGGAAGTAATGCGCCCTAACGCGACTGCTTCATTTGAGCCAGGGTAGGTCCAGGCCTGGACTTAGTGCTAAAAGTGCTATTTTTATCTGTTGAGATTGTGGTAGTCTAGTAGTGGTTGAGGCATTTAATTACTGACCCAGCTGTCACAGATTTGAATCTGCACGTAATAGTTGTACAATTTTTAAAGCTTTAAGTCTTATAAGATATGAAATTTCGGACCTAAATACTTCAATAATTTCTAATTCTTTGACCGTTAATTCAGTTAAAACATTTTAAGTGGACATTACAAATTCTGTTTTTATTGCAGTACTCAAGAAAGGCTCAAATTCCAACATTCCTGGTGTTCCTCCACGTGGAAGCGATGTTGCCATTATAATGTACACATCCGGATCGACTGGAGTGCCGAAAGGAGTCGTTTTGTCACATAAGAATCTGCTAAGTACCATGAAAGCATTTTCTGACTCTGTACCCATTTACAAAGATGATATGCTAATGGGTTTTCTGCCGCTGGCACACGTCTTCGAACTCTTGGCTGAAAGTTTATGCTTAATGTCAGGTTTGTGTCTATTTTATTTCATTTTGTGTTCACTAAAAACCAATATTTGAATCTATCCTACAATTTCTATACAATATCCTCTCTAACCTTTCACGATGGGCCTGACTTGACCACGGTCAGTGATTTCCATGGTGTCTACGCCCTCACTACATATTTTAAGTTCTAGAAAATGTACTTTGATTGCTTGTCGTGCTTGTCACAACCTACCCAGACAATAGTCGATCTAATTTAAAAATAGTACAAATTTGCATTAAGGTATTTATATTTCACTAGATAAGCTACTTCATAGAAATTCACTACTCAAAATGATTTAAAATCAGCGACGCTGGGCATATTTATATACATCTATGTACCTACTACGTAGACGATATTGGACAAACTCGTAAAGTACGAACGGGCACACAGGTGTCTATATGTATGAATGAGCAATTTTGATAATCGGTCGGGGGTGAACGGTCATTATCGACTAAACCTATTGCTGCAAAACTACCGCAACTGTTAAGACATAATTTGAACACTCAATGGCGGATTTAGTGAAACAATACCTCGATGCAAATTTAAATATTTTAATTAAATTACCTTAATTACTTTAGGCCCAGAAAATTGTTCTTCGAACCCAAAATCAATTACCTTAACAAATTATTAAAACGATACAAGGTTTCTGTTTATTATGAACTATCAGACATGCATGCAATCTAACTCGTTCTCCGTATGTTTGCAGGTGTTCCAATTGGTTACTCAACACCTCTAACAATGATTGATAGTTCAAGCAAAATAAAGCGTGGGACGAAGGGAGACGCATCAGTCCTGAAGCCCACCTGCATCACAACAGTGCCCGTAAGGATTTTACATTTTGTTTTCATTAATTCAAAGGATAAAATCACAATGGTAAAGAAAATAAATCCGCAATAGTTAATTAGCCTGCTCGGTGCTGATAGCATCCGTCCAAATGAGCGGTCCGTTGCCAGTGACACCAAAATTGGCGTATTCGACACCTAACTCTAAATTTAATTTGTCCATTCCTATTATTGGGAAATATTTTTATGTGTTGTAGCTTTTTAAATGGTCGTACTGATTATATAAGTAAGAAAAAAAGCTACCATAGATAATATATTTTATAATAGATGTCAAACTTGAAATTTGATCCTTACTGCGATTTTTGCAAAAGTTTACGCAGTGTCATGTAAAGGTTGTAAAATGTGCGTAAATTTAATGAATTTCTATTAATAAATATTTTAATAAATATCTATCTGAAATAAATATGAAACGAATAAAAGAATAAGTAAACGTTAAAGAAAAAATAGTAATAAAATTATATACTTGCCCTATAAAATATAACTGAAAATAATTGTTATGGCACCTTTAGAAGTCTCAAATGGGTATTGGTTGGTATATATTTCAATTTATACGTTCTTGGTAAAAATATAATAAACGTATCTAGTTTTCCATAAAATCTAATAAAATAAACAGGTGTTATGGTTTTATATTTTTATTTATTCAAATTTGAAAAAAAAAATTGCTTTATAATATCAATTTAACTTTTTAAGATATATATTCATGAAGTCCCTATATTTTAGAGAATTTCATAAGCTGCCAGAAAAACAGGTAGCAGGACAAAACTTTATCCTATTTTTTTATATAAAATAGATTTTTCGAGGACATTTAGATGTATTTCGGTATTAATCAATGTAATGAATTAATACAAATAGTTTATCATTTTTTGAATCAATATCGGTTGAGGATTATGAATTATTTCATTATTTAAATAATTTAATAGCAATCTTAAATTTATAACAGGTTTTACTTTATTTTTTCAGCTTATTATGGATAGGATCTGTAAAGGAATTACAGAAAAGGTTTCAAAAGGCGGTCCATTTGCAAAAGCGTTCTTTAACTGGGCTTACACTTACAAACAGACATGGATGAAGCGCGGTTATGACACTCCATTCTTGAATAGATTCATTTTCAGCAAAGTAAGTTCTTTTTCCTTGTATAAAACTGTTTTTTTTTATTTGCTTAATGGCTAACAGGTATCTACTTCAGCACCTTGAATATAATAATATGGAGCAAGGAAGTGTGAAATAGTAAAAATAACAATTTGAAGTAAAGTCACCACTTATACCTTATTTAGGCAACTGCATATTATTTTATTTTCTTTATTTAAAGGTGTCATCACTACTGGGTGGTAAAGTGCGGCTCATGATATCGGGCGGGGCTCCTTTAGCACCCGACACCCACACCCAGATCAGGATATGCCTCTGCTGTGACGTTGTCTCGGGATACGGCCTTACTGAAACCACATCCTGTGCTTCCGTCATGGACGCTAAAGACCGCTCTACGGGACGCGTAGGAGCACCCACAACTATGGCAGATATTCAGCTCTTCAATTGGGAAGAAGGTGGCTACAGGGTCTCCAACAAGCCTTTCCCTCAAGGAGAAATCTTTATCGGTTAGTAAATTACCATTTAAAGTTTATAGAATAAGTTACAATTATCATTGTTGTGATGCAAAAGCTGTGGAACTAAGGCATTAACATGGTCCTTTCAAGTTTTTATTTTTATTGCAAATCATTTTCAAATAAATTTATATACTAAAATTGTGATTATTTCTGGTAGCTGTATTTTTACTTCAAAATGGCGTCTAAAATTTGAATTAAGTGAATGATTGTCCGTAATCATAGATGAAAATTACTGATACACATGTTTGGACAGTATAACGCCTATAAAGTCCATTGATGTTATATTTTCTTAAAGTTTTTTCAAATATGTGAGGGTTGTCTGAAAAGTTTCCGACTTCAATGCACACATCAGCACTCGTCAGTTTGCACATGCGTTGAAAGGTACTCACCAAAATTTCAGCCATTTTGGATGTGCAGTTTATTTGACAATCACTTGAGTCTTTTTGAGACGTCTTTTGGGGCATATTAATTATTGTATTGTTGATGAAACATGGGACACTATTACAATCCCAAAACAAAAATACAGTCGAAACAGTAGACTACGAAGGAGGAATCGGCTCCAAAAAAGGCTAAGGCTGTAACTTCGGTTGGGAAAATGATGGTCACTGTTTTCTGGGATTGTCACGGAGTTATCTTAATCAATTATATTCAAAAAGGAAAAACCATTACAGGAGCATATTACGTATCATTACCTGACAAGCCGAAGGCTGTAAATGCGGAAAAACGGCCATATTTGTAGGCGAAAAAAATTGTTTCACCTAGACAATGCGTTTTCATACCTCAGCGGTCGCCATGGTGAAAATCCACCATCCTCCTTACTCACCTGATCTAGCCCCGAGCGACTTTTTTTGTTCCTTAAGCTAAAAGTTGCGCTCGGAGGACAAAGATTTTTGTCAAATAAGGAGGCCATCACCTTCGTAAACAACTATTTTGTAGAGAAAGACACCAAGTACTATTTGGACGGGTTGAAGAGATGGAATCATCGCTGGGACAAGTGTATATACTTAATTTTAACTAACAAACTTAAACTTAACTGTGTATGAGTAACAAACATCATAAAGAAGTCCAAATGTCTTTTAGACTGTTTGCCATTATCATTTATGTAAAATTAATTATGTTACTTACATCAGGAGGTCCAGCAAAATGCGTGGTGAAACAAGCAATTATTTTCACGGGTTTTTGTTTAATAGGTGGAGATTCTGTTTCGGAAGGCTACTATAAGATGCCCGATAAGACCAAAGAAGATTTCTTTGAAATGAATGGAAAGAGATGGTTCAAATCGGGTGACATTGGAGAAATTCACCACGATGGAAGCATCAAAATTATAGGTAAGTTCACTAATTGACAAAATAATGTTTAATTATGTATTAAATATAAAAAATGCATTATTGAACATTAAATTTTCAATGGGCCATTATATTAAAACAAGGTTATTACAGGGCATGTCGCCTTTTTAGTGCTATTTTGCTTAGCGATGTTGAGTGTTTTTACAGGATAGACTAACACAGTGTAGACTAACATTATAGTCTTAAAAAATATTACATTATTTTAAAAAAGCTAAAGTTGTTACTTTTGTCAATGAAAATCTTAGCCACGATAAATAGAGGTTTAAACGAACTTATGAAAATCGCAATTCAAAATTGTAAATTTTACATATTTTGTTATTTAATTTAAAGGTCTAAATATATCTAACCTCTTCTATATCTTTACCCTTTCATGATAGGACTCACCTCGTGATTTCAATGGCAGATAAGCCCTTTTAAATATGTCATAATGAAAAGGTGTATCTTGTAGACTTAAATAAAATAGTAAGATATACTTAATTGACTTTTCCAATAGTTCATTTGTAAGTTTTATAAATGTATGTTTAAACCATCTGGAGTGGAAGCCGTCTTGACGAAAATATCCACAGAATTGTGATGTTGACATCTCCAAACAATGGCCGACGCTGTTGTGATATTTTTGCAATCCTCTGACATTGATGCATATTTAAACCATATTTAAAACAAAATAATGGCTTGTAATCACAATAAACACTAAAAATCCATCATAAACACAGGAGCAAGCGCAATGCCGACGACTAACTTTGCTAAATTCCTATGACAAACTTCATTATTGAGTTAAATGTTTTTCTTCTTACATTGTACGTCCGTTTTTTTTTTTAATGAGCTATAATAGTATACCTACTTATGCTTATTTATATCTTTTTTTCATTGAATCCAATGGTTTTTTGTTATTTTTGCCTTTAGTCATCGGCTAGTTGACATGCAACACCACTCTTATGATGCAGATTGGGTGTTCTGGGTAAATCTACACTTATCGCAACCATATGATAGGGTTTAATCTTGGCACCCCTTCTTGCTCACACACTATTAACAAATTTTCAAATTTATTTATTTTTATACTCTATGAGGGATATGTCTAAAAATATGTGTTTTTTTTGTCACAGATCGTAAAAAGGATTTGGTTAAACTTCAGGCCGGCGAATATGTGAGCCTTGGCAAAGTGGAAGCCGAATTAAAGACCTGTCCTCTCGTTGAAAATATTTGCGTGTATGGCGACTCCACCAAGGAATACACAGTGGCGCTGGTTGTACCGAACCAAGCGCATCTCGAAGATCTTTGCTCCAAGGCCGGAATCACCAATTTATCGTTCGATCAGTTGTGCGAGAACGCAACCGCAGAGAAGATAGTACTTAAAGAGCTAGCTGATCATGCCAGAAAATGTAATAATACTAAATATTTACTAAATGTTTAAACAATTTGAAATTCCTTTCTTTGCTCTCGAAAGTCCATACAAAATGTGTACCTATTTAAGTTTTATATTGGGAAAAAAATATTTATAAACGGTTTTTAAAATATTATGTTTGCTTGGCTGTATTTTTTTTAAGAGACATCAGCCGAACCATCACAATATCTCTATATTACACAATATCTCTGGGTTTGCTGGTAGAGAGTGGTCTTGCGGCAATAAGTTTACCCTTTTGTAATGTGTTTATATGTTTCAAGATAAAGTATTTATTATTATTATATATTATTATAGTTCATAAATTCTCGTTTTTGTATAACTTAACAAAACTGCTAAATTTTGGTTCATATTATTGTAAACTCTTCCACGGAGCTATCTGGTCACCAGGTTCACATAGATACGTAGTTAATTGGTCATTACGTCTCTAATCTAAAGTGGCATCCTCTAGTAAACATATCCACATAAAAAGAAGATAGCATTAAAACTATTACATCCAAATTTCTTTTTATACAACAATAACATTGATTTTACCACTAATACAGCATTTATAACATTTATATAGGTAAATTGGAAAGATTTGAAGTTCCCGCCGCTGTTAAGCTCTGCTCCGAAGTGTGGTCACCAGATATGGGCCTGGTCACAGCCGCCTTCAAGATCAAGAGGAAAGATATTCAGGACAGGTACAAGGAAGACATCAAGAGAATGTACGCTTCATGAAAGTGGCCTAACCCCCAGTGAAACAAAAACACTTTGAACAACTTATACAGATGGTAATGAAACCACACAATTTCTTTTTTAAATATTCGCGAAGCATATAAAAATAAATGTATTTAAATTCAACGCATCAATTGCGTTGTTATTAACTTGATGTGGCTTTATAAATTGTTACGAGGTTCATCTCATTATTGAGATTGACACCTTAACTACCAGTGATATTGGACTATATTAATCAAAATTTATGGTATTATTATTGTTTTATATGTACATAAATTAATATTTAAAATGTGTTATTTTATTTTATAGAGGCTTCAAATTAATGTGCAAATATTGTATTGTTCTTAATGTCATTATTTATTAAAATTTCAGGTGCTTAGAGGTTAACTTCCGCCTCAAGATGTACCTATAAGATTGTACCCTAGAGAATAATCCTAGGTGAAAATAATGTATGAATAAGCGTTTGGGTCTCACTTTTCAGGAAAAGTCATGGGAGACCGATGGCAATAATCTATCGCTTAAAAAAAATGTCTTTACATTTTTTTTCTATCAATAGTTTTAATAAATTAAACCTTGGTTAAATATTTGAGGGAAGTAAAATTGTCTTAACTCTTTTACAAAATTCTTTTCAGCATGGAGGAGTACTTATTTTGAATCTTAAGATTATAAAAAACTGTTTTATCCTATGTAAACATTTTTCTTTAGTCGTAATATTACCAAATAGCATTTGAATGTGAAGCTTATTCTAATATAAATTTGTTTAATACAATTGTAAATATGTAATTTATATTGCACTACTTATATACATAATTTAGCTTCTTTCGTAAAATGCATAATTAACACAGTAATATTACTGCAATACTTTTATTACAATTAATTCTCGTTAAATATATCCATGTTAATATTATTTGTTATAATTATGTATAAGTAGTAACATAATATCACCAGCATTTTCGAATTTTTAAGATTATTGCAACACAAAATGAGAATCACAATGAATGGTGCTAAGTTCCACTCCATTTTGAAGTACTTTTTGATTGAAACATATTTGCTATTGAAATTTGTATTCATATTTAGTTGAGTATTATAGGGTTGAGATTATAAACTGGATAAGTTTAGTATGGAGGTGTGCAGGGATAGGACTGACTTATCTCAATTCATATTTCGCCCAAATATTTATTATATGGTGAAAATGTTAGTTTTGATGTAATGTTTTTTATCCTGAGATGGCGTTGGCGCTACCCTTTCGCAATGTCTTTGAGTCATTCTTGAAAAGTGGCTAACGAGTTCGATTTTTTAAGTCGAGTGAAAGACTCACTCGAAAATTATAACCACCGTGTGGTAATTAGAGATTTTGGATTCGTTATTTATATCACAAAGAAGCATTTTAATTACATTTTCCTGAAATAAAATTGCATTTCAAAGCTTTTATCCCCAATATTAAATTTTGTGGTTGAAATTGTCGGAATTTAATTTTTGATTCTTTATTGAGCTATTTGTATTGAACGGCTGTATTGGGCTATTGTTAGTATTGTTATTGTAAATAATATATTATTTAGAAAAGACAGCATCCATGCCTTTCTTTTTAGTTAAGACTGATTTTTTATGGCAGCATATTTTATTTTAGTTGTTTAAAAACTATTTTTGGTTTTCTGAAGAGGAACATTGAGAACAGACATTTTTAAAATATTGGTCTATATATTATGTTTCTGGTTTTGGGCATAGGTTAAGATCACCTTAAAAATTATAGTACATTAATAAACTTACTTTTAAGATTAAACTGCATTTTTTAAATTTCTTAATTAGCTCTACGGCAGATATTTACTCGGTTTTTAAATCGATGAAGAAAACTAATATGCAATCAGGTTATTCTTAATGTGTTGTTTTTTTATGCTCACAAAACAATTAAATGTTATATGAATGATATGAGTATGTAACATTATGTACAAATACAGTCTTTGTAATGTTTCTTTAGTCTTAGTTGAGTAATCTCCAAGTGTTTGATGGAAATTAATAAAGTGTTTAGAAATAAAAGCATTACCTTTTTATACAAGCAAATCCTAAGAAAACTGGTAAACAAATTCAATTGAATTATGCCATGTTTTGGTGCACGGCACGGCCTGCGTGGCTACACCTGCGTTTTTATCGTCACTAGCGTTGACTGACGATGATGCGACGAGAGCAAGAACTGGTAAGACATAATATGTTAATGGGAGTAAAATGAGCAACGTAATGCAATCAAGGAATGAATTATTTTGAGCATGCTTTATGGATTGTTAGAAGGCATTCTATTTCCGATGGATACTCAACAAAAATAAAACATAAAAATCTACTCAAATTAAATATTGAGTAAGTCCATCAAATCCTTAATTCACATATGTGGGAGTTACCCGAATGCATATGGTGGATTTCTTCTAACATAGAAAATCCTCACAAAATCTATTGATTTTGTAAGATATTGTTCTATCCTAAGCATTCATCTAATAATATTATGTTCATCATACAACAAACTTTCCACATATATCACGGTCAGACTATTAAGATGATATAGAAAATTTTAGATATGTCGTACTTGTGCTGAGCTAGTTGAGACAAAAGAAAACTAAATGGTTTCACGATTTGCAGTGTGCTCTTGTCGCAGAGGTTAAAAGTGTAGTTTAACTACCGAATACTAGATGGCAGAATAATACAAGTATAAATAAAATTCATTTACCTGGCTTGTCGATCTTACCCGATGACCAAACTTACCCCCCCTGACCTTTCATGTAGGTATTAATGTTAATATTATTAGTTAACAATATTTTGGACTTTTTCATAGACTTTAACATGCGTTTAAAGTCTTGTTCAGAGAAAGGAAGGTAGCAATAGATCTTAGGGTATTCCAATTCATAAATATTTTGATGAAGAAAAGAATAGAATCCAACATTCATCTTAAAAAGTGGTTTCATTTGAACTGAATGAACATGCCATCGTATGTTGGTTTGGCAAGTTGGGAGCTAATTAAAAAAAACAGGTTCATTAGCCGCATACTTAAATAAATCTATGTCGACTTACAATAACATCTCTCACTAGCTGGTTCCAAATCTAGCTATGACAATCACTTTGAGGGGCTATTAAATCGGCCAAATGACCGAGGCATGTCTACTTGCCCTTCTTTTAACTGCATCCTAGTTAATTTTTCAACACAATATTCACGGGTAGATTGGACCAACAAATTATATGCTAAAGTTCGTACTTTCAGGTTTTACATTAGCATCCATGTTGCCTATTTGCCTTTTTATCAGACTTAATGGATACTCCACCCCAATGCAGTTTGGATAACATGATAAGGTAGTCTTAAATTTAAAACTTGCAACTGCACATATGCTGCTCAATTAACAAGGCTCAAATATTATAGCATACCTCTTATAATACATTTATTCTGTCGGGCGACTTGCCTTTATTAAAATAATATCAAATGTCATTAATTAATTAAATTTAATCGAACATACATATGTATCCAAATGCTTTTATTTAGAATTCCTTCCAAATAAGATCTCAAGTTGAAGAACTCTTTAGTGCCTTTATAATCATTTTCTTATTTGGCTTTATATGAAATTAATCAAGTCATTTATTTTGCTAGGTGATTTGCAATTATTAAAAAAACTATCAAATAATTTTTCATAAAGTTAAATACTTTTATACTCAAATATACAATTACCGAATTATATTAAATGATATTACTTTAATAGCAGAAATATAATTATAACATAATTTATGACAATATAATAATTAGAATTTTTATTAAATAATTAGGTGCATTAGATATACAGACCATTGAATTAGGTAAGCCAATTGTACGTACTGCGAAGTATATCCATCTTCGGACATCGAAACGATATTAGTGATAATATACAGATGTAATACTGCCTGACACAGGGCGGAGTTTGTTTTCGACTCACGGCAAAGTCATGATTTGTCATATCAGCTGCAGCTCGCTTACAAAAGTGCTTCTACGCAATTAACTATTTCTATGGTTGGATATGAAGACAAATTGAAAAACAACTATAAAGGCTTAAACAAATAAAACCTTCCAAATGGACTAATGTATCCCGTGATTTTTTTTTTCATTCAACCAGTAACAATTCCATGTAACCAGTGTAAAGTAAAAACAGCACATATTAAAGATGTTACTTTAAAGTCACACGATGATGTCTTCATTACCGATTTTTCTTAATTTGGAAGTAGTCAACAATAACCGAAGCTCAAGCTTATCCAAAATTATCATTTGTTCTCTTGTGTTCCCTCAATACTTTGACATTACTCTGAAAAATTAATGAATTGTAACCTGCCAAAAACGATTTATTTGTCTGTGCCCAGCGTTCACCCTACTATCTTTCCCGTATTCAGAGCAATCAATGAACAAGCTTCAAATGATTCTCAACCAGGGTTGTGATACCTGTTTGTCCCTACTTGCCTGTATCGAAAAGCACTTTGTAGCCATTCTTCTCAATAGCTGAAATGAGGAAATTGTATTTATTTGAATTCAAGAGGAGTTCCTACTACAATATAGGAGATATCGTCATCTTTCACTCCAAGGATAGGAGCCTCTCTTAGCCAGCCTTAGAGACAGATCATTAAATTTTAATCACTTTGTATATAATATCTATGCAAATCTTAAAAAATGGTCAAAGAATATGTCATGTATTTTTTTTTCAAAGTCATAATATCAACATAATAAATTCAATAACATTACGTCTACATAATAATGATTATTCATAATTCTTGTATCAAAATTAAATGGTGTTGATCTATCTGTTGTTGTTAGCTTTACTGACATTTCAGTAAAGCTAAACGCAGACAAGCATCTAGGCGTTTGATAGTTTAGTTGGATTGTAACATAAACTGAAAAGTCCATTCAAATTTTGACCCACAAAACTAGCAGCCAACATAAAATTAATGATCAACGTCTGGCCATGGAATAAAATTATTTATAAAAGAACAAATTTTTATTATAAAAAGTAATCTAATACCTTTTATAATTGCTCCTATAATTAATTTTTTAATTTCTTTAATTCTTTGAATAATTATTCCTTATTGAATTAATTTTATAGTCAAAATGCATCCTATATAGAATGGTTGCTATATTAGGAATAATGCTCATAACATTGGGTGCAGTGTTAATATATTCATAAGGAAAATTTGCTACAATGCTAAAACTACTAGGGCGCCGCTTTGCTTCGCTGCGGCATACATTGGAGCGGAGTTTAGTATATAAATGTATTTCTCCATAGGGATTACCATTTAATCAAATGTATATGTTTTTTGGTATCTTTGCACAGAAGACATTGTCATGGTCATTTTAAAAAAATAATTATCAAAATCGGTTTTGTAGTTCTAGAGCCTTAGTCCGTGAACAGAATGACATTTGAGTCACCACATGGGAGCTTTGCTCCAATTAAATAAAATGAGACACCTCTAAAATTAATTCAATTCATAATCTATGTCTACTAAACAAAATCATTTTTATTAGGGTAAAATAGGATATTCAAAAAAGAAAATAATGTTGCAATTGTCATTGAAGGGTGTTAAGAAAACATAGTATATCAAAAAAACAAGGAAAAAATAATACAATTTTGATACTGAATAAGATATAGGCTTATCAGCTCTGCTGCCTGCCTATTATGAAATAATAATAATATATATTAGCAGTGGGCGTTAATGCAATATTCATATAACTGAGGTTACGTTATACGTGATTTCAAAATAACCTAATACCTAAATGGCTACAAAATAATTGTGTGATTTGTAGCTGAACAACTCGTCACCGGACTCCTTTAGCGGAGTGTCACTTGGAACGAGATTTCCGTTCCACTGAACAAGTGAAGCCACTTCGTTGAACTCTGTAGCTATGGCTGTGAATGAACGTGATTTCATCACCGCTATGAGCCAGCTTTAGTAATGCGGCTATTCGTTGCACTAGATTAATAGGGTGATTTAAACAACGGTGTCGCCTAATAACGCACACATCTAGTATATATGGGCGTTTGCAAAATTATTACAATTTATTCTGCCGTCCAATTATTTTTTATAAAAAGCGACTAGTATCGTAAAGCATTTTTTTTAGGGAAATAATAAATTCCATTGAATTTGAAACCTCGAAAAGAAACATAAAATGTAGCAAAATTAATAAATATTTACATTGGATGGGATATAGGTAGAATTACTTCTAGGACTTTGGTCTTTAATTCAAGTAGTTCATTTTTATTGCCGCAAAACAACATATATTTTCAAAACATACCCCTAACAAACAGATTAATCCAATTAATTTTACAAACAAACCATACTAAAATTCCCAAATTAATTGGTTGGTAACTTGATTATGCATATGGCTGCCAATATTTATAAGATAAAAATTTACAATTTTTTTCACTCAGTTTTGAAATCAATTCTACTTCTAAACGCAAACCACGCCAAATGTATTTGCATGTTGTATTTGTATGCACTTTTATATTATACAAGTGCATATGACAATATCTCTAAATGAGACAAAAAATTAAATAAATTAAACATCTTTTTATGAAGTTTAGATACACAAATAAGTTTCAGAACTAAGTAAGCATCTTTCGTACGGTGGCCTGTGCACTTGACGCTAATTTAAGAGGTGTAGGTTCAATTTACAGTGGCGGCTGAACAATTACTAATAACAGTATAAATAACAGTAAACGGTTAACATTACATAATATAATCATTTTAAAAATTGCCAGTCGATTGACCATCTAATTTTAAACTCTTGACTTAGTTCAAAAGACTTAACTGTTAAAAATATATAATATTCATCTCTTTATGCAAAATATTGTTTGCATTATTGAGGCCCAAATGAGAATAAACATCTAAACCTCGGTCAAATTCTTTAAAATGTGAATTACATTATTTATGCTTATGTTACTGTGGGTGAAAGTAACCCTTAGTTTTCTTTGATACTTTTTTTAAACAATCAAAGCTGCATTTGTTTATAATTCAGTGATTGACTCCACTTTCATCAACATGCTTATTAAACAAATATTGAGGTCTGAAAAAAATCTCCTCGGCCAGCCTGCGGGACTTTTCTGCTCGATAGAGGTGTCTTCTACTTGTTACCAAGAACTCGGAGCGATTGATATTTGCAAAATTAAACTAAATATTTTTAAGTATTTAGTTACTTTGCATATGAATTGGTCGTCTAGTCTAATCAGCCTTCATTTTACATAAATAACGAAGTTGTAACATTTTAATTTCAACGCCAAATTTGACAACACCATCTTGATTGTCTATGGAAAGCAACTGACCAACGGCTTCTCTGTCTTCCCCCATTATAATTTTGACGGTATCTCCACCTTGCGGAACAATTGGCTCTAAATGCTCACAGACAATATTAACAACCCTATCTTCGATTGGTAAAAACACCGAGCACATCCCACCCGATATTCCTCTAATCACTCCTGTATGTCCGATCAAACTGGAGTCGTCATAAGAGTCCCTCACTCGCACTTCTATGTCTGTCGTGTGCCATTCAGTCAAAGGTGGTTCGTGTCCCGCTCCAGGAGTTGCCGGATTATAGGGAGAGTGGGGAGCACCTCCGGGAGAATAACCGACAGGACTTGGAGTCAAATATGTCGATTGATAGCCGGTTGGACTAGGGCTTTGTTGATAGGGGCTGTAAGTGTGATCTGATCCATACATCGTGCCGGGAGTTTGTGGTGTGTATGGACCGCCAGCCTGATAAGCTGGAGTACCCGCATTATAAGCAGGACTCGGAGAGTTGTCGTCTAAGCTGTAAGCATCAAAATCGTTTCCTCTCGCAGGAGTGTTGGTAATATTAGGATCCCAGGCACCTTGACCGGGTGTTCGACTTCCGTCGTGACTTGGTGTCATCGAGCCATAATGAGGTGTGCGAGAGCCTACATCGTAAATTGGTGTCTGTGAGCCGTGCATAGGAGTCTTCATGCCACTATCCTTATAAGAAGGTGTTTGAGCTCCAAGTGCAGGTGTCCTTCCAGGTGTTCTCTCGTAGGTGGATGACGATCCATCCTTTGCTGCCGCTCCTATATGACCTCTATCTACTGAAATCGTCTGGCAAGTGGAATGCAATTCAACTCGGGCTGTAGTTTCTGTTGCATCTTTAACAATACCAACATTGCCTTTATAAGGTCCTCCGGTAATTTTGATAGTTTTACCGATGATTTCTCTGTCCCTTGAGATTCTACCACCGCCCCGGCCTCTTGTTGCACCACCTCTTCCGCCGCCTCTTGCTGATGGATGCATTGGAGACTGGATTCTAGGGGACATGAAACCACCCAGTCCCATTGTATTATTCGCAGTGGCAGAACGATTTCCACCTGCAAGTTGTACATGCCTCGTTTTGCATACAAAAATCCCTCCATTGTCTAAATACATTCGAGATTGAAGGAATACAAAGTTTCGGTAGAGATGTTTAATTTCTCCACCTTTGCCAACATGCGGACCGTCCACTACTTTCACAATATCTTTCTTCTGAATTTGAATATTATCCGAATCTATAGCTACAGCATGCCGATTTTCTCTTTTCTTTTGCAACGCTTGGGGTTTACATTCAATTACTTTACCTTGCATTCCTAAGACATGGAAGTTTTCTTTTTCCAATCTCACAATCACACCTACTGTCTGTGGATCGATTTGTACCATATCACCCCATTGGAATTGTCCAAGTGAGTCTACTCCAGTAGCCATATCAGAGCAAAGTTGCAAATCTCGCGGCAAAACTTCTAATTCATGCATTGTGAGATCGGAAACAATAACAGCGCGATGTGGCTCCACTCGTACTATTAAACCTGTATCTCCCTCGTACCTTCCGGCAAGCACTTTAACATGGTCACCCTGTTTGAAATACTTGCGCAACTCATTGGCTTTAAAAACGAGTGGATCTTTTAAAGCCTCATGTTTTGGCATGACCGTTATCAAGGAACCATTAATGGCGATAATGCGAGCCTGTAAATTAGCCAAATCCCCAGATGATACCTCAACATTATCTCCCATAGAAAATGAGTGTAAACTAGAAGGATCATCTTTAGCAGGAGCGGCCAATTCAATGTCAATTCCTTCTGGCTGTTCTTCGAAACGTTCCAATTCTGTAAGGGTAGGTTTTACACCTTCAGATAAAATAGCAGACATTGTAAAATTTTTATACAGGAAACCCTTTCTCGAGTAACGATTACCCTCAAATATCAAAAAGTCACCATCTGATGTAACTTCTCCACCAATAGCACGTATCGCTTCAGGGTCAAATGGCTTAGCAGGTGGATGCTTTTTCTTTTTCCTTTTAGCCGCTTCCGACTCGCTTTGAACTGTTCTTAAAGCACCTCTCAGTCTCGTATAGTCAATTCTAGGCAAGAGTTTCAAATGAACTTGGTTCTGAGCCAAATCAACATAGTCAACTTGCGCAATGTCATCTTTGTACAATCCTCTCTTTAACCTGACCCATTGTTTAGGCTTCAATCCAGACTGCTCTTTGACGACTCGAAGAACATCTGTCATTTCTTTAATAGGTACCATCTCTTGTTTCCAGAACCCCATTCGCAGATTTCCAACATTCGTAATGACCGTTTTGACATGGGTTTGTTTAAAAGCTTCAATATAAATATAGCCCTTCACTCCCTCAGGCGCTACAATAGACTTAATTTGTAGAGGTTCATCAGTGTACTGATATGCAATGAACTTCCTCATCAAAAGGAGAACAGTGGCCTTTTCTTCACCGATTCTACATTTGACCATCCACAAATTGGGATCCTTTATACCCGGAAGAAGAGTTTGTTGTGTGATTTCATCGGACATTTCTTCTCCTCCATCTCCGAAATGTCTTGCAGCGGCAGATTCGTCAGCATATTTATTACGCAAATATTCTTCAATCTCTTCCTCTCTTTGTGATTCCCACAAAGAGGTACCTCGTCTTCGCCCTTCAATTTCCCTTGCAGTTGGACCTAACTCATCAACCTCATTGCCGACAATTCCCATTTCTTGCGCTCCTTCTTCCCATTCTTCATCTTCGTCAACCTCGTCATCAACCTACAAAACACATAAAATATTTTTAAGTTTTGATTAACAACTCATTTGAGACTCCATATTTTTTTTCAAGGCAAATAAATGAACACAGAAAAGCACTTATTTGGGTCTTCCTTATGTTTGACAATTTGATGATCCAATTAGCTGTAACAAAAATTTGTTTGCGTTGGACTCCGCACAACTTGAGAATTGATAAAAAACAGGCTTGTGTCGATTGGTGCAAAAAATACAATCATGGTGTGTCAAAAGCTGTTTATAATATCTACATAGGTGATGAATCTTGGATCATGCGTATGACGGTGTAGGCATTTCAAGATGAACTGAACCAAAAAAGTTATACATGTAAAAAACACTTTGAAGCAAATAGTCGCCTGTTTTGTTGGTATAAATGGACATGTGGCTACATTGCCCTAAGAAAATTGTAAAACGGTTAATTTGGAATGGTACAGGACCATTTGTTTGCCAGAAGTCTTTGAAATAAATAGAAATCGTTGGGTGCCAAATCGGGGCTGTACGGCAGATACCCGTCAATTTTATCTTTTTATCAAAAACTGAGTTGTATCGGCCGACGTGTGACAGCTAGCATCATCATGATGCAGAATGATTCTGCATTGTTGGTTCTTCTTTCTTATTTCTTAGAAATAAGAACCGTATTTCAACGTATGCAAAAGATCATCATAGCGAATATTTTGAAAAGCAATAAAACCATATTAAATGATGTTTGTTTATTTTTGTTATTCCGGATTCATAAGTAGCAGCCCTAATGAAGAGTAAATGATAACATACTGGTAATAGAAAATTACTCCTACTTTGTCACATTTAATTCGTGCAACTTTTGATAATGGACCTTACATTATATTATACTTACACCAAATTATATTAAAGACACTTTTAAAGTAGTCCAGGGGTGAAAACTGATTCCATGGTTAAAAATACTGATTTTACTGACTGAAATCCACTAAAATACTGACCAAATTTCTAGAATACTGACCCTTGGTCGGACAATTTAACATCTAAATATGTGTATTAGTTGCTGTTGTTAAGTAAATATGTATGTTTTATTTTCTTCCTCTTCTTTTCCTTTCGTTAATTTACTAAGCATCAGTCTTTTTAAGCCAGTCGTCATTAAATTTGCACTGCAAGTGCTAAAAAAAAATACTTAAAACTAAACCAGAGTAAATCTAATTACGACCAAAAATTAAGAAGGCATATCATAATGTAGGTCACTCCAAAACTGAAAAAAATGCTTTAATATTCTGGATTAAGGGTCAGACTAGAGCATGAAATATACCCCTATTTTACAATCGCTGGGGAAGTGGAGTAAAAAATGTAAAAATGTATTTTATGAGGTCCCTGATCTTCAAAATACTGACTTTATTAATATTTTTTTGAAAAACTGCCTTTTACTGACCTTAGTAAAAAACTGACCTAACCTAACTTTACTGACCATTTTCCACCCCTGGTAGTAAAAAAATAAGAAATTCTAGTAATGTTCAAGATAAATATCAGTTAATTTTACACGTTGATTGCAAAATGCTCGTAATGGTCTGATTGCGTCGCACAGAGCGCATCGTTTTTGAGACTTTCTACTCGCATTTGTGTCTCCATTGGGGTGGCTGAATGCTGCGCTAGGATGTTTCGATCTCAATAGAGTACTGTTTCAGGTCAGTAACACTGAAAGCCCATCTGCAGAGGATGCAACATAGAGGAAGAGACTGTGGAACATGTAATCTGTCACTGCCCAGCCCTCACCTCAAAAAGAAGCACAATCTGAGGAGCACCCAGGCTTGCTATGGCCGAAATATGCAGCAAGAATCCGGCATATATCTTGCGGCTTGTATTGGAGACGGACTGGCTGCAAGAGCTCTAGATTTGACTGCACTACGGAGGAATACACAATGGGCCCCAAGAAGTGGCCTAGTGTAGCAGCCACCTGGCAGCCCTCCATTCATAATCATCATCAAGTCAGTAACATTATTTTACTGTCCAACTCATTCTTTTGCATGCTGTGTTGCATTTTGCTAAAATTTTTGATATGGATAAATATACCTACCCACTAATGAGGAAATTTATGACATTTTTCGAAGAAATTTAATTTTTACCTCGGCTTCATCTATAATAAATCCTCCATATCTGTCTTTTTTCTTTTTTTTTCTCGGCCGATCATCTTCATCTTCTTCTTCATCATATTCTTCAGAGTCCAGATCCTCACCTTCAGGTTCCTGTTCATCCTGCAACATTGGATTTTTGTTTAAAAATATTACATTTATATTTATCTATTTTAACATGAAACATATTATGTTTGTTAGATTTAAACAAATATTAAATAATAATATACCTCTAAACTGTAATAGAAACCAGTATAAAATGATAAATTTACCAAATATATTACAAAAAATAAAACATTGTAAACTTATTTATTTATTTACAATAATTATTATTTATTTGCAAAGATTCATTGTCTTTATTCCAGTCCATTAAATCAACAATTGGTTGGACAGGTTTGAATGACTTTTTACAAAAAAAATGATGCATTTATAAAACAAACCCCATACAAACATATGTCAAAAACTTCAATGTTGACTGAACTTATTTATTTGCTCGGTTGCAACTGTCCATATCAATTTTTAGTAAATTATATTAAAATTAGTAATATATATATATATTAAATGAAACAAAACCTTCAACTACTCTAAATTAGAGCTGTTAAAAGTGAAAAAACTTAGCTAGCCTATGCGGTACCTAGTCATAGTAAAAAGCGAGACTAACCATTGATCAAAATTTCTCCTTACAAGTATAGTAACTTTTCCTAACTAAGTAGGAGAGTTTATTTATTACCTCAACTTCTTCATCGCCTGATGCTTCTTTGGCCTCGTCATCTTTGTTGCCACTTCGTACAGATTTCCCCGAAGCAACCGATGCTGACCTAAAATCAATCACATCAATTTAATCAAAAATTACTCAGCTTATTCTCTGAAAGTGTTTTGACTGTTGAACATTTATTTATTTATCCAACACAATGTTCAGGATACTGAAAACCAGCCATATGCAAAATTACTTTATTATTTTGCTAAACATAAAGATTACCACTAACTATGGGTAAATGCGTCGGCCGTCACTTTAGCAGAACTTAAGTAAATAACCTAACTAATGCCAGAGCAACATTACGTGCCCGCATGCATGTTGTCCAGCGAAATTTTCTAAAATGATGTAAAACCAGGCAATTACTAAAATATTTATTTTAAAAAAACTATGTATGTTATCTTGATAACCTAAATTATTTCGAATAGCTTATAAAACTTTCTAGAATATGGTTTTATTACAAACTAAAAAAAAATACAAAGTTGGAGAAAATTTTGTTTTAGTAAAATTTTACATTTGATACCCAATAGAAGAAAAAGTAAAAGAATGACATCAGTTTTCTTACTTTTTACTAATGTTCCTAGATATAAAATAAAACTAAGAAGATATAATAATAAAAATAAGAATAAGAATTAAACATTTTTGCCATGAGAAAAAATACCCATTGATTACCAAATAGTGTAATCATTATTTTTAATTGTTGCTTTTAAATTGTTCTACATATTTTTTTTCAGTAAAATTATGTATATTTTATAATACATAAAAAAACTAAGGAATAGTGGAAAAAAAAATACATATTTTGAAAATGTAATTTTTTGATAAAGTAATGAGAAATAGATTATTTTTTCTATTTATTTTGATAAAAAATGACATTTCTAAATGAAATCAGTTGTGAAGATGTTGTAATAATGTGATATCTAAACAAGTATATTTTAAAAAAGAATTGCCGATGTTTGTAAACATGTTATAGATTTGTCAACAAATCTGTCAGGCCACACTGAGTTGCGATATTTACCATATCAGCATATTAGAATATATACGTTTTACAATACATATGTGATTCGAGATAAAATTTTATTACAAATAGTTTATCCAAATGATGTTTTTACAAACAAATATATCAAACGATAAATAAAATATACTAGTGTCTTATGTTGACTTTTGTCAAGCTGGCGGCCATCAATACTTACTAAAGCAATTTAGCCTTATGCAAGTTCATGTTAGTATACTTTTAAATCATTTTAACTAATTAGCAGCCATTGCCTGGGTAATGTAAGACACCAGTGGCTTTTATAAAAAATAAGTCAAAAACCAAGTAATCGGTTAACAATTTCAAATCTTTTTTGTGCTGTGTGAGTTAAAGATGTAATAAAGTTTAATAAAAAAGCCCAAAACTATCTGAAAGTGATTTTACATGTTGTCGGAATAATATTTAGGGGTATTTATTTTGAATCCATATAAAGACAAAAGTCTGTCCGTCTGTTACGTTTTCACCGTTAAATCGCTACAGCAAATTTGATGAAATTGGCTTGAACCCTGGGAAAAGATAAAGGCTACTTTTTTTAAAAAAATTAACTAAATGGGAATTATACTTATAGGTAAATCACTAGGAAGGTGTTTTTGGGCATCTTGGAAAGCTCCCGGAATTTCTAGGTCAATGTAACTATTTTTAGTTCTCTCGAGTATTGCAGGTACAAGTTATCAGGCGCCAAAGGCGCCGTTACGAAAAATCAAATTTAGGGACCTAAAAATGAGTCGCAAAGCAATGCCGAAGGCGCCTTTAAAACAGCCTGCAGGCCCCAGGGTTGGTCAGCTAGTGCTAAATAAGTCTACAACTATTCTGTTTCTCGTACCTCCTTCTAAATTGGTTAGAAAACAAAAAAATAGCTTATATTAACCTTACCTTAATACCTTAAGTAAAGTAACCAATTTTATATGCGCCAATGCCGCTCAAACCATATAACAGTTACTATACAGACAAATTTGGTGTAATTATAATACCCACCTTGATCTTGAACGGGATTTGCTTCGTGAATGTGACCTCGATCTCGATCTAGAAACACTTCTTGAAGGAGTCCTACTAACTGATCTGGACCTTGAACCAGATATAGAACGAGAACGCGATCTCACCGACTGGACGGACCGAGATCTTGCCGACCGAACGGAGTGGTTGGACTGTCCACTTCTTTTAGAATTGTTACTGATAATGCTTCCTATATCAGATCCACTACCAGAAAATCCGCTTGCTTCAGAATCAGACATTGCAGCAGGTAGCTGGTGATAGTAGTTATCGTTACTGCTAAAAGGCTATTTGTCTAAAGATATGAAAAGATATCTGAACCCAAATAATTTAAAATATTTTAACTACTTAAAACAAACGACGCCAACACCACATCTCTAAAATTATGATACTGTGTGTACAATTATATACAATCAGTAATTTTGAATCTGCAAATCGTAGCAAAAGATCGAGCCAACAGATTTCATTTCTCACAAAATTCACTTCACATACACAATATGGCGGATCTCTTATGAATAGTGCTCTATTAGTTTGTGTTGACTGTGAGAGTAGATTAATAATAAACCTTCACAATTATGAAATTCGCCATTATTTGTTTTAATATAATTTTATATAATGTACAAGCGCGTACACCGTCAACAGCCAAACGTTCTCTCCGTGGCGTTTTTCACGCGAAAACGATAAAACGATCGTAGATCGTTGTCAAAAAAAAAAATGCGGAGTTTATCTTCTTCTTCCAAACTGGCAATATACAATGTCAATCAAGCCAACGTAACATACCTTTAACTAATAATAATAATTTTCTAAAAAAAAATGTATTAAAACAAAAACAATATAGAAAAAAAGGAAGTCATTTTCATTGCAAAAAATATAAGATTTTAACAAATTAAGAGAATTTTATTATTTAAGTAAATAGTTATATATGAGTGTGATAATATTTACTTCAATATTATTTTAATCTGTTTCGTTCTTAATTCGTCCATTTTTAGACGGAAGCGTAGGTGATGGACGGACTAGCTAGACAATAGACTCACTAATATCGTACAATATATAAGGCAGTGTAAGTGCACTTTATTTAAATACATTATTTTCGTGGGACGATATTTCGTTTACTAACTTTTTCGTGTTGCGCGCGGTCGACTATTCTTACTATTTCTTACGCTTCGCATGAAAATCAAGGACATACCATCAGCTGAAGAGCATACAGCAACACCTAATGACTTTAAGATGTTGCATACAGTCGGTTGCAGTGATGTTGGGTTGTTTTAATATTGGGAATTGGCGTAACATAATATTTATAGCGGCGTCCTACTCTATTGTTCACATTATGGCAGATCCCGACACTGGTGCCATGAGAGCGTCGTGCACGTTGCACTCTTCTTCTCGGTCTGTCGCTAGTTTCAATACGTATAATCACAAAATCATTTAACTTAAATTATTAACACATTTTCAAAAAAAAATTATCAGGAATGAAACTTTATTACCTTTACTTCCATATGAGTTTTTTTTTCAATAATCTATAACCAAAAATGGCTCAATCGATAAATATAAATATAGACACAGCAAGATTATTTTTTTTTACTCAGCGTACAATAAATTTACAAAAATATAGCCGTGAATGGAACTAAACAAATGTGTAGTGTATTTTATTTCATTTTTTTTTTAATTTGTATCATTACTTCTGAGAAATCCTTTACTTACAATACAAATAAACTTCAACTTATGGCTCTATACAGCACTAACAGACCCTAAACAGATATAGCACCATACATATCGGACTATTTCGTGTACCACAATAATTATATTTTAATAATGTGCTTTAAATAAATAGTGATTAGTTGAAGCGAAATATGATCCGTTTGTTTTTTCCTGGTATGTTATTGTTACAATATTTGCACTAACAACGGTGAGTGCAAATAATGTAGACGTCATCAAACTATTTATTATTAATAAATGTTTGAACAAATACTCGTAATTCTTAGTTATTAGAGAAATAAAAGTAAGTACAATCTTGAATTAAAATAATTAAATATAAAATATCGCGAGACACCGTAGCGAATGCAGGTGTATGCGGAGTAACTCACTCTCTCTCTGACTTCCTTTTTTACCTTTTTATTAACGGGTGGATAGTAAACGTAACAGAGGCGTATGTACTACCGATCGAATTAGGTTTGTGAGTCGTGAAACTTTGAGCTTCTTTGAGTCATGAAACAAAAGAAGGTCAAAAACATTAGTTGGGTTACTTATTATGGGTGTTTAGTTAATGTGTCTGAATTATTGTTGTGGTGATATTATTATTGAGATGATATGTCTGGGTTTTTTAGTTGTTGTGCTTGTCTCGTAGTAGGTTTAGAGTGTTTTTATGAGTGGGTTTGTGTGGCTATCACAACTTTTAAAGACAGTTGTTAATAAACATATTTATGATATTTTCTTCTATTGTGTCTCTAGACGTAGATATTTGTGAGTTGCGGACGAACCACGGGGTCCTGTTATTAATCTGAATGCTCTGTTCTGTTTTGTTTATAGTTTCTTGATATGTAATGTGGCCGCATAACCCCAGAGGGGGTGGCATGCCTAGGTCATGACGGGGTGAATGACTGTTTTGTATAGAAGTGTTTTGTTAAATGAGCTAAGATGAGTGTTTTTCAGAAGAGGGTATAGCTAGGCTACTACTCCGATGGTTTTGTTACAGGCTGTGGTTATGTGTTTGTTCCATGCGAAGTGTTTATCTAGCATGACTCCAAGGTACTTGACCTCGTAGACCCACAGGACGTCTTTGTCGAATATGTGTATGTTGGTGAGAGTCTGTTCTACGTCTGGTGAATATGATGGCTTAGTTTTTGTTCTGATTTATGTCAATTCGCAACCTATGGAACTAATCTGCTATTTGGTCGGTGGTTTTTTAACCTAATAAGTGCCAAAAAAGTTTTTTTTTGGCACTTCATAGGTTAGGGAAAAAAATAATAATGCTAAATATAAAAATAAGCTATTATTTCAATATAGTAATAGTTCCCACTACATACTAGTACTCAGTACTACTAGCTGTCGGTTATTAGCCACTACCTAGCTATCACTCATATTCTTATTTCTCGCTTGTGTAAATATATGTTTTTTTCGCATTATTTTTTTTCCTGTTCCCATCCATAAAGATTAGTTTTCTGTAGTTTAATTTATAATTGAAAAAAGTGTTTACTGGCATCACGGAGTCTATACACCTGACTGGCATACAGCTTAAATCTTTTAGGCTAATTGCCATAGAACAGAGAAGAATAAGAAGTAGTCTTGTGCTGTGCTAGATTTTATAATTTATTCCTGCCTGTGGTCAATCTCAGTGCCGGGTGGGTGGACGACCAGACTAATTAAGTTTGTTTTAATTTCATTTGATCTTGTTTTCTATTAGCAAGTAAAATAAAACTTACATAGTTTTGTTAAAAAAAACATACATTATTCAAGATGTCTGATAGTCAGAAGAAAGAGGCGGCTCCCGAGGTAGATCTATATTTTGCGTGACATAAACATGAGAATTGGAAAGCCACGTCAGTTAAAACTATTTATTTTTTCAGCCTGTTGTCGTCAATAAATGGGATGGTTCAGCTGTAAAAAATGCAATTGATGATGCTATCAAGGAGGTAAATAAATGAACCTTAATAAAAAAACTTGCAGCTATGTCAATAGATAAATAACCTGCGTACATTTTCAGGTTTTCACTACCGATTTAAAATTAGAGGAGAGTTTCGCACTGATGGACGGAAGGCTTGTATTATGCGGCTTGGCAGTGAGCATTGGATTGATTTCATTACTTTGGGACTATCTATACCCTTTTCCACAGTCGAGGTGACCAATTTATAAATAAATGCATTATACTTATGTATTGGGAAATATTGTTCTGATGTGTGATTTAGATGAAGCTCATTAATTGAATAATAAGTGGCCTTGTGACGTAGTGGCATTAATGACTGCTTATGACCCAGAGGTCTGAAAATATTCTACAGCTGTGCTTTTGCTGTGCTGTGCCAATAGTTTGAATAGATTGATTCTGATGACTCGGTTAAAAAACCTAGTTCTGAACTACATTTTTTTAGGTGCTCGCTGTGTCACAATCATTTGTGTTTTATTTCAGATTGGTGCTAGTCATCTGTGTTACATGTTATTTTGCGTTAACCGGAGTGCTCTCTCTGTACACCACATTCAAAGAAAAAGGAATATTTGTAATTGTAAAAGATAAAACCTCAGTATGTGAAGCAAGTTCATATGTCAAAAAGTAAGTCGTAACATATATTTTTAGGTAAGGATTTTTAGGGTCCATAATGGAAGAGTAAAATTCCATGAGGTCAATTGAAACAACTTTGCACAAAAGTACAACTCAGCACACGGGTACAAGGGTCGAAAAAATATGAATCTTTGGTATATATTTTTTATAACGGTTGCTTCCAGCCGATAAAACTGTCTTAGCCTTTTTGAGGGCAGGTTCGCCCTACGCAACCCACTCTTTTAATTGTTCCTTCGTCTCAGGAGTGTAGTGGTGAAGCCAAGTTTCAACAATAGTTATGAATCGCCTCAAAAGATCTGACTTATTTTGCTTAAACCACTGGGCCTTGGAAATCATCAGTTTTTGGTGCAAAGTGAGCAAGCGTCACCCAACTTGCGGATAGTTTATGCATACCCAATTTTTCAGACAATATAGTTCCTATGACATATCAGAGATATGACAAACAAGTTCTTTCAATATGCCCACAGTCTGCTATCTCTCTAATCTTGATTCGATAGTCGTTTTGTAAACTTTTTTAATGTTAATGACAGCAGTCACAGTTTTTGGCCATCCTAAACGCTCATTATCGGCCAAGCTGGTATGACTATGTTTAAATTTAGTTGTATAATGAACTAACTAAATGAGATTAATAGTATTTCTTATTCATAACCGATAACTATGTTTGTATTATAAATGTTATATTTAGGAGATATTTTTTATTATTATTATTAAATGTATAATATAAAATAGCAGCATTACTATTTAAAACCTCGCTTGTGACACAGAACAAAAAAACTTGTGTGTGATACAGAACCACAAATCTTAATTATCAGTGCGTTATGAATTAACTTAGGCCCATCTCTTCCCTTTTAGTATTTAGTGATGTAAATAATGTTTGTTAATTCAAATGTATTTATCTCAAATTTCAGGTACGATGATAAGTATCAGTTGGTGTTGAACGTGCAGGATATCAAAAGTGGAAAGCTGCGTGAAGCTGGTTTCACTAAATCGTTTGCCAATTTTATTGACTCCAATGGATCTATTGTCCAGCAAACTATTCAAAGTGAAGTGTTAAAAGTTTATAATTCTTTACTGTCTGAGAAAAAAGAGAAGTAATTTCAAATCATGTTTTATTTTCATGTGCGACTTTTAAAAGGGTTTTATTTTATTCAGCTATTGAAATTTTAAAATTAAAAATATAAAGTTTTCCACCCCTTAACATCTTTTTTATGTTTCAAATTAAGCTACAGGAGTGATTGATATTGTTAATTGTCATATTAAATTACACTGATTTGAACAGTGTTTAACCTTTTTTTTTAGTCTACAAGTCTCTTCGCACTGGTTATCCACACCTATGGAATCAACAAGTAGTATCAAGAACAGTCGCTATCCGCGTTTGTTCGCTTAAGTATTCTAAACTACACCATGGATTTTGATCCCGTTTTTACTTAGCGGATTTCTTCCAGAAGGTTTATGTGTATAATATTTTCATATTCAATTTAAAAATAGTAAAGAAATCTCAATTTTTTGTAATAGAGACGTAAAAAAGCTCTTTTAGAGCGCTTACATGGCTTATGCTGACTGAACCATTTATTAGAGATATATCAAATGAATATACAGAATTATAGGTCTTAAAAAAGCATACAGAATGTTCCCAAAAGTCTAACTTCTATGGATGACCAGTAACTATTTTTCTTTCAAAGTTTGATCACAAATAAGGGGTTGGAAGATTGTATGGGATTTTTTTAGGTAACATGCAAGGAAGATGTTTTTGGGCATCTTGGAAACCTCGCTGAATTTCTAGATCAATGTAACTATTTTTAGTTGTCCAGGGTGCCGCAGGCACAGTTGTCAGGCGCCGTAAGCGCTTTTACAAAAATCAAATAAAAGATTAGTCACTAAGACTAGATTATTGAAGATATGATTAGAAAATTTGCATCCCGAGTGCTGCAGGCACGAGTCGTCGCGTGCTTTAAAGCCGCCTAATTTAAATATATACCTGAGTTTGATAAAAGTATGTTATTGCTTTAAAAACCGGTTATAGGTCTGTTGTTGTAACACAGTGGTGTATTTATTTTTAATTTAATATACGACAAGAAAAAATATTTAGAAAATATCCTAATAATTTATTATTCTAAGAAACAAGTCAAATTTCAATAGGAATATAAGATACAGATGAAGGTAAAGTTAGAAATATAGGATGAGCTAGTCAATCAGTATAGCATAGAAGATTATTATGGCAAGAATTATTTATTATGGTTACGGTTAGAGTTTGTTAGGTTAGGTTAGGTTAGGTTTTAGGTTTGTTAGAGGTTTAAAAATTTAATATTTTGCAGATTTTACAAAATCGCAAACATGTTTAGGAACTCTTTGTGGTACTGACCTACTCACCTTAGTTCTTCAGAAAAATGTAATTTTTTGCCTTAAGTCATCAAAATGATGAAACTGCTTTTTTTCAATAAACTACGATGTTTTATGGATGTTTGAACGTGATGTGGCATTTAGTTTTAGTTTCTAAAGAGTGGTTTCTATTACCATTACCATACCATAGTATGGTAATGGTACTAGAAACCACGGTTACGGACTTACGGTTAGTCTGTCAAGGGTTAAGTGATATCGAATGATAGCCAGACTGCGCTTAAACTAAGTTTTATGATCAAATTCATTGGTTATAATAGTAGCATTCTTGCGAAAATAAGTACAACGCATTTAAGTAGTTTTCAGTTTTTTAACTCCCATCGTAGCTTGACCAATTGGGACTCAATAGCCAAGCTGTCAATTGGTTAAAAAAACATTTTCAACTGAACCAAAAAAAACTTAAAATTAAGTAACAAAAATATTTACCTACTCCCGGGTTATTTACTGCACAAGCAGTGATGGTTCTTCATAATAAGCAATTACATAGTGAAATATTGATTTGAAAGTAGAACAAATTATTTTTAGAATATTTATATAAATATATCATATTTTGTTGCGATCTACAAATTTTAAAGGAAACTGTTTTTCCAAACATGTTGTTTGTAGGACACTAAACGAGGGCCATCTATCATGCTAAAATGAATACTTTATGAGGATGAAATGACCAGCGATCATAGTTTCTATTGAAAATTTGCACCAATTTGATATATATATTTATAACTCAATTTTTTAGTTTTGTAGGGAACTAGAAATGCATAAATATTATGCTTGCCGCTATGCCATTTTTTTTTTATCAAATAAAAATTCAGAAACTGTTTATTCTAAAATTATTATACTGTACCAATCTCACCTGTACAGTGAAGTTGAATTGTATTAAAGCTCATATATATAGGAGTTATTAATGAAAAAAAATAGCGCTTCAATGTCCTTCCAAAAGTTGGGATCAGATTGGGAAATTAATTTTTATTTAAAAAAGTAAGATACACACATTTACATTTACACACCATGGATCACTTCTTAATATGGCGGTATAGTCTTTTGGGTTAGGAGTCGTTGGAGCCAAAAAATCCTAAGTTCTTATCTATGTGCAAAAATATTTATAAAAACTACTACTACAAAGTAATTACTAAATACGTAATAAAATGTTATGTTATGTTCAAATTGGTTATAATAGAAACAATATGGATAAAGTAGTGATAAATTAAAGGTAGCATAGTGAAATAAAAATAGGCAACAAACTTGACCAAAAAAGATGAATTAGCCGGGAAAGTAATTAATGTACTACTAACAATGCGTATGAAATATCAAATCTTTATTATCTGAAGAGAATTATTTCACCGCCAATCATCGAGGAGCAGAAGCTGAATGTTCCTGCGAGACATCAAAAACAGCCCATTAGACGATTCCTCGTAAACGTGTATCATTTTTAGACGCAAGCTAAGCATTACTGGGAGTTAGCTATTATAAGATCATTTTTTATGTATTTCAGTAGCAGACTAATTCGAGATATCGTTCGCGCTAATTAGGGTATAAATCTAGGTAAAAGCGTTCAGGCGCTTATTCGAGTAGAATAATAACTAATAGTATTCAAGTAACTGAGTGGCACTTTTCCACTGATTAAAAGAAAACTTTTGATCGGGTATTTTTCACAAAATGATTCTATGGCACATCTTCATTCTGATTAATGAAACAAAATTTCTAAGTAAATACATTTGTTATAAAGTTAAAGCAGTAAATTCCCGTGAGCTATAATTTACCTACCGAAAAATGTGCATTGCTGTCAAAAAAAAAATACTCAAAAATGATTATGGCTGACAGGTAAACTTTCTATGGGTGTTTCTAGTGTGAAAAACCAGCCAATAAAAGAACGGACCTTCCCTATCCACGTCGAAGTAGCCGGGGAAAAATACTATCTCTTAGGCTTCTAGCCAAAAACTAAAGAAAGAGACAATGCTGTTTTTTTTAACCTATGTGGTTTTTGTACATATAACAGATTAATTTCAAATAGTCATTCCACCTAATCCTAAATCCGTCCAGATCTAACCGAGTCCTTTAGTTTACAAACTGAAAAGTGTTTTCTCTTATACGGGTGTGTTTAAATTAATTTATCGTTGGCTAAATAAGAAATCCATGCAACTTCACTTTTTGGCGAAAATGGGTTTTTACTACCGTTCGAGAGCCTCCAGATTTTTAGATATGCAATCCTTGTAACTCCTAAGTGTCCAACAACTTCAAAGTAAACCCAATTTTTTTTAATAATATTTTTTTAGATTTTAATACACCTGTATACTGTTTCGGGCTTTCGACTTCTTGCGCTCTAGCCATTGGCTCAAGTCAAACAGCAGTTTGTATCACAGAGCAGAGAAGTACCTAGAGAGGCATTGAGGGTCTGTTTCCGTGTCACAGGCATTTGATCCTTACGTCAAACGATCGCATATCTTTATGAAATATTATAAATTACACTGTGAACACATTTTTTGTACCAGCCCTGATGCTGTTACTCCTCACTTCGATTCGTGTTTTTGTTTTAAGACGACTTACTGTATCATCTTTCAACTGTGCAAACGTCATAATATAAATAAAAAAGAATTCAGTATCCCAATTCCAGAAATCCAATTGCGCAGAGGAATTCGCTGAGCCAAGGGTACTACCGTCGCCATCTTTCTCGTCCTTTACGACAAACAGGGCTATGAAAGTATCAATTTAAAAAGATTCAGTGCCTTTTTTGGATTCGCTAAAAAAATAAATAATTCTACAATTATTGACATTTAGTAAATGTCTACAATTAATGATCTACAAATAAAATTCTACAATTATTGACATTTGTGTGATAATAGGTTCAATTGAATTAATTCATAAGTTGCTTGTTGCAGATGGTTTTTAAATTTAGGGCGCTCCTTTTAGGAGGTTGAGGTATAACGTCAATCAAATATTAATCAGCAAAAAATATTTCTCAATTACGAGAAAAATATCTATATCGCATGGCAGGAGACCGGCCGGCCAGTACTCCTCAGCTTGCGATGAACTTTGAAGAAAAACTAAGTTTTTTCATAATATATATTTTTAAAAAAATAAAACTTCTTTTGTTTTAAGGTTTTATACGAGAGGAGGATAGTAACTACTCTATTTTAATTCCCAGCTCTGGAGTTGGTCTCGTAGCGACCTACGTTCTTTAATAAATTTTGAACACTACTTTCATTACAGTGTTTTGGGACACTATTTATAAAGATTTGGTTATTATATGTTATTCTCTGAAGAATGTTGTTTAATATTGTTTTATGTTTTATAAATTTTACTAATGTTTATTTAGGTAATACCAATCATAGGTACCAAGTTTGTCTTTTTGTATTTTATTTGTCTGTTTTGAAAAAGAAAATAATGACAAATACGTGAAAAACAAGTAGGAATAACACAGCTAAAAATTTATTAAATGGCAGAGGCGTTAAAAAAATTGTTAAAGAATCGATTAGATTTTGATATTTTTAAAAATTGTTAAGCTCATTGATTGAAAATGTTTCCAAGCAAACACTATTTATTGCGTATTTAATTCTAAACAGAAATAATTTTCTAGAATAGTATAGGTTTAGCAAAATGCATTTTTTTTTACAAAAAACTAGATAAGTTAACAATACTGTCTGCTGGCCAGTAGTGTTGTGTGGAGTATGTAGATATTTTCGAAATATCGATATTTTGTATCGATTTATCAAAATCTACCATCGATATACATATTTATACATCGTGTCCAAGACCATTCCCGATAAAAAAAGATGATCTTATTAGCTCTGCGATTTCAAACATGATTTGTTTTGACGTCATATGAAAAATTATCGTGGTTTCCGAGTAAAAAAAAATGTAAACTTTACGTGATAAAATTTTATTTATTCTACATAATTAATTTGACAAAAAAAAAAAATAGAAATGTAGTAGTAGAAATCACAGTTATAAATGAATATTACAAATGCACCGAGAGCGATTAGCACTGCTACATTTTGTGCCCTGCCTTCTTTACTAGACTATGTCTGTACTAAGGAAGGCAGTGTTGTATTGTGCTACAACTGAGAATGTCAAACCGTCAGAAATATGAAAATGTATATTTGTAAGAAAAAAAAAAAAATAAAATGTATATATATATATATATATATATATATATATATATATTTACAATGTTGTCGCATATAATGTTTATGTTCAGACAAGTATGTCTATATATATATAGTTGCCTAAGTTACCTAAGAAATATAATAATAAAGATGGTCAATAAGATGTTAAAACAAAATGTTTAACAAATCAGCAGATCCTTGTCTTCTATTATATATATCTATCAGCCATATGTTAATTTTTTGAAATGAAATCACTCTTGTCATAAGTTCGGTCGCTAAAGAGGCCTCGTCGCGCCGGGTCACAGATCGGCCTTGGCCGAGCGCCTGCAAGAGAAAAAGGAATTTAAACGAGCGCTTTGACAAAATTAATAAATTTGGGTATGAATTATTTTCGTTTCTTTTAATACTACTTGTTACACGTAATAATGAACATAAACACCCTCTTAATTCTTCGCGAATGGTCTTGAAATCTTCAAAATTTACTTTTTTCCGTGTTCTTTTATTTTATTTATATGCTGTTCTAATGCCTTTTATTGGGACTACGAAGTCACTAATTGACCGCGCTAAGCCATTTTTATTGTAATGTCTGACCACCACGAAAATTTAACTTTTTTAATTTATTTTCAATTTTTCTCTTTTGTGGTATATTTATATTCATTTTTCAAGCATTACATGTTCATTAACATTCTATTGCCTACCTATGATATCTATATTTTACTAATAATTACTTATTGGTATTACATTTTGTCAATATCGATAAATATCGATGTGTTTGGTCCGAAATAATTGACTATCGATAAGCTGAAAACTATAATCGAAACAAATCGCGTACAAAGTTCAATATACGTGTACAACACTACTGGCTAGTAGTAGTTTTGTTTTCCCTTCAACTCGGCTCGGCTCTTCATCTGTCAAATGTCAACCAGCCAAACAAAACCCGTCCGTCAGTTCAGTCAGTCGGCGGGTCGAAGCGAGTCAGCTGCAGTCAGGTGCAGAGCCGTGTTCCCTCGCGCGGGTGCGACGGTGTGGTCAGTGGTGTTGGTGAATGTCGTTCCGCCTTCTCTCACAAGCGTTTTGAGAGTCAGAAGGTAACCTTTACATTTTTTTATGTGGATATTATTCGCGCTACAAAATAAACTGGGATACTTGCTTATGTACTGCAATTTATGGTTGCCCATGCAAATTTCATAGCGTTTATCTTAAAGCGAATTCCCGCATACATTATTTATTACAGGTGCTTAATATTACATTATCGAATATGTTTATTTTTAAATCATGAAGTTAGGTACTTCTGTGGAAGGTGTTATATTTCTAAGGTAAAAACAGGTTTATTTTTTTTAACCTACCTATTATATAAATATTCTTTTATTCCATATTTTTAGGTAATAAATGTTGCAGGTATTATGTCAGTTTATAACGCGGTTTGTTTGTTTAAGTTTGGTAGTAAAATAATTACATCGTTTGTACGTATTACATCATTTGAGCCATTTTCACAGGTCCAAAATAGAGAATCTGACACTGACAGTCTCACGGATCAAAAAGAGTTATATCGGAACTCAAAAAATCTTACTTTTAAAAAAACTTTAATACAACTGAAATTAAGTTATATTAGCTAACACAGAAAAAATATAAACATCATGCATTGTCCTATTTTATTATATAGGTACCTACCAGTTAACTACGATTACTGACCTACCAGTTTCCTTTTCAGTAATAATGAAAAACATGTCGGAGGTATTTCTAATGGTAATAAATGCATATTTATTTGAAATGCAGTTTAAAATATCTTTATAAATGAAATGAAAAAAAATAAAAAAATTGAAATTCAATTTTGTTTACCCGGTTAGGGAAATTTTTGCATTTTATGTCAATTTAATGTTAAAAATATGTTTATGCAATAAATAAATCGTGTCATTTGGTTAAAAGGCAGCTACGATCATCATACGGTTTAATAAGTACACTTTCATTCTGCTTAAAATAAAAAGGAAGGTGGTACCTATTTCTTTTGTTTTTATTAATAGAGTGTTATCATTTTTAAGAGTATTTTTTTTTTATCAAAATAATTCCAAAATACGTTTAAGTTTTACCATATTGTTTGTTACTATTTGTTTGTTAGTTTCGTTCTGGTAAGATTATCTATTTATTTAAATATATTATGATAATTTGATTGTAGGACGTGAGATGGCGTCACGGCTCCGAAGGCTCGCGATCGGAGGTGCCGCAGGCGCAACTGGTTTGGCCCTCACTACGTGGGCATTGGCAGCGGATGACTCTCCTCTGGTAAGTCGTACATTTTATACAGGTGTTCCAAGACCATTCCGAAGACTTAAGGGGTCGTTTATTGTATGTTCTCTATGACGTGTAAGAAATTGTATTTAAAAAAATGAAAATAGGACCTAATTTATTAATTTTATCAAAGCGCTCGCGTAAATTCCTTTTTTGCTCCCAGGCGCTAGGTAGGTCGTAATTTTACATCAATCACTTTCGAATTGATACATAAAATTTAAGGGCGCAAAATCTCGGTCAAGTTTGTTAATATAAAAGGTATCGGATTGATTTAAATTTTATATTATTCCTTAGATAATGGCCTAAGGGGTTAACTTTTTCGATAGCACCAACCGCAGGTCCTAGGGGTGAGAAAAAGTGGTTTTTCAAAATTCAAAATAAATCACACCTCCTTACAGGGTCAAATCCGTTCTAAATGTAAATTGTAGCCCTATAATTTCCCTACAATTTTTGTTTGAAATCATTTTTGATATGAGCAACCCTCGCGGCACAGTATAAAGACGGAATTCAGTCCACTCTCGCTGCACAAGGGTTCGGCAGCTCGTTCGATGTTTGATACGAGTTCGTACAATTGGAGTGCCGCTGAAATTCCTCGTCCTTCCAGCGTCCTGAAGAAATCTACCTGAAACTTGATCTGCACATAAAGGGGTCCACAACTACATTTTGCCGAGGCCTGTGCGGCCCTGATACTAAACGATGTAGAAGTTGATATTGTATGATAGCTACAGGCCTTCATAGTTATCTTGTTATTGCATTTATTTAATAAACATGCCTCGCTGTCGCCCTACACTAGGGTTGCCATACGTCCCGGTAGACCGGGACATGTCACCGGTTTAGAGCCTCGGTCCCGGTTGTCCCGTTTGACCCACCATATGTCCCGGTTTAAACGAATAATTCGTGCGACGACGTTAGATCACGTTGGCTGGTGGTGAAAGTGTGGTGTCAAGGGATGTACTGACATTTTACAAATATTTTTCATGGTAATTTACGATCTCACTCAAAAACTAGGCGGTTAACCGTCTTTGTTGCCGGCCATTGAACGTATTCTGAAAATGTGGGAACCATTGAAAGATTTCCTTTTTTCACAAACCATATTGCGACGCTATGGGGAGCGGTAACCCCCCCTCCCCCTCTCCTCCTATAACTCCCCTATATTTCCACCTATATTGATATCAGTCCCGGTCATAGCCAAACCATTTATGGCAACACGTACTCATAGATATGGCAGTTTCGCAGCGAGTTCGGAAGTACATTTTTATAGGCACAGTAGATTGTTATCACTATATTGCTAATGATAGTCATCGCAAACGCAATATCGACAAGTCTGCTTTACAATAATCTAATTGACTTTGGCTGTAGCAATTACTCGGATAAGACTCGATTGAAATGATTAGATCAAGATCGCGACTGTATCGAATGAACTTGTCAGCGATTGGGTGAACGAATGAAAAACAAACCAACCCTGATTCTAAGCATTCCTTACGTCGATTTTAATTTTATAGTATATTTACTTTGAACACACTTATTTATCCGCTAAACCACGAAATATAAATTTGCTATGAAAGAGCATTCTATTAAAATGTTACTTTTTTACGTAAATTGATCATATTTACCCCGCGTGGTCTTTTATAACAAATGCCAAGACTTGCTAAGCAAAAAAAAACTGGTTATTTTTCATTAAACTTTACCTTATCGCCTATTTACCTGTCCGAGTCCATCATGGACCATTCGATCTATTCTGACCCACAAATCGTCGCCTGCGAAAAGAAGCCTTGCACGGTGAACGAAAAGGTGTGAACTCTATGACGGGCATAACGGCGCTTATAGCACAAATCGCGGCCTACTATTTTGTATGAAATATTGATAGCATTTACTTGTTTTTGTAATCCATTTTAAACACAAAAAAATATATTTTCTGAAAATTTAAATTTTTTTAGCATAAATCATCATTTTCATATTTAAAAACTAAATCAAAAATCTCCCGTTTTAGGCAAATTTTGTTACTTTATTGTAATCCCTCCTCCACTTTATTCTCATCATAAAACTATATTTATTTTATTTGTGATATTTCTGATTTCCTAAGCGGGTTGGTTAAAAAAATATGGTGCTATTGTTTTTTTTTATATATTTTGGTAAGGTTCAAAAAAAATCCTTAGGTAATTCCCTAGAATAATAAATTATGTTTAATATACATAAACTTGGGAAAAAAGCCAACCAACTGGTTAATATTGCCATCTGAACGGCATACAAATCAATAAAATTAAAGTTAACACAAAAAAACATAGTTACTAAAGAATGGATTCCAATTTCTTGTTAGCAATTCAGCAATCTATTCTGGTTTTTTTTTAACGACTAGTGACTTATTTACTTAGCTGAAATTGCTTGAGATAGGTGTCAGCGGATACGAGAACCGATTATTGTTTGTTTATCGTAGGCGATTGTCTGAGGATGATTCTATTAAAGTAGGTATACTTACGCGTAAGGCAAATAAAAATACTTATTATTATTATGAAATTGTTGCAATTGGTTCGGTCTTCGGGTTCGATAGATCGGCTGGCGCGTTTCATTGCGGTCTTTCCTCCGTTGGCCTGCATTGTCACGCTGCCAAGGAACCGTCCATCTGCTGCTCATCGCCTGTTACCTAACCTGACCTGATCGCCCGTCGAACTGAATCTAATATTATTAATAGGCCCAACGAGATCGATTCCCTTTGAGTAGTTCGCGCGTTTGAGTAGTACATAGTAGTAGTACCTCCACCTCCACCTCTAATTGGATGATGTGGGAACACGTCACCTTGGCGTGACGCGTCACGCGCGACGCACGCGGCGCCGCGGGTGACGCGACGGAAATACGTTCCTGCCTGTGACGTGTACTTCAGCGAGATTCAGATTACTTCGCGGGGGGAACTACTTCTTTTTAAACATATATATATTTTATTTTTTGTTTTATAATTAAAAATAAGTCAATTACATTATTTAATATGATCTTATTATACAAGTGCAAATATTTACGATGAATAGAAATCGTCCAGAAAGTTAATTTATCTATCTATGATGTGTTGTTTGCAGGCGTGGAACCCGGTGGGGGGGGGGGGGGAAGGATATAAGTACCCCCCACCCCAATGACTTTCCCCAGTATATATTTTGTAATGTTCATTCCTTTTTCATAGTGTACTCGTACCATATCATAGTCATACCACTAGACATATTAATTTTAAATTACTTTTATTACCTAGCCTAGCTGTCAAACCGGGGCAAACTGCTGGTTATCTCATAAAATATTAATTTCTGATTTTGCAATACCAAATTTCGTACAACATTTAAATTCAGATTATTTTAATCTAAAATATTTAGTATGAAATAGTAAATACTATATAAAAAAGAAAAATATTATATTTATATTAAGCACGTTTATATTTAGCACATCCACTACACGGACTGCTAGACCTAAAACTAGCCTGATGTCAATTGTCTTCAGTCCCTAGGAAAGGGTCCCCTATTATTATTATTGCTTCCAGCTATATCCTAATCGCTCACACGTTGACACTACTACAATCAACCCCACGATGTTATCTAAATCTCACTGTACTTAATACCTAAGACTAGTTTTTTTATTATACACAAATGTATTAAATTTATTCCTAAAATTTGAATGAGTATATTAAAATAGATGTTTCCAATCCTGTGGCCTGACCATTTTTTTTTTTTGTTTTTATTCGTAAATGTTAAAACAATCTTTCATTAGATATCTACATATATAAAAGCCTATAGAATATGCAATACCTGTTCTGTGGACTAGTTATTTTAATTTTATACATCAAACAATTTTGGACATTAAAATTCTTATCTCATTAAAAATAAATGTAATGGCGAAAACATATACTTATAAATCCTAATATTGCTTTGGATGAGTTAATTAACCTTGACCTAATTTGACGTGATCACCGTCATGGGGTGCGGTTTTTATGGTCTTTACATGACATCAGCCAATTTATTATTAATTATGGTTAGTATAGGATAGAAAGTTTATACTACCTCATAGAATGATTATTTAATATTAGATAATGCGTCACCTGTTACTCTTGTATTTGTAGACATGCGTGTAGGTATAGTTGTTTTGTAGACAATATTACATTGTGCTGAAGTCACATACATGGCTGAGCTACAAAGAGTTAAATATGAGACAAATTTAGGTTTTTCCACATGATACTTTTTAACGTGTAGTGTCTAATTATAAATATATATATATAATAATTTGTGTCATTCAAGAACATTAGATATATTGATTATGATGCGAACGTTTTTTTTTGGCGTCATGATTTTATGAAAAAATGAAATAAGAATTTATATTTATTTTCTTAATTGAATATTTTTTCAATAATAGAGATCGAAGGTTTTGGTTAAAGATATGAATGTTATTTATATTTTTTACAGGCCTTAAATTCCAAAAATAATGCAATAGGATAATCTGCTTTTTCTGGAAACTATCATAATAACTATGTTGAGTCGGACAACAGTTAAATATAATCATATGTTTGAATTATTTTATTACAGAAATGGCGCGGTGCAACAGTTAAGGCGAAAACAGAGAGAATAAAACGGCCTCTGCCTCCCAGATCTGAACAACTAGTAGCTTTACAAAGTGGTGACACTTACGACGTTCTGATTGTTGGCGGTGGCGCCACCGGTGCAGGATGTGCCTTGGATGCTGTCACGAGAGGTTTGAAATTGTTTTATTGTTGTAACCAAGTTGGCCATCTATTTGCTGGACATTACATCTGTCAAACTATACAGTCAGTCCATAGATACATTTACTCAGACTGGTTTTAGCTGTATTTTGGAAGTAGGGAAGTATTTGTAATACTTAATTTAAGTACCAGGTAACATGTATTAACTAGGTTTTGCACGGGAGACTGGAGGATACACAATCTTCAATGGAATTAAAAATTCTTACCATTACCATTGACTATATAGGTAGGATTTTCAGTAGGTTATTAGCCAGCAACCCTCTAAGCTATATATCACCCATATTCGTATTTTACTATACGTCTCTGGAGATGGCCTTAATAACAAACCGTTTCATGGGAGCACAAATTCACATCTTTTGGTGAAATAAATACAAAAAATATCAATCTTAAAATACAATAACTTCAATCGTAAATTTATAGCCAAATATTGAATTTTTAGGATTTTTTTTTGGAATATTGAATTAGGACGATAACTTTAAAGTGCTGCTTTATGCAATAAAGGTAGAAACGTTCAGTGCCCTGCCTGGTTTCAGGAAATATAGCTTTGTAAATTAAGAGCAGGACATTAACATTACAATAGGTAGTTTGCACCCAGATAATATTTATCTGGTTGTACAGAATGGGAGATTGCAGAGAGAACAAGGCGTATTTAATTATTTGTTCCGCAAAAGTGGTTTGGTTTAAGTAAAATTTGAGCATTTATGGAGATTTACAGACCTACTTTATATTGGATAGCCAGGGTAACAGCCTTTACACATAATTTGTCCCATTGTACACCCTTAGCAAATAAATTGTTAGTGACTGAACCGTGATATTGAATTATGCTCTTAAATGGTACTTTGGCAATAATTATTCTAGGCAACATAAAAGTGTTAAATAAATATTTATTAATTTTATTGTTTCGTAGGTTTGAAGGTAGCTCTGGTGGAAGCGGACGACTTTGCGAGTGGAACCAGCAGCAGAAGCACGAAGCTTATTCACGGAGGAGTGAGATATTTACAGAAGGCTATCATGCAGTTGGATTACGATCAGTATAAGATGGTTAAGGAGGCGCTGCACGAGAGAGCTAATATGCTAGAAGTAGCGCCACATCTTACTCATCCTCTACCAATTATGCTACCAGTGTACACGTGAGTCATATTCAAAATAAATCTAATGACCAAAATTTTCAACATTTAATTTTAAGTCAAGACAAAGTGTGACAAAATATTTCCCAAATTTTTGATATTTTTAAATGGCTATGGGATATTTTCCGGTGTCACGTGGATTATAATAACAAAAATAGAGTTAAATTAAAAATTGTAGTCCTAAAAATATCTTCCTTTTTTAAGTATGCTAGCATATGCATTTTGTAATATTTGATTGAATGACAAGAGTGATTTCTTTATAAGTTTTGTGAATAATCGAGTGTGTGTTTTTTTTACTAGCATATTTCACTATATATCACTATTTTTATCTTTCTTACATTAATATAATATGCATAATTTGGATATTAATATTCAGTTTGATATTAAATGGGCTTACTGGCTTTCAGGGTGTTTATTTTTCATGTGTTAGTCAAGGAATGCCTCGAATTTGAAAGAATCATCCCGATTGAAAGTATTTTCGTCATATCTCTAATGCCTCGCGGATGAACCTGAAAATATTTTATCTTTACACTTGCAACACAATAGTGTATCGGTATCGGTGTATCGGTGTAGTGGTTCGGTCCGTTCTGTAATTCTGTCCGATGTATGATTTTCAACAAAATCAGGGAATACGGTGTACCCCAGATGACTCCATAGGAATTAATACATTTGAATAAATGCGTGTAAATTTATCATTTTGCAGATGGTGGCAAATTCCTTATTTCTGGTTTGGAATAAAAATGTATGATCTAGTGGCAGGAGACCGGAATGTGAAAAGCTCATATTATCTCTCGAAGAAAAATGCATTGGAACTTTTCCCCATGCTCAAAGGAGATAAGCTTTGTGGGGCAATTGTTTATTATGACGGTAAAATATATGCTTCAAATATTTTCCAGGCAGTTAGAAGCCAACATTGTTTGTAGCTCTCATATTGTCTTTTTAAAAATTATGCATATTAACATTTTTTTTAAAATAGTGGTCGAAATTTTATTTATTTTTGCTTATACAAAGTATTATGTATTTTTTTCTACATGGAAGTGCAGTTATGTCGTATACAATTATTTTAAGAGCTGCCCAATTTTGCAAATTTGCATGTGCGCATGCCTAGTGAAGATTGTAAAAAGTATATATTCAATTTTTGGATTTGAATTAAACCTCTGTTTTTTATTTTGTATTTTATCTTCGGTTTGAAGGCGGTGAAAATTTTCAGGCTGCACTACTTTTAATCATAATACAAACAAAGCCATTGATATTTAAAATGTTTAGTAATGAAATTATTTTTCTATGACCCTTTATCATAGGACAGCAAGATGACGCTCGAATGAACTTAGCTATAGCACTAACAGCAACGCGACACGGAGCGACTGTAGCAAACCACGTCTCTGTACAGAAATTGCAAAAAACTGGTGAAAAACTTTCTGGGGCTACTCTTAAGGTGTGTACAAATGCAATATCTATGATCATTCAAACCTTGGAGATCTCTTTAACACAAAAATAAAACCATAATCTCTTTGGAAAAACCATCTCCATATAGAATATTTTCGTCCATCTCCTCTACCACGCTCCATATTGCATTTCTGTACCCTCCTTCCCCCCAAATAAACATTCAGCCAACCTCAATACCATATGTTTGTCGGTAAAATTACATTTAGGTAGTACCTTATCCTTTTTCCAATTTGTGCAGGATGAACTAACTGGAAAAGTGTGGGACCTAAAGGCAAAATCTATAATAAATGCAACAGGACCCTTCACAGACTCAATACGAAAAATGGACAATCCTAATGTGAAGGAAATTTGCTGTCCATCCTCTGGAGTGCACATTGTTTTACCTGGTTATTACAGGTATATGCATGATTTATGGATTTATCTATTATTCACTTGATTTGACATTAATACAATTGACGATAGAAACATTTTTATTGGATATTATGTATTGTTGGTCAATTCTTCAAAGGGATGCCCTTACAATGATATTTGAATTTGTTTTAATTACTCATGACTTCACATAAACTCATTAAAAATAGTCAAAGGAATCATGTTGATAGTTAATAGTCAAATTTAATTGAGTTTTCAGAATGCGTTCAAATCAACAAATACTTTTGTATCTTGTCACAAATAAAATGCTAACATTTATTTACATTTAATAACCATGCTTAGATCATGAGATAAGGTTCGACAAAATCGTGCCTGAAAGGAAACAAATTGACTCAACGCCTTTAAAATGTTTTCAATATGCTTGGAATTTCTCGCATAATTTTTTGTAATATAATTAATTCTCAACACTTTTCTAATTAAAAAACAAATTGTTTATCATTTGATTAACATATCAAGTTGGTGATTCAATTTAAAATACATAAAATTTGTGACTTTGTTGTTATAAATAAATATGGAAATTAAATACGTGATGGAATGTGATTCCACAACTGTTAATGTAAATGTACTCGTCGCATACAAAATACTTATAATTATATTTGTATAGTCGTTACTTTGGTATACTGGGTTTCCCAAAGTGATTGAGCATCCTTGAAAGAGGTGAAATGGTGTCCCTCAATGTGCACAGTTAAGTTATCTGTTTTACGATTGAATTCATATTTGAAAACGATTTTTTTAAAATTAATCTCAAATGTTCAGCGTTAATTTTATTCTTTATGATGTCCAATATTATTGAGCCTGTCACTACTTGATTATGAAGTAAGTGAGAAAGTGCCTCGCAGCTGTATATCTGCAAAGATGCCTTTATTTTTGTTACTCAGAATAGTAAAACAGATAACTCAAGTCTGTATATTGGAAGTTGTAATTTCACTGATGCTCAAATAATTCGGGCACACCTGTATATTTTGATACACTTTTTTGTGATCATTTTTGTGTGTTTTTAGCAATCTATAAAAAGAGTTTTATTCGCAGTCCGGATCAAATGGGGCTCCTAGATCCCTCAACATCAGACGGTCGGGTTATTTTCTTCTTGCCTTGGCAAAGGCAAACCATCGCCGGCACGACTGATTTACCTTGCAAAATTACTCATAATCCGAGACCAACCGAAGATGAAATTATGTTCATTTTGCAAGAAGTGAAGAATTACCTTAATCCAGATGTTGAAGGTATAATAAGGTTTATACAATTTATTTTTACTTTTACTTTTTACTTCTAGTGGTTTATTTCTTAATCTTGGGCTCAAATCGGGTACTTCATGCCAACAAAGAATTTTATTATACACCCCATTAAATTGATCTGAATCGTTGAATCTGATCTTATACTTGATTTTTTGTCATTCTTAGTAAGTTGACCATTTTTAAGCATTGGAAAATAATCAATCATTTTCAAAAAGATTTTTATAGGAAATAGGTGATGTTGCATTTTATTTTAGTCTTAAGTTTTATTGTTGGTATATTTTTTTAGTAATGCATCCAAGCAATCCAATAGCTTAGCATCCAATTTAAAAATATCAATTTAAAAATAAATACAATAATAATTTATTTATTTCGTACTTATTTATTCAAATTTGGCTATTGAATTACTAATAAATTAAGTTATTTCTATTGATATGGGCAACAACGATAAACAAAAACAAAAATTAGAGGAGCAGAGTTTGTGTTTGTATATCTCGTATGAATGTGATAAGCTATTTACAACAGTGCTACCAGTTAGTTAATTGTACATAATATCAGAATATCAGAAAACATAAAGTTCGCAAGCCACAGTTTTTGAACACCAGAATAAAATTACGACTAAATAAATTGTACCATTGATGCTCTTCACCAGAATGCAATAAATTTGTAATGCAACAGTATTATTGTAACAAGATGTTTGTAAATAAGCTCTTTTTAAATATATGCATTAATAAATTCTGTTTAGTTAGGCCAGTAATGTTTATGTTATTTGTTTAATCAAATCAATATCAAATCAGGTTTATTAACCTGTATAGTTAATAATTGTACGTACTATACATTATTGGACATTCAAAATACTTAATTAACCTGGATTCCTACTTTATTCTCTACACCTGCACGAAACACTACAAAAGAGAGATATGCATATGAATATTGACATATTTATATAGGCACATAAATTTATATGGTATATTTCTTTCGTGAATAATTACTGCTTGTTAAAAATTATGTCAGATAATTATTATTCAAAGTTAAGATTCTCGGAAACCACTCAGACAGATAACGATTAGTGTTTCTAATTATATAGTTAATTATTAATCAAATGTTAAATTCTTAGAAATTATCAGATGAAATATAAAGATTGATGTTTCTTTTAGTATGTTTTCAGCATATAATTAAAACTGGCTGATATTAATGATTACACCTGTTTTAAAACTCATACATAAGACATTATAAAATGTATGCATATGTTTACCTGTCATACTTTTCAATACTTGCATTTTATTGTTTTATTATTTTAGTGCGCAGAGGAGATGTACTGAGTGCATGGTCAGGTATTCGCCCTTTGGTATCAGATCCAAATAAGGAAGATACTCAATCGTTGGCCCGTAACCACATAGTCCACGTTTCTCCTGCAGGCCTGGTCACCATAGCTGGCGGGAAATGGACTACTTACCGTTCGATGGCATCCGAAGCCGTAGATGCTGCTATTGAAAGTTAGTTATTAAAGTTTATCTTGAAAGTAGACATTTCAATGATTGTCTACCCCCTATAGCCCCTTGAAAAATAAAACCGTTTTTGTGGCCAATCTCTATAAATAAAACTTTCCTCCTCTTTATACAAACTTGTTAGTTGCAGAGTCCATCTAATATTTAATAAGGAGTTTGATAACTACGAGTTTGCAATAAATTCTGCATTTAAACATATTTTTTTGTTTTGTTTTCAATAAATAGTAATTTATAATAGGTAGTTCAAACGATTTTTACAATAGTGTTGTCACTTATGAGCTTAGCAGCGTGCTAAGGAACTATGGATAGTATAATTCTTTTTTACTTTAATATAACACAAGTTTATATTTTTCTCAGGTGCCGGCCTTAAACCTCTTTACAAGGAGTCTCAAACTGATGGCTTTTTGATTGAAGGCGCCCACGGATGGACACCAACTATGTATATAAGGCTTGTGCAAGATTTCGGTTTAGAATGTGAGGTAATGTTGCCAAGTTGCTATTCATTTTTATTCATTAAGGAGTTTTTTTTTCAATTCTTGCATCAAGATTATAATTAACTGTTTAAAAATTTCACATTGGGTTCCAAAGATATTCCAAATATATATTTAATAAAAAAAAATAACTGCTCTAGTATAAACGGAGTTCAAACGAGGGTTCCATCACATCTTTTTTTTCTTTTTAGTGAAATAAATATTTCCAATATTCATACAAATACACTTACAGAAAGGATACATAAAGTTTTACATTAAAAAAATATATATATAAAATTAACACATAAATAAAAATATGTAACTGAGGTTATGTGTAAAAACAGAATGTAAAAAATAATAAAATACAGAATGATATATTAAAAAAATAATTCCATTATCGGCATTGTAATATTTAATATATGAATACTTATAACACATATTTTTTTGCTGAGTTCACACATCGCGAGACCCAGGCTTTCCTATGAGATGATTGTTACTAATTAATATGTATTGATACTTTTTGGTTTAGTTTTCCTGCAGTCTTTCCTATTTTCTATCTTCATTCACCTGTTTTTTTCTTTACCTCATACTTTCAAAGATAAAGGGAGAAAACATACTTTTTTGGTAAACTATTGTAACGGCCAATAATGATACGGTATGAAGAGGTTAATTCGATTTATTATAATTCACTCCAATATTATACTCGTTACAATACAACTACGATAATTAATATATAGCGTCTGACTCCATGGTGTACGGGCGCGCGTGTCGACCGGCAGGCGAGTAGGTATTCACGGCGCGCGACTCTGATGGAATAGGCATCGTGGTAGGGTCGACCTCCGCTCTTATGGCCTGCGCTGGAGGGGAAACCCTCTACCTTGGATGTGGTTTGGTTTTAAATTCAAAGTTTTCTTATGAAAACTTTATCATTACATTACATTATAACATTACAATGTTCAATTTTATTCAAGTATAATTTTAAATAAAATGAAAATGTTCATATCCATTCTGTACAAACATTTCCATTGAAGCTATTTCATAGTGATTTTTATGAGGTCCAGTTTTACATGCTAAATATAAAAAAAAATGTAAATAAATGTATATGTCTTTTATAGGTTGCACAACATTTAGCAAAGTCTTACGGTGATCGAGCTTTTGCCGTGGCCAAAATGGCAGCTTTGACAGGAAAAAGGTGGCCCATCATCGGTCGTAAAGTTCATCCTGAATTTCCCTATATTGATGCAGAAGTTAGGTAACTAAGCCACATGGTAGTTTGTGTTCTTTGTTGAGCTTTTTAATTATCATCAAACAGCCATATTTACTAGAAAAAAAATCATCCTGGTACTCAATTATAAGGTATTTCTTGGATAGGTCTGGTGACGCTTCAAAGGCAATATTTTTTGGTCTATATTAATTTAAAATTGAATATTAACTCAATATTAACATGGATAATGATAAAATCATTATATTCATTGAAAAGAGGTTTGTTATGTTACTGTGATTAATGTGCAGTGGTTATGTAATAATAGCTGTAGCTATTTTAGTTCAGTAGGAATATACAACGCAGCTAAACTTTAAAAAACAAATTATAATATTGCCCAAAAAAACTGTACAAAAATTTCATCAATTTAACATGACTTTAAATTAATGGATCATTTATAAAATATTATGGTATTGATAAGCTTTAATTAGGTATATTTTGTAGGTACGGAGTAAGAGAATATGCTTGCACTGCTATAGACATGATAGCAAGAAGACTCCGTTTGGCATTTTTGAATGTGCAAGCGGCCCAAGAAGCTCTCCCAGGAATAATCGAGATCATGGCGGAGGAATTGAAGTGGTCTAAAGAAGAGCAAGCCGTATGTATCCATTTTCAAAGCGTCGCTTCTTCCGAATTAATTATTTTGTTACAGTGTTCACCTATCTCTATAATTACACCTTACGAAGCGGACGCCTCTTGCCAAACCGGCTAGTAATTCAATATCTCTAGCAGCTTTCAGCTGATGTCTCGAGGGAGAACTAAGTGGTTCGAAAGTCTGATAAGACTGACATAGTTTAATTGTGTTTTAACAATATGTTTTTTAATTGTTACTGAATTCACTTTTAGAAAAAGGTCTGAAGAGGTGGTTAAAACTCTGATTTGATAAGATATGGTAATTCTGTTTTATCTATCTTACAGCTTTTAGAAACTAAAAAAATAGATGAATATAGCATTTTTTCCACTTGTGTTGGGGAAAATCATTATTTGAAAAAAAATCATTTTTAAGCACTTCAATAGTTTAGAGGTTAATGACTTTTTAATGATACAGACAGTATTGTACCCTTTTGTAAAAATTATTCCAGTTTGTGTCATTAAAACAATATTTTTTTCATGTATAGATTTTATGTATGTATTTTCTAATTTATTTAAAGATTTTTCTTCTAAGCGCGGTCACATGTATTTTATTATTCCTGATTGGAATGCATGCATTCAAGAATGAAAGAATTCTCAATGTTTTAAAAGAGCATGAAAATTCTGGAAATAAATAATTAGTAGTGTAATTGTGTATATTTTATTAGGATACGTTTTTTACAGAAACAAACTAAAAGTGCCACGGATTTCCTTTCAAACGAAATGGGTCAACAAGTGAACAGGGCAAGTCGTGATAAGATTCCTATCAATCTGACCAAAGATGAGATTCAACTTTACATTAAACGCTTCCAAATTATAGACAAAGATCGCAAGGGCTATGTCTCCATAAATGACATCCGACGAGGATTAAAGGTATCATTTATCTTACATATGCATATGTAAGTCGTAGTCCTTAAAAAGTAATTAGTGGTCACCCAAGTGGTCAAAATTTGACCGTAATTTATTAAATTTTAGCATTATTGAGGTTCTTATACCTCTGAGTTTACCGCTATATTTAATTTTAGTAACAGTTGAAAAAAAAAACACATTTACAGCTTATATTTGTATTTATTTTTTGATACAAGTTTTAATTTTTTCTTGTAAAAATGCGACTTGACCACGCACTTGACTTATAGAAGTATAAGATGGCATTTATAATTATTTTTGCTTGACATTATTACATTGACATTGACAGACTATGGAAAAAGGAACATTTGAAATCATACAAAATTCACAGCTCGAAACTCATTCTGTTAGTATGAATGTTTTATTTTATTTAATTACTGTATTTGTAACATATGTGTTACAATATGTTATAGATAAATTTTATCTTCTACACTTCTCCATATACTTTTTCTATGCCAAATCTCAGACTCCTCCGTGCGCGCAATATGCCTAAATTAATATGGCCTAACATATTCATTCTCTAAAAGACAAAAGACATCATAAAGAAACAATACTTTCCTTACATACGGGGCTTCGAAAGTAAAAAATAAGCAATATGTACTTATAAATTTCTTTGTACTTTACGTTTAAATTACACGGGATAAACCAAGCATAACTTTAATGAATACTGGAAAACAAATCAATGGTAATTCTAAATCGGGACATGAAACCCAGTCATGCTACAGTCAATTCTTAAATTCCCACACACTACCTCATTTGAATTAAAGGGATTGAAACATGTTAAGGGATTATCATGTTTCAAAAAGATTACTTGCATTGTTGTAGGTTACCTTTTACCGAGTAGTTGCAAGTGATTGTTGATAGAATATGCAGGAATTATGGCATTTCTAAACGGTGACCACAGTGCCAAAAAAATAATTTTTCGAATCAATACTGAAATTTTATTTTGGGCAAATATTTAAACATTTCTAGAAGAAATTTATTATAAAAATGAAATATTAAGGACCTATGCGTTTTGGAGTTCACGGAGCTTAAAATGCCATTTTAATAATTTTTTCAAGCAATTACAGTTCATCTGGTAATGGTGAATGGCACTTGAAGCTGCCTTCATGTTATTAATTATCAATCATCGATCAAAGTATGTAATCATAAATCATTTTGCATTTAACATTCGTTTAAAAAATAGAAATTAAGGTGACAATTTTTTTATTTAATAATAAACTATTAATTATAGGAAATGAGTATGAAATTAAGCGAAGATGAAATCCACAGTCTCGTCTCGCAGCTTGATGCAGCTTATAGTGGTCAGATGCAGTTATCTGATTATCTTCAGGTAAAAACTAAACTATACAGAAACGTAAAGGGGATATTCACCGGTGCCGCTTTGCCATCCGTTATAGCAATTGCTAATAATCTTAAGGGTTTAAATGCATCAAGAAAAACCACAATAAAGATTTTTATTCCCTAGTTTATAAGCGCAAAGACGCAATTGTTTCTTTGTGGTTATTTTGTGTGCATTTATTTTTAGCCATAGTTGTAGTTCCACAACTTTGTGTTTTACGCACTTGCTCAAACTTGAATTCTAGAATTTTGGAGAAGAAGTACCCGGAGAAGAGCTGCACGAAATCTTGAAAGAAATCGACACAAATATGAACGGACAAGTAGAACTCGACGAATACTTACAGGTTGTAAATTAATAAATGATGTCTTAGTATTGCTGATATGGTTCAGTTTATGCACTTAATTTTTACAACTTCCTTGTCGTTCATATTTTTTACACCATTAAATAAATGTAAATATTTTCCAGCATGCCCCTTTATATGTTCAATGTTTTAAATAATAAATTGCAGGCTTACCTACTATAAACAACATATCTCACTGTTTTTCTTTTGACTATAAATGGTAAATCATGTTAACTCACATGTAATATTTTAGTAAGCCAGCCTGCATGTCATTGAGTAGGTATTGTAAATTAACTATGCTTAATGTTATCGATACAATCCCGTTAATTTTTCCCATCTATTAACTGACACATTGTAAATTGAAGTCATCAATTTACATTTGAGCACAATATCGGCACATGCCATTTTGTTCTCAAACACTTTTAATGGTATAATTTAAAAACACCCGTTTTGTAGTGTCCTGTATATTTTCTAATCCAGGTGAATATTTGGGTTAATTTTAAGGGTTCATTTTGTAAGGTATTTTCTATAACAGTTAATTGGTTTTGTTTACAAACATTAAGAAAGGCATAACTCAAATCTACGATTTCTAGCTCTTAAATTCTAAACTTAATAAAATATTTCCACATTTGTCTTTTGTGGTGATCGGATTTCTACAACTGCACTCAAATTTTTACAATGAAAACGTACTATCACCCCTATCTATGCATGTTCCTCAACGCAATATTTTTTTATGAGATTTGGCCTGTTTTTGGAAAGGTTCAGTTTAGAGGTAGCGAGTTCGGTATATATTATAATAAATAATTATATTTATAGCAGTAGGCTTACTTCCCTTATTACGTGAATACTTCTCGTTCTTTGTTATAATTCATTCAACAAAGCAGTTTTTAAGACCAGCCTCTAAGGCCAGACCAGTTTTTAAGTCCAAAAATAATTTGTTACGAGTATAATTAATTTTATATGTGCACACATGCATGGCACGGCTAGGGGGGGGGGGGGGGAGTATCTGTGTTATATTGTAATGTGCATACAATATTTTAAGTCTTATATCTTTGTGGAGTTTAGGTTGGGTTAGGTTATTAATTTATTAATTTGCATAAAATGAAACATTAACTTAATATTTTTTACTTTTATTATTGGCAATTTATGAAAGAATATTTAATATTTTTTTGAAAAAAATATTAAAATTCTTTATTATTAAATAAGTGTCAGTTAATCATTTTGAAAAAAAAATGTACCTTAAACATTTCCTGTAATAAACTGCTTTTTATAGTTTATAATTATTTTTTTCACATAATTATTGAATGGAATGGGAATCAAAGTTGTATTGTGTGCTAATATTATGGATAGAAAATTAATGGAATGATGGGCCTAACCTAACCTAACCTATCTAACACAGGAGCAGCTGATCTAGTCTGTACTGCTACTACCTACGATTAGCGAGTGAGGCAAGTGCTAATACGACTGGTACGAGTAGTAAATTATCTGCCCAAAAAGGTAATTTGTGACCAGCGAGTGACAAGTAGCACTCCGACTCGATCTGCTGGTCCTCTTTCTTTATAAGGTGCAGGTCTGTTTAACTATGGACATACTATACCCCCACACCAAATGCAAATACATTCCAATACTTATATACTCCAAACTTTCGAAAAGCATTAATTAGTGATTTCAGATCCGTTTGCTCTTATTGCCATTTTTTTTTTTCATTATCATTGATTTATTTGGGTCAGCTTAGCTTAAAAATAGTTTGCTTGACATAGACCTTTCCCTTTCCTGACGTAGCAATATCTCCGATCAGCGAATCTTAGCATATAAATCTTCAAAAATATATCTGATGTGACATTAAAAAATCATGATCCATTCGTAAATGTGACAAAAACGCAACCTTTTTATAGGACCTAGGAAAATAACACTTTCCTAAATTCATAAATGGGAAAGTGAAATACTTAACCTAACTGAATACATTTTTTTATAACCCAAAGGAACTTACTATATTTCATACTGGGTTAATAAATCTATACAAAACAATAATGTATTCTGCATGCAAAAAGACAATAACATATAGAATACATTTCAATAGACGTTATGTAATATTTGTGATGTTTTTGTGTAGATGATGTCGGCAATCAAGTCCGGACATGTGGCATATTCGCGTTTCGCCAGAATGGCTGAGATGGAGGAAGCTCAGCATGAAAAGGATGTTCTCAAGAAACAGATTTCTGTTGAAAGAAGTGGAGGTGGTCTTTAAAATCATAACGATGTTGATAATATGTATAAATGTAATTTAATTATTTAGAAGAAATAATCTCTTTCTGAGGAAAACACTATTATAGTGTTTATTTATATTTTGCATATTTATACAATGTTGCCATTTTACCTCAAATTTTACATTTTTATAGTATTTCTGGTAAGTAAAGTGTATTTTGGGGAACATAATAAAAATGCATATTTGTTAAAAAAAAAACAAAATAAACTATTTTATCTGTAAAGTCAAAACAAAAATGTGAAAAAAATATATGTTTAATTCTTATTGCATGTACATAGATTGATTGTTGTAGAAATTGTTGGTTTCTGCAATAAAGATAAATAAATAAATAAATAGTAGATATTATATTTTCTATTATATATCGAGGCCGTCATGCCAAAAGGAGTTTTCATATATATTTTTTTCAAATAATGCGTATTTCTAATTAACATATTTTATTTATAAATATGAGAGCTGTTGCCCTTACGTTGTTTTGGAATAAATAGCTTTTAAATTTATTAAACCTCAACATTTTACAATGACAAATGGCCTTTTATAAAAAATACATTTATTTTGAAGCTTAATCTAATTTACTTTTTTTTTAATAATTTTGAGTAAGGTCAAATACATCTATCTAAATAAAGTAAAATTAAATTTAAAAACATTATTCTGAAATAGTAATATTTTACTTTGTACTTCTCTTTCATCATTAAAAGATAGTAAGACAAATTTCTGCCTGTTAAATAGAAAAGAATACCAACAAAATATTATAAATAATTTTAGAAAAACAAAGTGTTAATAAACAATGAATTTTATTAGGTAAATATTTTTTTGAGAGAATAAATTATTAGGAATAGAAAGTAAACAATATATTGTAATTATTATTATTATTATTATTATAAAAGTTTTAATTTTCAAAATAGTTCTATTTCTTGGTCACTTCCGATTCTTAATTTTCTCTCTGTTGTACTGATAATTTATTACCTGATTCGTCTTCTATTTAACGGCTTGGAATATAATTTTTCTTAGTGCGTGGTAAATTTTAATATTTGTAATACTAAAAATTACAAAATTTTTACAAGATCTAAATATTTTTTATTTGCAATAACAATAAGTTGTTTGTAAATTTATTGTTATGTCGACAATTAAGTCTTTTTGATTTTCGTGTATAGTGACTATTTCCTTATGTTCATGCCAGTATTCTTCCTTGATGAACGTTGACATGATTAGGCTAAGGAAAATTAAATTCAACTTTATCAATAGTCGCAGAAAACAGCGAATAGCAATTAATGGAATTTCTATTTTGACCAGGATAAGAATCTGTGCTTCTTTGTAGTAGGGATAAATAATTGCCCTTACCTAATATAGTATCAATAAAGTTAAGTTTCTCACAAAGTTAATTTTTAATAATGCATATTTATGACTATACATTCTTTTGCAACTGACAAAACAATTGCCAAGAGGGTGATTGGTCGTAGTCTTTTTGGCATATCCTTGTATAGTTTGACTAAATATAAAAAACGTCTAAAAGTATTGATTCACCCTTTTGGCATGATACTCTCGATGTTATACTATAGAAATTTAATCAATTGTACATAAATTAACAAATTTGGTTAGTTACATATTTAGTAGGCAAAAGAACTTAAAATACAACAGTTTAATGCAATGTTTCCTAAACTTATTTTCCCCGTGGACCCCTAGCTCAGTATTTTTTATCCTTCGTGGACTTTTATCCCCCAGGTTTCCCACACTGTGATAGGTTTTTTGTATAGTGGAATAATTTTTTTTCCTGTCAGGGACTCCTCGCAGTCGTCACGGACCCCCGGAGGTCCTTGAGGACCACTTTGGGAACCTCTGGTTTAACGAGCTCATTACACAAGTAAACCAATGCTACATATATTTTTGAATTCAGAACTTGAAGTTCCGAATTCGAGCTTGTAGCATCGATTTAGGCATTATCAGCTATATATCGGCGTTGCTGTGGTACCAATGTCTGCGTCTGCGTCTTAGCTCGGGTTCAAACCTCAGTGGCAAAACTTGGCAAATTGGTCCGTTGAGAATTTCATTAGTGCTTTCAGCAGCACTCTACTGGGTTAAGTAACAAGACAATTCTTATACAATTATAGATCTTGTAACATCATGAAGACAACATGACTGTCGGGATTGCGCTTTACAGCGGTTAGCAGATACTACGAGTGTACAGCTGCCTTTATGAATTACTAGTAATGGAATTCAATAGTAAATCCAAATCCAAGGAGGTTACCACACTCTTTATTTTCCCTCCACTTGATAATTATAAAGTTTTATGACCAAATAAGACCATCACATAATAAATTTCCACTTACAGAAGCGTAGGTGGGTGGGGGGGGGAAGGTCCGAGCAGTGCTTTTATTTATATAGTATTAGGATAGCTGAATATACCTACCTATATAAGTGGACATTAAGCCGTAATAAAAAGGAGGAAGTCAAATATGCTTGACAAATATGGAAAATCTGTCGACTGATCCTAAAAAGACAAGCTAATATATGGATTTTTATCGTCATTAGATACTGTTGACCTCGGTCGGCCATCGTGAATTGCAATTCTAACTTTAAGCAATTATGGCAAAATCTTTTTGTGAGACCGTATATAGTCCGGCATTTAAACTTAATTTACCTACATATGTTTTTAATTGAACCATACTCGAATGTATTAAGATCTGTAGTCATAGTTACATTCTAATAATAAATTTTGGATTGTTAAGTTGATTATTTTTAAGATGATTGTTAAACTCATTAATTTATTATAGACTAGAATTTATCTTCATGAATTCATTTATTAAGTATGTATTTTATTTCAGTATTAATATAAGAACACAATTTATATTATTTACATTGCATTCATATTTTTAATTTGAAAATGTTCACCTAAAAATGATTGAAAATAAAATTGTTGTCACATATATTATGATATTATATTTTTTTTAAATAATTGCTATGACCTAGGTCATATACAATTATTTTAGGCCCTACTCAACTAGGCCAAATGTACTGTCCTAGAGTCAAGGGAGAGATGGTGGTAATGAAGCGTTAAAAATGGTATGACCATGTGCAAATTCGAACCCTTTCGGTCAATAGTCCAACGCCTTAACCACTAGACCACCTCGATCTCCCCAACCACTATGATTAGAAAATATAACTTTTGTTTTTATAAACATGTTGTATATTGTAAGTGGAGAAAAACGAATATTTTATATTTATTTGGACTTTATGGCTGCGAAGTTTAGGTTGAATCAGCAAAATTATCATTTTGAGGTTAACGCATTTCAATTTTTTTTGAAGAAAATTTTATATTAAAGCAGTAAAATAAACTAATAATCTAAATAAAAGTGGTTTTGTGGCATATTATGTTGATTTTAGTTTATAATAAGCATGCCAATTGCGTTATTTATACACAATGTATAATATTGTGTTATGCGTTATGTTAAAACTACAGCATTATATAGAAAAAGAATACATTTTAGATATGCGCACTCAGGCCCGCCGTAAGCGTGCGTGCAAGGCGTGCACCGCATACGGGCGGCAGGTTCAGAGGGCGGCAATCTGGTGAAAGGTTCTTTTCAGAGTTCAAAATTATAATAAACTATACGAAATCAGCAATGAACCCGCAAAGACTTAGTAACTTAGCTATAGCTTCAATTAAGGCAAAGCCAAAGTAAAAATATTAATTTCGCTTCATTTAGACCCTTTTTTCAATGGTTGGCATTTGGTAACCAGTGGAAATTTTATCATGTCTTTACCATAGTAATAGATTTTTATCATTCAATTCTATCTCTGAGATGATAAACTGTTAATAGTTCTTTTTTAGTTAATTACTTATTTAAAAGACATTAGATTAGGAAAATTAGTAATTGAAAGGCAAATGAAGGATCTAAAACATGGAAAAATCTAAGAAGACAACATGGACAGTACTCAGGACCATCATCTAAGCTAATTTATCAGATATTAAAATCTTCGATACCGTTATCAAAGTATCAGTATTACTTAGATGTAATTCTGATCCTTCAGGATTCCTATGATTCGGAAATATCATCTGGAGCTATATTTTCCTTTTACGTATGAATAGTTTTTTTTGCTCCTTGTAAGTGATCGTAGGTACGGAATTCCTTATCCCAACAAGGCCACAATAAGAATTTAACCCTTATAGAGGGTAGCCACAAGGGTAACAATATTGGAAATATAAGTTGTTATCATATTATGTCGTAAGGAAATACCGGAAATGCGGTTAACAGGGTTAATCCACTTTGAAATGCAGTCATCCATATGTATAAGTACGTGTATATTTTTATTCACTTTGCGCCATAAAGTGAATAAAAATACACCTTATTTATTTAACAAGAGTAAATAGACTCACTCTTTTGTTTTATTATTAAAACATACTTAGCGAATGGGACGAGCGAGAATAGTATGAGGTACGAAACGGTGAGGTTGTTTCTACTTTCTAAGCGTTCAAGGTCTATGTCAGTCCAATGAGTAAAGTTGAAGTTGTGTGTTCTGTTGATGTGTAATAAAGCACTCTGCGCAAATCCGAATCAGGTACAAGCTAAGGCATAGCAAAAGAAATAGTCAAAACATGGTTGGAATTTCTTATTAATTAATCTAATTTTGACAACACATGTGGAATTATAATTGTCAGTTCGGTGCAGCGTTGCCATTAATACAGCAATTACCGTAATATACGGTTATTCAATTCATTTTAATTAGATAATATGGCAGCATTATCATTATCAAAGAATACTGAAATTACAGCTACACAAGTTTAATGGTCTTTTAAACAAATAATACGCTATAAGGCAGTTCTCGGTCTTTTTATAATAAATACGGCAATTTCACTACTTTAGATACGGTAGTTAATTAAGATTCTGACGATGGCAAGATTCTTCGGTGGTTTCATAGATGACGAACTCTTGAAAACAGCCGCATCGGGCATAATGTAAGAGATGTCATTTATTCACATATTTTTATTGGCGGTTAATATTCGCAATGCGTTTTGGGTGGTGGGATGAAGTGTGGGGAATTCGTCTGACCCCTTCCAAAAGAGGCAAGTAACCGCAGTCAGTCAGTCAATCGAAGGAATGTTGCCGTGCCGGCTGTCGCTTAAAACACCTATGAAATATATTTTAAGGACCCTGAATATTTGCGCCCAAAGTTCTTATAGGTGAGAATTGTGTTAATAATAAATTAAGTAGTCTAATTGCAAGGATTTAAAATGAGTTCCACTAAATTTTTATTAAAAGCGACGACATTCCTTGGGAAAAATACAGTAAATAGTGGCTACAACAAGGAGGGGTTATTTACAACAAAAATGCATATCTTACTGGCAAGACAAAAAAAATATATAAAAATAATTTAAAAAGCAGTATTGCCAGTAAATCGCATAATCAACAAAGAATATAAAATTCTATATTCTTCTAAAAGAATATCATATCCAAAAAATGAAAAAAAAATCTGTTTCTAAATTGGCTGAGAATCGCGTGTAGATATACATTTTAATTGGTAATTTAATTATAATAACATGGGTACGTAAGTAGGTACCTACTATTTGTTATTTTATAAAGTCTAGTTGAAGTCAAATGAAACGATCACTATTTACTATAGGTACCGCCGCTAGTAGCGTTGTTTGACAAAGTTGAAAAAAAATAATTTTAAGTAGATAGCTCTACATATCGAGGAAAAAATCCGTATTATAATGATAGAATCCTTGCATCTAGCCATAAAATATATTATTGATACTAAAATAATGTGCAGTATCACCGTCATCTTTATTTATCAATATTTTGCGAGTAGATAAAAAAAAATGATCTTTAGTAGGTACCTCTAAAATACTTTTCGACTATTGAAAAGTATTTCTTCATGTAGGTATTGCACATTGTATCAATATCAGTAATATATTTTATACGACAGGCTAGATGTAATTCCGCCATTATATAATAAAGATTTTTTACCGATAAATTTAGAGCTACAATAATAAAAAAAAACTACTTTGTATTTATACAATGTCATCTAGCGGCAGTTTAGTAATTAGTAATCGTTTCGTATAACCAACAAAAGATTGAAGTACACTAGTTTGACACTAGATGGCGGTCAATTGTTTGAATTTCGTTTTTAGGTTAAAAATGTCACTTTCGGTTTCCTGTATCTTTTTCCCTTGACTTGACATACCAAACCAAATGATAACCAAAATGATATCGATATCTAGTTCATTTGTCGATATACCAGGAGCGTTCTAAGATTAGTGAAACTTTTACGGATTGCCTTAAAATTATTTTGACAAAAAATAATACATACCATTGAAGATAACTTTATAAGGTTTTTAAAGTTACGTAGGTACCTACTCGAAAATAAAAAAGTGGCATACGAGTGATTAAAGATAATCGATAATCATAAGTGACATTTTTGTGACGGAAATATTTCTTATATCAAAAGAGTAGTTTTAAAATAAAATAACCCAAACAAATCTTGTATGAAAACAAAATCATAACTCGGTTGTTGACCGATTTTTTTGATAGGTTTCTGATTACCCTCGCCTGAATTGGACAGCTGGGTTCGGAACAGGTTTCAAGGGATAATAAAACCGGGAGCGGGCCGCGGCGTGACATTTCGTGACGGGCTCTCTCGAGGGCGTCGCACGGGTGGTCGGCCCGCCCGAACCCGCCACGCCCCTCCGTCCCGCCCCCGCCCCCTGCCCCTCCGACTCCCTTCGACGCCGAGCACTTCAACTGGGCAATCGCGGCCCATTTGGACACCCTGCCCTGCCCTGCCCTGCCCTGCCCGCCCATCTATAGCTATCGCACCATCTTAAAGCTCCCATATGCCTGGTGAACTATGTTGACATTATATACTAACTATAGTGATATTCTTCCATTAACCTAAAGCATACCTACCATAAACCACGCTCTACTAAATTTCACACACTTTCTTGCCAATAGATAGATACCTACTACATTTTACTAATAGTCAAAAAAACCCAAAACGTTTCACCTATTTGAATATTATCAAAAACCCACAGAATTATACCACACCATGTGACCTTATTGTCATTTTATATTATGTAATATGTATGTATGCCTTTTTCAACGAAGTGATGGCTTTACGTACGAATATGCTTAGGTATATTTCTACACTGCCCATAGGTATAACTTACCTGCCTACCCACATTTATTTATTATTATTTTTTTTAGTTAAATTTGTGTTATTAATGATTAATGTATTTTTAGAGAAAATGTAATAAAATATTTAAGTTGCACGTTATAAATATAATATGATAAAAACAAAACAAGTTGTCCAAAATTCCTTTTAACGCACAAGATGGCAACGTTATTTACCATTACCTGCGGAAGCCCTTCTTAGATAAGATAAGACAAGATTATTTATTTCCATCACATGCATACGAATGTCATTTTTTTTAATACTAATAGTTTGATACAATGTAATATGTACTATAAAATATAATGGAATGAAAAGCTCCATACTATATATAGCTACAATATACCATATACAAGAACAGTGTTAATTACCACAGTATTAAATTTAAGGACGTTAAAAATAAAATGTCCTATTAAATAATTAAAGAGGGAAACGAGAAGATAGCAAATTTAAAAACTTAAAAAAATTAAGAAATTTCATCTTAATTCACAGCTATATAAAGATTTTGCTACTCATTTTTTTTTTTCACTTTTTTCTAAATGTTTTAATTTTACCTGCGTTGAATTGAAAGAGTGTCATGATACTGTTGTATGATTTTTATTTTAATCTACTCAGACCTAAAAAATGATTCACTATGTCCATCCAAAACCCATATCGAATGGACTAAAAGTGCCGCAGACAACAGAAATGAAGCGACCCATCACAAGTCGGTCCACATGCGCGACTACTCTGGGGTGCGTGGAAGATTAAGACGTCAGGTAAGAAGCAGTCGATATTATATAATAACTATAGCAAACAGCCTCACGTTATGCGCTGTTTTGACGTCAAAAGTCATGGTTATTTATTTTTAAAAAATCGTATATCTTATACCATTGAATTTATAATGAGGCACTGTTTATAAATGTTAAGGGTTCGTCTCTTACATAAGTATATTAAAGTTTAAAATGTCGTGCCCCCCCCCCCCCCCCCTCCTATGACCTAGGTCATATACAATTATTTTGGGCCCTACTCAACTAGGCAAAATATGCCTGTACTAAAATCAGTGGAGATGGTGGTAATGAAGCGTTAAAAATGGTATGACCATGTGCGGAATCGAACCTGCGACCTTTGGGCCAATAGCCGAACGCTTTAACCACTAGACTACCACGATCTCAATATATTTACACGATCATTATATTTTTTTATTTTATATTTAATTTAATATTGTTTTTTAAATCACTTATAGCTAAACATTATAATTACTGAAACAATACATTGCAGTTTATGATAACTTTAGCCATTTATAAAAATGTATGAATACATTTTTGAGAATAATTATTGATGTAAAACACATTCAAGGAAAAATAAGGTAGGTTCCTAATTATCAATATGTAGGTGAAACATATGTATAAATTCTCATTATAAAAATAAGAGAAATTCCCTATAAATTAAATATACAGTATCCAGTATCTCCCATCTGCCCTGACTCACAAGTGAATTTAGCTTAGTTGAGCGGGACCTATATTAATTGTATATGACATAGAAATTGTATAAGCTACATATTGTAAAAACCAAATAATATATAGAAAAGACAATAAACAAAGCTTTATAAACATATTATAAACTTTAAAGTAATAAACATCTTTTCAATATGTATCTTTTCGGTAGGTAATTTGAGAGGAAATTACGCTTATTGTGATTAGCATTTTAACATATTTTCTACCTTAGATTATTTATCCAGAGGCGGATTTTCCATAAGGGCGAATGCGCCCGGGTTCAGGGCGGCCAGGTATTAGGACGCCCAAGGGCGGCCTTCATCTGAACTTGAAGAGGACTATTTTCAAACAAGTACTGATAAAATCTGTAATTAAAACAACATTCCTTCTTTATTTTAATCCTAGCCACTTACTCTTTGACCCGTGACTGTTTGCTGGAGGGTGAAATGTGTGCCAGTTGCACCCGTAACAAATAAGTTCATGTCCAGCATGCTGGACGTTCCTATGGACAAAGGTGCCTATAATAGTGGTAGATTGGGATGAACGAAACAGTTACCCACACGAGGGCCAAATTTTGTCAGCTTTCACCTGTTTTGACCTGTAAGGGTCTAGCTTCGGTTTCTTACTAGCTAAAAGACCACCATAATATGAGTCTAGATAGTGGTTCTGGTTACAGGGCCGCCGTACGCGTGCGGCACGTCCAGGGGCGGCACGTTCGGGGGCGGCACGTCCAGGGGGCGGCAAATAAGGCGTAATTAAATATCCTCGAATTGTTTTCATCAGTTGTCATGCTTCGACTGTAGGGAGTAATTTGTGCATTTGGCAACACTGGTCGAGACAAGTACCTACCCATAGTCGAGCTCTATGACAGGGGACTGGTGAAATTAGCGAATCCAGGAATTCGCGGAGTTAAAAACATTTTACCGACGTATTTGGCATTTATAGCAATATCTTATTTGATTACTTTGGAGTAATGAAACATTGTAAAGATTTTAATCTGACAATTTATGTAGTGAAACGGACATTGACGCTATTGATTTGTATAATGAAATTTATGCTTTAAAGTTGCATTTTTCAGAAAACCAGTTTAATAATCCACATACATAACAATATATTTTTACTAATGACTTAATTTCAACATTTAGGAATACAGAAATAGCGCTAAGAGTATTCCTACTTACACGGAGTCCAAGATAACTTATATTGCCGGTTTCAGTTGGATCTAGAGAAAGGTCATTTTCAAAGTTGAAAATTATACAAAATACTTAAGATCAACAATGCACCAGCAAATACATTAATTAAGCTATACTTTCAATTGAACATGAGAGCTTAGACAGCTTGGATACAAGAGAATTCATAGCAGATTTCGCAAACATAAAGGCAAAAATTTCTGTGGATAAATAGGTATTTATATAGTTATACACTTTCACAAATAAGAGTAAAGTAAACAAAAATAACTATGTAATAAAAATAAATAGTTGTTCTTTGTTAGGTATTTCTTTTCTTTTTTCGCGCCCTTATGAGACAACACCAACACTAAAGCTCAGTGTATATAGAAGTAGTCGTAGGAAAACAGGGGGCGGTAAATCAAACAGCTAGCGGCGGGCCTGCCTGACTGGCGACCTGTCGGCCTGTTTACCAACAAAAAAAAGAAGTAAGCATATACTATATAATGTCCCAATCAAAAAAACATCAAATATATCAAAATTCATTATGGTATTCGAGAAAAAAACTGTTGAAGTTTCTATTTAAAACCTAATATATTTGTGTAAAACGAGTTTGTTAAGTTGAGTTGCATTCACGATGTGGCGCCCGACGTGTTTTCAGCGGGTTTAGTATGCCTGGCGAACGCTGCCGTAATATTATGATTGTTACACAAATTTAGTTTAAAAAATAATTAATTAGGGTATCAATTTGGGTGCATTTTTTTATATAATTTCTTACTCGTAACAGAGAACATATACACCCCCTTAAATTTACGGGAATGATCTTGGGACACCCTGTATATGGTCGAATATGATCACTTTTTGCCTGGGCCTGTATGGTATGATACGGCCAGTAAAAGCGGCTTTTTAATTATCCTATTATTTCTTTTCCTATTATTTCTTTTTAAGAAATATGGACGTTTTTAGGAGCGGAGGATCCTTGCTGTCCAATCGACAAGATTAAATCTTTTATCTGTCCTCTGTAAAACCTTCCAAAAAATAATCGCTAAAACACCCAGTCTGTTTATTTAAATTATTTTATTTATTAAGTAATATTTTGATCAAGAAAACAAATCAGCAAAGCCAATAAAACTAAAATAAAATATTAAAATTGAAAGCACTTTTTTAAAAAGAAATTAAATTGTCTCTTTTCGCCATAATAACAGATGATATATTTCTCAGCTGAGTTCAACTCCTACGCATCGATGCTTTTGTATTCACCGTTACAAATGATGCATCATCAATGATACTCGACTTCTTATTTTGTAAATATATAACTACCTATCGTCATGTCATGTCATGTCATGTCATGTCATGTATGTAGGACAAAAAATCTAACTGCGCTCTCACTTGTGTTTTTTATATTAGTTTTAAATTCATAAGTTGTTTAAGAGTTAAAGAGTTATTAGCTTTTTCACTATTTTTGCTAGATAAGCTCTTAAAATATGGTAAATAGTTAAGTGCGGTACTTTTTAAAGATATTTTGCTTGTTTCATCTTTTTACAGGCCGTGGAGACATCCCTAATATCAGAATGTCACTTGTAAAATTTAAAAAATATCATGAAAGTTTTTTTATGTTTAAACAAAAGTGTAGATAAATAGGTACTATTAGGTAAGTATACACATAAATAGGTTTATAGGTAGAATAATATTAAATCTTAGCCTAAAGTAAATTCTAAAGCGTATTGATAATTGATTAAATCAATTGATCGATTTATTTAATTGATTATTGATTAAAAAAAAAAAATAATACTATATATATTTTGTAATTTGAAATAAGGGTATGGATCTACCTAAAATCTCTTAAAATTAATATACCTACCTAGGTCTATACCTATCTATATTTTAATTTTCACTTTTAATCATCCATTATATTGATAGATAAAAAAATGCTGAAGTACAAAAGTACGTTTCCCCATTTATTTATTTCTCCTATTCTTTGGAATATATACATAGCGAAAAGCAAAAAAACTATAAAACTTTTTGTTTGATAAAAATAACGATTGTATAATTAGATTTTCATGGGAAATGGAAAAAATAGTCTTTTTTTAATACTAAAAATAATTTAAAGTTATTATCTCTGGTGGTATAACTATAAAAAACGAATGAATACTATAAAATGTGTACTGGTAAGTGTTATTGAAAATTCTTGGGGGGGGGGGGGTATTACACCTTTTACCCCCCTGGAATCCTAACCTACCTTAACCACCGTTTAGATAGGTACCTAAGTGAGCACTGAGGGCATATATATAACATGGATGCGGGAATTAAGAATGGGCGTCCGCTAAAGGGGCGGGGGTCTTAAAACACCCCTTCATTCGATTCCAGTTTCAAACGGGAACTAACAAAGGTAAATAATTAAGTTTATTTATTGATGACGCATCATATCTACCCTACGTATTAACTGATTAACAAAAATTAGTAATTCAAATTTAATTATGTATTACCCAGTTTTTATTTCATAGGTAAATAGGCACTTAATATCTAATTAGGTACGCACCTATCTACCATTTTGTTGGGTTATTTGAAACATCACTATAAATTATAGTTAGGTAAATGACATATATATTAAAAGTTGAAATAAAGAAAGTAACCTATGTACACGGTAAGTATAATAATTTGTGCATTTTTATAACCATATAAGTAGGTAGGTTATACTTATTTACAGTGGCTAACAAAAATACTATCTACCTAAAATAACACATAATGTCTACCAAAATAGGATACAAAATACAAGGCATGTAATTAGTAATATTAAGTTACTTATTTTCATTAATTTTATTGTGTAGATATAGGTACTTAGTAAAATTCGGTGTTTGACGTGAAAATTGATTGTATTTTTTTAAACAGGTCTAGGAGGAGGGTGAAGAAGGAAGCGGGAAGCTCCGCTCCATAACACGATTCCCCGACCCTTCCAGAATTTGGAGGGGGAGTTCAGTTTTGACCTTCCTTCCTCTTTCGCCAGCGCGTTTTGTATCAGCTTCAAGCGAGTGCGTACACTTTGTTGCTTTTAAAAAGTATAACAATTTAATCGTAGTCGCTCATAATAATTTCCATAAATGCGGAAATGTTAGTGACAGATTGGCGTTTGATCCGTAAACGTTTCGCGTTAAAAATGTTTAATAATTTATTTTCACTGCAAGTTGCATCGAGAAATTGAACTCCGGGCACGCACACACGCGCAGCAAGGGACGGACAAAGCTCGGCGCTGCGGCCGCACCAACACTCACGCAGCATCAATACGTATAGGCGAGGCCCGCGCCGCTTCAATGCCGCGCCGCGCCTGGAAGCTCGCGGGCGATTTTGAGCCTTTCGTCGGCGGCCGAACGGCCCGGTGACAGTGTGTTCGAACGAGTGAAATTAGAAATATTTAAAACAGCAAAACAGATCAGTAATCGACACTATTTTCATTTAAATATCAATATTTAAAAACATAACTTCATTTGATTATTATATAAATTAGCGATATTTATTGTGATTGTGGGCGGATTAAAAGTCCAGTGCGAATGTAGTGGTCCCCGCGGTGCGCACCCACGTGCACGTACACGGAGCGGGTGGTGGTGTGCGTTTGTTTGTGTTGCGTCGCCCGTCGCCGTCGCCGCGGCATTCGGCGAGCGCGCCAGCGATGGTTTCGCACGCGAAGTGTTGTCCCGCGATCGAGTGTTTTCGTTTGATTGATTCGCAATAATGTCTTCAGAGCTGCGCGCGGATTCGCCGGAATACTTGAAAAGCGACAAAGACGAGAAGGTTAGTCCAAGTTTAGAAAATTAGAATGTCATGAGGATAACATCGCCGTGAGCCGAGCGCCGAGCGAGTCGTGCGCAGGGGAGGGGCGGGGCGGGGCGACGCAATGCCAACTCCGCTGGCCGAGTGGGCAGGCCTCGAAGCAAAACGTGCGACAGGAGGTCGTTAATGGGGCGGAAGAAACCCCCTAAATAAAATAATGGTTTAATAAGGAAGAGTGATATTTTGTTTCTTCCATCTTCGGATGCCGCGATTGATAGTTCGGGTTGCTGCAATTCAAATGCAAAACTCCAAAACTCGATCCAGGCGTCCTTGCTTACTGTCAACATGACATACATGTCGAGTGAAAAACAAATGAAATTTGTACTATTAGCCAAGTGTCTAAATAAAATAAAAAATAACAAGTTGTCATTAAATTTAGGTTACTAACATAATTAATAACAAATTTATCACTTCAACCATATTTTTTTGTTTGACAAATTCAAAAAAATCGTTTCATTAATTTAAAGAAAAAAAATGGATGTAAACATTTAAACCTACTGATCGTATTTTACGTTTTCAATGTGAAACCGGTTTGTGCTGCCTTATAAATAAATATGTTTTCGATAAATATGTACGATATTGATTATATCAACTAAGTACCTACACTTAACCATAATTTTTTTTAAATGGTTACTTCTACGTACCTACCTATTAGTAAAAATAATAAATTCGTAATGAAGCCATATTATTTACCTATAAATATTGTATATTTTGGCATATTTACTACTTACCCTGCAAGGACCCTACTTGATTTGTTTACCATATTGTGTTTTCATTCAAATAGTAAAATTACTTATTAAACATTCACATGACCTGATTTTTATTGTAGTAACTTGTAAATTAAGTATTTGTAACATTTCATTTACAAGACAAGACACAAATTTGTTTACGATTCATATATTATTATTTTTTTTATTTTATGAACTAAGAACATCAAACAATCGGGGTCGATGATGCTGAATTACTTATTGTTATTTTTTGGTCACTTAATTTTGTTTACAATGATGAGGTATCCTCACTTGCTATACATAGTGGTGTTACAATTGCATTTGATTGTAGGATTCTCCGCCGTCACCATCCCTTTTAACTCTGCTATCAAATACTTGCAACAAATATAACAACGGGCCGTCGAGTGTGTCGTCGGGTGACAGCTGCAGCAGTACCAACATGGCTCCATCAGGAGTCAGTCAAACGGAAACTCATCAGCAAGAAAAGGATGTGCAGCAACAGCAATTTAGTAAGTAGCTCTATGCCAAAATGTCAACCTTATAGATTTTATTACATATATACTTACTTTCTTTTTATAAATGAAATTTAAGATACGTAAGCTTTTTTGGCATTATGAAAGTTTCTGTACAAAAACCACAAAGACAAGGTATTCGGAAACACGTTTACTTACAAAAATAATTATAGAATTTTAGTTTAAGTACCTATTCAAATTAAAAAATATGAACTGATTTTAAACTTTTATGGTTCATTTTTAACATTTAATTTTAGGGAAGTTTCCATACCATGTATCCATGAATATTTAATCTTGACATTTCGCCGATGATCACACATTTTGTCCTCAAGGGTGAGTCCTACACGTTTGTCCGTCATTAGTTTATGTAGTTTTATCATCTTCGAAAATATTGTGCAATATTTTCTATAACTCATATATCAAACTCACGGATATGCGATCATACCAGTGAGTTTGATATATCTGTCCGATTCAAACTAATGACGGGACTGATGCACTATTTCGTTCGGTTTCTCAATTCACAGAGTTCATAACGTTGGTTAGCCTCTCGACAACTTTCGTATTTAAAGTGCCGTCACATATAACTTCAAAATCGCTAAAATTTGTACACACTGTATCAGAGATAATAGCGGAAGACTTACTGATTCTTTGCGTGAGTATAACTGTCTTCTTGGTTAAAATTTGGGTATTTGGAGATTTCGATTGCTTCAGGTGTTTGTTCGTCGTCAATGTCATGACTTGATGGAATCATTCCCACATATTTGAACTACCGTGAATGGCGTGAATTGGATGTTCCATCATCCAGGTGCGATTATTTCTTTTAGTTTGGTCTATAATAGTATAAACCACAATCTAAAGGTACAATGCATAGTTCATTTCATAAACATTTCAATGCATAGTTATTTTAGCTTCAACCAAATTATTTTAGATATATGTTCCTTTAAATTAAAAAAAAATACTGTTAATTTTCTGTCAGAAAAGTATTTCTAAATAATAATTACACATTTTAACTATCATCAAACAATATTCCATTTGTCAATAAGCAAATATTATCATAAAATAAACAAATGAAACTACAAATCACTAATAGTCTATCTTAACACAAATTCTACTAACCTAAATTCTAGTTTCTTCTTTAGATCAATATAGGAACTATAATGACTGCTCATTCAAATTCCATTGTCTACTCCTTATATGGCACGGAGATATACAGGGCGTAAACGCTACGTTTAGTTCATTAATTTTTTTATTTAAGAACATTATTTTTGAATTTTTAGACCAGCAGCAGGCACAAGTTCAAGCCCAGGCACAAGCTCAAGCCCAGGCACAGGCTCAAGCACAAGCCCAGGCACAGGCTCAAGCACAAGCTCAAGCACAAGCACAAAGTCAAGCACAACAGGTAGCGCAACAAGTAGCACAACAAAATCAAGCTGTACAGCAATTTCAACAACAGGTTTACATTCTTAATTTTTTTAACACATCTAGAAATATTTTATTTGTCAAAATTCACTTTCACCGAAGAGTCATTTTTCACTTTATCACAATACCATAATTCAGGAATTGACTTTATCATAATGCTCTAATTCTTCAAATACACAATGACGATTTTACAATATTTTAATGTCATATTTTCATGAGGGTTAAAGCTTTACTTAATACATTATTGCATACACGTTAGTTCTTTTAAATCCAAGGATCATTCCATAAGAACTAATATGTATATTAAACCATTATTTATGATAAATTACAGCAAATAATAAAATTTGTTTAAAAAAAACAGTCCCTACTGGAAATCAAACCCAAACTTCTCAATTTCAAAAAAATACTGTACAAGGCTTTTAGTTTGAATTCAGGTTTTCGGATTTTTGACAGTCAAGTAAAGGAGTAAAGAGTAAAAGGATAGTTAGAAAGGCTATACCCAACTCGAAGGACGTTTTAGTGTTCGAAAGGCGGACAGGGCAAACTGACTGGACTCCAGTCCGAAGTACTGACAGATAGGGATCGGAGCCCCGATCTTAAATTAAGCGCCAGTAAAGATGTCAAAAACTTATCTTTTCCATATTACAGATTCAATAGAATTATTACAAAATCTTAAATTTCTATAGTATTGTCAATGTTTTCACTTTTATTGTTCTCATATTTTTTGTTAATAATATTAGTTTTTCATCTGTTATATTTTTTAATTAAAACAATAAGTTATGTATTTTTATTTAAATATAGCAACAACAACTTCAGGGAGATGCGGCTGCTGCGGCTGCTTTACAGCATCATATTTTACAGCAGCAACATCAGCAACAACCCACTCAGTACAGAGTCATCAGCTCTGCTATGGTGCAACAGCTCAGGGCGCAAGGATTAACTGTTAGTGGTTTTTTTTTACATATTTTCCATTTCAAACTATTATGACAGGATCTAACAGTGATGCAGACAGTGGAAAAAATATTGCACTTATGTAATTTTTCAATTGTTATTTTAATGGACAGCAAAAGTAATATTCGACAAGTTATCTAAATTGATCCACAATAGTATGTTTCCTCTCATTTCACTACACGAATCAAGACACTCAAGAAACAATTACTCCGCAGAAAACGTAACATAACAGAGCAGCTTTGAGTAGTTGGTTACGTTATATGACTTATGAGTTCAATAATCTCTACTTTGGTTTTTAGGGCAATGGCAATAATAAAATAATGTATCCGTCTTTGTGGTGCTATTATAGTCGTGAGAGCGATCCAAAAGAGAATCTATCTTTTCATTGATAAATTCTGCTTTTATGTTCCAATCTAATAGTATTGTGATGCATTTTCTCAGGAACTTCGTGAATGTTTCCGTTGTCAAGATTTTCAGTATTGTACCTACCCATAGGAATCAAGGCGAATCATTAAAAGTAGTAACAAGACTGCGCTGTTGTGTTCAGCACACACTACAATTATTCCTTCCACAAATGTCCAGCTGCAGGAATGCACTCCTCGATATTTCAGTCACACAATTTTATTACGTGCTTGACTACAAATGGAGCAATTTATCTTTCTGGAAATATGTAATGTTTAAAGTACTGTTTATTTTGTAGGGCAACGATTTGACCTTAGCGATAGCGAATGCATCTCAACCACATCCATCGACAGTTCAACAAGCACAGCAACCTCAGGTAACTTTATTTCCTATATACTTTATAGCTTCTTAACATGTTTGTAGAGGATGCTACTACCCTTTCCTTGGCCGTCTGTCAAGGTGAATGCTCAAAAACTACAATCATCAGGATATGGAATATTTGTTTGTAGATAGATGTTCTTTAGAAAAGGTCTTGGCCGTAAAGACCGAGTTGCATGAATGACCGGATGTTAAGCTAATGATAGAGTAGCCAATATTTCAGTTCATCGCATGACACCATATAATGTGATGAAATTATGTACATACCATAGAAAAAATGATCATGTTCCATGCTTCAAATAAAATATTTGACAACATCAAATAGTCACATCACAGCCAGGGTCTACACAAGTTTTTGAGGCGGTAAAATTAAAATATAAATATTTTATTGTAAGCTTCAAATTAAATTAAAATGATAGAGAAAGCAAATATTCATGATTATTAGATTGCATGACCTCTTTGAGACCATGTTTGACCAACTTCCTCAGATAATAGAGAGATGTTTTACTAAATTTAACTCTACTTGTGGACATTTAAATTTATAAAATAAAAAATTGCCCCACCCCCCCACCTGTAAGGTGCAGCAAAGTACTTGGGTAGCCCCAAGCACCTTATAGTCAGCGAATGTTTGGGCTATTTACGTTCTTGCGCCCAGGTTTATAGCTAGAGCATGCAGGTCAGCCAACTCGCCTGCTTTGACGGTCAGATAACTCGTGTCCGAGGTTTTTTTTGTTTCTCATTGTACACGGATAGCCTTCCTCATATTTCAAGTGCTTAGTTAAACTGGTATTTTTGTAAATTTTCTTTGCCGACAAGTAGATAAATATTATTTTCAAAATATGGGTTCCATATTTGGTACCCATAGTTGTAGATTTTCAGCATTAATTTAGGAGAAATGTTTCTAAAGTGTATATATACATATATACAAATGTAATAAGTGGCTCTCTTCACAGTTACTATTATTTTAAATTAACATGTAATTATTTTACAGGTGATCACACTACAGCAGCTGCAACAGTTATTTCCAGGCGCATCAGCTGGCGGCGATCAGACATCTGCATCGGTCGGAGGCAGCCAGCAGCCAGGAGTTGTACATCATCAGCAACAGCCGCTCACTGCTTTCTCACCAGCTACCCAGCAAATTGTACAGTTGCATCCACAGCTTATGCAGGTATTTCATGGCAATTTACAGCCTACCTCTATCATCTTGATTCAGATGTTTGCCACTTATGTTAGCCATCATAAATACATTACAATGACCGATTGCCCGAGAAGATTAAAAAAAAAATGGCCTTATTATGGGCGCTCACTAAAATGCTTATTTTAGAAAAACTTGTATGTTGTTTTTCTATTTATTAATATTTTTTCACTAAAATTATTTATAATTTTTAAAATACTGAAAAAAAAAGGATAGATAACTAATACATATTTTAAAATGTAATTTTTTGATAAAGTGATAAAAAATGGTTTCTCTTCTATTTATTTTGATAAAGAATGCCATTTCTAAATTAAATTGCTATGACCTAGGTCATATACATTTATTTTGGGCCCTACTCAACTAGGCCAAATATGCCTGTACTAGAGTCAGGGGAGATGGTGGTAATGAAGCGTTAAAAATGGTATGACCATGTGCGGAATCGAACCTGCGACCTTTGGGCCCATAGCCGAACGCCTTAACCACTAGACTACCACGATCTCAGAAAGAAAGAGACGTGAGATATCTTTCTCACGAGTTAAAAAGATATTTTATAAAAAGAGGTTTATATTTTCAATGTGTTTATTGCTTGTGTTTATTTATAAACTTGGTATAGTCATGTCAATAAATCCGTCAGGTCGTACTGAATTGCAACTGACAGAAAATGACTTACTATTGGATAGGAAGATTTTTTAAATTTTATTTTTTAATATATCAAAGCGGCAACATACTGTTTTTCTTCTAGTCCTATGTAGAATTTAATTGAGATTTTTATGGCGTTGGAAAAAAGACTGATCTTGCTTGCCAGCATTAAAGAAAAAAACAAACAAATGAATGAACCTTTGAGCCGCACCGGTGCGGCGCGGACGGTCTACAGGTTAAACGATCATTAAATGTTGATGCATAAGTAAGAAAGCATTAGTTGAAGTAAAAATTCAACATTCATCCTTACGTCCAGATTTAAACTGTCTCTGGTGCTATAGGTAATGTATTGAATTTCTTGAATGGTTTGAGAGATCAGAAATGTAGTATCTCAACAAACATATGAATTGACCGATACTTTATGTTACATAAATAAAGATTTTCTATTCCCATAGTTTTTCCTGGAAAGTTCCGTTACAGAATGCCAAATTAAGGCCTCCGGAGATCATTTAGATAAATTGTATAACCAATAAAATTCTATCTGGATTGTGTCCATAATACCTTAGATCGGAATAAGTTTTAGCTATGATTTTATCTTTTGTTGGACAAGTAATATTAGTCACACCTCCTCTACCAGATCATAAACACTAGAAAAAATAGAATATTATGGCTCAACCCACGTATAGATAGATGAATACTTATCTACTGGGTTTTAATTTGTTCTATTTACATACTTCAAAACGAACAAAGGGATTAGGACCCCATAACCAACCGACGATGTTGACCATCGTGTAGTGTAGCAGACAAAAATCGTAAGGATACAATATTTGCACGTTTTTAAATAATTTTTAGGAATGGGAATTTTTATTGCTATATAAGTTTATCTTTTATTTATTAATTTCATTTTAATGTTGCAGCAGCAGGCTGCTGGTGGCATTTATGGTCCATGTGTGATGCAGTCCATGCAGGGAATACAGGAGGTGCAAAATGTCCAGGGAATGCAAGGAATGCAAGCCGTCACGGTCAATGGACAAGAAGCATTCTTTATTCCGGTTTGTATAGTATTTATTTTATATTGTTTGTTTTCATTCGCTGTACTGGGAGGAATTGTTATTATAATATAATCTGAGCTGCCAACCCTAAGAGAATAATTTTATATTGAAACTTAATTTATGATAATTACATAGGAGTTTTCAAGGCATTAGTGGGCATTAATTATAAACAGTTTATTGAAATGAGATTAAAATTGACATTCTCCATCACCTTTGGGGGCGAGTCATTTTTGCACTTGACAGTACTCACGTGACATACAAAAGTCACGATTGTAATCTAATAGAAACATTTACAAATATCATGTCAATTTTTAGAACAAATTTAGAGGTGTGAGCAAAGGCACTCGCACATGAATCTAGGTTAGAATAGAAGTATGCGTGGAAACGGTGCTGTGTTTAGCTTCACACTCCGCACCGCTACTCTATATAAATTCCACGAGGAATTTAAATATATTTTTGGGATTTGTGATTAGGTTACAGCGGAAGCATCTGCACATGCGCTCATTTGATTTATGAGTAGACAGTATTAATAATTATAACAGATGAATGTCAAAAACGATGAGTTTGTAGTATGGAGCATCACATAAAGCGATATTTAAAGTTTGCTCATACACGGATTGGTAGTTTGAGCTTTGCTCTCTTTTGATGTCAGAGAGGTTGTATTTTGGTAAATCTCCTCTTATGGTTCTTATGGTGTGGATTTATTTTAAATAATTAAGCTATTCTGATGAAACAATTTATATTTGGCAGAATGTTGCAATGGGAGGCATGGGTGGAATGGGTGTGGTTGGAGGACAATTGGTGCGGACCCCCATTTTGCCGGCTGGTCTGCTGCAGAATATGGTGCATCTACCCACAGGTAAATATCCTTTCTTTCCTCAATTACATTCATTATTTTGGGAATATTTTGGAGTGGGCATTACATTTTTTTCATCCATACTTATAATTGTTTTAATGGTTCTATATAATCTTGGACTTCTAAGAATCTTTCATTGAAGGTATAAATTCATGTCAAAATATGACCTTTCATGTCATATTTTGTCAGTCGGTTAGTTTATCAGAGCTAGCTTCGGCGATTCAAGTATTGATAGGTTGTGAAATGTCACTGGTTATTATGTTTCTGTTTATGCTATCCATTATCTAAGAGCAACTTTCTCAAAATGCTTATGTTAAGATTAACAACAGATTGTTAAACAGTAGAGGTATGATAATTAATATATTGATTTGTATCATTGTTCAGTCCATGCTCTAAAATGATTCCTGACAGTTTTTACTTAAATCAGATCATCCGTTTAAAAAATTAACGATAGATACATTTTTTTTAAATCAAAAACGAAGACTAGATAATTACCCGGGCAATAAATAGTTTTTCTATTTCCAAGTTAGTTTTTTTTAATATTATTGATTAATAAATGCACATCAGTCTTGTTTTACTTATAATACTAAAGTTACAGTGATGATTATATATATTACATCAAAAAGAAAAAAAATATGACAAAATTGTGTGACACTTTTTACAAATTTATTTTTGACCATTTTTTTGTTCTGTCTATTCGATCATTGATGACAAATTTCAATTCCTTTTGGTTCAGTGCTTTAAACCTCTCTTCTATGGGTTGTCAACATACTTGCTTGCTTGCCGCTTTTTGGTTAACTTGTTTTACTTTTTGCTTCTTTCGCTTGACTAATCATTGCTTTTTATTTTCTTTCACCTACATGGTTTATCCTTCCCCCGAATCTACTAAAATGATTTTCGGGTCGATCTAGACTATCAACAGGCTACGATCACCATTCCCGGTACTAATATCAACCTTCCTGTGGCCATTGGTAATACCAACACTAATGCTTTACAGCAACAGCCAACTTTTACCATCCCCGGCACCAACATAACAATCCCGACGGGTAATTCTTTAATGCCCTCCTCTGTTAGCATTGCCAATCCGCCTGTCCCGCAAGCATCCATGTCTATTCAACTGACTCAAAATGGTCAAAACCCTGGAGGACAGGAGGCCAACAAGCAAACTTCAGCGCCACCCAAATCAGATGGAAAACAACAGATTAGCTCTAACGGACAAGGTTTGTGAAAGCTGTATTTTATTGTTTTAAGTTTTATGTCAACAATATCAATTGTTAGATTCGAAAACAATAGATATTTACTAATTTTTCAATTTGTCGATTTCGTTTCGAATTTATCGATTTTGATTAGTTTGAATATTTGAAAAGTTGTCGACAATGTATCAAAGTTGATGAACGATAGTCTCAATGGCCTGATATAGTTTTGTTACTCGGGAAACAATTCCAGTATCACAATCTAAAATGAATGGAACACTTAAAATTCCAATGCATACCTGATCTTCACCAAATCATACAGCTTCCTTGCTAGCAAGACTGGAATGAACTTCCAATTTCGACCAAGAATGTTTGGGTACTAATAATTGTTTAAAGGATACCATATATTTAAATACTGTCTTCTCTCCTTAAACTAACTTCAAGTCTCTGATATAAATCTTTATATATTATGTATTACCTGTGCTTTTCTAAAATTAGAATATATATTTCTTCCTATTGAATGCATTACACCAAAATAACTTTTTGTGTTACCTGAAACTTTATCTTTTTGGTATTTGTGCTTATAAAACATATGTTTTTTTTTACCTTTAAACAGCAAGTAGGTATTTGTGTCTTTTTAAAGTTTCTCATATTTAAAATAGTCCAACCACTAACTCAAGAACCCTCCTAAAGTTATGTCTGGGGAACGGTGGAGGCATCGCAACGACTGTAATATCCCCTAAAAACAAAAAAAAAAAAATGCAGTATTACACGTTCGCATAGCAAACATGAATTTGTTATCATTATCTTCGAATTTCAATGTTTCATAATTCCTGGTCACGTTTTCAATAAACATTTTAAAACTAATATTTAAAGTTTGGTAATGGTTATGATTATATAAGTCTTACGTTGAGAATCAATACATGATTGATGAATTGTTATGGTTGAAAGTAGTAATCTGTCAGAAATAAGGTATAAGTAAAAGTTATTAAATATTTTAAAAATATGAATATATTAGTAGTATGGATGACCACAATAAAACAGTATTTTATACTGTTATTTAGAGTAATTTTATTTATTTTATTAAGTAAACTTACAGGTAGTACTTTTGATCTAGTGGTTAAGCCGTTGGACTATTGAACCAAAGGTCGCGGGTTCGAATCCGCATATGGTCATACTATTTTTACCACCATCTCCCCTGACTCATTTGGACAGGACAGGCACATTTGGCCTAGTTGAGTAGGCCAAAATAATTGTAAATATATGACCTAGGTTATAGCAATTTATATTTGACTTTTTAAAAAATATATTTGCCTTTTTAATAATATTGGTAGAAATCTTCATATTTATCCTTAGATTAATTTTTCTTGTAAGTTCGGTTATTTTCCCAAATGCATCAGTCTCTCTACTCCCACTCTATTCTTATCCGTACCTCATACCTAGGACCAAGACCAAGGAGAGTTTACATTATTGTTTGGCCTGTAATACTCCATTATAATATTATTTAAACAATAATTTAATAGAAATATTAACTTATTAATTCCTTATAATGCATTCTTCTCATAATAGTATATTTTTTGATGCGCAGGTCAAAATGTCCAAGTAAGGAGCGGAGTGGAAGGCATGGGAGGAGTGATGCAGGTTGGAGGGATGATGTCCGGTGGTGGCATGATGCAGAGTAGCGTGCCCGTTCAAGTGCCCATCTCTACCAATAACGGTCAGACCGTCTATCAGACTGTCCACTTCCCCATGCAGGCCTTTGCACCACAACCACATCATCACGTGCAGATCATACCGCAGATGACACAGGTACTCACAAAATATGTTTAATATGAGTGGGCAACCAAACTTTTTTTATTTAGCTGCCTGTTCACAGTTTAAAGCCTACGTTTAGGTAGGTAGGTAGGTAGGTAGGTAAAAAAATGGAGCATAAAATTCATTGAAAAATAATTATAATTCATTACTTATTCAAGTACATATTGTGCTATTTTGTATCATCCGGAAATACACCATTCTTTAAGGTAAAAACTAAATAATTTATTTATTATCTATTCCATAGATTTTGTGTTTTTTAATAGATTAATTATTTCTCATATTTCCTCTTTTGACGTTGGTTTCATGAACATAGAATTTTAATTTACTTTTTTTAATTTAGTTGAGGCTGGCGTAATAGGTGGCAGGATTTTGGATACCAAATTTAAAGTTTTTCGGCAAAAAAATAATTATTTAATCTCTAAACTGCCAGCCAGATGAAGGAAAACAAAGGGCACTTACCGTTTGGAATGATTTTCGAGCACAATTAACCAGACTACGTCTGCTGTTCATTAGAACAGCAGACTTAATCTGGTTAATTGTGTTAGTATTAACTAACACAATTAACCAGACAATTAACAAGTAAAAACTAACACAATTAACAAGTAAAAAAATTGTGTTAGTATTATTTATTTATTTTATTTTTTATTTATTTATTTATTGTACATAATTAATTTGACAAAAAAAAAATAGAAATGTAGTAGTAGAAATCACAGTTATAAAAGAATATTACAAATGCACAGGGAGCGAGTAGCACTGCTACATTTTGTGCCCTGCCTTCTTTACTAAGACTATGTCTGTACTAAGGAAGGCAGTGTTGTATTGTGCTACAACTGAGATTGCCAAACCGTCAGAAATATGAACATGTATATTTGTAAGATTTTTTTTTTTTTAAAATACATAAATATATATATATATATATTATATACAATGTTGTCGCATATAATGTTAATGTTCAGACAAGTATGTCTATATATATAGTTGCCTAAGTTACCTAAGAAATATAATAATAAAGATGGTCAATAAGATGTTAAAACAAAATGTTTAAAAAATCAGCAGATCCTTGTCTTCCTTTATCTATTAGCCATATGTTAATTTTTTCGAAAATATCTTCAGGTTACCTATTTCCTTTATAAACTCCAGAAGATTATTGTGGAGTTTGGGACCTAAGAATTTTAAGGACCGTTGTCCAAAACTAGTAGACATTTTTGGTATCTCTAATAAGTCATCACTATGTGCTCTTGTTTTATGACCATGATCTATTTTTTTCATATTTGTTATGTTTTTTTGGGCATATAATATTACCTTCTTTATGAAGGATTGTCTTACATCTAACACCCCGAAGTCTGTGAACAACTGATCGGAAGGGAAACGTTTATGGCACCTTTGAATAGTTCTCAGAACTGATTTTTGGGCCAGCTCTAACGGCTTTAGATTAGTTTTAGCACAGTTCCCTCAACCAATTATTCCATATGTTAATATGGACTCACATAGGGCAAAATAGGTAGCTTTGAGTGAATGGGTCCAATATAGATCTTAGAATTTTGAAGATGTATGTAAGCTTTCTCATTTTTTTTGCTAAATAATCAATTTGAGTTAACCACCTCATGCCTTGATCTATATAAATGCCTAAATATTTGATGGAGGCCACTTCCTCCAACGGTATGCAATTACACTCATTCGAAATATTTTGGCAGTCTGCATGAATAAATATCTCTGGAGGATTAGGGTCCTTTGTTTTTTTTGTAATATTAAAAGCTATGAATTTAGTTTTGGAAATGTTGAGGGTGAGGATATTCGCATTAAGCCATTCGCACACCCTCCTTAACCCTTCATTTGTTCGTTTAGCCACAATGGACCACGTCTTGCCCGTAAAAGTAATTGCGGTATCATCGGCAAAAGAAGTGATTAGACCTACATTAGCTAAATTACAAAGCTCATTAATATATAACAAAAATAAGATAGGTCCAAGAATACTGCCCTGAGGTACCCCAAAATCTATAAAACATATATTGCTGGACACGTCATTTAATTTGGGCAGCCTTTAACACCGATGGATTCCATTTTTTTGAGTAAAATTGGTTTTGAAATGGTATCAAAAGCTTTAGCTAAGTCTAGAAAAACGGATAAACACTTGTTGCCTCTGTCCAAGTTATCAAAAATGGTTTCGAAAAATTTGGATATAGCCTCCTGGGTCCCTAATTTCTGTCGAAAGCCAAATTGGTTTCCAGATAAGATATTATGCTTATTTAAGTAGTTCATAAGCCGCTCTTTGACTGCCATCTCTAAAACTTTGCCTAGGACATTCAAGATAGAGATTGGTCTGTAATCACTTATTTGCGTTTTATCACCTTTTTTGAAAATCGGACAAACAGTGGCATCTTTAAAGTGATTCGGAAAAATACCGCGCTTCATAGATAAATTAAAGATGTGGGCTAAGGGGGTAGATATGAATGGAGCGATATTTAATCGTAGAAGTTTTTAGGCCATCAGGACCTGCGGAGTTTGAGTTCTTCAATTTTGAAATTAAATATTGAACTTCTTTATCTGTTATTTTGTACAAGTGAAATGACTGTTTATTAGATACATTTTTAGATATGTTTTTCGCAAGGTCACTTTCAGAGACTTCTAATTGACTTAAAATTTTATTTGCTAGTTTTTTACCCACATCCGCAAAATATTCATTTATGTGGTTAGCAACAAGTTTCAGGTTATTATTAACGTTTAACAATTTATCATTTACATTTATTTGTTCAATATTTGTCTGATTTTGCTCTGCTCCAATGGCATTTCGAATATGACTCCACATTTTATTCTTATCGTCGTAGTCTTTCGTTATCAGATCTTTATAATAGGTATTCCTACAAACTTTAATTAAACTGTTCCAAAGATTTCTATATTTTTTATACGCGTGCATCTTTTGTACGTCTGCCCGTGCTTCTTTATGAAGTTTATCCCGTTTTTTGATGGACTTTAAAAGACTTTGAGTAATCCAAGGCACCAGTTTTCTTTTATTGTGAGGTATACGAAAAGTAACCGTGCAGCTTTTTGTATAACCCGAAAGAGTATTAATAAATGCATCCATAGCTTTATCCACATCATTTTGTTGATATACGGATTGCCATGTTTCCGACTTTATTTGAATTTCAAGGCTTTCGTGGTCTAAGCGCTCGAACATTTTGCGTCTTTTATATCTATTCTGCCTGGTAGCGGAGGTGTTAAAGCATACACCTGTCGAACAATGGTCAGTGACACTCGATTCAATTACGAAAGAGGTTGGATGCTTTATACCTTTCACCATTATGTGATCTAAGCATGCCGAGGACTCTGGTCTAGTGATGGTGTTAATTGTGGAGAGGAAACCCTCTTCTGCTAGCTTACACTTGTAAGATTCAGCGTGATTATTATTTGTTTCTAAAATATTGATATTAATATCTCCTAGAAAAATGAAGGGGGAAAAAATGATTATTATATCCAATATGGTAATATTTTTATAAACATTTTTAATTATCATTACAGAGTGGAGCACCTGGATCATCTTTGAAAAATGATAAACCGCCTCAGGGTAATGAGACCACATCAAATAACCAAGGCATGTTTAATTCATATATGCATAACATTCTATTAACTTTTATTTTCTTCATTTCAATGTTACGTATATCTTGATAAATATGAGCTATGAACCCACTTGGTAATCTTGGAGTTTCGGTCCTTGCAATGAAGGGTAAATATTGTATTTTGATACAATAAGTATATTCATTTTTATTAATATACTGGCTCTATCATTAGAGAGCATGGTCGCCATTATAGGATATTTCCTATTAATTTTTAATGTCTTATTTTTCTCATTCATTCATTTTAAACTAATTAATTCATTAATTTTTTGTTCCAGTTTATAATTTCTAGAATTGCACATTTCCAACCCCTTTTTACTATTGTTATTTCACTGCTGATATGTGTGCCATATCTGCTATTTAATTTCTAGTGTCTTGCCCTTAATCAAAAATAATAAATGTTTTGACATACATTAACAAAATGGCTAGATTATTGCCAATATCATGGTTATTTTTTAAACTTTTGAACAATTTAAAATATGCGAGACATACTAATTCAAAAAAACCTTTTATTATAATTTTTAGTCTTTATATTCGATTAAATTTAATTTGGAGATCAACCATTCTCAAGGGTTCATCTCTTGTGTCCTAAGTTAATGCTAGTAGTTCGCAATGGTCTCATAATCTCTTCAAATCCTCAAATTATATCAAGTTTAGCAAACACGGCCTTCTCCATCCTCCCTACTTTGCTATTTCTGTCGTCTTTTTTACTTTTTTTTAAGCTTTGCTTAATGATTCACTGTGCTTTATCATTTTCACTGCATGATTAAATTTAATTTGTGAGTGTGTGAATATGTGTGTAATGAAGGCACTTTGGCCATAAATGCCAATGAAAAGTGGTCGTATCATATCTGCGGGATAGTGAAGTGTGAACCAAAGTAAGCCGAACAGCACACATACAATCTCATCAATTGGATAATTGGGCATCATGACAGGTCGTACCCATATTTGTTATGATGACTACATTAAAAAAAAAACCGTTTGTATGTGTAGTTAACGATGATTAAAATACATATTACTTTGATTTTTGTATTATTGAACTTTATTCATTTTGAATATTCTCAATAAAAAACTTTCAATATTTATTGATTCTGAGGCGGTACAAAGTGCGTCGAGTCAGCTTGTATAAGATAAATATCAATGAGACGGATTCCTAACGAAAAAGCAATGTGACAGCTCAGCGCAATGATTTTAGCGAAATCATCTCCATGCGCCCCCAGAATTTAACTTAATGAGCATGTTGTTATCCGAGCGGCCTACTGAGTTTACCCAAAATGACCGTGTGTTGCAATTAGATTCATTCACTACCTAAGAAAAAATGTGTAATTGTGTAAGTGTACTTCAAAAAACTATATCAGGATTAATGTTTCAGGTCAGAATATTCAAATGCGTGGAGTGGGAACAATGGAGGCAGTGAGCAGTGGCATTGGGGGAGTGGTCCAGGTGGGAGGAATGATGGGCGGTGGGGTGGTTGGGGGCGGAGTCATGCAGAGCAGTGTGCCTGTACAAGTAATTAATATATTTTATTAATCTTGCCTCTGCGGCAAACACCTTATTTTCGTGAACCATAGAGAGCCCTCAGTTATCGTACTGCGCACTGAGGGTTTGTTAATTTTTACGGATTTGGACTGCCTAACTTGATTAACTTGAGATTTGGTTAGTACAGTTGTGGTGTGACAACTGTCTTTTTGGCGATGTGTCAATGTGTCAGAAAAGAGCTCAGAAAATCCTCACCTTCCAATTCAAGTCGCTCAAGAAACTTGCAGGTGCTATCGACCCGATTTTTCTTGTGCTATCAGCAGTTTTGGATTCCATACTGAGCACAGTTTCCAGTATCCTAGCGTTTCTCTTAGTGTCTCGTATAAGAGAGTTCTGGAGAGTTGTGGAAACATTGCAGGAATTTCATCCACTGTCAATCGGCGGTCTTCGTGAACAGTTTCATCAATTTTTTTACACCAACTCATCAGTCAAAATGGAAGATCTTGCTTGCTTCATTGTGAACAAGTGTTCTGCCTCCACTAAACTCCCTACATCACGTAACACCTTCGCCATAAACCGGTTTGATTCGCAAAGAAAAATCGGTAGGTGTTATTCCTTCCGTGAGTAGGAAGCCGATCACAGCACGTGGCTTGCGCTTGGTGGGATTTCTTACCGACATCTTTCACGCAACTGGACACTACATGACTTTAGGTACCTTCGATTGGGGGATCATATAAAAATACTAAAATCTACATCTCTAAAATCGACAACTTACAAAAGAGGCTACTAAAGCAAATTGTACCAATGGACATTAGATCTGAGCGTAGAGAAAACGAGCCTCGATTATTTAGTTTTGTCAATGTTCTGGCAGTGAAGCAAATGAATATATCCTGATTGATCACTATTCAGATACCTCATATAAGTTGGAGTCGGGGTCGAAGTCTAAATGTGGCTGTAGTTTAATGGGTTAATTCAGTTTGTCACCTTTGTGTTTGCGTAAAGAGGCTAATTTCTTGAAGTGCTGCTTAAGTTTTTTTTATTTCTTTAATATCATGTTATATTATCTATTTTCTTTTGAAATTATTTCTATTGTCTTCTAATGTTGAATCAGTTCTCATCAGTATTAATTTATTGTTTTAATTATTAACAAAGAAATTTTATCACTCAGAACGTTTAATTTACTATTACTCAAAAATGACAAAACAATTAGGAGGATTTAAAGAAACTTGCTGATGATAGTGGACTAGGTTATTGATTACTAAATTCTACAATGAAGAATGTGCATAACTGCTCTCAAAGATTGCAGGCTGAAATAGTTTTGGATAATTATTAATTTTATTAATAATTAATTTAAATTGCTTAGGTGCCAATCTCAACCAGCAACGGACAGACTGTTTATCAGACAGTCCATTTCCCGGTTCAGGCCTTCGCCCCACAACCTCATCATCACGTTCAGATTATTCCTCAATTAACGCAGGTTAGTAGAGTTTCTCGATTTATATGTGAAAATTTTTATAGTTGATTGATTAATTGTTGATAAATGAATGAAGGTTTGAGTGAACTATATTTACTATATAAAGAACTATATTTGCTATTGCATAAATGTATGAGATTGTTAATTTATGAAAATATGAACAAATTGAATAATAGTCAATATAACAAATACAGGTGTATTTATATTCAATGATGTCCTTTTTGATCTATATCGATAACTAAACCGGTTTCACAAACAAAATAATCATTTCGAAAATAACATTTTTCATACTAATTAATTAAACTTTGTTTTTCTTCAAAATACTTCGCAAACCGCGCGGTCACTGTCCGACTTAAGGCTATGCGTTCAACTGCATTCTCAAGCATTAAAACTATTTCCATTAAATTTCAAATTCGTTTTTCTCGTAATTAAGAATAATTTTTCACTTTTTTTTGCTAATGAGTGTTTCATTATTGACATAGATCAACCCCCTAAAAGGACATCATTGAATATAAATACACTCTGTATATACCATATACATCCTAATTGTGATGAAATATTAATCATTTAAAAAGAAACCCATTTAAGTTTAATACTCAATAATTTAATATTTTCTTGAAATACCTATGTTTTTGAACCTCATTTTTTTTACAATTTTCAGTAAATGACAGTTCCTACTTTTTTTGAAGGAAAGGTAATAAAAAATTTTATATGGGTGTTTTTGGAGCCAAAGAAAAGAAATTTTCAAAAATGTAGTAATACAAGTATTTCATATGATTTTTGAGCTTAACCCTATTTTTGTAATATATTATCAGTATGTGTGTATAACGTCCATGAATAAAATATACACGGAAACGAAACCAAATAAATTGTTATTAATTATGAATGAATAATAATTGTCAATGTCTAAAATCAAACATAAAGTGTTTATTAATTGCACATTACATGCATATTGATAAGATATTTTCTAATAGTTGAAAGAATTTAATTTAATTTAATTTATTTACATACTATATATGTTTACGTTATCAGTTTATCTATCCAATAATTACCTCTATAGCTAATAAAATCAATTATTGGATGTTTGTTTGTACCCTAATGTTCTATACAGGTTATTTATATATTTCCATCTTTCAGATGCAGCCTCAGCAAGTAGCTAATGTTATAACACCCTCTGGACAAATACAGCAAATACAGCTCGCTTCTTTGGCTAACCTTCAGGTGAGTACATTAAAATATTTTCAACCGATTTAATAAATCCAACTACCTATTTTTAGTAAAAATTTAAATACTTCTTGCTTTTTCATTAAAATGGTTGAACAGCAGTACTGACTTCAATAACATTACGAAGAGATGTGTAATTTAAAATAATTTATTATGAAAAATAGTTTGAGATCTGGATATCGTAAGTCTGCAATCTACAACTGGAAAATATGTTTTAATAACAAATACTTTGTTCCGAAAGTCCAAGTCTACAAGTCAATGACCTTACTCGACAAATAAAAATAACTTACTAAAAAAGTTTTTTATATTTGTTGTGGTCAACGGAAAAACTCCATCTTGAAGACCTTACTGAAATAAAAAACAAATATATTGCATTGCTCAAATATATTTTGAGCAGGATTTTTCTACTGAAAATGTAGGAATAGACAGATGGGAGCCATCAAATTTTGTGGAAATTATGAAGGGTACGTATAATTTTTTTTTTTAGAAGAATTGGTCATATATAATTATTTGTGGGCCCTACTCAACTAGGCCAAATGTGCCTGTGTTAGAGTCAGGGGAGGTGGTGGTAATGAAGCACTAAAAGTGGTATGACCATGTGTGGATTCGAACCCTCAACTTTTGGGTCATTAGTCCAACGCCTTAACCACTAGACTACCACAATCTCTAATTCTATGTATATTTTAGAGACAAAAAAAAACAAAAAATATGCTTATAACAGGATACCTGTGGGAACGGATTATAGTTACAACAACAAATGGTTAAGCAAAACTGAAGAGTGATTACATTTACAATTCGTACAAAAAAAGAGAAAGAAAGAAAGAGGTCCCACCCCTTAAGGTATAAACCTTAAGGGGTGGGACCTCTTTCCGCTAGCACTCTTCTCTGTCTAGCGCGTGCCTTTAAATAGTTCTGTCTCATTTAATACATAAACGCTTCGTACTGTTGGTTGATTATGAATACCAGAATCAATTTATATCTGAAAACTTGGATAAATTTGCATCTTTATGAAATAAACTATGCATTCTGTAGTTTTATTTTCTCGATTCTTATATTTAGTCATTAAGCTGGTATTATCTATAGTATGGGTTAATTGATTTTTTTGTATTAGGAGGTAGGTAGGTGGTATATTATTATTTTTATTTATTTACATAATTTTAAAAGAAATTACAGATTTACATAGTAATTTGAATTAACATACGAAGAGAGAAAAAAGTTAATACTACATAAATCTAAACACAGATTCCTACATTAATACTAAGATAATAAAACAGTTATTAAACATCGTCTAAATAAAATATGTAAGACTGAAGAAAAAGAAAGAAAGAAAAAAGTATAAAACAAAAAATTAAATATAAAAATTACTTACATTTTTCGGAGTTATTTATAATATCAAGACATTTTTTTTTAAATTTAATTTTCTTAATTTTTTATAACTATTGATATTATTATGACTATTAATAAATTCATTAAACAAGAGGGAGATTCGAGGAGAGTGTAGAGCATTATTCGAGGAGCAAATTGGTGTACAAATTGGTGTATGAAATATTTTAGATTTCGTGTTCTGTACTATAGCAACTTTCATTTCATAATATGACTAATTCAATTTCATAAAAATATTCATCGGTCCATTTCATTTAGACTTCATTTTCTATAATTTATTTTTGAGCGTTTTAATATTAATTATTACCCAATAGCGCATCCCCCGTGGGAATTAGAGGTTGGACGAATGGCAGTAAGAAAATAATGAGTGTGCTACAAGTTTTCCAATGTGACAAAAAAAGTATTTAAAATGACCAAGGGAAAATCCTGCTAACATTTAAATGCATCTTATGTGCCTCCTCTCGCTATATCAGAGCTGCTGGCAGACCATGACCTGTACAAAGCAAATTTGCATGGACGACACAGGCGAAACAAACTTAGATAACACTTTTTTAACATAGTACTATTTTTGGTATTGAAAAAAAAATAAAAATTGAGAAAATTTGTAGAATGGAAAAGTTTGAGGTGAATATCGGTTCCATGAGGAAGATATGCATATGAGAAAAAAAAAACCCTGTATATCTGTATCACCAGAGTCTGAAAAGGTATCCGACTAAATCTCTCCATCGCCTTATTAAATATGTGATAAAAGCCATGTATCTTAGAAACAAGTATGGATTAGTTTGACAACCAACATTTTGTATTTATTTTGAGGCACACTCAAGGTGGCACTGGGGAGCAGCTGGAGGATTATTTAAAAACTTTCCTTTAACTTAAAAAACCACTTTAGTAGCTTCATTACACATCTAGATTTGGAAAAAAAGACTGTTAAAGAATTTCTTAATTTATTTAGGAGGTTGTCAATCCTCACCGCAAAACTCAACATAAAATTGCAACTCTTTCCTAATTTTAAGGATTACACATCCTTTGCAATCGGTTTTCTATACTGATCCCTCTCGGACCTTTCATTATGGTCCTGACATCAGTCAGTGATTTTTACTTACCACACATAAAATACCCATGATGTTTTTAATATGTAGTCATCAACAAATGTGTAAATATTAACTAAAAGAGTTCAATTTGAGTGGAAATAAGTTGGACATAATTTTAAAGATTCTTCATCCACATATTATTACACACGTGAGTTTATGGGCTAATATTGATAAAAATAAAGTTCATTTAAATAAGTACAATTATTATTCAGGTGCAACCTGAAAGTTTTATTATTTTTATTGTCAGTTTCTATTGTTGCCATTTATGAAAAGTATACTGCTAATATTTCAAGGGTGGGGTTGGCAGCGCAGTGAGTGCGCAAGTAGCCACACCTGCGGCTGCTGTTTCTGTTGTACCGGGCACTCCGTCTGGTACCATCACGATGCAGGTTTGTGGCCAGTGGAATTTGTTGTTCAGCGGGGTTCGCATCTAAGCAAGGCCAGCTGTGTCTATAAGAAAGCGATTTCTTCCCACTTCTTGAACTCTGACTAAGGGATGCATGGTTCGTCTTTAGTTAGGTGACGGATGATAGGTGCGAACCTCACACGCTTTCCTTTTACTTTGTGATGTTGGACTCGCTTAAAGTTTTGTCAATTTTTATAGAAATTAATTTTGTATTGTGATTTTAAACTTTTTAGAAATTCAAAAAATTAACTTACTCAATTTTTGCTTTTATTGATACAGCTACGTTGTAGTTAAATGGTTCCATATTATATAGTTGCCTTTTTATGTGTATAAAATAAACCCCAATAAATCTCAAAAAACCTAGTCCAGAACTTACAACCTAAAAATCAGGTTTATATTAGGAGAGTTTTACAAAGTACAAGGTCCATTTGTTTACAAAAAACAGACCACATTACTTCATCCGCAAAAAATCCAAAAAGTGAAGATCGGCCATCACTTACAATACATGAAACAAGCCACTGTCGTACTGCTATAATGACATAACCATGATTATGTCGTACTGACATAATTATGTGTATTTTAATTTAAATTAAAAATATGTCAATGCACGTGGAAATATGGTAGGTACGGTAAATAATGTTAAATTGTTATAATATTTACTTACTGTGGCATACTGGGTATGGAACTTATTTTGATAAAATTATTTGCGCTTTATTAACGTTCTTTTCTGTTGCATAGCATCGTAACAATCAGTAGAATGATCACTGATTGTATTGGGTATTTTTTCCCGTATGTGTATGTGAAACTTAAAATGCTCATAAGAGTCCTTTCCATGCTGAGTAGAGTTAGTTTGTTTTAGTGTAGAATAAATTCATTGTAGCAATCATGATTTTGGTATTGATTTGATTCTATGTATTTTTTATGCATTCGTAATGTTTGTTGAGTAGATTTAAAGTGGAATATTTGTTGAACTATTATTTTTAACATAATGTGAAGTTATAGATTAAAATTTACAAGTGGCATAAATGTTAAAAAATAATTTAAAAATGGTAGGTTGTTCCATACTGGATTTCACACATTTTTTTTTAATTAGGCAATATAGTTTTCAATAATAGCATTGTATAGAAAGCACAAATTATACCTTAATTCCAACAAATTTATTTGAATCAACTCAAAAAATTAAAATGTCCAAAATGTATTGAATTTAATTGAAAATCTTCATCCATTCCAAAGTATATTCAATGGAACACCTAAAAATATCCCCTAAACTTGTTTTAGTGAAAAAAAACCTGTAATCAGGGTGTAACTATTCTGTCGAAAAAGCCCCTGGTAATTTTTAGCGCCTATGAGTCCTTCAAATCAAAAAGTTTGTCGCTGTGTTATAATACAGCTGATAATTTAAAAGAGTATTGAAGTAAAAAAAACATGCAAAATAAAAAAATACGCAATACCCTACGCAAAAAACTATGCAATAATAATAAAAATATAATAATAAAAAAAATTTAGATTGTCCTAAAATTCTATATTTGCCTTGGCCAGTTCTGAAATGATCCCAGATAAAAAAGAATTCTTTAACTGTTTTAAGTTGATAAGCAGACCATATCTGAAACATTAACTGCAACGCGTAGGTCGTTAACACCAGCACTTTATTAAAAATAATCAATTTGGCGTGAATTATTTTTGCATTTTTTTAATATAATTTCTTACTCGTAATAAGAAACATAAACACGGTCTCGGGAAACACTGTATTATAGTTTTATTAGCGGCATAAAAGGAATACGATTGGTGTATCAAATTTAAGTCATCGACAGCTATTATCTTAATTGAGTAGGGCCCAAAATAATTGAATAAGACTTAGGACATAACAATTCTATTATTAAAAAAAAATGAAATCAAAGAAAACGTGCCCTAGTGAGTAGTAGTGACAGTGATATGTGAATAATTTATTGAAACTTCCTGTAAGAAGTAGCATTGATCAATGCTATTAGTTAGATACAGTAAGTGGGTTATAATAAATAATATACCCGGTCTAAATTACGAAAGTAATTAATGATAATTATAACTATAGTTGTCCCGCTGACAATGATAGTATTCAATTTGTTTCGTTTTTGTTTGCACGAGATTCACCCTGTTAAAAACTCGTTCGCAATATGGATGCAAAAAGTATCCCATACAAAAAAAATCGTATATCTTCGTAGATTTCGCTTACGATATCCGTATTTTGTTCATACATCGTAAAAATAGGATAAAGCGTGCGTTTGGCAACAGGGCAACAAAAACTAAACGGCGGACAAACGTGACGTCTTTGACTGCCGCCTATTGACGTCCCGTGTTGCTGGGCGGTGCAGAAATCAAAAGTAACACGGTACCGGAATCGATACTTTGGCATTGATAATCGTTGATCCGATTGCCGGTTAACATTTACGCACGAATAACTCACGACGGTGTGATTTAAACCGGAAAAATAATATGTTTGCGGTTTTATTACTTCTGAAATATTTCGAAGATTTACGCTGAAATTGGATAAATTTGAAAAACAAAAGAATATTTGTATTTGATTTTGATAAACGGTTTTTACTTTGAAATCTATAAAAAAAAGACATGACTAATAATATAAATAAAAAAAAGACTAGAATAATAATATGTTATAAAAATAATAACATTACGTACGTACCTATCTTTATATACGATATTCATTATTTGTTCAACATTTTCAATAGTTTCAGTAAAGACGAATCGAATTCACGGTCCTGCTGTTGTCAATAATAATTGTTGGACATTTTCGCCCATCACTAAACCAACCTCAATTGTCAAATTGCGTTGCGACTTGCGGCGTTACGTTACGTTTCGCGAAGTGACGTTTTATTTCCCGGTTTCAATTGTAATTATTATTACAATTAATAGTTTACATATTTGTGTAATCAAGTTAAATAGAAAAAGCCTTTGTATTTTTAAATATGTCGATGGATAAATAAAAATGAATAGAAAGTTTACGTCGGTAACCTTAAAATAGGTGATTTTTACGCTTTATATGTAATACACGGCAATTTAATGAATATTAAAAGTATAACGTTTTTATGTTGAATGAAATGAAACAAAATTTGAAATGAAATTTCCGACTTATGCCGAAATATTTTTCGTGAAGCATCTATTCCAACAATAACAAGTACTTTTCCACGGTTATTTCAACAAGATATTAAGTTCAGAATGAAAGAGGAACACGCAGAAAAAGAAACTACCTCAGTATGAGTATTCCAAAATATTATTAGGTACTCATAATGTCAATCAATAATAATATCAATTATATTATTCTTTGTAGAAGAATTCATAAAAATATATGTTGAACTTATGGCCCAAGCCACATTCACCCAAGGATATCACCGTCTTTTAGTTTATTTCGCGGTATACAAAAATCAACCATGGCCATGGTCTATTGTTACTCATATAGAAGTACACTTTCCATTAACGTAGCGAAAATAATGTATTACGCCAAGAAAACAAATCTACCAGTGTAATGTGCCATAAAATAACACCCAATAAGGAGCTACCATAAGGAGTCAACAGCGATGACTGTACTGATTGAAGATTGTATGTTTACCGATTTGAAAATAGTGGCATATTAGCAATTTTAAAAACTATAGCTACCCGTATACGACCTTAATAACAAATTAAAATTTTTCAATAATATTGTTATTACCGTCACAAGTGCAAATGTGTTAACTCAAATTACGTTGTAATTATTGTGGCCTAGTGGGAAGATGCTTGTTCATTTAAACGGTGACAGTAATTTTTAATCATCCTGAAAAATTATCACAAATGTATAAGTATATGTATAAGTCTTTTTAAACAAAAAAAGATCTACACGGACTGAAAATAAGTTTTTTAAATTCACTTTTTATTTTTGTGAAGAGGTAGAAGTCTGGAATCCTAGTCAAAAATGATGGAAATGAGGTTGTGAGCTATCCGGTTATTATTTTTGTAGAAAATTCCGCCTTTGATGTCAAAAGAAAAGAATCAGCGTCTGCAGAAACATACTCATTCATGCTTTATATAGAGTGGCAGTCATTCAGTCCATAGATTGCCCTTTTGTTTTTGGTTCATGATAAAAACTTGTTTCGTTCTCTTTATTAAAAATGAATTCCATAAAAGTTTCATTACAATTGATGACATTTTCCAGCTAATCTGGTTGACATCTGATTGTTTTAAGATGTTAAAGTAAATGTTAGTGTTGTTAGTCTTTCTGCTTCCGAGTGACATTTGAGGAACCATATTTGCACAAACTTTTATGTTTTATTGATCATGCAAAATTTGTTCTGTCTCTGACAATTTTTACCGGGTCCACAATCATATTTATTTATCGACCTGTTCAAAGAATGTTTATTTATACATAGAATTGGACCGTGTATCCATTTAAGCCTGTTACCCCGGCTTTCTAGAATATAGGCTACATGTGGAAATTTGTAAATTGAAATATATATCCATAGCTGAATTTTGTATTTATCGTATATTATAAATATACATATATATCTATTACAGATGCCTTCACCAATGCAATCTTCATACCCTATGCAGAATATTCCAGGCCTTGGAGCTGTCCAGGTTATTCCCGCCAGTGCCTTGGCTCAGATTAATCAGGTCTCTCAGCTAGGACAACTACAGCAGGTGAGATTTATTATTATTATAAAAACATATTTTTATAACGTCCATAGGGGTATCTTGACTGTTGGCATCCAAACATATTGCACAAATAAAACATTGCCTTTCGTATACTCTTAAACCGAATTAAATTTATGCTGTAAACCATATGTTTAATCCTAACCTGTCACCCGTCAGAGCGACTTTACTTGCCCGGCGAAATTTGCAAAAATGGTGTAGATTTGGGCGCTTAGTAAAATGGTTATTTTAGAAAAACTATGGATGTTAAGTTGATAACCTGCACTATTTTGAATAACTTATGAAATTATTTATATTATATATTTTTTACCATGAACAGAAAATTAAAAAAAAAATACCCATAGATACGTTCACTTGTGAAGTAATATTTTTTTAACTAATAATCATGTGAAAACTATAGATTTTAAACCAATATTGTATGTTTTCACAGCTAAATATATCAGAAGGTATGAAATGTTTATTTTATTATTCAATAATATTGCCAACTTCTTCTTGTCTTCTTTGTTCAACAAGAATCGAAAATAATGTTTTTTTAATTTCTATGGTTTTAAGATGCAAATAAACATGTATAATACTTCCACACTATGTCTATATAATATTATAGAAAAAGAATGTGTTTTCACTATAGTGAAAACACATTCCCAACCCTCGTATAAGCCTCGTATATGTGAAAGATGCCACTATAATAAATTATAGTGGCATCTTTCGCATATACGAGGGTTGGGCAGTTGACGGTATGTTCAGGTTTGGATTAGACTCAATATGATTTATTAAAATAAAATACTACACTATATTTGAAAGCCTATTGGATATTAGTCTATCCACTTCACCACCACAATCTCTAAGTCAGTTAAGGCACTCATTTGTCTGTTGGTTTTTATTTTCATGAAATAGGTAATATGGTTATAGATATTAGGTAATTCGAAAAACTCAACCTCTAGGGTTAAATCTGCTGAATATGATGTCTTGCTTGCAAAGGACCCTGCGCTTTAAATTTTTATTTTTGTTTACATAAGCTGCCTTTTATTTTTTTCATTTTCAGATTGTTAATTACCTCCTATTATTATTTTGCAGGTTGCTAACTTACAATCAGCACAACAGACGCAAACTGTCGGTACGTAAAAGTAAATTACCATTTTCGTTCAATCATGTTTAGAAATTTCTTTCTTAAGGGTTTGTGTTCTTTTAAATTAAGTAAGACATTTAAAATAGTTCATTTTTTACTGACTAAAAATGAAGGTACAGGCACAACAGGAGTCAATCAAGAGAAAAATTTGAATAAAAATTGAAAAGTCACTGGTTTTTTATCGAGATCAATGGATGTAGAAACTCTTACCTAAGATTCACTGTTACTTATATAAAGCTTGTTTCTAAAGGTTTTACTTACGTGCTGGTTTATAAACAAAAAAAAAAATAATCAGGCATATAACACAGAGAAGAAATATGGAATGTCCAATCAAATCTTCAGCAACTCGGCAAAAGATTTTGGAATCATATTTTAATGTTTCATACAAGGCTTGTGTCAGGATAGCACAAAATGGTATGCGCATTAAATCATTATATTTAGCTAATAAGCAGAAAATCTTTATATAAAAAATCAGGTAGAATAAATTAATGTTCACATTTTCCAGTCTTTTTTCTTTCCTTTGTAATTTTAACATATATCACCAGGAATGTGGAATGTTAAAGGATTTCAAAGTACTCTCCTCCCTGTTGTACACACGGACTGAAGTTTTGGAAAAAAAATTACTATGAGCATGGGCGTGTAGAATTGTTGAGGTGAAGGAGTCGTTTTGTCAGAGGTCCAAGATATAATTAGCAATACTTGTTATAACGTTTATTGCTCGTATAAAATATTATGTGTGACTATGGACTAGGGCAGCAGCAGTCAGCAGCCAACATAACGGAGCTGGAGTGGTCTGGAGGAGTGGGGGGCGGGGCGGGCACCCCTACAGCCAGGGCCCCGTCCGTGGGTCCTCCGCCGCAGCCGGGCGCCACAACAACACCCGATCTACTCGCTGAGACGCCCGCCGCGCACCGGCCCCGGCTCAAGCGCGTCGCGTGCTCCTGCCCCAATTGCGGACCAGGGGAAAAGTCAGTTTGTTTCTATATTTTTTTTATTTAATATTTTTGTATGCTGAGAATCCTCCGTAAGCATGGTTGTTAATTGTTCAAATTGTTCGTTTCTTGATTCATTTCTTTAATTTCAAAAATATGTATCTAAAATTAGACTAAAGCGAAGCAGCAGTTAAACTAGGTATTTGGAAATAGCTAAATCACAGCCCGAAGAGTCATTTTGGAAACTTTACTCAAGGCAGTCATTCTTTTTGGCAGTAGCATTAGGAAAATGTTATTTTATATTCATGTAATAATTGTTTGTGATTTTTAACGTCTTTGATAGCCAACTAGTTAGCAGATTCAGGCCTCAGTCATTGAATCCTAACTATTTATTACATACAATATAATCATAAAGCTACAATTTTAATGGTAGCTTATAATCTAGTTTTGTAATTATGGAGGTAAATTTTTGACTTTACTGTATAAATTAGGTGCTAAATCATATACATACATTTTTCATGTCTCTGTTTTGCCGTATTTTTACTATTTTATTTTATTTCTCCCTGAAAAATGCATTAAACTTGTTTTGGAAGCAATGTACTTGTCGTCTTTCGAATGAGCTTTGTCTCATTGCAATATTACCGTGGGTAACTAGTTTTATGTGACACTTTATCACTGGCGATGTTCAATAAAGTACCCGCTTTTGGTTTAAAGATAATTTATACTTTTTTTGTATTTTAATGATCGTATATACTCTATCTTTTTATCGACAAGGATTTTGAATTATTTTTTTGTAAAAAAAATTAGCAAAAAAAAGTAGTTTTGGAAACCCTATAATAGTGGCTTTGTTTGATTGCTGATTTAGTGGTTGTATGACTTTATGGAAGAATTACATTAAATAATAAGCTTATAAAGAAAAATTATTTTTTTTCATAGTTTTTTAGTCCGTTGCGAGCCTTTACTTTCAAGCAAACTACAAGAGTTCGGCAGCATATCCTATCCATAACATTTCTTCATTTGATCTGTGGGTTGTCCATTCGTTTAGGGTCTAGATTATACTTTGATTACACTTTGGGGTCTGTGGACCCCAACTCGGCCTTCTAATCTTATCATACCTACTTTAAAATAAGATCATTTTATTATAAAGCTTTAACCATAACCTTTTCTCAACAATAGCTCTATAGAATGTCTTAAAATGATTTAAACTAAACTTTAGTTTTACATTAAATATAAATGAGCTAAACTTATTCTCATTTGATTTTTTTTTTAAATAATTACTATGACCTAGGTCATATACAATTATTTTGGGCCCTACTCAACTAGGCCAAATGTGCCAAATTTCTGACTAAGTTAACCTTTCGTTGGATAAATATGAATTGCTATGGAGATGAGATGAAATGGATAAAATGATGCAGTATGAAAATCTCAGCCGGCAGAATTTACATTTCCTGGAGCTCTAACAAAGCTCTCGTTCATTTGTCTATGTAAAATGGCAATGTATCATCTCGATACAATGTCGCCTTGAAACCGTTTTCATCTTTACGTTGTTTTGTATAGGCAACCGGATCGCAAGAAGGTACACGTTTGCCACGTGGAAGGTTGTAACAAGGTATATGGCAAGACCTCCCACCTGCGGGCGCATTTGCGGTGGCACACCGGAGAGAGACCCTTTAGCTGCAATTGGCTATTCTGCGGGAAAAGGTACACATCATTACTTACAAAATATTCAAATAAAAAGATGTAAACTGTATTGAGATGACGTCCATAAATCGGATGTAATATCTGCATCTCTCTTTTACATCCTGTGTCCTCTTCCTGGATCTTCTTGGACGGATATCGCTTCCAGGTGTTTTTTTTGTGCACCCCACTACTTTTCTTTAACCTTGACGATTTCAATAAAGTCACTGTTTAAACTTCATCTATTCGAGGTTGCACTCCATCTAGTTCCATATTATCCTTAATATGTGTTCTTAAACATGATCCTGTCTATGGCTAGATGTCTGAGTTTGAGTTTATCAGATCTCATGTCTGGATACCTTGTCGAAACTTTTGTGCTAATTGTAAGTTAAAGGTGAGCAAAACTATCAAAAAATCTTCCCTATCCATTTTAATGGGTTTAAATAATGTTTTTATGAAACCTGCATAATATTCTTACTTTCAAAGTAGTCTGCCAGGTCTGTATAGATTATAAACAATAAAGTAAATTAGCATTACAGCATTTTGTTATATTATTTTTACACCTCAAGCGAGTTTTTCAAATATTTTGTTAATTAAAAAGACATGAAAAATCAAAAGCCTATCTTAAATACCGTTACTGAGTCTGCATAATAAATCAGACCCTTCAAATTAGACCCAAAGAACAGGAGTAGGCTTTTACTGTTTATCAATTTTGAGGATTCTGGTTTTTCGGACATTAATGTTAAAGCCAACTTTCTTAGTTTCAGGGTTAAGGTTGCAAGCTTTGAAGGGGCATCATTCAAAATGCCCAAGCGGTTGCTTAAAGTCAAAAAGAATAAAAGTATAACTGATAATATATTTTAGTGCCACTAAAAGAAGCGATTTAGTAGTTGCATTTTTTTTTTGACAGTGTTTCAATTGTAATTAAATTTGAAATTATATCTTGTACCTATTTCATTTGTCGGTGTATATCTGGGTTCAACTCACATTATCCGACCAGGTTCGGTGGGTTTGAAGCTCCCAGAAATAGAAACTGTTAGTAAACTTGGAAGCATCCAGCACGATTGTATTCTGAATTCAGAAGAATTACTTAAGAAGTCTTCTAGAGTGGGTAAGTGACTCGTAGCCACTGCACTTATATCATCTTCAGTGGTAAATAACTGCTTCCCATGTCGAAACTTTGTTACTCTGGTAACCGTTAAACACTAAATAGATATTGTTTTTGAAGAATCTAAGAAAAAATAGTAAATATAAGGTTTTACTTTTAATTTTTTTTGTAGATTCACACGATCAGATGAGTTGCAACGTCACCGGCGAACGCACACTGGCGAGAAGCGCTTTGAATGTCCCGAGTGCACAAAACGATTTATGCGCTCTGACCATCTCGCTAAGCATGTTCGCACTCATCAAAGAGAACACCAATTGGTTAGTTGCACATCTTTTATTTAGAGCGTCTTATTGCTCAGTCAATAATATTCATTGATATTATTATATATATTTACAGCTCCACAATAAAGCTTATTTTTATATTTTTAAAAAGTATGGGTTTAACCCGACGCCTGGCGAGGCCACTTTTACGAAAAAGTCGCAGAATGGCGTGGGAGCTTTTCAAAAAAATGGCCAGACTGCGAGCGCTTACATAAAATGCTAATTTTAGAAAAACTATGTATCTTATCGTGATAATCTTCACTATTTTGAATAGCTTATGAAATTCTCTAGAATATGGTTTTATTACTAACTATACAAAAAGTAAATAAACAAAAATACTTTTTTAAAATATTTGTACATACAAATATAATTAAAGATACAAAATATCTTATTTACCTCTATTGATGGCGCGTGCGGATGATGCTATCAAGGTTAGGCACAAACAATATTTATTTTTTTGAATTCTGTGTCACATTTATACACAAAAACACCTTTAAAACACTTTAGAAACATTATATAATTTATATTATAAAAAAATAATAGCTTTTACTCATTTATAAACGCTAAAAACCACACTAGAAACTCATATACAGCACCTCGTCATACACCTGTTCAGCCATACAAATGGTGAAAATTCACGACAATGACTTTGATTAATTATTTCTACCAAAATAGGTAAGAGTCGACTATTTTTTCTTCTTAAAATCGGACTTCTAAGTTAGTGGAGAATGTTATAGTGATGAACAAAATAAACCCCGGTATTTCCAGTATTATTAAATAATCCGAATACCGAACCCTATAACTGTGGACGTGTTAATGCGTTTTCATCACACGGCGACATTTATAAGCAAACGCGTAAACGCTGGCACGCATCATCGTTAACTTACAATGTATCTTCAATAAGTGTTTTAAGTGTTTTGTTTGCATATTTTTCATAAAAGCCGCACCCGATAGATTGGCAGACACAAAACTTCCTTACTTTTGAGTAATGACGATATAAATATACTTTCCGCCCTGTAATAAAATTAAAGAATATCACAAAAAAAATTTTTTTTTGTGATATTGACAAATCTGCTTCTGTGTATATACATTTATATGACACAATTACACATACACATACACCACAATAATTGTAGTATCAAAAAAGCATTTGACATTTCAGTGACAGTGACTATCCATCATCGAGCTAATCTAGTTAGTTTGATGCGAAACAAATATTTTAATCTTCTGATCTTCTTTCTTAGTAAGTTTTAATCAAAAACAAAAATTGGTTTCATCTAACTCATCGATTAGGTAGTTAAAAGTTTTTTTTTTTTTAGACTGATTCCGGCAAAGTAGAAATGACAAATTCGGACAGCAATGACAGCACGGACAAGGCAATGCTGACCATTTACATGACTGAAGAAGGGGAGGTCACCGAATTGGCAACGCCGGATGGAGCCGACGCCAACTCCACGTCCAGCTAAACTCACCTCATCTCATCTCTGGCCCATCATCTGTGATATCTTAGAAAACTAAATAGCTATATTTACTTTGTAATTAATGTTCATCGAAAGTGATGTGAAAATAGGGTACTTAAGATAATTTATTATTATAATGTTTTACAGAATTATTTTTAGCGATAGTTTAGGTCTCTGCGAATCTTTACCTGAATTTTGAGAATTTGGATGAACCTTTTAAAAAATATATTTTAGAATTGATTTAAAATTTTCGAAGCTTCATAATGTTTCAAGCTGGTCATATCTAATACCAGCAAGCCCATCCAATATGAAACATAAAATAAAGCACGGCATACACCTTGTATTTTTTCACTTGAATATTACATTAAAATGCTAGCACAGAGTACCCACTAATATAATTATCATAACAGACCGCCGCTAGTTTCCTGCCAATCATCATGGTGATACGAGCTCAGAATCAGAAGGATAAAGTCGTGTGATAATATATTAAAAAATTTATTTACATAATTGATATTTAAAACAAAAACCTTCAATAAGTTTCAGTAATGCATCTTTAAAGAGCGAAGATTTCACGGTGCTAGCAGGGGCGGGGTACAGCATTGAAAAACTGCCATTATGATTATTGGCACACTTCTGAATATGATAACATAATTCGCATCAAAAGATGAAGGGTCGTCCATTATTCAGGCAGGTGTGGCTCTACAATAGGAAAAGTTTCAAATAATGCCAATAATAATTAGATGGCAAGTTGATTGACACATCTACTCCCTTTCGCACAACAGGGTTTATCTTCCTATACCAGTCTGAGCATTGCTTACACTCAAGATAATAAATATAAAAGTCATAATTTTATAGCAAACAGATAAATTCATCTGAAAACCAATATATGTTAGAATCTCAATCTAATCTTGAAACTTCGCAGGGGCTTAAGTTATATTTTCAACAGTCCAAATGATTATATGTGATTATGAATTCTGGGCATTTGAATAAGTGCCCATTTCACAGATTTCCCGCGTATAAAATTTGATTTTCACCTTATAGATAGTACAATGTGATTAAAGACTCTGTATGCAAGTGTATACAATTTTAATTCTCTTTTATAATTAGAATATTTAGGATACCACTGCTAGGGACCTTGAGGTTCCTTTATTTTCCTTATTTCCTTCTGTAAATAACAATAATTTATTGTATTATAAATATTTTAAGCTAAATGTAAAAAGTTATACAATTTTAAATAAGTTGAATAATATATAAATGAAACGTGCCTTCAAGGTTAAAGATTTATTTATATTATGAATAATTTGAAGAAATGTTATGTTTTTTTATTTTTTCAATAGCCCATGATTTATTCCGTTTTAGTGAAGTTTTATATCTCTTGCTCGGTTTTATTAAGAGGTTACATAATATTATAATTATGTCTCGCATAACATAATAATTGATTGCTCAACTGATTAGACAAATCGGACTAACACCTTTAGTGACTAAAACACGATGCTGATGACTAAGCCTCAAACAATCATAAAACAGCGCAATTTACTCGAAAAAGCACTTAGTTTCACAATTTTAATGACAGATGGCAATATATTCACTTAAGTTTAAACTGCAAATTATTTTTTAGAAACCAGTCTGCTATCTCTTACTTGGCAAAGTTAATTTTTCTAAATGTTAAACATTTATGCTTCTATGCTGTTTGTGACTAACCTTAGCTGTCAACAAAATATGATTAATATTTCGTCTCTGAATCATTCCTCCTTTGCCTGTTAAATGTATGAGTTTGAGGTATATAAAACCCACCATATAATTTCATTGCTTTAATGTTTTGAAAAAAAAAAATAAAAATTATAGAGTAATTTGTAATGAAATTGATGGTTTCAGCTTTTAATTGGTTAGATTTTTTTCATTGGTATCTTAAGCCAGCCATGGGCAAACTTTGGGAAGTTGCAGGCCAGGTTTTCATATGTTTATGAAGTTACGGGTCATTGGTAGATTTGTATAGTATATGCATGATAACAATGCAGGGTTTCATTTTTACTTTTATTTATCCGATTTTATACGTAATAAACTACAAAATTGACTATATTTTTTTTAAATTCCATTTAATGGGAAACTTGTGCTGAAATTGAGATACAAAATAATAAATATTGGGATCAATTCCACTAATACACAGGCACAAAGCATTTTGCAAATTTTCATCGGTTAAGCAAGAAAATAATAATTGATTACCTTCTACATTAGAACATGTTTTTTTTATACTTCATGTTTTTTTTGTACTTCAAAACGTATTGAAATTTAGACTTTATTGATATTTATTTTTACAAAATGTGACCCATTCTCATTCTGAAATGGCATTTAATTTAACCCGTCCTGGCCCCCGTAACACATGATCATTTTTTGAAGTTAAAAAATAATCAGTTATTGTATTGTTGACATGAATTATGTGCCACATTAGCGATTAGGCGGTAGGCACTCGGACTGGCGACGGTTACCAGTTTATCATTAGCCTGCGAACTGATCAAAGTTTATTTCTCAAATAAATAAGAATACATTACTTTTATTTCATAGACTACCACGATAAGTTCTATGATTACAACATCTTATGTAACAGCATCAGGGGAATGTAAAATTACTTAAGTTTCCTTGTATAACTGCCGTCATTTTTGCAACCGATTGCAAATTTATGCAATGCCACTTTTATAACTTATTATTATTTCCATTATTAATACTTTTTAAGTTTAAAAATCCTCTGTAAAAAAAAAATAACATTATTTTACCAAAGAAGAATGTGCTTTGTACCAAACAAAAGAAACTTGTAACTTTTGAATATATTTTTTTTAATTTTCACATAGTAATTGATGACATTTGTTTGGGACAAGAGCTTGCAAAAATATAGGTGGCTCTTAATCGTAATATTGTGTTAACTATTTTAAACCCATTACACACTTTCATATTTTTACTGGTTTTAATAATAAAAAGTTGTCAAATTGTTTAATTCTTAAATGGCAGAACCATGTGTTTCATAGAAACCTGCTTTTTCAATTTTAATAAATGTTAACCATAATTTCACGCAGTCAACTAGTGTTTCATCGAGTTGTTACTCTTAAATTCCTTTGCTTTAAAACTTTTCCGGTCCAAGTAAATTGTCTGTCCATTTGTTACCTATTATAAGTTACCTATTTAAAATATAGTATCTTGTAAGTTTTATCAATTCACTCGCTAGTGATAAAATTCAAATATTATCAAAAGTTGAAAGCGGAGAAATTCAACAATTCATTGAGTACCTGAAATGCCATTATGGGCGGATGGAAAATTTGCTTTTAGGTTATTGTTACTTTGAAACCATCGAATTTGCAAGACAAAGAGCTGAATCTGATAATACTCTAATTTATAATCCTTTCTCTTTGGATTACCTGCCTGTTTTATCATTTGAAGAGCATTTTTTAACTTTCAACTTCTTCATAAACTAAAATCATCTTAAAGAGCTATTTATCGCTGAAGAAAAAGTTGTCATGTTTTTAAGTACTTTAAAAAGTAAAATACCTACTGATGAATATTTCCAAAGCGAAAGTTGCCTGCAAAAAGTTTATGACGTTTTTATAGTTGCCTGCGATTTTTTTTGTAATTTAATTATTTACATAAATAATACTGATATTTTAAAAATCAATGTTATTTTGTGCAAAGGCAAAATATAGATAGTTCTTTATGAAAAAAACTTATAAGATTTTTTTTTATATACTTTATACATAATAAAGTTGAATATACTTTTTTTTATAAAAGTTCTATTTTTTTTATAATTTTATTATAAATAATTTCTATCATGAACAAAGATCATATCACTGTAAAAACGCTCCAAAAAGTTGCTTTATACACTCGCTCTAATACTTGCACCGTATCTGTGGTCCATGTACGCTCGGTCGTTCATTAAGGGCGCTATCGGGTTAAAGATTTCCTATCAATTTTTTTAAATATGGTAAAAGTAAAAAAAAAAATAAAGATGTTTAGGCGATTTTGTTAAAGATTTTTAATTATCTAAAGGTATTATGATGAAACCGCCTCATAAAATTGCCAAAATGTTTCTTGGATGGGACAGACACTTTTATATCCTTTGCTGAAAATTGCTTCCTATTTTCTTGATTTTTCCTATATTGATCACTAGCTTAATTTAACGGAGTATTCCCACATATCAAATTAAACTTCTTTAATACACCTGTATTTTATGCGAATTTGCATAATACAAATATAATTAAGATGGCTGTGCATTTGTGAAAAAAGGAATCTTCACTCACTCTTCTATTTAGAGGACTTGATGCTGTCCATTCCTTCTTATTTCCACTGTCATTTCAACCTCAACCGTAAAATATTATTATATACAATTTCGAATCAAACACTTGAGGTTTAACTCCGACGGTTTGCTGCATTAAAATGTATGTCGTTATTGGTTTCCACAATCATTTACAAAACTTGTCCTTTGATAGATGAATTGTATATCTGTTATAAATTCTTTGCATTTTGCTTGGACGTAATTTCACTTATTGTTTTCATAGGAGTAAATGTAAAGTGTTATAGAATATTTATTTTTATCAACAATAATAAAATCCTTTATGTAAATAGTTGAACTTGAGAGATTCAGTGAATTTGAGTTGCAATTTGGATATGTTTTAGTCCGACAATTCATTTTCCTCATAGTTTTTTTGTAATTTGTAAATACTATTTTTTATCAATTATTTTTCCAAGTTTTTAGATTCACCTTTATCATATTTGATTTTGGGATTTGCTCAGAATTGTTAATTCTTTTATTAAATTTAGGTTTTATCTAAATAAGTAGTTGTTGTTATGTTACAAAATACAAGGTTTTTGTACATCTATTAGATATAAATAAATAAATATTGTTTTTAAAATTGTGTTATTAGTTTGAAACGTGCATCTGCATCCCAAACCACTTTTTTAGCGCATCCGGTTCTAATAGCTCCATTGTATATTCCTTTTATTTTAACTTTCACATTAATTGCAGTTAACACACTCAGCGTCGATGGCGGAATATTTCATCGTCGCTGTGTGTGTACGTCAGGTGCCATGTGCGGGTAAATCCGGCATCGTCTTACTGCATTTCTTTTAATATTCAAAGGCATGTCGGGTATTCCTCTGAATTCATCATGAGAGGCATGGACTAATCGTCGTTTGTTTTTCATTTTAGTTCGCTTTTGATGTTTGATTGTTTATGTGAATTTAGTGAATTGAAAGTCTTTTTGATGAATTTGGCGGTAAAAATGCTATGTCAATATAATATTAAATATGAAAAACAAAAATTTTCATAGTTTGTACATATTATTTGCCAATTATAAGAAATTAAAACAAACTAAAAAACGGGTGGCAGCCCCCGTGTTGGATATTCCGTTTGGTCAACGAACTTCGCCGATCGACCCGCAACGCGTGTTCGCGTACGGAGCAGAATGTGTTAAAGTGATACATTAATTTTGATCCTAATGATTTGTGGTCACTTTTAAGTTTAACCCACTGATAGTTTTATTTTCTTGAAAAGAAACATATTTTTGTCCTTGAATATTTTGAAAAAAAGTTATTTTTTATTTATTATGTTGCAAACGATTATAATTTTTATGACATAACGTTTGTCACCTGTTAATAGTCCTTTGGGTCTCGTTTAAAACAACTAATTCCTGCGGAATTCGGAATAAGTTGCTTATCACCCTAGGTCTCAGACCTTCGAGTTTCTTCATTGATGCTATAAATTTACCTCTCGATCAAAGGATGTAGAAAGTATAGGAGATATCCTCTACACTCATCCTTTTTTTCCAGAATACCCTATTTCAGTCTTATGCTCATAATAACTCATTTTATTGGTAGCTATGGCCTTATGAGAGTCGTTAAGGGAGCCAAAGATGCCTTTAATGACCCTCATTAACCTTGAAATATTTTATTTTAATATTTGTATTTCTAGGGGTTAATATGGACTACAGTTGGGACCTTTTTGTAACTTGGAAATTTGTAATTGGAAAGCCGCCCGCAGGACCTAGCCGCCAACCGGGGATAACTGAATTAGTATTAGTTTTCACGAGTGCCGCAGGCACGAGTTATCGGGCGCCGAATGCGTCTTTACAAAAAAACGAATTTAGGCACGTGGATGCCTCTAAGAATCTAAGCGAAACAACCCATCTTGAGTGCTGTAGGCACGAGTTGTCGCGCGCCGAAGGCGCCGTCAAAGCCGCCCGCAGGGCCTAAATGCCAACCCGGGGTTGAACAGCTAGTATGTGTAATAAATACATTAAATTTATTAAATCAATCGTTCATATAACTGACAGCTCATTGTCAGAATGAGATCCGAACTGTACATTTTGTGATTTCAAATATTCCTTTTTCAATAGTTATCAATGTAAAGCAAAAATAATTATTAATGCTATCTAATAAACTGTGGCTTGGTAAAAGAAGTGCCTATGTCATTTTTTTCATTATTGAGTATTATGATGCAATATATTTAAAAATCCCCAAATTTTCAGTACAAGTGCCCGTGTCAAAATTCTATTCCTAATTTAAAGTATTAAAAAACAAAAAAAAAAATAAAATTTGGTTATTTCTAAGATATTGCATCATAATACTCAATAATGAAAAAAATGTCATAGGCACTTCTTTTACCAAGCCACAGATTTATACTTTTATGAAAGTCAAGTCTCATTTTTACATGAAAACATTAAAACTGACAATGAATTTTATCGCAAATAAATACAAATAGAAGCTGTAATTGTGTTTTTTCTTTTGACTGTTAAATTTAAAATTAACATTAAATTTTAAATATAAATTTATTATAAATTTATATTAAATATAAAATTATTATTATATTAAATTTAAAATTAACATTAAATTTTAAATTTCATAGGTTAGGTTAGGTTTCAGGGAATTAAGGCAAACAACACACACTAATGACGTATTTGTACACGCTCGCAGCTGACGTGATAAAATAAAATAAAAAAATATATGCAATAATTATAGAGGTATAAATACCTTAATAACGCTCAAACTTAAAAAATAATGAATACGGTCGAATTTCGACCATGGGCGACCGCTATTTGTACATAAATGTGTAATTATATTATATAAAGGTAAGTATATACAAATATATTATAAATATGCCCGTTAATATTTTAAATTTATCTAATACGAGTGTTTACTTTACTGAACCTTTGATTGCAAAATGCAAAACTAGCAAATGTTTTGCGTAAGCCTGTAAGGATATAATTGTCTGTGAGGGTGGATACATGCAGGTCGGCGTATAACTATATTTAATTAGTAAATATTCAGGCAAACACTGCAAAAAATATTTTAGCAAAACGTTGGTTGATTAAAAATTTGCACCCGCGGCAAGAAATTTCTTAAAGTGAACAAAACAAAATGGCGTCGTGGGTGAACAGCTAACGAAATAAAACGATGCTTCCTAAAAATTTGGTAAATATTTTGTTGTTTTTAGTTTTATTATTTTAATTTGCTGTGTTTTAAACGGCAACCAAAAATTATTGCAGCGATAGCTAGACATTATGTTAAAGGTAACCAAAGATTATGGTACTTTATTATTGAGAAATATGATAATAAATTATGTCACTCGCAACTAAGGTGTAACAACTCTGACAACAAAATATTGCTGTCTCTATATCAACCATGCTTTATGGTTGTTAATAGTATATTTTTACTGGCATTGCTATATTTTGTTTCCAGTGAAGTGGAACTCTCGGCTTAAGTTCTGAATTCTTCAAATACCTTTCTCAAATTGACGGGAACTATATACCCCCCCCCCCCTCTCATTACCCTTCTTAGAAATCTCTGCAGGAGGGGACGGGAGACACGGTCGGGCGGTCGGTTGTTGCCCCGGGAGCCCCGGGAGCCCCGCGACCCGTCTCGTCGCGCTCCGCCGGCGTCTCGGCGTTCTGCAGGTGTCTTCTTCTCACTCCTGGCAAGTTTTTTTTTATTGGGGTTCCGTATTTTCATGTCATTTATGAAACTAAACCCGATTTCTACCACAGAGGCTTTTAGTTCTAAAACCTACCGTCAAACTTACAGTTAACTTCTAATTTCCAAATAAGACTAAAACAAAATAGTTTCAAGTGAATCATCTTCGGACCCATCACAAGACTTGAATTCATGACCGTTGCCAGCGATATAAAACTACAGAAGTATGGTGTATGAAGGAGTTTAAAAGGTTTACTATAGGTCTAAAATAAATGAGTGGCGGCCGGACTCCAAAATTAACATTGAAGTTATGAAAAAATTCACAGCCGTTTGAAATGAACACTTATTTCAATAAGGCCCGCACCAGGGCCTAGCTGTCATATCCTGCTAGAAAATGATTATAATAGTAAATTTATTTATTCGCGTCGTCCACTAGATCATTCGGGCCACCTATATGCAGGGAAGGGAAAGTGCCCCCAATTAAAATTTTTGTTCGATTTTCGCGTCTAGTAATCATCACATCACGATCGGTAGCGAATGTTGTTTATACAGCCTATAAGGGTCTACTGTACTGTAAGGGTGTACTGTCTATAAGGGTTGCTCATATCAAAATTATTTCAAACAATAATTCTAGGGAAATTATAGGTCTACATTTTTCATTTTGAATGGATTTTTTGAATGTTGAAAAACCACTTTTTCCCACCCCTAAGGCCAACGGTTGGTGCTATCAAAAAAAGTTTACTAAGATAAGTTTTAGAACCGTATCTAAGAAATAATATACAACTTAAATGAATTCGATATCTTATATACTAAGAAAATATAGCAAAATTTCACTTTTTCGAAAAAACCCCCCATTTCCGTCCCCCTGGTCTGATTTTGCCTATTAACGAACTTGACCGAGATTTTGTGCCCTTAAATTTTATGTATCAATTTGAAAGTGATTGGTGTAAAATTACGGCAGTTATCATGTCCATAAGATATAAAGATATATAAACTTAAAAACTGAGGGTGATTTGCCGTGTGGACCGGCGCCATCGCGCTATAGCGAGCGCGCGCCTGCGCTTATTACCATTGCTGTCATTTTTTCCATATCGCCCGATTGCGCATCTAATTGCAGCGATTAGGTCGCCGCGCCGCGCACGCGCACGCCAGAACCGCTCCCTCCCATCATTCCCGCCCAGCCGAACCATTTTTATGGTGTTTGTAACTCAAAAACTTAAGGGGCATACAGTCGTAAGTTGACGTTTTATGCATTTTAGATAAAGGATTTCTCAGAAGTGATGATGATTATAAAGATTAAAGAAAGAAATCAAATTCACCGAACCACTGTCTTGTTTCATTCTTGGCTATTTTTTATAAATTTATTCTGTGTGCTGAGTAAAAAAATAATCTTGCATTGTCTAAGTATATATATATATTTACACCCAGGGTTTTTTGAGCCATTTTTGGTCGTAGATTATTGAAAAAAAACCCATGTGGAACTAAAGGTAACAAATTTCCCTTCCTGGTTACTATTTTAAAGTGTGTTTCAATAGTTCAAAAGAAGTTATTTTGTGATTATCTGTATTTGGGACCAGCGAAATTCGCAATGGAGATGTGCACGCCGCTCTCCTCGCACCAGTGTGGGAATCTACCGCGACGTGATCAATAGAGTAGGACGCCGCGATTAATGTCTTTCTCGCGCCAATTCCAATTTTTAAACACGACTAGATACCTCTTAAAAAACGCTAACTTTAGTAACGCAAAAGGTAATTCAAGCAAACATAATAAATGCAACTCTGACACTAATCAGTCGGTGTAAATAAATATTATGTAGGTACAGTCGCTTGCATAAAAGTCATCTAGCCAGAAAAGCCAAGTCATTTGCCTGTCGCTTTCGGTTTTTTGAGTTTCAAGATGGCCGTTCGAGCTGCTCGCTCGCTGACCTGCTTGCGAATATGTGGGTAGCTATCTATCAAAAATTCAAAACATTCAAATATTTATTTTCATTAACACAATACGTGTGTAATAATTAATAATAATTAATGACAATACAAAATTAAAAAGATTATAAAAAAAAAAAATATGGCAAGGAATGAAACAATTCATCAACAACAATAATTATTCATAAAAAAGTAAACCATAGAGCAAACGATAATTTAAAATACAAACAAAACATCAAACTGATAAAAAATAAAAGAAAAAGAAACAATAACAGAATTATTTGAATTAATTTCCAACTATAAATAGTTTGATCAATAATATAACTTTTGAATGTATCGTAATTATGAATTTCCTTTAGATCTATACTGATCTATTTGTATAATATACATACATATCTAATGCACAACTATCTATAGATATACATGTATAATTTCTTATTATAGCAATGATATAAGCAAAAAACCTTGCTCTACTGTTATACCAATTATTTCAGCGAAAAAAGGCGTTTTCGAAGTGTTATATATTTTATAAATAACTCCTAATTACTTTATTTCTTATGAATGGCTATAAAACCCTTTATTTAGCGATGTGTTAACCGGAAACCGTATCTGAAACAAGATACCAAATTCTAATTTGCAAACAGCAAGCGATTATGATTTTAACTAAATATTATTTTAACTCAGACATCGGGACATTAAATATTAAAATTAGGTAATGTAATAATAGATATATATAAATAAGGCCCCTTGAAAACTAAATCTGACTCTCTGAAACGGCTAAAAGGATATATCGGGTTTCAAGACTCTGCGACTAATTTAGAGTTGATCGCCAGTTGGAAAAAGCCCAACGAACGGGTAGTTTAAGTTTTTACAAAATAAATGTTTTTCGGATTGACTCTTCACCTGCACCTGGACCTGCGGGGTCGCTGACACCTCCAAATACCTTCCAACCGTTAAATTGCCTCGACGCTGGTTTGATTCATATAAAACTGGAGTGTTACGCAACGCTTTAAAATGCGGTAAAAATGGACTTTGTCCAGCGTGAATTGTCGACACCGCCGCTGCGATGATGTCTGCGTTAAATCGTATTTGATCGTATTGAAGGATCACCGCTGATTACATTACTCTTAATAATAATAGGGAATTTTTCAGGGATGGTCTCGTTTACATTACATTTTAAGTTAGGCTAAGTGTAAGGTAGAAAAACTCAAAAAATACGTTTTCCGTTCAAAATGTTTTCATGTGCGATTGACTAAATCGATTTCGATTTTTTTTTGCATATTGTAGGCATTCACATTACTTGAGGATGATTTTGTTCACTCTATGCTAGTGCTAGAATTTTTTTAGTATCATAAGGAAACACTGATTGTATTAAGTTTGATTAAAACGGTCGCATTTTAAAACTTTGCAATTGCAATTTTTGATTCTATTTTTTTTGGGATAGGCATAGATACAAAATAGTTAAAAATATAAATAAATTAAATCGTTTTTTATTTTTTTCTCAAGTGTTTTGTGTTTTTTTTAAACTGTTGTTTCATATCTTATTTGTATAGTACATATAGTAAAACAAACTGATTAATATATGTACATAAAAAAATAAAGCAAACGAGGAACGCAACAATTTTGTGTTACTATTATAAAAATGTAAAAAAAAAATGTCGATATTTTATCAAATTCCATACGATAATTTCGTGGATGCCGTAGATGGACAACCCTTCCGTTCCCCGACTCCATTCAAGCGCGAAGGTGGGAAACTGTCGCAGCGTGGCTGGCAGCGCGCGGTTCTAGCTGCTCGGTTGCTCGGCTGCCGACAATTTCACGGACAAATTCCGGCAGCTTCTTGCCGCTCCGACCAAATTAATGTTTGTTGACCTCCCTGATGACGTCTCATTTAAGCTTTAGCCGGAATAGGCTTTCTGCTTTCTGCTTACTGGCCGCACCAGGTTCGTCATAATTCGTTTGGTTGGACTTGAACTATCACCATATAAATCTTCTGCTATACGGGATTTTTTTTTTATTTCTTGCGCCGTTAGAAATTAATCAACGTTTTTAGTTTAGTGGTACTTATAATATATTTTTATCTTATAAATATATAAATATTTTTATCGGTTATATATTAACATTTGAGTGGAATTCATTCAGTTCAACGCTTCTGAAACTTTGGACTTTTTAGGTTCCGTGTAATAGTTTCCTTTCGTTCATTTTCGCCCACTTTTAGTCAACGCATGATGCTTTGACTACATAACTGTGTAACTGTTGACGTCCATCAAGTTAGAATGCTCACTAAAGAAAAAATACCTTTTTAATTATGTTTTGTTAGTGCTATGATACTACAAAAAAATATCATTAGTGCTGTTAACAACAAAAGGTTTGGTACTATTGATTTTGGATTGATTGGTTTGGATGATTGATGGGTAATCCAACCTTACGTAAAGTTATATTGCCCACTATTGGTATTAATTACCACTATTGGTGGTAATTGGTACTAATTGGTATCGTTGGTTTAGTGAAAAACCAAATAAAAAAAAACTGGCTATAATTTTTAACATTAATTAACTTTTTTATGGCACTAACGACATTTTGGTACATCACCAGCGCTAACAACGTACCCCTAATGATTGGCAATCTCGGATTGCCCCACAATAAGTTTTGTGGTTTCACAGCACTAACGATATATTTAGGTAGTATCATAGCACTAATACTTTTTTGAATTCGTTACCGATGTGAGGAAAAAAATAATAATTGGCAAGTATGAAAAAATGCTTAGTAAAATAGAAAAAAATGTAATAAAATTAAAATGAAGACAGAAGATAGATGTTTCAGATCGAGTCGGATATTTGTTTAAGTGGAGCAATTATTGTGTCTTGTAATTTTTTCAGAGAAAATGTAATAAAATATATTTGTAGTATATTATAAATAAATATAAAATGGAGTTTAAAAAGTACACATATTTGAAAGTTTGAATGTTGTAGGTATATTGTAAATAGTTTGTTTCTATATTAATTATGTTTTATTGCAATTCATTTTGATGGGAGTTAGGTGGTTTGGTTTGTCGGTAGAAATCTGATTTATTTATCAGTCCAGTCAATCTTCTGTACACATAACAAAATGCGATACATTTTAAAGTTATAATTGTATGTACAGATTGGTATTTTAAACATAATTACAATACAAGCACTTGCATCAGACCATGCCCGTTCAAATTTCAATAATTCGTAAGAAATTATTATTAAAGAAACTTATAATAAACAGAGAATAAATATTAAGCAAATATTTTACGAGGTTTTGTCTTAAAGTCCGTCGTAAAATGATATGTAATAAGGATCCAGAACGAATGAGAAACTTGACTTATCTCGATGATTTTACATCACAACAATAGTAATGACGAGGTGATGCGTTTGTTCTCAATAGACGCCGCCGTCAGTGGAAAAGTTAGAAGTAGGTAGGAGTCGAAATTATAGTTAGCGATCGGCGCGTGCTGTACCGCGTCGGGCGGGCGGGGCGGGGCTGGGCGGGCGGCGGGCGGCGGGCGGTAGTGCGCTCGATGCGCCTTCGAAGATCAGCGAGCATGACGCCCTGAACTTTCCAACGATCTTTTCAGACTGATAGCATCGCCTAAGCGCGGGTAGCGGACCGCGCCGAGCACTAATTATTATGAGACACGTCAGGGCTGCGCTGCGCACACGTCCTCCGCCGCTTTCTTCGCTGATAATCGCGCCGCCATCATCATCGGCGTATGGCCTAGAAATCCTGTGAGGTTTCGGTTTGGACGCCCAGCTGAATGTTCCGGTTTATGTCTCCGCAATTACGAGCGACAGAAACGCGAAGCAAAATCCATTTGACCACATTCGACTTTGAGTTTTGCCCTCCTTCCTTTGAGTTTAACGCGTAACTGGATAACCGCGCATTATTTTATACTCTTTGTAGAAAAGCTCGAGAAATGCAGCGATTGATGCCCCGCGTGCGTTTGACGTTGTCGTTAAAGCAGCGAGCTTCGAACGTCGCGGTTCTGGTAAGATCGGAAGTATATAAATTATCAGATAGCCGCTCGATATTATTCTTATTTCATTGTGATTGGTGATGTACACGTTTGCCTTGATCATTCTTTACAACCGCATAGAAAAATCAGCAAAAAAAAAAATCGTACCTAATAGACTGTTTGGGGGTGAGGACCGGATAAAACGACATTATTTGTCCCAATGCCGCCCGCCCGATGGAACGTCCCCATACTCTTCAAACATTTTTTTTAGCGCGTTTCTTCTAAGAACAAAGCGCCATTGTGCTATTACCGATAACCGGTTAGCCGTTATTACCGGTAATTATGACAACCTAAATTACTGACAAATTTCGATAGCAAATGCCAGTAATTTCCATATTTTTTAAAACTATTTAATTATTATTTTATAATATAAATGGATCGTGTAAAGTATATTATAATTTCTTTTACTATAAACAGGGAGAATCCTTGTGTTGTGCTATTTGAGATATGGGGAGCAGCCTATATCCCAAATAGCCTAAGGCCTTATCAAGTCTAAATCCGGCCCGGTAGATATAATTTAATTTTGATGGTTCTGTGAATTAAATCTGTTTTGCAGAACTAGGTCCGATTTACCTTACAACTTAGATTTTGTTATCGTATTTGCTTGTTTCTTAAGGAAACTGACAATTTTATAGGTTGCGGGCCACTGATGCATGCACAATAATAATTTAAATAAAGCGAAGTTGCTTAATTAAGTAGACCTGCGTGGTGGTCGCCATGCACACCTATCTTACGAAGGCCATAAATCTCGTAGCGTTTATAGGTGAAAAACACAGTGCAGTGCGTGCCTCTTTTTGATACATTCTAATCATAGAGTGGAACAGCGCCATGCACCTCGAACTGAATATCTAACCAGCAGTGTGTATTATTGGCAACTCCACCCCAAAAGACAAGGTGAGAGGCAGGAGGAGACAAGGGGAGATTGCAGTAGGGGATGGCTTTTGGTTCGCGTGTCTTCCACTCCGCGGGGCAATTAGGATGCACTGAGGCTTCAAAGCTGTTGCCTCGCTTGTGAAGCTGACATTTAAGAAAACGCATGGAATTTACGCTCTAAGTGACCGTTACATGAATGTTGCATATGCATTAAAAAGGCGGAAAAAATGCTAAAATAGGGTATTTTTTTCTAGTTACGAGTATTAACACATTGTAATGCGTTCGCAAATAAATTTATATAAAAATCGTGTTATTATAATATGGCATTGTATTATTTAGAGTATTTTGTAATGACCGCGATAATACCTCGAAAAAGCGTGAGCTTGTATATTAATATATGGTGGTGCAAGAAATCTTAATATCTTATCCAAAAAAAATTTACTAAAATGTTAATATTTATTTATTTTATATAGGACACAATTCAAACAATTCGTAACAATGCTAACTCGTCAATGCTACCGTGTTCCAGGGTAAACTTTAAGTTTGATTACACGACTTTGAGGATGTATTTATATTACAAGTTACCTACATTATAGATCAATCCAAGTAAAGCAAAAGATTATTTTTTTAGGTTTTTTTTATTGACAACGGAGATTTGGTTTCATATCTAAAACTTTTGTATATTATTTAATCGATACTGTCAAAAATGATGTCATACACTTTCTGTCGATTTGCCGTTATGAAAATAACTATAAGTAGTTAAAACAATATAAAAGATTTTCTATTTTTAGGGATCTTGATTTTTAATGGACTTCAAAAAAAGGGGGAGGCTCTCAATTCGATATAATGTTTGTTTTTTTATTTTGCATTGCTCTGAATATTTTTTGCGCATGATAGAAAAATCCTCAGGAATGGATGGCCCCACATCAGTTTAATAAAGTTTTCAAAGTCATTTCATATGCTTATTTTTGAAATTCTATTAATTTGAAGTCAGTTTTATTTTTTTGTTAAAATATATTATATATAGTGACATTTTATTTCTAACCTTCATTAGTATTCAACGTGTACTCAAAACAATCAATTTTGATGGATAAAATCATATAAAAAACGATTGAAAAGTCACAAATTTACACAAGAATATCTCGAAGTTAACCTTGTGTAGTCGCAAAATGAATTCTTAGATCGTGGACCCTCCGTGTTTTAGACCGCGACTGCGGTGGTTAGGTTAGGTTAGGTGGCCTAAAATAATAGGTAGGTAGGGTTTAGGCGTAAATCGTAATTTGACATGGCCACCGACCAACCTAACCTACACAGATTTTTTCCTAACCAAAGCTACAACGCGCTCGCATGATGTCAGAGTTCCAGCCAATTTGAGTTGCGCGCAATTAGGCCGCAATTACACGGAGTAATAACAGCACGATGTCATTTCATGTCAGGCCGTCATAGGCGTCCGCCATTTTGATTAAATTCCGGCGGCGTTTGGTCTTGTTTGTTTTCACGGTCCCACGATGAATTACAATAAAATGTCTTAACAATCTGTGAAATAGCCGAAATGTTGAGTTGGTTTGCGTACAGTACAACTACTAACTCTACAGCAGCTGTAAATAGATGAGTTATATTAGAATAACACTTTTTAATAAAAAGTATGATTTATATTTTGTGACGTTGACAGATTAAATTGAATTATTTATTATTATAGAGTTTGTTCTTAAAAACAATTGATGCCCTTCAGTGGGAAATTGTCTCACTGTTGGATACAACCGTTTGGCTACAAACAATTAACAACAAACAAACCTTTGGTATGCGCGATGATGACATCTGCCTGTGGTTCGTCTGCCTTTCACAGTTTTCCTCACTGTTCCTTGTTGCTTTCGTTTCTCCAGTCTCCAGTCAATTTAGGTGTTTTACAAACGTCCAGTTTTATTGTAAGTCAGTCGATGACGTGACAACTACTAGCGTAGGGTTGCCATAAATGGTTTGGCTATGACCGGGACTGATATCAATATAGGAGGAAATATAGGGGAGTTATAGGAGGAGAGGGGGGGGGGGCTACCGCTCCCCATAGCGTCGCAATATGGTTTGTGAAAAAAGGAAATCTTTCAATGGTTCCCACATTTTCAGAATACGTTCAATGGCCGGCAACAGAGACGGTTAACCAGCTAGTTTTTGAGTGAGATTGTAAATTACCATGAAAAATATTTGTAAAATGTCAGTACATCCCTTGACCCCACACTTTCACCACCAGCCAACGTGATCTTACGTCGTCGCACTAATTATTCGCATACTTTTAGCAATAATATAAAACCATGATTATCCGTTTACCGGGACACATGGTGGGTCAAACGGGACAACCGGGACCGAGGCTCTAAACCGGTGACATGTCCCGGTGTACCGGGACGTATGGCAACTAGCGCCACTTATCCATTCTGGAACAATACCTTCATTTTAGAAAGTATGACTATACCAGCGGCGCGGTGGGAGACGACAGGGCAACACTTGTGACTGACGTAAGTATTGAAACCAGGTATTATTTGATATGCTCGGTTTTGAAATTTAATAACTCTGGCTGTATTAGAGATATATAAATGAAGTAAATTGCAACATTTTCTAGATTTTTTACTTAATCTTTCTGTTATAATTGATCGTCTCTAGTCGAACTTGGTATACTATGGCCGATAGAGTACCGATATTTTTTCTTTTGTTTTAACTGACGCTGACAGACAGTTTGGTAAGGTAAAGGGTTGCCAGTAATAAAGCTAAGGAAATTAAGGAATGGGAATATTACGAATTAAACACGTACATTTATAGAAACATTAATATTAAAATACAATATTATATATATATATATATATATATTAAAAGAGTGGCGTCGGAATATTAGACTTTTTAGCTGCGTTTTATTTGTAGTTATTTTTTTAAAAATTAAAATGGTATGCTTTCTTTGAAGTTCTGTTTAGATATACAATCAGACATATTTTTTTATTCGAATCTTGGTTATTGTGAAGATATTTTTGGCATAATTTACTGTTATGATGTAAAAAATATATACGAAAGAATGTAGATATGTGTGAAGATAATTGGAGAAACATGTATACGGAATATAAAAAAAAGTGTTGAAAATGCCTGGCTGCGTAATGTCGTAATGATTAGAGGAAGTTGTGGTTGTCGGTGAAGTGAACAGGAGCGGCGAATGTGCAATGAGACGCCATCAGCAGCGTCAGATCATACGAGTACCACGACCATAGCAAAGCATTAATGGCTGCCAACTAATGCCAACTTCACTTCAGTAACCACCTAGTGCATTTTTCAATGGACTAAGATGAGGTTGGTTTTGATTCATTCCCTTTATGTTATTCTACAAAAAGCTCGGGATTATATGACATAAATACAAAAGTGATTGATCAGGCCATATGCATCTTGTTATGACATAAATAGTATGACATGGATCAACAACTTTGACCGCTAATACCATAAAATGCGAGTTGGTACTGCAGTCGTAGGATAGAGAGAAAATAACCATATATTTATTAGCACGTCCAAAAACAAGCCGGATAGAAATTCCATAAAGACTATCGCAGACTATAAAATTCCATAAAGACTATAAAAGGCTCAAAACACCATCTAAGTATTTCTGTGGTTATCAGTCTACGTGGTGCAGAAGGGCTGTATATTGTTGAGGGTACAATGCATCAAAGCCAGTAAATAAAAGTCCTTGCTTCCAGAATTGTCCCCAGATAACTCCATAGCATGCACCATGACTTCGTTAAACGATAATTTCCTGTAGACAAAAAATTATAAAATCGATAGAAAAATCATCAAATAAATCGACTCAAGTAAGTACCTATCTCAAATTTTCGTTTGACCTCTTTGGCGCGGGACACATATCTAGTGTTATGACTTTGTTTTCCTTATTAAGTAGACTTCGAGTGAGCGCAGCAAACAAAGTCGATCGCCTAGTTGGTATCCCTGCGCCTTCTGATCTCGCGGCTGCCACTTTTGCTGATGTGCCTCGGGAGCCATTCCCATTCCGAGGCGCGAAGAGCTCATAATCACAGCCTGCGCATGCGTCCACAATAATACCTCCTCGATTGAAATATCAACAATGACTATGAAATGCCGTGGCAGCTTCCATCTTGCCCCGGGGAGGAATTGCATCCGTTTGTCACAATCAAGCGCAGCGAACTGGTGATGGACTGAAGCGGCGAATGAGAGGAGGAATGTCGAAGAACATATTTTATGGTTAAGCTGTGCATATCAAGCTTGTGTTCATAGAGAATTCGTTATTTATGTCAATGCGAAAAAAAGATCTACGTTACATCTAATATAATTATTACAAATACACATATATTTGCGATATCGCCAATGAACTCGCATACTCGCATACTTGGTGATTGGTATCTGGCTAACTATTTGCTGTTGCCTCCAAACTAATATCCACACTTGGTTATTAGGTTTGCCGTTCGAAAATATTTGAGCATCTTTGATGTGCATCAAAAACGCCGACTTGTGATGGATCATCATATTGGTGTTATTGACTACTGGTCATGTTTGCTGATTGTTGAGTAAACCAGGCAATTCGACCTTTAGATACTCATAGATGTATTTGTACCATTCTGTACTACCTTCCTCAGTACAGACATATTACTCGTATAGTCTAGTAAAGAAAGCAGGTCACAAAATGTAGCAGTGCACATCGTAAAATAAATAAACAATCTGTGTTTGTCTATAATTTATAGGCATCATAAACAAGCATAATGAATTTAAAAAAAAAAAAAATAACCTGAAACGTAAGTAATGTAATTTCATATATAGCAATAACATTAATTATTTTTAATGAGACCTGTGAAACATGAACATGTACTCTCAAAACGTCATTTGGGCAATAATGCACATGGCAAATTGCCACCGAGGTAGATGACGTTGAATCGCGGGGAGTTCCGAAGCTCCGACACATAAGAGGCCTAGCTGTGAGACACTGCAAAGCAGGGCAGAATCTGTGAATAATATGAGTAACATGTTGTTCAAGTTGCTTGTTGAGGGCCAATAAGAATTGCGCGTTAATAAACAGATGGACAACAAACAAAGAGCCAATTCCTGCGAGCTGAGAGAATTTACTTCTCGAACTGTAATTTGTCCTTTTGTTCGTCGAATCGCAGCATCGGAATGAGTAATTTCAACGACTAATAATGATAGACAATGAGACCAATCGCAAGGAATTTACCGCAAGATTGTTCTTAAGCGTACTATCGATGGCGTTGGTGCATGGTAGTTCTACTGTACATGCGTAGAGACAATTAGCTGGACACTTTGGAACGCGGTTGTTTCGTGATTAGGAATATATTAATTGTGTCCATGTAGGTATTTCCCATTATTAACTGGATTTAAACTTTCACGTAGAACTTCATTACAAACATAACATTTTACGGATTTTTCGTAATGCGTACCTAAATAAAAAATAATCCCGACGTTTCGGAGATGAATCACATCCCGTCCCAGGTGAGAGAAAGTTCTAGATGTCCGTGCGATGCAAATTGCAAGCAAACGACGGTACTGGTGCACTGTTTCGCAAGTAGTCTCTTGACCGACCTTCGTATATAAAGTCATAAGGTGCCGTAACATTTGACCTTAAAATCGCGGCGTTATATACTCACTGAAGATAAAGATGTACTGATTCTTTGCGCGAACAAGGACGTCAATTTGACGACACGGTAAGTATGTAAAAAGTCAGTAAAATATAAGTATGTAATTTCCCATTATGTGACATGTAATAAGTAGGTACCCACTTTATAAGTTAGCAGGTATTTGGCTATAGTTATAAATAGGCTATGGCTGTCTCTTCTGCCTCTCTTAAATAATATAATAGCGATTATGTTTATATTACTGTTATATATTATTTTATATCTGTCTCCTTAGTTATTATTATGTTGTTTTATATTACTTATATCTATTTTTATTAAGTAGCTGTGTATTTAATATAAACTTTTATTTATTTTTTAAATAAAATGTTCGTCACTGGGCGTGTAAACTTAATTCCCATTTTTTTTTACTAGGAGTCTACATCCCTTGAACCGATCATGGCTATTTTCAATATGACTTATTCTAAATTTATTTTTTAGGTTACCTTTCACTGAGTGTTTATAGAGTACAGGACAATCGCGAACTGAATAGTAAAAAAAAGATTGTATCGCAATTGAAGTCCCGTAGGGCCTGCCTGCCAACCCGACGTTGAACGGATAGTGGTTATCTATAAGATGAGTGTTGAACTGTAATACAATTTGATTTATCGTCTGTCGGCATTAACTTTTCTATAAACGCCAGTGACATTAAAGGACATGGCAGACGTGATGTTATGTCGGCAGTTATTGGACTGCGTTGCAAATCCGACATGGAGCTCTCAGGAATTCTTCGAGTCGAGAGGTTCGCTATAATGGCGTCCTGTGGCACACCGCATATTCGCTTGGGCTGTGTTTTGCATCATATTTTATCACCTCTCGCTACCTTCACTCGCTCGTTACCTTGGGTATTTGATAAATTGCTTGTGCTTGTGATCGCGCAAATCGGCTAACCGCCAATGTCGAAAATGCCTAATGCCATAATGAGCCCAGATTAATTAACAAAATCAAAATGGCGGCGATGAAGCGTTGGCATTGCGTGACTTTAAACCCGAAATGAATTGTTATTTGGAAATGAAAATGGAAACGGTATCTAATTAAATGTTCTTTTAGCTTTATAATTTAAATTTCAAAAATCTAATTTACCTTTATAATCGATAATTATAGGATTGAGGGTGATTTATAACTAACCGTGAATAGTCTTCTATAGAGATCATATATTAGTGATCGAGGTAGTCTAGTAGTTAAGGCGTTTGACTATTGTTACAGCAGTCGCGAGTTCGAATCTGCACCTAACAGGCGTGCATTAACGCTTCATTGCCACCATCTGCCTTGATTCTAGCATAACCACATTTAGCTCAGTTGAGTAAAGCCCAATAACATTACATATAAATTTTCACACTAACAGAAGCATTGTTTATCAGCTTCTGTGTAAGTTTTGAGATGCGTTTTATGTCGGTGAATAATCAATAATGATAGATTAACATGTAACAAACCACTT